>HG995375.1:25757500-28157500 GCA_905333075.3 Atethmia centrago
ATATTGTTTGTACGTAGCCACTGTCCTGACTATTTTCACGCCACTTATTTTATTATTTTCATTACCCTACCTATCTTCAAACGCTTTTTGATTGCTTTTTGATTCTTCACTGTCATCCATCCTCCAGTAACACTACACTACACTACTGATGATAGTAAACAATATACAGCGTTCATAACACCGGATGGACACTACAAGTATACGCGTATGAGCTCTGGATTGGTGAATGCACCATCTGTATTTCAGCGCGCAATGGACAACATTCTCGGATCTTTACGTTTTCAATGCGCGACAGCATATTTAGATGATATTCTCGTTTACGCTGAAAATTATGATGATGCATTGCACCGTCTTAAAACCGTATTGAAGAAAATACGGGATGCTAATGTGACGCTCAGGTTAGATAAGTGTTCTTTCTTAGTCTCAAACATAGAGTACTTAGGGCATGAGGTGTGTGATGGCAAAATCAGGCCGTCCAAGTACAAGCTCACTGCAGTTCATGATTGCTGAGCCTGGAAACGTACACCAAGTACGTCAGTTTGTGGGTCTGGCAAATTATTTTCGGAAATATGTGCCTAATTTTGCAAGCCTCGCTCGTCTTATCACTATGCTCACTAAGAAGGACCAACCATGGGTATGGGGGGACGAATAGTCCCTTGCATCGCATTAAATCAGTTTTAGTAAAACAACCCATGTTGGCGTTATTTAATACGGATTATGAAACCCAAATTCATACAGATGCATCCAAAATAGGCTTAGGTGGAATTTTGCTTCAAAAGCAGCCGGACAGTGCGTGGAAACCAGTTGCATATGCGAGTAGACAGACTACGTCTGTCGAACAAAAGTATCACAGTTTCGAACTAGAGACGTTGGCTGTTGTCATGAGCCTGAAAAAGTTTAAGATATACGTGTCAGGGTTAAAATTTGTTCTAGTGACCGATTGTAGCGCATTACGCTGGACATGGACCAAATGCGATTTGTCTCCCCGTATCGCCCGGTGGTGGCTTGAAGTTCAAGGCTTTGACTTTACTGTTGAGTATTGTGCCGGTAAATCCACGGCTCACGTGGATGCGTTGAGTCGTAATCCTGTGGATTCAGTAATGCGATGTGTTGAAAAAGACCTAATTGAATCGTGCAGCAGGATGACGACTCATTGCGTGGTCTCGTGGACCAGTTGAATGATGAGGTCTCAAAGGGCGTAAGTAATGACTTGGCTAAGGATTTTTTGTTTGAGAATGGTGTATTATTTAGGAAAGTCGGAAATAGTCAAAATGTATAGTCGTTCCACGAATGTCACGTTGGTCTCTCGTGCAAAGTTTCCATGATAATAACGGTCACGTTAATTTTAATAAAACTTACAATGCCATAAGTTCAAAGTATTTCACGGTATGCGTCGGTTTATCCAAAAGTACACTCGTGGTTGTATATCATGTCAATATGCAAAAAAACCAACTGGCTGTCGTGTGGGCTTGTTACATCCGATTGAAAAGGTGGCCGTACCTTTTCACACGGTTCATGTAGAACATTTTGGCCCGTTCTGTAAAAGCCCATCAGGCAAAATGCACATTCTAGCAATAATAGATGCCTTTACGAGATTTATATGGATCGAAGCTGTTCGAGACATCAGTTGTAAATATGTGTTGCAGACGTTTGACCAGTTGATTAAAACTTTTGGTGTTCCAAGTCGTATAGTTAGCGACCGTGGCAAAGCATTTAGCTGCAAAGATTTCAAAGACTCAAAGGCAAATAAAGCATGGCATGACGGCGGTCGCTAGTCCAAGGGCGAATGGGCAGATAGAACGTTTTAATAGGACTATACTTGACGCACTTGTAGCATACGTTGGTGATGACCAAAACGACTGGGAGAAATACTTGCCTAAGGTACAGTTAGGATTAAACTCTAACGTAAATAATACGAGTAGTACGGGTAAGATTCCATTGGAACTTCTTTATGGGTTTCGACCTAGACTCGTGGGCGATATAGTTGTGCCCGATAAGTCACTGAATTTAAACGAGTTGAGGGAAGTCGCTGTCACCCGATCAGCTAAATAGTCTCAGCAGGCAAAGGACAAGTTCAATGATCAAAAACGGCGTTACGAAGCTCAAGATCATTCGAAAGGGTTTACGCAGTGGTAAACTTATGCCGCGTTTTGACGGGTTATATAAAATTGTAAAGGTCCTGCCTCGTGATCGGTACGTGATTAAGAGTACACGTAACCGTGGTCGACTTTATGAAAATGTCTTGGCCAGGGATAAGTTAAAGCTTTTCCAATGTAATCATTCCGATGAGTCTGATGATTCTAATTCTGAGTAAAGAAATACGAAAGTAATTTTATTCAGGACGATTTATTTCATTTGATTAGAGCACTATTAAAAATTGTTAAATGGATCCATTTTAGTAATTGTTGATATTATATTAAACATTTATTTATGATCGATCTTTGTTTCAATAGCGCTAGCCTTCAGAGGCGTTGATTATTAACATAATCACTAAATTCAATAATACATTTAGCCTTAAGAGGATGTATTCTTGATAATTTGTCGTGTGTCGTTCCTTAGGAGGAAGACAATGCTTTAGGAGGCTATTGTGACGCGACTTTTATGATGTGGACCCTGAAGGGTAAGCCATCGTTATAACCTCAATCGGTTTTAATTCAGTAGATTGGGTTATGTAAACTTTAAGAAGTTAGTCATACTGACATTAAGAAGTCAGTTGACGTTGGCATTCAGAAACCAATCGCACTGACATTTAGACGTCAGTTCAAGTTTACATTAAGACGTCAATCACCCTGACATTCAGACGTCAGTATAATTTGACATTAAGACGTCAATCACACTGACATTCAGACGTCGGTTCAAGTTGACATTAAGACGTTAATCGCACTGACATTCAGACGTCAGTTCAATCTGACAACTCCACCGTGTCGTCGCCGCATCGTGAGTTCGTGAGCGACCCTGGGCCGTCATCAGCACCAAGGAGTGAGAGCTACGCGGGACGCGCAGCTGTATCAGGAAGGCCGACTGTAAGGCAATAGATGGCGCTCGAGAACCATCATGAAGTTGACAACTGCGAAGATAGCAACGCGCGGGCGGCGCGCCTAGCTGGAATATTGCACCGAGGCATTCGCCCCTTTTGCTCGCGGATACCGACGGGTCAACACCTTCCTAACATTTGTTGTACTGCTTAAGTGTATTTTAAATTAAATATTTTATCAATATTTTATCTTGTTTTTCTGAGCTCTTACAGTATATAACTAATTGTATTATGTATTTATGAAATATTGTAAGTAGGTACAATAAATGTGGGCATACACACACACACACACACACACACACACACACACTATCAATTACTTGCAATTGTACCACGTTGACAACCTCTACTATGTGATGTGATGTGGCCGGGAGTTCTAAAATACAGGCTTAGGCTTAGTTTAGACTCCAGATCTCCCACATATTACAAAACTTTCTCAAAATACCTGTCAACTAAATATATATGTAATTTGTGTATATGAATGTAATTTGTGGAGATAAATAAACGTAATTTTATTTTTTTATTTTAGTTCGTTTATAGTATCGTTTTATCCATCCTCCAGTACTTAGCTGATGACGAAATATATTCAACTACCATTACTTGAATATTATTCGTCATTCGAAAATTATTTGGTTTTATTTTAGTACTTACAAATTAATTTTGGTTTGTACACACGGCTACAGATCAAGCTATACATTGTCAGTATAAGCTGATCTCGCAATGTAAAGGATTTCCGTACAATAAGAGGTCAGCTTATACTGGAAATTTATAGCTTGATATGTAGCCGTGTGTACGTAGCCACTCTTCTGTCTATTTTTCGCCACTTATTTTATTATCCTACCCGTCTTCAAACACAACATATTCCAGACATACTCTCACGCAAAAAGCCTACTAAATTTCATCTAAGCAATTATATACGTATACGCTCAAAATTCAAACATATCTTGCTAATGAGAGTTCCCCGTAGACGTTTCTTTTCGTCCCTTTTCTAATTATAGGAACAAAGTCTCTACAAATTAAGATGGCGTACGCATAAGCGTTTCATTTGAATTCAAATGGATATTGTTACATGTTTTTTTTTGTAATTAAATTGTGTCGAGTTGAGAGGTTGTTCGCTGGAAAATACACTTTTAGCTTTAGGAATTATTTGCCGCAAAAATGGCTGTTGAAAATTTGCCTCAAAACAACCAAATTTTCAGCAACTCCACCCTAACTTTATTACCTATTGTATGTAGCACAAAACGTATGATCAATTTAGGTACTATAACCATCAATTCCACCTCCATGCTAAGGTTTCCTTCTGCATTAGAGATTACAGAAAGTTTATGCTCTTGCTCATCATTCAAAATCATTTCCATCACCATTTACGATATTCAAACAAAGAGAGCGTGCAAAAGCTTATGAACCAAACCGTAAATGTTGCGTTCACTTACAATTTCCATCCAAAAATCTCCATAAACGAAGAACTATAAACAGAAAACCATCAGTAAACAGCTCCCAAACGAAATGGAGTAAAAATAAGGACACATAAAACCTCCGTATTGTAGCTGCAAATCGTTTCACTGACCGCCCCAGCATAAATTAGAATTGATATACTCGTAAACAAGTATATACGTTGAGCTTTAGACGCACATTGAATATTAATTTTATGTTAGCTGTTACTGTGTCCTCTTGGTGTTACATTTTGTTTTAGATGTACAGAGGGTGTGATTTTGTTTGATTTGTGAAGAGATGGTGTGATGTTCTCACTGCTGGGACACAGGCCTCCTCTCGGTAAGAAGGAGTGGGCTGTTATCTACCACGCGGGCCCAGTGCGGGTTGATATATGTCACATGTCTTCAAATTTTTATTTCACTATTACAGAATGTATGGATTTAATTTTTGCATATATGTTTATTGACTATTTGATTAATAGGTACTCTGACTGAAGAAAAACACGATTGGCTTAATTTCCCTCACACATAATGAGCCTATAATGTTCCCACTGCTGGGACGGGCCGGAGTGGGCCGTAATCCACCACGCGGGCCCAGTGCGGGTTGATAGATGTCACATGTCTTCGAATTTTTGGTTCTAGGACATGCCGTATTCTTCACGATGTTTTCCTTCACCGTTTTGAGAGCAGTGGTGATGAAATAATTAACAAAATGCTTACGTTTTTGAAATGGTGGGCGGGATAGATTAGCTACGGAAGGGTGTTGTGGTGCAACTTGAGAGAGACCTATCTCCAGCGGCAGACTATTATAATTATGTTGAGTTTATTGAAACAAAACTCATAGTTTTCGTAGCAAAAGCTCTACACCAGGAGACAGATGAGCGTAACTCATCTGAGTTAAACCAGGTGCATAGACCAGACTCGGACATTATTTAAAATGTGAAAAAGAACTTTAGCAATAATCCATTTGAGACTGTAATAATAACCTGAAACTTAATAAAGCAAAACCAATATCGGTCCCAAAAATCAAAACCAAATACCCGGCAATCGCTGGTCCAATATAAATATCAGTGGACACATCTCGAATGTTCGATGACAATGTTACAATATTGTCGGACTCAGTATAGTGTGTGTTATATTGCATATCAAGTTTTTATTATCTGTGATGTATAGAGCTTGTATTGAATATGTCGATTCTGTATTTAATTTGTTTGACCTATTTATATGTGACATTTTCCGTGTATCGTGCATTCGTGCATGATAGTGAAAAGATTGGCAGGAGTTTTAACTTTATATAAGCTGCGTGTATGTCATATTTAGAAAAACAAAATAAAAACCGGCCCAGTGCGAGTCGGATTCGTGCACGAAGTGGTCCGTACCATCTATAAAAACATCATGTCTGTTGTATGGGAGCCTCGTTAAATATTTATTTTATTCTGTTTTTTAGTATTTGTTGTTATAGCGGCGACAGAAATACATCAACTAACTATCACGGTTCATGAGATACAGCCTGGTGACAGATGGACAGACAGACAGACAGATGGACAGCGGAGTCTTAGTAATAGGTAATATTTTACGCTCTGGGTACGGAACCCTAAAAAAAAGGATCACTGTCTTTACACATAATGCAAAAGATGAAAAAGAAAGCGTTTTGTGTCTAAGTGAGCCAGAATTACCGGTGACATTCCCTAAAGTACTTTTACATAGTAATTTGGTTTGGAAAAGCGGTTCTTTTAGAACTGTACTTAAGACGCTGACAACACCTAAACCGCGGTCACTGTCAAATTCCATAGAAAAGAAAGAGAAGCGCGATGACACAAAACTTGAAATTTATTGCAAAATATGAAGTAATTATCTATTTACTCAAAATTGAGTTGAGTAATCGAAAATAAAAAACAACCAAGTTCTGTATTCAAATAAGACGTGCTTGTTATTCATTAAATACGTAACGTATGTTGATATTTGATACAGATATTTTGGATTAGAACTCAAAGTAAGAGGTTAGTTTAACGTTAGTTTGTATCGAGATTATGTTTTCAAACGTGTTTTGGTAACAACCAAGTTTTGGGTAATATGTTCAAAATTAAAATATATTTTTTCCGCTACCACAAACTATACAGATTTAGCAATTTTTTTTCTTAAGCGAAGCCTATTTTGGTCAATTGGGTCTTGTCAGCGCCTTAAATGAAATAATAATAAGGTTATTTCACTAGTTTTCAACGATAATTATCAGTGGCCGAAAACAATTATAGCGACAAACCCTCTTAATGGAAGTGTGTTGTATCCGTCTGATCAACCCATTCATCTACTGTGTACTAAGTATAGCTTGCCTATGTGGTTATTTGAACTTGGTTTAATCCTCAACTACTTTCAAGAGGACTGGCAAAAAGACCATTCAGACACCAGTTCTTCACAATGATCTGACCAAGATATTGTCTGGGCTTTAAAAGAGACTGTCACCCGGAGTTTGTTTCGGCATTTCTTCTCATAGTAGTCAGATAGGAAACGCCGACCTCATCGAGTTTTTAAAATATTATGATTGATGTGTAAAAGTGTTTGTACAAACCTATTTACAGAAATAAAAGCATTTATCATTTATCTACTTTACACTTTTAGACAACCTGACAGTAACAAAAAAGTCTACCCTTCTCATATTTGGAAATAGGTCGATGTTTCTGTTCAAGGTCAAATTCATAGAAATAGAAGATAAGTCAGCACAGTTTTTTCCGATCCCCTTATAGCGGTAAGTATAAGTTACCGCTCCAGTAGTACTATCCTGACCTGCAACGACTTCATTCATTAACAACAAATCAAACCCAAACGTTATTAAAACATAATTTGTACCACATAATCTTTCATTTTTATTTCGTTAGCCGTAATCTTAACGTACGGAAATTTTCGGCACGTTCCGGCACCGACTCACCAAATATACGGTTTGCCATTCCTTGTGCATTTCCGCGAAATTAATATTGGCTGGGACCACGTGAGCCGAATTTTATGAAGCCCTTTATTTTCTTTTATGGTATTTGGAATCGTTCCATTTCTTAACTTTTAAAAGTTATTTTTCAAACATTATTTGAGTTGCGAGTACCTACAGTTTATTTCGAAATAATTTGGTCGATGAATTTTATGCTTACATTTTGAAAACGGCGGTTGAATACGTTTCGCTTTGAAGAGGTGACCAAAAACTGCTTAAGGCGCTGACAAGACCCAGTTGACCAAAATTGTCTACTCTTAAGAAAAAATTGCCAAATGTGTATAGTTTGTGGTAGCGGAAAAAATATATGTTAATTTTGAACATATTTCCCAGAACTTGGTTGATACTAAAACACGTTTTGAAAAATCAAAATCAAAATCAAAAAATCAAAATCAAAAGTCATTTATTCAAACTAGGCTGAAAATCAGCACTTTTCGAACGTCAAAGTTACATAAGACAGTCCCCCAAAAATGCCCGCCCGTCACCACTTCCTAGTGCTTTAGCTGGGAAGAAGAAGTGGTGGAACAAACTCCCCAGCAGCACGTCTGTCTGTTTAGTTATATAAACTTGATTTTATACAAATCGTATGCAAAGTAATTAACATTACGAAACACAAAACATTGGATTAAATTACACACTTGCCATACGTTAGCTAGCACGCGCCAGTATACCAACAAAACAATGAACAAACTGTACTCAAGCAGATAAAAATTTCAACATAAAAAAAACGTAAATAGAACTTAATACCTAAATAAAAGCCTCCAGGCATAAAGGGCGTGCCCGCTTACATAAGGCAATTGCTGTAGCTCGAAGTGAGAAATGATAAACTAGCCCCATCGAAGTAAAATAAGTAAACAATTACTAATAACAATTAAAACCATGATCAGCAAGACGACCAGTCACCACAAGCAGCACCCGTTCACGAGCATAACGCAAAGATCAGCCATCACCCCCCTCGCCATATTGGAGGGAAGGAGGCAACCCGATCCCCGACGCTACCGCAGGCAGTGACATCTAAGGGAGCATGACGAGCTTGCTGCCGGTTGCTCAGGCAAGAATAGTATAATCAATAGTCGAGGACGCTAGCTAACCACTTATTGCAATACAACTCATAAAACACACATTGTAATGAGTAGATTATGTAACTAATAAATTAAAATTTAACTAATTAAATTACATTGACTTATACAGTCAAAATAAAAAAATAATCAATTATATGAACTCATATAACCTGTCAGTAGGAAAGCTAATTCTGGAGAAAGAACATAAACATTGTCTTGAGTTAATCACAGCGACCAACTATTCTTATCGTTTAAGTAGTCATTGATACAATAGTATGCCTTTGAACAAAGGGTGGATTTTACTTTAGTTTTAAACGCATTAAAAGGCAAATCTAGCAAAGAAGAGGGCAGCATGTTATAAAAAGTTATACCAAGCCCAACAAATGAGTTATGTACCTTATGAAGCCAGTGAAATGGAGCTCGTAATTTGTCCTTATTTCTGGTATTAATATTGTGAATATCACTATTTTTAGTGTATAAGTGTATATTTTGCCTAATATATAAGATGTTGGCGAAGATGAATTGTGATGCCACCGTGAGAATACCAACATCTTTAAAAAAATCTCTCAGAGAAACTCTGGCACCAAGCTGGTAAATAGCTCGAACAGCTCGTTTTTGAAGAACGAATATATTTTGAATGTCAGCGGCTTTGCCCCACAGCAGAATACCGTAGGACATAACGCTATGAAAATAACTAAAATAAACTAATCGAGCTGTATCAACGTCAGTGTATTGTCTTACTTTTCTGACGGCGTAGGCGGCCGAACTGAGCCTGCCCGCTAGGCTTGATATATGAGGGCCCCACTGAAGTTTGGCATCTACTGTTATACCAAGAAAAACTGCCGAGTCTACAGTTTCAAGCACCCCATTATCTAAGACGATGTTGGGACCTAGATTCCTAACATTTGGCAAGGCAAACTTTATACATTTCGTTTTCTTGGCATTGAGAACTAGGTTATTCGTCGTAAACCAATCCGTGACCATTGAGAGTGCACTGTTTACGTCATCAAAATCTTGTCTATTCCTGTTTACTTTAAAAAGAAGTGAGGTGTCATCTGCAAACAATACAACGTCACAGATACCCTTTAAATAAAATGGTAAGTCATTAATATACACTAAGAATAAGAATGGACCCAGTATTGAGCCTTGAGGTACACCTAACTGAACTGGTAACCCGGAAGATTTTACACCATTCACATCTACACATTGGAACCTATTATGTAAATAAGAATTTATTACTTTGAGAGCTTCATTTTGGACACCATAATGACACAGTTTACGCAAAAGCGTGTCATGGTCCACGCAATCAAAGGCTTTGGAGAGATCACAGAAAACTCCAATAGCATTTTGCGAGTTCTCCCATGCGTCAAATATGTGTTTCAGCAGTGCAACACCCGCATCTGTAGTCGAACGACCTTTTGTAAAGCCATATTGTTCATTATGAAGGAGGCTGTTTAAATTAAAATGTCTTAGCAATTGCTTGAGTATTAACTTTTCAAATATATTGCTAAATGCAGGTAAGATAGAAATAGGTCTGAAATTGCCAACGTCATTTTTATTACCTGATTTAAATAAAGGTATGACTTTACTACTCTTTATGAGGTCAGGAAAAGAGCCCAAATCAACACATTTATTAAAAATAACAGCTAGATAGGGGGCTACGATTTCTATTATGTTGCTTAATAGTTTAATGGAGATACCCCAGATATCACCAGTGTTTTTAGACTTAAGTGTGTTAAAAATATTAACTACATCACGAGGTGTTACATGTTCGAAGCTAAATAAGCGACTACATTTAGGCACACTACTATGCAAAAGGTTTTCAGCTTTAGACGGGGACGAATTCAAGGAGCGAGTCGTAGTTATAGGTATGTTGGCAAAAAACTCATTGAATGCTTCAGCTACGTCAGCTGCTTTATTAACTAATTTGTTGTCGACCATAATCTCAAGTTGTTTTTCTTGTTTAACCGACTTACCCGTTTCATTGTTAATAATTTTCCAAGTGGTTTTTACTTTATTATTGGAATTTTTAATTGTATCGCTTAAAAATTTAGATTTAGCAAAAACACAAATCTTTTTAAATAGTTTTGAATAATTTTTGACATACTCTAAGAAAGGAGTGTCAAACCTGAATTTTTTCAAACCGTATAACTCGTATAGTCGCGCTCTACTTTTATAAATACCTGGAGTAGCCCATTGGTTAAAGCCAGCGGAGGTGCCATTAATGTTAATGGTTTTGGTCTTGAAAGTAGATTGGTACTCTTTTTGCACAACATCAAAAAGAGCTCCATAGATATCATTAGGATTCACGTGTTCTACTATAGATGGTGTAATTCTATGAGCTATATTATTTTTAAACTTGTCGCACCGACTAGCTGTATATGGCCTGCATTCTATTTTATGCGGCTTTTTATGTAATGGCATAGGGAAGCTAGCTAATAAACCACAGTGGTCAGACGTTAAGTTACTTAACACTAATTTATTTTTGGCATCACAATCACTAAAAATATTATCAATACAAGTCGACGAGGACGCCGTGATCCTAGTAGGTTCAAAAAACAAGTTAATTAAATTATAAGACCTAAACAGATTGAGAAGCCTAATACTTAATGGAGTAACATCTAAAATATTAATATTAAAATCTCCACATAAAATTATACTTTTGTTACTACTTTTTAACCTGTTGAGTGAATCCTCCATTACCGATTCGAAAAGAATAAAATCTCCAGAGGGGGGTCGATAAACGCAAATTATAACGTATCGCTCGAGTTCAACACAAGACAACTCAATAGTGCGTTCGATAGAAAGATTAACTAAGTCTAAACGTTGTTTACACTTCAATTTGTTTGCAACAAGAACTAAAGATCCACCGCGAATAGCACTTTTTCTTATAAAAGCACTTTGTACAGTAAAATGATCACTATTCATAAACACTACTTCATGTTCTTTCAACCAGTGTTCAGTTAAACATAATACCTGAACATCATAGTTCTCCATAAATAAACTTAACTCTAGCTCTTTGCCGGACAGACCCTGCATATTTTGATGTACAACATTCAACATATGCAGCTGACCCGTTGTCGCACCTAATAGTTTAAACTACAAGGCGTATCAAAAGTAGTGTTAGTATCACTACTAACAGTAATTGATGGTACACTACAGGTACCAGTGTCATGGTGTATATTGTATGCTAAAAGATTAGCAATATGTCTCCTACAACTAGGTGGCAAATACATTGTATAATCTCGATACAAACTAACCTCTTACCTTGAGTTCTAATCCAAAATATCTGTATTAAATATCAATATACGTAACATATTTAATTAATAACAAGAACGTCTTATTTGAATGCAGAACTTGTTTGTTTTTTATTTTCGATTAGTCAACTCAATTTTGAGTAAATTGATAATTGCTTCATATTTTGCAATAAATTACAAGCGTTGTGTCATCGCGCTTCTCTTTCTTTTCTATGCAATCTGACAGTGACCGTGATTTAGGTGTTGTCAGCGTCTTAAGTGGTTCTTTCGTTGAGTGGAGAGTTTATCCCGATACAATAGTATTGTGATCACTAAACTGCTTCCATAAACAGTGAGGTCAGCTTATTGAGCAGTTGACGTCAACTATTGACGTTTACGGGCTGATCTTTGTCTAGATTGTGACGTGCTTTGTAAAGATCATCAAAGTCTCATGAATGTTTTGGCTAAAGACATTTAGACACACCCACAAAAGTATGTACGTTCTAATCATATTTACGAAACTCATAAATGTCTGCACCATATCCTATGATTTCAGTATTGGATCATCGTAATAGGGCAATGGTAGAAACATAATTTTTTTATCCATTCTAGGAGGAAGAAAACTGGCCAAGCGCGTTTCGGATACGCACAATGAACGGTTCCGTAGTTGGGATAGATTTATCTTATCTTCATAAAGGGTTTCCTGTAATCTATAAGTAAATAACTATTTTCTTTATTTATTTCATTATTTTAGGCTCTGCATGTAGTTTCGGAGATAAAGGGGAATGGTCATGGTCTACTTTAAAAATAATTATATTAAAAAATAAAATTAAACTCTCGTAACAAGTACTTTCATTTGATAGGTCACACGGTATAGTTTGTAAAACTTTTATTTTTATTTTTTATTTAGCCCCCAAAAGTGACCCTCATATTCAAAATGCATTTATTTACGTTACACGTCCGTGTTCGGGTCACAGAAATTCATATGTGTACCTTTCAACTTAATCTGTCTAGTAGATTCGGAGCAAATTGGCTGTGACAGACGGACAGTCAGACAGATAAACGAGTGAAAGAAAGAAAGAAAGAAAAATATTTTATTTGGGACACGCACAAGAAATACAAAAGTAAAAAAAAAGAAGCATTTAAAACTAAACTTCGAATAGACAAAAAACAACAAAGAAAATCAATAAGAACGACTTGTGCGATGCCAAAAAGACTCCTATCTCAGCATAATGCTGCGATATTTAAAAAATAAATACCGCAGCGCTGGTATTCTGACAGGGCCCGAGTGATCTTATAAGGGATCCGTTTTTTCCTTTTTGGGTACGGAACACTAAAAATAAAAGAGACAACTACAGGCATATCATGACGCTTTCTATATCTACGAAGAAAATACAAAGCTCTTTCTATACAAAGTGACGTTTCGTTTCTCCATTTTTGACACCGCACCGTAGAAATACTTCAACATAAAAAAGGACCTAGACAAAGATCGTTAGAAACGAAAGACAAAATGACAGATTGCAGAAGGATTTCTACGGTGCGATGTCAAAAATGGAGAAACGAAATGTCACTTTGTATAGAAAGAGCTGTGTCTATTCTTCGTAGAAATAGAAAGCGTCATGCTAAGCCTGCTGTTAAACAACGCTCAAGTCCTGCTAAAATAAAGATGTGTACGAGTTTTTTTCTAAATTCTTACACAATGAGCCTTATCTCGCTATTCCCATTTTTTCTCTCAAACGTTTCGCACTGCGTTTGACATGAAAACTGAGAACGCGGCCTGTTCGCTTATTAAACACGTTTTATTCGCAAAATGACGTGATATACACCGTTTTATGTTTTTGATTAAAAATCTGCCATGCTCAATCTCTTTAGAGTTTTACCGAGATGAGTAAGGGGAAGCGCACAAAGAAAATATGTCAGTACTTTTTAATTTTGATGATGGCCACTGCTGAACTTGAATAGGTGATTGATTTTACGTTTGTTTCTACGATTCCTTTTCTTCTTTTAAGGTGACCGATGCTAAGGTAACAATATAAGTCGTTTTTTTTAGAAATATCAGCAATTGTGTCTTATTATCCATTAATTTAGAGCAGTTATAGTGACCCAACGGTAACGCCTTTTTTTTTTTTTTCTATTGGTAATCATCAAATAATTTCTCCCGCTCTGGGCGGAGCGGGAGGGTGTGTCAGACTCTTACTGACTAAAACCCACCCGTATTCCTTCCTGTCGCCTGTGTTGCCAGGGGCCTCGGTGACCCTTTAGTACCTTCCCGCGACCCCGGCAGGAGTGGTAACGGCTGCGACTTACGAGTTGTTGTAGGTCATAGATTCGACCCCAGACAGGCGCGTTACTCTGTGTAAATGATTTCATCACCACTGCTCTCAAAACGGTGAAGGAAAACATCGTGAGGAAACCGGCAAGTCCTAGAACCAAAAATTCGAAGACATGTGACATCTACCAACCCGCACTGGGCCCGCGTGGTGGATTACGGACCATTCCCTCTCATTGAGAGGAGACCTGTGTCCCAGCAGTGGGAACATTATAAGCAGATTATGCTATGCTTATGCTTATCCATAAATTTTCGCTATTAAGGCAAGTTATAATAGTTATCTCTCTGATTTATGCGGCTACTAATCTATGACCTTATTTGACCCTCGTTTATCGTCGCTCTTAACCCTGACTAACATAAATGGGTCCCTATAATAATCGACCTTGAAAATTTAACAATCCCGACAGCAGTATTACGCAACACCTAAAGCTGTACACACACATTCGACACAACATCCCTTCCTCGATTAACATACATAATCACATTCTCTCCCCATATCACATTACGTACGTAAATAATTATCCAAGATTCTCGTGTCGCGTTTTAATGGCGTTACAGCTGGTCTGTCTGAACGCACCCTTGCCAGATGAAAATTAAGTTGGATTCAACGCTGAATGAACAGTTTAAATTTTGCGCTCCAAATTAATATCTTGCCCTGAGCTGTTTTTCGTACGCAATTTTCTTACCGAAGGCTATTTTCTTGTTTAATTGTCGAACTGAGTTAGTACTTTCTTGGAAATATGTTTTTTGGATTAATTTTCGGGATAAAGGTGCGCTAATCAAGATGGAGAAATGACTTAATTCTGTTTTATTAAAGTTTAGCAAGAGGTTGAAAGGAAATTGCTAGATTTGGTAGCTCGAAATCTTGAAAAGGATGTATGAAAATCTCAAGATTTTAGTGTAAGTAATAGATGGCCTTTCACCGTATTGTCAGATTTTATACACTTGCATATAATTGGCCATCATAGACCTTTTACTCTGATGGATATCATAGAAGACAACTGAAATCTTGCCAGAAGCATGATTGCCGCATTGATTCACATCTTCGTCTCAGCGGTCTGATGTGAACATTTACACTTATTTTTTTACTAAAGTCGAATTATTAATTCAATGGAGTAAATCTGACATGTGCTAACTGTCACTTTGTACAATAATATGGTCATATTTACAAACAAAAAACAATAAAATTAAAAATTTTTGTTTAACAATTTAAAAAAAATGTTGTCTGTCCGTCTGTTTGTTCTGAAAATCGGTCCAGTCAAGTAAAATAAAAGTAGCTTTATTCTCGTAAACTAAACCATTTCCAAACAAAAATATACGTTGGAAACATAAAAAAAACTGACATTTTAGTTTGCTGTCATCGCGAGTGTGTGCTGTGTAATTGTTTTGGTTTTGTTCAGTTTTACCGGGTTTTTGTGTGTTATTCAACGATAAGTGGGTATATTTTCATTCATAAGTTAACAACTTACTTACATCGTTTTAGATAATAATTCTACGAAATCGCATCATATAATAAAATATTGTTTTTCAAGCCCGAACGACACCGATTCGGTGTCGCCCGGGCGCGCGGTTTGCAGGTCTATTATAACGTAAAATAAGTGCTAATGTCATTTTTAGGCGATTTCACTTGATGCTCTGGAGGTTAAGCTATTCCTTATAACATCAGCTATCTGCCCGTCAAAACCGGTCCAGGCGTTTCGGAGATTATCTGTCTCCGAAACGGCTGGACCGAATTTTATGTTATAAGTACCGCATTTTGTATTTTTGAACCGCATTTAAATGTTCATTATTAAATGAAATTTCAGACACTTCAATTGTATTTATTTGTGTGGATCTACCTACTATTACTCAGATAAACTGTAAATGACTGAAGACAAGAACATGTGTTAAATTGGATACTACAAAGCTTCCTGACGACGTTTTATTCAGTCAATGATCCTGTCGTGAATATGATAATTTTATAAGCCATGAAAAAGCAGTAAAACTTTATTTTTTATGTCCCATTGCAGTTGGACAAGTCTTTGTTATTGTCGTTCGATTTCCTGCTGACGATATTTCACAGTGTTGATAGCTTCGGTAATAGCTCAACTGCTGCCATTTTGCAATTTAATAAAGAATAAAAAACAAACTTTTAAAAAGAGCCAGACAAATGGCGATCGCTTTCAAAGCGTTTCACGTTTCTTCGACGACTTTCAACAGGATTGACATAAAGCTTTTCGGTAACGTATGTCAATCTCAGTTCGTGGCCAAGTTAAGCTACGCTTGCCGGGGTCGGTCCGCGGACGGGAGACCATCTTTACATACCGAGTCTTCTCCGTGCCTTGGAAAGCACGTTAAGCCGTTGGTCGCGTCCCTGTCAATCGTGGATCTTTGACAGTCGTTACGGGTCGTCAGAAGCCCGAAAGTCTGACAACAGGTCTTACCAAAGGGTATCGTATAACCCAGTTACTGGGGTTGTGGAGGTCAGATAGGCAGTCGCTCCATGTAAAATAATATTCAGCAGCATCGGGTCGAACAGGAAGCCGACCTCAATATGTAGTTGGGAAAAGACTGGGTTAATTGGTTGATGTCAGTCTTATACATTTCTAATTTCCCATTATTATCGCATTATCATATTGGTTATCACAGTCTTCGCAATCAGTCATGCTAAAGGTATCACGGAACTACCGTATGTCCAGTTGGGCTATATTTATAAGTACATTTAGCATAATCAGCCCATAATGTTCCCACTGCTGGGACACAGGCCTCCTCTCTGTGAGAGAGAGTGGGCCGTAATCCACCACGTGGGCCCAGTGCGGGTTGGTAGATGTCACATGTCTTCGATTTTTTGGAATATGGCCGGTTTCCTCACGATGTTTTGCTTCACGGTTTTGAGAGCAGTGGTGATGAAATAATTTACACAAAGTAAAGCGCCTGTCTGGGCTCGAACCTATGACCTACAAATCGTAAGTCGCAGCCGTTACCACTGGGCCACCACTGCTCTCAAGTATATTTAATGCGATTAATAATCTCCAAAAGATGAAATATCGATGGTTCTCACCTCGGACCAGATGCTGTTGCGTATCAATTTTGGACATTCATGAAATATGTGATAAAATGAATGAAGCTGTCCTCTTTTGAACAAATCTCGCGTTAACAAATAAGATAACAACTTCTAAAGTTAGTTTAATGTTACAAGTAGATCCTGTGAGGTACTTGTTCATATCCTTTCAGACAAGATTTAATTCAGTCATCTCAAAGTCGTTAGTAAGGATCTGTTTTCATTAAGATGCCAAAGTTATGGATTTAAGAGTACTTGGAAGTCTGCCGTATTTTATAAAGCTTTCTACAGACGTTAAGATTGAACTTATTTCTTGATACGTTTTGCTGCCTGGGAAAATCGTGTAGGTACCAAATGTTGCATAGAGGTTATCAGTTAGGTCACATACAATAGCCCTTAGTTAGGGACTATTAGATTTGTCCAACTGTTTCTGACTGATCAGGTAATTATCTAATTGAGCAATTTTCGGTCATTATCATCATCACAATTTCAGCCGAAAGACGTCAGCTGCTGGGTCTCCCCCAACCACCGCTACTTTGACTAGTTCTGTGGTTCTCGCATCCAGCGGGTTCCTTCGGGCTTGCGGACGGTGAGCAATGGGTAGCTCACAGTCCGGTAAGGACCAGGCCCGGGTCGACGGCGCGTCGTATTCCACGCGCGCCTCAAAGAGATGTCGTCAGCACAATGTAGGGGTCCACTAGGGCCGATGCCTGCCGGGGTCGCGGGAAAGTACTAATGGGTCACCGAGGCCCCCGCAACACAGGCAACGGAAGGAATACGGGTGGGTTTTAGTCAGTAAGAGTCTGACACACCCTCCCGCTCCACCCAAAGCGGGAGAAGTTATTTGATGATTTCCCATACAAAAAAAAAAGCGTGTTCCTATGATAATTTCAATAACTTAAATAAAAATAAATAACGAGTTTTCAAAAAGCTCATATACAATAAAATCTATATCTTTATACCGTCAGCGTAAAGCAGGCTTAAAAGCAAGATTGCCGTATTCCATGAATGGTTAAATTGTTGGGTTAACGAGCCTATAATTTTATCTCATTCAGAAGTTGAACGCCCCCCGTGCCTGTATCTCGACAACTTTCCCTTTGACTAGTCTTTGACTACTAAAGTAAATTTCTATAGGTTCCTTCGCGGAATTTCGCGAGCAATTTCTGAACATCAAAATAAATTATTACTGAAGTTAACTCAATGATGCCTTCAAGTTTCTAGTATATTTTCCTGTACAAATTGATTTTGGAGTGATTTGGGCGAACTTTTGATTAACATTTTGACGCAATGTTGTTAGATTAAAAGGTTCTTCGTTTTAGTTTGTAATTGAGTTGGTCAGGGGCTACCACATAAGCTGATACAATGGAGGTACTGAAAATATGAAACAATTTTCAGTTTGGGAAGCGGTGGTGGCTTGGTGGTAACAGCCGCGACTTACAAGTTGTAGGTCTTGGGTTCGAACCCAGACAGGCGCTTTACTTTTTGTAAATTATTTCATCATCACTGCTCTCAAAAACGGTGAAGGAAAACATCGTGAGGAAACCGGCATGTCTTAGAACCAAAAATTCGAAGACATGTGACATCTACAAACCCGCACCGGGCGCGCGTGGTGGATTACAGCCCACTCCTCTCACACATAGGACACCTGTGTCCCAGCAGTGGGAACACAAGCTGGTTATAATTATGCATAACTTTGTATATGTAGATAGCTATTAAAGTCGTATCACAATTTAACTTATGAAGCCCGGCGCGTACCCCATGTGGTGCCAAATAATGGAAAATCAATTGTGCCTCATTAGCTGTCCTTGACCGATTAATCAAAGAATATTTAAAGTTTCCTCTGACATATATATATTCTTGCACACACGTGGAAATAATTTGCTATATAGCAGTTGTCTTGATGATTCAGTCTGATTTCAGCGATGTTTACGGCGCTGGTCTGTTTTCTTAAACTTTTATTTTATGATAAACTAGCTGCACCCGCGGTTTCACCAGCATAATACGTCTCCATCCCGTGGAAATATCGGGATAAAAAGCCTAATTATTTATTAATATCCATGTTCTAGACCAGGTCATGGTATACCTATGTGCCAAATTTCATCCAAATCCGTTCAGCCGTTTCAGCGTGAAAGCGTAACAAAGAAATAAAAAAACTCACTTTCGCATTTATAATATTAGTTAAGATTGTCTACAAACATTTCTTAAAGACCTCTAATAATTTGACGAAAACCAATGTGCATTTCCCACAAACTCAAACTCAAAGCATTTATTTCAATTTAACCATTTACAGGCACTTTTGAATTATCAAAGGAATCGGTCAATCAGAAAGATAAGCTAGTTGCCCACTCCAAAGCGTACGTTCCTATGGAAAAGAACGGGCAAGAAACTTCATGGACTTAGACACTGTTTTAAATAATATTGTCACAAAATATTAGTTCCATCATTAATGATTAACAACCACAATATATCAACATGTTGTTTGATCTCACATCTTCATGACTTCCCCACCTGCCTACACCTATAAATCACGTAGGAAAGCACACAAAATTCACACGTTTCATGTCCCCGCTTGCCTTATTAACGACGCACGCGGCGAAACTCTTTAATAAGTCGGCGACGTTGCAGAATTTTGACAGCAAAGGGGACCGGGGAGGGGAGGGAAAGCATTGAAATATGGATGTACGAACGACGTTTTATTAAAGCTTCCCGGATGGACAGATTTCGCGTTTGAGAGCGTTTCTGATGAGCTGAAAGGTGTTTGTTTTTGTCGAAAATATTTATGAAAGGCCAAAGAAGTTAGCTGGTGAAATATTTTCGTTGACAGATGTACCAATCAATGTAATAAAATCATGGTGAAGACAAAGTGTAAGTACCTTACGATAAAAGAAAAATCGGACAAGTGCGGGTTGAACTCGCGTGGTGAGGGCGGATACAATGAATATGTTATCTACCGTTTTTATCCCAAGATGATTTATTCCAAATAGAAACTTAACACTGTAGTTAAAAAACATGTTCTCCCATACATTCTAACTGCAAATGTAAGTTTGTACGCACAATATTGAGAGATTTACCATGTTATTTTAACATCATAGACTTCTTGTAATCTAATCCTGTGTGTTCCTGTAATCTTTAAGTAAAGACCTATTGTCTGTATTTATTTCAAATTTTCGGCTCAGTAGTTTTGGACATAAATTGGACAGGGGGAATGGTCCATTTTCTTAAATAACTTAAAAACCGTGTATTTTAAAATTATAAAAAAACAAGGGTCTCGCAATAAGCCTTTTCATTTGATATTTCACACGGTTACAGTTCGACAAACTTTATTTTAAATTTCCTAATTTGCCCCCGAAAGTGACCCTCATATTCAAAATTAATTTATTTCAGGCAGACGTACAAGTGACCCTATAAGGGTTCCGTTTTTTTTTATTTAGGTACGGAACCCTACAAAAAAGTAATTTCTATGAGTAGTAGAAACTATACTGATGATGAAGAAGTCAAGACTCAAAAAACTTGTATTTATTTGCTCTGGTGCTTCAGGTTTTAATACCAGCTGTAGATTGATAAGATAAATATATCTTGGTATTAAAATGATGCCAAACTTAATCACCCACCAAAGCACAGCATCAAATTTGATTAAGGAAGTAGGAAGAAATGTATCAAAATCTGCATCGTATTTAAACCTTTTTATTTAAGACCCTACTTAAAGTCCCCTTAAACACATATGTACATTACAGCACATTTCATACAACACGTGCCACCAAACTTCGCTCGAAACTTCGCAGCGTACGACGATATCCTTGTCGTGACTTGGCAGCCGTTCGATGTTACGCTGTACTTGCTGAACTTATACTGAAGGCTTCAGCACATTACACGGTTGATGAAGTGATCAACAGGCGACTGGAGAATTGAGTGGAATGGTCTTTTTAAGGTTTTCGCTAGGTAATTATGAGTTTTAGAAATTCGACATTGATTGTTGTCATAGTATAAAACGAAGTTGCTTTCTGAATTACATTCTTCTAAATTACACGATTGATATATTTATATTTTAGAGCATTTATTTCAGAAGGTTTATGTGTATAGTAACTACATAAGTGACCGTAGCTGAGGTAATAATATAAGTCGTTTCGTTTTAGAAATATCAGCAATTGTGTCTGATTATCCATTAATTTAGAGCAGTGGTGGCCCAGTGGTAACGGCCGCGACTTAAGAGTTGTAGATCGTAGGTTCAAACCCAGGCAGGCGCTTTACTTTGTGTAAATTATTTCATCACCAGTGCTCTCAAAACGGTGAAGGAAAACACCGTGAGTAAATCGGCATGTCCAAGAACCAAAAATTCGAGTAAATAACGCCCTATTGCGGGTCCAAAATTGGTTCACTGCTAATTATTTAGTATTAAATGGGAAAAAACTAAGTGCATAAGATTTTCTTTACCAAATGTCAAAAGTACCTAGTATTTGTGAGATAGTATTGAATCAAGAGAAATTAGAATTCGTCGATAAAACTGTTTTCCTGGGGATTACGCTCGACTCAAGTCTTCAATGGGGGCCTCATTTAACTGCCCTTGCAGGACGGCTAAGTTCAGCAGCATATGCTGTGAGAAAAATCCGTCAATTTACTGATGTAGATAACGCACGGCTAGTATATTTTAGTTACTTTCATAGTATTATGTCGTACGGTATTTTACTATGGGGACGGGCTGCAGACATCGAGTCTATTTTTATTCTGCAAAAAAGAGCCATCAGAGCCATATATGGCCTCCGCAGGTGCGACTCTGTAAGGGAACTGTTTAAAGAAATTAACATCATGACGGTGCCTTGTCAATATATCTATGAAAACATCATGTACGTAAGGAAAAATCTACATCTTTTTAGTAAAAGAGGTGAAAGACACAATTATATCCCTAGAAATAGGGACCAATTAGTTCAACCAGGTTTCAGGCTGGCTAAAGTAGACTCATCTTTCATGGGGTACTGTTTAAAATGTTACAATAAAATACCTCCCCACATACTTCAACTGAAAGAGATGAAATTTAAATCTTGTATAAAACGCACGCTATTTAGCCAAGCATATTATAAATTGGGGGATTACATTGCTGATAAAAATGCTTGGCTCAACGCTGGTCCTGCTCCACAAGGGCGCAAAAACTAATTGATCAGGTATTGAAAATAGTGTTGGAGCTGCTGGGGATTTTAAAAACTCTTTTCTTCTCTTTGGCTGGGAGTATGTCGTGCTCACTCTAATGTCTCGCTGATGGTGGCGCGTGTGTTGGATCATTTAGCTCCCTTCAAAATGGTTGAGCTGAATGGTGCTGATCCGCGCGTCATATTCGTGAACGGGCGCCGTCAGTAGAGACTGGTCATCTCTTAGCTGCCACGGCTTATTTTAACTTTAATTTTTGAATTGCTTTTGTTTTTGTTGTAATCTTTTTATTACGGACGCTTTTACGTTTTGCATCGTTCTCACATGTATAATTTCAAAATGAATGATGTAAACAATATTTTGTAACCATAATACGTTGATTTAAAAGAGTGTCCTTGGAGTTTCTTGCCCGTTCTTCTCCATAGGTACCTACTACGCTTTGGAATGGGCAACTAGCTTCATCTTTCTGACTGACTGACCGAACCCTTGACAATTCAAAAGTGCCTGTAAATGGTTTATTTGAAATAAATGCTTTGAGTTTGAGTTGAGTTTGAGTTTCGAAGACATGTGACATCTACCAACCCGCACTGGGCCCGCGTGGTGGATTACGGCCCACTCCCTCTCACAGAGAGGAGACCTGTGTCCCAGCAGTGGGAACATTATAGGCTGATTATGTATGTTATGTAACTACATAAATATTTCATTTGGATATAGCACAGAAATCTCGATATTTTGCCATGCCACCATTAAATCCGTGTGAAGCAAGGGCGGGTCACTAGTTTTAAAATAAAACAAATTTGTAGTGTATCTATAAGGAACGTTTGCCTAGATGCAATCGAAACGATTCTTAAGTACTTTAAAATTGTTCAATCGTTGATGGTACCTGCGTGACACACCAATCACAATTTGAATGATTTTGAACAAAATTCCTAATCCGTTGCTTCATATGTCTTGCTGACATTTGCCTGCTTAACTACGTAACGTGCTTAATAACGCAATGAATGCTGATGAACTGTCAAAATGAAACCCATTTACACACAATTTTTAACAACAATTGCTACAGTGTGTGTCACGCAGTTACCCCGCTTTTTTTTTGGGTGGAAAATTATCAAATAACTTCTCCCGCTCTGGGCGGAGCGGGAGGGTGTGTCAGACTCTTACTGACTAAAACCCACCCGTGTTCCTTCCGTTGCCTGTGTTGCCGGGGGCCTCGGTTACCCCTTTCGAACTTTCCCGCGACTCCGGCAGGCATCGGCCCTAGTGGACCCTACATTTGTGCTGACGACATCTCTTTGAGGCGCGCGTGGAATACAACGCGCCGTCGACCCGGACGGTGAGCTACCCATTGCTCAACGTCTGCAAGCCCGCGCCTACGGTGGCCAGAAATCCGCTCGGGATTCCCGACGCCCAGAGCGTCTCCTGCGGCGGCTAGGGTGCGAGAGGGCGCGAAATTTGCCTTTCCCTCAACCGTCCCGCCTCCTTCGCGAGCATCACTGCTTAGCAGTAGGAGGTGGCAGCTGCCCATGCCCTCTCGCTCCGTACCATGGTCTGAACCAGGGCCGGACGCGATAGATCTCTGCCGCCGATCGCCTCTACGAGGACACTGCGGTGCTCTGCCCGAGCCGGGCAGACCTCCACCGTGTCCTCCAGGTAGTTACCCCGCTGAAAAGGTGTGTGTGCTGATGCCCAGTATTAAATACGAAAAATACAAAATCGTCATTAAAATTATGGAAAGTCATAACGTTTTGTATGTTTCGAATCTGCATCCGGATAAAAGACTATTTGTAATTATTCATACCATGTCATTATGTCATTATTCATTAGTGAAATTTGAAATTCTTCTAACTTCTAACATCTTAATTTCTCCAAGCCACTTACCACAGAACACTTTTTATTGTATTATTGCACGGTTAATAATGTAGCAATAAACAACCGTAATGTTTTTCTAATATTTATTTTTATTTAAATTTTTGCCGGAATGTCGGCGCCCGCGTCTCTGTACTTATCACAGCGATGCCATCACTAGCTTGCTACATATTAGTAATCTATGGCCATCACCACAGAATACTAAGTAGAACGATACCATAGAGTACCACAAACACAAATGGCATTGACAAGTAACTGATGTTACGTCGGGTTCTGACACGCGGTTTATGAATTTTTATTCAATAACTATTTTATTTTTATAGGTTATTTCATACGTTTATTTTAGTTTTTATTTATATCTGTATCTATCCGTGACACCACAGTAGGCCCTATCAGAATACCAGCGCTGCGACACTTATTTCTTAAGTACTGCAGCATTATGCTGCGATAGGAGCCCTTTGGCCTCGTACAGGACTTTGTGTTTTTATTTTAATTTTACTTTGTTTTTTGTTTTTTATGTTTCTATGAGTGATTTTAGTTTAGTTTAATGTGTGATCTCCTGTGCGAGTCCCAATAAATACTATTTCTTTCTTTCTTTCTTTCGTCTAGTTGTCGCAAGCGCGACTGTTGGGCGTGAGATCCTCAGGTCGATTTTCAGATCGGGCAGGTTGACTGCGTTTTTCCGTCAGGAATCTTCAGTAACAGTCTGGGACATGGATTTGAACCCGGTTGGTGGCAAAAGGCTCGGCCCTTTTGCCAGCAACATATTACTTAAACATAACTGGCGAAATATGGGTGTACTATAGGTACACCTGTGCCTGAACTTTCGGGGAAAACAGCCTCTCAAAACTAACCAACTTACCAACGCCTCCGAAGAAGGCCTCATGACTACTCCCCCAAAAATTAAATTCAAAGCAACGCTCGCAGCAGATGGACCGAAACAGCTGAAGAGAGCTCGTCGCGGGAACCGTCACCCGTGAGGTAACTTAACAGAACCACGGAGGCAAAGGCGTGTCTCTCAAAAGTAATGAAACAACTCTTAAGTTCCAGAAACCTTAAGAAAGAAGGCATGATGATATGATATGTTGAATTCAATAAAAACGCGCTCCAGCGACGTTTGTATCAAATGTAGCGTAGTGTAGTTACTCAAGAAGCCTTAACCTCTAGACTATCACTTAAAATGTTCGTAGATATTCCTTACGAAGCTCCAAACAGTGTTAAGACCGTTGACTGATCGTAAAAGCAAGTTATAGGCATTTTATTGCAAATTGCATGCGTGGATATTTCCACCGAAGACTTTGATGGGTGTGGGGATCGATATGTGGATTGTTGACATGTTGTTATTATGTTTAGTAGTAAGTTATAGAATCGATTTGTATGTTGAAACCGTGTACGGTATCCACATTGTCAGTTGGAATTATCAGTTCTTTTTTTGTTCACTTTTTCGTAGGTCAATTTGTAATTTATCTAAGTTCAACGAATGTCAACTGCTCATCAGTTTTTCCAAAATATGGCTTTTCCCGATGTAGGGACGTTAATTGTTGAGAAGTTCTCCTGGTAAGGACCAGGATAACTGGAGCTGAGAGTGAAGTCACCATCATCTCCACTTCACCTTATGCATTGTGACGAGCACAAATTGCTTAGCAACCATATTAAAGTACCTAATCGAATCGAAACCTGTGAAATACTTATTTTTAAGTAGTCCCCGTGGCCGTGGCCGTCTGTGGTCTTCGTCATCAGTTTCACTTCACCAAATGGTGCTTTCCAAGAGCAACTGCACGAGTTACTAAAAAATACCCAAATAAAATTTGAGGATTTCCGTCGATTTCCATTATATCATCAGATTCTGACTTGGTGACAATGGGACCACCTCGAGAGCATACCCTTTCAAACAAAAAAGAATGTTCAAAATCGGTCCACAATCGACGGAGAAATCAGTGAACATAAAAAAAAACAGACTGACATTTATAACCTCCTCCTTGTGAAAAATGTATTAAATTGAGTGAATGATGCAGAATAACTTACTGTCTGATGGGAATCATTACATTAATACGTGAAGCGAAAACTTTGTACCCTTTTTACGAACATCATGCGGACGGAGGAGTATGAAATTTGGCACAGTTAAAGTTTATATGGAGCAGGAGTGCAGAAAGCTAATATTTATGCATTAGAAACAAATTAAATTAGTAAAATAACGTTACACACACTACCATGCGTTTGACACACACAGTACCAGGGCCTCATGACTTGAAGATAGATAGATGACAGAACAGAAGTGACAGCTTGAGCATGGAATTAGTAAGTACTATAAGATTGTAAGTAGAGGGGGTCGAATAACGACCAGTGGGCGACCACTAGTATAAGTAAATCCTTCTATGTCTTGTGTCGAATAGCTAAAGCTGCTTGATTTGTGAATGATATTACCCTTGCGGTCAGACAGAACTAACCTAGTGGCTTTCTTTGGGGATAACTCTACTCTAACTTACCTTTTGGCAACAATATATTCGTATGTATCAGTGAACCGAAACAAAAACATGTCTATGGTTATTAATGATACATGATTTTATTTGTTTAAGTAGGTTTCTACACACAGCTACACATCAAGCTATACATTTCCGGTATAAACTGATCTCGCTTTGTATAGGATTTCTGTACAATGCGAGGTCAGCCTAAATTTGAAATGTATAGCTTGATGTGTAGCCGTGTGTACAAACATTGTTACACACCTCAATCATATTTTAAAAAGTATCGGACTACTCTGAGAAGAAAGGCCGAAACAAACTCAGAGGTCACAGTCTCTTTTAAAGTCCAGACATAATCTTGGTCAGATCATGTGAAGACCATGTAGATTGGTGTCTGAAATGGTCTTTTGAGGAAAGGACCACACAGATTGAGGGGACCTATCCAGTCGATGCATGCATATGCCAGTAATCGTGCAGCTCAACTCAGAACTTAAGAGCTCATCGAGTCGACGAACAAAACCAAAAAAAGGACATTTGGGTAGGCCGCATAAATTACTCAAACTGCCAGATCATAATTATCATTAAAACTAACTGAGAAAAAGTAAAAATACAAAACAAATAATGTGATCTACATAGTCCTCACATTCAAAATAAGGTCGCATAAATAAAAAAAAATACAATATTTATTCTAAAACACTTGCTTAAATAGTTTTTTGCTTGGGCATAGGATTGGCTTAATTAATCCCAAGCCTTGTTGTCGTCCAAGTAATATTTAACTTTATAGAAACCGTTTTGACAGAGTATTATAAATAATGTCGAAATGAACACTTCATTAGAGCCTGGAAATGAAAGGCAACCTGACACGGAATCAAATAAAGCCCCCGGGGAACATGCACACGCACACACACACACACCATACCTGAAACCACCTATTTTTTTTTTTGTTTTGGAAATTTTCAAATAACTTCTCCCGCTCTGGGCGAAGCGGGAGATTTCTCCCGCTCTGGGCGGAGGGAGGGTGTGTCAGACTCTTACTGACTAAAACCCACCCGTGTCCCTTCCGTTGCCTGTATTACCAGGGGCCTCGGTAACCCTTTAGTACATTCCAGCGACAGCAGGAATGCCCTAGTGGACCCCTTCGCTTGTGCTGACGAGATCTCTTTGAGGCGCGTGGAACATAACGCGCCGTCGACCCGGGCCTGGTCCTTACCAGACGGTGAGCTACCCATTGCTCACCGTCCGCAAAAACCACCTCTCTAGCCTCCACTCTGGAATTCATACCCCGAGCCCCAAGATACAGATGTCTACTTTGGGGCTCAATGGCAAATATTACTTTGTAACCTAGGTAATAGGTACGAGTAGCTACTCAATTCGTCTCGTAGCGTAGTGTGGGACGTCCCCCAGATAGATGGACCGACGACCTTAAAAAGGTGGCTGGGACTGACTGGATGCGGAAGGCGGGGGACAGGGTGTTGTGGCGCAGCCTGGGAGAAGCCTATCTTCAGCAGTGGACTGTTATAGGCTGAGTTGATTCATTGATTGATTGAAAAAAAGTAAGACGGAAAGAAAAATATTTTATTTGGGACACGCACATAAAATTCAAAAAGTAAAAAAAAGAGCATTTAAAACTAACAACATTAACATATTTGTTCGATTAAAAAAAAAAACGACAAAGAAAATAAATAAAAACGATTTGTGCGACTCCAAAAAGGCAGCATATGCCTATCTCAGCATAATGCTGCGATATTTAAAAAATAAATACCGCAGCGCTCGCTGGTTTGTTGTGCAAGTTTCTTATGTCAGTAGGTAAGTCTTCAAATCAAAACTAGAAAAGCGGGTACAAAGTGGCTTACTAAACGATTACATAGTTAGCAAAGTGCCTTATCATAGGGGTTGGAAGTTTCCTTAAGTGGAGAAAACTAATTGTGAGGGAGCTGCGATTTTACTGCGAATTGATAGTTGTAGTTGCTTTAGAAGGTAAGCTTGTTTTTAGGGTTCCTTACCCGAAGGGTAAAACGGGACCCTATTATTACCTCGTCTAGCCAATCCTGGATGCAGCAGCCAGGTCATGGTGGACTTTAGAACGGATTATCATAATTAAAGCGTATATAGCGTATTTCGTGTCTGTATTCTTGACCGTTGAGGAGTAGAACAAGAGGAAGTGGTTTTAATTCAGCTTGCAAGAGTCGGCTTAAACTAACAACCACACATTGCAAGTTAAAAAAAGCTTTCAGTAAATTAGGCCTTCGCGTCAGCCCAGGCGGCCACATGCCTGAAATCATATTCAAACATTAATGACAAATTTATCTGTCAAATAAAGCCAATTCCATGGATATTAAAAACATTTTTCTGTTTTTATTAATTTCAATTGAAAGTTCTCCGCCTCTAAACAAAACACCCAATACATGTTTTTTTAAATAAAATGTATTATTTTCAAAAAAGTAACAAGGCAGTAACCAGGATACTAAAATACATAAATATCAACCAAGAAAGAAAAAACCGGCCAAGTGCGAGTCGCACTCGCGCACGAAGGGTTGCGTACCATTATCTATAAAAACGGCAAAAATATCATGTCTGTTGTATGGGAGCCCCCTTAAATATTTATTTTATTCTGTTTTTTTAGTATTTGTTGTTATAGCGGCAACAGAAATACATCATCTGTGAAAATTTCAACTGTCTAACTATCACGGTTTAGTTGAAATGTCACCAGGCTGTAACTCATGAGTAACAGCCGGACGGACAGCGGAGTCTCCTCCTCAACGGTCAACAGTACAGACACTAAATTCTATATACGCTTTAATTATGATAGTCCATTCTAAAGTCCACCATGATCTGGCTGCTGCACATTGGTTTGGCTCTAGACGAGGGAACTTCTGAACGGTTAACAATACAGACCCGAAATTCTATATACCTACGCTTTGCTGTTTGTGGAAATTTGACCTCCAGGTTACGCCAAGTACGCACTAGCCACGGCGGCCACATGCCTGAAATCATATTTAAACTTGAATGCCATAAAATTATGTCAAATAAAGCCAATTTCGTGCATATTAACCTATTGACCGCCACGTCAAAAAAGCAAAAACGTGCCCTCGGCGCCAAGCTACGAATTATTCCTTAAAATCTGTCATGTAGTTCTGACCGTGGCGTGCTGGGCACATTTTATTCTGTCATCTATACATGACTGTGGCGGTCAAAAGGTTAAAAAGATTTTCTGTGTTTTATTTCAAATTAAAGTTCTCCGCCTCTAAAAAAACAGCCTTTAGGTATAATGAGAACTTTGTCAACTACTTACGATACCTATTCCTGCATGTTATTGACACAGTTAGCCTAAAAACCTTAAAATTACCTTAAATTTTTATGTATGATCACACTGAGACCTAACATCGGATATTATGCGAGTCAACTTTATAAAATAGCAATATGCTCGCCTGCAGGTTCGCTCGTTGTACTTCTAACGTCAAAATAACCCTATTTAAGGCATTCTGACAATCGTTTTACACGAGCGGCCTGTGGGTGTCATACACGCAGCGAGCATACAATGTCCTGCGTGTTCAATTTAATAATGCCTTCAGGATGCTGTTGGAACTGCCATGGCGCTGTAGTGCATCGGGAATGTTCGCGGAGGCTCGGACAGATGGCTTCCACGCCATCATGCGAAAGAATGCAGCCTCTTTACTACAGCGCCTGCATGGTAGTGACAACATTATTTTGAAAATGATTGCTGCCAGACCAGACTGCCCCTTTCAGAGACAATGGGTGGGAACAGTATTAAACCTGAAAATAAATAAAATGTAAAAAAACTAACAATACTAACCGATTTATTTAAGCACTATTGTTACTAACAGTAAAATACTAACAAAACTATGGACTGAAGTCTGAAATAAATATAAGGTGTGATAAGCCATCTCTGCAGTCCTTGTTAGTCAATCGTAGAACCTCATTAAAGCTTGTGTTTATAAGTATATAACATAACACTATCCCTGTATTACCTGAAAGGTCAGGCACGGGTGTAACTAAATAAGCCCACGTTTTGACAGCTACCTTAAAGTCCCATGTAATAGGGGGCGAGCCTATTGCCATTAACCGGGCACAAATCCAGTATCCGGGCTGCTATTCAGATATTCCTGATGGAAAAACCCAACAACACTGCTCGAACTGAGAATCGAATCCAGGACCTCATCATGCACAGCAGTAGCGCTTGCGATCACTAATGATAAATGATAAATTATTTTATTTCTGTAAGTAGATTTGTACAAACACTTTTACATGTCAATCATAATTTATAAAACTAGATGAGGTCGGCGTTTCCTTTCTGACTACTCTGAGAAGAAAGGCCGAAACAAAGTCAGAGGTTACAGTCTCTTTTAAAGTCCAGACATAATCTTGGTCAGATCATGTGTAGACAATGTAGATTGATGAGAGGACCACACAGATTGAGTGGACCTGTCTAGTCGGTGCACGCATTTGTCAATAGTCGTGCAGCTCAGCTCAAAAATTAAGGAGCTCAACGATTCAACGAACAATACCGGAGAAAGGGCATTTGGGTAGGCCGCAAAAAATACTCAAACTGCCAGACCATGTTAAAAAATAACCGAGAAAAAATAAACAAAACTAAACAATAATCGACATGGTCTTCACCTTTATAATAATTAAATAGTAGATTGTACAACTAGTGCATAAAAGAGGCCATTTTACCCCGAGACGTTTACGTATATATCCATCCGAACCGCAGGCGAGGGTGGATGGTTAAGTCGAGGGGTAAAATGGCTCGTTTATGCCCGAGTTATACACTCTGCTTTTCACTTCGATTGCGAGAAAAAGAAAGAGGCATAAAGTATATAACACTGTTCCATTGTTTTAGTTTAATCACTTTTCACTGTCCAAAATTGTTGCAAAATTGAAGATGAGAATAGCTAATTCCCGCCTCGAAACTTTTTAAAAGATTTTTTTTTAATTTTTAACGTGTTATTCAGCTTGGGTACTTCATACTGCCAAGTCATAAAAAGTTTCTTTGCGTTTTTAAATAATAAATGACAACTATTTTATTTGGTTTTATTAAAGAAGTGATATAAATTAAAGCAAATGAAATAAAATAACGACTTTAATCTGCGACGTTTTATTGTGTGTGTGGGCTGTTGAGCCTGATGATCTTAGTCTTAGAAAAACAATTACTTTATGAACTAGAGCATAAAAAGTGACTTTATGTCGCCTACGCACAACATAAAGACGAACTTTTAGAACATGAGAAGTGAAAATAATATAATACTTCACAGAGTAAATATTCATGTCAAAAACTAGACAACTAGACCCGTTGGTCTAGTTGTCTAGTTTTTGAAACTGTCTCGTTAGACAGTTTTTATAAATTATATGCAGCTAAATCTTCGTAAAACCGCCGTACGTCTAATAATCGTTCTGAAACATTTCTCCGACATTCGTTTCGCCGTTGAATGGTTCACCGACACAACGATTCACTTTTCATTTTTTCACCGATAGAACGTTTCAACGGCGAACAATTCGCCGACAGAACCTTTCATATAGCGAAGGATAATGTTGGGTTAGGTTAGAACAGTGACCATTAACGCCAGATTATTGCTCTCGTCGAAAGTGATGCATATGTCGGAGAAATGTTTCGGAATCTCTAATAATACGTCATCACATGTTAACCTAAGCTGCTCGAAAGAAATAGTGGCACATCCTTTAACAGAAAATGAGAAACACGCTCTTTGGGTAACAGCCAAAGGTGTAATAAGCCGTAAAAGAAAGTGTTATTAAGCGTGTTAGTCGGTGAAATAACTCCCTTTTACGTATGACGTAATGAATATGAGCTTACGAACGTGTGGATAGATAATACGTTTATTTGCGGTAACCATGACACAAAGACTGAATACAAATACAAAAAAGAACAAGTTGGGGGAAAATATTTGTCACATCCACGCAAAACGGCCATCGCTCAGCATAATGCTGCAAGCCATGCGAGACAGCCCCAGCGCTGGTCTTCAGCGACAGCCGGCGTTGACGTGATGACGTCAACCGGTGCAGCACACAGTGAGATTATAATAAGAAATATTATAATAAAAAATAAAACACATACATACATAAACTCACGCCTTCTTCCGATGGAGGTAGGCAGAAACTATAGAACGCCACCTGCTACGCTCCTTACATACTCGTTTTGCTTCGTTTACGTTCATACATCTGGTCATACAAGCACGCCGGTTGCGAGTACTACGCACCTGACTTTTTGAAGAACATCATTAATGAGGTCACTATATGTCTTTCTGGGGCGTCCCCCCGGCATTTCCACTCACATCTGCAATAATAAATATTTTTATTTACCGTCCGCAACGACGTACGCGCCGCCGGCCGATAGTAATCTGTGTGCGCGGTCACGGTTGAATTGTCTTTCCATAATTCGTTAATATAATTTCAATGCCGAACTACTTCAGAATAGTTTAACTTAGTAGGTATCTTTGGCCTATGTAGGAACCGAACCCACAATACCTCATACGCTGCTCTAACTACAAAGAGTTGCTTACAGTTATTTATTTCTTAATTTTACTTTCGTTAACTCCTGCCTGCCTCGTTGACTGCCTCGTTGGTCAGTGGTCGCAAGCGCTATTGCTGAGCATGAGGTCCTGGGTTCACTTCCCGGGTCGGGCAAAGTGACATTGGGTTTTTCTATCTGGAAATTCTCAGTAGCAGCCCGGAGTCAGGATTAGTTCCCGGTTGATGGCAATAGGCCCGCACTACATGGGACTTAAACATAACTGGCGAAATGTGGGTGTACTACAGGTACACTTGTGGTACAGGCACACCCTTCGGGGAAACAAGGCGTTATGTTATGTAATTTTACCCTAAATTCAGACCCATCAATAAAACGTCACCCAAAAACGTCCCGCACATAATTTCACAATCCCTTCCACGTTTGGTTCAAACCCATAAGATTAAGTTCACCCACGTGCCTACTCGGGTGGAGATGTATGCGATATGGATGTGGGCTGCTTACACTCCAACGATTTATTTAACTAATCCTGGTATGAAATGTGTTGTGAGGTTAAAGGCTCCTGCATACTGAGGCGATATCGCGGGTGCGACAGGCAGCAATATGCCTGTCGCACCCGCGATATCGCTTCAGTATGCAGGAGCCTTAACACAGAGAAGTTCGATGAGACAGAGGTAGATAATTGTTTAGTTTTCAAGTCGAAAGGGTTACCGAGGCCCCTGGCAACACAGGCAACGGAAGGAACACGGATGGGTTTTAGTCAGTAAGAGTCTGACACACCCTCCCGCTCCGCTCAGAGCGGGAGAAGTTATTTGATAATTTCCCACCCAAAAACAAAGCCACCTTTGTACGGTCAAGTCTTTTATATCATCGACAGTTATAAAATTATTTCCTTTACCAAATCAGGATACATAATACATTTTGAAGCTACGGGATTGAGCAGACTTTTGCATGGAAAACTATATTTAATTACGTGATAACAAAGATCAAAATAGCATACAGCTCTGAGTCGAGTTCTGAGTTGGTTAAACAGATTCTATCGTGCAATGAGCATACAAAAATAGGCCTTAAGGTGACGAATACATTGTGGATGTGACTGTACTAGCTGTCGGTGCCGCTAATAGAATTAACATTATTTCCACTTGTGAATTAGTCTATGTATGTAAATATATATTTAGTTAGCAGCGTCACAATTTCTGTTAATTCCTTTGACTGAGAAATATTAAATATATATATTATATTATTATTTAATATGTGTTTACTGTAAAGAATATTTCTATGAACAAACGCTTCTTAATTTTTTTTTTTTTTTTTAATAATAGATAACCTTATAATCTCAATACAGGTTACTATGTAACCTAGCTAGGACGCCGGATTCAATTCTGTTAATTGTCTTTTCGATATATCCGTAAATTGTAAAATTATATTTACTGTAACAGACTTTACCAAACTGTTTGAATAAATAAATCATTATTATTAATATCATCAATTTGTAAAAAAAATATGTTTCAATGAGGCTTTATTCAAATTTGATCAATTTTATTAAAATTTTACTTCTACTTTATAAGCAGCATCATTCTGTCCAATGTTTTTTTCTCTTTCAAAGTTATGTTCACCTATGTATTTTCCATTAGCAGTAACACCTTTATACCCTAATACTTTTGTTAACCAATGTTGAATGTATATGCTATTGATGTTCTCTAATTATTTATTAGAGAACTTTATATTTTCTAAAAGGTTTTTAAAAAGGCACCAGGCAAGGTTACGCGTTTTTCTATATATTAAGTACTATTCCCTAGTGCTTTGTGATTAGGTATGTCGTCTAAAAGCGTGTAACAGTAGGCAGTTACGGTCTGTCATTATAAGCCTTTTAGTTGATAGCATCGGACGAGTTTGATAAGTTAAACTAGCCATGGCTTTTTAGTAATGATAAACCATGACCTTGCTTAAAATAATCTACTAACTAGATTGTCTAGACCTATTTTTCAGTATTTATCGTTTTGTTACCAATTTTTCAAATACGCCTTGAAAGATTTTTTGATCATAAGATTAGATTAGTGTCAGAAAAGTTGTAGGTGATCATCGTAGCCCTTGGGTAGCGTTTTATGTTATCTTAGGTGTTCAAACGTCGGGCCGATGCCTGCCGGGGTCGTGGGAAAGTCCGAAAGGGATACCGTGGCCTCTGGCAACGCACAGGCAACGGAAGGAACACGGGTGAGTTTTAGTCAGTAAGAGTTTGACACACCCTCCCGCTCCGGCCAGAGCGGGAGAACTTATTTGATAATTTCCCACACAAAAAAAAAAAAAGTTGTTCTAACGTCCATTGCTAAACACGGGGTACTTACCTATTAAACGCTGCAAATGTAGCGTAATCTTATTAGTTGTCATAACCACCATGCTTGATATATGGATTCACCATTGCGGCACATTAATAATAAAAAATAATAACAATAATAATTTAAATTATATATTTTTTAATGTTTTTATGAGAGCAGCGGTGGGCCAGTGATGACGACCGCGACTTACGAGTTGTAGGTCGTAGGTTCGAACCCAGACTGGCGCTTTACTTTGTTTAAATTATTTGATCACCACTGCTGTCAAAAACGGTGAAGGAAAACATCGTGAGGAAACCGGCATGTCCAAGAACCAAAAATTCGAAAACATGTGATATTACCATGTGATTTACCATGTGATATTACCATTCTGGCAGTACGACGCAAACTGATGCCTAGTTCCAAGAAGAAAAGTCATGATCCTAGCACATTCTTCAGGTGAAAGAGGCATGATAAATAAGTTTATGTGCTGTTGTCTAACTTAGATTTTCTAAGAAGACTCGTCGATCAAGAAAAACAATCCTTTTCGAATTACAATTTTACCATTCATTTTTTGTTTCCATTTTTGTTTTAATTTTTTTAAAATCTAAGTTAGACAACAGCACATAAACTTATTTATCATGCCTCTTTCACCTGAAGAATGTGCTAGGATCATGACTTTTCTTCTTGGAACTAGGCATCAGTTTGCGTCGTACTGCCAGAATGGTGGGTGTGACGTTACGAACGGTCCAGAAGGTGAAGCGAAGGTACGAAGAGACTGGAAACCATTTGAGGAGACCTGGTAATGGCAGACCCAGGTGTACTAGTGCCCGAGAAGACCGTTATATTGTTTCCAATGTGTTGAGAAATCGCCACCTAAATGCAGTTGAAGTCCAGCAACAGCTTCTTCAGACCCGAAGAGACTACATTAGTGACAGTACAGTGAGAAAAAGACTGGCTGAAGCAAACCTGAAACCACGAAGACCAGCGAGTGGCCCCAAACTAGAGAGAGAGAGAATCGAGTAGCGAGACTGCGATACGCCCTTGAACACATATGTACAGTGGGATCAAGAAGAATGGTCAAGAATTTTGTTTACAGATAAGTCTCAATTCTCACTTTACACTTCTGAAGGAAGGTGCAGTGTCTACAGGCGACCTGGTGAGCGATACCTTCAAGCCTGCTTCTAAGAAAGAGTCCAGTACGGTGGAGGCAGTGTACATGTATGTGGGAAGGTCGCACAGAGTTAGTGACCATAGAAAATGGCACTCTGACTGGGGAACGACATGCCCAGGTGATTCTCAATGAGTATGCAGGGCCGTATTTAGTAAATATGGGTGATGGATCGATGCTGATGCATGATAATGCACGGCCACACACGGCTCGGGTCGTGCAAGAGTATATTCAGGAGGTTGGTATCAGCGTGATGACTTGGCTGTTAAGAAGTCCTGATCTCAACCCGATTGAGGACGCCTGGGATGAGCTAGGGAGGCTAGTCAGAAGCCGCGGACCACTACCAACAACCCTCAGAGCACTAAAACGGGCCCTGATAGAAGAATGGGAGAATATTCCCCAACATCGGTTCCGAAACCTCGTGTTCAGTATGCATCGACTTGAAGCTGTAAGCAGAGCCCGAGGAGGCATTACCAGTTATTAAAAAATAAATAACTTGTAAAATATACTTGTAAATGTTACATGTAAAACATACTCGTAATTGAGTTTTATGACACTAAGCTAAAAATTGGCATTTTTGTTGTTTTATCTTGTTTTAGATTTAAAAATGTTACTAATGTATAATTTGCTATACTTTCAAAGAAAGCTGATAAAAATTGCTATAAAACGCTTTTTATTTTAAATCTATAACTTCTACGGTTTAAAAAAAATTAAATTTTAAAAGTGTAGTACTTACTTTTGCAGGCCAGTGTACACGAAATGTATTTATGTCCAGTTTGGGGACATTGTATATTGAGAACTCTATAGAGTTCGTCAAAAGGATGGATAAATCTGTCTTTTGCAGTAATCCTATAATCCTTTTAAAGTGAAAACTTCTTTAGCCGCGTTGAGCGATTTTTGAGGAGGTGTTTGTGGGGGTGCGCGTCACCGACATGCTGTATTAGCACTAAGTGAACTTAAATTGACCACGTTAAAAGTTTAATTTGTGTATACTGTGCATTGTTTAAATTGTGTTTTAGATAATAATCATAATTTTATTGAACTGAAAACTTATTTAGGCGCGTTGAGCGATTTTTGGTAGGGGAAATTTTATGGGGCCGCGTCACGGACATGCGCACACACTTTAACACCGTAACTGTAGCTATGCATAGTTTTAAGTTTTCACTTCTGTCAGCAGTCCCCATGGCTACCTGTTTTTTTTTAATTAAAAACTTTCGCTAATACGTCGAAAACGTCAGCCATTCAAATACATAGAGCAGACATTTAACACTCGTCAAGTGCCGTCAAACCCTTGCCAACTGACGTCATCACGGCATGTGCGTCGCTCGCAAATTGCCACGTCAGTCAAACGTGTTGATCAAACTACCAGAGGGTAGTTTGATCAACACGTCACACATAGAGATGTGTGGTTTACTGATTTGACACTGTTTATTGAGTCTTTGTGCTTCGTCGTTTAAACTGATGAAGTTAATTTAGACAACGGCGATTCATAGTGATCAGTTTTGTGAGTACGATTGCTCTTAGCGTTCATCACTCCCAAAACGAAATCGAACAAAGGATCAGTTTTTAGTAAAATGGAGTTTCAATCACAGTCCGAAAGATTTTGAAGGACATTGCTTCATACGAGCGTGTTCGGAAAATTCATCTGCGGAGTAACGTAAATAACGTAATTATTGTTGTTTAACTGTCAAAATGAAACTCATTTCCATTTTAAGTGTGTTATGCAATTACCATTGTTGTCATAATTCTATAGGTAAGGTATACCTTACCTATCAAATTATCGATACCTAGCCCCGAGTTTTCGCCAACAGACCAAGTCAATCACATCCTATTGCGCTCTATGTTAAAAATGCATCTTTCTTTTAGTTAAAAAACAAATAATTGCGATTTTCATGAGTGGTATAAAATTGTCCCAGAAAGGTACAAACAAGGTGTCGTTTTTCATCCTTGTCAAATTCAAGGAGGTAACTATGCTAATGATACTCGACACGAATCAATAATAAAATAAGTAGGTCTTTTTTTTATAATTTTCGGAAATGTGTGGGACACGCATGTTAAAACGCGGCCCGTGTGATACCACACTGTAACTGCCCTTTTACACACAAACTACCGCATACGCAACATGATGATTCTGTTCTGTGAAAGTGGTGTATTCTAAAATACTGACAAACTAAAATAAATAAAAAACAAGTACCTATGTATTAATTATTGAGCAGGTATAGTAATTTTATTTGATTATATACATACGTCTTTCATAGCAGCCTCCTGAAATTTGACGAGGATGCAAAACGACACCTTGTATACTACGCAGTATATATTATATTATAAAATTAAATCAGCATAAAACCACAAATGTAATAATTGAGTAGAATACATTACAGAAACTAAATGAAAATAACAAAAGTTAATGATGTTAAAAAATTATTAATGAATTCACAAAACAGCTTACGTGCGCTCTGTTAATTCAGCTGACCGATGGAAAAATAAAATCTCTATTTATAATCCTACACACTCGCCAGCAGGTTTCGGATTAGGATTATTTGTTTTCGGTATTGGGGCTTGCAATTTAAAACGTGTAAAGACCGCTTTTCGCTGGTACTATACCTAGCGCTGGAGTCTGGGCCTCATTACTTTTGTGAAAAATTGTTTAACTTCTTAAGCCCTGCGCGACACCGATTCGGAGTCAAACAACAGAAAATAATTGTGTCTCATTAGCTGTCCTGGACTTGTAAAGTAAAATTTCATTTGTTTAAACATGGTGTACATGATACATTGTATGTAAGATAATAAAAAAATACAGAAAAGTTCAAACATGTTCAGCCGTATATCGTGGCATACAAATTGGCAGGAAGAGATTTTACATAAAGCGTGATATTATTCATCAAAATTACATTATGAAATTATGTGGGTACCTACTTAATTAAATCATCAGTATATGCCAATAAAGAATTTATTATTATTAAAACCCCATTTACACGGTGCAAGTTGCTGGAACGTTCCGCACGCAATAAAGCACGTTAAATTATTGCCATTCGAGAATTGCATGCAAGTGTTTACACGCGTGCGGTTTCCATAAAGGCGCCCGCAGATAGGCGCGACGCGACGGTGTGATACGATTCTGGTAGATGTATTTATATGAAGTTTTTATGGATATTGTTCTACTAGAGTTATGTAGCGCTGTCGCGTCGCGTCTACAGGAATCTTTAAATGGCATTCAATAATTGAATTCAAGTCTTACCGTTCAATAAAATTGCATGCGAGTTATACCAAGGCAATTTTATTGCAAGGCAATTATTGAATGCAAGTTTGGCCTCGTCTTAACACAAAGTTGCACGTCCTGGTACAATTGATTTAAGTACTGCCCGTATTTGCGCTGGAGGGGCTTGTGGCCAAGTAATAACAGCCGCAAGGGTCGATCGATCAGGTTAAGCTACGCTTGCCGCGGTTAGTCCGTAGATGGGTGACCATCTTTACATACCAAGACCCCTCCGTGTCTCGGAAAGCATGTTAAGCATTTGGTCCCGGTTGTCATTTGTAGACCTTTGACAGTTGTTACGGGTCGTCGGAAGCCCGAAAGTCTGACCACCAGTCTTACCAAGGGGTATCGTGTTACCCAGTAAATGGGTTGTGGAGGTCAGACAGGCAGTCGCTCCGTGTAAAATAATGTAAAATACTGGTATTCAGCTGTATTCGGTAAGACTGGCAGCCGACCCCAACAGAGTTGGGAAAAGGCTAGGATGATGACTGCCCATATTTGTGCTGTCAAATATTTTGTTATAATTTTATTAAACGTCTTGTCAAGATTTTCTTAAACTTGTTTCATACGTTCGTACTTGTAGAGTTGAATGCAATTTCATTGTACAGTCAGCGTCAAAAATATCGGGACGAACCGACTGTTCAAAATGATCTCGACAACTAAGAAAATTAAACTTTATCTCGATTTGATATAATTCTTGTCAGAATGACAGTTGTCGTGTACTTTTTTCGTAGTTCGTTAATATTTAATTTTCATAGTTGTTTAGATCATTTTGAACAGTCTGTTCGTCCCGATATTATTGACGCTGACTGTACCCTCATTGCGTAACAAACTATCACTCACAATTTGATTTATTTTGAAGCTAATCCATTGCTCCATATGATCGAAAATTTATCTGCTCAACAATGTAAATAAAGCAATGAATGAATGTTGTTGAACTGTCAAAATGAAACCCCGCAGTTTTGAACGCCAACTAACTTGCCCGTATCCTGCAACAATTGTACGTGTCGTTTAATTGTTCGTCGTGTGCCAGGTTGTTGCAGTTGCTTCAATTTTATGGTATGCCACAGACAATAAACTTGCATCGTGTAAATGGAGCTTGAAAGCTAGTAGGTATTTCAATTTTCATTTGGGTATAAGTCGTTACTATTACTGAAGTTATGAATCAGAGAAAAAGATTGGATGCTTAAGTTTAAAAAATATTGTTTACATCCAAATTAAAGTTTGAAATAAAAACATGCCATGTTTTTCACTTTGTATGTGTTTAAAGGAATTTGTCAGAAATAAAGAGATCCGCAGGCGAATTGCCAAATTTAAGTGGCAATGGGCAAGGCACATTGTTCGCAGAACAGATGGCCGATGGGGCCGAAACGTTCTGGAGTGGCGATCGCGTCCGTGAAGACGTAGCGTAGGAAGGCCTCCTACAAGGTGGACCGATGATCTTGTGAAGGCCGTAGGAATCAGATGGATGCGGGAAGCACAGAAACGGTTGAAGTGCTTGGTGGAGGCCTATGTCCAGCAGTGGACGTCTTTCGGCTGAAATGATGAATGATGAAAAGGAATTCATAGCGCAGCCAACCTCATTCAAGTGATTGGAAACATACTAAGGCTTTCCGTAGGCACGCACGCTTTATCCCAGGCTTCCATTTTAATTGAAAGTCCGCCAATTTGCGAAAGGAATTTAATCATCGCATATCTCAGTTTGCAGCGACTGAAAAAAATATCAGCAGACAAAGTTCATCATGAAATAATTCCACTTTTCATTTCCTTTATGTCTTATGGGGAATGTTGTGCGGTAGTCTCAAAATTCCCGACTCGGATGTTGTTTGAAAATAATAATAACATGAAACTTTAAGTGGGGGGCGTAATATTCCCGTTTGGTTCTGTCTGATTGGGATTGTGGGTGAATATCATGATATTTTAAAATTTGCACATACGTTTTCTGTTACGAAAATAGTTTGAAGTACGTCGACACGTTTTGATGTGTAACATCTCTCTCTCGCTTTCTGTGCGAGTAATTTCGTGAAAAGGGACGGAAGTGTGTAAGTGACAGCTTGAGCATGGAATAAGTAAGTACTGCATGTAATTATGGCACTCATGGAATTTGTAAGTATTATTATTAGTAATATAGATTGTAGTGGAGGGGTAGAATTTCAATAATTATTATTCGAATAAATATTTCAGTATTTAGCTGAGATGCAGTGGCGTGCCTAGGGTTTCAAAATAACGCAAGCCCAATAAAATTTTAACCGATTTCAAAAAAAGAAAGTTCAGTTTTCGACTGAGTATGTAGGTACCTACGTATCTACGTATGTATCATCGCAATTTTCTCATACACTACTGGTTAGGTACAATAAATTCTCTATCGAACATTTCAGTAAGGCATCCCGGGCTTTTGGGCTTATATGAAGGTACCGCCACTGCTGAGATGTCAGATGTTGTCATCATATGCGAAATGCGACTACTGTAAGGTTCGCTCGTTTTTAGGGTCCCGTACCCAAAGGGTAAAACGGGACCCTATTACTAAGACTCCGCTGTCCGTCTGTCTGTCTGTCTGTCCGTCTGTCACCAGGCTGTATCTCATGAACCGTGATAGTTAGACAGTTGAAATTTTTACAGATTATGTATTTCTGTTGCAGCTATAAAAAAATACTAAAAAAAAACAGAATACCATTAATATTTAAGGGGGCTCCCATACAACAGACATGATTTTTTTTGCCTTTTTTTTAGATAATGGTACGGAACCCTTCGTGCGCGAGTCCGACTCGCACTTGGCCGGTTTTTATTTTGTCAGAGAGCTGTAGTGTACGGATATTAAAATTAAGTTTAACATGTCTATTGTTTAGTTATAGTAATATGAAGGTACATGAAGTTCAAATATGCCACGGTAATATACCTGAACTATTTCAAACTATCAATAGGAACTCTCACACCTAAGTCTTTCATCGCTGAGCCATATACAACGTAGCTATAACTTTGTACTGAAACTATAATTAGGTTCTATCGTGAACGACAATGTACCTACTTGATATATGTAGAAATGTTATGGGCAATACTGGCTTTAGTTAGAAGCACACCAGGGGATGTATGACCTTTGTATAGAATCAAGTTTATATAACTAAACAGACAGGTGTGCTGCTGGGGAGTTTGTTCCACCACTTCTTCTTCCCAGCTAAAGCACTGGAAATGGTGAAGGGCGGGCGTTTTTGGGGGAATGTCTAATGTAACTGTGACGTTCTAAAAGTGCTGATTCTCAGCCTAATTTGAATAAATGGATTTTGATTTTGATCTTGTGAAATCTTCAGGAATCCGCTGGATGCAAGAAGCACAGAACCATGGTGCTTGGGGTCCAGCAGTGGACGTCTTTCGGCTGAAATGATGAATGATGGAAAGGAATTCATAGCGCAGCCAACCTCATTCAAGTGATTGGAAACAAACTAAGGCTTTCCGTAGGCACACACGTTATCCCTGGCTTTCATTTTAGAAGCACACCAGAGATGCTTCTGCATTATAAGAATTTATGCCGCGGATTCATTAATAAATGAAGTTATATTTATTCTGCCTCTTTGTTCTAGTGGTCGCAAGCGCTACTGCTGAGCATGAGGTCCTGGGTTCGATTCTCGGGTCGGGCAAAGTCATATTGGGTTTTTCTAGGAATTTCTCAGTAGCAGCCCGGAGTCTGGATTTCTGCCCGGTTGATGGCAATAGGCTCGCCCCGGGGTATTACATGGGACTTATACATGACTGGTGAAATGTGGGTCTACTACAGGTACACCTCTGGCCAACCCTTCGGGGAAACAAAGCGTGAACTTATGTTATGTTATATTTCTTTCAGGAACATATTGCTGGCGATGTTGCTAGAAAAATATATTATACATATATGTATTCATGGTAAACAAAAAACTTCCCGTAATATTAATTCTTGTTAGCAAAAAATTGCGCAAGTTTTGCTTAAAATTGTTTACGATAAATTATATTTCTTTCTGAAAGAAGATAGGCGGAATCACTTTTATACGCCATTTTTTTTTAACTAGAAGTTTAATATTAATACGACGCTTTATGAGGCTCTAAATTTACATAATTATATCTGGCGCATCCTGGTTCAAAAGTTCTGCAAATCCCCTAACTAAACAACCTGACTGACTGGCACAAATATTAGCACGATATAAGCACTTATTTCTCGTCCGAAGAAATGATTCATGAAAGAAATGTTTGCATAATTATCTTAAACAATAGAGGTTCCAAAAATAAGGTTATCAGTCTTTACTCCCCACTAATTTGGCGCAGAACAGTGACTTTTAAAGGCAAAGCGTCGAAAATTCCACAAATTCATAATCAAAACACTGCCGTTGACCTTTTACCCGCGGTTTCCGAGACATTTCCTGCGGTGAACCGCATACACCTTTATCAGCCCTGCCTTTGAAGAGATTGTATTTTGAAGACTCGCAAAGGAATTGTGTGAAAGGTTTCGCTTCTTGCTCCAACCATCTTGTAAATTTTTACTAAATTGTATTCAGTATTCAGTACTAAGAATAATACGATGAAGCAAATCTTCTGAATTTAACTGATCTTATTTCTATTGGGTTAGATCTTTTCTAAATTATAAAAACCACCCCTTCCGAACATAATATCAGTTACTTTTCTAATAACCTTCATCAAGAAACACGATTATGCAGTACCATGTTCCAAGGCAGTAATGCCATTACACCGCTACGGTCACTAGCTACGACGGCTACGCAAGCGTAGCTATGACGTCATCACGTCAGCTACGCCGTAGCAACAGCGCAGTTTTATGCTTCTTCAGAATTTTTGATAGATTTTCTGTGACGAACGTTGGTATATAAACAGCCAATGTTGTTTATAATGATTTTATAATTTTAACAAGATATTTTTTATTGCTCGGTGCTAGGTTGTCTTTAAAAGATCGCTTTTAGCGATAAGACCGCCCATTGTGGCACCCTATGTAAAATTTCTACATTTATAGCTGTAATTTTTATGGTGTACATAATCAAGAGTATTCTATCTATCTATCTATCTATCTATCTAGGGGAAAGTATTAAACCTTTGTTTTTTTGGACGGGAAATTATCTAATAACTTCCCTTTCGTACCTTCCCGCGACCCCAGCAGGCATCGGCCCTAGTGGACCCCTACACTTGTGCTCATATCTTTTTGAGGCGCGCGTGGAACACAACGCGCCGTCGACTCGGGCCTGGTCCTTATCAGTCGGCGAGGCCGAACCCGCGCCTAGGGTGGCCGGAAATCCGCCTGGGATTCCCGACGCCCAGGGCGAAAGTATTAAAGCTTGAAAGTCTGTTAATCTGGTTATAGTAAACTATATTATTGACTCGCGCTCTGGTGATCACATTTCCATAATAAAACTACTACGGCAATACATTACATGTTCACTCTTTAAAACGGTCGTCCATTAGAAATTAATGTACACAACACAAATAATCATTTAAATTTACAGAACTATGCGCAGTGAGCCATTCCACGTTCCCCAATTACTGACTCTATTGATCAATATACCGTCCAATATTACTCCAAAATTCACGGAAACAGCGCAAACACATAATATTATCAATCCATTGCCGACATATCCCATTGGAATATTTACTAGTTGATGCATTAGAGTAACACATCTATTCGTACCGTACAGTCTTCAACCAAATTACAGTTTCAACGGCTCAAAACTTTCAACGAAATTTAACCCTTATCTGAAAGTTTTAAAGGGCGGAAATCCCGTGTGAAGTTTTCGGGAGAGGTCGATAACTACAGGGTGGCGACAAGTCCAGCTAAATTAGTCAAGGGACGCTTCCATGTAAAATTTTGATCGATGATTGTGTGGTTTTAGTCATTTTCAGATATGTTTTTGTGTTAGGTTAGGTTAGGTTAGGTATATTTGGAAATCTAATTTGTTTGTTGCATGTTTTGAATATAGAGCTGTTGGGAATTTGGAACAGAGAAGGTTATTAAAAAAATTCGATGTATATGATTATTAGTTTGTGTAGCGTTATAATTTTATTTTATTTTCAGCCTGTGGTTGTAACATTTTTGTTATAATCATTAAAAAAAACAGTTCGACTTACACAAAGTATAGGATTAAAACAATCTATGTTTTTACTTGTTTGTTGTATTCAATACCTTTAGATCCATTTTGTAGCTGTGCTCACTGCATATCACGGCTTGGTGGAGTCCATTTTAAGTTACGGTGTTATCTTTTGGGGTGACTCGACTGACCGGGAACTTACATTCAAAACTCAAGAGCGTTGCATTAGGTCGATGTTCAAACTTCAAACCACTCAGAGCTGCAAGCCTTATTTTCAAAAATATAATACATTCACTTTACATATTAGAAAACGCGATGTTCTTAAGATCCAACCCTCATCTCTTTTCTCGCATGGCAGATCGATTTCCTCGTAATAGACGTGACAATAGTCAAATTTGCCTACATCAATATAGAACGGCACTTATGCGGAACAGTGTCTTTTGTAAGGCTCCAAAAATTTATAATAAATTACCTAAAATCTGGAAGCATTTAAGTGACGTAGCGTTCAAAAAGAAAGTTAACAATTTTGTAGTAGATAAAGCTCATTATAATTTAAATGAGTTTTTAGATGACAGATATTGATCATGTTTTATTAATTTATTATTTTTAATGATGTCTTTATTATCATGACATTTTAAAATCATTTGACTCGGAGTGACATTAAACTTTATTTTATAAATATTTTAAGGCAAACGTTCTCGTTCGTATCTGTTTTAATCGACTTCCAAACAGGAGGAGGTTATAACATGTACATATATGTTTCTATATGTTTTTTTGTATATATATTCACCGATTTCTCCGTCAATTGTAGCCCGATTTTGAAAATATTTTTCAAAATCAAGAAAATAATTTCCTGGTCAAATAATTTCCTGGTGTCTCGAGGTGGCCCCATTGTTATCAAGTCAGAAACTGATGAGAGGTTCCCATGGAAATCGAGAAAAACCTTTAATTCTATAGGCACACCCATAGCGTTTTGAGTATTTTTCGTGCATTTTCCTATTTGCTCTTGGAAAGCACCATTTGGTGAAGTGGAACTGATGATGAAGACAACAGATGGCCACCGGAACTACTAAATAATAAGTAATTCACGGGTTGTGATTCGATTAGGTCATCAACTTTAATCATCATCATGGGATCATCTTTAATATGGTTGTTAAGCAATTTATGCTTGTTACAATGCATATGGTGAAGTGGAGCAGTAGTGACTTTACCATCAGCTTCAATTCTCCCGGTTCTTACCAGGAGAACTACTCAACAATTAACGTCCCTGCATTGAGAAAAGCAATATTTTGTAAAATGTGATAAGCAGTTGACATTAGCCTATTGCTACTTAGATAAAGTACAAACTGACCCACTAAAAGGTGAAAAATATTTATTTTTACAAAAAATACAACTGACTTCCAAAAAAAAAAAACACTACAAAGTGAAACATAACTTTAGTTTCGGAAGTCGGTGGCAAAAACTAAAATACAGACAAAAAGACACCGACTTTATTTTTTTCTTTTATTTTTCATTTGTAGTGTTTTTTTTTTTTGGAAGTCGGTTGTTTTTTTATGTAAAAAGTTTTTTATCTCTACTTTTAACATCTCATGCTGATAATTTGTGTTGTATGTTTTGTACTTGTGTTTGAGCAACTTATGGTTATCTTTTCTTTAGTCGTCATAGTTGTCATCAACATAAGTCAACCAAAAGACGTCCACTGCTGGACATAATAAGTCTTTTTTTTTTCTTTGTTCCGGGGTGGCAAAGCCTCATGTATGTCCTCCGCCCTGAGGCGGGCGGAGGGGTCTGTCAGACTCTTACTGGCTAAAAACCACCCCGGTGTTGCCCTCCCACACTTGCACCGGGGAGGACATAATAGGCGTGCCTTACAACACACACAATGGCTTCATAGAAATTGTCGACTGTTAGCTTTATTTTAGCCCTCTCGGAACTTAATCAAATAGATTAAGTAATCCTAGCATGTTGTATCACAATAAACGGGGTCCCAAGTAGTCCCAAATGTGGGACGAGCCGTAACAATTAAGCTGTCATGAGTAAATTGAAGTGTGCCGTTTAGTTTTAGTACGTACTAGCAGGCGGGGGTGGGTCTAGGTCATATAGAAAGAAATTACAGGGTACAGCCTGCCTATGACATAAAAAATAGATGTATATACATCGAAGAATTCATTGAATTGTCTACAATCATTGGTCCATAATATTGTATCAATCTTCATCATCATCATCATCAGCCCATAGCAGTCCACTGCTGGACATAGGCCTCCCCAATTCAGACACCAACCTACATGGTCCTCAAATGATCTGACCAAGATTATTTTTGGATTTATATACCGGTAAAATGCTGCAACTTTGCCGTAGTTTTATAGTTACATTGATATATTTCGAAAAAATGCAATTAATTTTCACCCTTGTCAGGTTGGGGATAAATCTTATATGAATGGTCATTGGCAGTGTACTTAGAACTATGATTATTCTGTATCATTTTCGAAATATAACAGTCTTAATCACTAGGCAAAGTTGGGCCACAAAACAGTAACATTGCCTGCTTCAATTTTGACCGTCTTAACGACTTAAGTACATCATTCTTGCACTGGAAGTTAACCCTTATAAGTAGAACTTAGGGGTAAGAATTGCAAAACAGCCACTTTTTGCTTATACCACTACAAACAATGCTAGGCAATGTTGTGTTCGGCTATCACTCATTGCGTTTGACAACTCACTGTCATGTGGTTTCAAAGAAAAGAAAAATGGCGGCGGCTTTTTCTTATTGCCAGGTAATGATTTAAATAACTACCAACAATTTGAAGTTGCTACAACCAATATTTAAAAATATATTGATAAATTCATATAATAGGCAAAGTTGTGTATGCGAGGCAATGTTGCAGCGTTTGACGTACACTTCGGCATTGATGAATTTTGTATATTCCAAGACATGATTATTTACTTGTAAAGTATTATAATTATTGTTTTCAATCATTGTGAATGTGAAGAGTATGTGGGTCATTGAAGTTTTGTTTTTTCTCATTTAGTTTTAATCATGGTCTGGCAGTTTGAGTAATTTATGCGGACTACCCAAATGACCTTTCCTTGGTATTGTTCGTCGAAATGTTGAGCTCGTTAAGTTCTGAGTTGAGCTGCACGATTAGGTACTGACATATGTGTGCACTGACTAGATAGGTCACTCAAATCTGTGTGGTTCTTTCCTCAAAAGACTATTTCATACACCAACTTACATGGTCTTCACATGATCTGACCAAGATTATGTCTGGACTTTAAAAGGGGCTGTGACATCAGAGATTGTTTCGGCCTTTCTTCTCAGAGTAGTCAGATAGGAAACGCCGAGCTGATCTAGTTTTAAAAATATGACGTGTAAAAAGTGTTTGTATAAAAACCTGCTTACAGAAATAAAAATCATTTATTATTTATCATCATTTATCATAATTGCACGCCATTCAGCTCGATCCTCGGCAGCTCTCACCCAGCTGCTACCAGCCTGTGAAGATTATCGTTCCACCTAGCCTGAGGGGTCCTATCTTAACGTTTTGCCGATTCAATGTGCAGCCAAAATATACACAAAACATATATTTTACATTGGGTAATGATTTCTAGTAATTGATTTTACATTGATACAGTATTTTGGAACACAAATTATAGACAATCAAATTAGTTCTTATCGATTCATACACATTTTTGACTATACCCTTACTGTATTGCGATAGCCATGAACGCAGTTGATGAGTGAAATAAGTAATTGTTGACGGGGTAACATTTTTTCTTTTTTCTATGTATGAAATTGTATTTTGAAATATGTTGCAAGCAAAAAAGGCAATTAATCGACTATTAGATTAGTTGCCATTTTTGCTTACGACCTTTTTTGTAGTAAGATGTGTCTACAAACGGTAGGTATTGGTAAAACCGTTTTAGGTACGGTATAACCTTTTTATCTTATTTGGATATTCCTCATGGATGTCGTCCGCCCTGGGGCGGGTGAAGGGAAGCCTGTCAGACTCATACTGAAATGATTTTATTTCTGTTACTAGGTTTGTACAAACACTTACACATCCATCATATTTAAAAAAAAAATAGATGAGGTCGGCGTTTCCTATCTCTGAGAAAAAAGGCCGAAACAAACTCAGAGGTCACAGTCTCTTTTAAAGACATAATCTTGGTCAATTCATGCGAAGACAATGTAGATTGGTGTCTGAAGTGGTATTTTGAGGAAAGAACCCCACAGATTGAGTGGACCTATCCAGTCAGTGCACGCATTTGTCAGTAATCGTGCAGCTCAATCAGAACTTAAGGAGCTCAACGATTTACTGACGAGGGACGGGGCGTAAGTCATGGGACTTATGTGCCTTCCACAATCCCTGGCAGGTACGATAAACCTATGCCAGCCCCTTCAAAAAGTTTGGGCGTGATTTTATGTTGGGCCTCTAAAAAGTTTTCCGTTGTAGGTCCAATTCCGCTAAGGAACAAAAAGTCGCAAGTGTTGTAGTCGAAGTTTTTTGCATAAGACATACTTATGTGTGTACACGTATGCATTACGTGTATCGTAATTTCTCCTTTCGGACATAGGCCCAAAAATAAATAAAGAGGAATTACGTTTGTGGAAGCAATTTATTAAAAAAATAATCCCCTTATCACTGACAGTTGAAATTTAAACTATTCAAATTTCGAAGTCAACCTTCGAAGTTAATCACGCCAAGTCTAGGCAACTCTAATTAATGCAGAAAGTAATTTCAAACATGCCATGTAGGTACGCTGTCAATGTCTTCCTGACGGGGGTTCTCTCCTATTACCTATTAACAGTCTCTAATAGATCGGTAATGGATGGCATTTCAACCCCCTATGACGTCACAACTTGTATAAGACGAACTAGATTTGTGTTGGTAGTTGGATTTGATGAATATTGTAGCGTGCAGGTATTAAATTAATTTGTTTGGCTCAATATTAAATAGGTCTACTGTTCCAGTTTTTAATGTGTCTGGTAGATAGTGCATATTCAGGCATTGTTAAGCTGCCAGTTGAATGTAATATATGTACAAATCTTTGACCTAACACAAAAACCAAAACTTTATACACAACCAAACGAGGTTCTTAAAAACTTTATGTATAGCTGTACTTCTTCGTTTCTCAAATTGGCGTGAACTATCTGTGATAAATTAATCAGCGCTTGACGAAAATTGACGTAATTTTAGTAGGCAAGTTTTTAATCACGTCTAAACTTGTATGGAGTAGTGACAGGCACTGATTAATTTGACAGGACTAAACTAAAATGTGTCTTCTGTCCTCTTCTTAATGAAATGCAAAGAAAAAGATGCACTGAACTTAAGTTTAGTTTAGTTTGTGAACACGGGAATCGGCACCATTACTCACATTTTGCCAGTTAAGTCCCATGTAATAAGGGACGACCCTAATAAAGTTATGTTTAGCACAAGACCTTTGAATTTTGACTGTATTGTTTACATAATACAGTCTGAATCTTCTTATTGTACCACCCACATTCCAATGAAACATTCTTACACCAGCAGGCTTAGCATGACACTCTCTATTTCTTCGAAGAATAGACACGGCTCTTTCTATACAAAGTGACATTTCGTTTCTCAGTTTTTGACATCTCACCGTAGAAATCCTTCTACAATCTGTCATCTTGTCTTTCAATTCTAACGATCTTTGTCTAGGTCCTTTTTGATGTAGAAGGATTTCTACGATGGGATGTCAAAAAAGGAGAAACGAAATGTCACTTTGTATGGAAAAAGCCGTGTCTATTCTTCGAAGAAATAGAGAGTGTCATGCTAAGCCTGCAGGACTAAAAATAAGTAAAAACACGAGCAAAGGATTACCAACGAATCTAATCGTGTAACGTTTCTAACCGACTGCGCAAGAGACGTATTTCGACACACAGATATGCTTATCCTTTAGAGTTAACAGGATTACTGGAAGCCTGTTAGATTGTATTCTTGGGCTCTTTGCGCTTGAGTTAATTTTGCACCTGTGCTTGCACGTAGGTGAGGTAATCTGCCTAAAGCCTAAAGTTTAATGATAGCGAATTTACATTTTACATTGTACAGTACTACAAAGAACTATTGGAGCTTGAATTGACAAGAGGCATGCCATTAAGACGCTGACAACAGCTAAACCGCGGTCACTGTCAGACTGCTTAGAAAAGAAAGAGAAGCGCGATGACACAACGCTGGTAATTTATTGCAAAATAAGAAGCAATTACCTATTTACTCAAAATTGAGTTGAGTAAACGAAAATAAAAACTACCAAGGTCTGCATTCAAATAAGACGTCTTTCTTATTAATTATATTTAATACAGATATTATGGATTGGAAAGCAAGGTAAAAGGTTAGTTTACCATTAATTTGTATCGAGTTTTTTTTTTCAAACCAAGTTCTGAGAAATATGTTCAAGATTTAACATATATTTTTTCCGCTACCACAAACCATACAGATTTGGCAATTTTATTTATTTCTTAAGACAAGAACTACTTTGGTCAGCGCCTTAAAAAATAAAATGGAGGCCTTATGCCCGGAATACACGAGGCTAGTTTTTGAAGGTAGGATAGTAAGCTAGTTTTAGTAAGCTAGCGTCTCAAGCTACGATAGTTTAATAGGATGGGGACAAGATATTAATTCAGACTTGCTGTAATGGAAAACATGTCATTTAGTTTAAATAGGTTTTTATTTTTATTATTTTATTAATATTTTACATAGATTCTTGTGTATTTTGTGAATGTGAGAACGTTGCAGACTTAATAGACTAGATTTGTAGACCATTTATTATTTGTTAAGTACCTGGTACTTCTTGACTGTCCTCCCATACCTATTAATACTGTGATTTGAAAACATTTTAAAAGTCAATTATTTTTAAAAGAGTAACCGTGGAGTTTCTTGCCGGCTTTTCTTCATAGGAAACGACCAATTAGAACCGCGCACCTAGCTTCTGATGTTTCATAAGTGCCCATATAGGTTTATGTGAATTTTTTTTTTTGTGGGGTTCTATTTTTGAGCTAGTAGCGCGCGCCACCACCGATTTTACTATTCTGGCTTGTGTACTAGCCTCGTGTGGCTGTGAAGATAGTACCCAATCAGATCATTTTACTCTACGGACTAAGCCACCGCAGTGCTATTGACTTAAAATTTACTAGCATCGTGTAAACAGCACTAGCTTGTGCCAGGACAGCAAGCCAGGATAATTATACAGAGGTTCTAGCTTGCTATCCAGCTTTGAAAAACTAGCCTCGTGGATCCTGGGCATTAGTTCGATTTTGGCCACGCCCGAAAATATCCTCGTACAATTAGAACTGCTGGGACACAGGCCTCCTCTCTGTGAGTGGGCTATATATAAGAGTAATCCACCACGCGGGTCCAGTGCGGGTTGGTAGATGTCACATGTCTTCGAATTTTTGGTTCTAGGACACCGGTTTCCTCACGATGTTTTCCTTCACCGTTTTGAGAGCAGTGGTGATGAAATAATTTACACAAAGTAAAGTGCCTGTCAGGGTTCGAACCTACGACCTACAACTCGTAAGACGCGGTCGTTACCACTGGGACACCACTGCTCTCAATTAGAAGAGATCTAGAACTTTATATTAGTCGGTGTATTGTTTGCGAATTCGATATGCGAGAGTTAAGATTGGGGCGATATCGCGGGCGCGACAGGCATATTTCTGCCTGTCGCGCCCGCGATATCGCCCCAGTCTGTAAGAGCCTTTAAGGTGTCATGTGTTAGGTATAGTTAAACTGATAAAAAATGTTGACGACACTTTTTATCAATAGGTATTTGAAGTTGATTTAAGAACTGTTGAGGTCACTCTAACGTTCTTATTCGTAACTATGTTGGTTTATACCTTAATTAACCTAAGGAAATATTTATTTTGAGTTGTCTAGACATTGTTTAACCCTGTGTAATCATTTTCTTAATAAATACTTTTTTTTTTGGTTATTTAGGGAGAGACATTTGCCCTGCCGGTCGCAGTGGCCGTGCTTGGGGGACGCCTATTTCCAGCAGTAGACGTCTTTCGGCTGAAATGATGATAATGTTGATGATCAGCCCTGCAATGGCACGATACACGCTAGTTAGATCAGATCTTAGACTAATTTGTTTTATAACTTAGTGATTATTATTGTGATTGATTAACGAGATCCATATGAATTAGTGCTGAATGATTCGCCAAGATATTATTTTATATTAGTAATGTGCATGCGTATGTATAACAAGATACCAATTTAAAACGTTAAATTCTAGATTATTTAAGACAAAGTTATACAAGCGGTTGAATGAGTGTAGCTTCTACAGTTTAAAAGAATTTATGGATAAAAATGTTGATGTAAGTTGTAACATTTACAAAAATCCTGAAATTTTGCATGCTATGTTTTATCCTAGCTACACTTGTTTGTGCCATTATAATTTCAAAATCAAGATCAAAAGTCATTTATTCAAACTAGGCTGATAATCAGCACTTTTCGAACGTTAAAGTTACATAAGACAGTCCCCCAAAAACGCCCGTCCTTTACCACTTTCTAGTGCTTTAGCTGGGAAGAAGTGGTGCAACAAACTCCCCAGCAGCACACCTGTCTGTTTAGTTATATAAACTTGATTTTATATCGTATGCAAAGTAATTAACATTACGAAACACAAAACATTAAATTAAATTACTTGCCATATACAAGCTGTTGTTTTGAACCTGCAAAACATTTCAGGAGGTTGTTATGAAACTCGTAAATAATCGTATAACAATACGATACCAAGTCAATAATCAATAATACTTTTTATTTTAGATTTTTAAATTTTATCTTTTCTTCTTATTTTTTTTTTAAATTTTTTTTTTAATTTTTAATTTTTTTTTTAATTTTTTTTTTGTTGATTCGGGTCGAGAATCACTAACATAATTAACTCCTAAAATGTTTTGCAGGTCCAAAACAACACCTTGTATTAGCTAGCACACACCAATATACCAACAAAACAATGAAAACTGTAGGTACTCAAGCAGATAAAATTTACAACATAAAAACGTAAACAGAACTTAATACCTAAATAAAAACCTCCAGGCATAAAGGGCGGGCCCGCTTACATAATGCTACAGTATTACATTTCAGAACCAATGTATACCATGTTTAATGCAAATAAATTATTTATTATTATTTAAATAGACACAGCACAACACACAATAGCACAATTAATAGATAACAAATTACAGGAATATATATAAAAACAACGTGCCAATATACAGAAAAAAGAAAAACATACTTAAATAAATAGAGTGACACTACGATATACTTCAAATCAATTTCGAATACAAGGGGCGATGTGCATCTCAAGGTTGCACCAAATGGGAGTCCAGCTCAGCATGTGTCAGGCAAATATACCTGACGCTGATATTCTGCTGGATCCCTGCAGTGACATACGGACGGAACGGATACGGATGCGGACGTAATATGTATGGACTTTTATACATATTATAAAACAAAGTTATGTCTGTCCGCTTAGTTCTTCATAGATTTTGTTGCGCTGTTCATTAGAGGCCTGTCAAGAAGAACTAGGTACTAAAAATAGGTCTACAAATCTAGTTTATTAAGCCTACAACGTTCTCACATTCACAAAATATAAAATATCTGTAAAATATTTATAAAATAATAAAAATAAAAATCTATTTAAACCATGACATGTTTGCAACAACTATAACAAGTCTGAATTAATTCTTGTCCACAAAAGCCACTAATAAATAGTTTGATATCAAAATCGTAGGTATATAAATTCAAGGCGTAGTTAGTAGGTACCTATCTTCTATGTCTCGATATTTTGATATGTCGCCATTGCACTCGCGGGTAGGTACACTGCTAGTAAGTTAACTGTAATAGGTATCCTTTTTACCGACTTAGAAAAAGAGGTTTTTGTAGTATTCAATCCTATACCACATTTAATTAACTGCACCAAACGTTATTGTTTTGGTTTTATGGAAGACCCAACTTTGCGTGCTAATTATTCCCTATGGATCATTGATTGATTATAATCAATCATGGTGGGGCTACCTTTCACACCGTACATACTCAAATTGTGATCGATCGTACGAGGGGGCAGGGGGTGGCGTTTGGGGTCACATACGCCTACGTTCACTGCAAGTACTGTGGCATATACATAATCAGCTTATAATGTTCCCACTGCTGGGACACAGGCCTCCTCTCTTTGAGAGGGAGTGGGCCGTAATCTACCACGCGGTTGGTAGATGTCACATGTCTTCGAATTTTTGGTTCTAAGGACATGCCGGTTTCCTCACGATGGTTTCCTTCACTGTTTTGAGACCAGTGGTCATGAAATTATTTACACAAAGTAAAATGCCTGCCTGGGTTTACGACCTACAACTCGTAAGTTGCGGCCGTTACCACTGGGCCATCACTGCTCACCATGGCATATATTGGTAGTGATGAATTAAAGTAGAACTAAGGAATGCACAGTAGCCAGCATTTCTACATGATCCTCACATGATCTGACCAAGATTATGTCTGGACTTTAAAAGAGACTTTGACCCTTGAGTTTGTTTTGCCATTTCCTCTCAGGGGTAGTCAGATAGGAAATGTCGACTCCATCTATCTTATTTTCTAATATTTTTTTTTTAATATGACGTGTAAAAGTGATTCTGATATCCTATTTACAGAATAAACAATTTCATTTCATTAAGTTACTTAACAATCCACATTTTAAGGTTTAAAATCATTTGGAGAAATTTGACAGTTTGTGGTAACTTGATATGCTGGAGACTGTACGTGGTACTCGTATTACCTACATAGATTGGACTTTAAGTCGCCGTTATTCCATTTGAAAAGTCAGGATGAAATTATTTAGCGCGTAATTGTCTGACTGCTTTGTCTACCACGTTTCGCACTTGTGTTGTCTGTTAAGACAACACAAGCGCAGTCGCGGTTTAGGTGTAACGCTGACAACACCTAAACTCAGACAGAGACCGCGGGTCTCTGTCTGATTGCATAGAAAAGAAAGAGAATTTTTTTTTCTTAAGAGAATAGATATTAGATATTTTGGATTAGAACTCAAGGTAAGAGGTTAGTTTAATGTTAGTTTGTATCGGAATTTTTTTTCAAAACGTGTTTTAGTTTTATTTTGAACATATATTTTTTCCGCTACCACAAACTATACAGATTTGGCAATTTTTTTTCTTAAGAGAAGTCTATTTTGGTCAATTGGGTCTTGTCAGCGCCTTAAAGATTTGCTTTCTTTATAATCTACTAGCTGGGCCCCGCGGTTTCACCCGCATAAGTCTCGATCCCGTGGGAATGTCAGGAAAAAAAGTATCCAATGTCTTTACGCCTTATGTCCAAATTTCATCTAAATCCGTTCAGTCATTATAGCATTTTTTTTTGGTTGGTAAATCATCAAATAACTTCTCCCACTCTGGGCGGAGCGGGAGGGTGTGTCAGACTCTTACTGACTAAAACCCACCCGTGTTCCTTCCGTTGCTTGTGTTGCCAGAGGCCACGGTATCCCTTTCAGACTTTCCCGCGGCCCCGGCAGGCATCGGCCCTAGTGGGCCACTTGGCACACACACAGTGGGTACACTTGTGCTGACATCTCTTTGAGGCGTGCGTGGAACACAACGCGCCGTAGACCCGGGCCTGATCCTTATCGGACGGGGCTACCCATTGCTTACCGACTCCAAGCCCGCGCCTACGGTGACCGGAAATCCGCCTGGGATTCCCTGTGCGTGAGGGCGCGAAATTCGCTTCTCCCTCACCCGTCCCGCCTCCTCCTTCGCGAGCATTACTGCTTCACAGAAGGAGGTGACGGCTGCCCATGCCGCTCCGTACCATGGCCTGAACCAGGGCCACCGCGAGTGATCTCCGCCGCCGATCGCCTCCACGAGCCGTTTTAGCTTGAAAGCTTAACAAAAAAAACACAAAAAACAACACTCTTTCGCATTATTATATTAGTTAGGATGCATATACGTAAAATAAAAGCCACCCGCTGCACACTGGGGCAAGATTATTAAAATGTGTCGTTAATTCAGAATGATGATTTGGAGACGATATTTCGATGGTGACATGATAAGGTTGGTGAAATAAAAAAGAAAATTGTTTGTATAAGCTTATATGTATAAAGATATATATTATATGTACAATCAAAATAATATTTATAATGTGTTGCATATTAAATATTATTACTACCCTAGGCAAAGACAAAGTTAAAGGTCACTAGGCAAAGCAAAAGGTCATAACAAAACTAATCACTATCAGCGCTATAGTCACTCATCGTTACAGTCAGAATCACCTTCTGTATCATCATCCGTAGATTTTTCTCTTGGCGGCTGTAATGATGGTGGCATCAGAAGATCTAGAGCTTCTTTAGGCAGTGAAGTCAGCTTTTTCTTTGGCAGTTTCCTTTTGCTGGTTATGACAGGATCTGATGATATGAGTAACAGATTGAAAATGTCAGTGTTCGATTTCTCGCGACTACATTTACGAGAGTGGTGTTCTCTGAATTTTTTAAAGTCTTTATTCCGGGCTTCTTGGGCCTCTTCCGTTAGTTGGCCTATTGGCAAAAGTGCATTTTTTATTATTTCTGGCCCGTGAATAAAAAACTTGTGTACAGTTGGAGGCATGTCATACCAAGGGTACATTTGCACAATATATTTGGCGGTGTCAATTGCATATGTGCGGAATTTTTCCACATCAATGTCATAGCCAGATGACATGACAATTAATATATTATGCATTCTTTGTATCAATTGTAAATCTAGCTTTGTAATTTCTGCAGACACTGCGGCATTTTTAAAAAATCGCCTCGCGGTGTTGCCATCATTGGTATTTCCAAATCCTGGTTTGGGCTTGTCCACTATCAAGCCTAGTCTTTCTCGAAATTGAGCCTGAATTGTTCTCTTGGTTTCTTCGACCTTCTCCTTGTCTGAAACTCCTGTTACATTTTTCTTGTTTTTACGAGCCTGCTTTTTCTTAATAGGCAGTCTGTATGCCAGGTGCAAAAGACATTCGAAGAAACGTATCCATCCGTGTAACACTGAAATGCCAAACTCCAAATTTTCAGTTTTTATTGGTCTACCAAGCACTTTGGATATGTCATTGAAGTCTTTGGATGTTGCTCCACATATATAGCACATCTGTGTTGATGTTGTATTTGTAATTGCATTACAGACTTTTCCGTCTATCATAGCAAACATCAAGTTATGTTTAACTTTCATAGTGCGCCCATCTTGTTGTATGACACTTGTCTGAAGAGATTTTATTTGGTCGTCGACCTTTTTTTTTTCATCCACAGAAACTGTGGTGCTTTCTTTGACGAATTCAATTTTTAATGGTCGGCAATATCTAGTCGAACTTGGTCTAGGATTCTGCCATAGGACCTTAGATCCAGATGTCAAGCGTAGAGGCACAAAACATGTTATGAAAACAGCTGCATCACTGGCTTCAGGACCATAAAAGGCCTGTTTATAGGAGCTATGGCCGCTACTGCCATCAAATCCCCATTTTGAAAATAAAGACATATTTTGTAACTCTTCACTGTTCAGTGTAAGCAAAACCTCATTATGAACTAATACCAAACGTTCAGTGGTAATATTAAGTATTGTCTGCAAATCAACGTGTACAGAAGTTTCACTAACAACGATTTTATTAGGCTGTGGGTAGCAGTCTTTTTTTGCAATCTGCACAATTTTATAAGACGGGTAGATTTTTGGAGATTTTGATCTTAATATATTGTACTGATGACGAGATAAGTTCGCTTCGACTATGAGTGCTAGAGCATCCTCTCCAGACATCATCGTAACTGTTCCTAGTGACTGTTTATAGGCTTTTAAATATTCAGTAGGCTTTGATGGATTTGATAACACATCTTTCATTATTTTTGAAGCTACACCTTGTCCTGAAGCTTTCAGTTTCATTTGCGTAGCATAAACCAGCTCAGATAAAGGTGTATCTTTTCTCAAATCTTGAGTCTTTTGTCGCTTCATCCTGTTTGTGCTTTCCTCAAAAGATATTGTTGGACGACCTGGAATATTTCGTTTTATTGTATTTTTAGGAAAAGAAATTGATGTATCTAACCAAGTATTATTTTTATTGGAAAATCTATCCTCCATGCGGTGCGCTGCTTCCCATCGTGATTTGTATTCAGTTTTAAAACGATTTATCGTTTTCACAATAACTTTCCGTTGTTCATCGTCACATTTTGTTTTTTTTTTGCAATTTCCTTCTGAAGTGACTCTATCTGATCATCAAGTTTATTCTGACCAAAGTTCCTCATAATCATAAGTAGCTCTCGCCTTGTTACAAACAAGTTATTGGAGCTTGTACCTGTGTAAAAAAGGAACAAAGGAATTTAATAAAAAAAAGGAGGTATTTTGAGAATAACGGCTTATCTCACTACTAATATTATTTATTTAAAATCGGGCAATTATGTGCAGAAAATTAAGAAATAATCTTAAATTATAATAGTTACTGGTACTAAAAACATCTAAACGTAACCCCGTTCAGCTCCGGAACATAATTAATTATCTAATTGAATTATTACTTTTTAATTCTGACTTCTTCTATTTTTATGCAATCTTTGACTCACAATTTTACCCATCACAAAAATGATTAAAACATAAATACATTGTGAAATAATAAAATACATACCTGAACTTGACCCTTCCATAATAGCTTTTGGTGATTTTATCACAAGTATTTAAAAAATCGAATGTACACTTCGTTATTGCGCAAACGCACGAATTCACTCGTTTGCTCCACGAGTGTTCGCCTTGGACTTGAGGGCGTGATAAGGAGCGGGGGTTAGGTGGATTGCGTCCGTTTACCTTCGCTGTTATTCCACAAGTACTTGACTCTGCCACAGCATACACAGTAATATGGTAAAGCAAAATAAAATATTTTCATTTAATGTATCAATTTGAGTAATCTTGCCCCAGTGTGCGCTGTGTCACCCTTGTAAATTTTCTACATTCATATTTGTAATGCGTAGGTATGGTGTACATAGATAATAAAAAGTACTCTATTCTATAAAAAAAAATGGTTTGTTCTTCATAAGACATTCTATCACATTCATGGTTTTGGAAGGAGAACCACAAAAAAAGCAACAGAAAAAAACTCCGCCATTATTTTCCTGCAAACATTTCGCCAGGTTGATGACATCAAAATGTTGAATTCAGTCGTCTCAAATACGAGATTCCCAGTAATTTTGCACAGTTTTCCAAGCGAGAATTTCCCTAACTTGTCAAACAATTTCAGCGGGATTAACCGCCACTTGTTTTTCTCCTATTCCCAGACCGCAATGGGGAAAACGGTTCTTTTCTATATTGCACTATACATGGTTTACATGTGGCTTTGCCCGCTGGTATAAGTTTAATATAGGCTTTTCATTAGATGTTAGGTAGTTTATTTTTTAAATTATTAATTTTTGCCGTTATACGTTTATGTTTTTTTCATTAGGTATTTTCTTACGGGCGCTTTTTTTAACGCTGGCATTTTTGACCGTGCTCTGGATTTTCAGGTCTCTGCATCGAACCGAGCGTTGAGAATCCAACAGAATGCATCTCTAGAGCGTTAAAAAGTGCATCAGTCCAGTGCGCGGTAAGAAACGTCTCGTTTAAAAGAGCGCCCGTACAGATGTTGGCTTACCTAGGTAGGCCACTTAGACTGAAACTGCTAATTTGCTTGTTGGTTGGAAGCACGACTGCCGACCGTGATTCGGTTTTTGGGACTCTGAGTAGCAGCCCGATTTTGAAAAAATATCATGATTAATTTATTCATGTGAAACAAACAAACTTCCCCATTCCTGATACAAATAAATATTTTTCTCTGTCTGCAGAATATGTAGGGAATGAAATGTGAGGAGTAGAAAATTTAAAAATATGAAGTATAAATGTTACTTAATCCTCACACAGAATGTGAGGCAGTGATGTGTGATGAACATGTATCCTTTTGTTTAAGCATTAAACGTTTAAATCTAGAAAGCACCTGACTTTGTTGAGATATAAGTGTTTATATGTAGATGTAAGTTTTATATAATATATGTCAGATTTACCTATGTAAACGCATCTAAGCATAATAATATCACACCTGTGTTCTTAGAAGGGGAGGTGTGCCTCTAGTATACCATCTATTCAACAATTACTTTTAATTTAGGTCCTGTGTAATAGGGGGCGATCCTATTGCCATCAGACGGGCAAAAATCCAGATTCCATGCACGCTGCTACTGAGAAATTCCAGATGGAAAAACCCAATAACACTTTGCCCGACCCGGGAATCCAACCCAAGACCTCATGCTCGTCGACGATGCACCTAAGATATAGTCAAAATGGTTTCAGATTTATGACCTTAGCGGGTTTCCCTCGGTGCCATTCTGGGATCAAACGTTATTCCTAGAACTAAAAGAATAAATCTAAAGAGACATCTACCCACTGTCCCATTTGCCTATAAATATCTTTTAATATTCTTTGAAAAGAGCTGTCCATTACACGAAAAACGTGGGTGGTGATTTGTTTACTGTAAGAGCCGGTTTCCACCTGATCGGGATGATGAAAAGAGAAAAGCCTGATAATCAGGCCAACCCACACTGTCTGTAAAGAGACTTTCATTAAGACGCTGACAACACCTAAACCGCGGTCTCTGTCAGACTGCATAGATAAGAAAGAGAAGCGCGATGACACAACGCTTGTAATTTATTGCAAAATATGAAGCAGATAATTCTATTTACTCAAAATTGAGTTGAGTAATTGAAAATAAAAAACAACCAAGTTCTGCATTCAAATAAGACGTTCTTGTTAATTATTAAATACGTAACGTATGTTGATGTTTAATACAGATATTTTGGTTTGGAACTCAAGGTAAGAGGTTACTTTAACGCTAGTTTTTATCGAGATATTTTTTCAAATCCGGTTTTGGTAACAACCAAGTTCATAGAAATATGTTCAAAATTAACATATATATTTGTTCCGCTACCACAAACTACACAGATTTGGTTTTTTTTTTCTTAAGACAACCCTATTTTGGTCCTTTGCCTCTTGTCAGCGCCTTGTCACTCTTGTATTGTATGTTATCCGTCATTCCTTGGCGTGAGTTATATCTACATATATCTGTCATCCTTTCTTATTCTTGATTATAGAAACAACTATAGAATAAATAAAACTTAATTTAATTTACGAGAAATGATGTCATGTTTCTTGTTACTAATAGCTACAAACGATTCTCACACATCCAAAATTGACACTTGGACCACTGCCCAACCTGTAAGCCACAAAGCTTGAAGATAAATGAACAAAAGCGACAGACTCGCGCGCCAATGGGTGAGAATATTTTTAAATGTATATTTTAGTTTCTAGGACAGTTGTCTGTTAAAACAGATGGTTCGTCTATTTTGAAGCGAAGCAGTTTCGGATGAAGTAAATTTGGGAATTCCAAAATTGAATGCGACATTTTATTTTAGGCTAAAATATAGTACATATGCCCATGGCCAACATTTTTGCGTCATCATTTTACAATCAAAGCCGTGAATGATTTGTTTATTCTGAATCCAAAAACCCAATTTTTATAAAAATCTGCGTCACATCTGACCTTACCGCATTCGCGCTCAGCAGGGCTTTGATTTGGTCCAGGTATGGTTGGCTTCCAACAAATTAACACTTAATGTGGATAAAACTAAACTTATCTCTTTTTCTATCAAAACCTCTTACCTTCCCTATCATAATATAACGGCTCACAGGTACCTGGTACCTTAGGTACCTGGGAGTTATAATAGACAGCACGCTTAGCTTCCATCCACACATCAATCTTCTTGCCTCAAGAACTCGTAAGTTAATTTTTATATTTAAAAACCTTCGCCATGTCTCAAATACAAACATTATAAAAATGGTATATCTCGCACTGTGTCAATCATTGATTACCTATTGTATAACCATATGGGGTGGAGCTAATAAAACATCCATGCCGAAGCTGGAGCGTGCCCAGAGGGCAGTCTTGAAAGTGAGTCACTTCTTGCCATACTTACATCAAACTAAAGACTTGTATGAACGTACTGGTGTCCTAACGGTACGACAATTATTCATACTAAATGCAACCCTCCGTAAACATTCCCAACTTCATTACGATCTCACGGCTTTGGAACATAGACGACGGCGACGTAAATACGCAGTATGTCGGACAATGCGATTCCATACAAAATTTTCACGGCGTCACTTCATGTTTCTCGGCAGTTACCTGTACAACAGATTAAACGAAACCTTGTCGATTTACCCCCTTTCTAAACAATCCTGTAAAAAAAAAAACATTTTTAATTGGCTGAAATCGCTGGATTACGATGCCACCGAGCAACTATTTCTCATCACATCGTAATCGTTTAACTAGCCTATGGATCCAGTTGCACAGATTTGTTTATTCTGAATCCAAAAACCCAATTTCTATAAAAATCAGCGTCACATCTGACCTGACCGCATTTTCAAATATGTCATAGAAAAATACCAATTTGAATTGTTTTATAGCAATCTGTCTGATTTCCAAAATGTAGTTGAAAGATAGATTTTACATACCGAAAACACAATTTTCAGACTCCAGTAGCTTCGCGCGTACCCAGGAAAGCATGTGAGGAAATTAAAAATGAGACAAAAAAAAACTCATAGCAAACCGTCTGAAAATCATGTTTTCAAGTCAAAATTGGTCAAAACAAAAGATTTAAAAAATAATTGAACCAAGTTGCTATGAGACGGTCGGTTAAATTTTTTGTCATTTTTTGAACTACAATAAAACCATTTACAGGCACTTTCGAAATGTCAAGGAGTCGTCAGTTAGAAATATGAAGCTAGTTGTCCATTCCAAAGCGTAGTAGGTAACGATTACGATGTGATGAGAAATAGTTGCTCGGTGGCATCGTAGCCACCGAGCAACTATTTCTCATCACATCGTAATCGTTTAACTAGCCTATGGATCCAGTTGCACAGATTTGTTTATTCTGAATCCAAAAACCCAATTTCTATAAAAATCAGCGTCACATCTGACCTGACCGCATTTTCAAATATGTCATAGAAAAATACCAATTTGAATTGTTTTATAGCAATCTGTCTGATTTCCAAAATGTAGTTGAAAGATAGATTTTACATACCGAAAACACAATTTTCAGACTCCAGTAGCTTCGCGCGTACCCAGGAAAGCATGTGAGGAAATTAAAAATGAGACAAAAAAAAACTCATAGCAAACCGTCTGAAAATCATGTTTTCAAGTCAAAATTGGTCAAAACAAAAGATTTAAAAAATAATTGAACCAAGTTGCTATGAGACGGTCGGTTAAATTTTTTGTCATTTTTTGAACTACAATAAAACCATTTACAGGCACTTTCGAAATGTCAAGGAGTCGTCAGTTAGAAATATGAAGCTAGTTGCCCATTCCAAAGCGTAGTAGGTACCTAAGGAGAAGAACGGGCAAGAAACTCCATGGACACTCTTTTAAATTATATTGATACATGAAGATTAGTATAAATAGTTAATGTTGAATTTATAACTAAATGTGAGGACGATGTAAAAAAAAAACGCGTCCATAGTAGCAAAATAAACAAAAAAAAAAAACAATTTCAAAATAAAATAATTAAAAATAAGCCGAGGAAGCTAAGAGGCGACCAGTTCCAAGTGACGGCGCCCGTTCACGAGCTTGACGTATGGATCAGCACCATTCAGCTCAACCATTTTGAAGGGAGCTAAATGATCCAACACACGCGCCACCGTCAGCGAGACATCTGAGTGAGCATGACATACTCTCAGCCGCCAGGGCCCATCCAAGTCAATGACATATTAAGGCGCTGACAAGACCCAATTGACCAAAATAGGCTTCGCTTAAGAAAAAAAATTGCCAAATCTGTATAGTTTGTGGTAGCGGAAAAAATATATATTAATTTTGAACATATTTCCCAGAGCTTGGTTGTTACCAAAACACGTTTTGAAAACAAAATCTCGATAAAAACTAACGTTAAACTAACCTCTTACTTTGAGTTCTAATCCAAAATATCTGTATCAAATATCAACATACTTTACCTACTTAATGAATAACAAGAACGTCTTATTTGAATGCAGAACTTGGTTGTTTTTTATTTTCGATTACTCAACTCAATTTTGAGTAAATAGATAATTACTTCATATTTTGCAATAAATTACAAGCTTTCTATCATCGCGCTTCTCTTTCTTTTCTATGGAATTTGACAATGACCGCGGTTTAGTTGTTGTCAGCGTCTTAACCGGTAAATGGTAGCTCTATTATACATAGTACTCACACCTGTGCAATGCAATTATACAATACAAAGTAGATAGAATTTATACAATGCAAATATAGTCTTACAATGTTCAGCTGCTCCAACAGTATTTTCAAATGTTAATTATTCAATTGATTGTGGTTGTGGAGCAGCATTGAGCCAAGCATTTTTATCAGCGATGTAATCCCTGAACTTATAATATGCCCGCCTGCATAGTGTACGTTTTATACAAGATTTGAATTTTCATTCAGTTGAACTATGTGGGGTGGAATTTTATTGTAACTTTTTAAACAGTACTCCATGAAAGATGAGTCTACTTTAGCCAGTCATAAACCTGGTTGAGCTAATAGGTCCCTATTTTTAGTACTATCATTATGTCTTTCACCTCTTTTACTGAAAATATGTTTTTTTTTTCTTACGTATATGATGTTTTCATAGATATATTGACAAGGTACCGTTATGATGTTAATGTCCTTAAACCGGTCCCTTAGAAAATCGCGCCTGTGGAGATTATAAATGGCTCTGATAGGTCTTTTCTGCAGAATAAAAATTGACTCGATATCTGCAGCCCGTCTCCAAAGTAAAATACCGTAAGACATGATACATACTATGAAAGTAACTAAAATAGACTAGCCTCGCGGTAACTACATCAATAAATTGACGGATTTTTCTGACAGCATATGCCGCTGAACTTAGCCGTCCTGCAAGAGATGTTAAATGAGGACACCACTGTAGCCTTGAGTCGAGCATGATCCCCAGGAAAACAGTTTTATCGACGAATTTTAGTTTCTCTTGATTCAATACTATCTCATAATCACTACTTTTGATATTTGGTAAAGAAAATCTAATGCACTTAGTTTTTTTCCCATTTAATACTAAATGATTGGCAGTGAAACAATTTTGAACCTGCAATAGGGCGTTATTTACGTCGTCTATATTAGTAGCACGTCTATCTACCTTAAACATTAAAGAAGTATCGTCAGCAAATAACAACATTATTTTGTGTTTGATTATTTAATAAATTGATTAGATCGTTAATATACACTAAAAAGAGGAAAGGATTCAATATTGAGCCTTGTGTAACACCCATTTTTACTTTTAAAGCGAGTGAATTGATATAATTAATTTGTACTTGCTGTTGTCTATCATTTAAATAAGATTTTACTACGCTGAACGCATGTTTTCCAAGTCCGTAATGCTCAAGTTTCAAGAGTAAGTTTTCGTGGTCGACGCAATCAAATGCCTTGGAGAGGTCACAAAAGATTCCTATGGCGTCTTGCGCTTCTTCCCACGCGTTAAAAATGTGTCTTAATAAGGTTACACCGGCGTCGGTCATACACCGTCCTTTAGCGAAACCATACTGCTGATCGTGAAGGATTTTATCCGTGTTAAAATGATTGAGCATTACCTTTTCAAACACCTTGTTGAAAACCGGCAACACGGATACGGGTCTATAATTATTGGTGTGTCGACTTGCTGACAATACAATTTTCCGGAAAAAAACTATTAATTTTTCAGCATTAGACATTGTGTTACAGTAAACCGAACATCGGTGGTAACAATTTGACATTGACAGTGCTTTTATGTCGTATATAGCAGTGAGGGTAATTTTTGTAGACAAAATACAATGATCTGCGGTTGACTGTACATGTTCATGACTTGTCGCAAAGCTGTATGCTATTGACCACTGAAATGTCTGACATAGTTGTCTGTCAGCACGATTGACGCTACGGATGAGTGTTTGGCTTCTGTGCTACGCGTCGCGTGAGTATTCAATTCCTAAAAATAAAAAATAGATTCAAATTAGTGCATAAGTCTAAGCCGGCCATATATATGGGTAGCCAGTTTGCATGTCTATGCACAACATTGGTGAGTTCCATTATAATATGCAGTTGTTGAGATCTAAGGTCAGTGTTAAAAACGGAAAGCCTCACAGACATTGCGTTGCATTGTATAAGTATGTCGCAATGTACTTAGACTAAAGGCTCTGATCGACGAGCGAGTAATACCGCGGTTCTACGACTCGCCGGTAAAGCTCGCCCGGGCGTCACTCAAAAACCGCGGTTTTAAATACCGCCACAAGCGGCTCGCAGTTCGTCAAGCATTTTTGATTTTTCGAGCCACGAGTCAAGCAAAACTGCGTGTAGGTAGCAAACGGTTGGGTGTGTGCGTACTTCTAATAGATACCGTAAAAATGGTTTTGCGAACTCATAACCACAATACATCTCAGAGTATATTATTTGTGTACGAGACCACCATTGTCTTTGGATGACCAATTCTTTACCTACACTCATGGACGTTTCCTTCTTTTATTTTTTGGTTAGTGCATAGTATGCTGTTCCTAAGTAACACAAGACCTTGGATTCGGGATTAAACATGACACCCGCTGCACACAAATGCCCGGGCTATACTGTTTGGCTTGTCAATCAATTAGCACCGGAGAGCTGCGGGCAAAACCGTCAGTTTTAAAACCGTGGTTTTACAGCTCGTACATCGATCACGACAATCTTCGCAGGGTGGCTGTTAGAGGCTGGGTGAGAGTTGCCCGAAATTAAGTTGAATGGTGTGCAATAGGAGAGGCCTATGTCCAGCAGTGGACTACTGTAGACTGATGATGATGATGACGTCGATCATCCACTTAACAGTCAGCCAGGACTCCAACAATCGCGTTACTCATTCAAAATCGCCTACATTTTGAAGGAGATTTATTCGAGCGAAATTATCTTTTTTACATGCACGTGTTTCTGTGGCAATAAACTATTTTTTATTTCTTTCTTTGTATGTTTTAAAAATGCGTTGTCTCGACAGTGTAAATAACGTCATGAAAATTGTTCAACTAAAAATGTCGCCTTTTACGACACCCACGGGAAGAAATGGGATGGTGCTATTCTTTACGTCCGGCACCACACGGAAACATCTTAGAAGACCTTCAATTGTGTTAAAATTATTAACATATCTTTATCAAAGTAGTACTGTAATTTTAGTATAGTAAGTGTCGACAGATGTGTATTGAATATTGTTACTAATATTTTAAACCGAAGTCATTGGCCGTCATCCAAGCGCCCGGATAAAGCGACCCATTCGAAACACGACTTGTAACTGAATTTTGTACGAATTTCAAATGATATCTGTAATGTGTTTTAAGTGGTGAAAGATATATTGCTATGGGCAAATATAAGTAAGTACTCTAGTTTTTATGAAAACGTTTTCTTTGACTTGAATAAAGGTATCTACAATTTTAATTTCAGATTCGTCTGTAGTAAAACGGCTAAATGCAATTAGATGATATTAATAATAATCCAGGAAAACTTATTTATTTACCAGATAATGTACACTCAAATAAACATACAAGAAGAAATGAATAGAACAATACGTACAAAGCCGACGCTTATTACTAAAGAAATCGCTTTTACTTCGCCCTCCGTCTCTTCTTCTGTCTTCGTTTTCTTCTGTAGGAAGATAATCTAAAAAGATACAAAATAAAGTTACAAAATCATGTCCTCATCTAAAATACCTTGGCTTGATGCAACAAATGTTATGAGTTCGCAATTTCCACGTGTGGCGGTATCTATATCGCCACATGCGAACTAAGCAACACACTGACGTCGCGCAAAATCCTGCATCGCGCAAGCAAAGTTTACCGCGCAACTAGCATATATACAACATTCCGACATTAACTGTCGGGCATTTGCCCACCAGACACGACACCCGGCTGGCCGGAGGATCCTCCCTTTTCTATGGAGGATGGTTTTGGTTAACTAAGCCCCAGCTAGCTTTGATAGTCAACCTAGTCTCATTAATTTTCTAGCGCTAGCCTTTCAATTTGATGGATTTGAATTTTGAATGGAGATTTTGTTTGGGGGTCTTATACTAGTGTCAAAATCACATGTACATCAAACAAAATGAAGACTGTATTAATAAGTAGTTTCATTAGGACTGTCAAAGTGCAAGTCATCTAACACATATTTGACAACATACAAATGTTTACGAAGAACAAAAAGCTTATAAACGAGAGGCAGTTCAAGAATACAAGTAAGTTCCAGTTTGTTCAATTTCTTCCCCAAAAAAGATACCACGGTATAAAAAAACTTCTATGTGATAAAAATTCGCAACATCGACTTCCAAAATTCAACAAAATTACGACTAATCGTCTCAGCACTTACATTACCCAACTGATATGTGAAACAATCGCATATAATTCAATTGGAAATGTCACGGCGTTGCCAGATCCCTATGTGACGTAGTCGTTCACGTATTTCAGACGTTGCCAATTCTCTAGATAATCGTGTGTTTAAATAGTCGGGAGTGTTTTCAGTTAAGGCAGACGTAGCCGGGAATTCCTATGACGTAATGTGCATACTTCTGATTTTTTCTGTGCGGTGCATTTTACTTTAATATTTTCTGCAATCTAGATTTTACCGGTGCAGACACGTGGTTTTTATCAGTGCCAAGAAATGTATAGAACATTGAACTTTGGTGCATACCAATCAGAAAATGTAAATATGTGAGTTCGGCAAAATGGAAACTTACCAAAATAATCACATTGAAATTAACGGAAAAACTGTTTTTCGTAGCAGCGAGGGCAGTTTTTGTTTTGCTAGTTTTACCACTGATGTGCGGTTAACTGTACGATGACAACCAAAAACTTTACTTCTTTTCAAATGAGGTCACACAGCACTCACAGAAAACTCCTTACAGGTGAAGCAACTGGTCTCACGCGTGCTTGCCAAGGAGAGAAAAAGGAACATGAATGTGAAGTACCCATGACAATAAGTGATCTCTTTGATACGTCCCTGTCCTTCCGTGATCATGTAGATACTACGAGTATAGTTGCTAAGGTTAAAAAAATGCTTGGCTTTATAATCCGCATGTTATACCTTTCCGTAATTATAGTAACATTATTCTACTCTGTAACATAATGGTAAGGAGCTCCTTGGAGTATTGTTCCACTATTTGGTCTCCATATTACTCAAGTTATACTAATAATGTTGAATCTGTCAGGCCCGTTTTGTTAGGAATCTATGTATGCAGAATGGGATCCGAAAAGCTATAACTGATTATAATCATAGGTTAAGGCATTATACGAGTAAGATGATTAGCTTAAATGAAAGACGGATCACTTCTGACTTACTGATTCTTCACAAAATTCTTAATGGTTCCATAGATGCGCAATTGATGAACTATTTTAACTTTAGGACTAGCCAATGCATCAAGCGACATCATCGCATTTTTCAATTGCCTACATCCAGCTTAAACACTACCTGTAATAGCCCCTGAACACGTATGTCATGGTTATATAATGAAAGGTCCAACTTGACGGTTTACTTATCGAAGTTTTCTCTATGAGTTACGTTTCATACAGACGTTCCCTATATCAACCGTGCGAACAATGTACGCCTACATAGATCAAATTGTTTAGCTTTCATAGTGTTCTGGATTCAGGTTTACTGGACATACTTTTTATTTTTTTTCTTACTGTCTCTAAGTTTCAGTATGTCAATGTCATGATTGTATATTTGCACGGTTACTGAAATACTGGTATAGATGTTATTTCGTTTGAAATGTAAGTGACAGTGCTATTGGTGTGCTTATTATAAATAAATAAATAACCTGGCACCACTCTAAACTAAAATAAAAACACTTCTCGCCTATGCAGAACCCATCAAAGCACAATCTTTCAACATTTCCAACACTATAAAGTCCCACGGCACAAGTTTTAAACGAATCTCTTTATGCAAATACTTATTTACATACTTTTTCATGTTTTGGCTTCGTCCCAAACTTGTGACAAGTCCCGATCATACAATAAACCGTACGTTTCACGATGTCACGATCTGCGTCTATTTCGAGGGTAGATTTTTCAATGAAAGTTGTCTTGACGGATTTTCTGTTTTATTGTTATGTATTGATTAGACGTGTTCTGGTTTTGGGTAGGCTGAAGAAATATTGTCTGGACTGGTCTGTTTTCAAAGATTTAGGACATTGAGCATCTCAGAGCTAAATAATCTTATAGTTGGACAAAGAAATGTTCTATCGTCTGGCTTCAAAATTCTGAATAAGTGACCGTTTTTCTCAACGTATGTAACTTTTTGGAAATCCTTTGAAATGTTCAATAGATTATTTAATTGACTCTGTAAAAAACATCTGAGGAGAGAGATTCCCTTTAGCTTGACTACAATAATTAAGGTACGACCGTGGAGAAGACATGAGTGTTCCAGCATTATCAAGATGACGAACGAGACATTGGGTATTAGACAGACCAAATCTAAAATTGCTGACGAATAGAAAATCAATTAAATTTTTATCTCGAAAGCTTTTAAATATTCAGTTCAACTGTAGCTAGATTCATTTATGACTGGTAAATCAATTTGCAACTTTTCCGATATAAGTGTTCTCGAACTCGATAGCTCAAAAGAACTTTCAGAAACTCCAATAGTCGCGACTTTTGAAAAACTTTCAGCAGTTGTAAATTACTCTCGAATAATAAATGCTCCATAATTTCGTTTACTGGTATCGCTAATTGCTTTAAGCATCTGAAGTAATTAATTAAATAAAAGTTAATTTGGTATTTTTGATGCTTTGAGATACTGAAAGCACAAATTGTATTGTCTTTTCCTTCTTATGAGTGTTATCAAAGTTAACCATTTTTTTTTTGTTGCGTTGGGAAATTATCAAATAAACTCTCCCGCTCTGGGCGAAGCGGGAGGGTGTGTCAGACTCTTACTGACTAAAACCCATCCGTGTTCCTTCCGTTGCCTGTGTTGCCAGAGGCCACGGTATCCCTTTCGGACCTACCCGCGACCCCGGCAGGCATCGGCCCTAGCGGACCCCTTCACTTGTGCTGACATCTGTTTGAGGCGTGCGTGGAACACAACGTGCCTTATCCGACAGAGGAACTTCCCGAAGCTGCCGTGTCCGGTAAGGACCTGCGTCAGGCGGAAGGTGAGGATGCCGTGGCGCCTCTCTAGCCACTCCTCAAAGAGGGGACTTATCGCCGCAATTGTGACGTGCCCAGCACTGGGTTGCGACAACCGTACTCTTCATGACGCCACGAGATCCCGCCGGAGCTCCGTCCGCTGTGCCGCGATTTCTCGCGGCAGCGCAGTTACGCCCCGGCGTTTCGCCTCCTCGCGCCACTCCCATACTTGCGCGAGGACTTTTGCCTCCAGATCGCATGGCGGATATTATCTACACGGAAAAAAAAGATGTCTTAAATTAAGACAATATCCTTTTGGTCAAGACAAATATTGATTCATATATGGGGAAAACAATATATTCTTGAATGAAGTATAATTTTGTCTTAGTTTTATTGTCTTCTTCGAAGACATTATACTTAAATGAAGAATTATTAAGTTTAATTTTAAGAATATTAATGATATTTTCTTCAATTAAGATTATTATAGTCTTGAATCAAACATATTTGCTTAAGTCAAGAATAAAAACCAAGTATTTATTATTCTTAATTTGAATAAACATGTTTTCTTTGACTGAGTACATTTACTTACGTTAAGAAAATATTTACTTGGATTGAAACAATTTTTCTGATATTCTTCGCTGAAGAGATCCTTTTTTTCCGTGTAGGCTTTTTTTTTTTTTTTTGAGTGTGGGCAATCATCAAATAACTGCTCCCACTCTGGGCGGAGCGGGAGGGTGTGTCAGACTCTTACTGACTAAAACCCACCCGTATTCCTTCCTGTTGCCTGTGTTGCGGGGGCCTCGGTGACCCATAAGTACCTTCCCGCGACCCCGGCAGGCATCGGCCCTAGTGGACCCCTACTATATGTGCTGACGACATCTCTTTGAGGCGCGCGTGGAATACAACGCGCCGTCGACCCGGGCCTGGTCCTTACCGGACGGTGAGCTACCCATTGCCCACCGTCCGCAAGCCCACGCCTACGGTGGCCGGAAATCCGCCCGGGATTCCCGACGCCCTGGGCGTCTCCTGCGGCGGCTAGGGGCGAGAGGGCGCGAAACTTGCCTTTCCCTCAACCGTCCCGCCTCCTCCTTCGCGAGCATTACTGCTTCGCAGAAGGAGGTGACGGCTGCCCATGCCCTCTCGCTCCGTACCATGGCCTGAACCAGGGCCGGACGCGATGAACCAGCGCCGGACGCGATTCCGTGTAGGCTTAACGTAACAATCGAAAAAATCGAGGGAATGAGAGAGAGGTGATAATATTATTTCTTATAGATTTTTATGATACACCCTACAATGCACTTTACAATATACCTTTTTAGAGTTCCGTAGTAAACATGCCAAGTCCGTCTGTCTGTCTGTCTTTCCCCTCTTAAGTTCAGAGACGCTTAATACTAGAAAGCAGTAATTTGGCATGGGTGTACATATGAATCAGGCCGACAAAGTTATAAAACAAAATTTTTAAAAACAAATTTAATATTTTAGGGAGGATTCCACGTAATGTGGGGATGATACCTTTTTTCTTGTCCATCCCATGTTGTGGGGTATCGTTGTCAAAAATATTGTGGGTCTATTTACACCAATTGTCGATCCGTCTGCGTAATATTAAGCTTTAAAGTGCAAATTTTTGTTAGAGTCAAGTGTCTCAAAAACACTGGCTAAATGGTTGTTTATGGAGATGTGAAAAAAATCATGGCAGTAATACATGTAATGAAAGTAAAAGGAAAACTATCACAGCTAAGTAGCCTTTACAAGTAAACAACTAATAGTCGACCAACTTAAATTTGCAGCTGGAGAATTGACCGTTACTTATATCGATGTATGGGAGAACGTGTTTTTAACTACATTGTTAAGTTTGTTTTTGAGATTAATTAAACCCAACTACGGAACCATTGATTTGATAATTCATTGTGCGTGGTCCGTCACGCACTTAGCCGTTTTTTTTAACTTTCACACCCTTACAATAAAATAGAAAAGAACTTTTTGTGATTTTATCGACATATCTAAAATTCAATCTGTTTAACTTGCTTACGCTTACGACTTGCTTACGCTTGAACGATTTATCATCGAGAACACAATAAAATTTGGAGTCGTCATTTACTACAAAGTTAGTATCTCCGTTACCGCTGCGGCCAAATATTTTTGATCTATAAGAAAGATAAATGGGCATTGTAGCATCCTCATTTATCTTTGTTATAGATTTATCTTTATTTATTTCGGGTAGTTTGTTAGTTTCTATCAATTTTATTACAATTTGATTTTTTTAAATAAAACGTAGAGGGGCCATTCTAGCCCCATTTTTGCTATAAGAACTTTCGCATAATTTCAGTCTCAATCTGCCAAAAGAATTTCAAATTTACCTACAGATTTGACAAGTTACGACATTGATCGTTGCTGAGATGAGATCGCGACCTGAATTTGAACGTTTGTAATTACGAGAATTAGCCTTCAGATATAAATTTAGGTAGGTAGAGAAAGCTAGACTTTCTACATTAATAATTACAAACGAACTCACAATACAAAATAAATCGTTAAACTTACCTACTAATTGGTAAAACTTGTAAATAAACGACAGTAGTTACCATTTCATATACAGTAAACTTTACGAAAGTAATAACTTTGGAACTTCAGCCATGACAGTTACAAACGGTGCGCTATGAAAATACGTATTGTCAGGTAACAATTTAAGTTTAATTACAAATGAACTGCGAACTTTATAAGTATCCCTTACCATTGGTTTGCTTCTCGTATTATGGCCGTGTTTAGCTCTTGTAAAGTTTACGCGGTGAGATTTTGAAGTTCTGAAATAGTACACACAGCTACATATCAAGCTATATATTTCCAGTATAAGCTGACATCTCATTGTATGGAAATCCTATACAATGCGAGATCAGTTTGTACTGCAAATGTATAATTATGTATGTTGAAAATCCGTTGCTGGGCATAATTTTCCATTCTAAGTAGGGTCCTTATATCCTGATATTTTCTTACCTTTTGTTGTACTTATTTCTTTTCCACACTCAGGCGAAGGAAGATAGGAGACATATCTATACAAATAAATACAATTGAAGTGTCTTTTTGTAATGTCAAAATAACAGCTTTTTACTAAATGCAGTATATACCTACGGTACTTAAAAATAAAATTAAAATCTTTTTAATTCTGTCTGGCTGTCTGTTTCGGCTAATATCTGAAACGGCTGGACCGATTTTGACGGGACTTGCACTGGCAGATAGCTGATGTTAGAAAGAGTAACGTAGGTTATATTTCAGAAAGGACCACACGTTAGCGTAAAGTTTCAATTGAAAGATCTCTAAGAATCTGCTCTGTAGGCTAACTTTCTTAGTTACATGAATAAGAATTCATGAAACTAAAAAGTTCAGTTGCATTGAAATGACGTTTTATTCTCTACCGCTGTCAGATACGCTCACGTCATGTTTGCGTCACGTAAGTTTATGAGCACATTCTACTGCTACGCGCAGTTCAAAGATAAATAAAAAGTCTCCCATATACCTGTTTTATGTAAATAAATGAATTTGAATTTTGTTTTGGCACTAAAACTTGATCTTAACTGCAATTGCACCATAAATTAATCGGCACGTCATGAAATTACGTGAGCTTACTGAAAGTCATTGAAGATACGAAGTTTGTAAAGATAAAGCATGGACTTTTTGATGTGTGACATCTCTCTCGCTTTCTGTGCGAGCGATTTCGTGGAAAGGGACGGAAGTGTGTAACAGGAAGTGACAGACTGAGTATGGAATAAGTAAGTACTTTTTAATAGCACGGAATTAGTATGAACTATACAGATTGCAAGTAGAGGGGGACAAATTTCTACCAGTGGGCGACCGCTAGTCCTTCAACTTAGCCTATAACAGTCCACTGCTGGACATAGGCCTCTCCCAGGCTGTGCCACAACACTCTGTCCTCCGCCTTCCGCATACAGTCTGTCCCAGCCGCCCTCTTAAGGTCGTCGGTCCATCTAGCTGGGGGGCGTCCCACACTACGCTTGCCGATACGCGGTCTCCACTCCAAGACTAACGATTCTTGGAGTGGTGCTCCACCGGCCATCGGTTCTTCGACTAACATGGCCAGCCCACTGCCACTTCAGCTTGCTTACTTTGCAGGCTATGTCGGTAACTCCGGTTCTCTTCCGGATAACTTCATTTCTGATCTTATCCTTCAAAGAATCTCCGAGCATAGCCATCGTTACATGGCGCGCTGAGCGACCTTGAATTTGTGGACCAGCCCGACTGTCAGTGTCCACGTTTCGGCACCGTATGTCATATGACATACGACCGCTAGTAATGAATAATTATGGCACTGATTTAAAGAGGCATTTGTAAATAGCGGTTTTGGTAAGTTAAAAATTATAAATGGCACGTTTAATAACTAGTTCAGCAGTTAAAACTAAGCAGTAAAGTAAACAAAAATGAGTAATAAAAAGTAATTAAATGGATCAGTGAATATATAATTGAGCAGGAAAATAATTAAATGGGCGGTAAAAAATATTGAACGAGCGGTTACGTGTGGGCAGTAATAAATCGGAATTTGTCGGTAAGAAATATCATTCTAAGCAATTCTATAAACAATGAGGTGGTAAACGCCAGTTCGAAATTACCCTGAATTAGAGTAATAGAGGGGATCTGGTCCGTTAATGGTCACTGTTCTAACCTAACCTAACCTTCCGCCACCCGCGCTAAGCTTAAGCTCTAATTTGAGTTCGGGTGTACCGCTCGCTATGATCTGCCGAACTATTTATTGAACCGCTCATTCCATCATTTTTACCGCTCATTCAGTTGTTGGACTGCTTAATTATTTTTAGAATTGACATTGTATGATAAAATAACCGACTAATTGATTTTTTATTACTGTCCATGTTTTACTGTCGCAATAATTAATCAACTAAATTAAATAACTGCTCAATAAGTTTTTCGACTGATCATAATAACATCTCGAATATTTAAATAACAGCTCAAAAAATGAGTTCCCAATAGTTATTCGAAAAATATTACGAGGTAAATTTTGAGGTTAATTTCTCTCACCTTGGTAATAAGCAACTGGCTATTACCAAAGTGAGATGTCAGATATTACACATCATAATATGTGACTACTGTAAGGGTCGCTCGTTTTTTGACAATGAACACTGCTTAGTACTGTAGTAAAGTCCACAATAAAACTAAATGGTAAACAGTGCAGACTAGCAGAGGGACATCAGCATACGTTCCGGGAATTCAATTTGTTAGAGTCGCCTGTCATATTAGTGGTTTTACGTACAAACGCCAATTGAATTTGTCGGTGCAGCGTTATATTACCACTGACTGGTAGCCAGAAAACGTGTTAACGTCAAGTGGGAATTGTGTTGGGTACTTGGCATTTTAGTGGGTAAATACCGGATTGTGGAAGTGAAACTTAGCTGAATCAAAGGTTTGGTTAGTGGTTAGAGAGTGACTATCAAAGTCAAAGTCAAATTATTTATTTCAAATAGGCACATAAAAGGCACTTTTGAACGGAGAAGGATGGGCAAGAAACTCCACCGTTACTTTTTTAAAATGTTTTACAAAATTTTGTATAGGTACATTATAATTATATGTGAAGACGATGCACCTAGAATAAAAACACTATACCAAAATAGGTAAAAAATGAAGCAATGACAGATAAATTAATTATGTGATAAGTTCATGATGCTCACATATTAACAAACATTGTAATTTGTATCAAATAATAAATTGTACAATTAAAATAGCAACCAGTTTGATTTTGTCTAGACTCTAGATTGTCCTATGGAGCTGGACCAGCATGTTACCAAGCATTCTTATCTTGGATATAATCCTCTAATTTGTAATATGCTTGTTTACAAAATGTACTTTTAACATGAGTTTTAAATTTTCTTTCATTTAATTGCAATATATCACAAGGTATTTTGTTGCAACATTTGACACAGTACCCCATAAAAGATGTATGTAAGTACTATAGATAATCTGAAAAATGGTTGATCTATTTTATCTTTATGTCTAGTATTAAAATGATGTCTATCACTTACTTTATTAAAAAGATGTCGATTTTTTCTTACATACATAATATTTTCATAAATGACAAGGCAATGTACGTCATAATATTAATCTTCTTAAATTGTTCCCTAAGAGATTCACGGCGACGTAGATTATAAATGGCTCTGACAGCTCTCTTTTGCAAAATAAAGATGGATTCAATGTTAGCAGCCCGACCCCACAGTAAAATGCCATACGACATAATGCTGTGGAAGTAGCTAAAATAGACCAAACGCGCGGTAAAAAAGTTGACAGATGTAGAAAATCTGTCAACTGTCTTATCTTTCTAACAGCATAAGCGGCTGAGCTTAGCCGCCCCGCAAGAGATCTTATATGTGGTCCCCGCTGTAGTTTCTCGTCTAGAGTGATTCCTAGGAAAACCGTTTGATTAATAAATTCCAGTTTTTCTCCATTCAATATGAGATCACATTCGCTACTTCTAAATATCGACCGGAGTTTACTATACCTACTATTGTAAAGAATCAAGGTATTCTAACTAAACAGACAGGTGCTGCTGGGGAGTTTGTTGCGCCACTTCTTCTCAGCTAAAGCACTAGGAAGTGGTGATGGGCGGGCGTTTTGCGGAACTCTTATGATATTTTGACGTTTTAGCATCTAAAGTAATAGCTAATTTGAATAAATGACTTATGATTTTATTTTATCGACGCGCAATCGGTATAAACCGGTCAGAAAGAGCTTTATTTCCATGCAATAAAATCTAAAAGACGTCTTTAGCTTCGTTTCGGTTCGGACGACGCGACTCAAAACCGCGTCGAACTAAATGCGACAGTGTAGTGTATACGTGATCGGCTCAAGCCGATTCTACGTGGATAAGTACGTACTCCCTTATGTATTTCTAGCCCGTTTTGTACCACTGCGTGGTCCTCTGTTTTTTTTTGTATTTTAAGTAAAAACGTTGGGTTTAGTTACAACAGGGAATTCGAAAAGGCTGGATTCTGGTGTAGGTTCTGTCCGTAAGGAGTAGTCAAAATAAAATGCGGCCATTGCCCTCAAGTGAGACACCGCAAGCAAAAATAAAATAAATGAGCCTTGAGTTAAGGGTCGGGTAATCGCCGTTGACCTTGGCCATACAAGTGTGCGCCGCACTCACGCCACGCCGCCGTTCGGTTTCATGGGGAATATTTATTTTTAGTAACGAAAATAATTTGAAAAAAAAATAACAAATAGAATAAGTGCAAACACCGGGAAAGCAACGGCCGGCAGCGGCGCGACGAGCACTTTCAGTGTGAAATAATTTTAAAGTTTATCTACATCATTAAAAGACCAGTATCGCTTGAAAAGCAAGAAAGATCGAGCGGCACCGCGGGCAGCTTGTTGTCAGCGGTACTGCCCGCGTCGCGTCGCTGCCAGCCGCTTCCACTCGCTTCCAGCCGCTGCCTTCCGCTGGCATTCCGGTGTGAAGCGGCCCTTATACTCAATACAATTGTCTGTACATACGAAAACAAAACATGAAAATGTCTTAAGTAGTTTGAAAGTAATATCGTTTTTTATGCTTTAGGTAGACATTACTTCTTGAATTTATTTCATAAAATCTTTTGATAAATGATAAATGATTTTATTTCTGTAAGTAGGTTTTTACAAACACTTTTACACGTCAAAACATATTTTTTAAACTAGATGAGGCCGGCGTTTCCTATCTGACTACTCTGAGAAGAAAGGCCGAAACAAACTCAGAGGTCACAGTCTCTTTTAAAGTCCAGACATAATCTTGGTCAGATCATGTGAAGACCATGTCGATTGGTGTCTGAAATGGTCTTTTGATGAAAGAACCACACAGATTGAGTGGACCTGTCCAGTCAGTGCACGCATTTGTCAGTCGTTGTGCAGCTCAACTCATAACTAAAGGAGCTCAACGATTCAACGAACAATACCAAAGAAAGGACATTTGGCTAGGCCGCAAAAAAATACTCAAATATAGGATTGATGTGTATGCGTTCTAGCTAAACATATATTTTCATAACTTAAATTGCATTATATAAAGGTGTAATAACAGATTTAAAAGTTACTAAAATCATATATCTGCGCCTTAAGTCTCTGCTGAACTTTTAATACAAGATTGTTTAAGGCTCCTGCATACTGAGGCGATATCGCGGGCGCGACAGGCAGCCGTCGCGACCTGTCGCGCCCGCGATATCGCCTCTGTATGCAGGAGCCTTTATTCACACACATATACCTACAAGTTAACATAGTGTTGGCGCAAAAAAGCTTATGGGGTATGATAGTGTTAATTGTATCAGGTGTAAATAAAACGGTGGCGGAACTGAGATTAACTATATTTGTAATTATGAACTACCATGGGACTAAACCTTTTTTTTTGGTTGGTAAATTATCAAATGACTTCTCTCGCTCTGGGCGGAGCGGGAGGGTGTGTCAGACTCTTACTGACTAAAACCCGCCCGTGTTCCTTCCGTTGTCTGTGTTGCCAGGGGCCTCGGTAACCCTTTCGGACTTTCCCGCGACCCCGGCAGGCATCGGCCCTAGTGGACCCCTACACTTGTGCTGACATCTCTTTGAGGCGCGCGTGGAACACAACGCGCCGTGGGGACGTATGGGACTAACCCTGAAAATGCAAAACAAAAACCGGTTGTCCCTACATTCTGTCGAGCTAAGCGAGCATAATTCTGCAAATGTATCGAGCAGCTGGTTTTTTTTAGCGATTTCTGGATTGGTCTGATAATAAACGTTGCTCAGAATGGTTACTATAATTACCGCTTTTCAGATCCCACACAAGTTTAGTTACCCCTTATCTTTCCTTTCACCTTTTTATTATAATTTTCTACTGTTCATATAAGTCAAGTTCAACCACCCATCGGAGCATCGCATCGCCCGGAATGCCAGAACCACTCCGGAGTAGTTTCACAAGGTATTCCTATCAAGTATTGCTCGCTCAAACGGTCGTAGCTGCTCGTGACAAACGACCGACGAATCGTTCACAGTTATGCGTTTGAGTTTCTGTCTGACTTGCTCCAGAAATGTTTTGAACCATTGGCTGGTTCAGATCGGTGAGTGCAAGCGTAATCTGTTTATGGTGTTGAAGGTCTTAACTAGTCTCAGTTTGTGTAGAAGTTTTCAAGGGATATTTGGTGGTGAGATACACTTTGGTACCCATCATTTGGAAAGTGTTTAATTGTGTGGTGTCTAAGATTTAAGTTTTGTACGCACGTATCTAAGTACCTTCATCGCCGTCATACTCGTAATGAAGTCTAGTTTTTTTATACGTACACATCCTCATAAAATAAATGTTAAAAGCCAGCATCTTCATCTATTAGTCTGTTTGCTACTTGTTTTTTTTTTATATTGACTAGGCTTAGTATCGAAAGGTTCCCAGAAATATTTTCCAAAACTTAACATAACGACTCTGTCAATTGCGAGAAACGTGCAATCCTTTAAACATTTTTCATCATCCCAATTCGTATGAAGTTCCAACATAGGAGGAGCTCGTAGCTAAGTATAATAATAACAGCTGCACGGGTCAATCCATCAGGTTAAGCTTGCCAGGGTTGGTCCGTAGATGGGTGACCATCCTTACATACCGAGACTCCTCAGTGCTTCGGAAAGCACTTTAGGCCGTTGGTCACGGCTGCCATTCGTGGAATTTTGACAGTCGATAGGGGTCGTCAGAAACCCAAAAGTGTAATATCCAGTCTTACCAAGGGTTATCGTATTACCCAGTTACTGGGTTGTGGAGGTCAGATACGCAGTCGCATCCGGTTAGACTCGAAGCCGACCCCAACATAGTTGGGAAAAGGCTTGGCAGATTGGGTGTGAAGTTCTAACATGTTTCTTTCTACATAATATTTATATTTTCGACGCCCTTAAATAAAGTGAAAACTTACAATTTTTATTTGCAAATGTCGATTGATTAATATGAAAGGGAAAGATAACGAACATTGAAGGTTTTTACGTGGAGTTACGAGCTCAGTCACGTTCTCAACATTTCAAGAAAATACAACCTACACCATAACAAAATAATATACTCTTTATATTAGATTTAGAAATTATAGATTCAGTGTTAAAATAGGTATTCATTAGAACTAGTGGTCGCGCACTGGTCGAAATTCGCCCCCTCTACTTACAACCAATAAATAGTACCTCCTAATTCCATGCTATTCAAAAGTACTTACTTATTCCATGCTCAAGCTGTCACTTCTGTCACCTATCTATCTCCAAGTCATGAGGCCTGGTACTACGTGTGTGTGTGTCAAACGCATGGTAGTGTGTGTAATGTTTTTTTATTCATTTAATTTATTTGTAATGCATTATATCTTCCATATTTACTGCTACTTTAACTGTGCCAAATTTCATACTCCTCCGTCCGCGTAATTTTCGTAAAAAGAGGTACAAAGTTTTCGCTTCACGTATTATGGCGCTGACAAGACCCAATTGACCAAAATAGGCTTCTCTTAAGAAAAAAAAATCCCAAAATTTAGATTTAAATTTTTTATTTTAAATTCAGTTTGTGGTAGCGGAAAAAATATATGTTAATTTTGAACATATTTCCCAGAACTTGGTTGTTGCCAAAACACGTTTTGAAAACAAATCTCGATACAAACTAACGTTAAACTAACCACTTACCCTGAGTTCTAATCCAAAATATCTTTATTAAATATCAACGTTACGTATTTAATGAATAACATAAAACGTCTTATTTGAATGCAAAACTTGGTTGTTTTTTTATTTTTGCTTACTCAACTCAACTTTGAGTACTTAAATAGATAATTGCTTCATATTTTGCAATAAATTACAAGCGTTGTGTCATCGCGCTTGCTCTTGCTCTTTCTTTTCTATGCAATCTGACAGTGACCACGGTTTAGGTCTGGTCAGCGACTTAATATAATGATAAGACTTTAGTGCCTTGGTAGTAAAAAGTCTTAAGTTATCATCAACATTATCATCAGCGACTGTCATCACTCTGTAGCAATCCACTGCCAATCATAAGTCCTCCAAAGCGAGCTCTGTTTATTAATTTCAACATGTTCTGTGATTTCAACCACTCCCATCCATCTGCTACCAGCTATCCCAAGGTCGTTACTCCACCTACCCTGAAGGCTTTTGCAGACTACATTCCGTTTGTCTGTAACTCACAATCCAAGAGAACCAAAGTGATTTAATACCCGTCATTTCACATTGAAATATTTACGACTACATAAGTTCTCCCCGATAACTTACAAACAGTTATCGTGTCGAAGTACATAGAAACATTTATCAAAGATAAGCGGGGTTTACATTATGAACCTAGTGTCGTGGAACAGTATAGCTTGACTATTTTGTTTCGGGCTATAGATAACTTACTCCCGGTTTTTGAAAGGCTGATAAATTCATCTAACACGCTGTCATTTCTCATGTTAACTGCTCAGATAAGTTGCCTGAAATGATTGTTATTATTTCTCTACATAATATATGACAGCGTGTTAGTTGAATTTATCAGCTTTACAAAAACCGGGTGTTAGTTAGTTATAGCGACGGGCTATATACAGAATAGTAAAGGTCTTCAGTAAAGATTTTCACGACACTAGTTTTATGATGTAATCCTCGCTTTATATAACATGGCGTCATTATTCAAAGTTCAGTGTTTGCACCTTTATTTGCGGAGCTCGCATTTGAAATTAGTTTCTGCAACAGTTTTATAATCCGTTGTCACGGAACCACTTCTGTGGTGCCGAGTGTATCGCCTTTTGAGCACGGTAAACATAGATCAAAGAAGTTATCTGGAGATAGGAAAGAAGCGCCGAATTTTATTTCGTTTCCTTTTTTTTTCAAAAATAAATCAATGTACTTAGTTGTTTTACTGACAATTTATATCGATTCCTAATTAAGCTTGAACGTTTGAAGAAGCACCCATTAATAAATCAAATTACCACCTAACCGACGAATACCATTAATCTTATTTTAAAATAAACTTTTGCCTCTTCTATATTCCACTATATTCTAAAAGTCAATAGACCAACACAGTATTTTAAACCATAGATGTTTTTGTCATTTTCGCCCTTCGAGAAAATATTTATTTGTCGCCAAAACAAAGCTTATATTCAAACCATTTTTAACGACCTAAAAATATACGAACCGTACCCGACTGCCAAATAACTATGATTTCTGACCTAAACGTGATATTGCTTTGTCTCCTACCTCATGAAAATATATTTTGGAACGTTGAATATTATCGAAATGTATTTTATTTGGAGTTTGCGTTCGTTTTTCACTGGCAAAAATTGGTGAAAATTGTAGTGTGTTTTTGGCATACGGTGCGCATACATTTTTAATGCTTGAAACTAATATTTATGCAGTGGTTTACCTTTAGTAACACCAGTAGAAGTGTACCAGTAGTAGTATAGTGCATCGTCTTCACAATTATGTAATAAATGTACCTATATAAAATATTGTAAAACATTTTTAAAAGAATAGAGTAACGGTGGAGTTTCTTGCCCATTCTTCTCCATACGAACTTACCTTTTGGAAGGGGAGACTAGAATCAATTCTATATATTTGGAAATTTTGACGTTCAAAAGTGCCCTTTATGTCCATATTTGAAATAAATAATTTGACTTTGACTTTGACTTTGACCCACATAAAAATGAAACAGTGACTACGCTATTATAATATTTTTGGGATTCTTCGAGTTTTGTTTTTAAATTAAAACGCCCACTGACAGAGTTACAAATGAACAAGTTTTTCAACGATAGTTTAGTTAGTTTTAGTTACTAGGTGAATTTTCATCTAGAATCGGGGTAAACATCGCATCTGCACTATTTACAACCTCTCTGGAGGTATGCCACAAACTTTATGAGCGATATCCGATTATTTTTCAACTCTGTTGCGATTCGTTGGAACTTTTCGCTGAACGGTCGAAGCAGTGCCTTTCTACGAACATTAAATTGCTCTATCTAGTGTTCGTGTTTGCGAACGTGGAAACTTTGATTACAATTTTAATTTTGCAACAGCAACCGAGCAACGAATGTTTTTGAAATTGGCTTGATGCAATTTTGTAATATTTTCGCTACAGTTATTCGGTTTTGTACGATTTTTTTTTGATGATTCTGTGAAAATATTGTGTAATAGTAATTTTAGCTTTTATTTGTCGTCGCCGCCGCTGTGTCTAGATTATTATGCTCTATCTCTTTGTATAAAATACTCGTTTATTTCTATTTTCTAAACCATTCCACGAATAATTTTCGTAACACTCGCTAGTCAACTGTTTTACCTTTTATTTTTCGCAAAAATAGATTTCTATTTACTATTTTCAGCTCCCTAATTGATAAAATTTCACGAGTCTAACACAGAAAACCTTTCACTAAATCCATGTTGTTTTTGTTTCAGGTATGTGATTGAAAACCCGATTGTCTATTGCCCTGGACGGAGACAAGGAGTGAGTGTACTTCCATACTGTTATTATTCTTATGGCTGTCAATATAAGGTTTGGATTCGTGTGTTGTTTAAGGGCTATTGTTAACTTTTTCAAACACACTCCCGTTCACAAGAATTCTTCTTTGTACATAAAATAAAAGGTTCAGAAAAAAATAAGTTGATAAAATAAACTCCTAAAAACATTGTTACATAAAGTCCGGTAATACCTACATGAAGCTAGTTTCAAACCAAAAGGAAATTAATAACGGTCTCTTATTCCGATTGTTCAAACAAATCATTAAGAAAAATCTGCGGTTAATGAGCTGCAATAATCTTAAGTATTCCGCAGAGTGCTACGTAAGAGAAAAAAAAACCCTGAAATGATAATTTCAAGTAAAATCATGAAATCAGCGAATAATTAAACATCTATAGGCAAAATCCACCTGCTCTAGCCAAAATAATCAAGTTTTTAGGGTGACCTCAAAAGGAAAAAACGGAACCTTTATAGGATCACTTCGTTGTCGGTCTGTCTGTCAGTCTGTTAAAACCCTTTTCTCATGTAAACGTGGTGGTATCAATTTGAGCGGTGAGAGTCAAGTACGGTCCCTTGGAGCTCTAAAAAAGTCAAGCTTCTAAGTCAACCCAATAAAAAATACGACTATTTATACGACGGTCTTTGATACTCCCAAATAAATCAAAACCTAAGTATAGGGGTACTTCCTGCCGGGGTCCGGGAAAGTCCGAAAGGGATACCGAGGACCCTGGCAACACAGGCAACGGAAGGAACACGGGTAGGTTTTAGTCAGTAAGAGTCTGACACACCCTCCCGCTCCACCCAGAGCGGGAGAAGGTATTTGGTAATCACCTACACTAAAAAAGGGATAGGTACTTCCCATTGACCTAGATTGATACAATTTGGCAAGAAGTAAGGCCTCACAGCACAAGTAAAGGAAAAAGTCCGAAGACCGTTCCTTTGTAGATCATATTAAAAAAAAATACGATGACTAACTTACATTTGCAGTTGGCGAATTTACCGTGACGTCTATCGATGTATGGGAGAACATGTTTTTCAACTAGAATTTAAATTTGGTTTTTAGGATAAATTCATCCCAACTTCGGAATTCTTCATTGCGTGGCCCATCACACACTTGGCCGGTTTTTTCATCTCTCGTCAAGAGTTTTTTATAATTAAAAATCTCATGCCGTGATAAAAAATGGAATAAAAACCATCAACAAATAAAATATACAGGTTGAAATTGAAAACTTGCGACAAACTGAAATGGGACATTGTATACATCATTATTAACAACTTTTACTAAGGGACCAAAGCTGTAATCCCAAAAAAAAAAATCTGCTTTTCCTACATTTTGATGAGGTATTGCGAACATAAATGTAGGGGACAGCAGTTTTTTTTTTTTGGGATTGTAGCTTTGGTCCCTTAGTAAAAGTTGTTCATAATGATGAGTACAATCTCCCATTTCGATTTGTCGCATGTTTTCAATGTCACCCTGTATAATCTATGCTGGTACGATTGGAAATCCCAACCCTGTGTACCTAAAGCATGCAAGCTATTCACTGCCCTTAGCGATAGCATCAGGGGAAAACAATAACCTTGTGGCTACGGTGTGCGGGGCATGAGCTGTGGCATGGCGTGATTCAGACGCCAGATTTTATGCTCACCATTGCTTTTTACTGCTCAGATTTGTAGAATGATATGATGGGAATGGGACATTGATTCCTGTTCCTGGGGAGTGTGTTTAGTTTGGTTCAATGATTTAGCCATAATGTTAGGTTCGGTTTTACGCGTAATGTTAGGTTAGGTTTTGCGGGGTCGTCTTGGCGTTGTCTCTAGACATCGCCAATGCCTTCAATACCCTGCCCTGGAGTTGCATCACGGAGGCACTCCGGTACCACCGGATGCCGACCTACCTCTGTCGTGTGGTCGAGGCCTATCTGACGGACAGGGCCGTCATCTACGTCGGTTACCAGAGAGATCACCAGGGGATCGCGGAAGTCGCATTAGATCCCATGATCCCCGGTGCAGGTGTGGGAGGGGAACACCGGGGTGGTTTTTAGTCAGTAAGAGTCTGACAGACCTCTCCGCCCGCCCTAGGGCGGATGACATCCATGAGGATTTTCCACCCCGGAACAAAAAAAAGAAGGTTTTACGCATATTGTTTTACACCTTAATACGATCTTTAACCATTCAATCAATTAAGTTAGCCTGTCCAAGTTGAGATCCTTAAGTTCTGAGTTAAGCTGCACGATAACTGACAAATGCGTGCACTGACTGGACAGGTCCACTCAAATCTGTGGTTCTTTTCTTAAAATACCATTTCCGACACCAATCTACATGGTCCTCAAATGATCTTACCAAGATTATATAGCTACACATTGAAATGACTTTGTAAAGTATTATATTATTTTAATTATTGTGAATGTGAAGACTGTGTGGGTTGCCGTTTTTTTTTCTCAGTTTTTATCATCATTGCCATTGCATTGGCCTCACAAAGGTCTTTTCATCTAGGGATGGCGATTCTTTCCGAAAACTATCAATTCTTAAATCGATTCGAATCGAAATCTGATAAATCGATACACAAAAAATCGAGTTTAAAAAAATCGTTTATCCAGAAATCGATCGTATTTCGATTTGCTTTTCGAGTTTGTATTTTCTTTGCTAATGTTCAAAATAAGTTTGCAGTGCAAACGTAATTTTTTATTTATTTATTTTACCTATTTACGGGCGACGCGACGAGGGAAACTAAGTCAAGCGAGTTTTTGGCTAATTAAGTGAACAATACATTCAACTAATTACTAGTAAATAATTTACGGTTCAGGTTCTTATCAAAACAGAAAGATCGAATCTTGATTTTCTAGGGTGAAATATTGATTCACTTGATCGATTCCGTACTAGATATCGATTAAAAAGATCGATTCTTCGATTAATCGATCTCAGATCGCCATCCCACTTTACACAACTTTAAGGTGGATTTTATTACATAAGCAAATAATGTCTGAAACATATTCCATGAAGTCATGCTATATGGGCTTTGCTTTAATTTCTGAAACTGATTTTTTTTAATTCTACATTTTTCTTTTAATCGTCATTCAGATATTCAAACCAAACAAAAAAAAAAAAAAAAAACAACTCGTCGCTGCCTACCTTACCACCAATCAAAGCCCAATACTAATTCCGTTCACTCAAACGAAACTCTTTCGCCCGAAAAAAAAAGAGAAAGATGTCTGCCAGACGCCATTTAATTACCGTGAAAATGGCTGAAATGGCTGAAAACGAGTGAAACGTTGGCTGTACACGGACGTCATTATGAACGCACTTTGTTTGAGTCTGTGAGGCCGGTTATTACTGAAACTCTGTATTTCAGCGTAGTTCATTTTGTTGTGTGGCACAAGTGTGAGAGCAAGCGGGTAGAGTTAATTGCTTTTTCATTGGTTGCTTATTTAAATGTAATAAAAAAATACATTAAATTATCAGTATCTATATGTATAATATATATAGGGTCGTCAGAAGCTCGAAAGTCTGACAAACAGTCTTACCAAGGGGTATCGTGTTACCCAGTAACTGGGTTGTTGAGGTCAGATAGGCAGTCGCTCCATGTAAAATACTGGTATTCAGCTGTATCCGGTAAGACTGGAAGCTGACCACAACATAGTTGGGAAAAGGCTAGCCTTTTAGATTTTTTAGCACATATTACTAGCTGCGTCCCGCGGTTTCATCAGCGTAAGTCTCGATCCCGTGAGAATATCGGGAAAAAAGTCCTATGTCCTAACCTAGGTCATGGTCTACCCATGTGCCAAATTTCATCCAAATTCCCTCGGCCGTTTTTGCGTAAAAACGTAAAATGCAAACAAAAGAAACTCACTTTCGCATTTATAATATTAGTTAGGATTAGTTAAGATTAGACAAATTAAAGTCGCTTTGCGAGTCTGTCTATGTGACCGCGTTGTTCTTCTCGCTGCACAACTACGCAATGGAGAATTTATTCCGGAAGATTTATATGCCTAATTCATTAATGCTAAACTTACATACAATAAAGAAATCTCGATGTTTAAAAAACATGGGAAGCGCTAGAAGAAAATTTAGAGCATCAAATAGAAAGTGGAGTGGGCTTTTTGTTTGTGAAAAATACTTTCACTTGTTTTCAATCAAATCAATCAATCAACTCAGCCTATAACAGTCCACTGCTGGACATAGGCCTCTCCCAGGCTGCGCCACAACACCGTGTCCTCCGCCTTCCACATCAAGTCTGTCCCAGCCACCTTTTTAAGGTCATCGATCCATCTAGCTGGGGGGCGTCCCACACTACGGTTGCCGATACGCGGTCTCCACTCCAGGACTCGTCTGCTCCACCGGCCATCGGTCCTTCGACACATGTCCGATGGACCGATGGCCGGCTGGCCATGTGGCCAGCCCACTGCCACTTCAGCTTGCTGACTCTGCAGGCTATGTCGGTAACTCCGGTTCTCTTCTCTTCTTCTTCACTTGTTTTGCTATGGTCAAAATCCAGAAGTAGTATCTATGGAAAAGCCTCTTTCTTTTAATTTTACCCTCTCGTTTAGCAGCCTCAGTAATTATTTTATCGCGTAGCAAAAATCCTCTCCCCTTTACACACGTCTCGTAGAGGACCAAGTGAAAATTGATATTCCCTTACCCGCTATAAGCTTATGCCCTGCACGAAATAATTACGGAGTGTAATGTTACAAATGAAATAAATACACAGCCTACGAGTTACGTATGTACGTTTAACTTAATGAAGTTATATGATACCCGACATATTACAGCCACACCGTTGTGTACTTGTGTACTGTGTATTTGTGTTCGGTGTTGGCAATTCTGGCTAGGTAGGAAAAAACGAGTTGAGAGTGTTACAGTATTTTTGAAGAGTTACCATCTTTCCGTGGGAGTGGTTTCAAAAGGGACGGAAGTGTGTAACAGTAAGAGACTGCTTGAGCATGGAATAAGTAAGTACTTTATAATAGCATGGCAAACTCAAAAAAAAAAATTGTGGTCGCCCACCACTAGTGATGAATAATTATTTGAATAAATATTTCAGTATTTTTTTTTTTTTTGAGTTTGCCATGCTGTTATAAAGTACTTACTTATTCCATGCTCAAGCAATCTCTTACTTAGTTTAATTTTTGTCGCTGCTCAGTTGGTTATTACCAAGGTGAGATTTCAGATGTTACAGATCATATGCGACTACTGTTAGGCTCGCTCGTTTTGTTTTTGCTTTTTAATGTAAAATAACTTTTGATCTTAATGTTTTCTTTCATTAGTGTTAGTATAGAACAAAATACTCTTTATTATGTACACAATACCCCAATTACACATGCCCTAAATGTAGCAACTTGAAGACAACCTTTGGATGGAAAGGGAAAAAACAAAAAAAAATACATTTAAAGGGAGAAGAAGTACTGGTACTAAGTTAGTAAGTTTTCTTTACTAACACTAATGTTTGGAATCTCTGTGGTGTGAAACAACAACATCAAAACATTTAAAAATATAAAAATGGTAGCCCACCGGTATCGGGGACAGGGCTCCAGAGAGAGGAACCTCCAAACAATGCGAGCGGTGTCCAGAAGTACCGCTTTCGGAAACAAGCCCTTAATCCAGCTGCCTAACGAGAGCCTCCTTAGGTGTTGGTCGAGGCTCTTGGTAATTAAGCCATTGGCTGATACGACCATCGGCACAATGATTGCTGATTCTACATCCCACATGTCGACAACCTCGCGAGCTACGTCAATATACTTATTCTGCTTTCTTTTTCAGCTTTTACCAGGTTCTCGTCATGCTGAACCGCTATATCAATAATCACCGTGCGACGCGATAATCGATCTATCACCACTATATCTGGCTTATTGGCAACAACCTGTCAGTGATGATAGATCGATCCCAATAAAATAATTATTATTATGGTGACTCGCAGTTGGCTTGGTCAAAATGAATGGGACACAGAAAGGATCCGAGTATTTTCTTAATAAAACCAAAAACTTTATTCATAAAATTCAAGAGCGTTTTTCTTGTGAAATATATCTGCCACTTAAAAAATACCTGTTTCATATAGTATGGTTTCGATAATACTTTGTTCGTAACACCATGTAACATCTATCAGTACTTTAGGAGAAAATCGCTTTTGAATCTTAAAGTAATCATTTGCCTAGCTTTTTCCCAACTACGTAGGTATAGGTTCCAGTCTAACTGCATCCAGCTGAATACAAGTATTTTAAATGGATCGACAGCCTATCTGACCTCCACAACCCAGTTACTGGGTAACACGATACCCTTTGGTAAGCCTGGTTGTCGGACTTTCGGGCTTCTGACGACCTGTAACAACTAGCAAAGATCCACGAATGACGGCTGGGACCAACGGTTTAACGTGTTTTCCGAAACATGGAGGGGTCTAGGTATGTAAGAATGATCACCCATCCACGTACCAACCGTGTCAAGCGTAGCTTAACCTGATCGATCGACCAGTTCGGCTGTTAATACTTAGCCACAAGCCTGTCCTGAATGAATGAATCTAGCGTAGGTGACTGTACAGGTGTACAGCCTTATTAAGAGGCCGACAACACCTAAAGCGCGGTCACTGTCGGACTGCATAGAAAAGAAAGAGAAGCGCGATGACACAACGCTGGTAATTTATTGCAAAATATGAAGCAATTATCGATTTACAAAAAAGCTATCGATTGTATAAAAAAAATAAAACACTATTATGCTAATATGTTGCTTGTAGAACAATATGACAAAAAATCAGAATGATCGCATCTATATTTGTATGGTTTTTAATCGTTAAAATAATTTTTTAGAGGTACCTTCATGATTTTTTTCTATCATATCAAATTAGTTGTATTATGTTTTCAACACACTATCTACCTAGAATATATCCTGGAGAATATCATATATTTTTCTGATTTTGCTAACTGCAGTGGATCATATACTTTTAGGCTAATGCCTAAAAGTATATGATCCTAAACGCAAATTTTGTAAGTTTTATAATTAAAACTTACAAAATTTGCGTTTAGGTCCTATAAACACGAAGGATTTCTTAAGACTACTACACACATGCCGGCGGCAATGCCGCCGGGTTCATGCCGAGCGGGTATGTCGCCGGCATAATCAGGCCGTTTGTGCGTACTAGGTTCATTCGTGCGGCAAGCCCCGGCGGCTCAAATACCCGCCGGGAATGCCGCTGGGCTTGTTGGCGGCATACCCGCCGGCCGAGCCTTTACATATCTTATGATTTTTGACAATTAAAACAAAATAAACAACCGAAACATTACATATTAAGTAAACTATAGATATAAATAATATCCCAGTACTTTAGATAGAATGTTTTACGAGTGCGGGGTGGCAAGAGCGTCAAATGGTGTCAACAATGTTAACGCTAACAGTGCGTGGGATGTCAAAGCGTCATTCAAGAAGGGTGCTTTAAAGATCGTAAAGCTGGTGTCATACTGGTGACTGAACAGGAAATAATTAATGGTCTTTACATATAAGATATATATCCGAATAATAAAATAGTGTACATTAACAGTACAGTTAATGTTTTTGAAAAAAAAAAGTAATTGTTACGAGGTGTGGGAATGAGTCATGCCAAAAATGTAGTTTTTAGAATTGTTGTCCGTTTGTCTGGATATATGTCTAGGATTGGCGCAAAAACGGCTGAAAGGATTCGAATGAAATTTCGCACACAGAAAGCTTATATCCTGGATTAACACAGGGTATTTTTAAAAGGTCAGGTGCGTAGTACTGGCAACCGGCGTGCGTGTATGACCAGATGTATGAACGTAAACGAAGCAAAAGGAGTATGTAAGGAGCGTAGCAGGTGGCGTTCTATAGTTTCTTCCTACCCCCACGGGAAGAAGGCGTGAGTTTATGTATGTGTATGTATGTTTATGTATTTCTAGTCCCGCTAGTACGATCCCGTGGGATATTTTCCGAAAACCATGCGGGCGAAGCCGCGGACAAAAGCTAAGACAATATAAAGTCTAGCAGTCGACGTACTTTGGGTTAAATTATGACATCTAGACAGAATATTACTCTCCACTTACCTTGATTATTTTGCTATGTAGATTCTGCATAATGGGGTTCATTGAATACCTAATGTGCCATATTATCGTTACTGCATAATTTGAAGTTGCCAAAAGGTTAAGTGCCTTTGCAATATATCGATAATACTTCTTTAAAACAGTTCTGCTCTCCGCTTCCCGCGCTAGCAAACACGAGCCAGAAAATAATAGAGGGTCGGATGATATGCAGGATGTTTACCCTCTACGAAGCTCATCGACTTAACGTCAAAAAACAAACTACCCTCCAGCTTAGACCGCGACCCACGTGAAAAATAGCAAACTCTAAAACTTTTCGTTGACTTTTTTTAATTTTTATGAAAATTCCTCCGGCCAAGAAAATATACAACCCTCCGCACTCCGCCCGCTCTCGGGAGAATTTTAATTATGTTTACATTCTTTTGGTGTAAAAACAACGCACTTGGCTATTTTTCACGGCAGCGGACGGGTTGCAACTTGGCTGTGTTTAATTTAATGGAGTCGGTACATTTTTCAAGTGCAGTGGGTTTAAGTCTTCTTATATTTTTTAGCTCTTTTATTGGAGGTTGTAAAGTGGTCGGCTTTTTTTATTTTAATTGCTTTCCGTAATATTACTTACTTACTTTTCTTTCTGGCCTACTTATGCATTCAGGTCGGTTCTGCAGTACATAGGTTAAATAACAAATTATGAAATATGACATTACCAGCCCTTTAATATAATTTACCATTGACATGCGTGTAAAAATAAATTATAATTGCTTAATTATTTATTAATAATACATTTAATTTATATTACTTACTCGAACATGACTTTGTATTGTATAGATTCAGACTTATTACTAACAAACTAATATATTTGTACACCAATTTCATTGGTAGGACATAGAGCTCGACTAAAATGTATACATAAGACCTTTATTGTAATATCTGTGTTCACGAATAAAGATTGATTGATTCATTGATTGATAATTAATTATAGTAGCAACCATAAGCATAATTAATGAATATTTGACTGTTGTCAGTTAAATTTAATTCATTAACTAAAGCGCACTGTAAAACTTATCAATCTTAATTATAGAAGTATCTATTTTTAAAATAATTTTGCGTCTTGCAATTTCAGGATGTACCTACTTATAATCGTAATCAATTTAGTAGTCGCATTTTACTATTATGTTATTAAACTTCATCTCCTCTTGTTTCTTATTATGATAAATCTCATTAGATAAACCAGTTTTCTAAGTTCATCTTGAAAAGAAAATTGTCAGTACGAATATTTCTGTATTTATATTCTTGCACACATACATACAAACTTGGTATGTGGCAATATTTAACAAACGATTGACTTAGGTACTAAATATAATATAAGTATAGACTTTAGACTTCTTGAAGACAACCTTTAGATTCCGAGGCTGGAAGAGAACTGACTTAGCAACTTCGCGGCACACCGAATATATCATGTTTTCCATTCATTTCTGTTAAATAAACCAGTACTTTTACGGTAACTGTCATATTAGATACTTTTAATCTTCATGACTACCCTGATACAAAAATCATTTGAAGCAAATCACATACTTTCAATTTTATATATAGTATTTAAAATCACTACAAATACAAATCTTATTAATATTTGGAAATCATGACTTTCGGCCATCCGACACTGTGTTGTAAAGTCATATATGTTTTTTTTTTAAATGACGACATTCGTGACCAGAACTTTAATAGAACAAAGCTGAAATGAAGTTAAGTCCTGTATGAAGTCACATCTATGTAATCCCATTGCTTATCTTTAAGTGGCTCTTAGCCAAGTTTGTGAGAGATAAAAGCGGAGAAGTCAACGTTAACTTATTTCACACTTTCTTACTCCAACCTTAGTAGTTTAATAACATTTAATTAATTTTATAGTTAATGGTGAAATACTGTGTATATCTCATTTATTTTTGACGTGAATACGTCTTTAAAATTGCTTCCATAGCGAGGCAATTAAAAAATAACGAGGGATACAGTTTGGTGTTGCAGCTACACATCTATAATCTCCATCCAAAATTAAATTACACCACTGGATAGCTAAAGAATCAAAGAATTTATTACGCTAAGTAATGACTGTAAAACGTCGCGCGCGGCGGAGGGGGAAGTGCCGCAATTTTGAGGTCCTTTTGCTGCGTATCGAGATTTCCATTTTGTATAACTTTTGACTCGGAGAAGCTACGACGTTCGTTCAAGTTTCAATCGTCAGCTCTCCTTAAAATCTAACAATTTTATATAAAACATTAGTGTAAAATTGTGACTGAATATAATAAGGTGTAAAATAAATAAAAAAGTAATATTTACTGAGATCGTATACGATTGGAAAGGGCTTCTCAAGAGCAATGGAATGGTTCCAATATTACCCGTTACAAGACGTACAACACACGGTCGAGTCCATGACATAGCTACACCCCATTTTTGTATTATTTGAGTACAAATTAACATCACCTGTAGTTTTTAAAGCCAAATTAAAGTGATCTTCAAATCTGCTGTAATAGATGATGTGACTGTAAGCCAAAAATGACAACTACCAACTACATATATTATTGTGAATTAGGAGATATCCCAACAGATTTTAATATGTACACTTTTAGTAACCTGTGACCATGTGTCAATCTATAAAATGTTCTTTGTTGAAAAAGGTTTATCTAATGAAATTGTGAACGTGATCTGGAACTTTGAATATGAACCTCGATTAACAATTTAAGGTACTTACATGTTGAATTATAATGAAATTAATACCAGTTAGCGATGGTCCCACCACAAAACAAAAGCTTCTCCTGATCTGTATGAGGTGAAGCTTTTGTTTTGTGGTGGGAGAAGGAGCATTAATCACAAGGCTTGCTCACTGCGCGTTAACTATTTCAGAGCAATATAAAATGAAATATATTTCTGCGTTAGTTTAAAGAGTTTCCCTACTGTTTTATTATCTTACTTAGTTGTAACAGATTCTATAGAGTCGTAAACCGATGAACTACATTGCACTAATGCGTCATACTTTACAGTGAGGAAAACCGCAAAAATAAGTACAAGAAGGCCAGCTCCATACAACAAGCGGATAGGCACACCTAGACACGCTTCACGTACACAAAATGAAAGTGCGACTCACGACAGGCATTCCATTGAAGATCGCCATACGTACGCGTCAATGTGTTAGTGCGTTTTCTTTCGATCGTTCAATAGAGTCGGCCTTCATCAGCCTACAGCAGTCAACTGCTGGCCATAGGCTCTGCAATTGCATGCCATTCTGCTCGATTCTCGGCAGTTCTCATCCAGCTACCAACAGCCACCCTGCTAAGATCGTCGCTCTACCTAGCCTGAAGACGTCCTACCTTGTACGTTTGCCGATTCGGGGTCTCCACTAAAGAACACGTCTACCGCAACGGTAATCGGTTGTATGGCTAATATGGCCTGTCCATTACCATTTCAGCATGCTTCTTCTGTCAGCTATGTCGACAACTTTAGAGTTGGCCTTCTTTACCTACTGTTCTGTAGTAAGGCCATCGTAAACTATATTAAAACATAATCCTGTTGCTTTGTTGCAGCGCCCAGCTTATGCTGACGGCTTTGGATTATGTAATTTTACTTTACTACATCTGAAGGTTTTCACTTCCAAACTGGGGTGTTGATCTAGGCAAGATTGGACGAGTTTATGTGCACATTAATCAAATCGATACGTTTTTTTAGAAATATCTACTCTATTTACTATCTTCTTTACACCATTTTCATGGCGTTTGATGACATATAGGCTACGAACGCACTGGCAGGTGGCTTACTTAGCGCCTAGAGTCTAGTGACTTAAAATCATGTCAAGACTAGCATAAAGACGCCAAGCGCGCAGTGCGGCCGGTCGCAAAAATTCTAGAACCTTTGTTTCACTTCGCTACTCGCAAGGTGACTCGCTAGGCACTAGGCGCTAAGCAAGGCACCTGTAAGTGCGTATGTAGCCTTAAAGTCCAAACCATGAGTGGCAAACCATTCGCGACGTATGCCTCGCGATATCTGTGCGCGACTTCATATTGAAATAAATTACCCATTTAAAAAATTAAAACAGCATTATTTAGATTACATTTTCCCCATACCCATGTCAAAACATACGGGAATATAGAATTTAGCATACCAAATATCTATCATTCTTTCCCTGACGTATCACAAGCTAGGTTAGAACAACAATAACATAAATACGATCGAGTCACGCGATATTTTCCAACATATTCCGTAGTTTTTCAAATAATTTGTCAGAAATCCAGTGATGAATGTTTCGTGGTTGGAAATGCTTTTTGATATATGATTCTTGGTTTTGTGGTGCCTATATTTGCACCTAATCTGTTGGTTCAATCTGATTTGGCCTCTGTGGTTCCAGTTCGTTTATAATTTGTTAGAATTTTTTCTCTGTTATTCAGCATATCATATTAGATTGTCGTGATTATCGCTTGACGGTTCGATTCTAGATCGCTGTTTGTTGTTAGGAACTAAAAGGAAGACGTAGCTGCCTATCCTCTTGACGTCATCGCTTTTTCGTTCTATAAAACATCCACTGCTTTGGAGCCGGGGCTTTTTAGCCAAGAATTAAATTCGTTCCAAGAAACTTCACATCTTCTGTACGAATTAAAAAAGTACAAGTATATGACCACCTCTTTAAACCATCTGGAAATCGACATCATAAGAGCCTTTTTAGGGTTTCGTACCCAAAGAGTAAAACGGGACCCTATTACTAAGACTCCGTCTGTGTCTGTCTGTCCTTCTGTCACCAGGCTGTATCTCATGATACCCGTGATAGTTAGACAGTTGAAATTTTCACAGATGATGTATTTCTGTTGCCGCTATAACAACAAAAACAGAATAAAATAAATATTTAAGGGGTCCCATATAACTGACATGATTTTTTTGCCGTTTTATAGATAATGGTACGGAACACTTCGTGCGCGAGTCCGACTCGCACTTGGCCGTATTTTATTATTTGTTTCACGATCTGTGTCCAAATAAACGTTAATCTTTATTTTTTTCTTTAGCCTGAGAAAACCTACTCATACTCAGGCATTCTACCATCAGAAAAATATACACCAAACCTTGCTCCTCAGAAGACATCAAGAACATAAACATAATACAGCAAGCATTCAGTCGAGAAGTGAAGGTCCTTGTTCTAACGGTTTATATATTTACGCTATCCATCAAGCAGGGTGGGAAGAGGAACCTACCATTTGTTCTAGTGATAAACTAGTGAGTAAAACTGTTAGGAATTTAGTTAATGAGCTGAAGAATCTTGAGTTACTTAGAGAATCTTTGTGGGTTTGCTACAGGAATTTGAAGCTTAAACTAAGTTTTGATACACAAGTAAGTACGGTACTTACCAAAGATATAACTTTGGTATAGATTTCCCGGACAAAATACCTAAACTATAACATTAAATCATTTTCTTCTTGTAGGTGTAGTTGACAACAAAAAAAAAAACATCACTTTATGCTTTGATAAAAATATCTTGCGGTCACAAAGCGTGATGACTTAGTATTTAGAGGTGGTCATGATGACTTTATGATGCACGAAGGCGGCGCTAACGTTCAAGTGCGGGGTCACTAGAATAGAGGTACGAGTATGAGGAACAGTGTCGGAAGTTCCTCATCCCTCATTTAAAACGGAGGATCCTCTGACAAGACCGGTGTTGTGTCAGGTGGGCTACTACCCAATGGTTGATGTGGGGCTGATGTTCATATTATTTTGCTGGTCGCGCGGATAACTCTGCTTGTGCGATGCAGGATTTGGCTTGACGTCAGTGTGATGCGTGGTTCGCATATGGCATTGCAGATGCCGCTACAATAGGAACTCGTGTTACTACTTCAGCTGCCTTTCCATGCCATGCTATGCGGTTACTGATTTGCTCATGTAGAATCATCAGCATCATAAGATCACACGACTAGTGCTACATATTACCTGTGAGACTCAATGTTTCTGGTTATAGAAAAAAAAATCCTGAAATTTGACGAGGATGCAAAACGACACCTTGTATATTAGAAGATTAGCTTTTTGCACTCCACATGAAGTTTAACTGTGTCAAATTTCATACTCCTCCGTACGCGTAATTTTCGCAAAAAGGGGTTCAAAGTTTTCGCTTCACGCATTAATATAATGCAATGTATATTTTTTTCATCATTAAAAAAAATACATGAATGATGTAACCAATATTTTATAAGTTTTTTTTTTTTAAGAGCTTCCTTAGAGTTTCTTGCCCGTTCTTTTCCATAGGATTCTATGGAGGAGAACCTGACTAGGAGTCCAGTCAGAAATATGAAGCTAGTTTTCCATTCCAAAGTGATGCCTTGACAATTCAAAAGTGCCTGTAAATGATTAAATTTTAATAAATGCTTTGAGTTTGAATTAAGGAAGCAGTGTGTTTGCTTTCAAATAACCGATACAATGCCTTAGTAGGGGATAACTAGGAACCATATGAATAAAAGAGGCCCCCAAAATCCTCGCAAGCCTCGGTTCGCACCTATTCACCCTAGACAATACGTCTAGATCGGGGAATAAAACCTGCTTTTGTACGCTTCTTATCTGAAGCAAAGATGCTTTGTTTCTTTTGCTTTCTGAGGAGTGGCGCTGTGGGAGCTATTTGAGATCGTGTTGTGATTCTGGCGTAACCGATTACCGATATTGGAAGTTTACAAATGCTACTAAATTCTGGCTGCCTGATTTAAATAAAAAGGATCGTCTATAAATATTTTACCATATAATTTAAAAATTAAGCAAGCAAAAAGTCTGATTAATTCACTTTTATATTTTACCCATTTGGTGTTGTCAATTGTAGTAATAACGCCATGCCAATAAAATATAGGTAGGTAACCTATATTTTATTTCGAGTCTTAAGGCTCTTTGAGAATGGGGCGATATCGCGGGCGCGACAAGTATATTGCTGCCTGTCGCTCCCGCGATATCGACTCAGTTTGCAGGAGCCTTTATCGAGAAAAAAGTAGAAATACATTAATATTGATCAAAGTTTGTTTATTCTTGCTATAGGAACATCTTTTCCAATTAATACCACTCGTATCCCGAAATTTAAAAAAAATACCTTAGTTTTACAAATGAACCATTTTTTTACTCGATCCGAAACAACAATAAAGAAACACTGTTAAAAACTTTTTACAAAAAAAAAAAACAATAGACTTCCAAAAAAAAACACTACAAAGTGAAGGAAGTCGGTGTCTTTGGATTTGTATTTTAGTTTTTTGCCACCGACTTCCGAATTTAAAGTTATTTTTCACTTTGTGGTGTTTTTTTGGAAGTCGGTTGTTTTTGTTTTTAAGTTTTTTATTTTTCTCTTTTTAGTAGGTCAGTTGTACCTAATTTATCTAAGTTACAATAGCCTAATGATATAAAATATAAAATTATATATTTTAATATAAATTTTAAATAAAATTTTAATATAAATATAAAATAGGTTAAATAAATCTTTTACAAAATATTGCTTTTCATGATGCAGGGTTGATGAGAAGTTCTCCCGGTAAGAACCAGGAGAACTGCCACTCACCATATGCATTGTTAAGAGCATGAATGGCTTAGCAACCATATTAAAGTACCTAATCCAATACATCTTATTTAGTAGTTCCGGTGGCCATCTCTCTGTCCTTTAAAATTTGAGGATTTCCCTCGATTTCCATGGGATCCCTTCATCAGATTATGACTTGGTGACAATGGGACCACCACGGGAGCATACCCTTTCAAACAAAAACATATTTTTTAACATCGGTCCACAATTTTATTGACGGAGAAATCGGCGAACACGCATAAAAAAAATATAAGGTCGAATTGAGAAACCTTTTTTTTTAAAGTCGGTTAAAAAGTACTCGTAATCAGAAATCTCGCTCTCACGTTGATTTCCCAAACAATATAAATTGATTGTAGCTTTGCTGTTGACAGCGGATGAACTAACAATAAGTATTGTGAAAAAAGACTTTCTGTGTTATTTACAAGCAAATATTTTGTCGAGTCTATTTACAGCCTAGCTAACTATTTTTACTAGGTAAATCAAATCTCTCCAAGATTTGATTTACCTAGTCAAAAAAATCCTATAATTCATCCTAAATATTGTTGTCAATTGTAATTATTTATTTATGGAAATATGTTTAAATATAAATAAAAGACTGGAAGATTCCAGCAATACACACACACCGAACACACACCCACACATTTACAGACACCCATACCGTACAGATAAATGTACGCACATTTAATAATTTGTAACTGTCTGCCATTCTTAATTTTCTGTGTCCTTCGTTATTGACGTGATGTTATGATTAATAATTATTGTATGCTAACTGTCAGCTCTGAATTTACCATATATAAAATAAATAAATAAAATACAATTTTTTGTTAACATCAAGGCTCGTGCAGACTGGGGCGATATCGCGGGCGTGACAGGCATATTGCTGCCTGTCGCGTCCGCGATATGGCGCTAATCTGCGCGAGCCTTCACAGTATTTTTGGTATTTTTAATTTGAATAAAAGTGACGTTCCCTTTACCTTTCCAGCTTCTTGACTTTCCCTTCCCGACTCGTGCAGACTGAGGCGATATCGCGGGTGTGACAGGCATCTAGCTGCCTGTCGCGCCCGCGATATCGTGCTAGTCTGCACGAGCCTTTACGTGTAATACAGGCAGATCTTGTCTTGTCTTCCAACAGTAATAACAGGTGAAAACACAGACAGACAACCAACTTTTCTTGTAGTGTGTGACTTTGTGTGTTTTACTAATTCAATCCTACATGTTAACTTATGTTTTTTATTTGGACAAACAAGGAAATTGTGTCTGGCTGCGTGAGACCTAAATACTTAGCGATCGGTAAGCGAAGCTGATGTCAATGAAAATTAATATGTATCCCCTAAAAATAAAAACAAATTTTATTTAATTAAAAGCAGAGTTTGATCCCTTTCCCGAATAGCTAGTATTACTTGCTGCCACTACTACAACTGACAATAAAGGGTTCCGCACGCAAGGGACTGGGGCGATATCGCGGCGATATAAATAAATATAGTAGACTAATTGTATGTTTGGATGTCTGTTACTCAATTACGCAAAAACGGATGAACGGATTTGGATGAAATTTTGCACACATATAGTTTATAACCTAGATTAACACATAGGATACTACTTGTCCCGGTACATGGACCCAATTCTAAAGTCCACGCAGACGAAGTCGCGGGTAGAAGCTAGAACAGTAGATAAATAGCGAGGGTAGTAGCCAATATCCTATAACCGGCACAATAACCGGTTTCCTTTCACAGACTTTTACAATTTCCGCAGAATGATAAGCAAAAGCTGCTTACACAATAATGTCTTTTTGTTACTAAATCTTCTTCATTTTAACGTTTATACAGTTATTTTCTGAACCAATTTCTGCTTGGTCATGCATCTCTAAGGTTTTTTTACCTACTTCAAAAAAAAAAGGTTATGCAAATGGCGGCATTTTTCTATGTATACAGATGTAACATAAATAACGCACAACCTCTTAAGAGGTCATTTTCCTCATCATTATTTGAACAACTTTTACTATGGGACTAAACCTGAAATCGCGAAATAATAAATCTGCTGTTTCCTTCATATTGACGAATATGAGAACATAAGGGCGCTTTCAATTTAGACAGTTGGTGCCGGGACTGCTGCCGCACGGTTTTTGCAGAATTCTTACGACCGTGAGCCGTACTGCTGCCGTCTTATTTGAAGAGATTTGCAGCTGCAGTCCGATCGAATTTTAGTGATTTCCATCAAAAACACGATGCGTTCACCCGCACTAGCGAACAACGACTGAGGCAGGTAGTATATACATTGTTGCCGTTCCGCCAACGGACGTGCGCCGCACTGCTCTCGCACGACCTTGCGTCGAGACATTTTGTATGAAAAACCATAACCGCCGTGCGCAGTACCATACCCGGACTGCTACAGTCGCCGCACCAACCGTCTAAATTGAAAGCGCCTTAAATGTAGGGAACAGCTGATTTTTTTTTCGCGATTGGTTTTCTTTGTTTTATTTGGGATAAATTTATTCCGACTACTACATCCCCTTCATTGTGCGTGGTCCGACATACACATGGCCGGTTTTTCATTTGGCACAAGCAGCTTGCGGTGTGGTCCCATCTATGTAGATTGTATTAACTTTGCTTGGGTAACTCAAAAACTAAGTTAGCTTCTAAAATACTTATATAATATAATCCACTTGTTTTTTTTTTTTTGAAAATAATACTTCACACTTCCAAAAAGAACAAACACTACAAGTGAAAAATAAGTTTAATTTCGGAAGTCGCAAAAATACAGACCGAAGACACCGACATCCGAAATTAAAGTTATTTTTCTTTATACTATATATTAAGTTATTTAATCTACCTACTTATCATCTGCCTGCCTTTTTCCAACTATGTTGGGGTTGGCTTCCAGTCTAACCGGACACAGCTGAATACCAGTATTTTACATGGAGCGACTGCCTATCTGACATCCATAACCTTGTTACTGGGTAACACGATACTCCTTGGTAAGACTGGTTGTCAGACCTTCGGGCTTCTAACGATTTTTTTTTATCTACTAATCCAGTAAAATTCAGTGTAATTCAGCCGTGGTTGTCTATCAAAGATACAGCGACCACAATATCGACAGGCGAGGTTCGTGGTCAAAATTTGTTGTCACTAACAGAATGTAGGACAACACTGCCCGTCCTCTTTGATGCCTTATGCAAAAGCCGCGCTTGAGGAGGACGACATTTGACTGTAACAAAAATTTGCACGTTAAAGCTTAATATTACGCAAATGGGTCTCTGAATCGAAAAAATAGTTTGTACCTACAATATTTTTCAACAGCATATCCAATGATACCTCACACCATGGGATAGACAAGAAAAAAAAATATCATCCCTACTTTATGTGCAGAGGCTACTAAAAAAAAAATATTTTTTTATATTTTATTCGACCACTTTGTCGGCGTGATTAATATGTATACTCTAAAAAAAAAGACATGACAATTGCAGCCATGAGCATGATTTCAGACAAAACCTTTCCGTAATAAGTAATATTACAAACCGACAATACGTTGATGAAAATTTCCCGAAATCCAGCATCCATTTTCTTTTACATCACGAGTGTAATATTTGCAAGAGCGATTCGTAATACCAACGCCGCATCACAGCAAAATATAATTACTCATCCAATTAACGATACAATTGACTGGCAAGCTGATTGCATTGTTATTTTCGGTGCATTCTGCCAACATTACTTTACTTTAAATATTCCTCATCAGCTATTATCGGAAGACCGTTATTGGCTAATTTAGGGGTGTTCAAGTATTAAGTAACGTAATTTGGGGGGAGGGGTGGAAGGGGGGGTTCGAACAACGCGTTACGTAACATTGTTTTTTTATTTCTGCCTCGTTGGTCTAGTGGTCGCAAGCACTACTGCTGAGCTCATAGGTCCTGGGTTCGATTCCCGGGTCGGACAAAGTTACATTGAGTGTTTTATGGAATTATTATTAATTAATCTCAAGACTTTGAATGTAATATAACATCCCGCCGAAGGAGTACGTACAGGTGTGCTAGAAGGTACTGTAAAGGTGGTTTTTCAAAGGCGGCCGCAACCGCAAACCGCAGCGGCAACGTCGCCCAATCGCAATGACAGACCGCAGCGACACGACTAAATTCTATGTAACTCTATGAAAATGCTTCCGTAGACGATGACATTGGCGCTTGTCACCATTTTCATTAAATTACTTGCAAACTAGTGTCGCTGTGGTCTGTCATTGCGATTGGGCGCTGCGGTTGCGGTCGGTCTCGGAAGAGCACCGTTAGTAGTTGTTAACTGACGTAGCTCTCCTTCACTTGTGTCTTTGCCATCTCATCTGCCTAGCCTTTTCCCAACTATGTTGTGGTCGGCTACCAGTCTAAGAGGATGCAGCTGAATACCAGTATTTTATGGAGCAAATGCCTATCTGACCTCCACAACCCAGTTACTGGGCAACACGATACCCCTCGGTAAGACTGGTTTCGGGCTTCTGACGATCCGTAACGACTGACAAAGATAGAAAGAAAAAAAGAAAGAAAAATGCGTTTATTGGCATTACAACAAAAAAAAATACACCTTAAAACTAATAAAAAACAGAAAACAATTACAATAATGTCAAAAAGGCCTCAGCTCAGCATAATGTCAGATGACACACAAGATCTACAAATGACAGCTGGGACCAATGGGTTAACGTGCTTTCCGAGGCACGAAGGGGTCTTGGCATGTAAAGATGGTCACCCATCCACGGACCAACTGCGGCAAGGCTTAACCTGATCGGTCGACCCGTGCGGCTGTTATTACTTAGACACAAGCCCCTTTGTGTTTTTCTGTCTTTGCCATGTATACTCGTAGTATAGAATTTGATTCGTAGATTGCGAAGCATAATGTTAGAGAAAAAAGAACGAATAAAAATAATCGAGTGAGCCTTACAGGTAGTCGTATATGATGTGTAACATCTGACATCTCACCAAGCAACTGAGCATCGACAGAAAATATCCTCAGAATTTAAAAAAGCTAAATACTGAAATATTTATTCGAATTATTCATAACTAGTGGTCGCCCACTGGTCGTAATTCGACCCCCTCTACTTACAATCTATATAGTACTTACTAAAGCCATGAGTACACTAATTCCATGCTTCCATGCTATTAAAAAATACTTATGCCATGCTCAAGCTGTCACTTCCTGTTACAGACTTCCGTCCCTTTTCACGAAGTCACTCTCACAAAAAGCAAGAGGAAAGATAAGATAAGACGATTTTTATTTGCTTTAAACATGGTATTAAGTTAATAATATATAATAATAATAATTTATTTAATAAAAACGTTTACAATTTGCTTTAAACATGGTATTAAGTTGTTACAGTCAGGAATTAATCTAAAGTAGGTACACATGTTGAACTATACAGGATATGTATCAATTGCATGCAAAATAATAATTATTAGTTAATTGTTGTTCAATGTTACAGATATAAGGTCAATACAATAATATAATAATTTTATATTAGCATTATCTCCAACGACAAAAGTCCAGAAATTTATAGTTTATTGTTAAAAAAATCTTTAATGTCATAAAACATGTTTTTTCAGCCATTTCAATAATTTGTTTTTAAATGAGTTAATATTATATATCAATTTTATTTCTTTTGGAATTTTGATAAAAATGCGTACACACATGACTTGGAAACTTTTCGCATACTTGGCTGATTTGAAAGATGTTACACATTAAAAACAAGTGTAGTAATATTCTATTGTATGCTTTTTTTTTTTTTTTTTGGGTGGGAAATCATCAAATAACTTCTCCCGCTCTGGGCGGAGCGGGAGGGTGTGTCAGACTCTTACTGACTAAAACCCACCCGTATTCCTTCTTGTTGCCTGTGTTGCGGGGGCCTCGGTGACCCATAAGTACCTTCCCGCGACCCCGGCAGGCATCGGCCCTAGTGGACCCCTACTATGTGCTGACGACATCTCTTTGAGGCGCGCGTGGAATACAACGCGCCGTCGACCCGGGCCTGGTCCTTACCGGACGGTGAGCTACCCATTGCTCACCGTCCGCAAGCCCGCGCCTACGGTGGCCGGAAATCCGCCCGGGATTCCCGACGCCCTGGGCGTCTCCTGCGTTCTATTGTATGCTAATGTTCCAAATTCCCATTTTCTCTCATAATTTCCTTTAACACAAGCACCATATACACCTTACTAAGATTAAAAGATGAAATCCCACCTACCATCACAAAGAAGAGTGATCAACAAAGATTGTAATCTATGTTTTTCCAGCAAGGATACACCCGAAACTAACTTAATTCCCTCGTATGTAATGTTCACATTTACATGGACGATGATCTTGGATTTAGCGCAGGTAGCCGTACTGTAGGGTTTAAAATGACCAAAATTAGATCGAACCCTTTTACGGCGTGTCGTCGGCCGAACTTGTCTGATTGCATCAAACATATGGAAAAGAAAGAGAGTGCATAGTACACCTATAGTTATTGCACGTCATCGGACGACGTTGGTAGAAGCAGTGTACGCACAGAGTTGCCAGAACTCCCGATATTAGGCCAAAATTAAATGACCCGCGCGAGACAGGCTCAGTCACGCTTTTCGGGGATAAACAAAAGAGTAATTCGTGCTTACGAATGAATCTTTTTTTTTTAAGAAAAGGTAGGAGGGAGAGGGATATAATATAAATAAGTAATACATTGCTTAAAGTATTACTTATTTATATTATATTCCTCTGAAGACTTAACTACCTGAAAAACAAATACAGACTTATTACTACAGTAAAGAAACGTATTTTCATAAAAATACATTTTTATCGCTATCTAATAACATTGTAAACTTAATTTGAAACTCAATTATAAGATAAGTGGTACTAAATGCATTAGGTACTACTATCATTTACGTTTTTTGTTTTATTATGTCCCGCTTTCAACGAAAGAATCCCGCATTTTCACTCAAAAGGTTTCAAAATCCCGGTTTGCCTGAATAAAAATATGGCAACACTGGTACGGAGCGTGGTAAGGCCGATGACGGATCAGGTGTACGACTCTCGTTAAGGTAAAAACCCTTTCAAGGGTGTAAAATGTACATCGTTTATACCTCCACTTTTAAGGGATATTCGAAACTTTGAGCTGTTTGTAATTTGGGAGCAGAATCTAGGCTAACGTTTAAAATCTCTAGTTACAATTCATTATTTTTGGTCTAAGAGCCCGTCCAGATGAGATGATCTGCGCGCGAGTCCACTCGCGCGTAGACACTCGCGCTTTCCGGAGATACTAGGTCTAGATGCTGCCGCGCGTTTCCTCACTGTCGCGTAAAACGCGTGCAATGAGCGGGCTCTTGACTCGTTCGATTTACGCGCGACTGGACGTATTTTTTGGTTCGAAATGGAACGTGATAACTTTTTATTGATAGAAACGCGCGTAAAACGCGGTATCTGGACGCAATATATGTACATTTAAGCGCGAGAGTGGACTCGCGCGCAAATCGCCTCATCTGGACAAGCTCTTACGGTGATTGAAACTTCGAAGCTCGTAGGAATGTCGAATGGAGTTAATTGTAACGAAGAAAACATTGCTAGAATAAGGCAGTATTTCTGACTTCATTGAATTCACCCTTTCGTTTATTTACTGCACAGTAACATAACTCATAACATCACGCCTTGTCTCCCCAAGGGGTGGGCAGAGGTGTACCTATAGCACACCCACATCAACCGAGCACAAATTCAGACTCCAGGCTGCAACTAAAAAAATCCAGTTAGAAAACCTAATAATACTTTGCCCGAACCGGGAATCGAACCCAGATCCTCATGTTCAATAGTAGCGCTTGCGACCGCTAGACCAACGAGGGTTTAACAAGGAAATAAATGGTTTGAATACTAAGAATCCTCATACTTTATGACTTCTGTTAAATTTCCTTTTCTACGTTGAAATACGAGTGGTGTATAAAACAATCACTTGTCAGGCTGGCTCCACACATTGGCGCCAATGCCGCTCGTCCAACGTATGGATCTAGAAAATTGCATTTGCCCCAGCGTTGGTGCCAGCTTTGGCAGTTGGCTGGCGCATGTCGGTTTTAACAAAGAAATCTACGTCAACGTTCGGGATTCGTCCGTACGTTAGCTGCTTGTACAACTAACGTTGATACCGGTGTTGGGAGCAACGTTTGTAGCCAGGGTAAGACAGAATTTACTTTAAAACAATGAACTAAAATGTTCTACTAATAAAACATTGCAAGAAAAACGAATAAAAAACCCATTTCCGAATACCTAGTCATGAAGATGTGACATTTAAAGTGACACTTGTTTGATTTCGTATTAGTCTTAGTTCTTAATATAATAGAAATGTAGTTTCCGTTTACAAGTGTAAATATACGGGAAGACATTCTGGACGGAGCCGTCAAGAAACTTATTACCGAATTAGATAGAGAGCAGCGAAGTTCATCTTAATGACAACAATGCGGGGGCATTGTTGTCATTAAGATGAACTTCGCTGCTCTAAGCATTTTTTTTTTGGGTGGGAAATTCTCAAGTAACTGCTCCCGCTCTGGGCGGAGCGGGAGGGTATGTCAGACTCTTACTGACTAAAACCCACCCGTGTTCCTACCGCTGCCTGTGTTACCAGGCGCCTCGGTATCCCTTTCGGACTTTCCCGCGACCTCGGCAGGCATCGGCCCTAGTGGACCCCTACACTTGTGCTGACATCTCTTTCGAGGCGCGTGTCACAATGGGTCTGGTCCTTATCGTAAGGCGAGCTACCCATTGCTCACCGTCCGCAAACCCACGCCTACGGTAGCCGGAAAACTGCCTGGTATTCCTGACGCACAGGGCGTTTCATGCGGCGGCTAGGGGCGTGAGGGCGCGAACTTTGACTATAAGCTAGCTAATGAACACCGTGCACAGTCGACTGACACAGTGAATCTGACAAAAAAAAACTATTCATGCATGTAGAAATTAGATAAGAATGTAAACAAGAGAATAAAAATATATTTCTTACTAAAGCGGGCTCGAAACGATCACTTATGTTGCACAATATCACGAATTGCCCAATGTTTTGACCGTTTAGGCTTAATATTGAAGATTACGCAATGATTGAATATTAATTTGTATTTCATCGTGTAGGATAAGTATTGCACAGGTCTTGCTCACGCGAAAACATTGAAGTTTATCTATGGGCCCTCAATGTTATTGCGTGAAAATAATGGATCGTTTGAGTACAAGGGCTGATTCAATCATATTGAGCAACATAAATATTGCACAAGCTTATTGTAGATGTAGGGGCCACATCTTTTAATGTTATGCCTAAAAAAATACACGGCATAAAAAATCCATGTCAACCGCGGCGTGCACGTCCAAAATCAGAACCCGTAAAACCCATCCGATGTATCTCGATTTAGAAATTCACAACCGTAAATACGCAACGTGAACGCAGCGGTGTCGCTAACAAAGAAACCCGTCCATCCATGTGTCAATCACGCAGTTGCCAACGTGTTGTATTTTTAGACTTTCAATTAGCTTTCAGCATTCTAGTGTAGATTTACTTGAAAGACATGGTAGCGTTAAATTATAGCCGGAAGAATGTTGATGAGAATGTTGTAAGTTTCTTTAGAAAGACAAGTTTGATTTAGTTAAAAAGTTAATTAAAACAAGCTTTTATCATGATATAAAAACGATAGATCACAACAAAGTTTATTTTTTTTTGCACTAGGGAATTCTAAAAGAAGCTGCTGCTGGGCCATATACTCGTAAGCACGATTATGACTGGAGTGATTTTGGAAAGATTTTAGCTGTCAGAGGGCTCTACTACATGCCAACCGCGACCAACGACGTGTAGCCGTCCGTCACCGATGACAGCCGCATGCGTTCGTAAACACACCGGCGCGGTCTCGCTCGCACGCCGCCCACGACGGACAGCTGCGACGGCGCACAGTGGGCCCATACTGAAAATTAGTGGACTTAGGCAACAAAGTTACCATATCGATGCGATTTTTTTTTATATGACGTGTTATAATATTCGTGACAACTTTTATTCTTATAAAATTTCTTCTAAACTTGATAGTTTGTCTTGAAAAAAATTTATTAGATTTTTTTGTATGGAGCGAATCACGTTTAATTTGATTCTTCAATTGTACTAATATGTTGGGTGTGTGGCGTGAGTATATGATAGCTAGGGTCATTCTCTATCCACGAAAAAATAATCAGCGCCGGCCATCTGCGGCAGCGCGAGTAATCATTCGGTAAAAAAATAATAATTTGGAAGATTTTTTTTGTCATTTAAAATAAATTCAAAGCATATTTTTTGTCTCATTTGGCTGTTTTCACCTTCTTTTTAGTTAAATAAATAGTTTTAATAGCGCATACGTACTTAGAACTAGTAATTCTGGTAGAGATTTAGTTATTATTGCATTTTATCGGTACAAATGAGTCATCAATCACAATGCAGGTGCTCTGCATTGTGATTGATGACTCATTTGTTTGTGCGCGCATAACTGATGAGTCATCGAAAAATGCTCGTCTCTGATTGGCTGTGTTATTTTTTAACTGCACGTTATCTATTGTTGAATAAATATATCGTAATGTTTCAGGTTATACTAATTTTGTTAATGATAGGTGAAATAATTTAAATTTGTACGGGCAAGTCGTTGATAATTATCTACATAATCAACTGTATGTATATTATTATAGTATAAGTTATCGTACGTATGATCAATATGAAACTGTGAAGTAATTGTAGCCCTGAAAAGGGCTGTTTGTCATATTCCTAACCCTGATGGGCTTTTGTGGGAATAATTTAGAGCCGGATCACATTATTTCTTGTTCCAGAAGTGCTAGTGGGTCCGGCAAATTTTTGACTCTGCTATGAGGCATTCTTCTTCCTCCATAATTTCACTGTCACAGGGAGGCTCAGTAGTCTGTAACAGCCGATTTCCTGAGCGGGATTCCCTGACATTTCTGAAGTCCTTATTACGGGCTTCCGAAGCTTCTTCAGATAAGGTACCTAAAACGAATAAGTACATACATTTTAATTTCAAAACGCAATCGAGACAAATAATACATCAAACTATATTTATTTTTTACTTACCGATTGGCAAAACACCAAAGTGGTTACAGATGTCTGCACCGTGCATTAGAAGTTTATGTACACTAACTGGCATGTAGTACCACGAATAGTGTTGCACGTACACATCAGCTGTTTCTCTACAGTATCTTCTAAATTTTTCACAGTCAATGTTTTTGCCTGATGATATGGCTTGTAGAATAACGGAAAATCTGAAAATCAGATTTTCGTCAATTCCCGTTATTCTGGAAGATCTTTTGTAATCTTGGAAAAAGCGCCTCGCTGTATTCCCGTCGTTTGTAGTTCCAAAACCCTAAAATGGGAAAACAATACTGTAATATACAATACATAGAGATATAATTCACAAACAACATAAAGAGAGCGAAAATTAAATACATACCTGTTTGACTATATCAATCAGCATTCCAGTTTGTTCACGAAACTCTTGCTGTGTGGTATTTTTTTTAGCTTGTTTCAAAGCCTTATGTTCGCCGCGAGCAGTCCATCGTTGAAAATCCAGATTATAAGATATATGGAGAAGACATTCCATACACCGAATCTTCATATGCAGTGAAGAAATTCCTTGTTTGTAAATTTCTTCACGAAGTGGTTTAGAAGTCAAAGCGTCTAAATTATTCATCTCACTCGGTTTTGCCAAGCAAATGGGACACGTTGCATATGATTGTACTCCAGCAATAATATTGGCCACTTTTCCATCAATCATGGTCATATGCAATTCATGTGATACAATAATATTTCCACACTGTGTAGATATTCGTTCATCAATTTGTTTTTTCATCTCAGACTCTTCAGACTTTATAAAGTCAGCTGTCTCCGAAGTGAAAGTGAACTTCACTGGTCGACAGTACAGAGTTGAGCAAGGTGTGGGGTTCTCCCAAACTAGATTTTCATTCCCAGATGATGGCCTAGTAGACACTAGCCGAAGAGGGACGATGCTTATCATGACTACTGATGAATCATCGAACTCTAGCTGTGTTTGACGTTTTCTGTTTATAGTTACTCTGCGACGAAGAACCATCAAGTCCCCATTTACAGGTCAACTTGAGTTCTTCATTTTGAGACCTATCAACAGTATTTATATCAAGTAATATCCTCTCCACAGCGTGGTCCAATAGCGCTTGCAATTTAATGTGAGCTCCGTTTTCGGTAATCTCCATACTCTCTTGTGGTGGGTAACATCTTTTCTTGGCATTTACAAGCTTTGGATAAGATGGAAAGGCAGCACAGTTTTCTTCTTTCAGAAATTGTCGAAGAGCTAAGTACTTCCATTTCGAGAGCGCAACTGATGTATAAAGAGCTAAACACTTATCTTTAGAGACAGTACTTAAGCTCTGCTTTTTGAATAGTCTCTCTTCTACTTCGGATAGCGCATCTGGATTACTGGAAAGGTATTCGACCACTTTTGCCAGATTCGTTTTGCCGTTGTCTTTCAATTTTGTTATGTACCAGTGCTGCAACTCTTCTTCGGAATTTTCTTCTACTATGGAAGTAGAACGTCTTTTCTTTTGCTTATTACTTAACTCTTCGAACGGTTTTCTGTGCTCCTTTTCTGTAGATGTTCCCGCTTCCGCAGTACATACTGCAAGAGTAGGAACATGGCAATCTATATCCACAAGCTCAGATAAGGCTGCGTCCGAAAAGCCCATCACACTTCTCAGATCAACACTGTCACAAACAGGCCAGTTGATGTTTTTTTCCAACCACTTGCGATTAATTACACGATTCATAAAAGTTTTTTGATTTCTACTTGACTCTATCCACTTTTTATTTAAATTTACACAAAAAAGTCGACAGAACTCCTTGATTCGGTTCTTCTCTTCTTCAGAAACTTCGGTAGTCAAGACAGAAATGATACTTTCATACAGAAACATATGATTTTTCAGATCACCGCCACTTCTTAATTTCACAAAAAGATCTAGGTTGGTACAAAATCCAGCCATAGTTCTAATGTAAATATAAAAATACAAGTATTTCACTGTGTTCACAAACAAGCGACAAGAGCGAAACTAGATGGACTTAATGAATGTCTTTATATTTATAGTTAGTGTTAATTACTCAAGTAGTGGACATAACAGTGAGTGAAAATTATTCAGCCAATCAGAGACGAGCATTTTTCGATGACTCATTAGTTATGCGCTTAGCCGAGTGCACAAACAAATGAGTCATCAATCACAATGCAGGTGCTACCGATAACATGCAATAATAACTAAATCTCTACCAGAATTACTAGTTATAAGTACGTATGCGCTATTAAAACTATTTATTTAACTAAAAAGAAGGTGAAAACAGCCAAATGAGACAAAAAATATGCTTTGAATTTATTTTAAATGACAAAAAAATTCTTCCAAATCATTTTTTTTTTACCGAATGATTACTCGCACTGCCGCAGATGGCCGGCGCTGATTTTTTTTTTCATGGATAGAGAATGACCCTAGCTATCATATACTCACGCCACTCACTCAACATATTAGCACAATTGAAGAAAAAAAATTAAACGTGATTCGCTCCATACAAAAAAATCTAATTAATTTTTTTCAAGACAAACTATCAACTTTAGAAGAAATTTTATAAGAATAAAAGTTGTCAGGAATAATATAACACGTCATATAAAAAAAAATCGCATCGATATAGGAACTTTGTTGCCTAAGTCCACTAATTTTCAGTATGGGCCCACTGTGCGGCGGCAACGAACATCTTCGCAACCGGCGGCGTGTCTGTCGTCTGTCGTGACGTCACTTCACGCTGTCGGTAGCGTCTATCATTTTAAAGACTAACCTAACACGCTTATAATCCCATTAATGCCATTAATTTTGGCAATTCAACAATATTCATTGCGTCTGCAATTACGTTGTTGAGCTAACGATATTTCCAACGATAGTTATAAGTTCCCTACAAAATCCTTCCTGTTGTTATGAAAAGTGTGTTACGAAAATGGGGTGCTGGTTGACAACAGTCACGTGTGAAATCAACACGCCTTGTCAGCACGAATATTTCTGTATTTATATTCTTGCACACATACAAACTTGGTCAATATTTAACAAACGATTTAATTAGGTACTCAATATAATATCAGTATAGACTTTAGACTTATTGAAGACAACCTTTTGATTCCGAGGCTCGAAGCAGCACACCAAATAATATATTATGATTTCCGTTCGTTAGTGTTCAAAAAACCAGTACTTTTACGGTAACTGTCAAATTAGATACTTTTAAAATTCATGACTGATGAACATGATGGGCAAATCACATACTTTCAATTTTATATTTAGTATTTAAAATCGCTACAAATCTTATTAATATTTAGAAATCATGACAAGTCTAACTCAATGATTTTTTCTCACCATCTTCGCCAAAATGTGGCTTCAACAAGCACTTAGATTAACGTTCACAAATTTCTATGAGCCAATGTCATAGAACCATTTCCAAGTACATTTTTAAATTTTCCCTTGCCGTCTACTCCTTTGTTGAGTCACCTACGCGGCTACGTCTAAATCTCAATTGTACTCGAGTCAACCCACAGTCCAAATCTAGTCCACAAATGTTTGTCACCTCACGTCAAATTGACTGAACGTTTGCAGACATCTCCTTGTCAACATTAACTGTCAATGAATTTGTGAGATTGCAATTGCTTTGGCTGTTTGTCAAGGGTTTGAGATTATTACAATTGCATTTTTTAGTACCTAAGTTGATATATTGTCAAAAAGTTTCCATTTGGTTTTTGGAGATATATTCATGATCTATATAAATAAAAGAAAAACCGTCCAAGTGTCTGTTCCGTAGTTGGAATGAATTTATCCCAAGAACAAACTTAACATTGTAGTTAAAAAATATGTTCTCTCATACATTCCAACTGCACATGTAAGTTGGTTGTCGACTATTACTCATTAACTTGTAGGGCTTACGTTGCTGTGATAGTTTTCCTTTTAACGTCGTTGTATTTACTCGTACTACTGCCGGGAATTTCCTCACATATCCAAAAACAACCATTTAGCTGGCAGATGTGAGGACACTTGACTCTAACAAAAATTAGCACTTTAAAGCTTAATATTACGCTAGCGGATCCATGCATCGAAAAATAGTTTCCACAGACCTGAATATTTTTGAACGATACCCCACACCATGAGATAGACGAGAAAAAAATTTCATCCCCACGTTACGTGCAAGGAAGGTACCCTATAAAAATGTATTTTCAAGATTTTATTTTACCACCTTGTCGGTGTGATTAGTATGTATGTAATAGCCATGCCAAATTACAGCTTTCTAGTACTAAGAGTTTTTGAGCTAAGCTGCGGACACACAGACAGACAGACGGACATGGCGAAACTATAAGGGTTCTTTGTTGGCTACGGAACCCTAAAAACGAAATGCTGCAACACTTGAGAGCGGCTAGACCGATTTAGCATTTTTTTTTATGTTCATAATTGTCCGAATTCGGTTTTTATGGAAAAAAATTGCGGGAAAAACTGAACGTCCTTTTTCTTATAGGATTTTTGTATGAATTATTGAAAATTGAACCGAATAACGTCTGTCAGGTCAGCTAGTTTAAAATAAATTGAAATAAAATTCATAGCATGATAATAATTTTAAATTAGTACACGCAGACTTTGCAATGAACTAATTGCCTTTCCTTTGCTGGATAAGTTTGGAAGGAATATCGTAATGAAAAGGGTTATTAGCTCACATTTTTGACAACTTCCAAAGGACTACTAAATACACCCAAGTACACTTTCTTTTGAAGTTTTCTATCTAGTTCTCCGCACTTAGTTCAGATTCTACTAAACTCAGGCAACGTTTAAATATAAGACCAACATCATAAAGTGACGTGAATAAAACTGACCCGCCCTGTCCCTTTGAAATCTAATCACTTATTTAAACAAATACCCTTTTACATATTAAGATTACCGACCTTATAACGTCCTCAAGTGAGCTCTTTTGGGGGTCTTATAAACAGATTTGGGCTATTTCGTACCTACGAGTACATACATAAATAATTTTGTAGTAAGTTTACTTCAAAGTCGTTTACGTCAATTCGTCTTGTTTGTAAAGACTTAGGCATAATTTAATATACTTTGTTTTTCGACTTAGATAGGTATACAAGCTGGTTTTCGTACAGTTCTGAGAAAGTTCTTTACTTAGTCGTCTTTCGTACGACTTGTGTGCCTTTTGATAGGCTTATCGTTGTCTGAATTTAGTTTACTTAGAAAACACATTATTTGAACGAAACGTCTTCTAAAACACTGGCTCTGATGAATATGCAACCAGATATAGTAAAATTATATAACATTCAAAACAATGGTATAGGGCGACAGCCCCACAAGTCCAGGCAAATCACTGTCCATTCCATGGTTGCCAGGAAGTGATCGCAGAAACCGAGTATATTTTGTAGTGGTTGATTATTTTTTTTGTTATACTTTTTTGTGGTGTACAATAAATGATATATAAATAAATAATTAATAGGGCGTTTTCCATATTATAACATCGCTTTATATCTCTATACATCATAAAAACGCGCGGAAACCAACAACTTCCATAATAGACTACCCTCCAAAGAAACTATCCCATCTCCCACGCCATTGTACACTCCGCCTCGGGCAATGCTCACAGTTATAAAGACAAGTACAGGCTGTCAAAGAAGCTCCTCCATACATACAGCTTAAAGTCTTCAAAAGGCCCCAACCCTCCGAACAGCTAATGGCCGTCCAACTTTTATAATAAGAGTTTATGTTACAACCTACCCTCTTTAATGACTTAAAATAACAACAAATTTCGATGGCGAAGCAATTTGGAAGTAATTTAGATGAAGATAAAGCAACACTTCGTGTTTTAGGCCTGTCTTTTGATTCTTTGATGGGCTTCAACAATTAACCTTGGTTGTTAATGCTTATCCGCTATTTTAGACTTAAGTTTGGAACAATTGTTATATATGGTTCGGATGACTTAGCGGATTTTCGTGGCCTTTTCGGCTATTAAGTACTTAGGGATCTAAATCTGCATTATAACGAGGCTGTCGTTTGATTTAATATATGTCACCTAGCTGCGAGAAATCCACTGCTGAACGATGCAATTTTTTTACCACTAAAGACAATAATTGTCATGCATGCAAAAACCCCTTTGAGTAGCCTTTAAAGTAAAAAAATCATGAACTGATTTAATAAATCTACTCTTGATAAATATGAGGAGTACGTGGCTCAGTTATATTCGTAACAGCCGCACGGGTCTATCCATCAGGCAAAGCTACGCTTGCCGAAGTAGGTCCATGGATGGATGACCATCTTTACATACCGAGACTCCTCTGTGCCTCGGAAACAACGTTAAGCCGTTGGTCCCGGCTGTCATTCGTGGATCTTTGACAGTCGTTACGGGTCGTCAGAAGCCCGAAAGTCTGACAACCTGGTATCGAATTACCCAGTAACTGGGTTGTGGAGTTCAGATAGGCAGTCGCTCCATGTAAAATACGGATATATACAGCTGCCTCCAGTTAGACTGGAAGCTGACCCCAACATAGTTGGGAAAAGGCTAGGCAGATGATGACTCTTGAATTAATAAAAGAATGTGAAAATACCGATCACTTGATATCACTTTGTCTTAAATTATGCTGTAAACTTAAATTATGTTGGGGAGGCCTATGTCCAGCAGTTGACGTCTTTCGGCTGAAATGATGATGATGATGATGATGATGATGATGCAGCAACAGCACAAACACACAGCAACAGCAGCAGCGTTTTTTACAAAAATTCTTCACTGAAATAGCGTTTTAAAAATAGGTATTTAAGTAAACTTTCTCCTTACTTAAACGAGGGTCCAAAAGGTCAGATTATTAATTTCACCAATTTACAGTACTGTTTACATTATAAATGAAATGACTAGATATTTTACGGGCTGATTACAACAAATTTTTCAAGAGCTTTAATTGAGTTTATTCAACTAGACTATGGATTTCGGAAGATATCCCACGGGAACGTACTACCGGGATTAAAAGGAAACAAAAGCGATCGCATACCTCATAGCCGAGCGCTGTGCCCGCCGAGTCAACTTTAATTATTTTGCTGTGATATCTTTTAAAGCATTAATTTAAAAGATATGATGTGCATATTTTAATCTAAACTAAATGACCAATTTAAATTACATTGTTTATTGGATACGGATTAATTGGTCAAGGATAGCTAATGAGACCCAATTGATTTTCTAGTGTTTGACTCCGAATCAGTGTCGCGCGGGGCTTATCAGGTTAATATAATACCGGTTGAAACAACTTCGGAAATAACAATATTTTTTTATCAAATTCTGAAAGGTACTATTGACTTTAATGTTGAACTTTTTAAGATGATCCTGTAGAACATACATTTTATGTATAATATCGTTCGGTTTACGCGGCCCACGCCAGTAAAACCAGTAAAGTCGGCATGATTTTTTTCCGACATCTTCAACAATCATCGTGATATTTCAGCCAATTTACACACAGCCTTAATGAATTATACACAAACCTTCCTCATGAATCACTCCGTCCATTGGTGAAAAGTTATATTGTCGCGTTTAGAAAGACAGACAGACGCGGCTGGGGAATTTGTTTTATAATATGTAAGGATTCTCTTTATTGAAGTTAGTGCAAATCCTCGCCAACGAGGTCTTTAAGGCTGTCATGTCATATTATTGTGGTCAACAATATCATGACTACTTTGTCAATCATTAACTTTGGTCCGGCACTGAAGAATTTTAGGTCTCTGCGACACGGTGATTATTCTAGTTTGCCATTTAAATAAAATTCTCTGTTGTAGTCAAAATGGTCATTTTCTGTTTTCATTTTAACTAAATTGATTAATTGTCCGTGGGGTCCTAGTGCGCATAAGTTATTTGCGGAAACCACGAAACGTCTATATGATGTAACTGGTGACCGAAAAGATGGCGGCTTTCTCGCGCAATGCATCAGAATTGCCATTCAGCGAGGAAATGCCGCCAGCATCCTCAGTACAATGCCTCGAGGGCCTTTTTTAGGTTTGACTTAGTTTTAATTTAATTTAGTTAATATTAATAATCACCTTGTAATTTGCTTATGTAAATAAACTTACAAAAAAAAATCATTATTTGCAAACATGGTAGCCCATCCCTATACCATACCGAAATAAAAATGGCGACATAAAAGTAACAACCAATAGCAAAAAACCATAAAATTATATTTTCTTCATAAAAGTTTTTCGATTTTCGCGTAATATTATGCAAATGAAGACTCAAACACATGGAGGTTTTACGATCAGACCCATTTGTAAGGACTTTTGCACAGAAAACGGACAAAGTTTCGTTGCCATTGCTATTAATATTAAGGCGCAGATATATGATTTTAGTGACTTTAAAATCTGTTATTACGCCATCATATAATGCAAGTAAGTTATACAAAAAATGTATGTTAAACAACAACTTAACGTGCCTCGGAAAGCACACTAAGCCGTTGGTCCCGGCTGTCATTTGTAGATCTTTGACAGTCGATACGGGTTGTCAGAAGCCCGAAAGTCTGACAACCAGTCTTACCAAGGGGTATCGTGTTGCCCAGTAACTGGGTTGTGGAGGTCAGATATCAGATAGGCAGTCGCTCCATGTAAAATACTGGTATTCAGCTGCATTCAGTTAGCCTGGAAGCCGACCCTGTTCCTTCTGTTGCCTGTGTGTTGCCAGAGGCCACGGTATCAGGTATGTGATCCTGGTTTTTAATAAAGAAAGAAAGAAGAAATATTTATTGGGACTCACACAGGAGATCACAAATTAAACTAAAACCACTCATAGAAACAAAAAAAAAACAAAAACAAAGTAATATACAAAATAAAAACAAAAAGTCCTGTACGAGGCCAAAAGGCTCCTATCTCAGCATAATGCTGCGACATTCAGAAATAAGTGTCCCAGCGCTGATATTTTGATAGGGCCTGCTGTGATGTCACGGATAGATACAGAAATAAATAATAAATAAAATAAAATAACAAGTAGATGTGGTCGTTACGGGTCGTGAGGTCAGATAGGCAGTCGCTCCATGTAAAATACTGGTATTCAGCTGCATTCAGTTAGCCTGGAAGCCGACCCCAACGTCGTTGGGAAAAGGCTAGGCAGATGATGATGATGTATGTTAAACAAGAACGCATACACATCATTTCTATCTGTGAATATTTAAGTATTGTAGTAAAATACTTCAAGAAATAAATTCAGGAAGTAATGTCTACCCAAAGCATAAAAAAACGATATTGCTTTCAAACTTCTTAAGATATTTTCATGATTTTTATTGAATGAACAGTCTATTTTATTATCTATAATTCTATCTGTGATTTTTTTTCAAATATTCATATTTTCGTTTTCAAAAAATATTCTGTATGAAACCAAACGGCGCGCGGCGGCGCGATGCGAACACGACCCGCATTTGTATGGCCACGGTCCACAGCGCTTACCCGTCCCTTAATTTTCTCTTATCAAGGAGAGACTACGAGTTTTCAGTAGTTTCGAAAACTCGTAGGTTTTCCATCTTCTCTCTTATCCGCAGTAGATCATTTCGTGGTTACAAGTTGATCCAGCCAACAAGAAGGTATAGTAGTGGGGCTGATAGTACAGCATGTACGGGCCATAGGTACTGTCACTCCAGGAGATGTCTACATTTCCGGGCTCAAATTCATGTACTCTACTAATCCGTCATTAGATATGGTGTTATCTTCTGGGGTAACTCAACTGACAGGGATATCGTCTTTAAAAGACAAAAGTGCTGTCTAAGATCTATGTTTAATCTCAAAACTACCGATAGCTGTAAAAATTATTTCACTAAATATCATGTATTAACATTACCTTCACTTTATATATTAGAAGTAGCAATGTTCGTAAAAATAAATCCACACTTGTTTCCTTGTATGGCAGACAGATTTTCAAGAAATAGACGTGACGATAATAAACTATGTGTACATCCATCAAAAACTGCACTTATGCGCAAAAGTGTTTTTTGCATGGCACCGGTTATCTACAACAAATTGCCCAAAAGTTGGAAAGAGCAAACTATACCTAAACTTAAACAAACAATGAAAAAGTTTTTAGCACAAAAAGCATATAGTAGTATAGTATTACAGAATTTTTAAACGACTCATGGTGATTATTATAAATAAATAAATATAACTTAGTACATTGTAGCAATTATAGTCGTGCAGCTTAAATATACCTAAATTATTAATGTAATTAAAATTGAATTCCTATTAAAGTGATGGAAATCTTCATTGTGATTATTGTAATCTGCAATATTGGATAAGGAAAATAAATAATAAATAATTGGATAATGTAAATGATTGAATATAAGAAATTTGTTTAACTGTAACTGATATTTAAAAATCATTGCAAGTGTAAAATTTAATATAAATTAATCATTAAATAATAATAATTGTACCTAGATATATGCACGCCATGAGAAATCGCGGACATGTTGTGAGCCACTCGTATTAAGATCTTGCATGCATGTATTATTTTAATTCTGTATGCATACACATGTTCGAGCAAATAAAATTTCTTATTCTTATTCTACTTATGAAATAACTACAAATGAAAGTCTGGCCCGAGTTCTGCTACTAGTTTTTTTAATCGACTCTCATTCAAATTTCACCCATAAAACGTTTACAGAGTATTGAAAAAGTTTTTATGGCAACCTCAGCTAGCCATAAAAATCACCATAGGCTTCGTAAGGGCGCTCCATTTGTACTAGTATTCAAATGAATACAGGAAAAGTCGATTCAAATACGTAAAACGATAGATAAAACAGAGATAAAACATATTTATCACGACTTAACATCGTGAGGAAACCGTCATTTCCTAGAACAAAAATAAAATATTCAAAAACAAGAGACAACACAATCTATCAACCTGCACGATCTGCACATAGTCTGGCACATAGTCGTAGTAAAAATGTACAGAAAACCTGTTCTGACGAAATAAAAAAAGCCGTTCCGTCTATTATAGACGAAACTGTTTTATTTATAATATGCGCACTGTCCTATAAGTCCAAACATCTACTTATCAGTGAGGACGCACACACTCATATGTACAAAACAGTTACATAGTCGTAGTCAAAATGTACAGAAAACCTGTTCTGACGAAATAAAAAAAGCCGTTCCGTCTATTATAGACGAAACTGTTTTATTTATAATATGCGCACTGTCCTATAAGTCCAAACATCTAGGTACTTAAAATTCTTAACAAAAAACCGATCACGGAAATTTCCACTCGGCTGAAACTTGAACTATTACTGAAGAGGCTTTTTTGTATTCGTTCAGCCGGCTGAAATTCCATGGACGTAACGCCATGGCGTGGAAAACTTGTGTAAAAGACTGGCTGTCTCACTGTAAACTTTAAAACTATAGTGAGCAAAAACCGTTGTACGTGTTCAGGTTCCGAAGTCTCGCTTTATAATCTATATCTTCTACTCGTATATTTATACCTACATATTATAAACTGAAGTTTTTGTCTGTTTGTTTCCTTACGGCTACACTGTCGCGATGACGCGAACTACATTTCGCGCGCTCTCTCTCTCGCACACCGGTCGACATCTCGCTGTACAACAGCAGCAAACGTCGACCGGTGTGCGAGAGAGACCTCATTTATAATCTAAACTCCGCAACGATTTTGATGCGGTTGTCACCATCATTAAGAGCACTTATTCCGGAAGGTTATGTGTATAATAATAATATCTTTATTCATCAAGTAACAGGCTCAATTGTTTTATGTTAGCATTCCTATTCTAATCACTTAACCTAAAACCATAAATACATGTGAATCACTGCCACACGCCTAATGCTACGGCTACACTGTCGCGATAACGCGAACTACATTTCGCGCGCCCTCTGTTGTACAGCGAGACGTCGACCGGTGTGCGAGAGAGAGCGTGTGAAGTGGAGTTCGCGTTATCGCGACATTGTAGCTGTAGAGTAACACCGAGGTAGACAGCTTGCAGCAGCAACTCACACATAAACAATCGAGTCTGCTCGCCACACAGCGCAGAGTAAGGTCGGGGCTGGCCCGCACGCGACGCTCCATGAAAGCGCATCGTTTTCTCATCGTTGTATAAAAACAGACGACTCGAGCTTCAGCAAACATCCCTGACGCAATAAAGAAGCGGGGCAACCCCATCAATATCCTGAACGCGAAGGACGCTGTGCGATATCTGCGTATAATCGGCCCACAGACTGCACGTGTATACGTAATACATTCATATTAAATGTGCATATAATAAAGAAATGTCGATGTTTTATCAAGTAAAAATCGTGTGGAGCAGACGCGAGTCGCTAGTCAATTATGCTACGGCTACATTGTCGCGATAACGCGAACTACACTTCGCGCTTCTCTGTTGTACAGCGAGAAGTCGAGCGGTGTGCGAAAGAGAGCGCACGAAGTGTAGTTCGCATTATCGTGACAATGTAGCCGTAGCATTAGAGAACTTATACCGGAAGGTTTAAACTAACATATTATAAAGAAATCTCGATACTGTAAAAACCGTGCGAAGTAGGGCCGCGCCGTCACGCTTGTCTTGAAGTAAAACGAATCTATGAAAATGGGTCAGTTAAAAGTTTTACTTGGAGTGTATATTTATTGTTGGGTGTTGTTCGTACTTGTTCAAGAGTTTTGTGTAGAGAAGTAAGGCACCATCTTAACTAATATTTTAAATGCGAAAGTAAGTTGGTTTATACAAATAAACCAACTTACTGTAACAATACTTTCACGCTTAAACGGCTGAACGGATTTGGATGAAAATTGGCACATGTGCAGACCATGATACTTTTTATCCCGATATTAACACGGGATCGAGACGTACGTGAAACCGCGGGTGCATTTCATATTATTATAAACCTGAACTTTGTTGAGGTTGTTTTTATTTATTTAACAGTTTAAGTACACATATAAACAGACAAGAATAAAGTAACAGAAAAATACGTACAAAGGTGATGCTTATTTCTAAAGAAATCTCTTCCAGCATACCTGCGATAGGACAGTAGACAAAGAGATGTAGACACCGTGTACACACGGTGTCTACATCTCGGAGTAGAAGAGAAAACAAAACACATAAAAAAAAAACTATTCACTAATTTAAATATAAACATACGAGAATATACTTACATACTTCTAAAATAAATATCACTTTTGTTTTTGTGAAGCCTAATAAAAGCTAGTGATCAGATATCAATGTTGATTTTTGTTATGTAGTGTAGTGTATGTAGTGGAAAAAATATATGTTAATTTTGAACATATTTCCCAGAAGTTGGTTGTTACCAAAACACATTAAAAAAATAAATCTCGATACAAACTAACGTTAAACTAACCTCTTACCTTGAGTTCTAATCCAAAATATCTGTATTAAATATCAACATACGTAACCTATTTAATTAATAATAAGAACGTCTTATTTGAAAGCAGAACTTGGTTGTTTTTTATTTTCAATTACTCAACTCAATTTTGAATAAATCGATAATTGCTTCATATTTTCTTTCATTTCTATGCAGTCCGACAGTGACCGCGCTTTAGGTATTGTCAGCCTCTTAATATCATAAGTTCATAACTAAAAAGGCTTGATTAATCTGTCAACCGTGTATCACGTTAGACAACGTTTTACAACGTGCTGTGACCAGCATCAAGGTTAATCATTAAGTGAAAGCACATAGATCTGTTATTAAACCAGTTACCATGCCACATATTTTACTCCAGAATATTTCCCCCAAAAAAAATTTGCCAAAGTTTCACAATCCAATCCTCTCACCCTCTGACCCTAAACTCCGGTGAAACCTTAAAAATGATTCGGTTAACTCCATTACCAAACAAACCTATAGAAAAGTTAACATTGAAATGAAGCATAGTTTCAATCACGTGAACATGGGGAAACTTCCAAGTTTTGTAACACTTTGGAAACACTCAAGGAAGTTTGTGTAACATTTCACGTTTTTCCTTCAACCAACGAGACAAGGTGAAATAAAATTTGTTTTGAAAGAAACGGTTGCGAGAGTAATACTGAAAAAAAAAAACTGTGGCAAACCGCGCGCGAGCCGAGCGAGCGCTACATCCAAGTTGGTCACAGAATAGCCAGGCAAATCACGATAGGGCCATTTCTACGATCAGACCACGACATAATTGTAACATATAAAGTTGTGGCTTTGTGTAGCAAAATACCACAGTATCCAATTGAATTATTGTCCGCCGCCATGATGCCAAACAAAAACTAAGCGACAGCAACGCCTCTACCGGTGGATAATCTATTTTTTTTTATATACTAGGTGTCGTTTTGTATTCTCGTCAAATTCACGGAGGTGTCCAAGGGTAGACGTCGCGTCGGAACATATGATTGATTTGTTTTGCCTGCCTTCGTGATGAGGTTATTTTTAAATAGGTACACGTCGCTACGTTTTTTTCTCATCTGCTGTATTCAGGGGTCAGGCTGCATGAGTTGTGAATGGCTAACGTGATTTAAGCCAGTTCTTACTGGCTAAAACCCAAAGTACACGCTCAAAGGAATTCAGCATGTTAAAAGATGGACGTCATTTAATCTGCCTTCAATTGGAAAAATCTAAACAATGTGGTTGATGGATAGATAGAATACTCCTTATTATGCACACCATATGATCACATAGAATATAAAAGTAGATATTTTGCATAGGTAAAATTTCTACTTTTAATAATGCATTACATTATAATAAGTTATAATAATAATTTAAAGCGAGAAGGAGAGACAATACTACGGGTAGTCTGTGGTGTACAATTTACATATACAATAATTACATATATACATAAAGCATGTATACAGCTAATATATACAAGGTGTCGTTTTGCATCCTCGTCAAATTCAAGGAGGTAACTATGCTAATGATTCTTGACACGAATCAATAATAAAATAAGTAGGACTTTTTTTTTCTAATTTTCGGATTACGGCATGTGTGGGGCACGCATGTTAAAACGCGGCCCGTGTGACTGCCGCATCGTGACTGCCCTTTTACACACACACACACTACCGCATACGCAACGGGGTGATTTTGTTATGTGAAAGTGGTGTATTCTAAAATACTGTCAAACTTAAATAACTAAAATAACAAGTATGTATTCATTATTGAGTAGGTATCGTAATTTTATTTGATTATATACCGGCTGATTTTTTTTATCGTCTCGAAAAACATAGGGTATAGTAGGTGAACGGAGTAGAAGCCTATGGCATAGTTAATTTTTTTTGGTATTTTTCTTCAACCTGTAAAGAGATTGATTTATCAATAAATACTACCCATTTGAAGTAAAATTTTCATACTAAAACAATAAAAACAGAAAAAAAAAAGAATAAATCGATGAAAAAATATCGAAATTGAAATCATATGCACCCTGTATGATTTGAATTTCGATATTTTTTCATCGATTTATTATTATTTTTTTCTGTTTTTATTGCCAGCCAAATTACATCAAAGTCTGGCGACTTTGATGTAATTTTGAGAGTAAAGAAAAATTAAGAAAAATTAAGCCACGTGTTCCAAAGAATTTTACAGGCCGAACAGATTTCTCGTCACTTAGAAACAAGTCACCTGTGCCGACCCTCTACACATGATTTCCTTATAGAAACTTTATTAGCCAAGTTCAAGTTTATCGTCAATAAACATTGTCGGCCTCCAAAACTTGAAGGCTGTACTTTTATGGGTTCTTACTTAGACAAGGGAAAATTTTTGTTTCGTAAGTTTTTGAAAGTGGGTGGAGGTGATCACGTTTTTGATGTTGTTACCCTTGATTAAAATTCGGATTAGGGGGATTTTTTAAGGGTGGGAATGTTCAGAAATTTGACATCGTGATAATGATTATCGTTGAGCAAACCTACGGATAAGTTAGTCAAAATAATAGGAAGAATTGGCGTTTGTCCGCGGCTTCGCCCGCGTGGATGTCGGGAGATATCCCACGGGAACGTACTACCGGGATTAAAAGTACCTTGTTGTTAATCCCCTATTACATGGGACATTACACAACTGGAGAAATATGGGTGTTACTATAGACACCTCTGCTCAACCCTTCGGAGAAACAAGGCGTGATGTTATCTTTGTTTGTATGTATGTATGGTTACAAAATATTATTTAAATCATTCATTTTGAAATGATACATGTGAGAACGATGCAAAGTAATCCGTCCCAAATAAAAAGTACAAATATAAAACAATTCAAAATTAAATTAAATTAAAATAAGCTGTGGCAGCTAACAGATGACCAGTCTCTACTGACGGCACCCGTTCGCGAACGTGACGCATGGATTAACACCATTCAGCTCAACCGTTTTGAAGGGAGCTAAATGATCCAACACACGCGCCACCATCAACGAGACCGTAGAGTGAGCATGACATACTCCCAGCCGCCAGGGCACATTCAAGTCAATGAAAGACGTATCCAGTAAATGGCAGCTTCATAGTAGGTACATAGTACTCACATAATAATGTGCTATGCAACTATACAATACAAAGACAAAAAAAACATAGATGTCCATTGATCTGGTTTGACGTAGGTAGGTGTATATAATAATGTATATTTTCTTTTATGACCCATCCTCATCCAAGGGACTCCTTCGTTACAATATTGTTCTTGAATACAAAAACACGTGTATTGGTTTTCCCGGAACGGAACAACAATTCTCTGGAACCTTAAAAGGAAGCAGGTGAATTATGTTGGAATAAAACGTTGAATTTTATGATCGAAGTTTGCTATTACTTAAGCTTCTCGATTGCTCGTGAATATCGTCAAATAAGCTTTTATGTTCTTCTATATTTGACGATAGGTCTATCTATGCCTATCGTCAAATATAGAAGAACATGACAATTAAAAACAGAATAACAATGACAATTATTTGTTTTGTTTTGACAATGAAAATTATTACGGCATCCTTGGATATAATTATAATTGCCTTACTATTAAGGCAATTATAATTATATCCAGGGATGGCGTAATAATTTTCATTGTCAAAACTATCAAATTAATATTTTCTCACTAATAAAATATGAAATTATTTTGATTGAAGACTGACTACCTGGAAAAGTAGCTCAATTAAACCCTCATTCGCATTGTTTGTTTGCCTTATATGTAATAATCTTTACTGTTATCGCTTTATTTGTACTCCACTGTTGGTAAGTTTTTTCATATCAAACCTCGCAGACGGAGTCCCTAAGGACCCCATTTCAAATAAAAGTTTCATTTCAGCAAATATACTTAGGTCATATTGAAAGATTCTGAATTCTGATAAATAAGACCAAATATTAGACTTATGATACATTTATTGTTTTTCAAAGTATATGCTCTCACAATTTATAATTCTTGCATTCGCTGGGACCATTGTAAAAAGCAGTTTGACCAGTCTCCCTTAGGGACCTTGTTAATGGCTTCGTGGAACGCATTCACCGATTCAGGGGTCGTAAAGCGTGTGCTTCTACGTTTGTCTTTAATTTTAGGAAACAATAAGAAGTCGCAAGGTGCGAGGTCTAGGCTGTGTGGCTGATGTGTCATCGGTTCTACATTTGAAGCCTTCAAATACGCTACCGTTACCTCAGCAGAATGTGAGGACGCGTTATCGTGGTGAAAGACGATATTGCTTCGAGGACAGTTTTCGCGAACTTTTTCTAAGACTCTGGTCAAGCAAGTGTTGACATACCAATCTACGGTCACTGTTCTTTGGTCTTCAAGAGACACTGTTGTGTAATGTCCTGATTTGCTGAAAAAAGGAGCAACCATTTTCTTACCAATGCTTCGACTTTTCTAAACTTTCGCCTGCAAGTCTTCAAAAGGTTATACCTATTCTGCCGACTTGCTCTTGTTTTCCAGTGCAAAGCAATACACCCAAGTTTCGTCACCAGTCACGATATTATAGACAGACAATGAATATCCTCCGTTAAACTTTTTTATCATTTTACGGCACCACTCGACACGCAGTTGTTTCTGGTCTTCCGTTAAATCATGCGGTAACCATCGAGTGCAAAGCTTCCGCACCTTCAGATGCACATGCAAAACGTTTTGCACTTGGCCCATTCTAATGCTTAATACAGTACTAATTTTGTGGCAAGTAATTTTTTTGTGAGTTTCAATCAGTTGTCGTACGGTATCAATATTGGATTCTGTAACCGCCGTCGCCGGCTGACCTTCGCGTACATCGTCACATGGAGATGATCACGTCCACGTCTGAATTTTCCGATCCACGAATACACAGAGCTGCGACATGGGGCTTCATCACCAAATCCAATTGAAGTCTCTGGCAACTCTCTTGCGACTTAAGCCTCAGTGAAAATCGTAAACACTCATTTAGCAAAAATGTTCACGATTTAAATTCATTGTATTAGCGACACACAACTTTATAAAGGACACCACAATGAAAATCACAAATGACAGTCTCGCAAATTAAAAAGTATCATGAAAGAGTTCCATTTTCGAATTCCGTAATTGTTTTTTTATTTTTTTTTTTATTGTAAGTGGCCATTTCCAGAAAGAAACGTTCAGTACCTATGCCCCACGTTTAAGACGTAGTCCCAATATTAATCTCCATATCAGCTGGCTCCCTGCGTCCTAATGTCAACACAAACCACCCTACGTTCAATGTAACTGTATGTTCGGTGTCTACCTTAGCTGCGGTTTCCAAACTTTTGAGACCTTTGAATGAACTTGGTAATTTCGGATGAGACCGTTGGTTTTAGGTTTCAGGTGCAAACCTTTACTTGGACCACTTTGAGAAACTTTGGTGTCGATTGACGAGGATGTACTAGTTGGTGTGATGGGGGTTTCTTTGAATTGATATATACACGCGATGCCAAAGATTTTGAAGCATTTGGCTCGCTCTGTATTAAAATGACTGTACTATATGTACAACTCTGCCTAGCCCTTTGGGAAATACAGGATTTGTCGTTATGTATGTAATGATCTATTTGTTTTTGCTAAAACCATAAAGTAGAAAATATTCGTATCATCATGATAACCTGCCAACGCCTACTGCCAAATTATTTAAAGGCATCAATAACCGGTACTAAAATTCAATTTTCCATCCTTTAAAATAATTAATTTTAATACACTACATTTTATAGTTATTTCTTCCTCTCTAGGACGAAACCCCAATGATTTATAACTCGCGGAAGCAGTGAGTGTAATTTAATTAAGTGTCATACGCGACGTGGTTTAAGATTGGGCGCAAACGTGACGATTTTATACGATAAGCCAGTTTTAGAGCTTACCGCAGATCCCAATTTTTTGTCATTATTTCCATCTGCTAGGGACCAAAATAAATGTTTATTAGTGAAAACGAATGACATTTTACTAAGATACTCTAATACTTTGCGAATAATTGCATAACACACCTACAATGGTAATGGTTCAGCAACATTCATTGTGGTACTTATGTTGTCCAGCAGACTTGTTCAAACGTAATTATGAAGCAATGGATGATAAATTGCTTCAAAATATTTCGGATTATGATTGACACTGTGTGACGCAATTGGGGTAGGTACTGGTTACAGAAAATTACCAAAAAGTATTCCATATTTTTATTTATTTTCTGTAAAGCATTACAATTAGCCTGGGCTGGGCGGCGTTTGGGAAGCATCGTCGAGTCTTCTCGTTACGTATTCCAGAAATCCTAAAGACTAAGGTCTTCAATCAGTGCGTCCTGCCTGTTATGACTTACGGAGTCGAAACGTGGACACTCTCGGTATGGCTAGTCCATAAATTCAAGGTCGCTCAGCGAGCAATGGAACGGATTATGCTTGCAGTCTCCCTGAGGGGTCGAATACGGATCGAGATGATTCGACAGGGAACCAAAGTTATCGACGTAGCTCACAGAATAAGTAACCTGAAGTGGTAATAGGCCGGTCATATTAGTCGTAGAACCGATGACCGTGTCTGGTGGGCAACTGCCCGACGGTTGATGTCGGGATGTTGCAGGGTGTAAAGTTCACTCATCCTCCATAGAAAAGTGAGGATACTCCCGACCAGATAGCTGTCGTGTCTGGTTGGCAACTGCCCGACGGTTGATGTCGGGATGTTGTATATATGCTAGTTGCGCGGTAAACTATGCTTGCACGATACAGGATTTTGCGTGACGTCAGTGTGTTGCGTAGTTCGCATGTGGCGATGTAGATGCCGCCACAGTACCAATATAATATGTAGGTTCACATTTGTGCTTCTGTCTTACGATATCGGGATAGTAACGTCTCGAACAGACCGCTTGTCATGATACCCTCCTTGCCATTGATACAGACTTGGATCTCTATGATTGGTAGCCCGTATAAAGGCTCGTATACATTGTTGACAACTCGTGATATAAAACACTCTTCATATTTTAAGAAATATTTAATTTAAGGTGGATCAGCAGTGGTAGCCCGCGAAATTCAAGAGTCTACTGTTAGTAGAATGATTCCATATTAATAAATCTCACAGGGAAAAGTTCTTATGGAACCAATATAACTTAGAGAGATGTGTTAATGATTTTAATGATTATAATTCTGTAATTTATACATGTTTGTTATGGTCGCGGATCATATTTTGGTCATGATACATGATACCTGACACTAACCTGCAAATTGCAAAAAACCGTAAGAAAATTTGAATTTCGTGGTCTACCACTTTTTTTTTTTTTGAGGGTCGGAAATCATCAAATAACTTCTCCCGCTCTGGGCGGAGCGGGAGGGTGTGTCAGATTCTTACTGACTAAAACCCACCCGTATTCCTTCCTGTTGCCTGTGTTGCGGGGGCCTCGGTGACCCATAAGTACCTTCCCGCGACCCCGGCAGGCATCGGCCCTAGTAGACCCGTACCTATGTGCTGACGACATCTCTTTGAGGCGCGCGTGGAATACAACGCGCCGTCGACCCGGGCCTGGTCCTTACCGGACGGTGAGCTACCCATTGCTCCGTCCGCAAGCCCGCGCCTACGGTGGCCGGAAATCCGTCCGGGATTCCCGACGCCCTGGGCGTCTCCTACGCGGCTAGGGGCGAGAGGGCGCGAAACTTGCCTTTCCCTCAACTGTCCCGCCTCCTCCTTCGCGAGCATTACTGCTTCGCAGAAGGTGGTGACGGCTGCCCATGCCCTCTCGCTCCGTACCATGGCCTGAACCAGGGCCGGACGCGAGAGGTCTCTGCCGCCGATCGCCTCCACGAGGACACGGCGGTGCTCTGCCCAAGCCGGGCAGACCTTCACCGTATGCTCCACCGTGTCCTCCGGGCGATCCACACAGTGGTGACACCCGGACGTTTCCTCCCGCCTTATCCGACACAGGAACCTCCCGAAACTGCCGTGTCCGGTGAGGACCTGCGTCAGGCGGAAGGTGAGGACGCCGTGGCGCCTCTCTAGCCACTCATCAAAGAGGGGACTTATCGCCGCAATCGTGGCGTGCCCAGCACTGGGTTGCGACAACCGTACTTTCCATGACGCCATGAGATCCCGCCGGAGCTCCGTCCGCTGTGCCGCGATTTCTCGCGGCAGCATACTTACGCCCCGGCGTTTCGCCTCCTCGCGCCACTCCCATACGTGCGCGAGTGGTCTACCACTGCGGATCCACCTTTAATTAAAGTTTCTCCACATATGAAGAGTGTTTAGTTGCCCATATCGAGGTAATGTCTATAGTTTTGTTATGCTGCCAGTCATTACTTGAACTGAATCTATCTTTTAGTCTTTATCGTTTACAAGTGTTTTACCCTCACGTGTTTTATATTTATGCGTAGCAACATGGTGTACGCCAAAATATTTGCTTACAAGCACCGCATGTGGACGGATTTTATTGGAGAACATGACATACTCGTATCATAAAATCACGCCAGTAACCCTCGTAGGGTTAGGCAGAGGTTTACCTGTAGTACTTACACTCATATTTGGCCTGTTATGCTTAAGTCCCATGTAATAGCGGGTGAAATAATGATCATAAACCGGGCACTAAATCCAGACTCCGATACCGACTCGGATTGGTGAACATACCTCACCAAAACGTGATTATTCAACCTTGTGTAACGCATCACCTGTGTTTATTTTAATCAAAGAGATTTAAGATAGATACTATAGAGATGCTATCAGAAGTAATGTCATAGAAAAATTGTGATCCCATGTCTCAGTGACGCCATCTAGCGTAATATAGCAACATCACATAATAACTAATTTACTCGTTTACTGACACCAACCTTAGATTACTATCCGACTGATAGTTTGAAAAATCTAGGAAAATCATTTATTTTATGTAAATACTGGATAAATGACAAAATACTAACGAAAATAAACCGTGGTTAAGACTAGTTCTTTTATCACTACGAGATTTGCAATACTGTAATGCACAATTCAGCATATATACTTCGAAAATGATTTTCTTTTGGTGGACATGAAGGCGACTTGACATGCAGGCGTACCACACTAGACTGAGCGACTTTTGCCCACTAGGACGGTGGTCGTCTTGCTGATCATGGTTTTAATTGTTATTAGTAATTGTTTACTTATTTTACTTCGATGGGGCTAGTTTATCATTTCTCACTTCGAGCTACAGCAATTGCCTTATGTAAGCGGGCACGCCCTTTATGCCTGGAGGCTTTTATTTAGGTATTAAGTTCTATTTACGTTTTTTTTATGTTGTAATTTTTATCTGCTTGAGTACAGTTTATTCATTGTTTTGTTGGTATACTGGCGCGTGCTAGCTAACGTATGGCAAGTGTGTAATTTAATCCAATGTTTTGTGTTTACGTAATGTTAATTACTTTGCATACGATTTGTATAGAATCAAGTTTATATAACTAAACAGACAGACGTGCTGCTGGGGAGTTTGTTCCACCACTTCTTCTTCCCAGCTGAAGCACTAGGAAGTGGTGAAGGGCGGGCATTTTTGGGGGACTGTCTTATGTAACTTTGACGTTCGAAAAGTGCTGATTTTCAGCCTAGTTTGAATAAATGAATTTTGATTTTGATTTTGACTTGACAAATGTATTGGATTATTCGGATTACGATTCTGTCCGCTATGTCCCGTCTATTGTTAAGTAAACAATTTAATGTCTTTGGTTTTAATAGCATTTTAAAAGTGAATTAAATCAGTTTTAAAGCGTCTTGACTAATGTGTACACACCCTTATTCATTGCGAACATGTGATGGGAAACGTGTTTGACCGATTGGCCTTTTGGAATCGCAGAGCAATTCGGATCACTACAATGCACTTAACATTGCTGTGGTACAAGTTGAGCCTGGCCTATGTTAGACTAGACTAAATGATTGATGATGCGAATAACTCTTTTTTTGGGTGGGAAATTACCAAATAACTTCTCCCGCTCTGGGCGGAGCGGGAGGGCGTATCGAACTCTTACTGTCTAAAACCCACCTGTGTTCCTTCAGTTGCCTGTGTTGCCAGGGGCCTCGGTAACCCTTTCGGACTTTCCCGCGACCCCGGCAGGCATCGGCTCTAGTGGACCCCTACAATTACTCCAACCATAGTAGTTTAATAACATTTAATTAATTTTGTTTGATGTGAATGACTGTATGATTGATTTATGTAATTCGTAAAACATTGATGTAAAGCAATCTTTTGTGTCTGCAGGTATTTTCCAACTAATTGAATAGGTTATTCATGACAGGTGTCAAAATAACAAACCAGGCGCAACAAAGCGGCAACCATGGCAACAAACACAATGACATAACACTGATACATCGTTAGAAAAATATTGATGCAAGACTTTTAGTGTTTCACGGTGTAAAAAAAAATAAAAAAACACTGAAATGTGGTGCTTATGAATGATACTCATTGTTATATTGTGTGAATACGTAACAATTATAATGGAATTTCATGTGGTTTCGAGTGTTGACGTTCAAACTTAGTTATCGCATCATGCCATCGTCATGTGAATGTCATGTGTTCGTCAAGAAACATCATGAAACTCCTATTCAATTATTTGATCAGTTGGTTTTTACCCGACCGCCCCAGAAGGAGGGTTATTTTTTTCGAGGTATGTATGTCTATTTCTTTGGTACGCTCTGTAGCCTAAACGGCTTGATGGATTTTAACATATGAGGTAACATTCGATTCGATTTAATTGCGGGAGTGTCATAAATGGTATACAATTTTATTACGGCATCTGCGAATAAAAAAAGAGAGGGATTAAAAAAATATAATTATAATATGAATATCAAATAAAGGCTAGCAAAATAGCTAATTCCAAATATATATATTTTAATCTCCTATTTTGACACAAACTACAAAACCCTATCAAACAAAGTACCTTCTTTTCTAAAACCTATCCTATGCATCTTGCTGACCTTACTTTACCGTATAGCTTATTTAGTTACCAATATTTAACTGAACATTTTGTTCATTAATAACACTAAAACGCTTTAAAAAAACAAAATACCCGACTGCAAAAAACAAACGATTAAAAAAAACGACCTGAAAAAATGGAAACAAGATGAAGAGAAAAACGAGTATCCTTTACTTTACATAATCAGTCTATAGTGTTCCCACTGCTGGGAAACAGGCCTCCTAATAAATAAATGCAGTCGGAGGCAAATTTTAAGGCGTTCGTTATATCCGAAGTGCCTCCGACTGCATTTATTTTTGGTACTTAAAGCAAATCATACTCGTTTTTCTTTTCATCTTGTTTAATTTTTTTCAGTTGCGTTTTTTTTTTTAATAATTTGTTTTTTTACAGAGCGAATACAATGGGAAGCTAAACTCGACAGTGAGTTTCAACAGAATAAAGAAATTGCTATGATAAAAGTACTTCCTGATGTTAATGTTAATGCACTTTCGGCAATAGCTAAACCAAGGTAAAACTAATTTTAATACTGAATAAATAAAACTTAAATGAAATAAACGCAACGTGTGCGTCCCTCTTGATGCAAGAACCGCGTCACGGTGAGACGACGCCATCACCCCATAGCAGAAATTAATATTGTCGCGATGTGCGCCGTGCCTATACATGTGTGAACATGAACATGTTTGTCACTCGCGTAGGGGAATTTTATATTAAAAACATATTTTTTTTAAAGGACCGTTGAAGTACCTCCTTCAGAAGTTGCATGTCCCTTAAGTGTGGGTGTGTTTTGATTCCAATCAAATTCAGAATTCATGATTAAATCTTTATAGTCTTCGTTAAAGAAATGTTAGGCTTTAGATAAAACTCGCCCGTTTATTTGTTTTGTAAAGAAAACGTCTCTATCTCAACCTTTATTCTATTTACCCTCAACTAAAAGCCTATTCCAGCTACCTTATCTGTATATAGCTATAATATCAGCTATCTTCCAGTGAAAGTCCCGTCAAAATCAGTCCTGCCGTTTCGGAGATTAGCCGGAACAAACAGACAGACAGAAAATAATTTTAAAATAATTTTTTTCGTTACAAGTACTTTATATATATTTTTTTTTGTTATACGTCGCTCGCCCCGTGCAGCTGTTTAGCTCCCCTTTAGACAAATAAATTAAATTGAAAGGTCTGTTTGTAATGTTTGCTTTTTACTAAATGCATGTGTTAAAATCGGTCCAGCCATTTCGGAGATTAGCCGGACCGATCGCGGCAACCATAGCTTAACCTTTTATTAAAAAAATAAAAATTTGTAAATTACTTATAAGAAAAAAAACATTTTTTTAATTTTTTAATAAAAGGTTAAGCTATGGTTGCCGCGGTCGGTTCGTGAATGGGTGAACATCCATTACATGTTCCTCGGAGAACCGCGTTAAGCCGTTGGCCCCGGCTGTCACTCGTAGATCTTTGACAGTCATTACGGGTGGTCAGAAGTCCAAAAAGTCTAACAACCAGTCTTATCGAGCTACCCAGTAACTGGGTTGAAGAGGTCAGATAGGCGCTCCATGTAATATACCGTACTGAAATCAACTGCACGGAAAAAAAAGATCTTTTCAGCGAAGAATATCAATATTCTCAGAAAAATTGTTTCAATACAAGTAAATATTTTCTTAACGTAAGTAAATTTAGTCAGTCCAAGAAAACCTGCTTACTCAAATTAAGAATAATAAATTCTTGGTTTTTATTCTTGACTTAAGCAAATATTTTTTATTCAAAACTATAATAATCTTAATTGAAGAAAATATCTAGTTTTTATCTAGTTTTAGAAATAATATTCTTAAAATTAAACTTACTATTTCTTCATTTAAGTATAATGTCTTCGAAGAAGACAATAAAACTAAGACAAAATTTTACTTCATTCAAGAATATATTGTTTTCCCCATATATGAATCAATATTTGTCTTGACCAAAAGGATATTGTCTTAATTTAAGACATCCTTTTTTCCGTGTGGTTAGATTGCAAGCCAACCCCAACTAAGTTGGAAAACGATTTTGCAGAAGTTACGTCCCTCTCATCAAAACATTCATCAACAATTAATGACATCGCAATCCCAGTACCATTGAACCGAGAATATTAATAAGTAAAGAATTGGGAGGGGACATTATTGAAGTCTCGATACCATTTGGTGGAGTGGTCCGATACTTAAACATCGATATAGGGGTAGATGCAGTCGGGCACTAATGGACCAGCCCCGTCCACGTTCATATTGTAATACCTTGCAATTTTCATTAGGTATTAGAAGTCGAAATTTGTAAAGTACAAAGAGAATGGGATCAGAAATGGTGGCGCTATTGTTATTGTTATCTGCTTCTCGCTTGCACTTACGTATGAAAGTGAAAGAGATATAGCGGAGTCGCCTTTTCTAATTCAAATGTTTAGGTATTCAGATTCAGATTCTTTTATTTGATAGTAGATAATATACAAGTTGTGATGCTTATTATAGGTGTTACAAGGTAATTTTTGGCTCAACGTGTTTGACCATGGCTGGTGCACAAATTAGGTCGAAATACAATAAGATTTCAAAATAAAAATACAAAGATTAATCATATAAATAAATCAACAATTAACATTAATATTAATTAAAACAGGTCAATAGTCATGCGATTCAAAATAAATAGAATAGATTAAAAACATTATAATAGGCTTTTTCTGTCAGTAAGCAATATTAAATATAATTAAATAAAAAATAAATGAATAGATAGACCTACAAATAAAATATTAATAGAATAATGAATGAATGGAAACAAATACATAGGTAATAGGATATAAAATAATTTTAACTTAATAACAAGGAAAATTAATAAAGCGCTCCTCCTCTCTCTACTTATTTAAATTTGCTGTGCCCGACTGGGTCCTTACTTGTTTCTATTTTATTTTCTTTTTACCACCTGTAATTGTACATTATGGATTGCAATAAATAATTTCTTAACACAGTTAGGGATATTATTTTTGAACTTTATGGCCTAAAGTAACATATGAAAAACAAAAGCTTTCATGAGTATGTTGCAAAATATTCTAAAACTTTTAAAAGTGTGTGCAGAATTGCTAAAGCTCTTTATATTAGCAATAAAATAAAATCTTCTGATGATAAAATAAAAACTACCTGGCAAATAATAAATAATGAAACAGGTAGGCAAAAACCGCGAAATACTGAATTTAATTTAGAGACTGCACATGGGCCCATCACTTCAGATGTAGAGATAGCTCAAGAATTTGAAAACTTGTTTGCTAATATTCCCCTTAAAACTACTGAAACTTTAAATTCCTCACCCGCGCTTTCTGCTGCCTTACTTAAAAAAAATGTAAAGGCATGCCCTTTAGAGTTTAGGTTTCAGCTTACAAACCCCCAAGCTGTTATAAAAGTTTTTAAAGATCTTAAAATTAAATCAACAGAAGATCTCTGCGGAATGTCTGTAATAGTCTGTAGATCTATCATCGAAACCATTGCGCCCTACTTAGCTTTCATATTTAACACCAGTGTGGACCAAGGAGTCTTTCCAGATCTCATGAAACACAGTAAAGTAGTTCCTTTGTTCAAATCCGGTGATAGTAAAGAACCCAACAATTATAGGCCTGTGTCAGTTCTGCCAGTTCTCAGTAAGGTGTTTGAAAAGTTGATGCTCAATCAAATGTTACGCCACTTTAATAAAAATTCCATCTTTTATGAACAACAGTACGGTTTCACCAAAGGGCGTTGTACGACTGCCGCTGGTGTCACCCTAATAAAGAACATTTTTAACGCCTGGGAAGAAGCACAGGATGCCATTGGTATCTTTTGCGACCTCTCTAAGGCGTTCGATTGCGTAAACCATGAGACACTTCTGCTGAAACTAGAGCACTATGGACTTAGAAATACAGCTCTTGATTTACTGAGATCATACCTAAAAGATAGAAAGGTTAAAGTTCAAGTAAACGGCGTAAACTCATTGGGGTCTGAAATGGCAATGGACGTTCCTCAAGGTTCGATATTGTGTCCATTCCTCTTTTTAGTTTACATTAATGATTTACCCCAATTACTTCAAAATCAACCGAAGATGGTGTTATTTGCAGATGACACATCATTGATCTTTAAAATAGACCGACGATCACAAAATCATGACGACGTGAATAACTCTATTCTTCAGGTCCATGATTGGTTTACGGTAAATAATTTGGTACTAAATGAAAAAAAAACCAAATGCATTAGATTTAAATGACCTAATGTTAGAAGTAGCGAATGTGATCTCATATTGAATGGAGAAAAACTGGAATTTATTAATCAAACGGTTTTCCTAGGAATCACTCTAGACGAGAAACTACAATGGGGACCACATATAACATCTCTTGCGGGGCGGCTAAGCTCGGCCGCTTATGCTGTTAGAAAGATAAGACAGTTGACAGATGTAGAAACTGCGCGTTTGGTCTATTTTAGCTACTTCCACAGCATTATGTCGTACGGCATTTTATTGTGGGGTCGGGCTGCTGACATTGATTCCATCTTTATTTTGCAAAAGCGAGCTGTCAGAGCCATTTATAATCTACGTCGCCGTGAATCTCTTAGGGAACAATTTAAAAAGATTAATATTATGACAGTACCTTGCCAATTCATTTATGAAAATATTATCTAAGTAAGAAAAAATCGACATCTTTTTAATAAAATAAGTGATAGACATAATTTTAATACTAGAAATAAAGATAAAATAGATCAACCATTTTTCAGATTATCTAAAGTACATACATCTTTTATGGGGTACTGTGTCAAATGTTACAACAAAATACCTTGTGAAATATTGCAATTAAATGAAAGAAAATTTAAAACTCATGTTAAAAGTACACTTTGTAAACAAGCACATTACAAATTAGAGGATTATATCCAAGATAAGAATGCTTGGAAACATGCTGGTCTAGCTCCATAGGACAATCTAGAGTCTAGACAACATCAAACTGGTTGCTATTTTAATTGTACAATTTATTATTTGATACAAATAATAAATCAATGTTGAATTTTAATTCTGTGATTACTTCAACTCAAACACTGACTTTATTTATTATTTTTAGGAAAACGTATTCTTTTACAATGTTTGTAAATATGTGAGCATCATGTACCTATCACATAATTCATTTATCTGTCATTGCTTTATTTTTCATTCTTTTTTTACCTATTTTGGTATAGTAATTTTATTCTAGGTGCATCGTCTTCACATATAATTTTAAAATGTACATATACAAAATTTGTAAAACATTTTAAAAGAGTAACGGTGGAGTTTCTTGCCCATTCTTCTCCATACGAATCTACCTTTTGTAAGGGGCAACTAGAATCAATTCTATTTTTTTTTTGTTAATTTTGACGTTCAAAAGTGCCTTTTATGTGCCTATTTGAAATAAATAATTTGACTTTGACTTTTACTTTATTATAAATTATTGACGCTCTGCGTAGACGACAGGCTAGTGTGCACAACATCACATAGGAATCGACCGAAATAGGTAGAAGAATGCTAAATACTTTAAAGAATACAATCGCGTACATACATTAATTATAGTTATCGAGTCTTTTATCGCCACTTATCGGGTGCAATTGCCTGAACCTTGCTATTAGGACAAAATATACTTAAAAAGGACTCAGAAAACACTTTACAAGACGGTCGATTTGTAAAATAAATGTTGACTATCATCAACAAACAGTAGGTAGCAAAGTCAGGGAAATGAATTGTCAAGAAAATAGACTACCAACTTACATTATCCATATATTTAAATCACAACTTTCATTGACAGTTGACAGTTGTATGAAATTGCTTTGCCACAACTTTTGGGTTAGCGGGATCCGGCGCCGTATCGGCACGCGGGGCGTTGTCCACGCCACGTACTGCACAGTAGCGTTAGCGGCAGCATAAGGGATCAGTTCAGAAATTACTTTGTAAATATACATAATACTCTATTGCCCACTTTTCTATCGTCCTATATTGGTACCTGCAGGCTTAGCATGACGCTTTCTACTTCTACGAAGAATAGACAGCTCTTTCTATGCAAAGTGACACTTCATTTCTCCATTTTTGACATCGCACCGTACAAATTCTTCTACATGAAAAAGGACCTAGACAATGATCGTTAGAAACGAAAGACAAAATGACGGATTGTAGAAGGATTTCTACGGTGCGATGTGAAAAATGGAGAAACGAAATGTCACTTTGTATAGAAAAAGCTGGGTCTATTCTTCGTAGAAAAAAGCGTCATGCTAAGCCTGCAGGTAGGTACTTTCACAAATTATAAATAGAATGAAACTTACCTTCATATTCTAGAAACATTGTTTAATTTCTTTCCACAACCTTTTAATAACTCCCCCCCCCCCCCCCTTTATTAATGCTGAGGATGTTTTGACATTCTTAAAGGCGGTCGATTTAAAATGTCTGTAATAAACGCTTCGGAGTTCATTTTCCGCTACAAAATCGTCTAAAATGTTTTAATCGTCAAGCAGCTGCTCTCCGTACTGCTCTGAGTCGTTGCATCTCAATCACTCGCCCGTACTTTGTTCAAGCCGCTGCAGCTGCCGCGAACCGTCCGGCAAATACCGCTTGCGTTACCGCTGCGTGCGGCGCCTCTTGGCTTGCTTCATACATTATTGTATATTTGTTCTTACCACTCGCCGCTATGCTCTAAGTTTCCGTTGATAGCGGCAAGGTCGTGGCCAGGCCATTAACACGGAAAATTTACGGAGGGTGTCAATTTTCTAAATTTCCCTGGCTGTACAATCTAGGGGTGTCAATTTTCTAAATCATTAATTTTCCTGGCTGTACAATCTAGAGCAGGCATTCCCAAACTATGTATTTTGGGCAAGAGACCCCTTTTTTGCAAAATAAACTGATACCTCAGACCCCCATAGCAAAAATTTTTCATTTTGTACGAACTTGTGCACGCTTATCGACTTGAGTTTTTAAAAAATATATATATCCTACTAAAATATTAGTCACTCTTATAACAAGTTGGTACACGTAACACAACTTATACAGTATCTTGAAAGTTTCAAATTAGAACTTGTGTTAATAAATAGGGGTCGATTTTTAGACCTGGTCGACCCCCAAAATCAATTTTCGTTTATGTCGACCCCTGGGAAGATCACTGTCAAATTGGAATTAGATTACCAGACCATAATGATTCGAATAACTGACACGGTACAAATATATGCCTATTTTCGGTCCGACTTTTTCAGTATCTGTTTTTTCAGTACTAAGTTATGCAAGAATATGCCGGTATAATACAAAGCCACCTACACTGACCAGGGAATTAAAAGCAGAGAGGTTTATCCTTTTATCGTGCTGTAGCATGCCGAGCCACTCAGTGGGTTTTGCAAGTGGCCGGTATTGCGACGGCAGTAGCTTACACTGAAACTGTACTTTGGAAGTGCCTTATTACGTCCGATTGTAATGTGCAACGTTGCGTTCTGAAAGTAATTAGAAAGGAAAGTGAGATAAAGTTTTAAATTAATTTTGTTTATATGTTATCAGTGATGCAATAAGGAATATGTTGCATAAAAAAACAATTGACTTTTAAATAAAAAACTACAACAATTGAAAAAAATCCAGAATTTGTAATGTGCATTTTCTCAATTTAATTTCTTCGCAATTTTTTTACCCTGTATATGTTTACAGATATGCAGGGCAAATGGAGGGTTCAATTACTTACGTAATTTTTTTATTTTTTACCATGTTGCCACCAGAAACTATGTTGCTTTCAGTGTCTGAATTAACAATGAAAGAAAGAAGTTATGTATTCACCGTGTCTTCTAAGTCACAACTGATAAAGAAACTTCCTTTAAAAATAATCTTTAGACTGAAACCATCCTTGTCTCCAGAGATACCAAGAACTGGTCTTAAAGCAATTCTAAAACTAACTAGAGTCCTCGTCCATGATTGCAGATGTTAAGTTGAAATGGTATATTACGCAAACTTAAGAAATTAATCAGGAAAAATGTTTTAGCTCAAAAATAACTTTTCTGAAACCGAGACCTGACTCTGGAATAACAAAAACCGGTCCTAAAGGGCAACCCTAAAACAAATAAATCTCTTCCAAGATTGCAGATAAGTTGTAATCGTATATTATGCAAATAACATGATTTAGAAGTCCACCAAAAAAGAAATAAAAGAACTTGCTCAAATTTTTTTTTGTTGGATCATTTAGCTTCATTCAAAATGGTTGTGCTGAATGGTGCTAATCCATGCGTCATGTTCATGAACGGGCGCCGTCAGTTGGGACTGGTCATCTCTTAGCTTCTTTTCTCTTGGCTTATTTTTAATTATTTTATTTTGAAATTGTTTATCTTTTCTTTTAGTTTATTTTGCTACTATGGAAGCGTTTCTTTTTTATATCGTCCTTACATTTAGTTATAAATTCAACATTATTTATACTAATCTTTATGTAATAATTTAGTTTAAAAGAGTGTCCATGGAATTTTTTTTCTTTTTTTCTCCATATGTACCTACTACGCTTTTGAATGGGCAACTAGCTTCATATTTCTAACTGACAGACTCCTTGGAAATTCAAAGGTGCCTGTAAATGGTTTAAATGAAATAAATTCTTTGAGTTATAGTTTGACTTTGAAAAAAAAAATGCTGAAACCGAGACCTAGTTAGTCTTTCTCTAGAGATACCAAAGACATATAGTAAAGGGAAAAACTAATTAGTCTCTTTCAAGATTGCAGATGTTAAGTTGTAATCGTATATTAACTCTAGTGGCACTTGAGTCTAATAGCGCTGTAAGTGAACGAGCGAAGTGGAAACTTTTCAAGCTATTATTTTTTTTTTAAGTGTTTTTCTGCATACAGCGTTATCTCGGCATTGTGCCTGTTCCATTTTATAAGAAGATTGCACAACTTCGGAGTTTTTTGTTCAAGAGATTTAGCAGAGATTTTTTTCTGTTCCCGTTTCGTTGGGTGCGGTGTCTGTAAATAAGAAGTCTTAATTTTTTGAAAAAAAAAATAAAAGGAATTTTATTAGTATCTTTATCCGCAGAGTCTGTACAGTGTCTGTTCTAGAACTAACCTCGGACCAATGGCCGGTGAAGCAGACGAGTCCTGGACCGCGTTTCGGCAAGCGTAGCGTGGGACACCCCCAGCAAGATGGACCGACGACCTTAAGGAGGTGGGTGGGACAAACTGGATGCGGTAGGAGGAGGACAGGGTGTTGTAAAAGAAAAAAAAGAAAGAAAGAAAATACATTTATTTGCGGTAAACATGACGCAAGGAAGGAACACAAATACAAAAAAGAAACAATTTGGGGGAGAATATGCGTCACGTCCACGCAAAACGGCCAACGCTCAGCATAATGCTGCGACCCTATGCGAGACAGAGCCCCAGCGCTGGTTTTCAGCGATAGCCGCGAAATAGCCGTGGCGCTGCCTTGGAAAATCCTATCTCCAGCACTGGACTGCGATAGGCTGAGTTGATCGATACCTAACCTCTCACTCAGATACAGATATATATCCACTCAAGATTATACTGGTCAGGTTCCTAGCCATCATTAAAGTCAAATCTTCATCATCAATCCAAGTTTTGACCACCAAGTAAAAACAAACGAGCGAGCCTTACAGTAGTTGCATATGATGTGTAACATCTGATACCTCACCTTAGTGATAAGCAACTGAGCAGCGACGGAAATTAACTTCAGAATTTTAAAAAGTTAAAGACTGAAATAATTATTAATTACTAGTGATCTAATCTATACAGATTGAAATTGAAAACATGAGACAAACTGAAATGGGAGATTGTACTCATAATTATGAACAACTTTTACTAAGGGACCACAGCTGCATTCGCGAAAATAAAATCAGCTGTTTCCTACATTTTGTCGAATTATGCGGACATAAATGTAGGGAACAACTGATTTTTTCTTCCGCGATTTCAGTTGTGGTCCCTTAGTAAAAGTTGTTCATAATGATGAGTACAATCGCCCATTTAGATTTGTCGCATGTTTTCAATTTCACCCTGTATAGTACGTAATGATTCCACGAATACACTAATTCTACGCTATTAAAAAGTACTTACTATTTACAAGACGTAGCGTTGGAGGGCCTCCTACAAGGTGGACCGATGACTTTGTGAAGGCCGCAGGAATCCACTGGATGCGGGAAGCATAGAACTGGTCGAAGTGGCGGTGCTTGGGGGACGCCTATGTCAGCAGTGGACATCTTTCGGCTGAAATATGATAAAATACTTATTCCATGCTCATGCTGTCACGTCAGCAAGTGTAGGGGTCCACTAGGGCCGATGCCTGCCGGGGTCGCGAGAAGGTACAAAAGGGTTACCGAGGCAACACAGGCAACACGGAAGGAATACGGGTGGGTTTTAGTCAGTAAGAGTCTGACTCACCCTCCCGCTCCACCCAGAGCGGGAGAAGTTATTTGATGATTTCCCACCCAAAAAAAAAAAAACGCTGTCATTTCCTTTCTACAAACTTCCGTCCCTTTTTCACGAAATCACTCCTACAGAAAGCGAGAGAATAGATGGAGGATTGAGGACACATAAAAAAAACCTGAAACTTTTTCTTTCAGTAGCCATGTTAGAACGGGCAAGCTAAGTGAAAATATTTCATAGCTGTAGTCGGTCGTACGAAGCGATTATCGGTGGTATAATTACTGGCTGTAATAGTCGGTCACCCCACAATACGGGAGAAGTACCTACCTAATGGTGACGGTTACCATTTTCTGAAAATATTGTAGGTATGCGACCCTTTTTTTTTTGGTTCGAAAATTATCAAATTGCTTCTCCCGCTCTGGGCGGAGCGGGAGGGCGTGTCAGACTCTTTCTGACTAAAACCCACCCGTGTTCCTTCTGTTGCCTGTGTGTTGCCAGAGGCCACGGTATCAGGTATGTGATCCTGGTTTTTAATAAGGAAAGAAAGAAGAAATATTTATTGGGACTCACACAGGAGATCACAAATTAAACTAAAACCACTCATAGAAACAAAAAAAAAAAACAAAAACAAAGTAATATACAAAATCATAAAGTCCTGTACGAGGCCAAAAGGCTCCTATCTCCGCATAATGCTGCGACATTCAGAAATAAGTGTCCCAGCGCTGATATTTTGATAGGGCCTGCTGTGATGTCACGGATAGATACAGAAATAAATAATAAATAAAATAAAATAACAAGTAGATGTGGTCGTTACGGGTCGTGAGGTCAGATAGGCAGTCGCTCCATGTAAAATACTGGTATTCAGCTGTATCCGGTAAGACTGGAAGCTGACCCCAACATAGTTGGGAAAAGGCTAGGCAGATGATGAAAAAGTAGATGTTTGAAATAGCATATATATTTATTTAATAAAATGATTGCAATTATAAACCGCTTTATTGTTATTAATGTGTTTTCCTTGTTTCCGTGGGCAATAACTAAACTATTATATTCTTAAGACGCTGACAACACCTTAATCGCGGTCACTGTCAGATTGCATAGAAAAGAAAGAGAAGCGCGATGACAACGCTTGTAATTTATTGCAAAATATGAAGTAATTATCTATTTACTCAAAATTGAGTTAAGTAATCGAAAATAAAAAAACAACCAAGTTCTGCATTCAAATAAGACATTCTTGTTATTAATTAAATACGTAACGTATGTTGATATTTAATACAGATATTTTGGATTAGAACTCAAGGTAAGAGGTTAGTTTAACGTTAGTTTGTATCGAGATTTTTTTCAAAACGTGTTTTGATAACAACCAAGTTCTGGGAAATATGTTCAAAATTAACATATATTTTTTCCGCTACCACAAACTAAACAGATTTGGCAATTTTTCTGTTTAAGAGAAGCTTATTTTGGTCAATTGGGTCTTGTCAGCGCTTTAATAGTAGCTTTGTGACAGACGATAGGATAAAACCAAAGAGTAGTAGTACACATCGGCGTAAAAAATAAATGTTACAAGTATTTTTAGGGTTCCGTACCTGAAAAAGATAATACGGAACCCTTAACGCACTCCCTTGTCCGTCCATCCGTCCGTCTGTCTGTCAATACCCTTTCTCCCAGGAACACGTGGAGATATCAAGTTGAAATTAATATCAAATACGTAGGTCTACGGTCCCTTGGAGCTCTAAAAAATCAAGCTTGTAAGTCTCGGGCCCTCTCAGAATACCAGCGCTGCGGTATTTGTTTTTTTTTTAAATAAATATCGCAGCATCGTGCTGAGATAGGAGCCTTTTTGACCTCGCACAGGTCTATCATTTTGTTTTGTTTTCACTATTCTATTATTTTTTTTATGTTTTCATGCTTTTGTTAGTTTTATGTCCTTTTTTTACTGTTGTATTTCCTGTGCGTGTCCCAAATAAATATTTTTTCTTTCTTTCTTTCTTTCGACATATTTTGATAATTGCAAATAAATCAAAACCTTACTTCTACCTAAACCGGTACGTACTTCCCGTTGACCTAGAATCATGAAATTTGGCAAAAAGCAAGGTCTTACAGCACAAGTAAAGGAAAAGTCTGAAAATTGTTAATTTGTAGTTATATCCAACGGAAATTAAAAAAAAATGCGATTACAAACTTTCATTTACAGTTAGAGAATTGACCGTGATGTATCAATGTATGGGGGAAAATTTTATTCAACTATAAAGTTAAGTTTGTTCTTGGGATAAATTCATCCCAACTATACGGAAACGTTCATTGTACATGGTCCGACACGCACTTGATTGATTTTTTACGACAAGATTACTTAAAAACAATCTAAATCTTCTGCCAAAATAATGCGTAGTCTACAATGTCATCTTATAAATATTTCTTTCTATACTCCGTGGCAAGAATATGGATATAATATAATACATATAATATATATAATATAATAGTCACATAAAAATACATGATCCATTAAAAATTCTCTAAATGCTTTCAAGAGATAAAGTTTCTTCAAAGCTAAGCCTGGAAGATTACGCCTCAAAATTGGTAAAGACGCAAGAGTTTTCATTATAACCAACAATAGTTATAAATATTTTCTGCGAATAAGTTCAAATGCTATAGAAACGTCTTCTCAAAACTCTTACGCTACGCTAAGCTAAAACCCCTACATCTGAATATATGTATAAAACTCAATATTCCCAGTTTCTCGCCCCTTTGGTACAGAGTGTATAAATTTTGCGTGAATACACACTGTTTGTTAATCCTCTACGTCGGGACTTGTTATAATCCGTATTACGAGTAGTAAGTAACACACGGAAGAATTTTGTGTTGTAAATCGCGCGGTAGAAAAAGCGTTTTTTGGGTAACTTATCAAGCTCATTGACCTTTAGGTAGATTTCGTCTCGAAAGACCACATTATCTCTAATGCTGTCTGAAACAACTACTTGTTTTAACATGTCCACAAACTACAATATTCAACTTTTAGAATTTAAATTTAATTTTAACCCATCCACGGACCAAAAATTGGTCTGTGAAGTTTAAGTATCTCATTTGACAGTTACCGTAAAAGTACTGGTTTTTTAACAGAATGGAATGAAAGCATCATATTTGGGACATCGTGTAGTTGCTAAGTTAATTATCTTCGAGCCTCGGAATCTAAAGGCTGTATTCAAGAAGTCTAAAGTCTATACTGATATTATATTGTACCTAATTAAATAGTTCGCTAAATCTTGCTATATACCAAATTCGTATGTGTGCAAGTATATAAATACAGAAATATTCGTCCTGAAAGGGCGTATCATTTCAATATGATGTGCAAATATTTAATTTTCTCGTGTATAATGCTAATGTATTTAAATTGAATAAAAACCGGCCAAGTGCGTGTCGGACCTCGCACAATGAAGTGTTCCGTAGTTGGGAAGTTGTTATGAATTTATCCCAAAAACAAACTTAACCTTGTCGTTGAAAAACATGTTCTCCCATACATCGATATATACGTCACGGCCAATTCTCCAACTGCAAATGTAAGTTGGTCGACTATTACTCGTTAACTTGTAAAGTCTACTTAGCTGTGATAGTTTTCCTTTTAATTTCATTATATTTACTACTGCCATGATTTTTTTCACACCTCCATAACCAACCGTTTAACCGGCAGGGGGGGTCACTTGACTCTAACAAAAAATAGCACTTTAAGCCTAATATTACGCAAGCAGATCCTTGAATCGCAAAGTGGTGTTTACAAACCCACAATATATTTGAATGGCCTATCCAACGATATCCCGTACCATCGGGTAGACGAGAAAACAAAAATATCGTCCCCACATTACGTGATTTTATTTTAGCACTTTATCGGCGTGATTAATATGTATACCTATGCCAAATTACAGCTTTCTAGTACTAAGCATCTCTGAGCTACAGCGGGGACAGACAGACAGACGGACATGGCGAAACTATAAGGGTTCCTTGTTTACTACAGAACCCTATAAAAGAAGTCCTGGGTTCAATTCCCGGGTCGGGCAAAGTGTTATTGGGTTTTTCTATCTGGAATTTCTGTGTCTGGATTTGTGCCCGGTTGATGGCAATAGGCTCGCTCCCTATTACATGGGACTTAAAGATAACTGCCGAAATGTGCCCAACCCTTCGGGGAAACAAGGCGTGATGCTATGTTATTTTAAATAAAAAAAAGACAGCAACAACAAATAAGAGCTCATGCATTAGGATTTTTAAGAAACAAATGAATTAATTGATTTCAAATACTTAGCAGGTTTTTCCATCTAACTTTCCTGGTCAACTTGTGCCCTTAAGACGCTGACAACACCTAAACCGCGGTCACTGTCAGATTGCATAGAAAAGAAAGAGAAGCGCGATGAGACAACGCTTGTAATTTATTGCAAAATATGAAGCAATTATCTATTTACTCTAAATTGAGTTAAGGTATTGAAAATAAAAAACAACCAAGTTCTATGTTCAAATAAGACGTTCTTGTTATTAATTAAATTTACGTAACGTATGTTGATATTTAATGCAGATATTTTGGATTAAAACTCAAGGTAAGAGGTTAGTTTAACGTTAGTTTGTTTCAAGATTTTTTTTCATAACGTGTTTTGGTAACAACCAAGTTCTGGGAAATATGTTCAAAATTGACATATATTTTTCCCGCTACCACAAACTATACAGATTTGGCAATTTTTTTTCTTAAGAGAAGCCTATTTTGGTCAATTGGGTCTTGTCAGCGCCTTAAAGCTTTTCGAATATTAGGTTCGGAGAAATAAATTTCCATACGTGCAAACGCAGCTGTAACGTCTTAATTCAACAACATCGTACTCCCATCACTAAATCATCTACACGGCTGTGAAAATACCCACAAAAATACCACTAAAGGAAACGGTTCATTCAGATTACGCACGATATTTTCATATATGGCTTACCGGCATAAAATGACTATAAAATGTATATTTATAGTGCAAGTTATATGCTACAATTAGAGAAACAGTCGTTCTCCATTATTATTAAGTGTTGCTAGCGAAATATTTATTAATTTATGACGGAAATTCCCCAGTGTTGTTAGAATTTGGTGTTACTTGTTTGGTTTTAGTTATTATGCTTTGTGATTAAATTGGTGTCAATTAATAGTTTATATATGAGTACAATTAACTGCTATACAAATGCGATTTGGTGATTATTAAGATTTTAATTGATACATTATTAATATATCTATTGACCATCGTAATTATGTTAGCCTGTGTTCACAGCAGATTATTAATATTGTACTTTCTAGATGCAGTTGCTATTAACGGTCAAAGAAGATATTGCGACACTTTTGGTAGATTAGTGGTCGCATTTCTTTCAACCAAAATTATGATGATACCGAATCCCTTCTTACTACAATGAAGTAACTCATAACACACACACACACTCTCACTCTCCTACACACACACACACACACGCACTCTTTCGCACGTGCATTTACACACACAAACACACAGTTCTTGTATTGGACTTTTATTAGTTTATCAATTTATTCAAAATTGTTTGTTATTAATTATGTAACAGTCTAAAAAATATTATTATCCTATTTTTCGGGAAATTGAGCGCTGATTGTCCTTAATACAAGCTACTAAGTAACCTAGCTAGGACATCAGATCATAAAGTTGTATTGTTACCTACTCATCTCAGGTGTAAACTATTCCTAAGTTGTCATCCTACTTTGTAACTGTACTGTACTTTGTGACTGTACCTCTTTTTATGAAATAAATAATAATTATTATTATTTTTATATTTTGTTATGAGCAGTCAAGATAAGCTGGCTATTGGCCATTATCCGTAAGTACCTGGGACACCCACGGTTAAGATGTGTATGGTATTACAAAGAAAAATATAAATTGACATAATAATAACTAGTAGTTCATCAAACAGCAGTCCTCGCGAGCCCAAACTTGTTTGCAACAATTAATATACCAGCTGATTCCACTGGTAGAAATCGAAAAGTGAGCAATTAACTGCATTTTGAGGAGCTATTCTGTTCATCAAGCCGAAGATCCTCATCAGATCTTCACCAAATTTCTGTAAGAGCGACTTAAAGAAGAACCATCGAAATCGGATCTCATAAGGCTCAGGATCCAGTAGGCCCTCTTTTTACAATCAAAAATCCCTGACGAAAAAAAAACTATAAAGTCGTAAAACCTGTATACTAAGTTTCGTCCAGATCGGTTGTAAAATACGACTCGTAGAAGAGAGCCAACAAAGTGACAGAGGAAAGCAAACTTTGCCAGACGTGAAGCAGAGACGCTTCGATCGCTCGGTCAGTGACAAATCATTGGCAATATCGACTTAGTCTGGCATACATACAAGAGATTATCACACTACTTGCCCAATGGGATGGTCAGAGCCAGAGGTAAGTACCTATAGCAGTTTGGCAATTAAAACAATTTACAAAATTAATAAATCTAAGTGCTAAATAATATCTAAAAAAAAAACGACATGCTTCCGTGACGACTCGGACATCAATCCATGTTAACGACGGAGTCTCTAAACGCTGTTCACAAATCTGAAACCAGAAAATCTTGACAGTTTAAACCAAATGGACGACCGTTATTCTTCTGACAACTATTTTCAGTCGGCGACTAGACAAATCAGGCAACCGAAAATGTATTATTTCCGATTCGGAAGCCTGTCGAATGGTTGTGAATAGCTATGCAAAACTGTTTACTACGTAACATTAGACACGAATTAATGGTACACTGCACTTTGTGAATGAACTGTAAACATTCACCATTCCATTCACCATGATGTTTGAGTATCAGTCAATCACATCGATCTATCGCAGTCTTGCTTTGACATCCCGCCGGGATACGTTGCAACACTCTATTTTCTGGTTTCCGTAGCCAGATTAATTCTGCCTTCTTAGTTCATCGACCGAAGATTCATCTCACACGAAATTTTTGACTCGTATTTTACTATCAACTATGGCTCTACCACGTTACTCCGGACTCTGCCGGGGTCGCGGGAAAGTCCGAAAGGAATACCGTGGCCTCTGGCAACACAGGCAACGGAAGGAATACGGGTGGGTTTTAGTCAGTAAGAGTCTGACGCACGCACCCGCTCCGCCCAGAGCGGAAGAAGTTATTTGATACCACCCGAAAAAAAAGGAAGGTTACAATATTATTATTTGCCAGTGAGCCCCAAACTATTCAGCAAGTCTGTATCTCGGAGCTTCTAATTATGGCTACTACATACTGACGCGACTTGTCGCGCGACGCGTCGCGACACAAAGGCACCGCTTGTAGCGCTACACGCGGTGCCTTTGTGACGCGTCGCGTCACGCGACTAGTCGCGCCAGTATGTAGGAGTCTTTATAGAGTGTTTATCTGCTCTGTTAACGTTTTTAGTTTTTATTTTTTATTTCTGCTTAAATATAGTTTTCGATGTTTTTTTTTTGTTTATGCAATGGCGTGTGCTAGCTGACATATGGCAAATAATTGAATTTAATGTTTTGTATTGTATTGTATTGCGTAACGTAAATTATTTTGCATACTATTGTATAAAATCGTTTTTTTCTGACTGAACAGACAGCTGTGCTCCTGGGGAGTTTGTTGCGCTACTTATTCTTCCCAGTTAAAGCACTAGGAAGTGGTGAAGGACGAGCGTTTTTTGGCGGACTGTCTTATGTCATTTTGACGTTGATCCTTAGCCTAGTTTGAATATTTGACTTTTGATTTGATTTTAATCAACCAATTTTAGCATATTTATAGCGAATGAAAGCAAAATTGTAACGTCTCAGGAAACATGAAAAATATACATACAAGTACCAATATTTACGATTTTTTTGTTGATACGTTCCTTGATCTGAAAAGCCTACACATTAATATCTACAGAGACGAATAATATTCCCAGTAATTACGTACTAAAAACCAATAAATCAACAACTGGACTCTATCTTCAATTTATTCCTGTGATGTACGAAGGAGATTTTTCTTCAGGGATTTGTTCCGACATCTGCAACGCTGCCCGCCCCCACGCGAATTTACCGTGAGCGTAGTACGTGAGTGTGCTAAGACGTGTACCTATTATTCTTCTGAAACTATAGTTCAGGTGTGCTTTGGTAGAAAACTATAGTGAAGGCTGAATATATTTTCAGTCTGCTGGATATTTCAAAACGGAATTTATTGAAAGAGAAGTTGGCTTTGTACCTAGTTGGTAACCAAATCACACAGTGCATGAGCCCAATGACTATGCATATGTGAAAGTCTCTTTATAAAACTTGATGACATGTGTCGTCTGTTGTCGTGTTTATAGTATGTACCAAAAGTATGTGACGTAAGTGAAAACAAAGCTGTTCAGGTTAAATTCTGGCGTTAAATCATTCACTCAAGGTAATTAGTAACACATTAGAATTAAAAAATGGTTTGATATAAAGTCGAAACCTTCTAAAGACAGATGCTTTAGAAGGTTTCGACTTTATATGAAACCATATTTTCCAAAAAATATTATTTGAATAAACTTGTGAAAGCCTGGCGAAATAATGGAAAATCAATTGTCTCATTAGCTGTCCTTGACCGATTAAATTGTAATTGAAAAATCATAGACAAAATCTTTGGTTATAAAATTAACCTCAATTCTCAAATTAAAAAAACAGGTTTTCGGGGTTAAGTATTCAAAAAATCAATTAAAATGAAAAGTCGGCCAAGTGTGAGTCAGCCTCGAACACGAAGGGTTTCGTACCATACAATATTTCGCAAAAAATGTCGAAAAAAGACGTCTCTTGTATGGTTAATTTAATTAATTTTAATTTAAATCCCTTTAATGTTTAACTTTATTTTTTGATTTTGCTGTTACAGCAATAGAAATACACAATCTGTGAAAATTTCAACTGTCTACCTAATTCGGTTCATAAGATACAGCCCGCTGACAGACTGACGGACGGACGGACAGCGGAGGCTTAGTAATAGACATTTGACACCCTTCGGGTACGTAACTCTAAAAACACAATTTGTGTCAAGTGAAGACAAATTGAAACCCACAGGTTCGTTTTCTGATCCATTTCTTTACATTTTTATAAGATACTTTTGGAACACAACACACCGTCTGAATATGCAAGCAGCAATTCCTGAATGTACTTTAACACATTATCGTCATCAGCGCCACCGAAAACACAAAACTCATAGCACTTTTGAATTGTAAAGGAGTCGGTCAGTTAGAAATATGAAGCTAGTTGCGCATTCCAAAGCGTAAGCTCCATGGACACTATTTTAATTTATATTGTTACATAAAGATTAGTATAAATAATGTTGAATTTATAACTAAATGTGAGGACGAAGTAAAAACAAAAAAAGTTCACTTAACAAAATGATACCAGATTACAAGTACAATTCTACTCCACTTCTGGAATCCCACCAAACAGGAGGTCTCAAGTAAAGCAGGTTAATAAGGTGCTTGTCATTCTGCTCAAGTTGTAAGTCTGCTAAAGGAAATTGGCCATTAGTTTCAGTTGACACTACAATGCCGATAGTGCCACTCTCGGTACTTTCTCGCTCCCGTTCAATTCTTCTAGAATAATTTTAAAATACCGGAAATGTAAGTGATCCTATTTGTCGGGAACTATTTTAATTAACATTATAACAATATTAAGGCACTGACAAGACCCAATTGACCAAAATAGGCTTCTCTTATGAAAAAAATTGCCAAATCTGTATAGTTTGTGGTAGCGGAAAAAATATATGTTAATTTTGAACATATTTCCCAGATGTATGAACGTAAACGAAGCAGAAGGAGTATGTAAGGAGCGTAGCTGGTGGCGTTCTATAGTTTCTGCCTACCCCCATGGGAAGAAGGCGTAAGTTTATGTATGTATATTTCCCAGAACTTGGTTGTTACCAAAACACGTTTTGAAAAGAAATCTCAATACAAACGAACGTTAAACTTACCTTGAGTTCTAATCCAAAATATCTGTATTAAATATCAACATACGTTACGTACCTATTTAAATAATAACAAGAACGTCTGAAAACCCGGCCAAGTGCGATATATATATATATATATATATATTCTGTGTTATAGCGGCAACAGAAATACATCATCTGTAAAAATTTCAACTGTCTAACTATCACGGTTCATGAGATACAGCCTGGTGACAGACGAACAGACATACAGACGGACATCGGAGTCTTAGTAATAGGGTCCCGTTTTACCATTTGGGTACGGAACCCTAAAAAGATAACATGAGGTCCCGGGACTTTTTCAGTTCATATGTTCATTCTGAGTTTATCTTGGACATTACTGACATCGGTAAAGGTATCGTAAGGTAACCTGGACCCTGCCGGGGTCGCGGGAAGGAACTTATGGGTCACCGAGGCCCCCGCAACACAGGCAACGGAAGGAATACGGGTGGATTTTAGTCAGTAAGAGTCTGACACACCCTCCCGCTCCGCCCAGAGCGGAAGAAGTTATTTGATGATTTCCCACCCAAAAAAAAAAGGACTTATATTTGATATAAGTCTGAAATCACTAACCAGGCTTGAGCAAGCGTGGTGATCAGTGCTGTTTGGGAAGAGGCCTTCTCTGTATAGGAAGAGGCCTTCTCTGTTTGGGAATAGGCCTTCTCTGTGTAGGAAGAGGCCTTCTCTGTATAGGAAGAGGCCTGCTCTGTATGGGAAGAGGCCTTTTCCCTGCAGTGGACAATAAAAAGTTGGTATTATTATTGTAAGTCACAGTTACAGTTGTTTAGACCTTCGATTAGCAAAAGATCTCATTCACCAAATCGTTCGCTTACTAGTGACATATTGTCTAGTACTTCTTTCATAATATCGTTACCTCTAAAAATATAACTTTCTGCCATTCATGTTTCTCCATTATTCTTCGGAAAACACACTACAGTCCAGTACAAACATTATAACACGATTTGGATCGGAAAAACTGAATTTATACCACCGTTGGGTCACGATAAATACACCTGCCCTGCTTTCCTTTGCTTGATCCAAATTTTATAAACAGATTCACGAGCGACTTACTTGTTGTATTCACATATCAGAATCTATCAATGAATTTTGAACTCTGTTTACTGGTGAGGATAGTTGGAAATGTTTTTTTTTTACCACAATGTGGAAGCTTCTGGCCTTCATCTCACCTGATGGTAAGTGATGATCAGGCCGAAGGCGGAAGCGAGCTTTACCCGGAATCATCAACCACAGAGGAACTGGCTATCTTATCTCTAACTGCCGAAACACAACAATGCTGTTAACATTGTTGCTATGGCGACAGACTTAAATAAGATGGTCTCGTATATTATGATCTCACCAGTCATCACTAATGTCACCAGTGTTACATAGACCTATTTATTAATCATTTAAAATATCTCCACTGTGCTAAAACTAAAGAATTCCGCCATATTTGGGATTCCTGCACACGTTAGACAAACGTAAATCATTTGTGTCGATGTAGATCAAATAATAAATACCTCTAGTCGTACATTGCAGACAAGTCAGACATAAGAAATAATGACTTATATTTATTAACCCTTTAAAGTTGAATATATTTTTAGCAATCATTAAAGTGCATGTTACAAAAAGTCTTCAATGTGCGATAGTTATTTAACGGTACTAAAGGCACAAAATAGTCGCAAGACAAATTAGCTCGTGTTTCCGAGCCCTTAGATATACAGGGTTAAGTAGCGTCACACATATTTGTATAGAAACCATGTTCATATACAATAAAGCGAAGAACCCCGGTATTTTTTCATTTTATAATTAACGTGATGTACTCATCATAGTTATTTGTATGAGTTTTATTTATATACGTATTTATTAGTACAATGAGTACTAATAAATACGTATATAAATAAAACTCATTATTTGTCCTCAAAAAGCATAATGATTTTACCTCGGATTTTATAATATTGGAATATATTTATGTAAAACAAATACTTTGCTTCTCACTGGTGGTAGATTTTTTTTTTTTTTGAGTGTGGAAATTCATCAAGTAACTTCTCCCGCTCTGGGCGGAGCGGGAGGGTGTGTCAGTCTCTTACTGACTAAAACCCACTCGTATTCCTTTCTGTTGCCTGTGTTGTGGGGGCCTAGGTGACCCATAAGTACCTTCCCGCGACCCCGGCAGGCATTGGCCCTAGTGGACCCCTACCTATGTGCTGACGACATCTCTTTGAGGCGCGCGTGGAATACAACGCGCCGTTGACCCGGGCCTGGTCCTTACTGGACGGTGAGCTACCCATTGCTCACCGTCCGCAAGCCCGCGCCTACGGTGGCTGGAAATCCGCCCGGGATTCCCGACGCCCTGGGCATCTCCTGCGGCGGCTAGGGGCGAGAGGGCGCGAAACTTGCCTTTCCCTCAACCGTCCCGCCTCCTCCTTCGCGAGCATTACTGCTTCGCAGAAGGAGGTGACGGCTGCCCATGCCCTCTCGCTCCGGACCATGGCCTGAACCAGGGCCGGACGCGAGAGGTCTCTGCCGCCGATCGCCTCCACGAGGACACGGCGGTGCTCTGCCCAAGCCGGGCAGACCTCCACCGTATGCTCCACCGTGTTCTCCGGGCGATCCACACAGTGGTGACACCCGGACGTTTCCTCTCGCCTTATCCGACACAGGAACCTCCCGAAACTGCCGTGTCCGGTGAGGACCTGCGTCAGGCGGAAGGTGAGGACGCCGTGGCGCCTCTCTAGCCACTCCTCAAAGAGGGGACTTATCGCCGCAATCGTGGCGTGCCCAGCACTAAGTTGCGACAACCGTACTTTCCATGACGCCATGAGATCCCGCCGGAGCTCCGTCCGCTGTGCCGCGATTTCTCGCGGCAGCGGACATACGCCCTGGCGTTTCGCCTCCTCGCGCCACTCCCATACGTGCGCGAGGACTTTTGCCTCCAGATCCCATGGCAGCAATCCGGCAAGGAGGCTCGCTGCCTCACAGGAGACCGTGCGGTATCCCCGGACCATCCGGATGGCCATGACCCTTTGGGCCGCGCTCAACCGGCGGGCTGGCCGCAGCGCCAGAGAGCGCGCCCATACAGGAGCCCCGTAGAGGGCCATGGACCGCACGACCCCCGCGTAGAGCCTCCGGCAGGAGGCGTTTGGACCCCCTAGATTGGGCAGGAGCCGCTTCAATGCAGCGCCCGCCCGCTCCAGTTTGGGAGCCAAACGTCTGAAATGCTCCACGAAGTTCCACCGGCTGTCAAGGACGAGTCCCAGGTACTTCATCGTCGACTCGACGCCGATGGAAACCCCTCCTACCGTTATTTGGAACCCCAACGGTGGCACGTTCCGAGGACCATGAAAACACATGGCCTCGGACTTGTGCAAGGCCACCTCGAGTCCCAATTGCCGGATCCTTTCGACGATTGTCGCAACCCCGCGTGCCGCTACTTCGACCGCCGCCTGGTGCGACCTCCCCTGCGCCAGGACCAACGTGTCGTCAGCGTAGTACACTACGCTGACGCCGCTAGGGAGGTCGGCGCGCAGCACCCAGTCGTATCCGATGTCCCACAGATGCGGCCCCAGGACCGATCCCTGTGGGACACCGCACGATATCTCTTGCCGGTTCCACACTCCCTGGTGACCGGGGTAGATGACGGCCCTGTCCGTCAAATAGGCCTCGACCACACGACAGAGGTAGGTCGGCATCCGGTGGTACCGGAGTGCCTCCCTGATGCAACTCCAGGGCAGGGTATTGAAGGCATTGGCGATGTCTAGAGACACCGCCAAGACGACCGCACCCTGGGCAATAGCATTCCCCGCCGTCAGGGCTCGCACGCGCATGATGGCGTCCACCGTAGAGCGCCCTCTGCGGAAACCAAACTGGCTCTCCACCAAATCCGGCCCCACCCGCACCAGCTGGCCGACCAGGCGGTCTGCAATGACTTTTTCAAAGAGCTTGCCCACCTCGTCGAGCAGCACGATGGGCTGATAAGCGGACGGAGAGTCCGCAGGGCGCCCTGCCTTCTTTATGAGGATCAGTTTCGCCGTCTTCCAACGAAGCGGGAACTGGCCCCTCTCCAAGCATGCGCTTAGGAGCCCCTAAGTTGAGGCCCGAGAGCCTCCAAGGCCAGGACCCAGGCCTTCCCAGGTAAGCCGTCGGGTCCTGGGGCGGTATTTTTGGCATTAAGCCTGCGTACCGCCGCTCTCATTTCTCCCTCGGTCACCTCCGGAGCATCGTCGTCGTCGGCGGTGTGGTCCGCATCGGGCACCGCAGTAGGCGGAGCCATAGGCGGGGAGGAGTGTTCCCCTCGCGAAGCGAACAGAGCGCTCACCACGTCCTCCACAAGCTGGGGCCGGAGACTCTGCGTCAGCGGGGGAGCCCATGGGCGGAGTTTATCCCGCACCACCTTGTACGGGCGTCCCCACGGGTCCCTGTCCAGAGTCCCCAGCGACTCCTCGCGGGCCAAACCCCTGGCCCGCAGGACTGGTGGTAGCTTGCCAGGCGAACTTAGAACAAGCCCTACCATCAACCAAACCCAGCAGAAAATATAATTGCATAAAAATTCATTGATGGTATCAAAGCTGTTAAGTGATCAGTAAGTTTGTGAAGGTCCGTTTGCACGTGATTTTGAAGTATTATTGAGACGTTTTGCCGATCGATGAAGAATACTGCTCCGTTTTGAATAGAGTGAAGATGTCGTTTAGGAAAAATATTAAAGTTATGTGCCACCTTCATTATTTTATGAAACAAAAATGAGATTTTATGACACGAAGGACTAATGTAAAATATTTTCATACTAGACCTGATGAAATTTTGAAAGAGAACCGTGCAGTGTGTAGCTTCTTTACAACTTGAGTACACTTTATCTTGGAAAATTATCCAACATAACCCAAATGAAAACACAGGTTCTTGTTATCCTATTTTTATTTTAGGTCTGGCGTGAACAAACAGCGTCATCCAATCAGAAAACCATCTCATATTTAACATCGAATTTAGAGCGGGATTTAAAACATGTCCCGCCTTCCCGGTTAGCAGTAAAACTGTCGTAAAATTGTCTAAGATGTCGCCTCTAGCCTACAGAAGCAGAGGTGGCAAACCTTTTGTCATGTCCGTACTATACCGAAGTACACAGGACTCCGCACCCAGGTCGGTCGCAACAAAGATCTCCACAGATGGGGTTAATAGAACTCTTAATTCTCCTGCTCTCATCCCAATTTATTTGGTCGGTGCAGCACATATTTTTCTACCATATAATCAGTATCAGCCGTCTTCTCAGCATTCACTACTTGTAGCCATATCATACTTAATTTATTGAACTATAGGAAAGAAAATCCTGAAAACTTTACTTAGAACAAAAGAAATGCAAAAACGCTTTTATTAAATAAATAAATAAATATAAAATACACACATTAATTGCCAAAAGCAGTACTTAGATCAAGGTTTCGCAAGAGCAAACATTTTCTTTGACCTGTCTCAAGACCTAAAGTTTTCTATCCCTGCTTGATACTATCTATAAACGAGGACAGTGTTAGAAACGTCATTCCGTTAGCTTGTTTATTTTGTTCCCAGTGCGGATCGAATTTTCGGTGGAATTGAAAACAGGTGGGATTGTAAAAGTAAAACCTTTGACCTTCGTGTGATTTTTACGGAGTAGAATTCGAAAGAATCGGGTTTTGTATCTGAAATATTTGTAGATTACAGATGAGGTAGTATTAAGGCTGACAAACGAGAGCCGATAATCCAAAAGGTGTTACTTAATGCCCGCAGCATTAGGTAGCAATTTTTAGATTTTGCTGTTGTGGTTTCAGATAACTTTATTCTTTTAAGAATACAATAATCCACTTACATGATGTTCGCGGTGATACGTCACCAAATAGTGTTTATAAAGTGTTTTTGTAGTCTTAGTTAAACAAAAACAGTGGCGGAATAGTGTTTAGTTCATAAAACCTTAAGTATGACCCTTACAAACCTCAATTAAGTGGGCTATATAGCCGTAGTGTATAGTTTTTTTAGTGCGACCAGGTAGCTTAGACCGAGACCTTGCCCCGGACCTAACTTTTACGTCTCTAATCCCTTGGAAAAGCCCATTTAATTGAGTTTGTATGTAGTGTTATATTGGTTATTATATAGTATATATTGGTTTTACCAATCATCATTTCAGGGCGCGTCAAACTTTGACAATCGGTTCAGCAGGTTTCAAGAAAATCAACAAATAAAACAGTTTTAATTCTATATATAAAACTGTTTCCCCTGAAATACCCTTTCAGTGGAAACAGATATAGCTAATATAGATACCTCAGGAGACAGGGAATTGTATAAGGAACCCAATGTCATGCCTTATACAGCATGTAACAAAAACCCTGTCCGATCCTTAAGAGTATTATTCGGCATCGTACTGCGTGCATATACGTAACCATTTAATTGATTTGAGATTATTATTTTTCCGCAGTGAAAATAATTAAATAAAAATAAAAAATAAAAACTGATCAACGGCAATACTGATCGCTCGACAAAATTCACGTGTACTACCTACAGTTGTTTGTCAAAGAAGCCGCCTGAGCGAGACGGTTTGTATGATCCCGTGTCATGAACCCGCTTTGTCGCATGCCGCAAAACAAACTTATAACGAAAGAAACCTACGCTACGTCATACCTGCCTACTCGTAGGTATCAGCTGATATTGTTTTGTAGGCATAGTGATCCGAATTTCAGACACACTCTCTGTATTTTGTTTTTCAGACATAATTCTTATCAAGAAACAATTAATCGAATTAAATGTAGCCCTGATAAGGGGTTTTTTTTTAATTTGACGTGATTTTGGCAATGTACTAACCGACTACAGGTATCAGTTTATTAAAACGTTGTTAACACTTGTTGTTGTTGCATACTTCGGCGATCGTGCTCCACATGTCCACCTCCAACACTAATACACATTCGACACCTTTTCATTAAATTTGCACGTACTCTTTGCAGCGCACTTGTGGGTAAAAGGGTAAAGGCAGTACAGGGAAAATACTCCTTTATCAGATGTCAAAAACAACCTTACAAAGGTCAAAAACTCTTCCCCGTCAAAATCAATGCTACCTACATAGAAGCTAGTCGCCGTCTTGAAGATAACTGGAATCGATAGGTGCAGGACGCCGCATAGACTGGGAGGCCTACCCTCACACTGAGATAAACCTGGATAGGTATACCCACCCTTCGCGTCCAACGATCACACCCGTCCGGCACACATGAGAATATTAAAAACTAAACGAAGTCAATATTGTTGAACGTAGGTATCACAAAAACTAAATATTTGTACAACAATTATTTTGTCGGAAAATAGAAAATAACATTGTAGTTGAAAAACATGCATTCCAACTGCAAATGTAAGTTTGTACGCACAATATTGAGAGATTTCACATTTTATTTTAAGACCATAGTCTTCTTAGAGGTTATGTAATCTATAATTAAAGAAATATTTTCTGTAAGAAATAATTTCAACATTTGTATCTGTAATTTTTATGGTGTACATAATAAAGAGTATTCTATCTATCTATCTATCTGTATATTTTTTTTTCAAAATTTTAGGCTCAGTAGTTTCGGAAATAAGGCGGGTTCAATATTCATATATTTTATTAAATAACTTAAAAAAAATTTATATCGAAACTATAAAAAAAAATGGTACCCTCACAATAAGCCCATTTCATAAGACACATGGTACAGTCCGCACAACTATTTTTTAAATGTTTTTATTGCCACCCAAAAGTGACCCCGTTTTTACGTTACACGTCCGTGTTTGGATCATACAAATTTATATATAGATTAAACAACTTAATCGGTCCATTACATTCGGAGAAAATTGGTTGTGACAGATGGACAGACAGACAGACAGACACACGAGAACCCTAAAAACTGTTGCTATTTGAATTTGTTAAATTATTTGCAGAAAAACCAAGTAACTGATTGATCTACCTAACATTCTATGCTCTTCAAACCTTGCTAGGCAATTTATGGTAGTTTACCATAAATTAAAGCAAAATCTTTCAAAATTCAGTAACAAATTATATGAGCCTAGAACGACATTTTCAGTTTATTACTCTTGTACCTAAACGAAACTCTTAGAAGAAACAGTTTACATAGAAAACGAATAGACGCCATAAATTGATCTAAAACATTTAACACACCTGAAATCTTCATTATCATCATTATTTTCCTGCCCTTATCTCAATTTAATTGTGGTCGGCGCAACATGTCCCTTCATTCATACTTCTCTATTAGTTGTCATCTCGGTATTCACCCCCTTTCTAGCCATATCATCTTTCACACAGTCCATCTATCGTTTCTTTGGTCTTCCCCTACTCTTATAGCCATCGACATTCATACTCAAAACTTTCCTCGCGACATTTTCCTCATTCCTCCGCATCACAGGCCCATACCATGACAATCGATTTCCGCACAACTTTTCAGTCACAGGTGCCACTTTCAGACTTCCTCTTATGTATGAGTACATTTCTTATTCTATCCATTCGTGTCACACCACACATCCCTCTTAACGTTCTCATCTTAGTTAAAATCTTATGTACTCAAAAATGTAAAGTACCTAAGTGTGCGTTTACCACACGCATGAAAACATGATGTATGCAATACGTACGACGAACTCAGCAAGTTGACGTTTGATATGAACTATTAAGTGAATTATCGAATTCAGACTATATAAGGACTGTTTGTCTAGCCGTCTCAGTACATTCACCTATTCCAGGGCTATCAAAAAGATTTTCATGTTTCGTTTGTCCTCTTGTTAAATTTCTTGTACTACTTCGTTTTAATAATGTACCCAGGATTTTGTAATATATTGATTTAAAAAATGTCCATTCTCCTCCACAGAGATCCACGTTTTGAATGGGTAACTTCAACTTTCTGACTAACTGATCGACTCTTCGAAAAATTCAAAAGTTCCTGTAAATGCTTTAATTGAAACAAATGGTTTGAGTTAAATTATTTTAGTAAAATGTGGCTACCTGAACAGTACAAGTAGTGAACATATTAGGATTGTACAAGTGTTCGGGTATAGTGGACAAGCCAGGGAGTGTATGACATCGACTAGCATTAATTGTCAGAAAGGCCGATGAGCTCATTTCTGATATAATTTCGATCACTTTTTTGAATATTCAGAAACCTTGTATGTGTGAGATGGTATTCACCCGATCGACAAAAATTTTAATCGAAATTCTTAGGAAAACGTAAAGTTGATTCACATAATTGACCTTATCCTATAAAAAACCTCTAAACTAATAGAGAAGTATGAAAGAAAGGGACATGTTGCGCCGACCCCAAATAAATTGAGCAGGAGAATGATCCTATAAAAAACCCTAACTAGAACAAAAACCTCAAACTCCTGCAAAATGTACTTGAAGTTATAAAAAAACTGTAACAGCTTGAAATTAGATCAAGTAAGTATCAAACTAGCAGATGAAAAAATACTTGAAATTCAAACCTGTTTGAAAAGGTCAGATTTAAAGAATCTATTTTGGTGTAATTGGATTCGTACTTGAAAGAAATTATTAGGAGTTTAAAATGAAGTTCGTTTTCCCACGGAGCTTAAGCGATCGTTTTCCTAATTCCTTTTTTCTTGTTCGGAATAATTGGAAGTTAAAAAAACCTTTATTTTATGCATTAATTTTCTGAACATAGATCCCTTATTTAAGGTCAGTCAATTTATAGTAATATTTTGAAATACGTAAGTGACACAAATTGATTCGATTTATTACTTTAGTCCTAAGTATTTCAAGACACAGCTGATGATAAAAATATGGGGTATACAAGGGCAAAAATTACATTTACTAAAAGTGGGTCCAGCACATCAATTGTCATTCATGAAAATCGAACGTCACTAAGTGCGGTATCAATCATGGCAAAAATGGTTACAGGATCCACCTGTAACAAATAGTTACAGGATCTGGGTTCCTCGGCTGGTTGACATTTCCCGTGACCTTGCTGGCTGGCTTTTACCTTGGCCAGAGGCTAAGCATTGTCATACAATTTGGCAATGCCGCCAGTCTCTTGGGCACATTATCGGTCGACAGTGATGCGAATGAATTTTCCGACGCCATATTTTAGTATTATATTGTTATTTTTACAAACACTTAGTTTTAGTGTTAGTAGACATTGTGCCAACCCTTAAAGAAACTGACCACAGCACGGAGTAGATTTCACTCCGCCCTCCCAGCTTGTAACTAATGAATAAAGAGGGTTACATGTTAATAAGTTCTGAGATTTTATCGCGTACAAGATACTTCGGAGTCTTTCTTTTACTAGATTTTCTTCTAATTACGAGGTAAGATAGAGTTGTGGGTTTAGTAATTGTGTTAGGTCTTGTATCTAGTTTTGTGTGGCGTTTTAACCGACTTCAAAAAAGGAGGAGGTTCCTCAATTCGACCGTATATATATATTTTTTTTTTTATAAGGCTATCGTGGCTATCGTTATTCTCCTCATGATTGTATCTATAGAAACCCAAGAAATCCATGTGTTCGTAAGCTCCTTGTAGTATTTTTGCTTTCATCTTCTTCATATTATGTCGAGCCTTTTTCAACTATGTAACTAAAAGGTCGTGTTCCAGTCTAACCGGATTAACCTGAGATATCAGTATTTTTGCTCTATAAGAACGGTTTTTTTTTCAGCTGGTAACATTTTTCCGGGAACTGTTTTTATTTCCTAAGACCAAAGCCAAATCATTTATTTCGATTAGGTATATAAAAGGCACTTTTAAACGTCAAAATTAACAATAAAATAGAATTGCTTCTATTGCCCCTTCGAAAAAGTAAGTTTCGTGTATGGAGACGAATGGGAAAGAAACTGGAAAAGTTACTCTTTGAAAATGTTTACCAATATTTAATTATACACATAATTGTACAAGGTCAAACCAAAGTAGCCAGCGAAACACAACAGACGCGATGGGAATCGATATCAAAACACGATAAAACAAATACAATAAGATTCGATTCTTTTCTTTTTGGTGTCAACGACTATCACTCTACGGTCATGAAAATCCGAAAAGCAAACACAGAGAACATGAACATAAACATGAACATGTGAATTATGACTTAAGACTCAAAACAATAAAAAATGCTCTAAACAAAACAAAAGCTGACCCAGTACAATACGATCATGGAAACAATTTTAAAGACAGTCTTAAAGTCTCATAACTTTCGCTGTCCACTGTTAATTTAAGAAATTGGATAACAACTGGAGTAAGCTACAATTAAGTCAATTCATTTCAATTGTTCGTCTTCAATGGCAACAGTTTGTTAGTTTTAGTGCTACCAAGGTTTCGTGGAGTATCATCAAACTTACCTATTTGGGGTAATTGTTTTTGGGGGGGAAGGTTTGTGGAAAATTGTTCACTTTACTCGATGGATCGAAGGCAGGGGAATCAAATAGTGATCATAAACTCATGATAAAATAAAAGGAGTAGTGAGGGCAGCTATTGTGTGGTGTTAGTCGCTAAGACTTTGATACTCGTATATCCCTCGCCATTTTAAGTTATGTACTTATTAAAAAATTATATTGGTGAAATGTGAAATTCAGGCGTAAAATTCATAATAGAAGTTCAGCTCTACATAAAATCAAAAATAATGAAAGAAGTGGACGTGTATCGATAAATAGTTTGCGATCGATTTCTTCCAAAATACGTAGTACGTACGTAATCCATGAAAAAATTAAACATCGTCGCTTGCAATCTAAAGATAGATAAGACCTTTGTCAACAGTGAAAGTATGTTAAGCTCCCAGATCGCTTATCCAAAAACTGGCCCGAAAGGAACCAACGAAAAATAAACGATTAATTCAATGATAAGTAATTCAGAATATCCTGCCATTTTTTATGAGACAGATTTTAATTTCAGGGCATCCCGAGAAGAGACGAGAAGGCCTATCTTATCTTAATAAATTCCTTTGATACTGGTATTTCTCAGGATTGGACTTGCAAATTTTTGCCAAGTGGACTCTTGATTTTCGCTTGAACATAGTTGGACGAAAAACAAGAAATATTTCCAAAACATCGGGCATTTGAAACGCAAATTTTCAATATTTCGGTGCGAAGTTTTGTGGGAACGCAAACTGGGTTGTGGCACCAAGTACACTCAGCTCCAAAAAGATGTACACACGGACAAGGAGCATTTTATTGTCTACAACCATTTGTTCCATATCATAGTATCCACCGTACAGGTACAAAACATAGTTTTACACAGTTTATGCATTTAGTGTATCTACACTAAATGCATAAACTTTTTGTCGCAAAACATCTGTTTTGCGACAAAAAGTTTACTTTGTTTTGGTAAATTAAATTATTTACTATGTTTTGTACCTGTACGGTGGATACAATGCAATGGATCAAAATTTGTGGAAAAAAACCGGAGAAGTACGAGTAGAACTCGCGTGGTGAGGGTTCCGTACAATGAATATGAATGTTATCTACCATGTTTTTTACCCCAAGATAATTCATCCCAAGAACAAACTCAACATAGCGGTTGAAAAACATGTTCTTCCATACATTCTAACTGCAAATGTAAGTTTGTACGCACAATATTTGGACATTTACCATGCTATTTCAACACCTTTCACTGTTTCAAACACTTCTTTTCCTGTAATCTATAAGTAAGGACCTATTTTCTGCATTTTTTTTTATTGTAGGATCTGTATTTTCGGAGATAAGGGGGGAAATGGTAAAGTTTCATCTATTTTCTTAATTAAATTTAAAACTATTTATTTTAAAATTATAAAAAAATATATTTGAGACCCTCACAATAAGTCCTTTCATTTGATATGTCACACGGTACAGCTTGCAAGGCTTTTTTTAAATTATCTAATTTGCCCTCCAAAAGTGACCCTCATATTCAAAATTCATTTATTTACGTTACACGCCCGTGTTTGGATCACAGAAACTCATGTGTACAGTATTTCAGCTTAATCGGTCCAGTAGATTCGGAGCAAATTGACTGTGACGGACGGACAGACATACAGACAGACAGACACACGAGTTCTATAAGGGTTCCGTTTTTTTCTTTTGAGGTACGGAACCCTAATAAAATGGCTCCTTGTCCGTGTGTTAGTCGTCAGCACATAAAGTTACCACAAACTGTCTTCTCATTCGATTTTGACTTTAACCATCAACATTTTAAGGTTTAAAATCATTTGGAGAAATTTGACAGTTTAGTATAACCTGATGTGCCTGCGACTGTACATCATTTTGGGGCTGACTGTACCAATAGTCTATCAAATATTGTCGATGGCAGAAATCGAACCACTTTTCCAATGTGTGTTGAGGTCAGTCCCACTAGGGGTATCTGAACCTGATCATGTGTTTGTAACTAAATCCTAACACCGCCTTTATAACGAACATCATCTTCATGAATCAATTTCTTTGATGTTTGTAGCTCCTCAATATTCTAATCGCTTCTGAAAAACTTGCGCGAAGGAAGAAAACAATAATTTCTATGTTCAAAGATTAAATTGTATTGTAAACTTACTGTAATTGATAACTCAATACATTTTAACTAATAATTGTTAAAGTTATGGAGTTTATAAAATTAATTGTTCAAACTGAATGGATTAAAACAATTATTAACTAATTTACCCTTTGAATCGGTTCAAGAACGGTTTTGAAGTTGTTTCATACTTATTCTAATACTATTGCTAAAGGAAATAAACATTACGATATCGTGCAAAGATCATACTACATTGATGGTGTTCCCAAAGTGATTGTTCCAAAATTCTCAAACGAAAACTTTCATGAAATGCACCCTTAGAATATGCGTTCCTTCCCAATTTAGCAATTAGGTACTTATATTCGTAATAGTTACTCATAACATAAATAAGAAATTACTGGTCAACAAGAATGGTTAGAGGAACTATAATCAAGTGCATGCAAGTTATTTATTTACTTGCGGGTATTGGTGTGATTGTACTCATCAAAATAAATGAATTTAATTTATTTCAATCGTATCTTACAAGATAACTTTAGAAGTTTAACAAGGACAAGCAATTTGAGTTTGCACAAAGTTGGTTTCTTCTAAATGAAATTGTGTTTTACATGGTAAGAAAAACTTGTATTTACGTTTGGTGATTATCTCGCTATTCCTAAAACACGTACTTCGTGTCATATATAGGTACTTTAAATATTAACTAGATAGGTATTTTGTGGTAAAAAAACAGTTTAGTTACTGATATCGTCGATACATAATATTATTCCACTTCGAACTACATAAAGTACAAAATTGAGCGTGGAACTCACCAAAGCTTTTCACCAGATCACTACCATTACTCCTCTTCAGTCTGCCGTCCATGTAAACCCGGATACATAAAGTTTTTCCGTAAACTGTTTTCACCGAAGGTCCCGGCTTATCTGCGGGGCGTTCGTACGTATGTATAGCTCATAAAACTGGATTATGTGTGGCCACAGCCGTCTGTGCTATGTGGATGATGTCTTAGTATTGTTTTATTATTTCTGGGTCCATATTGTTTCGTGTTACTTTTTTATTTTGTTTAGTTTATTGAGTGTTGCTGTTGATACTAATTGTCTTAGTTTCAGTTAAGGGGCCGTGTACGAAATCGATTGATTTGGATCAATTTTGTTTACTTTCTGTGAGAATGGGAAAAATAATTTAATTATAATATAATTAAATTAAAAGGCAGTAGTAGGCAGTAGTAGATATTATCTACTACTGCCGTGAATTTTTTCACATCTACATAAACAACCATTTAGCTGGCTGGGGGGAGGGGGGCACTTGACTCACAAAAATGAGTACTTTAATGTTTAATATTACGCAAGCGGATCCTTGAATCGAAAAGTGGTGTTCACAGACCTGCAATATTTTTGAACGGCCTATCCACACCATGGGGTAGACGTGGAAAAAATATCATCCCCACATTACGTGCAAGGGAGGTACCCCAAAAAAAAATGTTTTTCAAGATTTTATTTTAGAACTTATTGGCGTGATTAATATGTATACCTATGCCAAATGACAGCTTTCTAGTACTAAGCGTCTCTGAGCTTCAGCGGGGACCCGTGGCGAGGACAGACAGGCGGACATGGTGTAATTATAAGCTTCCTTGTTTACTACGGAAGCCTAAAAAATGGTGGATTTTTAAGTAATTTGTGAAAGACCTCATTTCTTGTAGATATGTTTTTTTTTTTTAATAGAAGTTAACTTAAATCGTTATAAGAGGGTTAATAAATGTAGGTTCATCTTTTTTTTGTACAAATAGCATCATCATTGTTTTTACAAAATCAGTAATCCTGTGCAATTCGTAAAGCTCACTTGAAAAATGTCATCGCGAAAGTGTTTAAACTCTCCGGACAATTTTTGCTACATTTATGGGCAGTTTATGCTGACAAAACAGCAGCATAAGATTACCGAATTCATAAGTAACGTTTATAATATGTATTTGGGCCTAGCAATCGCCAATTAAGATAAACAGTGGGTCCCACTTACAGTTTCTACGACATGCGTTCGTGAACTTCGAAAGTGGTCAAAGGAAAGAACAATACCTTTGATCTCATAAAAAAAAACATAAAAGCCCAAATTATGAGGAAATTGTGAAGAAAAATATAGAAAATTTCGGAAAAATGGGATGTTCGATGAGCATTAAGCTTCACTTCCTTAATTCGGATTAGGACTACTTTCCTGATAACTTTGGAGCTGTAAGTGACGAGCAAGGCGAACAATTTCACCAGGATTTTAAAGAGATGGAACGTTGCTATCAGGGAAACTTGAATAAAATAGTGATGGCAGACTAGTGTTGGCTGTTAAAGCGAGATGATCCAAGTCGAAATTTAAAGCGAAAATCTCACAATCGGAGCTTCGGTGAAAAAAAATCAAGATACCACAAAAGTATTTAATATTTTTAATTTATTTATTACTGTCCCATAAATGTATTTTAAATGTTTTTAAGTCATGTAATTGTTTCTTAATTATAATTTAAAAAACTTAGTAAAGTTGGCTTTCTTTTTGCAAATTAACACCAAGGGATATTTCAAAAAAACTGAGGGTGATAGGCAAAATCCTAGTACATATTCACAATCAGCGCACTAAAATACCTTGGGCTAGATCATCATTCAAGTCCAAAAGGAGAAAATAAAAGTTAAAATTATTGATTTTCACAATTATATAAGAAATTGACAAAAGAGTGTTTTTTTTTTAGTGCACGGAGCTTTAATGCAGAACCAGTTACATGATGCCTGGGATTTGTATACCTTCCTAAATTATCTTACCTTTTATAACCGAATTCTAAATGCTGATTGGGGCACCAACTGCAAATAGAACAGTCATATTATAACGAAGCTGAATAAACCCAATAGTTATATTATTTAAATGATTTGTTTCAACAAACATCATCATCATCATCTGTCTAGCCTGTTGGGGTCGGCTTCCAGTTTTACCGGATACAGCTGAATACGAGTATTTTACATGGAGCGACTGCCTATCTGACCGCCACAACCCAGACTTTCGAGCTTCTGACGGCTCGTAACGACTGTCAAAGATCTACAAATAACAGCCGGGACCAACGGCTTAACGTACTTTCCGAGGCACGGAGGAGTCTTGGTATGTAAAGATGGTCACCCATCCACGGACCAACCGCGGCAAGCGTAGCTGATAACCTGATCGACTCACCCAATTAACCGCCATAATTTTTGTGAAAGTTGAGTACAATTTCAAAAACACCCATAACATAGATTGGGATTTAACATTAGCTTCAGATAAATTTCAGTGACGCCGTTAATCCCAAACTAATTAATTTATATAATGGCCCGAGGAAATCGGTATTTCAGTACTTAACTGGAATGGGACAAAGTGCGGAACGTGAAAATAATTACAGCATTAAAACGATTCGAATAATAAAATCAATTCAGTAATTTAAAACGGACAGCTATCAGCCACATAAAGTAGAATGTTTAAAGAAACTTTTGTTTTTTTTTCTCAGAAATCTTAAACTTCTCCCTTTTGTTCTCTGCCTCCAATCTTGCAGACATCTTGCAGAGTCAATCTTTGGTTTGGCAAGATTTATGTATTAGAACACGTGCAAACTTTTGTAACCATCACCTAGGACTTACCTATACCTTCCGCATTTGACTTCCAAAACTTGATACTTGTTCCACAAATTGCTTCACTTGCCCCAAACGCCCCATAACCCGAAAATACCCGAAGACAGCCGACGCATCGTGTTAATTACTATCAAAAGGGAGCCAGCCATCGCGATTGGCTCAACAAACGTCTTTGATCTGTGTTTTGTAATGAATAGGTGTTGCGTGCCACCAACGATACTATCTTAGATTGTGAACCGTATTCTTGGTATTAAAATAGAATTAATCTGATTTCAGTGGGCAGAAATAATTAGCGATTTATTCTTGTAGCTTCACATCAGGAGACAGCTCATTCTTGTATTACAACGTTGAGCTGTATCAGCTTGTATTAGAACCTACAAGAATACATCTTATCCGCTGCTTTGTTTAAATATGTTATCCGTTCCTTGAGTCAGTTCTGTAAATAGTGTGTTTTCATTAATTTATAAATAGCCCTTAATCTATTCCTATTTCTGTCTGTGAAATAGCTTGACTAAATTTAGAACTATGCTAGAATATTGCCTTATTCGAACTAAAATGTGACGTCAAAGAGACACAATACAAACACAATTGTTGTGACACAATTTAAAAGTGTTTTTTTCGGGTGATTATAATAATTAAATAAATCAAATAAACTGTTCTAGAAATTATTATAACACACCATGATCGGAAATCCTGAATGTCACACAATATTCTCCAAATAACACATGTCTACATCAAAGTGACAGTAGCAAGCTCTCAAAATCTCAATACCGATACATTATCCCAATATCATGAAAATGGTGCATGATACATGAGTATCATGTACCATTTAGGTAATTATTAACAGATCAATTTAGTAGATGAATTTCTGCATAATAGAAGTCCTGTCTATCCGTGACAAGCTGTAGCATGTTTTGACGTGTCATGCCATGTTATTAAATTAAAATGCCACAGTTAACAGCAGAGACGTTAAAGCGAAAAGTAATTTTAAAGTAGAAAAAACTGCAGCTGCAGTAATAAAAAGTATTTTTGACGGTACTTGGCGTTTGGAGGGTTGTTCAGCTAGAGGACACCCCGTGACTTTGTTTACTTTGAAAATGTTATAGGTATATCATGTTTAAAGTTACAAGCTAGTAAAAATATCTATCCTATCTTAAAAATAAATAAGATCGACGATACAAATGATTTGAGAATCATAAATAAAATTAATCTTATTCGTTCAAAATTCTGCTTTTATAAACGCAGTCACAATATCGTTTTTCTTCATAAACTCCTAAATCCAGTAGCCTATATTACATGGCAGCTCCATAAAAAAATGGTAAACAGGAGCTAAACGTAATAAAAATACTTGTTCACACGATATTCAATCGAGTTTCATTCGATAGTATACAAACTATAGATACCAACGACACAATTCGATTTCACCTCGCGTGTTCCCACAACCCATATCCAATAACAAAACCAGGTCTTTAGCGTACAATGACGTAACCCATGGTATACCCTATACAAAGATTTAAACCATTAGATTAGTACTCATCGTACGTAGTCGCTTGAAAAACTGTTAATACTGAGAAGAAAGAGCTCACACAATAATAATGGCGTTCCCATGACAATCAAGTCACGTCACTGCGTCAATGTGTGTCAGAGGTGTCCAAAAGAAACAGAAACGCGACCATCTTTTGATGCGGTAGTGGCGAATCCAACGATTTAATCTATTATGCCTATAGGCACCATAAAATAAATTAGAAAACAACAATAGAAATGGATATTCGATAGCTGGTGACTCACGTTTGGCTTTTAATTCACCTTCACGACTCGCGAATCGTACAAGTAACTTGATAAGCCTAAAAAAAATACTGTGGCAATAAGGTTCTATCCAACAATAACATGCCATGGTAAATTCAACCTCAGATCAAATAGTTATGATACATATTTACTTGGTGGAAGGTTTGGAGTGAGGTCAAAAAGCCATGGTGTTTTCAGTATGGCGTGTGGCACGCAAAGCAAGTTGCATAGACTTGCTGCATCGTAGTTGATGTCGGCCAATATAGATTTCTTTATACCGATATACGCAATTATAACTTTTTTGCATTTGTAAGGCAGTTGATCATGGATAAGTAGGTGCTATCTTGGATTAATTAAAATTGCTGAGGATATTACTCTTTGGTTTATAGCTGGGTGGTCTATAGCTAAGAATAGCCATGTATGTACTAATGAATGTTCCAGTGAAGATTCGGTAAGCCGAAATAAATAATGTTCTGCAGGATTCATACGCTTGAAGACGATAAGATTTTTGCTGTAAACATGCCTACGGAAATTGTTTCAGCAGATAGCAAAATAACAAAAACTACGACACCGCAAGTTAAAGTTTTACATACCTTTGTAATATTTCTTTACGCCTTTGCAATTGCCCTTCTTCAACAAAAACCAAGAAGCCACAGAACCTCATCACTTGTCTTCAAAATTTTAATATTTTTCCTGTGACCGTCACAATGAAAACCAATAGATTAATTCTTATTTCTCAACCATGATTTAATTGAAAACCTTTCATAAATCCGTCTTTCAATAATATGGAGGAACTATCGTGGGAATTAATTAGTTCTTAGCCCCCTTCCCTTCTTCCTTACCCCTACTACACCCTCGCGTCTGCCACTCGATTTATAAGTGGCATTAGCATACAGATTGGAAAGTTATCAGCCGTTTTCAGTAGTAGTGAAACCGTATAATTCACGGTGTAAGTATTGTTTTGATACTTGCCTTGATAATACTGAATTGCACGAAGTGAATTGTGTAGAAAATTGCGAGGAAAAACCTTTTCTAAATAGTAGTGGATTTTTTCATCATAATTGCTTTGTTGAATATTTGGTTTTTGCTGTTGGAGCAGCTGAACATTGTAAGACTATCTTTGCATTGTATAAATTCAATCTACTTTGTATTATATAATTGTATTGCACAGTGTGAGTACTATGCATAATAGAGCTACCATTTACCGATTAATATGTCATTGACTTGAATGGGCCCTGGCGGCTGAGAGTATGTCATGCTCACTGAAATGTCTCGCTGATGGTGGCGCGTGTGTTGGATCATTTAGCTCCCTTCAAAATGATTGAGCTGAATGGCGCTGATCCATGCGTCATGCTCGTGAACGGGCGCCTTCAGTTGGGACTGGTCACCTTTTAGCTTCCTCGGCTTATCTGCAATTAATTTATGTTGAAAAAAAAAATTTTGTTGTTTATTTTGGTGCTATGGACGCGATTTTTTACATCGTTCTCACATTTAGTTATAAATTCAACATTATTTAAACCAATATTTATGTATCAATATAATTTAAAAGAGTGTCCATGGAGTTTCTTGCCCGTTCTTCTCCATAGGTACCTACTACGCTTTGGAATAGGCAACTAGCTTCATATTTATAACTGGCCGACTCCTTGAAAATTCAAAACTGCCTGTAAATTGAAATAAATGCTTTGAGTTTGAGTTTGCAAGTGCTGTGAATTAAACATAAGATATACTAATAGAGCCTCGGAATCTTGCCATATATTAAGGATTTTTTTAGCAAGTGACCAGGAAAATAAAAAGGACAAAATACACACAATAAGTAAGCAATGTCATCCCATAAGCTTCAACGCTTAACAGCTAAATAAATTTCACCAAATTGTTTCAATCTAATTAGGAAATCTCAAAGTTAATCAAGCGAAACTTCGCACGGGGCCTATTAAACATTTCAGTCAAGGTTCATTACTTTTCACAATCCTCTTCCTCCAATAAATGGTTAAGTCTGGGCAATTTTTTTCTATGGTAGAAAAACCGTTGCTTAACTTTGATTAAAAATACAGAAGATTTCATCTTTAAACAATATTATTAAACTTCTGTGTTAAGATTAACTTTACGCTTAGCTTTGTACGATTTCTGTTCGCAAATAAATGGTCCAGCGTTTTCGAAATTTGTTATCGTATTCTTTGACGACTCGAAACTTATTGTGTTTTTAGCATACGAAATTACTACCAACTACTCACCAAGAATATTTTTGTAATTATTTATGTTATTGCTATTGACTTTTAATGCGAATGTGATTATTAAATTTTCATGTATAATTTTATTTTATTTTTTAATAATAGCTCTATGTATCAAAAATATGTTTTGCTGTGCCCTGACAAGGTCTACAACGGCTCTTAGCTCTAAGCCTTTTGTTAGCATCTTGTTTTACCTTGTGTATCACAAATAAATGAATAGGTACGAGTATGATATGAAATTATTGTTTGTTCCCAAGTTAGAAATTGTCAGTTAAACAGTGTCAGCTACTCGGGTGGAAGCTTCACCGTTTCCAAACAAACAGTGTGTGTGCACAGTGACAAACGTGCGGTAAGGTCGCTTGCTCCTCATAATTGTTGTTAACGAAACAATTGTGGACATGAACAAGTTTTGAATGAGTTTCTAAATTACTTTTTCACCGTGACTAACGAGAAAGTTACTTTTGAATGTACTGACCTTACCTTGTGAAGAAAATAAAGAAAAAAAAAATATATTAAAAAATGGAGGAGCTCGTGGCTAACTAATAACAGCCGCACAGATGGATCCATCAGGTTAAGCTACGCTGCGCTAGCAGTAATACTCGCGAAAAGGAGACGGGGCGGGTGAGGGAGAGGCAAATTTCGCGCCCTCACGCCCCTAGCCGCCGCAGGAGACGCCCTGGGCATCGGGAATCCCAGGTGGACTTTCGGCCACCGTAGGCCCGGGCTTGCGGACGGTGAGCAATGGGTAGCTCGCCGTCCGATAAGGGCCAGGCCCGGGACGACGGCGCGTGTGTTCCACGCGCGCCTCAAAGAGATGTCGTCAGCACAAGAGTAGGGGTCCTCTAAAGCCTGCCGAGGTCGTGGAAAAGTCCGAACGGGATACCGAGGCCCCTGGCTACACAGGCAACGGAAAGAACACGGGTGAGTTTTAACCAGTAAGAGTCTGACACACCCTCCCACTCCGCCCAGAGCGGGAGAAGTTATTTGATAATTTCCCACCCAAAAAAAAAGCTACGTAAGTAGCTTTTTTTGGTCCGTGGATGGGTGACCATCTTTACTTACCGAGATTCCTCCGTGCCTCGGAAAGTACGTTAAGTCATTGGTCCCAACTGTCATTCGTGGATCTTTGACAGTCGTTACGGGTCGTCAGAAGCCGAAAGTCTGACAACCAGTCTTACCAAGGGGTATTGTAATACCCAATTACTGGGTTGTCGAGGTTAGGTAGGCAGTCACTCCATGTAAAATAGTTGGGAAAAGGCAAGGTAGATTGATTTTGATATATTGAAAAATTGAAACAGAATGCACCGGAAAAGCACAAGACCAGTCGATGTGACGATGCTTGGGGGAACCTCTATATCCAGCAGTATCGTTTTTCGTCAGAATTATGATGATGATATTGAAGTAAAAAAAAGTTTTTTGTAAACTTAAAAGTGTAATTTAAATACCATACCTTGTACCGTATTTTCGTAGGAAACCATTGCCTAGATCCTTAACCAAGTGTCAAAAATGCAAATCCTCAACGTTTCTGTCATCCAAAAATCCCAAGAGATACTGAAAATTTGTCCTCCCTTAATAGAGAGATAGTGCTCATTCATTACTAAGACGATGGCTAGCTGGCCCTTCGAGCGCCGTTTCTGAGCGTTTATTTGCTACTAAAACAATTAGCAACGAAGGCCGTTTGGAAATTGAAACGATATCGTTTGGACCTAGATAGGTTTACCAGAGGTGAAGTAAAGTTGAGTTTTGAGACAGTTGTAATAGGGTTTAATTTTGGGTGTGTGTGTGACTGTGAGTTACAAATTAGTTTTGCTCTTCAACTTAATGGTTGTCGCGACAAATCACATGATTCTCCAAGGTTACTTTGTATTTTTAAACCATTTTTATTTTCCCATCAAATCACGCAGTTATCTTGCTTTTCCAACATTATCTTACCATAATAACAGTTAAACCAGCGTCATTGTTTGATGGCGCTTGTGACAGCTTACAAATTATAAAACATAGGTAGCTTACGAATTCGATAAATAATGGTTCTTTGGCGGCATCTACATCGCCACATGCGAACTAAGCAGCACACTGACGTCACGCGAAATCCTGCATCGCGCAAGCAGAGTTTACCGCACAACTAGCATGTATACAACATCCCGATATCAACCGTCGGTCAGTTGCCCACCAGACACGATACCTGTCTGGTCGGAGGATCCTCCCTTTTCTATGGAGGATGAGTGAACTTTACACCCTGTTCCTCATGCCTCTATAGTTCCAGCGGTACATTAATATTGCAGTCCGTATGAAAATGTATTATGACATCAATTTTCCTCACACTTAGCCGTCAATATTAACGGAATCTAATACGAGTTATACACGGTACTTTATTCACTATTAATTTTTCGGGGCGTGAAAGTACTCATGATTATGAGCAACTTTCACTGAGAGACCATCTCCGAAATATCGAAAAAATATCAGCTGTTTCATACAGAAATGCAATATTTTCCCGATGAAAATGTATGAAATCGATGTATTTTTTTGCTATTTCGTAGTTTGTCCCATAGTGAAAGTTGTTCATAATCATGATTACTTTCACGCCCCGAAAGATTAACAGTGAATTAAAAGTCACCGTGTATAAAAAACTCGTGTCGCGCTGTTTGTGGTGGCACTCCTCCGAAACGGCTCTACCGATTTTTATAAAAAAAAATATGTATATTTGGTAAGTATGGGAATAGGTCCTAAAGTATATTTCATCCTTCTATTCCCACAGGATCGAGACTTACGCGGGTGAAATCGCGGGGCGCAGCTAGTTATTCATAAAAACGTTCTAACGTCACAAGCCATCATAAAGTGCGGCCATTGTAGTCACAAGTGAAATAAATTGAACCAAACATCAACTTGCAGAACTGCCTGAAATACTAAATAGCTACTTACTGCCATCTAACGTTGTCTACCCAATAAAGATAAAATTACCTACCTATTAATAAAATAATTGACACTACAACAACATGTTTAAAGGCTCCTACACACTGGCGCGACTTGTCGCGCGACGCGTCGCGACACAAAGACACCGCGTGTAGCGCTACAAGCGGTGCCTTTGTGTCGCGACGCGTCGCGCGACAAGTCGCGCCAGTATGTAGGAGCCTTAAAACAATTTTTGAACTATCACCGTTATGAAATATGGGACACTGTATTAAATCAACCGACTGTTGAAGCCTAGTAATTGACAATGATGTATCGTCGGCTGGATATTGCTTCAGCTGTTGTTCATTTCAAAATAAAACGCAATGGACTGTGAACCGCGAAATCCCGTTTTAAAAGCAAATGTCATTTGTTATAGCGGCATATTTTGGTTTGGTTCGATAGCTGGATAAATGTTTTGATTCGCTTTTGTTTTGAATGAAAATGCAGTTTATTGTGCTACGACTACACTGTCGCTATAACGCGAACTACACTTCGCTACCTCTCTCTCGCGCACCGCTCGATGTTTCGCTGTACAACAGAGAGTGCGCGAAGTGAAGTTCGTGGTATCGCAACAGTGTAGCCGTAGCATAAGGTACTCATTAATGCCCGCGACTTCGGCCGTATGAAATTTATTTTTTTTAACAAATAAATATATTGCCTGTAATTGTACCCGTTACTTCGTTTTCCGACTTTTTGCAACAAAGTTCTTCAACGCGGCTTGTGGTAGGAGTTGACTGGTAGAAATCTAGCACGTAAGGAAAAGCCCTCCATTCGACTTTCTCTCAAAGTGTGAAATTAATACGTAGTTTTCAGAAGCTCTCATAAACTTACCACACACCGACCTTCTATAAACTTATACTAGATGGCTCTGTATTTAAAACGCGTCCGTGGGTGGGTAAAACGATCTACGCGAGCTAAAAGCAACTTCGAAAAAAAAATCTGATTCGAAGTCTCACATTTCGAGCTTCAAAAGATTTTGTTTTTGTGTTAAATCATACTTGAGAAAGAACTTCGTTCCTAACTAAGGATCCCCCGACCACACACGTTTTTGTCTTTTGCTCAGCTCCTAAGGGCCGTAGCGTAATGTTAAATATGTAAATATGCCTATAACCTTCCTCAAGAATTGTACTATCAAATTCAAAAATAACTTTTCAAATTCAACTCGTAGTTTCAGAGATTAGTGCGTTCAAAAAAATAACCAAACTGTTCACCCTTATTATATTATATACAGGGTCAAATTAGCGATACTCCGCAGATGTGATGAGTATGGATATCAAAACACGATAAAAATAAATTTAAAAAAGATTTGATGATTTTTAGGGGTTCGTCTACAGCTGGTAGTGTCGTTGCATGAAGTATGAGTTAAAAAATAGTTATGCAACTGTTTTAATACCTAATTATGTACAGTTGCATACAAGACTTTATCTACACACATGATATAAATCCTACTAATATTATAAATGCGAAAGTTTGTAAGGATGGATGTTTGTTACTCTTTCACGCTAAAAGTACTGAACGGATTTGAATGAAATTAGGCACACAGATAGTTTATAACCAGGAATAACACATAGAATACTTTTTTTCCCGATATACCCACGAGGTCAAAACTCGTATGCGTCCTCTATAAAAGGTTCTGAAACCATAGGGTGTTGTACAGTGTTGTAAGAACTATGTAAATTCATGGAAAGTTAATAATAGAAAGGTAATAATTAGTTAGAAACGTCCTTTGCTGCATTAGAAATATCTGGTGGTGTGTTATCAAAGCTTGTATCACTCATTTTTTGTAAATAACAAAGTAATCAATTTTTGCAATACTATTATCGAACAAAAATGGCGGGATACGACGTGAATTCGAATAACCTATAAGTTTTTTTTTTTAATTACGGCGCTGTGGTCGTGAGACGCGCGTGCATGACAATGTTCTTTTTTTTTTTAAAGCAGTTGTATAATGAAATTTAGTACAACATTATAACACTTGTTTGGATGATATTATGGTTACTATGATACAAGTTGTTTTAATGTTGGCAATAAGCTAACTGTTTAGAAACTTTTATAGAGTATTTATAGCATGGGTGTAGATAAATCTGTTTTCTTTTGTTTTATTGTTTTAAGATATCGATACCGATCACTTTTTCGAAGCTTAGATAAAAACAAAATATTTTTTTAAGCTGATATTTCAAGTGACTAAATTAACCTGAACCCGAACCTTATTGCGTTATAATAGAGTGGCAAACCGCGTGGCCACTGAAGGGTTCTGGAGTGCGTCTCCTATTCGGAGACAACGGGGACTTACCGCTGCGGTCGGTGACCCCATAAATATTTTTTTTTCTTATTGATACCCATCAAGTATGCGGACTTTAGCTAACTAATTCAATTTTAACCTGTATATTATAGATAGTCAACCTCGTAATTGCTTTATCGTTTCCCGTCGCATTTATAATTGACGACAATACTCACGTTATCTACATCTCTTTATCTGCTTTCCTATCGCAGGTATGCTGGAAGAGATTTCTTTAGAAATAAGAATCACCTTTGTACGTATTTTTCTGTTCTTTTCTTCTTTTCTTCTTGTCTGTATGTGTTTACATAAATGGTTAAATAAATAAAAAATTCACAGTAAATTGAAACTTCACTAAGATTGAAATTACCTAAATGTCATATAGAGAAATATACCTTGTCGTTTTATGACGTGTAAGTGACTAAATGTCACTTACACGTCATAAAACGTCCTTAGAGTGTTACAAAACGATAAGTCCCCCACTTTGAGGAGTGACTAGAGAGGCACCACGGCGTCCTCACCTTCCGCCTGACGCAGGTCGTCACCGGACACGGCAGCTTTGGGAGGTTCCTGTGTCGCATAAGGCGGGAGGAAACGCCCGGGTGTCACCACTGTGTGGATCGCCCGGAGGACACGGTGGAGCATACGGTGGAGGTTTTCCCGGCTGGCAGAGGACCGCCGTGTCCTCGTGGAGGCAATCGGCGGCAGAGACCTCTCGCGTCCGGCCCTGGTTCAGGCCATGGTACGGAGCGAGAGGGCATGGGCAGCCGTCACCTCCTTCTGCGAAGCAGTAATGCTCGCGAAGGAGGAGGCGGGACGGTTGAGGGAAAGGCAAATTTCGCGCCCTTCCGCCCCGAGCCGCCGCAAGAGACGCCCTGGGCGTCGGGAATCCCAGGCGGATTTCCGGCCACCGTAGGCGCGGGCTTGCGGACGGTGAGCAATTGGTAGCTCGTCGTCCGATAAGGACCAGGCACGGGTCGACGGCGCGTCGAAAGGTACGATTTTCACATAGTAACCATGATTTAGATATACGTTTTATTGAGTAAATGTTTCTCTTATAGTTAGGCAGTAAAAGTTTAGAACATAATTTGCGTAGATTTACCTTGTCGTGAATTTGGTGGAGCTAGCTTTAAATACAACAAAAAACAATCATTCTTGAATAATACTAACAATTTACTATCCCGAACCAATATCCGTAACAAGTACTCTAAATAAATAAAACTCCCCTTTATACATGCACTAGAAAACTTAAACGAACTATTTATCATACCAGACAATTGAAATCCCTTCCCATTTTCCTTGCCGTGACAAAATATCGGGACACGTCATTTTCGCGGAATCCCGGGCTCTAGTCTGAGGATCCCGCGGTCACGTGCGGGGTTCCCGTGGTGTGTCGCCTCTCGGGTAGGGATTTCAGTGCTGTTATTATTTGTCTGTGGTTTGACTTTTGAGGTTGGTGTAAAGGTAGTATTGACTGTTTAGAGTTGATAAAGTTTAGTTAGGTTTTGAATAATGTATAATGAGTTGGTATACCGGGGTCCTAATGTTTATTGATACAATTATGCTACCAAAATATGGATATAAATTACGTTTCTCTTTGGTAGGAAATCTAAGATAGCGACGCAATGCGCCCCATCATGATCAGCCTATAATGTTCCTACTGCTGGGACACAGGTCTCCTCTCTGTGACAGGGAGTGGTCCGTAATCTACCACGCCGACCCAGTGCGGGTTGGCAGATGTCACATATCTTCGAATTTTTGTTTCTAGGACATGCCGGGTTCCTCAATATGTTTTCCTTCACCGTTTTGAGAGCACTGGTGAAGAAATAATTTACACAAAGTAAAAAGCCTGTCCAGGTTCGAACCTACGCTCTACAACGTAAGTCGCGACCGTTACCACTGGGCCACCACTGCTCTTGCGACGCGCCCCAATGTTGCACATTATATTTCGATCAATAAAAAAAACCTGTGCATTCGGGGAAACCCCGTTAGGAACGAAGTTTTTTCTCACGTATGACTTAAAACAAAAACAATAACTTTGAAACTTGAGACTTTGAAACTGGCTTTTTTTTTTTCAAAATTTCATTAAGCTCGCTTTTACCCATCCACAGACACGTTTTTAATACAAAGGCATCTAGTAGAAGCTCTCATAAAGTAACCACACACAAAGTCTCTTAAAACTTATACTAGAGAATAGAATTGAACACTCTTTATTATCTACACCATTAAAATTACAGATATACATGTAGAAATTTTACAAGGGGTGGCACAATAGGCGGTCTTATCGCTAAAAGCGATCTTTTAAAGACAACCTGTATACCGTTTACCGTTGTTTTTTACCGTTGTATTGTCTCTTCTGTCCCCCTAATCATCCAAAGGTTGTATTTAAAAGATCGATTTTAGCGATAAGACCGCCCATTGTGTCATCCTATGTAAAATTTCTACATTTATATCTGTAATTTTTATGGTATACATAATAAAGAGTATTCTATCTATCTATCTATCTATCTATCAATACTGCAGGTAGTCTGTGGTGTACCATATAAATATAATAAATACATACACACATAAAACATATTAAAATTATCTATATAATATATTATAGATGCCTTTGTATAAAAAACGCGTATTAAATTCACACTTTCTCACGCCCCCGTAAAGTCAAATAGAGGCGCTTTTTCCGTACGTGACAATTTCTTCCAGTCAAATCCTACCGCAAAAAGCGTTAAGAAACTTCGTTCCAAAAAAATAGATATTTTTGTCAAGTAGGTATTGTCGACCTAATAATTGCTTTACCAACCTAAGGTCACTATAAAATGACAAGGACCTATCTATCTTTTCAACCCTACTGAAGTTTTAATTTACCGGGAATTACTGTCAAATGTGGTAAAGAAATTACTAGGTCGGCTATACTTTATTTTGTTTATTTATATTTTCACTGACCCAAATCTAGGGCAAATAAAAATCTTGTTTAAGGTACCCGAGTAAACTTTCCCAGGTAAATACCAATTTTAGCCAATACTTGCCCACAAAGCCTTCGTTTAGGGTAAATATGTACGCAATCGTGCCCCAGTCGACTTAGGGCGGAGCTCACCGACTTTAAAACGGCTGCTTATCATTTGTACAACTGATTAAATCATTTTTAATGTTCACCAAACGTTAACCAGTGTTTACAGCCCTTAAACAGCCGATTACTTTAACCGAGCTCAACAGCATCGTTTAACCGTCCATTTATACCATATTTTGACATTTGCTGTGACTTTACAACATTTGAAACATTACGTTAATTCGATTTTTCGCTGTTTTTGTGAATAGATAAACATGCAGTCAGTGTTCAAAGTATTAATTGTTTACTATCAAGATCACTACTTAGGCCTTCTTGAAAATCTAGAAGATATAGATACCAGAACAAGGCGACCTAGAGTATTTCAAGTGCGTCGTAATTATTACGAATAATATAATGACGATTTTGTAGAAAACTAGATTCCATTCGACAAAACCGCCTGCACTGAATCAAACGTTGAGCTCCTTAAGTCTGACTGAATGCGTGCACTGACTGGACAGGTCCACTCAATCTATGTGGTTCTTTCCTCAAAAGGACCATTTCAGACACCAATCTACATGGCCTTCACATGATCTGACCAAAATTATGTCTAGACTTTAAAAGACACTGTGACCTCTGAGTTTGTTTCGGACTTTCTTCTCAGAGTAGTTAGATAGGAAACGCCGAACTCATCTAGCTTTATTTTAAAAATATGATTGACGTGTAAAAGTGTTTGTACAAACCTACTCACAGAAATAAAAATCATTTATCATTTAATCTATAACAAAAGTGGTAAATCTGTGTTTGTATCTATGTATGTTAAGGAAAAACTGATGCACTTTTAAAAGTTCTTTCAATTCAAAGCTACATTAACCCTGACTAACATTGATTATAATGTATTTTTTTATTAAGTCTTAAGTTCATTATCGCAGAAGCCAGTACTTCAAAAAAAAAGGAAATAGCGCCGCAGCTTTAAAGTGTGCATTTACCAAATGCTTGGATATAATTGAAAAGAATGTAGGTACTTAATACAAAAACATTAATCATTAATATAAAACAGTTCCAGTGGCACAATATATGTAATTAGGTACCATCTTTTTTTTTTTTTGGGTGGGAAATCATCAAATAACTTCTCCCGCTCTGGGCGGAGCGGGAGGGTGTGTCAGACTCTTACTGACTAAAACCCACCCGTATTCCTTCCTGTTGCCTGTGTTGCGGGGGCCTCGGTGACCCATAAGTACCTTCCCGCGACCCCGGCAGGCATCGGCCCTAGTGGACCCCTACTTTGTGCTGACGACATCTCTTTGAGGCGCGCGTGGAATACGACGCGCCGTCGACCCGGGCCTGGTCCTTACCGGACGGTGAGCTACCCATTGCTCACCGTCCGCAAGCCCGCGCCTACGGTGGCTGGAAATCCGCCCGAGATTCCCGACGCCCAGGGCGTCTCCTGCGGCGGCTAGGGGCGAGAGGGCGCGAAACGTGCCGTTCCCTCAACCGTCCCGCCTCCTCCTTCGCGAGCATTACTGCTTCGCAGAAGGAGGTGACGGCTGCCCATGCCCTCTCGCTCCGTACCATGGCCTGAACCAGGGCCGGACGCGAGAGGTCTCTGCCGCCGATCGCCTCCACGAGGACACGGCGGTGCTCTGCCCAAGCCGGGCAGACCTCCACCGTATGCTCCACCGTGTCCTCCGGGCGATCCACACAGTGGTGACACCCGGACGTTTCCTCCCGCCTTATCCGACACAGGAACCTCCCGAAGCGGCCGTGTCCGGTGTGGACCTGCGTCAGGTGAGGATGCCGTGGCGCCTCTCCAGCCACTCCTCAAAGAGGGGACTTATCGCCGCAATCGTGGCGTGCCCAGCACTGGGTTGCGACAACCGTACTTTCCATGACGCCATGAGATCCCGCCGGAGCTCCGTCCGCTGTGCCGCGATTTCTCGCGGCAGCGGACTAACGTCCCGGCGTTTCGCCTCCTCGCGCCACTCCCATACGTGCGCGAGGACTTTTGCCTCCAGATCCCATGGCGGCAATCCGGCAAGGAGGCTCGCTGCCTCACAGGAGACCGTGCGGTATCCCCGGACCATCCGGATGGCCATGACCCTTTGGGCCGCGCTCAACCGGCGGGCTGGCCGCAGCGCCAGAGAGCGTGCCCATACAGGAGCCCCGTAGAGGGCCATGGACCGCACGACACCCGCGTAGAGCCTCCGGCAGGAGGCGTTTGGACCCCCTAGATTGGGCAGGAGCCGCTTCAATGCAGCGCCCGCCCGCTCCAGTTTGTGAGCCAAACGTCGGAAATGCTCCACGAAGTTCCACCGGCTGTCGAGGACGAGTCCCAGGTACTAGGTACCATCTAGCTTGTTATCAAATAAAAATGCAACTTTTTAAAATTTCCTCACAAAACTACATGTTATTTATTGTAATCTTTTACTTTATTGTAAGAATAATTTCCACCTTTAAATCAGTTGTTATTGACATTACGGTACTACGAAACTTAAATGCAGCAATAGCTTCCCTGAGCCGTGATTACATCAAGTTCCCCCAGACTCATGCAGATATTAGATAAACCCAAATAGACTTTTACAATAGTAAAAAAATCTTTTGAAAATCTGGCTATATAATAATATAGCCAGATTTTCAAAAGTTATAGGTACATTGGATCGCACATATATATACATAATATCACCAGGATGAAGCCATGCTGAAACCTTGAGGAATAGAAAATGCTATATGTCAATCAATGTGCAAGCTATTTGTAACGCTCAATTATTATTAACTGACCTAGTAGCTAGGTGGCCAGGAAGTACCCATGATGAACGGATTCAGTGCATCTAGACGACATGCCCTGTTTGGGTTGGGAATGTGTTGTGATTTAGTACTTGTTGCAGACACTGGGTACATGAATAGGAATTATATGATGATGCCATTACATACGAGTCGCTACATCAGCCGAATCTTTATACAATGAATCCCAAATCAGGACACGCAACCCAATTTGGGTTATTTTGGGGTTGGAAAAGGCGCTTCCCAGTGTTCGCCCTGGGAATTAGGGTGAACTTAAAAAATGCGCTACCTATTATAGTGGCCACGGGTGTATTAAGCATTACGTAACATACTATTTTTTTTTTTTGGGATATTGTCAAACTATTTCTCCTTCCGTTGCCTGTGTTGCCAGAGGCCACGGTAGGATTTCGGACTTTCCCGCGACCCCGGCAGATTACACAACATCCTACAAATGAGAGGAGATGAAATGCATTTTGACGACCCCAATTTAGGCTTGCCAGCAGCATGGCAAGAAATATTACACCAGGGAAGAATACAGCGTTGCTGACTAAATTTAACGACGTGACTTCGCTAATGAGTAAAAATATATAATAAAATCTATATAGGTACTTACTTATTCCATGCTCAAGCTGTCACTTCCGTCCCTTTTCACGAAATCACCCTCACAAGACGCGTGAAGAAAGATTTTACACATCAATAAATGTATTAGCAGTGTGCGATGTAGACCAAAATCTTAAAAAAGCAAGACGGTTCCTTAAACTTACTAAGCTAGCACCAACTTACCAAGTATTACTAATAAATTACACAAAAACATAACAGCGTACTGCTATTTAATGACTGGTGTACATACTCGTATGTGCACGTTTAGTTTTAGACACGTTTCGTCACACATTCGGGCCGGGTGCGAGCGCGAGATAGCCGCCACGCATCGCCGGCTGGCTCTGGGACAAGATGTAGAATGCTGGAAATGGTCTCTTTAAAAACAAGCTTTTCCAAATAAGATGAAATAGTAGATTGTGTCACAAGGGACCAAAATAATGTACTCAGGCGATGGGATGAATCCAGAGCGACGCAAAGGATTCTAGAGTAGAATCCTAAGTGTAGCGAGGTTTTTTTAGCGAGCAATAGTTTTGGTACCGTGTGGCACACTCTGCTCTTTATCCCCCTCTATGAGAAAAATAAATAAGAGATGCTTTTTAGTAGTGAAGAAAATTTATATTTACATATCCAAATTACAATTTTATATTAATATAACATTTAAATTGTCTGTAATATTTTGACAAAAAGTAATGAAAAAACGAATAAGAAGTTCCCGCATATATTTTGTTTTATTCAGTTAACCGATGCCGCGTCGGCAGGCGCGCTTTTTTTTTTACCGGCCAGGACGTTATCGAAGCGAATTGCGTTCAAACTTTTTAATTAAACAGTGTTCCAAAAGTCATTTCGTCACTGTTATTAAGTGCACCGCAATGACCCATTTTGCTCACACTTATCGGAGAGATGGCATGAAAATAATTGCTGTTAACGCCTAAGAAAATAAATGTCTCTGAAATGTTTCTCAGCTGTTTCTCTTGTTGTCACGCGTGATCGTATCGATGTTATTAATGTCTTGAACAAAAAGTACATACATCCCATCACTACAAACTGTATGCAGGTGCTGTTCGTGGACTGAAAATAATATTAATAAACTAATTCACCGAACCGCAGTTTTAAAAAAAAATTCTTTCGATGCAGTTTGTAGAAAACCTTATAAGGTGCCGTTCAGTCAAGTGCCGATGAAATCAGTGCTCTGAGTGAATTACCTCGAAAATTTTACCAGGTGGTAAAAAATTTGCCTACAGGCCAAACATTTAACTGCTAAAATGTGATTAATAGGAATGTTGGGGCTAAAGGCTCGTGAAGACTAACATGATATCGCGGGTGCGACAGGCTTCAATATGACTGTCGCGCCCGCGATATCGCCCCAGCCTGCACGAGCTTTAACTGCGTAAAGCGTGCCAGCCCTACAAACGATATTAGGTGTTTTCTTTTCTTTAAACTAATTTAAAAGTCTCGTAATTACCTACTTAGTTTGCAAATTGACAGTTTAATTAAACTAATCACCCTCAGTTCATTTTGAAATGCAAAATTAAAAGCCTACAGAAAGTCAAAGGAAAAAGCTCATAATTTTGTGAAAAACAGTTTCGGGACGAGTACCATAAAACCCGCGGGCCGCCGCTGACACTAAAATCTTGACTTTGACTCGTTAGAAGAGGTTCAACATAGTTACTTTTAATTAATTGCAAACATTTAATTAGGATGTCTGAAGAAAGGTTTCACTTTTTTAAATTTTTAAGCAGGTACTGGAAAATAGAGGTGGGTGAGCAATAAATGTTTACTAAGGTCAGCTAAAATGTAATATCAGTCAATTAATCTTTATTGAAATCCATAATAAACACATATAGATGGCAAGTATTAACAAATATAAACAATTATGGACCCTGTCGGGCACAGCAAAATTTTAAATATGATTTTCCTTAGTCATAAATATTTAAATTATTTCCTATTTATCTATTTTTTTACATCAGTATTAGTTTTTATATATTGTTACTCATGTATTTTTGCTCTGAATATAATATTGGTCGGTCAATCAATTTATTTATTTTTGTATTATTATATGTTATCATTGCTTTTCATAGTTCTTGCTCTTGTTTCATGTTTATTATTATATTTGTATGAGTATGTGTTTATTGTGGTATATGGAAATGGTTCACCACTGACTACCTCCAGTATTGTCTCTCCTGCTCCATTAAATCCATACAAAAGTTGTCTGTAAAATAACACTTTTAGCGATAAGACCGCCCATCGTGTCACCAAAACGTGGTTTAAAAATATCGGTAATTCAGGCAGTATTTTTCTGTGTCTCCCGGGACAGGATATCATCACCATCATCCATCTACCTCTGTCTTTTCACAACTATGTTGGTTGTACGGTTAATAGTAGGATATGAGAACACACACTAATACTATCAGTGAATTTTCTATTATTGATATAAATTCAACTTTCCCATAAAACTGTTTTTACTTTTAGTCTAGAGAAGGTCCGTCCGTTTGTCATTCTAAAGACGAAATTATTACTTCACTGAAGTAATCTGACATGTACTAGATGTCACTTTGTGTAATAAAATGGACATATTTATTGTAATGGTGATCGCTTAGTTTAATCTATTTATATATAAGTCTAAAATAAATGTATATAATACACGTAAGTGTAACAGTCTAGAATACTATAGATATGGCGCTAGTCTGCACGAGCCTTTAGCCTCAACTTTGCTATTAATCACATTGTAGTAGTTAAATGTTTGCCCTGTAGGCTAACCTTTTAATACTTCGTAAAATTTTCGAGATATTTCAATCACGCTTAAGGTGCCGTTCAGTCGAACGGCACCTTAAAAGATTTTCTACTAACCGCACCGAAAGAAAATTTTAATAACTGCGGTTCGGTGGATTAGTTTATTAATATTATTTTCAGTCCACGAACACTGCATGTACGCTGCATCAAAGAGTTTCGTTGTAAGTAGTGTTTTTTTTTTTTTAATTCCTCTTGTATTGCAAGTGAATGATGCACGTGAATTCATTGTAGACGATTGATTACTCACAGAATTTTAAAACTTAACCGGTAACTCCCCATTGACTTCCGAATAGGAGTCGCACTCCCGAACCCTTCAGTCCCCACTGACACCGAATAGGAGTCTTGGGCCACGCGGTTTGCAACTCTATTATAATGCAATAAGGTGCTCATCCGTTATAAAAGAGTTGCAAACCGCCAAAGACTCCAAAGACGCCGAATAGGTGTCAGTGGGGACTGACGGTTGGAGGAGTGAAACTCCTATTCGGAGTCAATGGGGACTGACCCGTATAAGTAGTATCTTATTTAATATTTTGGTTTTTATAAAGTTACTGTATAGTAAATTTCTGACTTCAGGTTGATAGTAATTTTTCTTCGTTCATATCTAGCATCTCTATAGCCGGGTAATGATGGTCGCACTTCATTTACATAGTGACACAGCCGACGGTAATTAAAATCCTGGTGTGTGTCAAATTGTGTGTTTTGTGTTATTTCAGTCGCCGAGCCAACCTTATGTGGTAATTTGGATGGTACAAAGACCTTTATTGAAACAAAAGTATTTTTTATCCACAGGCTAGGATCTGTATAACTAGTTAAAGAGTCTGCTCTTAAGGAGACTACATGACCTAAACGCAACTTTTATAATGCCTTAAAGTATCTATATGATCCACTGCAGTAAACAAAATCAGAAAAATCTATGATAAGGATATATGCTAGGTAGATAGTGTGTTGAAAACATAATACGAGTATAACTAATTTGATACGATAAAAAAAAATCACGAAGATACCTCTAAAAAATTATTTTAACGATTAAAAACCATACTAAATCAATGCAATCATTGTGATATTTTGTCAGATTATTCTACAAGCAACATATTAGCATAATAGTGTTTTATTTTTTTATACAATCTATAGCTTTTTTGTAAATCAATAATTGCTTCATATTGTGCAATAAATTACCAGCGTTGTGTCATCGCGCTTCTCTTTCTTTTCTATGCAGTCCGCAAGTGACCGCTTTAGGTGTTGTCGGCCTCTTAATGTCTGTTTAAATTTACTCTTTAGAATTGTACAGTCTGCAAGAAATCCTATTTCGTTGGGATAAATTATTCCGAGTACCGAAACTATCAGCCATTAAACGTCCGCATACTGAAGAAAATACAAATAACAAGGTACGCAGCTGAAATAAATTTCGCCAAAACTGCAAATATGAACGTAAGTTGCCCCGAGTCACATCCAGACGTCTCATTCTGATGGAAAACTCGCTGCTTTAGATTTTCATTTCCACAGAAATATTACTGTGGAAAATGGTCACAAAAGCGTTACTTATTTCTTGAAATGTATATCATACCTATTTATCAAAATGTTGTGTTTTTACTACTGACCATTAGACCTGATAATAGCTCTTAACCTTCAAAGAATGAAGAGATCACAAAACATCACATCATGTTTCCGCCGTTGATGAGTGGGCAGAGGTACTACGTACCTAGGTACACCCACATTTCGCCGTTCCATTTAATAGCGAGCCTATGGCCATTAACTGAAAATTCTTCTTGGAAAATCCCAATAACACTTCTCCCGACCTGGGAATCGAACCCAAGACAGCAGTAGCGCTTGCGATCACGACGCATGGATCATCATCATCATCATCATCATCATCACCATCATCATCATCATCATCATCATCATCATCATCATCATCTGCCTATACCCTATTCCCAACTATGTTGGGGTCGGATTCCAGTCTGATTGGATGCAACTGAATACACTTTACATGGAGCGACTGTCTATCTGACCTCCACAACCAGGAAGGCATGAATAATAATGTACTTACTGAAATAGTGTAATGTGATAGAGGTGATAAAGATCTTAAAAAGACTCCCGTTTTGATTTCTCACAGATAGTCTGTATAATCTTTTTGTCTTCTAAACAATACCGAACAGCAAATAAAAGAAAGTATAAGTATATATAAGATATTATAAGTATCGATGCTACAGAGGGTAAAATAGAAAACACTTGATGAACTCGAAATGCTCGCTTCTCTTCTCGAAATTAAACTTCACTCATTCGCCGGAGAAACTTGGTGGTGACTTAGGTTCCCTTACTGTGGGTTTAAGAATTGATCGAATGGTATATCGAATAAGAATCGACGTGGTCTCGAATGATTCCGTATTCAAGAACTATAGATTGATTGTATTAAAAATTCGTTACCCTGGGACACTTTTTTTTTCTTTGTTTTTTTATATTAAAAGAGAGAAAGAAAATAGCTTTAAGGCTCTTACAGGCTGGGCGATATCGCGGGCGCGACAAGCATATTGCTGCCTGTCGCGCCCGCGATATCGCCTCAGTATGCAGAAGCCTTTATTTGGCATATCTTAAGTACATAAATTGAGATGCCAAATAAAGCTATTTTATTTCTCTCTTTTTTACTGCTTGATTTTAGTAAAGAAGTGGTTTATATTGACAAGGCCTGGGTTCTACGATTCTTAGTTTAACGGTGGTTTATTAATCGTATGGCACAGCTTTGAGTTGGTAATCCATGTTATAGTCTGGTTATTTGACCTATAAAATGGGTTGGGTGTTATTTAACACCTCCATCACGGCAAGGGTTGATGGCTTCTACGCCATCATACGTAAAAGAACTGCTTCATTATGGACTAGGTTGCGCGGTTGCGCGGTTGCGCGGCAAGTTCTAACAGCACCTTGCATCTTAATGCGGAGATATTCAATTCTCCAATTATGAAGGCCTTCGTTAGGGTTTTGATCGAATAACCTCTTAATAGGATACTCGATCAAGGCCAAAATTAATCGTCCTACTTGTTATTTTCAATTTATGTAATTTATTTCTTACTAACATAGTATATAAGTCAAATTGTTACTAAGAAAGTGGACTTTAAGTCTGAAATAAAGAATTATTATTTTTATTAACGACATATCTCTGTTTTTATTCATCTGAATGCTAATTGTCGTATTAAAAAAAAACGTTTAACAATGCGCTAAGATAGCCAGCGAAATTTAAAATTTCTTATGCTTTTTGCAATTTGCAGCACAGTGTCAGTTTGTATGTTAATTAAAATATTATGATTCGCGACAGTAACAAAGCCGAAAAAGACCAGGCCCGGCCTCATTTTCATGAGGAAATATTTTTGTTTTTATAAAAAACAAAAGTAAAATAAAAACAAAGTCATGTACGACCAAAAGGCTCCTATCTCAGCTTGATGCCGCGACGTTTAAAAATAAGTGTCCCAGCGCTGGTATTCTGATAGGACCCGCTGTGATGTCACGGACAGATACAGAAACAATTAATATTGAAAAAAAAACTGTCAGTCGTAGGACTTGCACGTCCCTGCCGGGGTCGCGGGAAGGTACTTATGGGTTACCGAGGCCCCCGCAACACAGGCAACAGGAAAGAATACGGGTGGGTTTTAGTCAGTAAGAGTCTGACACAACCTTCCGCTCCTCCCAGAGCGGGAGAAATTATTTGATAATTTCCCACCGAAAAAAAAAATTTAGAATTGGGCTCAAATCAATTCATCATTCCATGAAATAGTCATTCCACATTATGAACTTAGAGAATTGTATTTTTTTAAATTATGATTTTTATGATCATAATTTTATAAATAAATCTTAGATGCGGCCGCGAATCATGCTTTAATATTAACGTACAACCTAAAACTGACCTGAAAATTTGAATTTCGCAATCTTGTCTCAGCGACAATCAATGTTAAAAACTTGTAAAAAAATTAGGTATATATTGAGTTAAGTTTTTTTTTGGCTGATTGAGAGTATTGAGACTAAGATTCGAATGTGAACGTTTTTAAAAATTTTGAAATTGCACTCTATTCTGCTTGCTTGAATGTCTGTTGCTGTATATAGTTGACAACTAGATCCACGACTGCTTAACAGTTTTGCTGAACCTTTTAAAGAAATAAAGCTGTGGGTATAAATATAGTGGTGTCCTATTTATACCAAGAAGTATTTCCCAAGCCAGACAATTGGATTAAAATGTATGGTTCGTAAACGTAGTAGCGGTCTCGCTGTCAGCTAAAGTTACTCACGCTCTACTGCTTTAGTTCAGCAGTAAACTGAAAAATTGTGCAAAATTCTTAATTTTGATCATTATTGTGGCAACTGGGTTAAGCTTATGTTTGATATATTTTGTTTGATGACAAACTGAAGGAGATTTTAAATCTGTTCACCTTAGTTGAATCATAGGCGTAATTTGGTCAATAGCTTGCTGCCAAAATCAGTCCATGGCCACATTATTTGACGTCATCATTGGTTGCCATGTTTTCTCCACTCCACCTTCTTTGTACGATACTTGCCTTGTTTGAAATAACATTATTTTACCCCAGGCTAATAAGTGATATACATAATTTGAATACTATAAATAAAGATAGATAAATAGACCAATCATTTTTCAGATTATTTAAAGTACATAAATCTTTTAAGGGGTTCTGTGTTAAATGTTACAACAAAGTACCTTGTTATATATTGCAAAATATATTACTAATTAGAGGTTAATATCCAAGGTAAGAATGCTTGGAAACATCTCCATAGGATAATCTAGAGTCTAGACAAAATCAAACTGGTTGCTATTTTAATTGTATATTTTTTATGACTTTGATTTTACATTAACGGTAATTAACACACTGACTTTATACTTTTTTTCGGAAAACGTATACTTTTACAATGTTTATAAATATGTGAGCATCACGTATCTATCACATAATTAATTTATATCATTGCTTCTTTTTTTTACCTTTTTGGTATAGTCATTTTATTCTAGTTGCATCGTCTTTACATATAATTATATTCATGTACACAAAATATTGCAAAACATTTTAAAAGAGTAACGGTGTAGTTTCTTGCCCATTATTCTCCAAACGAAAGTACTTTTTGGCAAGAGCGACTAGAATCAATTCTTTTTTTTTTGGAAATTTAGACGTTAATATGTGCCTTTTATTTGTCTATTTGAAATATAATATATTATATACAATACATATATTATATTTTAGTAATGTGCGTTTTGTGTGTGCAGAATAAACAAATTTTCTTTTTTTTTTAAATAAATATTTTGACTTTGGCTTTGCCTTACATCTAGCCTAATCATGAATCATAATCACGTTTATCATCATCATTGTTCAATAGCCTTGTTTCTTCCACTGCTTAATACAAGCACTCCATTATTTCCCATGTTTTCCCTCGTCTGGTTGAACTACTATCGTAATAACTTCATCCAGCCTTCAGTTATGACTAAACTCTCTCTTTCAAAATTTATCTGTGAACCCGAACCTCATCTATCACATTGGCACAGAAACCATTTATCAAGATAGTATATACAGCATTCGGCCTTTGACCCTACGTTTGAAGACAAAGACGGAATACCAATGGGTTACAAGATCAGTCATTGGAAGGCAGTCGCAAGAAATTACTAGTTAGTATGGTAATTTCTGAAGGAAGGGTTTCGGGTGCCTTCTTTGAATTGTTTTAAGTTATTAAGAGTTTTCGTTTAATTCTTCGATAGGATTAGATAGATAGATAGATAGAATACTCTATATTATGTACACCATAAAAATTACAGCTATAAATGTAGAAATTTTACATAGGGTGACACAATGGGCGGTCTTATCGCTAAAAGCGATCTTTTAAAGACAACCTTTGGATGGATTAGGGGGGATAGGAGTGACAATACTGCAGGTAGTCTGTGATGTACCATTCACATATATACAACAAATACATACATACATAAAATATATTAAAATTATCTATATAATATATTCAATAATAATAAATCATAAAACTAGCGCTAAGAATCAAAACAGGTGCAAAGAACAGAGAAAAAAAAAAATATATGGTTAAGGAGAGAGATAGTGTTTTTTACCATCTAAATTGAATGTTAGTAGGGTAAACAAAACAGTTTATAGCATCAAGTTACCCCGTTGCATTTCCTTGCTATATTTTCTAAACTTATTTGAATACCGCTATATTAAATAATGCATCCTTGTTCAGACTAGCAATGATAAGTAGGTAGAAGTTGTAAATTGAAATCATTCTGATCTAAATCTATGTCAATTATTATTATAATATATATAACTTTTGAAGAAATTCTTAGTTCAGATACTAGCTGGCACAGACCGAATCATGGTATCACGTAACCCATAAAAATAATTACGATAAAGAAGCAGACATAGCGACACATGCTCTCATGTAACGTCTTTATGTAATGCGACATATTATGACACAAAAGGTCTGACGCAAATACAACGTGTAAGATATTATTAGTGTCGGGGTAGAAATCTAGTCCATCTTTCGTAATAGGGTTTTATGAGAACCCTAGAAAAAATTGGGTGATACTGATACGTGTATATATGTATTTAGCCTTTTTAGGGTTCCGTAGTAAACAAGGAACCCTTATAGTTTCGCCATGTCCGTCTGTCTGTCTGTTTGTTCCCGCTGTAGTTCAGAGACGCTTAGAAAGCTTTAATTTGTAATAAATTCTTGAAAAAAAAAATTTTTTTGGGTTTACCTCCCTTTCACGTAATGTGGGGATGATATTGTTTTATTGTTGGATAGGCCGTTCAAGAATATTACGGGTCTGTGAACACCGTTTTTCTATTCAAGGATCCGTTTCCGTAATGTTAAGCTTTAAAGAGTGCTATTTTTTGTTTGGTTTATGGAGCTAAATGGTTGTTTATGAAGATGTGAAAAAAATCAAGACAGTAGTAAATACAATTCAATTAAAAGGAAAACTATCACAGCTAAGTAGGCTTTACAAGTTAACGAGTTAGGCCGTTTACACATTATGCCGCTGCGGCAGCGTTTTTCGCCGGCGCGGTACATAAACTTGCCGCCGCTGCCACGGCGTCGTAAGGCTCCTTACAATTCCAAGGGGAACTAGCGCTGCAGCGCCGCGGCGGCGGCGGTGTGCGGCATAATGTGTAAACCGCCTAATAATCGACCAACTCAAAATTGCAGTTGGAGAATTGACCGTGACCTATATCGATGTATGGGACAACATGTTTTTTAACTACAACGTTGAGTTTGTTTTTAGGATAAATTCATAGTAACATTTCCCAACTACGGAACCATTCATTGTGCGTGGTTCAGCACGCACTTGGCCTGTTTTATTTTTGTTAAGACTGTTTTAGCTGGTCACGAATGAAATTTAGAAGCCTGTATGCTATTACCAAGAGATCTATAAATGATGCAATACCTATCTAAAAATCACAAAGAAAAGTCGTATATATACTCAACTGCGTCTTTCAGTGATTCAAGTGTATTTTTATCCTATATTTTGATCTACCACGAATTGTTATGACAAGGCTCGTTCAAATTAGAATCCATTATGTAGTCTATTGAGAGCAGCTGTGGTGGCCCAATGGTAACGGCCCTGATTTACGAGTTGTAGTTCGTGGGTTCGAACCCAGACAGGCGCTACTTTGTGTAAATAATTTCATCACCACTTCTCTCAAAACTGTGAAGGAATACATCGTGAGGAAACCGGCATGTCCTAAAACCAAAAATTCGAAGACATGTGACATCTACCAATCCGCACTAGGCCCGCGTGGTAGATTACAGCCCACTCCCTCTCGAAGAGAGGAGGCCTGTGTCCCACCAGTGGGAACATTATAGGCTGATTATGCTATGTTTAGTCTATTCTATCCTACTCAAACTCCATGGTTGATCTGTCTTTGCCGTTACTATTTATTACCAAAACACGATACAACTCAACAAATATTGCACTCGTTTGCACAAGTTTGCCGTTAACTTATTAAAGGGTAACTGCTACCCAGTTCCATTCAGCATATCCTTGCAAATCTTCTTTGCCTACGAATTTCCCTAACAAACACAATCTCTTAAACATGCTAACACACACTTTGACACCTAGCTTGAAGCCTTCCACTCCTGATACCGCACCGTGACGGATACCCACTGGTTAAATATAGGAATATACTCTACTATGGTAATTCTCATCTGCTACCGAAGTGCCACCGACAGCCGAATATGCTAATTGGAGCACCTACCTTGGAAATGTAAATCAATGTTTTTTTGTGACGGATGAATGTGATTCGAGTATCTTGATTGAGGGACATGTCGGTAAATGTTGCTGTTATTTTGGAGAGAGAGATATTGTCCTGGATATGTAGTATGTTTAGTAAGGTGAAGTTTGTTGTCAAAGGCGGGCTGGGGATCGCGGAAGTCGCATAAAATCCCATGATCCCCGGTGCAAGTGTGGGCGGGAAACATCGGTGTGGTTTTTAGAGGTTCCCTCTATCTGGCAGAATCTTGATGCTCTGAAATTTATTTGGCATAACAAACTTGGCATAATTTTCTTTAAACGAATATTATTAAGGCATAAAAATTATTTAATATAATTATTGTATGGCGGAATGTTTATACATATGTCCGATTTTACAATGGGATAACTTTAAGATGGCAGAATTCAGGGCGTCGGGAATCCCGGGCGGATTTCCGGCCACCGTAGGCGCGGGCTTGCGGACGGTGAGCAATGGGCAGCTCACCGTCCGGTAAGGACCAGGCCCGGGTCGACGGCGCGTTGTATTCCACGCGCGCCTCAAAGAGATGTCGTCAGCACATATAGTAGGGGTCCACTAGGGCCGATGCCTGCCGGGGTCGCGGGAAGGTACTTATGGGTCACCGAGGCCCCCGCAACACAGGCAACAGGAAGGAATACGGGTGGGTTTTAGTCAGTAAGAGTCTGACACACCCTCCCGCTCCGCCCAGAGCGGGAGAAGTTATTTGATGATTTCCCACCCTCAAAAAAAAAAGATGGCAGAATTTTATTTGGCATAATTACTTTTGGCAAAGTTAAAATTCCGCATAATTTCAGGGTAGACCCGGTTTTTAGTCAGTAAGAGTCTGACAGAGCCAGGGGTGGCTCGCCCCAGGGCGGAGGACTTCAATGAGGATTTACTAACCCGGAACAAATAAAAAGGAAATTTTGGTAAATGTTGCTGTTATAAATGTTGTCATGGATATTTAATATGTTTAGTAAGTTGAAGGTACTAAAGGGTCACCGAAGCCCCTGGCAACACGCAACCGGAAGGAATACCGGTGGGTTTTAGTCAGTAAGAGTCTGACACACCCTCCCGCTCCGCCCAGGGCGGGAGAAGTTATTTGATGATTTCCCAACCTCAAAAAAAAAAAAAAGCCTGTTACTTTTTCTCGGAGAGCATAATTATGCTCAAATATGTCTCATCCTAGTATCGACTAATGACGAGACATAATATAATATGTTGGCATAATACGATATGTCACTATAGTTTGATTCGTTCTTAGCATAATCCCCACAGCATGCAGAATTCGTTTTACAATAATTTTTAGGGTTCCGTACCCAAAGGGTAATACGGGACCCTATTACTAAGACTCCGCTGTCCGTCTGTCTGTCTGTTTTTCCGTCTGTCACCAGGTTGTATCTTATGAACCGTGATAGTTAGACAGTTGATATTTTCACAGATGATGTATTTCTGTTGCTCTGCCGCTCTATCAACAAATACTAAAAAACAGAATAAAATGAATATTTAAGGGGCTCCCATACAACAGACATGATTTTTTGCCGTTTTTATAGATAATGGTACGGAAACCTTCGTGCGCGAGTCCGCCTCGCACTTTGCCTTTTTTTCGGTTTTCATTTGAAACATTTTTTGGTACAATTTGGCCTAAAATTTTATATCAAATCAATTTTCTGTCATTAAAAATAGCTTTTGTGTACAAAAATTATTTGGTCTCAATTCTAGATAACCTATTCAAATGAAAAGGCTATACCGGTGAAATAACACGTCATCAGTTTAATTACAAATGTTTTGTAACTCGCATCGCATTGCACCCGGGGGCATCGTTAGCTTATGTTAATTACTACTGCATTCGTGTTCAGGTTTAGTTTGGTTGCAAAAATAGGTAAAATGCAATTTAAAAACAAATTGTGTGTGGTTTTTAAGCCATTGGAACTGAATTCTTGGTTAGGTTAGACGAGCAAACATTAAGTCGTCAGACTTAATGTTTGCTCGTCTAACCAGAGAGAGTAAGTTCAGTGTAAGTGAGCGGTGACCACGTACCGGAAGGTACTTGGTCAGTAGGTGGCTGTAATGGTGATCGTGATAAAATTTTAGTATCCTTTGGCTAGAGGAGGGAGGTGGGAGGGGAGAGGGAGGGTGGCCCCTTCTCCTCTGGCACTCCCATGAAAAGGTAACGCACCGTTCTTGAGAAAAACAAAGTATTATTACCTAACCTCAAAACACTTGAAAGTTGCTTAAAAGGAGTAGTCGGAGCCCCACTACGCGGGGCTCGATGGTTTAAAAAAATACCCACAAAGGAGATGGCGGCGTCTGAGTTTGCTCACTCCGCTTGCTGACTAGACCCTGCCATCCCCTTCGAACCTAACCTGTCCAAGTCGGGTGCCCCAAGTCCCGAGGTCGCTTCGCTCGCTCTTGGATCCTAATTTCTCCTAGTAACAGAAATAACATTGCCTTTTGTACACAGATACGTTCAGTGGAAGTACAACCACAGAGAAAACGCATTCACGCAACTCGAGGAGAAACAGTTTTATCGAAAGAACACATGACGCAAATGGCATACTGTTTTTTTTTTACGTGTTGTTTTATCGATTTTGCCTGACATTTTACAACAGGGACAATATACTGGTATAGATTTGGTTGTCAAGCGCCCATTTTTCGCGAGAAGGTACTAATGGGTCACCGAGGCCCCTGGCAACACAGGCAACAGGAAGGAATATGGGTCGGTTTTAGTCAGTAAGAGTCTGACACACCCTCCCGCTCCACCCAGAGCGGGAAAAGTTATTTGATAATTACCCATCCAAAAAAAAAAGCGCCGTTTTAACGTTTCGTTTTCGCTTCTTATCTGTTTTGAGGTTAGAAACATTTTTTATTAATTTCTCGAAAAATATGCATTACCTTTTAATATGTAAGAGTGGTAGCATTATAAACAGGGACAGGGTTGGGCTCTACCAGCTTAAACCCTCCAACTCCTGCTAAAACCAATATGATCATTTTATTACAAATGAAATGTAATGAAATGAAATGAAATGAAATTGTTTATTCTGTAAATAGGATATGACAATCACTTTTACACGTCATATTAAAAAATAAGCTAGATGGAGTCGACATTTCCTATCTGACTACCCCTGAGAAGAAATGGCGAAACAAACTCAAGGGTCAAAGTCTCTTTTAAAGTCCAGACATAATCTTGGTCAGATCATGTGAGGACCATGTAGATCTATGTCTGAAATGGTCTTTTGAGGAAAGAACCACACAAATTTGAGTGGACCTGTCCAGTCAGTGCAAGCATTTGTCAGTAATCGTGTAGCTCAACTCAAAACGTAAGGAGCTCAACGACTCGACGAACAATACCAAGGAAAGGACAATTGGGTTGGCCGCATAAAGAACTCAAAATGCCAGACCATCATTAAAACTAAGAGAAAAAAAAACAACAAGAAATAAATAAAAATGACCCACATAGTGCTCACATTCACAATAATTAAAGTAATACTCGTATAATACTTTTTAAGGTACATAAATATTCACGTAATTTTGCTTATAATATTCATCAATGTCAATATGTACATATAGTTGTATAATTTTAAATTTTATGGTTTTAGCACAAAGCTTATCAGAGCGAGCAGCTCAATCCCAAGCTTTTTTGTCTTCTAAATAATCTGAAATTTTATAGTACCCTTTTTTACAAAGTTTGGTTTTAATACAGCTTTTAAATCGTTTAATGGGTAAATTTCGAACAAAAAGTAACAGCTAGCATATGTCAGATTACTCGACTACAGACTTACAGTGAATTAATAATTCGACTTTAAATATTTTGAATTATACATATACTCCACATACTATAGCAGTGATTAAATATTCACAGCATGATAACCATTTGTTATCTGCCTTTTAATCCCTAGATCATCTAACAAACATTACAGCATATAAATAGCTATAATATTTCATCTAAAGAACTTAAGAACACCACAAAAGTCTTAACTAAACCCTTTCTAAAATCTCAAAATGAGAACAATAATGACACGAAGTCTTAACAATACATTCTCGCCATTATCCCGTTCTAGACGACGAAACAACCCTTAATTATTAACATTTAACATAATATTGCGTGTTCCGCTTCAAAATAAGGTGGGGTTTCAACAACGCGACCGCAGCGCAATGACGAACGAATAAAGAACGGATTAATTCGTGGTTTAAATGTTATGACTAAAATGGATGCTTAATTCGTGTTTTTACGAATAGTTTTTCATTGTGCCTAAAGGTTTATTTTAATTATTCGGCCGTTTGTTTTAGGTTGGATTTGTGCCAGGTTGATGGCATTTGATGGGACTTAAACATATCTGACGATATGTGGGTGTACTATAGTTACTGCCTATCCCTTCGGGGAAACAAGGCGTGATGTCATGTTTTGTTAGTCGGAATGAGTATCGAGAACTGATGTGAGACTATCCTGTATATTTCGCTTTTCCTGAGAGTATTCCAACTGAAACCAAAGATAAAATTAAAACTAATATAAATCATAAAATAGAACCAACGAACACTCTTTTAATTCTAAATTTTACATCAACAAATACATTGAATGCCAACTTAGCATAAACCTACACTGACTTCCAAAGAAAAAAGGGCTTGAATACAAATTAAGACAATTACTTCGAGACGCAGTCGCATTATCATTTTATTTGTCGCTTTAACAATATCCACCCTTAACACGAACGACATTCTCTTTGTGTTGCCGACATGGTATTCCACATTAAGTAAACGTTTTGAATTAATTTTAGTAACAACGAAAACCGATGGTGGAGTGACAATATTTAAGGAGAACTAAAACTGCTTCGGGAATTCGAAATTCCAGTTGGAACATTCGAGAAGTGGTTTGTAGTATCAATATTGTTTTGATCGGAGCTAAGTTCGGATAGTTGTGTTTGCTTTGAATAGTCGAGTGTGAATGTAGGAAACTAGGAAGCTAGTATACAAATAGAAGCATAGGAGTTACTCCGACGTATCGACGGCAGCAAAGTACAAAAAGTTAACTGCACTTTTTACGAAATTCACTTTTTTACATAATTCGACTCAGCATTCATACACACACAAACACTTCCATTCATCATTCATATCTGTATTTTTTTATGGTACACATAATAAAGAGTATTATATTCTATTCTTTGTTTTACAACCGGCACTTTCATCGATTGTAAACAAAGATATCAGTCACATAGCCGTTTTAATGTGGGACTGATAGCTTTTTAAACTATGTATTTTATAGTTTTTTTTATTTAATAAATAAGTCACGTAGGCGTTACAAATAAAAGTTAAATAAGGAAAATTATTACATGCCCTTGTTTATTATGGCAATCCACAATCTAAAATACAAAATAATAGGAAGTCCCGCGTAAAAACGGATAAATACATCTGAGAGAAGTAGATAAATACATCTACCGTATTTTGGAAAAATATGTATATTACAGTAATTGACCTTAACGATTTCCTTTGTAATGTCTTATTTACCTGTTAATATCCTTACCATTTACCTATTAATATATTGGTATAGTAATTTCTTCATCATCATCATCATTTCAGCCGCAAGACGTCCACTGCTGGACATAGGCCTCCCCCAAGCACCGCCACTTCGACCGGTTTTGTGCTTCCCGCATCCAGCGGATTCCTGCGGCCTTCACAAGGTCATCGGTCCACCTTGTAGGAGGCCTTCCAACGCTACGTCTTCCGGTACGCGGTCGCCATTCCAGAACCTTTCGGCCCCATCGGCCATCTGTTCTGCGAGCAATGTGCCCTGCCCACTGCCACTTAAGTTTGGCAATTCTTCGGGCTATGTCGGTGACCTTGGTTCGCCTACGGATCTCTTCATTTCTGATTCAATCACGTAGGGAAACTCCAAGCATAGCCCTCTCCATTGCCCTTTCAGTGACTTTTAGCTTTTTTATAAGGCCCGTTGTAAGCGACTACGTTTCAGTGCCATAGGTCATCACTGGCAACACGCACTGGTCAAAGACTTTCGTCTTGAGACACTGTGGTATGTGGGACGAGAAGATATTGCGTAGCTTCCCGAACGCTGCCCAGCCGAGTCGGATTCGTCTTCACATATAATTATATAATTAATGTACCCGTACAAAATATTGTAAAACATTTTACAAGAGTAACGGTGGAGTTTCTTGCCCATTCTTCTCGGTACGAAACTACCTTTTGGAAGGGACGACTAGAATCAATTCAATTTTTTTTTAATATTGACGTTCAAAGGTGTCTTTTATGTGCCTATTTAAAATAAATACTTTGGCTTTGACTTTATTAACTAAATGTTGTAAGATAGAAGAAGATAGCTTTGTTGTTCTATTAATTATCAAAGTTTGGCGTTAAAAACGTGCTGCTGTAAAATCATGATTTTGTAGATAACCGTTTATTATTTGCACCCAACGGTATATGTACTTTAAAAATATATTTTTTTTGATAACATACACACACCTACTCGTGATTAATTTTCGAATAAGCTGACAAAAGTTATCTGACTTAATACTTAAATCGTGTCATTCTAAGTTATTTAGCAGTGGTGGCCCAGCGGTAACGGCCGCGACTTACGAGTCGCGTTTGTGTAAATTATTTCATCACCACTGCTCTCCAAACGGTGAAGAAAACATCGTGAGGAAACCGGCATGTTCTAGAACCAAGAATTCGAAGACATGTGACATCTACCAACCCGCACTAGGCCCGTGTAGTAGATTACAGCCCACTCCCTCTCGAAGAGAGGAGGCCTGTGTCCCAGCAGTGGGAACATTATAGGCTGATTATGCATGTGTGATGTATGTAAGTTATTTTACCTGCATTTTATAGATGCTTTAATCTATATAAAAGGGATGAAAAGTACTTATGCATAATTAAGTCTGATTCATTAGTCTGGCAATCACATTAACCTCTATGTGTCCTCGAGTATTCAATTCAGTCAAACACCTATTAAAGGAGGTTGCATATACCAACTTATAAAAAACGTAGTCATCAACCAACTGTCCATTTCAACTGTTTTTTCCATAAGTATATCTCTATCAGTCGTAAGTTGTGCTTACTAGGAAGTAAGCACGGAGGTTAGGATCTTGCTATATAAATATCGTCTTTCACACAATCTAGACATATTTCTCACACAATCTAGACAGGCGCGACGAAACGGTGTGACGCGATTCTGGTAGAACAATTTCCATGATGTTTCCATAGAAATTGTTCTACTAGAGTCTATTATATTTATTCTGACTCTTTCCTCATACGCATTCATACGTATGTATGTATATTACTTTTCTGGTCACATAGTCCCAAACACATATTAACATCAGCTATCGTTTCATGTCCAAACTTATAGGGACCTGACCAAAATATTCTAATGCTTGCTTTCTATGCGAATGCTTGGGCTGTAGTGCAATTAGTATGCAATGTCCAAGAATAAATATTTGCTCTGATGTAGGCAGTGTTTGTTTACCAGATACGTGTTTCGCCGTAGTGTGTGTAGGATCCTTACGTGGGTCAGGTCAAGGTAAAAGTTACTTTGATTAATAAAACATCACGCTTGTATTCCCCAAAGGGTTAGACAGAGGCGTTAACACCCACATTTCGCTAGTTAATTATTTTGTGTAAATTTTTGCTGTAAATTATTTTGTGAAATTCGTATATTCCCAAACTTAAGACGCTGACAACACTTAAACCGCGGTCACTGTCATATTGCATAGAAAAGAAAGAGAAGCGCGATGACACAACGCTTGTAATTTATTGCAAAATATGAAGCAATTATCTATTTACTCAAAATTGAGTTGAGTAATCGAAAATAAAAAACAACCAAGTTCTGCATTCAAATAAGACGCTCTTGTCTTTCAACATTTGTATCTGTAATTTTTATGGTGTTCATAATAAAGAGTATTCTATTCTATTCTATTCTATTCTTGTTATTAATTAAATACGTAAAGTATATTGATATTTAATACAGATATTTTAGATTAGAACTCAAGGTAAGAGGTTAGTTTAACGTTAGTTTTTATCGAGATTTTTTTCCAAAACGTGTTTTGTTAACAACCAAGTTCTGGGAAATATGTTCAAAATTAACATATATTTTTTCCGCTACCACAAACTAAACAGATTTGGCAATTTTTTTCTTAAGACAAGCCTATTTTGGGCATTTGCGTCTTGTCAGCGCCTTAAGTATTTTAGCCAAAGTGGCAAACAAAGAGTTAGAACCTTCTCGTTTCATTTTTGACATGAACCTAGCACATGATTTTTTTAGCTCAGTTGGATGATATTATTCTCACATTATCTTTAACCCACTGGAGCTGGACTCAGGTCGACACTTATTAAAGACGTCGACTCCGTAAGGTCGTCACTTCGTGTGCAGTAGTTTTTAATTTTGTTGCATAAAATATATATATTAGTTTAGAGTTATTGTTTTTATACTTATATATGTATTGTGTTTTTATGGGCCTTAGTTGCCTATGGGGCTTGTGGCTAAATAATTACAGCCGCACGGGTTAATCGATCAGGTTAAGCTACGCTTGCCGCGGTGTGTCCTTGGATGGCTGACCATCTTTACATACCAAGACCCCGCCGTGCCTCGGAAAGCACGTTAAGCCGTTGGTCCCGGCTGTCATTCGTGGATCTTTGACAGTCGTCGGGTCGGGACGTCAGAAGCTCGAAAGTCTGACAACCAGTCTTACCAAGGGGTATCGTGTTACACAGTAACTGGGTTGTGGAGGTCAGATAGGCAGTCGCTCCATGTAAAATACTGGTATTCAGCTGCATTCGGTTAGCCTGGAAGCCAACCCCAACGTAGTTGGGAAAAGGCTAGGCAGATGAGATGATGAGTTGCCTGAAATAAAGGATATTATTATTATTATAATAATAAGTTCATACAAAGGCCGCGAGAAACCGGCCAATGCAGCTGAGTAGAATAGAAATAATATTCTTATATTTCCAAATGCAGTCCCCTCTTTCTCTTAAATTCATTAGATATTACCTACGTCCCTAAAGTTCTCACACCTGTGGCCAACGATATGGTTCCGACGTTATTACGAGTGGAAGTTGTAAGCGTTTCTGCATCCAGTTTCCGATATTGTGCTTACTCTAACATACATGCATAGATTCAGCTTGTAAGACCATCTGCACATGGGGCTTCCAGTGACCACTACCATGAATAGTCAAAGGAGAAATTGCCACAATCACAAACAAAATGGCAGCTATACGTCTTCTTGGTGGAGTAAAATCTCTTAGACGCTTTTGACCAAAACCATGGGTACCATTTTTGGGTTAGGTAGAGGTGTACCTATAGTACACCAACATTTCGCCACTTATGTTTAAGTCCCATGCAATAGGAGCTGAGCCTATTGCAATCAACCGGGCACACATCTAGACTCAGAACTGCTACTGAGAAATTCCTGATGTAAAACCCAATAACTTTATTTCTTCTTTTTGTTTTATTTTTTCTGCTACTCTTTGAATAGCCCTAATGAATTTTTGTGTATAATGTATGTCCTATTTTCTATATGCTCATCAATTTGAAGGGACACTGGCTTCTAAGATACAGGTACTTAAACCTAGTTTAGAAGTCAGGGTTTTTCACTCTGGAACACTAGCTTAAGCCATTTTTTTTCTTAGATCTAAATAATGTAAGTGCGTTTTTGGAGAAATAAATTTATATTTTTTATTTATTAACACTTTGCCCCGCCTAGGAGTCGAACCCAGGACCTCATGCTCCGCAGTAGCGTTTGCGTCCACTGGAAAAACAAGGCAGTTCATACCATACCATGTTTTTTGTTATGTTTTAATTGGTAGGATGATAATATTGGCAGTCTTGTCAATATTTTTCACGTCGCAAGGGCTAAATTTTACCTTCTAAATATTCACATGACAAACTATCTAGCTCACGACTCTATTTAGCAGTCTCGGGAAACCCCAAAAGAAACAGCTGAAACAGACAAAAATAATTGCGTTTGTTACAATAATGGGGTCCAAGTACCCATAAATCTCATGTTGAAATCCCTTTAAACAACCTACAAATGCCATTTACTGCAAAAGAGACAATAATATGTCAAGTCGACCCAGACAGGAATAAACACAATAAAATTTTACTATGTCGTCACACATTCACGTCAAAAACTTTTGAAGTACAACATTTTAAATGCCCTTCACAAATCGTGGCTGTTGGCGTGAGATTTATATCACCTAAATGTTTAAAAGCACGTCATCATTGTCACGCCTTGGAATAAAAGTTTTGTTTTAAAACTTTATGAGGCTCCCTACATCGATGTTTCGAGCTAGCTTTTTAATGTGTTGTACTCGTACGCTTGATTTAACACTGGTTGATTCGGTAACGAACTCAGTGGTTCTATTAATTAAAGTTAAAATATCTACTGTGTGAGTTTTTCTTTCAACTGGCTCTTTCAATCTGCTGTTCCCAAGAGCGAAGAGAAATAAATAGGAGACGAAATACATATTGATTAATTTAATACTACGCAAACATTTTATCAATAACATCACCGGACGGAAAAGACTAAGCCAGCTTGGGAACTGTTACGTTACCCTGCCTAGATCTCAGACTATTTCCGAAAACACAACACGAAAGCTAAGCTTATGGAAATACATCTAGAGGATACTGTGATAATACACATCCATGAGCAAACTTGGGATGAAAACTAAAACCGTATAAGAAAAATAAAAATTGGTTGTCTGTAAAGTCGGTTTACGGACGATAATTTTACGTGATATCGAGAGAATGCGTCACAAGCCGAACGCTTCAGCCGATCGTGCTTCTCTATCGCTAGTTCCGCGCTCTCGCTTGCACCCTCGGCTCAGGCGGAACGTGACACTTTTTGCGTGCAGCCGGGTTCATCGATTGATAAGACGTTATCACGTCAAAAATTGCAGAATAAAATGTATATTCTTCATCGTCACTATCAATACTCGTACAATAAAAATTGTCAAGTAGAAGTGAATTGTGTATCAAGTCTCTGCTTTTCTTTCTTACAGTTTTTTTGTAATCAGGTTCCTTGTTTGATAGATAAGGGATTATTTTTCCGGTGATATAGCAAGAATTGACTTTTATTGGAATTCATAGAAGGAGGAACGAGCATTATTGTACCTACTGAATAAAATATTAGTTTCCGAGAACCGACAAAAAGTCACCGTTGTCACAGACTTAAAAAAAAAGGAGGTTATCAATTCGATACGTATGTATGTAATATTATTGGAACTGTAATATATTCAAATACTCGTAATGCTAATCTATCAGGGCTTCCAAACAAATATATATTTTTTTTGATAGGTATATGTATGTATGTTTGTCCACGCATTTCTCCAAAACTATAAATCGGATTGTGACCCATTTATTTTAACTTGGCGAACAGCGCAAGTTTCATCTAAATCGGTTCAGTAGCCTGACTTATTGATACGACCTACGGGTGTGTAGTGCCAAAGGAAAGACATCTCAAAACTTTGGTCAAATTCTAGTGCATGTAAGAAAAATCATAAGGAAAATCAAATTATCAACTACTTATTACAAACACAAATATTCCAGTTTTTACTTAAACTAAAAATTACGAAATAAAAAAGTAATTTATAAAAAATTAAACTTTGACTTCAAAAGAAATTAACTCAAAATTATGAAGCAATGCTTTTTATATATACACAAAATTAACCAACAAACGAAATCAAAAGTAGGTAGGAAACAAATTGGGAGCCTAAATTTTTTTTTGAGGTCAGTGCTAGCACTTGAAAGTACACATCAAATATAAAAAATGGCTTTACTTGCAACGGCATTTATGTTGTATGACTGCCATGACTGCTTTCGATGGTTAGCGGTTTATTTGCACCTAAATGATGCATTCAAATTTTACATCATAGCTATCAAAACTATGTACTTCTTTAAGTGACAAATTCAGATACCTATATGTATAAGTTCTTATAAGTAATATGTTATTAGTGAATAAGTCGTACCGTACGATTACTTAGACTAAAATAAATTAAAAATAAATACAGCATCAAGTCCGCCTCTGTACAGTTGTGAGTTTAAATAAATAATTAAATAATAAATAAATATTTAAAAAGAAAAAAACATTAATAAAACCATGGTTTATTTTAGAAACCTATCCAAATACTAAACTCAATAGAAGAAGCAACAGTTTGCTCGTGTTCAAACAAAAAACAAAAGAACCGTAGGTACTGAAATAACACGTTCTTCCAATACTTCAAGCCAGAACGGAGTAACTCTTCGACAAGTAAAAGAAAATGGAAATAAATCGGCCATACTGTTGCTCCCGTTATATTATTCAACGGCTGAGGCAGTTTAAGAAAGACAAAGAAAAGACATGTTGAGATTTGGTGCGATTTTTTTCGCCCAAATTCGGATTTATTTCGCCCGCAACTTATGGATAGTTTGGGCCATGAATTAACCGTAGGGGAGAATCGTGGCCCAAACACACATGGCCATCGTCCATGGCATGGGGTTAGGCACCATAAACTTGGCCATTTGTTTGGCAGGGTTCGATGGTGTTGGAAAAATTGCTGCTGAATTATTAAATAAATTTATGGCAGGAAAAAGGAAAAACTCGGGACATCAAATATTCGGGGCTAAAAATATATCTATTGCAGAAAATATGTTAATACAAAAATCCGCCTCTTGTAGCAGAATTTACTGATTTACAAAAAAATATATTTAATCAGCGATAAGTGCCTACTTCAGTATAAGTAGGTACTCATCGCTGATTAAATATTTTTACCCTATAAATTGATTGATTGAAAGCAATATTTTCCGAAGAAAAGGGTGGTTATTTCATGTTCTATGAAGAGTTTAAATAACGTTATATTTCCTTTAATTCTATTCCACTATAAATATAGAAACTCATTTTCTCCTCACGAGTGAGTAGACATCTTGTTTTTTTATATATTTACCAATGGACGTTGAATATTGTATGGAATGGGTTTGTCCCGACGCCTCTCGGTTGAGTGGCTAGATTCAATTCTTGCTTGGACGGTTATGGCCGTCCTGGTCCTTAGATCACAGTTTGGTACTTTTATAGTGATGTCCTTTTGAGATAGCTTGTAGTTTATGATAATCATCGGGGTAGTATTTTTGTAAAGTTCTTGCTTTATTTATTTAATATTCTTTCTAGAAAGGAGAAAATACATTTCTTTGCTGTAAAACATGACGCAATGAAAAGACACAAACACAAGAATAATAAGCAGAATAAGTTGGGCGAAAATATGTGACACATCCACGCAAAACGGCAATCGCTCAGCATAATGCTGTGATCCTATTTGAGACAAACCACAACGCTGGTTTCCAGTGACAGTCGGTGTTGACGTGATAACGTTAACCAGTGCAGTATGTAATTAGTATCTTTATTAGTTCTGCAGTATGTAATTTGTTAACATTTGGCAATGTATATTTTAGTAATGGCAATTTTTGTAAAACGTAACAAGCATCTTTTTATTACAGTATCACAAACTAGTAAGAACTAAGACACCAATCAGAAGACAGTACAAAAAACTTTTACTAGTTAAGAGTTGCAATACTGCATTACAAAAAAAAATATTATTAGCATGGGACCTACAATATATAACAAAATACCTGACATAATAAAAGATGACACAATACGCAATTTTAAAAAGAAGTTAACAGCATTTTTTATTGAAAAATGTTGTTACTCGATTAACGATTTTCTAAATGACAACGAGCTAAATTTATCCTTATGTAAATTTCTAATTTAAAATAATTATAATATTTGTATGCAATTCAACGACATACCAACTTATTTAAATGTACCGTTTTGAACCGTAATTCGTAATTTTGTATTTTGACACTATTTTTTTTTATTACTTACTCGTTTTCTTCATTAATTAATGTTTGCATGCCTAACCTAAGGTAGATTGTACAATGATCACATCAATTGTTTTTTTTAATACCTTATGTCATGTACCTACAATCTATGCAAATTAAAAAATATATTTAAAGTATCTGATTAACATCGTGGAGTCACGTCGCTAAATTCTCAAATCCACTTTCCTTTAAGCGTTTAGTAACTTGGGTGTTGAACGTTCACTAGAGCGGTGATTATCCTCCAAAAGTCTATTCACGTTGATTTGCTACTCATCAAAAATTGGAATAACTTCGTCAAAACCTTTACATATTCCAACTAACCACATTACTACCCTTACATTGAGAATATTTCACACCACTTCCACAAGCTTTCTTCGTTACAACCCGACAAAATAAAAAGACCCCTTTTCTCCAACATCAGCATTAATTTTAGAGGTCTTTCAAACTTGGTCGTCTTGGCTCCCCTCTGAGCCTTTAATGGACCTTCAGATTCAAGGGTAAAGTAAGAAATATGACGTTTAGTAGCAAGATTATATACGTATGGTTTCTTTGATGCGGTTTTTAGCTGTATTATGTATGAATTGTGTTTTCATATTAAATGGAACCGTAAGACCCCATTAAATAGGAGACATATTATTTTTATTGTTGCCTGGAAGAGATTGCAGAAAGCGATAAGGCCGCCCAGTGTATATTTTGTAGTGTTTGATTTATATTTCGTTATGTATTTTAGTGGTGTACAATAAAGTATATACAAATAAATAAATTATTTTTGTTCTTGTTTCTAGAAAGGTTTATAAATGATGAATTGAAGCGGGCACGCCCTTTATGCCTGGAGGCTTTTATTTAGGGATTAAGTTCTGTTGACGTTTTTATGTTGTAAATTTTATTTCTGTTTGAATACAGTTTTCATTGTTTTGTTGGTATATTGGCGTGTGCTAGGTAACATATGGCAAGTAATTTTATTTAATGTTTTGTGTTTTGTAGTGTTAATTACTTTGCATACGATTTGTATAGAATCAAGTTTATATAAACTAAACAGACAGGTGTGCTGCTGGGCAGTTTGTTGCGCCACTTCTTCTAAAGCACTAGGAAGTAGTGAAGGGCGGGCGTTTTTAGGGGACTGTCTTTTGTAATTTTGACGTTCGAAAAGTGCTGATTTTCAGCCTAGTTTGAATTGATTTTTTGATTGATTTTTGATTTTATCAGGTGAAATGTTGATTAAATCTTGCTTTGTGATAATAACAAAATAGCCTTACAAAAATGTCAAAAGGAATTTTATTTGGATACATAGATAAAAATATGGGGCTTGTGGCTAAGTAATAACACCCGCACGGGTCGATCGATCAGGTTAAGCTACGCTTGCCGCAGTTGGTCCGTGGATGGGTGACCATCTTTACATACCAAGACCCCTCCGTGCCTCGGAAAGCAAGTTAAACCGTTGGTTCCGGCTGTCATTTGTAGATCTTTGACAGTTGTTACGGGTCGTCAGAAGCTCGAAAGTCTGACAACCAGTGTTACCAAGGGATATCGTGTTACCCAGTAACTGGGTTGAGGAGGTCAGATAGGCAGTCGCTCCATGTAAAATACTGGTATTCAGCTGTATCCGGTAAGACTGGAAGCCGACCCAAACATAGTTGGGAAAAGGCTAGGCAGATGATGATGATGACACATAAAAATATATTAGTTACGTACCTTACGCTTGGTACCTCCATTTTTTTGTGTCCTTTAAGGCGCTGACAAGACTCAATTGAACAAAATATGCTTCGCTTAAGAAAAAAAAATGCCAAATCTGTATAGTTTGTGGTAGCGAAAAAATACCAGTGTTAATTGTGAACATATTTCCCAGAACTTGGTTGTTACCAAAACGCGTTTTGATAATAAAATCTCGATACAAACTAACGTTAAACTAACCTTTTACTTTGAGTTCTAATCCAAAATATCTGTATCAAATATCAATATACGTTACGTATTTAATTAATAACAAGAACGTCTTATTTGAATGCAGAACTTGGTTGTTTTTTATTTTCGATTACTCAACTCAATTATGAGTAAATAGATAATTACTTCATATTTTGCAATAAATTACAAGCGTTGTCTCATCGCGCTTCTCTTTCTGTTCCATGGAATTTGACAGTGACCGCGGTTTAGGTGTTGTCAGCGTCTTAAGGCAATACCAAAATACTTATTTCTTCGAATGTCTTCCGTATTTTAACATTAATAAAATTCTTCTTTGTATTTTGTCTTCCATTTTATTTTGTGTTCAATAAATAATTCTTCCTTTTATTTCCAGGTAAATCTTCACAACGTACATAAAACATGATTGTAAGTACTCATTGACCTCTCTGTTATTAAATTACGTGAAAATATTTTTCATGGAAGGTAACATCAATAATTTACGGGTAACTGCTTCGTACATTTTTATGTAAGCTTTAAAAATAATCCTCATCATCTTCGTCTTTCTGCCTCTCTCCCACGTTACTTGGGGTCGGGGCAATACGTTTTCGTCTGCCATTCTCCCCTGTAATCTTTAAAAAAAACCGGCCTAGGGTCAGACCAAAAGGAAAGGTTCCGTAGTTGGGTTGAATTTATCCCAAGAACAAACAACATTGTCGTTGAAATACATGTCCTCTCGTACATTCCAACTGCAAATGTACGTTTTTACGCACAATATTGAAAGATTTACCATGCTATTTTAAAACTTTTTATAGGTTTCCTGTAATATATAAGGCATTAAATTCGGAGCAAATTGGCTGCAACAGACGGACAGACAGACAGACAGACAGACACTCACACGATTGATCCTATAAGGGTTCCGTTTTCTTCATTTGGACGTACGAAACCCTGAAAAGTCCCATTGTTCTTATAATAACCAGTAAAAATAAAACTCTTGTAGCTATCCAAAATACACAGCCCTCGGGCCACGTTCCCACTGCTGGGACACGTCCTCTTTCTGTGAGACGGAGTGGGCCATAATCTACCCCGCAGGCCCAGTGCGGGTTGTTGGATGTTATGTCTTCGAAGGTTTGGTTCTAGGACATGCCGGTTTCTTCATGGTGTTATCCTTCACCGTTTTGAGAGCGGTGATGATGAAATCATTTACACAAATAATGTGCCTGCTTGGGTTCGAACTCGCGAACTACACCTCGCAAGTCGCAGCCGTTACCACTGTAAGACTCAAACATATTGTAGGTCACAGAGAACGATGAGCGACTATGATTAATGCTAATAGTATTTGGGCACTATTACCTTCTTAACCTATTATTTGAGAGGCTTGTGGCTAAGTAATAACAGCCGCACGGATCGGTCGGACAGGTTAAGCTACGCTTGCCGCGGTTGGTCCGTGGATGGGTGACCATCTTTACATACCAAGACCTCTCCGTGCCTCGGAAAGCACGTTAAGCTGTTGGTCCCGGCTGTCATTTGTAGATCTTTGACAGTTGTCACGGGTCGTCGTCGTCAGAAGGCCTAAAGTCTGACAGCCAGCCAAGGGGGTATCGGGCTGGTATCCAGCTGCATCTGGAAGACTGGAAGCTGAACCCAACATAGTTGGGAAAGGCTAGGCAGATGATGATAACATTTGTTACACTTTTCATTTCTCAGAGCGTCGTCTAACTTCACTCATTCAAAACTTAACGAAACATCTACAAAATTTAAATAATATCCAAGTCAGAGTCAAAACATGATGAATTATCTTCACGTAACAGAGGTACTTTGTGAACTTTAGTCACTTTTCCATTAAGGTGCCGACTTTAGAAGAGCCTCTTTTGCCTACACATGTCGCTATGGCCGTAGGGGGCTGAGCACATAAATCAAAAACTTGTGTAACGACATTGAGTGCGGCAGATATCCACTTGTATCGGTATGTTTAGGGTGACATAAATTTCGTAACTTTTAGGAACTTTAAATAAATGAATGTGAAGGAAAATGTTGTTAAAAGTGCGAATTATAAATTTATGTACCATTACTAGCTTTCTTTAGTATTGTTCGTCGCATCGTTGAACTCCTTCAAATTCTGAGTTGAGCTGCACGATTACTGACAAATGCGTGCACTGACTGGACAAGTCCACTCAATCTATCTGATTCATTTCTCAAAAGCCCATTTCAGACACCAATCTACATGGCCTTCACATGATCTGACCAAGATGTCTAGACTTTAAAAGACACTGTGACCTCTGAGTTTGTTTCGGCTTTTTTTTCTCAGAGTCGTCAGATAGGAAATGCCGACCTCATCTAGTTTAAAACAATATTATTGACGTGTGAAAATTGTTTTTATAAACCTACTTACAGAATTAAAAATCATTTCATTATTTCATTTACCCAATTATGGACGACCACAGACAGTTATAATTATGGTTGCTAAACATCCAAGCGATATCAAAATAAACAAAATAAAAATAGAATAAAAATTGTTTATTTGCACCTTCAAGTAAAAATATGGTTTACAATAAAATAGGCCTTAAGGTTGGTAAAGTTGCATATTAGAGTTGCAGCCAATACCTAAGCTAAGATAACTTAATATCTTGTAATTATAGGTATCAGCGCCCACCCTCATAATCATTATAGGCGGTGTTATTGTGCCTAGCTTGTAGAATAACAAATTTAAACGAACGAGAAATCAAAGGACTCAAAAATTTCGTCAAAACTTAAGATTTTGTTTACAAAGTGGCAGAAGGTAAGAAACAAACAAAAAAGTAGATATTATGTACCTCAATTTTAAACTTTCAGTGGTTTTCCTTTGTCTTGAAACTTTAAAGGTTCCCGTTTTAGATCGAGTAGATAGACATTTATAGATAGACATTTATCATTTAGCTTAGTCTTTCAATCGCGTAAAGATCTTATTCCTCATTAATTTTATTTAATAAAGTAACACAAAATGAAGTAGTAAACTAGCAACTTATAGGCTTTCTTTTATATTTTGTGAATGTGAGAACTTTGTTGACTTAATAGACTGTAGATTTGTAGACCATTTATTTTTTGTTAAGTACCTGGTACTTGTTGATAGGCCCATGCTGTCCTCCCATACCTATTAACCTTGTAATTTGAAAACATTGTAAAAGCCAATTATTTTTTAAATGGTGTGTCTTGCCGGTTCTTCTCCAAAGGAAACGATCAATTGGAACCGTGCACCTAGCTTTTGACGTTTCATAATGATACATGATACTGATACATGATACTAATACATGATACATGATATTGATACATATAAGTGCCCATGTAGGTTTATGTGAAATAAAATATTTTGATTTGATTTGATGAGGCAACGGTCGTCCTTTTAAGTACCTAGTAGTGTTGTTTCTAGCAATCACTAATGAAATGTAATCTTTCATCATCATTTGGAAGCTTATACTCAAGATGTGACAAGTGTAATCATTTCCCGACATCGTCACTATCCGTCTGTGTTCGTGATTGTGACTGTCCGTCAAAATGAACCACACCTACCCTCCCTACTAAACACTAACATTTCAAACTACCCTCAACTTTTGAGTAAGAAACGCAAGTGTTGCCATATATTCACATCCTCGGTCAGTGTGCTTAGGGTAAGCGAGATTTATGACAATCGTGACACAAATGTGCCACTGACTTTGCTATGAAAGGCAAACAAAACTTTTCTTCATGCAGTAACGAAATACAATATTTAGGAAAACATAAAATATAGTTTTCAAAGTATATACAGAACCCGGCCGTGTATATATTTTATAAATAAAAAATATACACTAATTTAAGGAAAAGTTTGGGTTTGGCGAGTGCGGCTCTGGCATCATCATACATGACAGTATCTTTCTACAGCTTGATGTCATCTGTCATATTAACGCCCGCACCCAAATTGCGTAATACAGTTTCAATCACAATCCGAGAGTTTTGAAGGATATTTCTAAATCTTTGCTTCATAGGTTTAATAAATTCGTTTGCTCAACGACGTAAATAACGGTATGAACGTGACTGAACTGTCATAATGAAAGAATATGCGATCAATTGTCATTTTAGGGGTGTAAGGGCCCATTCACACCGGAACGGCAGCGGCCGGCAGCGACGCGACGCGGGTAGCACCAATAACAAAACGTGCATGGCCGCGGAGCAGCTCGCGGCACTGCGGGCGACCGCACGACCTTTTCGAGCTTTTCAAGCGATAGTGGTATTTAAATTATGTAGATAACGGTTAAAATTATTTCACATTGAAAGTGCTCGCCGTGCCGCTGCCGGCCGTTGCTTTCCCGGTGTGAATTGGCCCTTACGCACTACCCCGCTGGATGTTTTAAATTATTTTAAAAACAAAAGAAGAATACCACCGATCATGGAATCACCGCGCCGGGAGCGTTTAGAGACGTATTAGCAAAATTCGTAGCGCAGTAATTGTGTTGAGGGCACAAATTCAGGAGGTCTACTCGCTAAGCACCAAATCCTTAGTTTCGGCTGAAGTTACGGGCATTTCCTACTCCGTATCACCTACGGACATAAGATTAATTTTGGACCCGAACTAAGAATGAATCACAATATGATTTGTCAGTTGTCCTAACTTCCGATATGTACCTATTTTCCCGTCCGAAAAAGATAATTAAGCGGGAGTAGGGGTCTTTCGTAGTATCGAATTACTTTCGGATGGGCCCGCATCTTCGTTGACAGACTTAGAGAGTAGGCCTCTTGGAGGCCTACTCTCTCACGGACCGCCTTCAAAGCCGTCAGTTTCTATGTCATTTGAGTCATTTTGCGAGTAAAAGGTGACACGCGTCACGGACCATCTTACGATGTTTCTATTACCTAACTTGCAAAATATTTGTAAACATATTATTTTTATCTTCTCATCATTATTTCAGCCGAAAAACGTCCACTTCTGGACATAGGCCTCCCCCAAGCACCGCCATTTCGACCAGTTTTGTGCTTCCCGCATCCAGCGGATTCCTGCGGCCTTCACAAGGTCATTGGTCCACCTTGTAGGAGGCCTTCCAACGCTACGTCTTTCGGTACGCGGTCGCCACTTCAGAACCTATGGGCTCCATCGGCATTCTGCGAGCAATGTGCCCTGCCCACTGCCACTTAAGTTTGGCATTATCTTCTATTAAAGCAAAACTAACCTTAATACAAGTTATTTCATAAGTGCTGGTTGCAACACCTACCTGTTTTGTTAGTACCTTCAGATCCTATTTAATGTTAACATTGTTATTTTGTTGATTAAATAAATTATTATTAAATTATTAAAACATTGATAATATTTTAATCTCAAACTAGATAATATACGTATATCTCATTCAATAAAGTAATACATTAGTCAGAAACCTCAATGGAACATGACTTCCTAAGACCCTTCCTTCCTCTAAGCTCAAACGCTGGCTTTTGAGGTTAGATGCTAGCCATGTCTTAGATGACTTACTCGTATGCTTGCGAATAACCAAAGTTATTCCTTTGAGGACTGCGGAACTTAGCTATGTATGCAAGTTAGGTATAGAATTGAGATCTTTGTACGTATAAAGAGCATACTGTTGGGATGTCCGGCGACTTACGAGAATACTGAATTAATAAATAAATAAATAAATAAAAAAATAAATAATTAAAAAAATCTAAATACCGACTCCAAAAAAGACGAGTTAATACGGGTACCTATTTAACTTAGGCTTTCAGCTCATAAAACAGTCTGTTTATCCGAAGTAGGGTTTACTTTGTTTAAAGTGTATTTTGCTTTCTATTCTAAATCATGTTTCGGTCTTTTTAGTGCTTTACTTTTATTTATTTTTTTGCAGTCGGGTTTTTGATTTTTTTAATTATTTTTTTTTAGACTTTTTAGTGTCCAAACTCGTATAAACAAAAACTGTGTTACATAAATAAGTCGGGCAAAATGTAGAGATGACTGATTGCATGCCAAACAAAACAGACAAATGAAAATTAAAATTTACGTAAGTGGTTCAATTCTTCAAGAGAATTCGCTTCGCTTCTTTTCTTTTTTGGGTTCCCCATCTGAAAATTTTTACACCCCTTTTGACCCCACATTTTTATGAGAAATAAACAAAACAATTTATTGGTTTCGTTTTGACTAGGATTGGGATACGAATATTTATAACTATTCTGAATTTCATATGATAGCACGAGGTCCGACACAAACATGGCCCATTTTTACGCTATCAAAAACTTTTCAAACCGATTTATTATTCCTAATTAAATTAAAACATATAACTTTTATATATTTTTGTAAACCCTTTTAATATCCTTTATTTTGGTAGCCTTCTTTGGTTTGGTTAATTTTTATTCTATTAACGTATTAATATTTCGCGCCAAAAATCCGCCATTTTGTTTTTTTTTCGAACACCTATTTAAGGACACTTGGGTTTTTATGACAAATATAACAATACATTAAGTATCGAAATCCATCCAGCCGCTTGCAAGATACGAGGTAATAAAGAAATTTACAAACAAACATACAAGATACGCGCGAAAACCATAACCCTTCCTTGGTAGTCGGGTAAAAAGGGTTAGTAAAAAATAATCAAATTATTATGTTGCTAATATTGTATTTGTCACTTGTAATGCACACTTTATGATATGTCTTTATATTGTTCCTCGTCAGTGAAATTCACTTTATGCCGTTCTGATTGAATAAATAAATAAAAGTCTACCTGGGTTACAGATGAAACTTCTGCCATTTATTTTGTTAATATCCCATCCAAAGTCTAAATGTAAGATAGTAGACAAAATCCGAAGCAAACCATACTTGCTTGATAATATTATCAATTTACTAGAGGCATTTCCATCTACATTTTTACCTAACTTACACATTTTGCCAGATCTGCGTAATAAAAAAATCGGCCGACTAAGTGTCGGACCCCGCATAATGAAGGGTTCTGTAGTTTGGATAAATATATCCTTAGAACAAACTTAACATTGTAGTTGAAAAACATCTTTTCCCATATATTCCAACTGTAAATGTAATTTGGTCGACTATTACTCGTTTACTTGTAAAGCCTACTTAGCTGTTATAGTTTTCCTTTTTAATTCGTTAATATATATACCTACTACTGCCGTGATCTTTTTTATATGATACAAAAACAACCATTTAAGGAAGCTTGACATAACATAATCAGCCTATAATGTTCTCACTGCTGAGACACAGGCCTCCTCTCTGCGAGAGGGAGCGGGCCGTAATCCACCACGCGGGCCCAGTGCGGGTTGGTAGATGTCACATGTCTTCGAATTTTTGGTTCTAGGACATGCCGGTTTCCTCACGATAAATGATAAATGTTATAATGATTTATTTTCTGTAAGTAGGTTTGTACAAACACTTTTACACGTCAATCATATTTTTTAAATAAAGCTAGATGAGGTCGGCGTTTCCTATCTGACGATGTTTTCCTTCACCGTTTTTGAGAGCAGTGGCGATGAAATTATTTACACAAAGTATAGCGCCTGTCCGGGCTCGAACCTACGACCTACAACTTGTAAGTCGCGGCCGTTACCACTGAGCCACCACTGCTGCTGCTAAGGAAGCTTAATATTACGCAAAAGGATTCCTGAATCGAAATTGTTTTCACAGACCTGCAATATATTTGAACGGCCTATCCAACGATACCCGACACTGACGATAGACAAGACAAAACATATCATTCCCACATTACGTGCAAGGGATGTAGGTTATAATATTATTTTTTTAAGAATTTATTCTACCACTTTATCGAAGTGATTAATATGTATACCTATGCCATTACAGCTAAGCCGCGGACAGACAGACAGACAGACAGACGGACATGGCGAAACTATAAGGATTCCTTGTTGACTACGGATCTCTAAAAATTATTAAGTAAGGCACTGACAAACAACGCACAGTCTATACCGCTGGGTCAAATTCAACCCCTTCAATCAATCAATCCACTCAGCCTGTATCAGTCCACTGCTGGACATAGGTCTCTCCCAGGCTGCGCCACAACACCCTGTCCTCCGCCTTCCGCATCCAGTCTGTCCCAGCTACCTTTTTAAGTTCGTCGGTCCATCTAGCTGGGGGGCGTCCCACCCCCAATTTAACCCCTTAAAGGGTTATAAATAGAGGTTGAATTTTGTATGGAAGTTCTTCATTTTTGTCAAGTCAAGTGTCTGTTTTTAATGTCAAAATAACAGTTTTTTACTAAATGCATATGAAGGTATATACGGTACTAACAAAAAAACATTTTTTTGTCTGTCTCTGTTTGTTCCGGCTAATATCTCAAACGGCTGGACCGATTTCGACTGGACTTCACTGGCAAATAGCTGATGTTATAAGGAGTAACTTAGATTACTTTTATTGTACAAATAGCCACGCTGGCGAAGCCGCAGACAGCGGCTAGTTTTTAGTCATCATAATCAGCCCACTGCTGGGACACAGGCCCCCTCTCGGTGAGAGGGAGTCAGGTTTTTAGTAATAAGTCCTTAACCATTGCAGTTTACAAAATGCTTCATGATGGTCCCTTAAACAAAGAAATTCTTTAAAACTGGAGACACGCAACTGAGATTTTAAACACGAATTCGTTCGTGACAAAGCAGGTTTAATATCCTCACAGTAATCAGTGCACAGCCACTGTTCTTTGACTTGTTTTTGAGCCACATACAGCTGTGACGTCACAGCTCTAATTAGTCAAACGTTAATGCGAACAGCTTTGTAAATTAAACCTGATTTTGGTGGAGGACTTTAAACTTTATTGCTGAGAATTTTCTGTTTAGTTTCCTTTTACAATAAAGATTTGGCGATCAAATCTTTTACCATGATTGGTGATTAAAGGATTTGGTGATTATAATGAAAAATATGTTATCCTGTCGTCCATTTGATAAGAAGTAAATGGCTAACACGCTGCCTATACACATCTGCCCAGAGGCGCGGCAGGTGCATTGTCATCCTGGAGACAATCCTAAAATGTCTCATAATTTATGTTCCTGTAATAACACCCAAAACTGGAACACAGCAATGCTGCCCGTGTATATATGTATTTATTGTGTATATGTAAATGGTGCACCACAGACTTCCTGTAGTATTGCCTCTCTATCCCCCTTAACCCATCCAAAGATAGATCGCTTGTAGCGATAAAACCGCCCATTGTGAAAAATTTCTACATTTGTATCTGTAATTTTTATGGTGTACATAATAAAGAGTATTCTATCTATATATCAATCTTTAGCAATAAAGCCGTCTATGTACAGTCAGCAAAATTAATTATTTAGTACACTCTACGTCAATTTTCCATTTTATAGCCATTTCGACGACTTTCAAAGAACGACGAATGAATATGATTTGTATTTAAATAAGTACACACGATTTGATAAACAGTCACCTTTCCTGATTTTACTTTTAATTTGACTGTGAATGTTTTATTGCTGTTCGATAAGATTCATTATATAATGTTCCCGTTGCTAGGACACAGGCCTCCTCTCTGTGAGAGGGCGAGGGCCGTAATCCACCACGCGGGCCCAGTGCGGGTTGGTAGATGTCACACGTCTTCGAATTTTTGGTTCTAGGACATGCCGGTTTCCTCACGATGTTTTCCTTCACCGTTTTGAGAGCAGTGGTAATGAAATAATTTACACAAAGTAAAGCGCATGTCTTTTTTTTTTGTTTGGGGTATCATCAAATAACTTCTCTCGCTCTGGGCGTAGCGGGAGGGTGTGTCAGACTCCTACTGACTAAAACCCACCCGTATTCCTTCCGTTGCCTGTGTTGCCAGGGGCCTCGGTAACCCTTTAGTACCTTCCCGCGACCCCGGCAGGCATCGGCCCTAGTGGACTCCTACACTTGTGCTGACGACATCTCTTTGAGGCGCGCGTGGAATACAACGCGCCGTCTACCCGGCCCTGGTCCTTACCAGAGGGTGAGCTACCCATTGCTCACCGTCTGGGTTCGAACCTACGACCTACAACTCGTAAGTCGCAGCTGTTACCACTGGACCACCACTGCTCTCAAGTATATGTAATGCGAAAATTTTACCTAGATATAAATGTTTACAATTAATTAATAGCCTCCCTAAGTTACATAACCCACTATCCGTATCTAATCTCCCCAGAACGATTCAATCAAAATCATCTACGTATACCTACTTGTAATAGCAACTACAAACTACCCTCCTCGGCCTTTCAGCGTCAGTCGTGCACTAATTAAACTGCACAGATGCTATGTAATACAGGTTGTAGACTGGGCTGATGGATTAAGATTTTAGTTGTAGAGTTGTGTATAAAATTGTATTATGGATAGGAATTAATTTTTGATAAGTTTAAGATTGGGAAATATTTAACTGATCCTTTAAAAAAATATTGAACTTTTAATGATAGAATTTTTTTTAAATAATTGAAACCTCTAAAAAGTTATTGCGCTTCTAATTATGCTCACATTTTTTTATTGAGCCTCTTTTTAACTTTCTGGTCTTCTCTCACAGTTGGTCGCATCTAACTAAGCTAGGGTATCCCGTCCAAATTAGTTAGGTTAGGTTAGAACTGGAAAAACCGCGCGCAAGCCGAGCGAGCGCGGGGTGCCACGGCGCGGCAGTGGCGCTATATCCATGTAGGTCGCACTTACTTGGCTATTTAGTATTATATATATATAAATAGAAATGGTTTGGGTTTCACAAAAAGAGGCGCAATCATTTTATTAGTGTGTTCAATGCCTGCTGGGGTCGTGGGAAAGTCCAGAAGGGATACCGAGGTCCCTGGCAACACAGGCAACGGAAGGAACACGAGTGGGTTTTAGTCAGTAAGAGTCTGACATACCCTCCCGCTCCGCCCAGAGCGGGAGAAGTTATTTGATAATTTCCCACCCAAAAAACAAAGTGTGTTCAATAATGTTTTTAGAAGCGCGAAATGGGAATTTAAGATTAACCTTAGTTAATCAGTTTCTTGACTAATGTCAAGAAACTGATTAACTAAGGTCACGGTAACGTTAGCAAACATTCAATTTCACGTGGGCAATGCTGTTTAAGAAAACGTTGCCCAAGCTTGGATCTTCTTTTGTTTTCAAATTCCTATTAGTCCTACACTTACTTCGAGAGCCTGCAAGCCAAAAAAATATTCGCATCACACTGAAAACGGATCCACGACCGTGGTGCAAATTTTTGACGTGATAACGTCTTATAAATCGATGAACGCCGGCTGCACGCACGAAAAAGTGTCACATTCCGCCTGAGCCGAGCGTGCAAGCGAGAGCGCGGAACTAGCGATAGAGAGGCACGATCGGCCTAAGCGTTCGGCTTGTGATGCATCTCCCTCTCGTTATCACGTAAAATTATCGTCAGTAAACCGACTTTACAGACAACCAATTTTTGAGTGCCTGTTCTTCCATATTCAGTGGCGATTTATTTCTTTCGAGTCACATGTCGTTTTATTGCATTTCAATGATTCCGAAAAGCATTTTAACTTCGCAAAAACATATGAACGAGTGGATCTAAATAGCTGTTATATACTCAATCCTTAAATTTTAGATCCTACCAAGCATTGTGTAGTCATTTCCATCCAGCTTCCCTTTTAGAAGCTAGTACATTTGTTCTTCTTAAATGTCCTTTCAAAGCAAAGCTTCACAAATGCAGCTCTTCGTTTGTCAGTTTCAGTGAGCGTCAGTTGTACTGTAATTAAACTACGCCGATGTTCTGATGTCGTGGTGTAGTAGTTTTACTTGATTCGTGTTAGGTTTTAGATGCATTGTGTTTTGGGTTTTGAACAGAAATTGGTTGTTTGGTGTTCTATGATACAAATTGCTGAAAGACGACGGCTGAATAATGAAAAATTATAAAAATCTGCAATTATTTTTAGCTAGAAAATGCAGGAAAAGTCTTTTCAAAGCGTGATGCCTTCAAGTTTGATCCAGTAGTAGTGTTTACAATAGATAACCTAGTGTATAGCTGTAGGTGATCTTTTACTATGGGACTAAACCTGAAATCGCGAACAAAGAAATCAGCTGTTCCCTACATTTTGACGAGTTAAGCGAACATAAATGTAGGGAACAGCTGTTTTTTTTTTCGCGATTTTAGGTTTGTTCTCATAGTAAAAGTTGTTCATAAAGATGAGTACAATGACCCCTAAGAAGTTGATGGTGTTTAAAATTACAGCCTGTAGTTATAACAGCTCGAAAAAAAAACTGCATGGACTGAGAAAGCTGCTGGAACTAAATCCACGAATCATAATATTTCCCCAACAACAATGACTCACTATTCCTAAACCCGACGATATGGTCATAAGGCTCATCTGAATTCACTTGACATCCAAACCCTTTTTACCCGACTTCGGCAAAGCCAAACTGAAGAGAATCACTGAAGAATCTCATAAGCTAGAAACGAGAATATGTATGTTTGCATTATAGTTGTTACCTCGTACAGCCTAGTATAACTACCGATTTCAACGAATATAATGGACTTGTCCATATTGCACGGTTGCAAATGCGTTTTGTATGATGTTCCAGTAAATCAATATGGCGGAAGCGAAATGTCATGATATAAAACGATGCTCAAACCTTAATTTTATTTCAAAACCAACAGATTTTACACTTTACCAATATATTACTCTCGTTTCAAACGAAATTCATGATTTCGCCATTAATTTAGAATGTATAGTTAAGTTTAATCCTCTTGTCACATGAGTGTAAATGCGGCTTAAATTCCCGCCATCTTAATTCCATTTCGGCGGGAAATGGCGAACGCATGCCGCGTGCCTCAGTGGGATGCATTCACTTAATTAAGGGCATGGCTACATGTACGATGCGCGATGTATGTATTGGTTTGGCTTAAGTGCGAACAGACGCTTTTATGTTCCGATGTTTCTTTTCGGATCCTCGGAGTAGTAAGTATTATGATTGTTACAAAATGGCGGTTGGAGGCTGAGTAATTTGACAATTGTTTTCGTTTCAAAATTATAGGTTCACAAATATTTATTTCCGAAATCTGTTTATGAAATCACTTAATGACCTATTCGCCCTGAAAGCGTGAGATTAGCTTTAGATCAAAGCGAACTCGCAGCTGTCTCCATAGTTGTGATGTCACAAGCTAAAATAACCTTGTCTATTCTTACAACACAACTTTTCAACGTCTTTAAAATGATTAAGAGTTGTCAAACTTTCTTGAGCTTCTCCTTACAAATCAGTAAATATACATAATTAATATTAAAACGTCAGCCGACACCAGCTTATTGTTTACTTAGCCCGTCTCGGTATTTATTCAATTAAAATGGCGTCCAAATTAATTTTATCGTGTCAATTTAAGATGTAGCGATATTATTTATCATTGTCTGTGTAATGTCAGGCGAAATTATGTTATTGTTCTTTGATTTTGATACGGTTTATCAAATAAACTGTATCTTTTTCTTAGCCTAGCCTTTCAAATCTGTATGTGAATAATATTTTCTGTGAATGACATTGTGAAGCAGTTTAATTTAAAGTTTTGTGACGTTACTGCTCCGGTGTTATTTTCTTAAACTTTGGCACCTATCAATATCCATTATTATTCAAAATCTATCCTTCACTTTGGAGTTTTAAATCAAATCTGTCTAGCTTTCAAAAGTCTTAACTTAATCGGAAGTGCCGCCATCTTTGATTCGAAGTTTGAAAGCGAACCCTCAAAGTTACACTTGGATTTGAGTTTTGAAGTGGTAGATACCGTAAACACTGAAAGGGTGGGTCATCGATACATTTACCCACGTTTGTATGAAAAGAGAGATTGAGCCAGGCAGTCTTTTAATAACCATCTGATGTCAAATTATGACTCACGGATTCCTACAATCGACATCGGCAAGACCTACTGGAGGCTTTGCATGTGGGCTGACATCCTAAAGAGAAAGCAGAAATATCTAATGTGTCTTAAATATATCGTCTCAACCATAGACATCAGGAAATATGCCTATGGAATAAGTAAGTACTATATAAATGGTAAGTCTGGTCGAATTTCGACCAGTGGGCTACCACTAGTAATAAATAAATATTCGAATAAATATTGCAGTATTTAACTTTTTACATTTTGAGATTAATTTCTGTCGCTGCTCAGTTTTTTATTACTAAGGTGAGATGTCTGATGTTACACATCATATGCGACTAATGTAAGGCTCGCTCGTTTTTTTTATTATCTTGAGCATAATTATGTCACAGTTTAATTAGTTTTTAGATTAAGTTAGTACAATAACGTTGATAATCCTTTTGGTTTTGATGGTTATGTTTTGTCACCCGTAGGTTTTGGTAGGTAAGTTGGTACTAAAGTATTTTGTAAAAATACATATACCTGCCGATCTGGACCTAAAAGGGACAGGATTTAGGAACAATTTTCACAACTGTTTAATTAATATGCTAAGGAACTTCACGGACTGTCATTTGACCAATGTTTGAGTAATCGGCCGATGAATTCCTAAACATCGCTTAAGCGGCCGGTCAAGTATTTACTGTTCACCACGAATATTTGAATCGCGGTTAATAAATGCTGCTCTTTCCATCTACCAAAAGCCCAAAAAGGGGTTGTAAGGTTGTAAGGTCTCTGTGAGTAAATGGCTTAAAACCATGGAGTATGATGAAACTGAAAAACTATTGATTCCTTTAACTTGTACGTCTTACTTTCACAAATAATACTACAAACGCTACACCTACACAATACACCTCACTTACACTTACACACGCACACAGCACACAGTCGAAATTAAATTCACTCTTGAAATGAATTGAAATGGAACATTATCGTTATTTTAATTAATTTGTTTTTTTTTATCGTGTGTATATTTCCTTAAATTGTATTCTCTTCTGTCTTTAAATCACCCAATGTAAGCTTGTACATATGACGTATCGTAGGGCCCTGGTGACTTGTACCACAGGCGTTGCTTGCAATGCCTATTTCAGGCACCAGTCTCTGATAAATGTAAACTTGTCCACAGCTTTTTAAGCTTTACTTCTGTACATTTGTGAAGAGAAAATATATATTATATCCTTTTTTATTTATTTCTTTAAATCGGGCAATCACCATAAGCTCAGAGTGAACGAACGAATACTATTTTTCTTATTTACATGTGTATGTTACACATGTAAATTAGAAAAATAGTATTCGTTATTATTTAGTTATTTCTTTAAATCGGGCAATCACCATAAGCTCAGAGTGAACGAACAAATACTATTTTTCTAATTCACATGTGTATGTTGGTTTGAACTTGGTTGTCGTACACGCTATAGCTTTAGTTTTTCAAATGGTTCAAAAAGTCGCGTATACGCGACTTTTTGAACCTTTTGAAAAGCTGTTTTGGTTATTTTTTATGAAAATTTAATTACTCGTTGCAAAGGTACAAATGAGGAGTATTGAAAGACCCAGAACGAGTAACAATCAGGGTAATAGGTATATCCTGCTACTAAATTTGCTTCCAGACGAACTTTTTCGCCACGCAATCTTTGTGCTGTTCTTGTGAAGTTTGTGCTGAAACGAAATTAAGTGATGTTGCATCTTCTGCTATCGTCTTTCAAAGCTACAATAGTGCAGTTGTTTAAAACAAATAACTTGAGGGTATGCAAGGCTTTGGGAAAGACACACTACTAATCTTGACTGGTTATTATATTTTATTGAGATGAAAACTTCTTTTGGCACGTTGGGCACTTTTGGGATGGGGAAAAGCACTGAACTCGCGTGATCCTCACGCTCAGAGATATATATATATATATATATGTAGGAGAAGGTTCGTCTCGCTCGTTATCATCAGCCATGTTTATCTACTGTGGGCGTACAATGGGAAGTGTTGGTTATTGCACAATAGAAAAACCGTTTGCAGTTTAAATCAAATTATAATTTACGATCAAACAATCACACTAGCTATTCACACACTGTAGGTACACGACACACGACTAACGTATTTCCGACATATAGATGTTTACAAATTTGTGAAGCCAAGATATTTCACTTCTGACGTGCAAGTCCTACGACTGACAGTTTTTTTTTTCAATATTAATTGTTTCTGTATCTGTCTGTGACATCACAGCGGGCCCTATCAGAATACCAGCGCCGGGACACGTATTTTTAAATGTCACGGCATCATGCTGAGAAAACAAAACATACCCTTAGAAACAAATTCAAAGAAATTAATGTACTAACTCTGCCTTCTCTTTATATCCTAGAAAGTATTTTGTATGTTCGCAAGAACTTATGTCTTTTCAAAACAAGAAGTGATTTCCATAATATAAATACACGTAAACATGAAATTGTGATACCCAAATTAAGATTAACAAAAACAAGCAAATCATTTGTTATCAACAGTATCCGCTTTTATAACAAGTTGCCAAAGTCAGTTACAGAACTTAGCGATGGAAAGTTCAAAACCCACATCAAACGTGTCCTTATCAAAATGCATATTACAAGATTAAATACTATGTTGAAGACAAGGAAGTTTGGCAATAATTCCTTCTGCACATGTGGCTTCCCTGGTACATCAGAAACGGCATAACTATGGAAATGTCTATTAACTGCTCCCAAATTACGATGTTTATTATTATTATTTTTTAGAGATACTTTTTTGACATTATATTTTCACTATTTGACATTATATACGTACAGTTTATATTTCAGACTTAATATTATTAATATTATTTTTCATGGATTCTTGTGTACGTTGTGAATGTGAGAACGTTGTAGGCTTAATAGACTAGACCTTTTTTTCTTTAGACCGTTTCCTTTTCTCTTTTTTGTTAAGTACTTCTCGACAGGCCTACACTGTCCTCCCATACCTAGTTTGTGTAATTTGAAAACATTGTAAAAGCCAATTATTTTTAAAAGAGTAACCGTGGAGTTTCTTGCCGGCTCTTCTCCATAGGAAACGACCAATTGGAACCGTGCACCTAGCTTCTGACGTTTCATAAGTGCCCATGTATGTTTATGTGAAATAAAAATATTTTGATTTTGATTTTGAGATAGGAGCCTTTTGGCCTCCTATAGGACTTTATTTTTTATTTTAATTTTACTTTTTATACACAATTAAAGTGTCTTTAGTTTAATTTGTGAACTTCCTCTGCGAGTCTCAATAGATACTTTTTCTTTCTTATTCTCTTCACCGTATTACTATTTTCGTTAATTCCTTTCCAACACAAGATGAGATGTAAAAATAAACGTGTGTGTATTGATTTGTACCAATTCTGGTCGGTAAATAATAGCAATAAAAAAAACAAAAATTAAACTAGTCTAGTTGTCGCAAGTGTTACTACTGATCATAAGGTCCTGGGTTCAATTCTCAGATTGGACAAAGTGTCATTGGGTTTTTCCGTCAAAGATTTTACAGTAGCAGCCCGGAGTCTGAATTTATGCCCGGTTGATGACAACAGGCTCGTTACATGGGTCTTCAACATAACTGGCAAAATGTTTGTGTACTATAGGTACACCTATTCCCTTCGGGATTACAGGGGTAAAGTTATGTTATATTAGAAATACATTAACGAACACCTACCTAGTGTAACCCCCTCTATCAAACAGCCAAGTCATATTTGCAGATTACACACACACGTACGCACATAAACAGCAATTAATTCGCAATTCTGTGCGGATTGCGAAAACGCCGCATCGAAGATATGTGACGTGTGTATTGATAGATTCAGGCTCGCCACGGTCGCCACGGTTGGTCAGCGATGAATGATTGATACTGAACCTTTGTGAGTTAAGGGCGAATGAGATTCAGTCGGGCTTGTTCGCTGGTGAACGTAGCAACATTGATTGGTTTTTGAGGTTATATTTGTGACTGCCTCCTTGGTCTAGTGGTCCTGGGTTCGATTCCCGGGTCGGGCAAAGTGTTATTGGGTTTTTCTATGTGGAATTTGTCAGTAGCAGCCCAGAGTCTGGATTTGTGCCCGGTTGATGGCAATTGGCTCGCCCCCTATTACACGGGACTTAAACATAACTGGCGAAATGTGGGTGTACTACAAGTACACCACTGCCCAAACCTTCGAGGAAACAAGGCGTAATGTTATTTATGTATGTATGTATGTGTTAACTCGTTGACCCGACAGATGTTTTGAGATCATACAAAAATCCCATATGAAAAAGCACTTTCAGTTTTTCTCGAACTTTCAAATTTTCCGTGCAAGTTTTCAATTTTTTTCTTGCCGTAAGAACCTGATTCAGACTATTACGAAATTTTAAAACAAACAATAGTCAAATCGGTCTAGCCGTTCTCGTGATACGCTCACCAATGAGCTGCATTTAATTTTTAGGGTTCTGTAATTCAAAAGGAAAAAAACGGAACTCTTATAGGATCACTTTGTTGTCCGTCTGTCTGTCAAGACCTTTTATCTCGGGAACGCGAGAAGGTATCGAATTGAAATTAAAACCATATACTTAGGTCAAACTTCAAAGTTAACGTAAAAAAGATACGGCCGTTTATGCCGCAGAAAACGTATATTTCAACACTCTCAAGGGAATAAAAATTTATAGGGTACTTTCCGTTGACCTAGGACTATGAAATTTGGCAAGTAGTATCGTCTTATACTATAAGTACAGGGAAACATCTGAAAACTGTATATTTGTAATTAAATCATAAAAAATATAGTCTTTATTTAATACCTACAAATTTGTACGGAACCCTTAGTGGGCGAGTCCGACTCGCACTTGTCCGGTTTTGGGGTTAGGACTAAATTTTTGACGTATTGCACAACGGAAATCACAACGAAAATGTATCACACAATCAATGTGTGTGAATATTTCAGGCAGGTGTAATCGAATTAATTACACTTAATTACACTTGCCTAAAATATTCCGACGATTTACACACACCCTAATAATTATATTGCGCTGCATTAATTTTCCTGTGAGATACATTTCCGTTGTAATTACCAATGTGCAATACGTCAAAAATTTGGTCCTGACCCTTTTATTATACAGGATGTCTCGTAAATAATGGGTAACCTTAATATCGCATTTAATAGACCTTATCACCGTGCTCGTTCCCGTGGATTATTTTCCGACATCCACGCGACGAAGCCGCGGGCAAAAACTTGTTCTAAATAAAACGTACTGCGGACAAAACTTTGGATTTCCGCACTGTTGTAGACACTTTCCCGTGTTCACCGGAAATGTGTAATTCATCCTTCAAGCCCCTAATTTATTCAAGCGACCCCTCGTTTAAAGTTGGTTTTACGATTTCCGTGACCCATTCCGAAGATTTGATTTGGATCTAAAACGGGAACCTTTAAAGTTTCAAGACAAAGGAAAACCACTGAAAGTTTAAAATTGAGGTACATAATATCTACTTATTTGTTTGTTTCTTACCTTCCGCCACTTTGTAAACAGAATCTTAAGTTTTGACGAAATATTTGAGTCCTTTGATTTCTCGTTCGTTTAAATTTGTTATTCTACAAGCTAGGCACAATAACATTGCCTATAATGATTATGAGGGTGGGCGCTGATACCTATAATTACAAGATATTAAGTTAGCTTAGCTTAGGTATTGGCTGCAACTCTAATATGCAACTTTACCAACCTTAAGGCCTATTTTATTGTAAACCATATTTTTACTTGAAGGTGCAAATAAACAATTTTTATTCTATTTTTATTTTATTTATTTTGATATCGCTTGGATGTTTAGGAACCATAATTATAACTGTCTGTGGTCGTCCATAATTGGGTAAATGAAATGATGAAATGATTTTATTTTCTGTAAGTAGGTTTGTAGGTACAAACACTTTTAAACGTCAATCATATTTAGAAAAAAAAACTAGATGAGCTCGGCGGTTCCAATCTGACTATTCTGAGAACAAAGGCCGAAACAAACTCAGAGGTCATAGTCTCTGTTAAAGTCTAGATAATGTGAAGACCATGTAGATTGGTGTCTGAAATGGTCTTATGAGGAAAGTACCACACAGATTGAGTGGACCTATCCAGTCAGTGCACGCATTTGTCAGTAATCGTACAGCTCAACTCAGAACTTAAGGAGCTCAACGATTCGACGAACAATAGGTATGAGGCACAGGCTCAAATAGATCACAAAATGTGGATGATAGAAATTATTCAACCAACCTGCAAGAGTCAACCAACTATTCAAAAAATCTCACAATCAAACTCACTTCCATATCGCCATTGTCAGTTGTCAATGTTCAAACAATGTTTTCACTACGAAAAACTCGATTGTGGGTTTTTACGAATAGCACTGTTGTACAGAATAGCACCGTTGCACGAAAACATTTTGACGACGTCATTCGTTCGATTTTCAAACGCGTTCGCCATACATCAAACTTGTATTGATGATATTTGAAATGTGAATATTCACTTCGAATTCGGTTGAACGCACACTGTGCATCGAATCGCTTTGCGTGGGCAAACCTCAAATATTAATCTATGTACGCTTTGCTTGTTTGTAACTTTGAGTTTTTATAGCTGTTATTTTTTATTTAATTTTTATTTGTATGAAGAAATTTAGTGATAGTTGCTGATTCTGAGTTAAAGTTTTGTTTGTCAAAATCAAAATGCATAACAATACAAGCTCGTGCAGACTGGCGCGATAGGCAGCATATAGGCGCAGCGCCATTTTCCATGACGTTTTCATAGAAATTGTGCTACTAGTGTCGCGTCGCGCCTGACTGTGAGTGCCTTAATTCAGATGAGATGCTCTAGAGTATAAGTACAACAGACCAAATCTTTCTGTCTTTCTTTTTATAATCAATCTGCTTAGCCTTTTCCCAACTATGTTGGGGTCGGCTTCGAGTCTTATCGGATGCAGCTGAATAGATACCAGCCGTTTCGGACATTAGCCGGAACAAACAGAAAGAGAGACAGACGGACAAATATTTTGATTTTATTTTTGTCATAAGAACCGTAAGTAGATATTTTCATAAAAAGTGCATTGGATTTAGTAAAAAGCTGTTACGACTGCCCATCTGACCTTCACCACCCCTGTTACTGGTTAACACGATATCCCCTAAGAGGTTACGGATATAAGAATAATGTGTATGTATATATATATATATATATATATATATATATATATATATATATATATATATATATATATATATATTGATCCATTCACAATTTTGAGGCTTAAGCACCTTGGTCGAATTCGGCCTGTCGGCCAAATCGTTTAAATAGCGGTAGGTTATATTATTTGTTTTTGTTTTTATTATTTTCTTTATTCTTTCAGTCATATAATTGCAAGTCAAGTATTTATATTGCTTCTTAATTTAATTAAGGCGATGTGTTTTTTGTTTTTGTGCTCACACCATAAATTGTTATCATAAGTTTATACGTGAGGATTTTTATTGACTTTCTGGTGATTATGGTTGTCTGTTTTTATTAGATGTAAGTGCTCCATATACTAAATAAATAAATAAATATATATTACGAATTCAAGGTTTCTGTCATTAGTATCTACATGTCAATCATAATTATGTAGGTTATCTATTATCTGTCACTTATAATTTGATCAGAGTCGATTAAATATGTTATTATTATGTGGGATAATTAGATTTCCGATATCATTGTCGATGTAGCTAATTATGCAGTCCTTTGATATTACCAGTCTATACAGAGCCAAGTTAATACTGTGTGTGTCAAATTCGATTTAATTAAACCAATCATGATAATATCTTATTTACTTTACTGTAGAGGTTGATGAAATGAAATGATGAAATGATTTTATTTTATTGACTGTAAGTAGGTTTGTACAAACACTTTTACACGTCATTCATATTTAGAAAAAATAAAACTAGATGAGCTCGGCGTTTTCTATCTGACTACTTTGGGAAGAAAGGCCGAAACAAACTCAAAGGTCACAGTATCTTTTAAAGTCCAGACATAATCTTGATCAGATCCTGTAAAGACCATGTAGATTGGTGTCTGAAATGGTCTTTTGAGGAAATAACCACCCGGATTGAGTGGACCTATCCAGTCAGTGCACGCATTTGTCAGTAATCGTGCAGCTCAACTCAGAACTTAAGGAGCTCAACGATTCGATGAACAATACCAAAGAAAGGACATTTGGGTAGGCCGCTTAAATGACTCAAACTGCCAGACTAAGATTAAAACTAACTGAGAGAAAAAAAATAAAAACAATAATCCACATAGTCTTCACATTCACAATAATTTAAAAAAAATATTTTTTTTTTAAATTATTGTGAATGTTATATTTTTTATTTACTTTTTGAAGTATTATATTATAATACTTCAAAAGGTAAATAAAAAAATAAAAAGTAAACAAAAAGGTTGATTGGATGACCTTTATAACCAACCTTCAGGAATATTTTATAATTATGTTAGTGGAATATTTTTGAGATAAGCATTACTTATTTCATATATAGAAGAAAAAAGATGAATCACAGTTGGTCTAGTAGTCGCAAGCGCTACTTCTGAGCGTGCGGTCCTAGGTTCGATTCGAGGCGAGGTGTTATTGGGTTTTGCCATTAGGAATGTCTCAGTAGCAGCCCAGAGTCGGGATTTGTGCCCGGTTGATGGCAATAGGCTCGCCCCCTATTACATGGGACTTAACATTACTGGTGAAATGTGGGTGTCTTACTATGGGTACACCTCTGCTTAACCCTTTGGGGAAAGAGAAGGCGTGATGTTATGTTAAGATAAAACGGTCAGCCCTGAATTAATATATGAAAGTGGATATTTTATAGATATTCGATATATCGGAGTTTCAGTCTGGTAAAAGTCGATTCTCAAAATCCCCTCTGTGAACATCCTACGACACCGGGTAGACTAAAGATTCAGAAGAGCTTTCTTCTTTGGTCTTCCAAGACCAACCGTGAAAGTTAAGAATACAGTTGTGGGAAAAACATCACCCGCCACCACTCAACTTTATGCAGCCCCAGAAGGAACCGGCGGAGGGGTCTGTCAGACTCTTACTGACTAAAAACCACCCCGGTGTTACACTCCCACACTTGCACCGGGGATCAAGATCCCATGGGATCTAGTATGACTTCCGCGATCCGCGGCTAGTGCCGACCGGCCTTTGCGGGCCACCTCTGGCCCGCTGGGGGAATGAGGTGTACGAGTAAGACTCCCGCGACGTCCGCGTAAAACACTACGCGCCGTCACCTCAGATCCTGCTTTGTAAGGGGCGACGGATGACCCGGACGTGACCTGCAGTGGTCTATAAGGAAAGCAATCCAGCGATTGCGGACCCAAGTAGGCCGCTGCAAGCACAATCTAGCGAAATGGAGGACTATTTATCCAACCGACACCCAGTGTGAATGCGGTCCTCCTGACCAAACCATTTCCCATATGTTGGAGCGTCCAAAGTGTCCATACATCTGCTCTTCTGAGGACCTAAAAAACGCTAGGTACTGATGCCGCGATTGGCGTGGTCACCTACTGTTTTTTTTTTTTAAAGATTGTAAAGGCAAATAAAAGAGTAACCGTGGAGTTTTATACCGGCTCTTCTTCGTAGAAGCTAGGTGCACGGTTCCAATTGGTTGTTAATTGGAACCGTGCACCTAGCTTCTGACGTTTAGTAAGTGCATGGGCGATTAATCAATCAATTTCAATTAATCAATCAATCAATCAATCAACTCAGCGTATAATAGTCCACTGCTGAACATAGGCCTCTCCCAGGCTGCGCCACAACGCCCTGTCCTCTGGTCGGGCTGGTCCACACACTACACTACACTACACACACGACTGACAGTCGTGTCAGTGTCCACGTTTCGGCACCGTATGTTATAACGGGCAGGATGCACTGGTTCAAGACCTTAGTCTTCAAACACTGTGGGATTGGCGACGAGAAGACTTGACGAAGTTTTCCAAACGCACTTAGTTTGTGTGAAATAATATATTTTGAGTTTTGGGCCCATTTCATCATCTAACCTTTGCCATCGACTTGAAAAGAAGAAGAAGTCTGGTAGATAGCAACCGGGATCTACACCTATAGATCACCTATAGATTAGCGGCACCTATAGATAAATGTGTATTATCATGAAATGTCACAAGTATGGTCATCTGGTTCTCAGCTTAATAATTATCTAAGTAGCTATATAGAACTAAATGTTCCAAAATAATGGAGATGTTTTGCCAAACTAAGAAATATAATGCTGAAGCATAATTAGATGAAAGGTCTCTTCACAAAGGGTACATCTTCGGTTGTCATGGCAACAGAATATGGATTACCTTGCGATGCGCGAAATGGAGCTTTGTTTACTGAAATTGGTTTAATAAAAGCAATTTTGGAAACAGCTTCAGTGCACCCAGACTGTCTCACGTTTCGCCATTTCAAAATCACTACTGGATAAATTAGCAGGCGGCCTATCTGGAAATCCGCCACTGAGAGATATGCAATAAAAAAAAACAAAGAAAGAAAATAAATATATTTGACCAAGGTTTAAGGCACACAAAACTAGTGGTGGTTAATAAAGCATCGTGCTTATCATACATAACATAAAGCAAATGCTATCGTGGCTCTCACTTGTTGCTATTTCCTTTTTGCTTCACCTACATCGCACATCGCACTCTCTGTCTCTGTCCGTCGCACATCGCAAGCGCAAGTAGTAATAAGCAATAAGCTACCAGGCAAAGCGGCGGGTGCCGGCCGCTGGTTGGCAAGTCATCGCATGCTATTGCTAGCGATTCCTTTCGGTCGCGTGCATAATCGTTTTACGCACCGCGTTTAATATCGCGATCTCAGGCGGCTCACGTAGTCCCTAGCCGCCGCAGGAGACGCCCTGGGCGTCGGGAATCCCGGGCGGATTTCCGGCCACCGCAGGCACGGGCTTGCGGACGGTGAGCAATGGGTAGCTCACCGTCCGGTAAGGACCAGGCCCGGGTCGACGACGGCGCGTTGTATTCCAAGCGCGCCTCAAAGAGATATCGTCAGCACAAGTATAGGGGTCATTAGGGCCGATACCCCCAAGTCCCGCACACATACGTGGCAACTATTGCCTCACGCTAGTCTTCAATAGCAGGCTTAGCACGAGAAGTGTAGAGAAGCGTTTTGTCGATGGAAGAGTAGAAAAAAATGACGTTTCCGTGTAGGCTTGGTTGTTAGTTTTCTACCGACAGTAGAACAAGCGATTTCTATTCTTCAGTAGAGTAGAAATAGAGAGCGTCATGCTAAGCCTGTGTTTTTATTTTTGCTAGAGTATAGATGGTGGCTGCTAGCTAACTTATGGCTAATAGTTTAAAGATTTGTGTTGTGCGTAGTGTACATCATTTTGCATACTATTGTATGCAACTTGACTTAACTTCACTAACAAAAGATATTTACAAGGCAGATGTGAGTGGAAATGCCGGGAGGGGACGCCCCAGGAAGACATATAGTGACCTCATTAATGATGTTCTTCAAAAAGGTCAGGTGCGTAGTACTCGCAACCGGCGTGCGTGTATGACCAGATGTATGAACGTAAACGAAGAAAAGGAGTATGTAAGGAGCGTAGCAGGTGGCGTTCTAGTTTCGGCTAACCCCCATGGAAAGAAGGCGTGAGTTTATGTATGTTTGTGTGTGTATGTGTATTGTTTAGAACCAATTATTTTTCTAATTGACCAGACAGATGTGCTGCTGGGGAGTTTGTTGCCCCACTTCTTCTTCCCAGCTAAAGCAGTAACTAGCAAGTGGTGAAGGGTGGGCGTTTTGGGGTACTGTCTTATGTAATTTTGACGTTCGGAAAGTGCTGATTCTCAGCCTAGTTTTAATAAATGACTTTTGATTTGATTTTGCTAGACCTTACCAGAGGCATCGCGAATACGATGCAACCCCATATGTGAAGCTGACATATCACATGTGTAATTTACACCGGCACTCCTTGTACCTTTCAAAGCAACACTGCTTGGCGGCAGAAATATCGAACTCAGACTTTTTTTTTAAATTGCAATTTTTTTTTGGCGTAATGTGGGTGTGCTATAGGTACACCTCTGCCCAACCCTTGTGATGTTATGTTATATTATGTTAAAATAGATTTTTTTATTGTAAAGATATTTAAAACTTTATCGATTACGATAAAAATCGCATTTTCGTAAAAAAAGAACCTCAAAACTGCGGTCAGGATTCGTTAATCTCTCGAAGCTCTTAATCTCTTCTAATCGCTAGCAATACCGCCCAATAGCTAAATGGAGGGCATAGAACGTAACTGCACGAGTGCATTATATTAATTATTACTACTAACATAACGGAGCGCATCTGGCTTTCAGTTTACATTGAGTCTAAACCTAGTCATTACTCAATATAATGGATTTCTATTATCTGTTCCATTAACATAAACCTGGCACTAAGGAATTTGATTCCAACAGTAGGTATATTTTCCGTGTAGAATCTATGGTACACTCATTTATTAAAATTTATTTATTTCTAAAACTCTTCGCCTATTTTACTGTTTGGTTTTAGCCACACAACGAAAACCTCTCAGGGTTAATCTTCGCGCTGGCGAACCGTCTAGTTAAATTTTACATACATGTTAATTACTACAATGATACTTAATACTTTTATAACGATGATAATAATTTAAAGATACATTAATACATACATTAGAAGACATTTCGTGTAAGGAAACGCTTTGCTTTGTACTTATTACTTTTCGAACTTTTTTTTGTATAATGTTTGCGAGTCTTCTGAAAGTTTATTAAGAAAAAAGGTAGTAAATAATACTTTGTAATAATAATAATACTTTGTATCGCGGTTAGTCTCTGTATTTGGGGATTGCCAACAATCATGTATCTATTAAATGATTTAAAAAAAAATACACAACATTTACATTCAATTATAGGCAACCACAGCTTACCCAATTATGTCAAAAATAATATAAAATACTTTGCAAAACTAAATCAAAAATAATATTTAAAAAAATTAAAACCATATACTTATACCAAATATACATATAAAAATATACATATACATAAGTAAACTAAAATCAAATAAAATGAAGTCAAAAGAAACAAAATCAAATGAAACCAACATCAAATAATATCAAATAAAATAAAAAAATATTATAATAAATATACAACTGGGACATTACTGTCTCAACCTTTACGTGTGTGCAAAACATCAAGTTTTTTTTTTACGCTGATTTTGTCGATCTCCAACTACAGTAAGGATATTGCTATCCCTACCTAGCAGACAAAACAAGACAGAGATAAAAAATGTTACAGCTGTCAAAAAAATATGTAGAGGTTTTTTTTTTGTTTGTGTGGGAAATCATCACATAACTTCTCCCGCTATGGGCGGAGCGGGAGGGTGTGTCAGACTCTTGCTGACTAAAACCCACCCGTATTCCTTCCGTTGCCTGTGTTGCCAGGGGCCTCGGTAACCCTTTAGTACCTTCCCACGACCCTGGCAGGCATCGGCCCTAATGGACCCCTACACTTGTGCTGACGACATCTCTTTGAGGCGTGCGTGGAATATAACACGCCGTCGACCCGGGCCTGGTCCTTACCGGACGGTGAGCTACCCATTGCTCACCGTCTGCAAGCCCGCGCCTACGATGGCCTGAAATCCGCCCAGGATTCCCGACGCCCAGGTCGTCTCCTGCGGCGACTAGGGGTGAGAGGGCGTGAAATTTGCCTTTCCCTCAACCGTCACGCCTCCTCCTTTGCGAGTATTACTGCTTCACAGAAGGAGGCGATGGCTGCCCATGCCCTCTCGCTCCGTACCATGGCCTGAACCAGGGCCGGACGCGAGAGATCTCTGCCGCCGATCGCCTCCACGAGGACACGACGGTGCTCTGCCCAAGCCGAGCAGACCTCCACCGTATGCTCCACAGTGAGATGGGGACGGACATCTAAAGATTTAGGGAAATTTAAGTATTGCTTATTTTTATCACACATTCATATCATATTCATATTCATTTATCTATTATTAAATAAATGGCATTTGTTTCAGTTCAGTCAGTGCGTGCCTACAGCCTATATCTCGACCCAAATTAAAATCTTATAAGATTTTAGTTTTTAGTAAATTGGTACTGATGTTATCAATAATTTAACGTACGTCTCTACCAATTTCCACACCTCTGATGGGTATCTGCTAAATTATTTCGGGACCCTGTCAAACTATTGTCAACCCTCTTTCTCTCCAAATCCTAGGTTACATGAAGTAATTTTCAATTCTCAGAGCTGCAAACTAGACTATTTTAGCCTCTCGTGACCCCCAGACTAAGTTTAGATCGTCATTGGATCATGTGCTTGGGTGAATATAATTGCTATCTAAAATCAGCATGGCACCCAGACGACTATTTTGGATGTCGCGGGTTTTATAACTATATAGGAACTAGCTTATGCCCGCGATTTATAATCCGCGTGAAATTTCGGCCCCCGACACATCGCGCCGCGTCGCATCGCCCGCGCCCGGGTGGGTGATGCGACGTTGTAAATTACGTCGCTTTCGCTTAGCGTTCTTTCTAACTTTTATTTTTGTTCGGCTTCTAAGGGTCGTAGCGTGATGATAAATAGCCTATAACCTTCCTCAAGAAATGGGCCATAAAATGCAATAATATTTTTCCAAATCTGACGGGTAGTTCTAGGTATTAGCGCCTTTAAACAAAAAAAAAAACTCTTCAGCTTTATTATGGAGTGTAGATATAGATGATCCAAACTCTCCAAGGCCTCCAATGTAATGCAATGAATGGGTTTAAAAACTGAAAACTCGTCATAGGTGGAAGCACAGTTGTCCGTCTACAAACCACCATTGTTTTGTTGATATTTACTTTTGTGTCGATCACAAATTAAACGAAAACTAGATAAATATCTATGCGACTTGGAGTGTACCACAATTAAAAGACGAGCTAAGGACAGGGGAAGCGTCTACGACTGGTAAAAAGCAGCTGTAGAGGAAAAGTCAATAAATTATGAATGTTTTATAATTGATAGGTTATTTTGTGTTTGTTTTGTTTAAGTTCTTTTTTTTTTGTTGAAGACTGAAGGCGTACGACAGAAATAACTTGATCAGAGTTTAAAACCAACTCGAAGATGATCTTCCTGACTGAAAAACTTCAGAGATGTTAATTCTAGCACTGGTCTAATGATAATACAAAACACACATAAACCTTTACTATAATTTACATAATATCACATCACAAGTGCCTATAGGTCAAGAAAACAGACTTAGTTATCTTGGTAGCATCACCTGTATTCGAATTAAAAAAAAAAAGTATTCACGTTTCCAAAGGTATAAGCACATAGTTCCGACGAAAAATCGGATTTCCATTTTTTTTACGAGATCTTTCTTCCACAGATTTCGTCTTTGAACATCTTTGGCAAATACATGGGTCCCCGTATTTTTTCAGTCAACAGCTGCGCAACGGGGCATATTAATTAATTAGGTACGCGTAAAAGTCGATTGTTTACAAAAAAATGCGTGGATATTGACAGCTAGCTGTCAAGTTCTTAGACGTCGGATTTTGGTGACATCTGAAGCGAGCCAGTGGCAGTTTTTATCCTCATTGAAACTGTTCCATGTAAGAAACATTGCCTTAGTGAAACTTTAAGGGTCCGTTTATAACTGTTTCTTTACTCAAACAATTCACTTCATAATTTATGATCCTTAGTCAAGTCTATACACCTTTTGTCCGGAATTACCATCAGATCATTAATTTAATGTTCTGTAACCAAATCTAACATAAATATGTATTAGTATTGTCAACCTCGTAAATGCATTACCACTCTTATGACAAAAACTTCCAGTAAATTGAAACCTCACTAAGGTTGAAACTATCTAACTGTAACATTTCAGCAAAAATATTGACGTGTACTTAGGGCGGTATAGCATAAGATTGACTATTTATATTGCAGTATGTAGGTATATGATATTTTTTCATCACTCTTTGGAAAAGCCGGATCTCATGTCCCGACGAATTTTTAAGAAACTGTCATACTTATAATAATAATAACTCTTCATTTCAGATTACAGGATGCATAATGTGTTAGTATTGCCTTAACCTACTATTAGTGAAAATTAAATTAAAACAAAAGTGACATCACAAATAAAAAAAAACAATTAATTTTGCACATGTAGGTCTGTACGCACATGTCTCCCAGCCCCGTGTCTAATAAACGGTCCATCAATTTTGTCCGCCAGTGTACCTAAAATATTGTTCGAACTACCTCGGAATCGCCGCAGCATAGATGCACTTCGCTTGCGCATGATGGCATAAAAGTCCCCGACGCAAGTAAGTAGCCGTAAGTCGTCTTATACCCGATCCGGAAATTAAATTTGCGTTCAAACTTGAGCTGAGTTTAATAAAACAGTCAGCAATGTGCAAGCAATGTGACAATCGACTCGTCACTGTCACCGCTATAGCCAAGTTATGATAGAGTTTGTATTTATGATGCTGCGTTCAAATGAAAAACTCAACGTTGAAAGTTACTAAACTGTCTAACTTGAGTAGGCAGGCAAACTTTGAAAAATACTAAATAAAATCTCATGTCGACTACTATTGTGAGTAAATCACCGCCATAAGACGCGCAGTACAAAGAAACTGAATAACCACAACAGCTTGTGTATTCTCTTTTAATGATTACTTAAACCACTCTATCTCTCTCTGTTCTATACTTTTTTTTTGGGTGGGAAATTATCAAATAACTTCTCCCGGAGCGGGAGGGTGTGTCAGACTCTTACTGACTAAAACCCACCCGTATTCCTTCCGTTTCCTGTGTTGCCAGGGGCCTCGGTAACCATTTCGAACTTCCACGAGACCCCGGCAGGCATCGGCCCTAGTGGACCTCTACACTTGCGCTGACATCTCTTTGAGGCGCGCGTGGAATACAACGCGCCGTTGACCCGGGCTTGATCCTTATCGGACGGCGAGCTACCCATTACTCACCATCCGCAAACCTGCGCCTACGGTGGCCGGAAATGTTCTGTTCCCTACTTGGTAATAGGATCGCCCCCATTACATGGGACTTAAATATAACTGGCGAAATGTGGGTGTACTATAGGTGCACTTCTGTCTAACCTTTTGGGGATTCCAGGCGTTACGTTTTGTTGTTAAACTACTCCTACTAGTACAGATTCTAACTAAGTATCTTCGATCAAGTATTCCAATTGTGGTTTACCCAATCCAGACCTTATACCTACAAAGTTAGCACCCAACTAAGTTAACACTTCTCTTAATAGCCGCATATCTTAATAGCATCACCCTCGACACTATTTCTCTCACTCGTACAAGTACTAAACTAATTCAAACACAGCACAAATCTACCGCAAACACATCACGAAATATCTGCGCATTCTGGAATTAATCACACTCAATTTTCAACCTTATCTCTTAAGAAATATAGCCCATCGTTGAACGTATGATGTCTGGTACGTGAATTCAAGCGTGTGTTCCATTAGACACAATTAATTTGTAGACGAAGGGGTGGAGTATGTAATCAGCTCATCAGTTCGAGAATGTCATGACCCTTATTACCAAAGGTTAAGGTTCAAAATTTGGGGTAAAATTATCTTGTTACGACACGAGAGACGAGAGAATTTCATCCAAAATTGACTGATTGGTGTTTATATTTATGCATGTGGTTTATTTTAATACTCTCGGAATCTATTTTAGGACATTAATATGAATGAAGGAATATATTAATTCTATCTGTATTAAGAATTGCAATTTTGGGCACGTATTTGGGAAAAAGGTGACGTTGTACTGAATGTTGAATATATAGGAAGATGTAGTGACAAAAATTGAAAAGAGTATGCTTAGATGGTTTGGTCATGTTGAGAGGATGAATGAAAGGCGACTAACAAAAGGTATATAATACAGATGTGAGTGGCAATGCCGGGAGGAGACGCCCCAGAAAGTCATATAGTGACCTCATTAATGATGTTCTTCAAAAAGGTCAGGTGCGTAGTACTCGCAACCGGCGTGCGTGTATGACCAGATGTATGAACGTAAACGAAGCAAAAGGAGTATGTAAGGAGCGTAGCAGGTGGCGTTCTATAGTTTCTGCGTTTTCTTCCCATGGGGGTACCCATGGGAAGAAGGCGTGAGTTTATGTATGTATGTGTATTGAATATCTCGGTTTACTGAAAATGCTGCCCCGTTGATCTCATGGGTTCTGGGTTCGATTCCCGGGTCGGGCAAAGAGTTATTAGGTTTTTCTATTAGGAATTTCTTAGTAACAGCTTGGAGTTTGGAAATTGGCGGTATGATGCCCCCGTGACTCGTACGTTAAGCTGTGGGCGCTGCTGCCGTCCCATCGGACTATGAGAGTGAGGGAAGAGAGAGTGCACACACTTGTGCGCTGTATTATCTCCCGCGCCAAAGGCTAGTCTCCGCTGAAATTGGTTGTCATGGCCGAAACTCGGTCTGAAAGACTATTATGAAAACTAGATGCGCCTCGCGGTTTCACCTGCATAAGTTTTGACCCCGTGGGTATATCGGGATAAAAAGTATCCTATGTGTTATTCCTGGTTATAAACTATCTGTGTGCCAAATTTCATTCAAATCCGTTCAGTACTTTTTGCGTGAAAGAGTAACAAACATCCATCCATCCATCCGTCCTTACAAAATTTTCACATTTATAATACGAGTATTAGTAGGTTTTTTTTTTGGATGGGAAATCATCAAATAACTTCTCCCGCTCTGGGCGGAGCGAGAGGGTGTGTCAGACCTTTACTGATTAAAACCCATCCGTATTCCTTCCTGTTGCCTGTGTTGCCAGGGGCCTCGTTGACCCTTTAGTACCTTCCCGCGACCCCGGCAGGCATCGGCCCTAGTGGACCCCTACATTTGTGCTGACGACATCTCTTTGAGGCGCGCGTGGAATACAACGCGCCGTCGACCCGGGCCTGGTCCTTACCGGACGGTGATCTACCCATTGCTCACCGTCCGCAAGCCCGAGCCTACGGTGGCCGGAAATCCGCCCGGGATTCCCAACGCCCAGGGCGTCTCCTGCGGCGGCTAGGGGCGAAAGGAATATTAGTAGGATAATCATAAAGTGTGAAACGTGGTCGCTTACAATGGGCCTTATCAAAAAGCTAAAAGTCACTCAAAGGGCAATGGAGAGGGCTATGCTTGGGGTTTCCCTACGTGATCGAATCAGAAATGAAGAGATTCGTAGGCGAACCAAGGTCACCGACATAGCCCGAAGAATTGCCAAACTTAAGTGGCAGTGGGCAGGGCACATTGCTCGCAGAACAGATGGCCGATGGGGCCGAAAGGTTCTGGAATGGCGACCGCGTACCGGAAGACGTAGCGTTGGAAGGCCTCCTACAAGGTGGACCGATGACCTTGTGAAGGCCGCAGGAATCCGCTGGATGCGGGAAGCACAAAACCGGTCGAAGTGGCGGTGCTTGGGCCTATGTCCAGCAGTGGACGTCTTTCGGCTGAAATGATGATGATGATGAATCATAAAGTTCCTCTCTCTGATTGACTGTACATTTTGATGGAGTTAAACTCTTTTTCTCTGGCTTTGCCTTGAATTGTGTCCCTAGACCTAAACCTAGACCAAAAGGTTTGCCTTTTTTGACAATCTAGAACTTCAGTCAGCTTATGATAACTAACTAATTCTTGCGATGATGAATATAACCAAAATTCTGCTTGCTAACAAAGAACATATAACTTTTATGTCGAAAAATTTCCACCTATGGGACCATAATCTACTTTATTCATTAATATCCTTCTCACACACACAACACTTCTTTTCCTTCCATAATTAACATGACGCTTGTAATCCCTGAAGAGTTAGGCAGAGGTGTACCTATAGTACAGCAACTAATAAACCAGTAAGTATAGCAACAAATCACAGTTTTTTTGAACAATTAAATACACTGATATTAGAAACTTACTCAAGCCATTATTCATATAAATGTTAATACAATATCCAGTAAATTATATTGGTAATTGTTTTTCCTCATTTCTCTAACATAATGTGGGTAGTACGTGAGTGGTCCATTTCGTTTGTAGGTACACTTAGATTCAAGAGTACAAGATAGGGAGTGTGATTATGTTTTTGCTTCTACTGCCAAATACTTTGAGTGGCTATCGTGGGTTGCTGGCGCCATTTAAGTGTTTTCATGTGATCTATTTAATTTAGAATAATTGCTTTACCTTCATACATACATAGACTCACGCCCACTTCCCGTGGGGGTAGGCAGACACTACAGAACGCCACCTGCTATACAATCCTTACATACTCCTTTTGTTTCGTTTACATTCATACATCTGGTCATGCACGCCTTTTGCCTTTAGTTAACAGAAACTAGTTAACACAAACAGGTAGGTGGGGTAGGCATTTTCGATGGTCTACCTTTTGTAAATCTAACTTTTTAATCGACCTCCAAAAGGATGAGGTTTTTTATGTATATTCGCCGATTTTTCCGCCAATTGTGGACCGATTTTGAAAATTATTTTTTTTGTTTGAAAAATTATGCTCTCGAGGTGGTCCCACTGTCACCAAGTCCCATAGAAATCGAGGGAAATCCTCAAATTTTAAAGGCACACCTATAGCGGTTTAGGTATTTTTTATAGTAACTTGTGCATTTGCTCTCGGAAAGCACCATTTGGTGAAGTGGAACTGATGATGAAGACCACAGATGGCCATCGGAACTACTTAATAATAAGTATTAAACGAGTTGCGATTCGATTAGGTACTCCGCCTGAGAGCGACACCGGGATCTGTAACGTTAATATGGTTGCTAAGCCATTTATGCTCATCAAAATGCATATGGTGAGTAGCAGTTCTCCCGGTTTTTACTAGGAGAACTCCTCAACAATTAACGTCCCTGCATCGGGAAAAGCAATATTTTGTAAAAGGTGATGAGCAGTTGAAATTAGGCTATTGTAACCTTTAAAATTTAGTATCAATTTTACTTAATTTTATAGTTAACAATAATTCTGCTGCGGTACGATTGTAAAAACACTCTAACGGAATGGCTAAAATCACAAACGTACGATAAAATTGAAGTTATATTAACCAGAATATGCTAATGATGAACCTCTTCCCAACCATAACAAACACCACTTATCCAATCATTAACACACACACACATCCACTCACACCCACACACCACATATACATATACACACACACACAAACACTACACCTACCTCCTTCAACAATTTTTGTAACATCCTACTAGGTACCGAAACTTTTTATTTTTGTTCTTTTATTACTGTTCCTTATTTTGATTTTTTTTTCTATTTTTAATTATGTCTCAACATTGTAGCTAGTAACGCAAGGGAAGTTGCGAGGTAACCCCATCACAAGTATACTTATAACTTACCGGGGCTGCCTCAATTCTGAGTTGTATAATAATTTTAAGAGAGACAATAAAAACTTTTTATTTTTATTATTTATTTATTCGAATGTCTGACGATATGTGAAGTTTTCCGTTGGCATGTTAGTTATAAACTATTTGAACCCATTACTACATTATGTCCATGAAGTAGACTATTCAGCTAATCGTGTTAAGGTCTAACTTACAGTTATCAATATTACTTAGGAATGATAACGACAAAATCAATTCTACCCATACATAAATACATAAACTCACGCCTTCTTCTTCGGGTGTAGGCAGAAACTATAGAACGCCACCTGCTACGCTCCTTACATACCCCTTTTGCGTCGTTTACGTTCATACATCTGGCCATACACCCACGCCAGTTGCGAGTACTACCGCACCTGACCTTTTTGAAGATCACCACCAATGAGGTCACTACAAGTCTTCAAAAACGAAAAAAAAATTGTACTACCAATAATTTCAATCAGCAGTCTCCTTGTAACAGATACTTCGACCTTCCAAAACACCATTACTATAATAACTATCAAACCCTTTAACAATACAAAATTATAATTATTCAAATCCACATCCCATCACGCTATTATCTGCAAATTGCGTGTCGTCCTGTTCACGGCACGGCATCTTAATGTCTTAATCAATACAAGTAATATGGAGTCCTCAGTAGGTAGGCACAGTTCGTTCCAAAAGTATCTGATGGTAATGTAAACAAATGGATCAGTAAACGTTCGTGTTGTTGCCACTTTTATAGTGCCACTTGTACAAATTAAGTGCTTAATTTAATTATCACGACAATCTTGTTTTACATTACCTTTACAGATTTCATTGATTTATAACCCCAATTTTCGTGGATTTTTTTTTCAACTAATTACATTTTATTTAGGTTAGGTCTATAAATAAATGTTGAAAAAGTATAGAGATAAAAAGTTGAACCTTGTAGATACAGATGAATGTGTTACCAATTCCCTTTATTGAGTGATTGAGTAATACTTTAACCTGAATAGGGTTTGTTTACAGTTTCATCAGTTACTTTTCGAACAGATCGTAGGTACCAACGTTGATTGCGTGCAGTCCGTCAATGATTCAACCATGGCGTAGTGAATGTAATTGCAGAGTAGATTGACTCATCCTTATTGTAATTGCTGTAAACGATTAAACAACTGTAGGTATAGCAGTATTGTTTTTGTGGGTATTTTTTGTCGGGTAGATTCCTTATTCAGCCTTTAGTTTTTTGGATCTCGTTCCTACTGAGTAGCAAACTTAGTCCTGTAACTATGTTTATCTGTTTGTCCGTCTTCCACAAAGGTTTATCAGAATAAAGTGAGGAAGAACAGTTTTTATAGCTTTCGTCTTTCTTCGGTATAAACGTTTATAAAATAGTATAAAACTCTCACGTTACAAAATTACAAATAAATCCATAAAAACGTCACCCCAAAAATAAGATTTATAAGCCAACTCAAACTCCCTATATTATTATTCCGACGACAATCGTACCCGAAAAGTTTCACCTACCCTTTTCCCAAAAATTCCATATCCACATTTTGTTTCATCCACGCGAGTGGTCTGCACAGTTTTTCGCGAGGCAACAACAACAGCGATAAATCCAACCTTTTGGCACAATGCGCACTATTGGGGATATTAATAAGCGGTCGTGCTGTGAATGGCCAGCTTTAGGCTTGTTCGATAACACTGTGCGGTTTTGGATTAGAACCGCGGTGTTAATTGAGTGTGGGGTTTGTGAAGTGAATAGAGGGTGATAAATTGATAATATACATCATGTACTAGAAACTTGTCTGCCAAAAAAATATCAAGTGTCCCGTATAAAACTTCAATACCTACGCGAACCAAATGTATTTATTTATTTAACCATTTGTGTACACACAAATAAACAGACAAGAAGAAAGGAACAGAAAATACGTACAAAGGATCACTTATTTCTAAAGAAACCTCTTCCACTGCGATAGGACAGAGGATAATAAAAAGTCATATAAAAAAAAACGACTTCAAAAAGAAAATAACTCAAAATTATGAAATCATATTTGTATATACAGGTTGAAATTGAATTCATGAGCATCCTCTCAAGGGTTAACTTGTATGTAGGAGTTAATCTCCCTGCCGGGGTCGCGGGAAAGTCCAATGGGGATACAGAGGCCCCTGGCAACACAGGCAACGGAAGGAACACGGGTGGGTTTTAGTCAGAAAGAGTCTGACACACCCTCCCGCTCCGCCCAGAGCGGGAGAAGTTATTTGATAATTTCCCATCCAAAAAAAAAGTGGGTCATTTTACTTCATTATGAACAGCTTTTACTAAGGGAATAAACATGAAATCGCGAAAAAAAAAATTACGAGTTAAGCGAACATAAATGTAGGGAACAGCTGATTGTTTTTTCGCGACTTTAGGTTTGGTCCCAAAGTAAAAGTTGTTCATAATGATGAGTACAATGACCCCTTAAGAGGATGCCCATGAATTCAATTTCACTCTGTATACACGACATTAATTGACATTAATTAACCAACAAAACGAAATTTTGTTTGATGGTCTGTACCACACTCCAAAATTTGAAACACATTTTCTGATATACGCTGTATACATTAAAATTTACAACACATTTTCTGATATACGCTGTATACATTAAAATTTACAACACATTTTCTGATATACGCTGTATACATTAAAATGGTTGGTGGTAGAATTGATAGTCTCAACCGAAGATCTCCACTAGAAAAGGTGGTGGTGAGGGGATGGCCGATCACATTCCTTGTGGGTAGTAGATTCTGCTTTTACCAATCCGCTTGAAAATAATGGTTGTTTATAAAAAAATTGTAAACTGCTATGCTGCTCACATGGCTATTCCTACACGGAGCACGAAATAATTACTCATTGCTGAATGTCTACTTCATCATTCATCATCATCATTTCAGCCGAAAGACGTCCACTGCTGGACATAGGCCTCCCCCAAGCACCGCCACTTCGACCGGTTTTGTGCTTCCCGCTTCCAGCGGATTCCTGCGGCCTTTACAAGGACATTGGTTCACCTTGTAGGAGGCTTTCCAACGCTACGTCTTCCGGTACGCGGGCGCCACTCCAGAACCTTTCGGCCCCATCGGCCATCTGTTCTGTGAGCAATGTGCCCTGCCCATGGCCACTTAAGTTTAGCAATTCTTCTAATGTCAACTTATCTCAATATAAATAATAAATACTTAATTCATTAATTATTCCATTATTCATGTCTGTTAATATATAAAAAAAATATATGTATTTCCAAATTTTTTGGAACGAGTTTTTTTATTGGGACTTGCAGTTGATTGGTAGAAATCGTCAAGTAACGAAAAACCGTTATACCTTTAGAGATAATGTGTGAATTTAATACGCGTTTTTAATACACACAAGTGTGTGGTAACTTTATGAGAGCTTCTAAAAACTTAGACTATGTGTGTCCCAGCAGTGGGATTATAGATTGATTATGTAATTCCAATTAAGTTTTAACGGTAGAAATAACATAATTTAAGAATATCATAAACATTATTTGAAATCCGTTTCTGATATATCCGAAAAGCATTTTCCACACGCAATAACAATTAATTTCATTGCAAATCTAAAATCAAACGGAAAACACTGATTGATGACAAACAAATTGCTTGAAATTTCCGAAACATCGAATGCATTAACTTTAATGAGAATGGCAGGAATATTCAGTTAGTTGTTCGATAACAAATGGAAACTGAAAGGTGTCATAGAAGAAGAACGAGTTTTTCGTATGTGAAACTCAGCTCCGAACGCATTCAAAATGGTTACAGTTTCGTGCAAGTCTGACAAGCAAGCGCTGTCAGTACTGTCATGCCGCTAGCAACGCTCGTATAGATGTGAAACTCAGCTCCGAACGTATTCAAAATGCCTACAGTTTCGTATTACTGCAAGCCTGACAAGCCAGCGCTGTCAAGATTGTCATGCCGCTTGCAACGCACAGCTGTCACTCTTTGACTAAGATTGTCAAAGAATGACAGCGGTGTATGCTGTATAGCTATGACGCGTAACACGGCAAAACTGACAGCCTCAATCTGCTGAACAATATTTTCCCTGACTGTACTGAAAAGTCTTCCAGACCGAATTTCGGCGACCAACCCCAGCGGCAGCAGTGGTGCAGTGGTGGCCCAGTGGTAACGGCCGCGACTTACGAATTGTAGGTCATAGGTTCGAACCCGCACAGGCGCTTTACTTTGTGTAAATTATTTCATCACCACTACTCTCAAAACGGTGAAGGAAAACATCGTGAGGAAACCGGCATGTCCTAGAACCAAAAATTCGAAGATATGTTACATCTACCAACCCGCACTGGGCCCGCGTGGTGGATTACGACCCACTCCCTCTGACAGAGAGGAGGCCTGTGTCCCAGCAGTGGGACCATAATAGGCTGATTATGTAACCCCAGCGGAGGCCAGCCTTCGGCGTGGGAGATATAGTGCACAAATGGGTGCACTTTCTCTTCCCTCACTCTCATAGTCCGATGGGACGGCAATCCGACTCGATCGGGGAGAGATCAGGTGCAGGGTCAACAGCTTATCGTGCTTTCCGAGGCACGAAGGGTATCACACCGCCAACTTCCAAAGCCCGGAGTTTGGAAGTAGGCGGTGTGATGTGATGTTACTAAGAAATTCTTAATGGTAAAACCCGTTAGTGTACACGCTCAGCAGTCGCAGCTCAGTGTTTGTGTTATGCTCGTAAACGAGTGCTGCTTGTGGTGTCTGGTCGTCTGGCTGACCGTGGTTTTGTTATTGTTATTAGTAATTAACTGTTTATATATTTTACTTCGATGGTCCTAGTTTATCATTTATGTTGTCTGAGTTACAGTTTTAGCTATATGTAAGCGGGCAAACCCTTTATGCCTGGAAGCTTTTATTTAGGTATTAAGTTGTGCTTTACGTTTTTATTTTTGCTTTGTATAGTTTTTGATGTTTTTTTTGTTGGTGTAGTGGTGTGCTAGCTGACATATGGCTAATAATTTAATGTTTTGTGTTGCCCGTAGTGTAAATTATTTTGCATACTATTATATGGTAGTATGGAATCTATTTTTTTTTCTATGTAAACAGCTTTGCAGCTGGAGAGTCTGTTGCGCCACTTCTTCTTCCCCCACTTCTTCCCAGCTAAAGCACTAGGAAGTGGTGAAGGGCGGGCGTTTTGAGGGACTGTCTTATGTAATTTTGACGTTCGAAAAGTGCTGATTATCAGCCTAGTATGAATAAAAGACTTTTGATTTTGAGTGCACTGAATAGAAAAGTACGATAACTACAGTGTCACTGCAGATATTATTTTACCTCTGATTTGGCATCACTGACAAAGTCAGTGTTCTATGTTCTCGTTACAATAAGGTTGCTTTTGCCACTGACAACTGACAGACGACTGTCCGACAAGTCTATTAAAATTATAGTGATCTTTATTCTCGTCAATAAGGATGTTGTTAGATTGCTGCTGTCAGAGATGAAATATCTGCGAAAACTGTTTATACGCGGCAGTTAACTTGACGACCAGGGTAAAGATAAAGTTTGCCTTTGTAGAACCTCCCCTCTATTAATCATATCTCTTTTTATAACTCGACGTGCCATACATTAAGGCCCGATTACTGTACAGTCGATCGCAATCAGTGATAACACTTTGAACTTGAGCTGGCTTAGCGTAGTACGGAGTTTCAAAAGGATAATACCGTTTAAGGCTTAAGGTCTTTTAAGGCCTTAGCCTTACAAACTGCGGCCGTTACCACTGGGCCACCACTGCTCTCAAGCAGTGGTGGCCCAGTGGTAACGGCCGCGACTTACGAGTTGTGGGTCGTAGGTTCGAACCCGGACAGGCGCTTTACTTTATGTAAATTATTTCATCACCACTGCTCTCAAAACGTGGTAAACGTGGTAGATTACAGCCCACTCCTTCTCGATGAGAGGAGGCCTGTGTCCCAGCAGTCGGAACATTATAGCCTGATTATGCGCACATGGATATCGTTTCTGTTAGGTATTATTTTTCTATAGCGGGATGCCCTGCCAAGATTTAATTATATGAGCCTTTGTTGTAGGACTGGTCCATAGGCGACAAATGAAAGAGGTCGAACGAGGCGACCGCAACGCGATTGCGAATCGAATTTCGTTTTTATTATTTGTTGATTGATTTCAACGAATTGATATTATATGGTTAATTGTGAATGTATGCTATAATGTTTTTTAAAACACTTATATTTTTACCCGTTGATTTAACTTCTTCTGTCCTTTTGATTCTAATATAAAAGCTGTATCAGCTGTTAAATGCACATTATCAAAGAATATAACTGTGTATAAAGTAGGATTATATACAAATGTATAAGAGGAGGTTTGAAAGTGGTACCGGTGACTGAAAAGTTGTGCGGAAATAGGTTGGCATGTTATGGGCATGTGATGCGGAGGAATGAGGAAAATGTCGTGATGAAAGTCTTAAGTATGAATGTCGATGACTATAAGAGTAGGGGAAGTCCAAAGAAACGATGGATGGACTGTGTGAAAGATGATATGACTAGAAAGGGGGTGACTACCGAGATGACAACTCATAGAGAAGTATGGAAGAAAGGTACATGTTGCGCCGACCACAAATAAATTGGGATAAGGGCAGGAGAATGATAATGATAACTGTGTATAAAGCCGTTTTGTTTTCGGTTTTCCTTTTTTGCTCTTATCCAGCGTAAGACCCTGAGTTGTATACCGTTATCACGTGAAGTTTTGTCTTAGTCCTTCTGTTAGAAAATATTTAAAATACACAGCCGGTAACTTCAGATTGGTACAGATACCAATCTGAAGTTAGCGGCAAACTAATATTAGCACATTGTCACTAAACAAGTACCAGGTACACGTGTCCATATCCCTTCGGGAAATTCCAGCGGAATATTACAGTAACAACAATTCTGATTTAAATCTCACAAAATAACACAATAACCCTACCTACCCTCCTATCCCACGTTTAATTGTTAATTACAATGACGACGGTAGCGTCTACCCTCGGGCCATTCAACAATCGTATCCTAATTTACGCCTATTATAAATTTAAGGAGTGGACAGTACTATTTGTAGTCGAACAAGGAAGTACTACAGAGGTACAAAATGAATAGGAAAATAAGGTACACTGTGTCCGAAAAGAGTGTGTTCGGCAAAAACAATTTAAATAAAATTGACTTAGACGTTTAAAAATAATAATAATAGACATACTTGACTACATTATTATCAATACGGTGTCCAGACTCTTCCATTGTCTGCCATCTTTGAGGCATTTTTTCTATTAGGCCGTTTGTCCACCGCTACCGTCAATGGGACGTTAACGAGAACGAGACGATGGCGCCAAAGTAGCGATACATACATTTACTATGACCGCGTGTCCACAGCACGTCCGTCACCCGAGCGCCGGGACCCTACCCTCGATTATTATCAATACGGTGTCCAGACTCTTCCATTGTCTGCCATCTTTGAGGCATTTTTCTATTAGGCCGTTTGTCCACCGCCACCGTCAACGAGACGTCAACGAGAACGAGACGATGGCGCCAAAGTAGCGATACATACATTTACTATGACCGCGTGTCCACAGCACGTCCGCCACCCGAGCTCCGGGACCCTGCCCTCGAATTTTCAAGTAGTACAGCGAGACCGTTAGAACTTGGCCCGAGGTGGTGACGGGTCGATGTGCCGGCAATACAAATCACATTTGATCTTGTCCACACCCTGCTGCATTAGTCGCACTGGCGCGCGGCGCCGTTCACTCGGCTTTTGTTTTTTCTATCATACACAACATGTTCGCCGAGAAACGCTGTAACGCCGACTTCGGTCGCGGTAAATGAACGGCCTTACTTTTTAGCGACGTCACGGTAAAATGACGTCCATATCAATGTTATATTACGCTTAAGTTCGGTATTATTTTACACAGATCATGAGCTTCATCAACGCCCAAAGACGTAATCAGGTTAGCATCGGGCGAGTGTCTAAAACCTCTATGATTTCCGGGCCACCATTGTATTAGAGTTTTTCAAATGGTTTCAATAAGGAATGGTTTCTAGATGATTCTTCTATAATTGTGATCGGATTTTACTAAGCGTAAAACATATTGATGTCTCAACATATTATCATGTGATGTCTGTTTGTGCGTTTTCGCTCCTGTAATGTCCTTATTCAGTAGGATGACACAGCCAGACACACTTAACGTACAGTCGCGACTGGCATTTTGTTTGAGATCTTAAGAGATAACGCAGTCATATTAATTTTAGAAAAAATAAATAAAATACGCCAAAAACAAAATAGACATTATATCGTTAAAACAATATTTGGACTAGATCATTAACCGGGGAGAATACAAAGAAATACGTTAGTATGGAATGGACACCAACGACCACGTGATCGCACTTCCTCTTAAGTAAGTGTCTATAAGTACGTGCGTCAGTTTTCGGTCGTTGTATGGAGCCGACCTTCTGTAGGTACCTATTTCGTGACGGAGGTATGAACTACGATTTGTAGTCGTACGACGTTTGTCGCACGATTTGTCTTGCCAATTATATCGGCGCCATCTTTGATTCGTTTTCTTTTGTTTTTGGAGTATTTAAATTAATGGGTTGTACTTATAAATAAATTTTGTCGGGTGTTATTTTTTTTTTGTGTGTTTGCTAGATCATTTGCAAATCTTAATTGTTTTAACGCTCATTGGCGAACAGAAATATACTGTAATATTTCATAGCTAATCAGTCGTATCGGTCTCAGTCTGGGCATGAGTGACTTTTAGAAAAGAGGAGGCTGTAACTATCGTAAGGAATGCTTTGGTCAGTGTATATGTTTTGCGGATGAATGAAGTAAAATTATGCGTACCTATATGTCTGGTGTTCTGTGAGCGAAAGTATGCAAGGAAGTCCACTGTTCTGTTGTTTTAAATTAAATTATTTTTAACGTAATTATTATTAATATATTAATAATTGTTGCTATGTTAATTAATGTAATTGATGCTGTACTGTTTTAATTAACTATAAATAAATAAAATAAATAAATACGTATTTAGATTTGACAACAGATAGGCACAGTCTCTTTCTCATTCGATTTTTAACTTAACCATCAACATTTTAAGGTTTAAAATCACTTGGAGAAATTTGACAGTTCGTGGTACCTTGATGTGTTGACGACTGTACAATGGGCCGTAGGTAGTACCTAGTAATAAAACCAGTATAAGCTGACCTCTTAAGGGGTCCACAGTTAGATTTGTTCCATTGAATGACCTTTTCATGAAATCATAACGTTGGGGAACAAATCTAACTTAGAGAGATGTATTAATGATTCGAATGATTATAATTCTGTAAATACATATCTGTTATAGTCGCGAATCATATTTTGATCAAGATACTACCTGACATGGGCCTGCAAATTTGAATTTTGCGGGCTACTGCTGCGGATTCACCTGCGTACTGAAACTCATCTACACTAGGCAAAGTCAAGGTTAAATGGTGACCACTGACATGCACCCATCACTGTACTTACAGGTTCATATTATCATTTTCTCTCAAAAACTTGGTTGTCTGTAAAGTCGGTTTACGGACGATAATTTTACGTGATAAAGAGAGAGAGATGCGTCACAAACCGAACGCTTAGCCCGATCGTGCCTCTCTATCGCTAGTTCCGCGCTCTCGCTTGCACGCTGAGCTCAGACAGAACGTGACAATGAGTCATGCTTTTTCGTGCCTGCAGCCCGGCCGGGTTTCAACGATTTATAAGACGTTATCACGTCAAAAAATATTTTACACAAACGAATCGCTATTTATATTTTACAACCAGACCACTTTTAAAATAAAATCACTGAAAAACATTCAACATATTTTCACTGAAAAAAACTCAATAACTTAAGTTCTTCACGATTGAACTCTCAGCCAAAACTCTTAACTACAGATGCTATTAGTAAAATCATTCCAATAAATTATTCAGTGGCTCGTAATGAGAGATACTTGAACACAGAAATATTTTACTCGATGCAAATTAAAATGAAGTGTTCCTAATTAATTGAATGAATGCACCGTTTCAAAGGTATTTATTTTATGCTTGAGATGGCAATTCATATTTTCCGAGTTTATAGACATCCATTTATTAAAACTACTTGTAAACGTATTAAATAAGTTAACAGTTATCAAATAATATTAATAATATGTACTTATTCGTTTTATGGCAATGTTGTTTCTTGGGGCAAAAATAGGCCAGCTCTGTGGTCACGTGAAGAGTCGACCAACCGCTTGGCGATGTCTCGAGAAACCAAGTGGGCACTCGGACAACATGTGAACATCTCTACTTACTTACATTTACGATACATTGATATAATGGCCATGATGGGAAATAATAACGATGCTTTTATGTGTGAATGTGGATTAATTATCGCAATAATTGCTTCGCCTCTTTTGAATTCAGTCTACCTAATATTTTACTATGCTTCGCAGTTTTCTTTCATTCTATTCGATCCATTTTTAGGGTTTCGTAAAGTAACGTTACGATTGGCCGGAGACACGTTAAAGAAAATTAGTACTGAGTAATACTAAATATTAAAAAGGTTAGACTAGATATTAAAATAGAGAGTTCCAGGCTTCCAGTTCGAGTGTACGGGACGCTTGGAGGGCAGGATGCAGGGAGAAGTTATTTGATAATTCCCCACCCAAAAAAAAAAGGTATAAGCTGTGCTCTTACACTGTTTGTCCACCGCACCGTGAACGGGACTTCAACGAAAAATGTGGACACGCGGCCATAGTAAATGTACTGTCGCTACTTCGGCGTTGTCATCTCGTTCTCGTTGACGTCTCGTTGACGGTGCGGTGGACAAACGGTCTTACATAATTAGCCTATAAAACATTATAGGCTAATTATGTAAGACCGTGGGAACACCCACTGCTGGGACACAGGCCTCCTCTTTGTGAGAGAGAGTGGGCCGTAATCCATCACGCAGGCCCAGTGCGGGTTGGTGGATGTCACAACATGTCTTTGAATTTTTGGTTCTAGGACATGTCGGTTTCCTCACGATGTTTGCCTTCACCGTTTTGAGAGCAGTGGTGATGAAATAATTTACATAAAGTAAAGCACCTGTCCGGGTTCGAACCGTAAGTCGCGGCCGTTACCACTAGGTCACCACTGCTCTCAGCCTTAAACGGCCTTAAGCCTTAAACGGTCTTATCCTTTTGAAACTCCGTACTACGCTAGGCTCAAGTTTAAAGTGTTATCACCGATTGCGGTCGACTGTACAGTAACCGGGCCTTAATTTATGGCACGTCGAGTTATAAAAAGAGCCAATCACATTAGTATGATTAATAGAGGGGAGGTTCTACAAAGGCAAACTTTATCTTTACTTTTGATGTCAAGTTAACTGCTGCGTATAAACAGTTTTTCACAGTTATTTTATCTCTGACAGCAGCAATCCAACAACATCCATAATGACGAGAATAAAGATGACTATGATTTTAATAGACTTGTCGGATAGTCGTCTGTCGGTTGTAGTAGCAGAAGCAACCTTATAGTAACGAGAATAAAGAACACTAATTTTGTCAGTGATGCCAAATCAGAGGTAAAATAATAACTGCAGTGAATAGACTGTAGTTACCGAACTTTTCTTTTCAGTGCACTCAAAATAAAAATCAAAAGTCTTTTATCCAAACTAGGCTGATAATCAGCACTTTTCGAACGTCAAAATTACATAAGACAGTCCCCCAAACCCGCCTTTCACCACTTCCTAGTGCTTTAGCTGGGAAGAAGAAGTGGCGCAATAAACTCCCCAGATGCAAAGCGGTTTACTTAGAAAAAAAAAATAGATTCCATACATCATCTTTCTCCTGCCCTTATCCCAATTTATTTGGGGTCCGCGCAACATGTCGCTTTCTTCCATACTTCTCTATTAGTTGTCATCTCGGTAGTCACCCCCTTTCTAGCCATATCATCTTTCACACAGTCCATCCATCGTTTCTTTGGTCTTCCTCTACTCTTATAGTAGATACTTTTTAGTACTAGCACTTTGACAGCCGGCCGGTTTTTAGCACGCATTCCCTGGTATGCCGGGCATTTTTTAAAATATTGTAAGATTTAAAAAAATAATAAGTGTAAGTGCTTTAAGCATAATTTTTTTTTATTTCTCTTATGTATTATCTAAACTATATGAAAGTTGATCACGTATTCCGTACGTAATCGGCGTCCTGTGGAATGAGCGGCATCACGTATTGACAACATGATTGGCTGTCAAAGTTTTACAAAGCTGTAATTTGGCATGGGTATACATGTTAATCACGCTGACACAATGTTAAAATAAAATCTTGAAAATCTCCTTATGTACCTCCCACGTAAAATGGGAATGATACTTTTTTCTCGTCTATTCTAAACTGTGTGGTATTATTGGATAGGTCGTTCAAAAACATTGCGGATCTGTAAACACCATTTTTCGATTCAGGGATCCGTTTGGGTTATATTAAGCTTTAAAGTGCCAATTTTTGATAGTCAGGTGTGGGGCGGGCCTGCCAGATAAATGGTTGTTTTTGAATATGTGAATATATTCATGGCGGTAGTATATAAAACGAAATTAAAAGGAAAACTATCACAGCTAAGTATGCTTTACAAGTTAGCGAGTAATAACCGACCAACTTGCATTTACAGTTGGAAAATTGTTCGTGACGTATATAGATGTATGGGAGATCATGTTTTTCAACTACATTGTTAAGTTTGTTTTTTTGATAATTTTTTCCTATTACTGAACTCTTCATAGTGCGTGGTCCGACACGCACTTGGCCAGTTTTCTATCTTGGACACTTATTTATTTAAAATTTATACACAAAAAAAAAAACTGTACAAAGGCGGACTGAATGCTGAATGCCTTAGGTACTTTTCCCATGTAATATTTCTGTTAAACCTTATGTATGCATCCCTTCTGATTTTTTTTTTGTTTTCTTGTACTGTGTCCCACTGCTGGGAAAAGGCCTCCCCTTTTTGCCTTCCAAACCGCCCAGTCTTGTGCGATCTCTAGCCATGTTGGCCCTGCAAACATTATCAGATCGTCGCACGACCTTCCCCGTGGCAATAACCTCCCTCAGGCGTCCAGTGAGTGACGATCTTTGCCCATCTCTGCGGGTGCATTCGTGCTACGTGTCCAGCCCACTCCCAATTCAGCCTGGCTGTTTTTTCTCCAACACCCGCTACTGGAGTTAAAGAGCTCAGGGTGGTGTTTCTAACTAGAGCAGTGCGCTTGACACTTTTCTAAAAAGTATTTTTTTTTAAGGAAGAACCGTCGTCACTTCTATTAAGTTTTTTCTTGTCTTGCGTCTCTTTATTACATTCCAACAAAGTGTCGTTAATTGAAACACAGAATCCAATTAATGAAGTAGAAATCTCTAAAACTCACCACCAATACAATTAGCAATACCTTCTAATTGTGGGATATCCCTTCATAAAATATGAACAGAGATCCTGAAAAATACCGAGTTTCAGTGGATTATTCATTCATTGGAATTACCATAGAGTAAGGATGTAATAGAAAGGAAACACATTTCGAACGCATATATTAGTCGATATATTATTGAATAAAGAACTTATCGACGGCCAAAAGGTACCAGGGAATAAGCGACATTTTCGACCAAAATGTCGCTTATGCCTTATTACCTTTTAACCGTCGATAAAAACCATGTAATGTGTACATATTATAAAATAACGTTGCTGTCTATGTGACCACGTTGTCCTGCGAAACTATGCAATGAATTTTGATGCAGTTTTTACCATCACTTAGAGAATTTATTCCGAAAGGTTATGGTAAGCTGGTGGTTATGGTATGTACAATACATTAATACTACACTTACATAATAAATTAATAATAAACAAATCTCGATGTTTTCTCAAGTCGTAAAAACTTTGCGAACCTGAGGCGGGTCGCCAGTGTTCAATATAATTTAATTTCGTAGGTACTGTTGTGGCGGCATCTACATCGCCTCATGCGAACTAAGCAGCACAATGTCGTCACGCAAAATCCTGCATCGCGCAAGCAGAGTTTACCGCGCAACTAGCATATATACAACATCCCGACATCAACCGCTGGGCAGTTGCCCACCAGACACGATACCCGTCTGGTCGGAGGATCCTCCCTTTTCTATGGAGGATGAGTGAACTTTACACCCTGTTCCTCATGCCTCTATACTGTTTTAAGGCGTTATGATTCGTCCAACAAAGTTAGCGTTGTATCGTCGATTGTGATGTGGCACACATTTTTTTTTTTGTGGGGAAGTTATCCGAAATGCTTCTACAATCTGTCATTTTGTCTTTCGTTTCTCAGGTACAATCTTTGTCTAGGTCCTTTTTTAACCCCCGACGCAAAAACGACGGGTTGTTATAAGTTTGACGTGTCTGTCTGTCTGTGTGTGTGTGTGTGTCTGTCTGTGGCATCGTAGCTCCCGAATGCATGGACCGATTTTGATTTTGTTTTTTTTGTTTTAAAGGTGACTTAATCGAGAGTGTTCTTAGCTATGGTTCAAGAAAATCAGTTCAGTCGTTTGAAGATTATCAGCTCTTTTCTAGTTGATATTTAACTCGCTCACCAACTTACAGCGCAGGTATCGTGTTTGGGCTCATTGTACAGGCCTCCATAAATAGGTTATAGCTAGATGGTAATCAGGGTCTAATGATGGAGAAGGAAATATAAATGAGGGTAAACTAGTAAGTACCTTCACTTTGGGAAAAATAACTACAGATGCGCAGATTTCGGCGAGATACGTATCGATGGCGGCGTGTCTGACCTACTAGTAATTATAAAGTTTAAAAAGTAGGTAATAAAAGTTAAATTTAAAAAACCCCGACTCTAACAAAAACATCTAAAACGGAACAAAATAATAAGTATTGGGCCCTTTCAGTTTAATATAAATTTAGATAATTTTACTACAATAGCATACATTCATTATTGCTAGGTACTAGCCTCGTCTGTTTGACGTTTTCTTTAGCCGTCCCCCGACTAGACGACGCTGGGCTCAAAATATTATCTAAATTTAAATTAAACTGAAAGCGCCTAATACGTATTATTTTGTTACGTTTTAGATATTTTTGTTAGATAATGTCGGGGGTTTTTTAATTTTAAATTTTTATATAGAAGGATTTCTACGGTGCGATGCCAAAAATGGAGAAACGAAATGTTACTTTGTATAGAAAAAACCGTGTCTATTCTTCGTAGAAGTAGAAAGCGTCATGCTTTTTTTGTTTTGTTGGTGGGAAATTATCAAATAACTTCTCCCGCTCTGGGCGGAGCGGGAGGGTGTGTCAGACTCTTACTGACTAAAACCCAACCGTGTTCCTTCCGTTTCCTGTGTTGCCAGAGGGCACGGCTTTCGGACTTTCCCGCGACCCCGGCAGGAGGCAAATATACCTGACGCTGATATTCTGCTGGATCCCTGCAGTGACATACGGACGTTGAGCAGACGTGATAAACGATGTTGGCTTTCTGCAGCAGTTACTGTGAAAAGTTATGAACTTAGTAGCACGCCGTGGATGTGGCACACATGGCGCTCTGCGCTCGATCATTGGTTTAATTCACAATTTTGTTAGCAGTAGGTGAATATTCCAAGTTCAAATGAAATATTTCAACGACATCAGGGGGGTAACCATCACCTCTTATAGCAGTATTATTTCAATATTACTTCTGCGTGAGAAAGAGATGGAGCTATAAGTCCGGTATAGCTCCATCACTTTCCCACTGTGAAGTAATATTATAATAATACTGCTATAAGAGGTGATGGTTACCCCCTGCATCAGCTCACGTACAATGGAAATTACCTACATGGATCAATCAGCCTAGCCTTAACCAACTATGTTGGGGTCAGCTTCCAGTCTAACCGGTTAAAGGTGAATATTACATGGAATTTTACATGGAGCGACTGCCTATCTGACCTCCACAACCCAGTTACTGGGTAACACGATACCCGTTGATAAGGCTGGATGTCAGACTTTTGGGCTTCTCACTACCCGTAACGACTGTCAAAGATCTACGAATGATAGCCGGGACCAATGAGGCATGGAGGGGTCTCGATATCTAATGGATGGTCACCCAATCACAAACCGACCGCGGCAAGCGTAGCTTAACCTTCGATCGGCCCCTGCAGCTGTTATTATTTGGCCACGAGCCCCTTTAAATACCTACTTGAGGGTAGCTTCTGTCAGTCATAATCAGTCTATAATGTTCCCACGGCTGGGACTCAGGCCTCCTCCCTGTAAGAGGGCGTGGGCCGTAATCCACCACGCGGGCCCAGTACGGATTGGTAGAAGTTACATGTTTTCGAATTTTTAGTTCTGGGACATGTGGCTTCATGTCGCTTCTATGAAGTTTGCTTATTCTATGGTTACAGCAAGATATCACGGTCGTCCCATCTGAAAACCTCTCCTGAAAGGGTCGACTGTTTGCACGGAAAACGGAATGGAGATAAATGAATTTCAGAATTTTAATCTACCTACACACCATCATTGTTAGATGAGTTTTTTTTAACGAGTGTTTTTAATTATAATTACGGTATGTTTTATTTATGTTAAGACTTTCGATGGATATTTATTTCAAGCGTCCCTGGTGGGTCAATGTGTCCAAACCCCTTCCCAATATGAACGATCCACGAGTGCTCGGCGACTCCAGTTAGTGCACGGATATAGTTAATACACTGGTGTACCTTGGGGCTGGGGTTCAGGGTACACTACCAAACAACTAAAGCAAGCAAATAGGACACCGATTATCTTAATATTTTGCAACACACAGTAGTATAATCAGCCTATAATGTTCCCACTGCTGGGGCACAGGCCTCTTCTCTGTGAGAGGGAGCGTAATCCACCACGCGGGCCCAGTACGGGTTGCTGGATGACACATGTCTTCTAATTTGTAGTTCTAAGACGTTTCCTCACGATGTTTTCCTTCACAGTTTTGAGAGCAGTGGTGATGAAATAATTTACACAAAGTAAAGTGCCTGTTTGGGTTCGAACCTACGACCTACAACTCGTAAGTCGCGGCCGTTTCTACTTGGCCACCACTGCTCTACTACGAATTGAAAGGTGTTAACACATTCTAGTTGATTTAAAATAGGTGGGTAACACAGAAACGTTACTGTGAAATAAATGTTTTTTTTTTCCTCTTACGATTATGTTTTAGGAAAATTTGCCTTTGTGACATGACCTTAGGAAATCACTGATGATATTTGATACAAGGCAATTCTGTATCAAAATACAACGTATATTTTTTCCAACCTCCCGTTTAAGGAAATATTGTATGTCGTAGCAGCGTTATTTTACGATGTGGCAGTGAGGAAACCGTGAACATCTCGAATTCCCGACTTCGATCTACCGGACCAGGCGATTATTTCTAAAGTTTCCACCACGTCGCTGAGCGTTCTTTCAGACTTTTTTATTTTCTCGTCTCCTAAAGGTCATAGCGTGATGTTAAATAACATGTCTAGTATGTTCATGAAGTCACAGATATTTTTTAATGGTGCCAATGTACCATTAAAAAATATCTGTGACGGGTAGACAGTGTGGGAGAATCCGAAGCCTTGCTCGGAATTGGGCTATCAAACTTTTCAAATCCGACTGGTCGTTCCAGGGATTAGCGCGTTTAATCAAATAACTCTTCAGTTTTATTATTAACAAATTGATATAGATAGATATCTACTACCTCGGTGGTCCCAAGTGCCACTGCTAAGTATGAGGTCCTTGGTTCGAATCTCAGTTGGATTTTTCTATCTGGAATTTCTCAGTAGCAGTTCTTCGGTCCGGATTTGTGACCGATTGGTGGCAGTAGTCTCGCCCCCTATTACATGGGACTTAAACATAACTGGCTAAATGTGGGTGTAGGTACTATAGGTACACCTCTGCCCAACCCTTCGGGGAAATGAGGCGTGATGTTATGGTCCGCTATTTTATATCTATTAAAACTAATTCCACTTATACATTTGGTGCGGATTGAGACACACAACCGCCTGTCGTCCACATCATCTAACTAATTAATAAAGCCTAATCAACAAAGCATTTCATCTCAATTAATTGTTAATAAATAAACAACCCGTGTTTACCTGTTATTTTCGCTTGACCGAGTTGGCACGTCGCACGATTGGCGCACACTCGTTCTGTACCGAGATACTTTACATGCTATTGTTACACTGTATTGTTACTCTCTGGTGTCGTAAAGGTGTTAAAATTGAATTTTCGCGGTCTAGATTTGACTGTCTGGAGATTACCTTGATCGATTTAATCTTTCCTAGTCTTTAACACACACAAAATATTTTTGTGTGTAAAAACTTTACATAAATAAATAAACCCACGTAAAGACTAGGAAAGATTAAATCGATCAAGGTAATCTTCAGACAGTCAAATCTAGACCACGAAAATTCTATGCCTATTCTGTGCCTCAGGCATTCTCTACCAGTCAGCCAAGGGTCTCGAAGAGATTTCATGGCAGTTGCTCTGTTTGAGAGGAACAATGAGATTTTTTTACAACATTTTTGGTTTCGTCAAAGTCGAATAAAATATTTTCTGGACATATCGGCTCCTTTATTTTTAAAACTCATTAATGGCTTTATAAAATTTTAACTTCAATTAACATCCACCAACCATAACACAACAGACATTACTGGTGAAATGTAGGTGTGGGTACTATGTACACCTCTGCCTAACCCTAATAAATACATAGGTATGTGTAAATTCTCCATGAACGACAAAAATATAATGAAAAAATTACTTTTCATTGTTGTCTCCTTTTTCACTTAAGTCCTCGCCAAGTGAAAAATCTCGTAATTCGTTGCTGACACTAAGTACCGAGTACCTAATCCCTCCATAGTTGATCCAAGACAGGACACCCAAAGAGCGAAGTCAATTGTGGGAAGAGAGGTAACCACCACCTCAAGGCTTCGTAAAGCCCCAAGAGCACCTGCCTCCCGGTCGCGTGGTCTGTTTGGAAAGCTCTGAATCGATTGCGTACCCAAGTAGGCTGCTGCAAACATAATCTGGCGAAGTGGGGCATTATCGATTCACCCAACATCCAGTGTGAGTGCGATGCTCTTGAATAGCCTGTCCCATCTGGTAGTGTCCGATGTGTTAGTGTCCCAATTGCCCGTTCACCTGTACCCTTTTTTTTTTTGAGGGTGGGAAATCATCAAATAACTTCTCCCGCTCTGGGCGGAGCGGGAGGGTGTGTCAGACTCTTACTGACTAAAACCCACCCGTATTCCTTCCTGTTGCCTGTGTTGCCTGGGTCACCGAGGCCCCCCTCGGTGACCCAGAAGTACCTTCCCGCGACCCCGGCAAGCATCGGCCCTAGTGGACTTCTACCTATGCGCTGACGACATCTCTTTGAGGCGCGCTTGGAATACAACGCGCCGTCGACCCGGGCCTGGTCCTTACTGGACGGAAAGCTACCCATTGCTCACCGTCCGCAAGCCCGCGCCTACGGTGGCCGGAAATCCGCCCGGGATTCCCGACGTCCTGGGCGTCTCCTACTGCGGCTAGGGGCGAGAGGGCGCGAAACTTGCCTTTCCCTCAACCGTCCCGCCTCCTCCTTCGCGAGCATTACTGCTTCGCAGAAGGAGGTGACGGCTGCCCATGCCCTCTCGCTCTGTAGCATAGCCTGAACCAGGGCCGGACGCGAGAGATCACTGCCGCTGATCGCCTCCACGAGGACGATAGATCGTCAAGGTGTACCCTTGACGATCTAAGCAACTCCTCTGACGCCGCAACTAATGTGGCCCAAACAGTATAAGCAACATACATAGTTGTTTCGTCGACTCAAAAAGAAAAAGAAGAATCCCTTAACTATCTCTCTGACTCGGTTTACGACCTTGTGTGAAACTTTTTAGTTGTCAACATTTCAAATTGATATTCCAACATTGTGTTTTATATATATAATGATAATGACTTGTGTCATTCTGTTATTAATAAAAAAAAATTCTCTCCATATCCAAGTTCTCTACTTTATTACATAGAAAAACTGCTTCTTTATAGTTCAAAACTAGTTAGAAAATTTGGAAAATGTAAATTAAATTGTTAACAAAAACACTTGTTCATTATCAGTGAAATATTACATTCCCTGAACAATTTCCAGTAATACAACGAACGTTGTCGACTCTATATTACTTGTATTGATTAAGACATTAAGATACCGTGTCTGCTGTAGACGGGACGGCACGCAATTTATAACAAACGGCGTGATATTCTAAATAGTTTAAACCGAATCTACTCCAAGCTATTTAAATTGTAATAGAAAATAATCGAACTTTCTGCAAACAAGAATGGTTAAAGCATTACAATGATTCTACAAGGTTGCATTCATAATCTGTCTTGCAAGAGATCACTTTTTTATCATATTATGGACCAGGAATGTAATTTCTAGGATTTCAACAGAATAGGCCTTCATCAGTAGTTGACACTTCCCGCATTTTCTCTTCTACAGCATTGTAACTATATGCTATACTGCTAGATGCAGTTTTCTCGTGATCATGGCATTGTCTCCTGCATTGTACTTTGTTTAAACTTTTTCCAACTACTTTGACAATTAATTCTAGCTCAACACTATCGCTGCACGGAGATCCATGTAAAAAAAAACACCTTTGGATTTTTAAAATACCTATTCATACAAAGAAAACTCCATTTCCTATAAGACCTTCACGACTAAACTTCACCAGAAAAGAACACTATGAATATAAAATGAAGTAAGTGTCATAAATTCTACCGTCTTTGTCCTCTCATTAAATTCCATCCCTTTCAACAGGACTGGAGATCACATCGGCGATAGCGCTATAATTTCAATAAACGTCTATTGCAGTCCCTCGAACGAAACGTTTTGGCCCTTCCATTAAGATCTTATCGAGCGAAGTGTTATTTTAGATTCAAAGTTTCGATGGCAGTTTTTTTTTGGGCGGTGGATTTTTATGAGGTCTTGTGGAAAGGGTAGTTTTAAGTTAATTAATGAACACTTTTAAGGACACTAAATGCCCATCGACGTCATCATTCTATTAATACGTGAACTAAAACTTTGTACTCCTTTTTACGAAAATTCTGCGGACGGAGTAGTATGAAATTTGGCACAGTTAAAGTTTATGTGGAGGAGTGCAGAAAGCTTATGCTTTTATATAATATCTACGAGTATTAGAAATTAAATTAAATTAATTTAGTAGAAAAAATAAACATTAAACACTACCAGGCGTGTGACACACACACATAGTAGCAGGGCCTCATGACTTGAAGATATAGATAGATGCCGAATAAATATGACGAGGATGTACACACAATATAATGTACAACCAATAATCATGATAAACTTATCAACAGTCAGATACAATCAACCTAATGCGCTATTATAAAGTATCTAAAATCAATGAAAAACAGACCTAATACTTTATTAATTGAATAACTGTTTCGCGTACGCGGCGCTATACAAACGCGACGGACTTTTTTTTTTTTTTTTTTAGGGTGGGAAATCATCAAATAACTTCTCCCGCTCTGGGCGGAGCGGGAGGGTGTGTCAGACTCTTACTGACTAAAACCCACCCGTATTCCTTCTTGTTGCCTGTGTTGCGGGGGCCTCGGTGACCCATAAGTACCTTCCCGCGACCCCGGCAGGCATCGGCCCTAGTGGACCCCTACTATGTGCTGACGACATCTCTTTGAGGCGCGCGTGGAATACAACGCGCCGTCTACCCGGGCCTGGTCCTTACCGGACGGTGAGCTACCCATTGCTCACCCTCCGCAAGCCCGCGCCTACGGTGGCCGGAAATCCGCCCGGGATTCCCGACGCCCTGGGCGTCTCCTGCGGCGGCTAGGGGCGAGAGGGCGCGAAACTTGCCTTTCCCTCAACCGTCCCGCCTCCTCCTTCGCGAGCATTACTGCTTCGCAGAAGGAGGTGACGGCTGCCCATGCCCTCTCGCTCCGTACCATGGCCTGAACCAGGGCCGGACGCGAGAGGTCTCTGCCGCCGATCGCCTCCACGAGGACACGGCGGTGCTCTGCCCAAGCCGGGCAGACCTCCACCGTATGCTCCACCGTGTCCTCCGGGCGATCCACACAGTGGTGACACCCGGACGTTTCCTCCCGCCTTATCCGACACAGGAACCTCCCGAAGCTGCCGTGTCCGGTGAGGACCTGCGTCAGGCGGAAGGTGAGGACGCCGTGGCGCCTCTCCAGCCACTCCTCAAAGAGGGGACTTATCGCCGAAATCGTGGCGTGCCCAGCACTGGGTTGCGACAACCGTACTTTCCATGACGCCATGAGATCCCGCCGGAGCTCCGTCCGCTGTGCCGCGATTTCTCGCGGCAGCGGACTTACGCCCCGGCGTTTCGCCTCCTCGCGCCACTCCCATACGTGCGCGAGGACTTTTGCCTCCAGATCCCATGGCGGCAATCCGGCAAGGAGGCTCGCTGCCTCACAGGAGACCGTGCGGTATCCTCGGACCATCCGGATGGCCATGACCCTTTGGGCCGCGCTCAACCGGCGGGCTGGCCGCAGCGCCAGAGAGCGCGCCCATACAGGAGCCCCGTAGAGGGCCATGGACCGCACGACCCCCGCGTAGAGCCTCCGGCAGGAGGCGTTTGGACCCCCTAGATTGGGCAGAAGCCGCTTCAATGCAGCGCCCGCCCGCTCCAGTTTGGGAGCCAAACGTCGGAAATGCTCCACGAAGTTCCACCGGCTGTCGAGGACGAGTCCCAGGTACTTCATCGTCGACTCGACGCCGATAGAAACCCCTCCTACCGTTATTTGGGACCCCAACGGTGGCGCGTTCCGAGGACCATGAAAACACATGGCCTCGGACTTGTGCAGGGCCACCTCGAGTCCCAATTGCCGGATCCTTTCGACGATTGTCGCAACCCCGCGTGCCGCTAATTCGGCCGCCGCCTGGTGCGACCTCCCCTGCGCCAGGACCAACGTGTCGTCAGCGTAGCACACTACGCTGACGCCGCTAGGGAGGTCAGCGTGCAGCACCCAGTCGTATCCGATGTCCCACAGATGCGGCCCCAGGACCGATCCCTGTGGGACACCGCACGACATCTCTTGCCGGTTCCACACTCCCTGGTGACCGGGGTAGATGACGGCCCTGTCCGTCAAATAGGCCTCGACCACACGACAGAGGTAGGTCGGCATCCGGTGATACCGGTTGCCTCCCTGATGCAACTCCAGGGCAGGGTATTGAAGGCATTGGCGATGTCTAGAGACACCGCCAAGACGACCCCACCCTGGGCAACAGCATTCCCCGTCGTCAGGGCTCGCACACGCATGATGGCGTCCACCGTAGAGCGCCCTCTGCGGAAACCAAACTGGCTCTCCGCCAAATCCGGCCCCACCCGCACCAGCTGGCCGACGAGGCGGTCTGCAATGACTCTTTCAAAGAGCTTGCCCACCTCGTCGAGCAGCACGATGGGCCGATAAGCGGACGGAGAGTCCGCAGGGCGCCCTGCCTTCTTTATGAGGACCAGTTTCCCCGTCTTCCAGCGAAGCGGGAACTGGCCCCTCTCCATGCATGCGCTTAGGAGCCCCCTAAGTCGAGGCCCGAGAGCCTCCAAGGCCAGGACCCAGGCCTTCCCAGGTAAGCCGTCGGGTCCTGGGGCGGTATTTTTGGCATTAAGCCTGCGTACCGCCGCTCTCATTTCTCCCTCGGTCACCTCCGGAGCATCGTCGTCGTCGTCGGTGGTGTGGTCCGCATCAGGCACCGCAGTAGGCGGAGCCATAGGTGGGGAGGAGTGTTCCCCTCGCGAAGGGAACAGAGCGCTCACCACGTCCTCCACAAGCTGGGGCCGGAGACTCTGCGTTAGCGGGGGAGCCCATGGGCGGAGTTTATCCCGCACCACCTTGTACGGGCGTCCCCACGGGTCCCTGTCCAGAGTTCCCAGCGACTCCTCGCGGGCCAAACCCCTGGCCCGCAGGATCTCCGCTTGGAGGGCGGTCTTCGCCGCTCTGTACCCCTCGTACAGCTCCGCCTGAATGGCTTCCGTATCCGGAGGTTTGATACGGAGCCTGCGGTGCCTGGTGTACCGGCGTCGCGCAGCCACGCACGCAGTGCGCAGAGCCGTCAGCTCCTGCGACCACCAGTACACCTGGCGCGAGGCACGTCCAGGCTGGACCCGGGGCATTGCCACGTCACATATGTCGGACATGGCCTCCCGGAACCACTCCGCCTCGTCGTTGATGTCGGCAGGCCTGTCCGGTGGTGACACCCAGGCCTGCACGATCGAGGCTTCCAGGAGGAGCTCCCGGTCCAGCTGCTTCAGCGCCCACCGCGGACCACTCGGGGCCCGTCGGACCGGCGCGTCCGAGGTCTGGGCGGAGACGTCGAACCGGATATACCGGTGATCGGAATAGGTCTCCACCCCCTCCATGACACGCCAGTCAACTACACGCGGCGACAGAGCGGGGCTAGCGAACGAGATGTCCACCACTGATTCACCCCGCATCCGTACACACGTGGGGACAGAACCCCGGTTTAGGACGACCAGGCCTGTCTCCAGAGCCCAGTCCTCCACCATCCTGCCCCGTGTGTCCGTTAACCGGGAACCCCAAGCCAGATTCTTGGCATTGAAGTCCCCGAGGACGAACACGGGGAGGGAACCAAACCCGACGACGACGTCTCTCAACTCCGCAAGGGAGTTGTGGAGCTCGGCAAGAGTTCGGTTCGGGGAGAGGTAGACCCCTACCACGACAATCTCCCCGAACCGTGCTGCTACGCAGCCCCGTCCTCTCTTGACGGCCTCGAGGGACGGGGTACCGGCGGCGGCCGACGAAATTAGGGTCACTGAGCCGCTCAGGTCCTCCACCCAGTCATCCCTGGGCGGGACAAAGTACGGCTCAGCGACCACGGCGATGTTAATCGACCACTGCGCCATGCTCTGGAGCAACAGATCCTGAGCGGCGGCGCAGTGGTTGATGTTCGCCTGGAGGAGGCGTAATGGGGCCATTAATGGCACTCCATGTCAGCCCCCTCTTGGGCCTCCTTCCCAGCCCCCTGAGAGGGGCCTGCCGCAGCGGCCACGGTGGCGGCGGCGACGACGGCGGTGTTGGAGGCGGCAGCGGCGGTGGCAGTGGTGGCGGCTGCGACGGTGACGGTGGTGGCGGAGGGCTTGCCTCTGGCCCTGGCTTTGGTGGGTGGGGCGCAGGCCTTGCCCCCCATCCGGTGCTCGGCCGGCTTGCCAGCCGCCGCACATACGGCACAGTGCGGCGTGGCGTTGCAGGAGCCGGCCTTGTGCCCGGGCTGACCACAGCGGTAGCAGAGACCGCTGCGGTCCACCTCCGAGGTGCAATTCGCCTGCACGTGGTTGCCCACCTGGCAGCGGAAGCACCTCAGAGGTCTGGGTTCCAGCAGTTTCACCTGCGCGGAAACCCAGCCCACCAATAGCCGTTGGCCCTCCCCGGTAACTTTTCTGGCCGCCGACACGGGGCAGCTCACCATAACGGTTTGCAGCCCCGTGGAGTCAGGACGGATGATGCCTGCCTTCACCTGCTCGGCAGAGCACCCCCCGGTCCTAACCACTGCGGCGACCACCTTCTCTTCAGTCGCGGAGTCGTCCAGGCCCGTGATGCGCATGCTGGCGCATTTGGTGGGCCTGGACACTCGGACTTCGTCCGCATTTAGTGACGCCCTAAGCCTTTCAGCCAGGGCGTCAGCGGCCGGGCCACTGGCCCTACCGGGGACCTCCACCATTCGGGCCCCAGTCGCCGTCACCTTCATTTTGAGGCCTTTTGCTGCGCCGAGCTCCTCCAGGCGCACCGCCTCACCCACCTTCGCCATCACCGTCCTATAGGACACGCCCTTCTTTTCCGCATCCGGCTGTAGTGTGATCACTACAGCTGCGGAATTCGGGGCGCGGAGCCTAGCCGCGGCGGTGCGCTCCTTGCGCCGCTGCCGCCTCTCCCTCTTTTTGGCCGCCCTCTTTGCCTTAGCCGCCTTCCTCTTCTCTCCGGCTACTTGCCATTCGGCATCGGCCGGAAGAGATTTAGGAGGCGGGGGCGGCCGTCTTGCCACCTGGGCCGCCAGGGTCGGAGCCCTCGCCGTCGGGGCTGGAGCTCTCGCCGCTGGTGCTGGAGCCTTCGCCGCCTGCGCAGCCCCCGCACCTTTTGGCTGCCCCGGCGAGCCCCGTTTGGCCGTGGCGTTTACTAATTGAATAACTGTTTCGCGTACGCGGCGCTATACAAACGCGACGGACTGAATACTGAGCGAGGGGGAGCTATTACTTAGCTGGAGATTTGATGAAGACTGACTACCAGGTTTTTTTTTTGTAAATGGCATCTCGTAGTTGATCTTGAGAGGTCGTGACTACTTAATCGGACTATCCTGTGGCTGCGTTAAGACGCTGACAACACCTAAACGGCGATCACTGTCAGATTGCATAGAAAAGAAAGAGAAGCGCTATGACACAACGCTTGTAATTTATTGCAAAATATGAAGCAATTATCTATTTACTCAAAATTGAGTTGAGTAATCGAAGATTAAAAACAACCAAGTTCTGCATTCAAATAAGACGTTCTTGTTATTAATTAAATTCGTAACGTATGCTGATATTTAATGCAGATATTTTGGATTAGAACTCAACGTAGGAGGTTAGTTTAACGTTAGATTGTATCGACATTTTTTTTTCAAAACGTGTTTTGGTAACAACCAAGTTCTGGGAAACATGTTGAAAATTAACATATGTTTTTTCCGCTGCCACAAACTATACAGTAATGGCATTTTTTTTTTCTTAAGAGAAGCCTATTTTGGTCAATTGGGTCTTGTCAGCGCCTTAAGCGAACTCAGTCTCCAGCCAGGGGCGAATTTCTTACATTATTAAGCGACGCACGCTTAGGGCACCCTCTGTGGGTTACGATTGGCATCGCTAGTTCCCCCCAGGACAGCAAGGTGGGACAGGCTGGATCAGAACTGGATAATTATTATTATCAGGGGAATTTCAAGCTACAGGCTCGACTACGGCGCGGGCTGGCACTTCGTCGTGCGTAAAATGAACTCGTCCAGGGAGCAGCAACCTTCAATTCTATTGCATCAGCCCTTTATTAGACTAATAATCTCATTAGGCTAATTTTCTCCGATTCAGGATGTATATTATACGGTTATTATACACGAAATTACTCATCGTTGATTAAATAGAGACTGCTTATCATTTCTCTTACCTTTAAACTAAGTAATTCAGTCAGGTTTCACAGATATCAACAATTAGAGAAGTACATGCTATCTACTCAACAATTAGGCGTTTTAACTACTTGATGCCTACTAAGGTACCTTTATTTATAATTCTTAGCGAATTGCTGTGCTTCTCAACGGTTACACCATATTTTTACAACTCATTTATACACTCAAAAATTAATGCAACGGACCTAAGCGTGCTTATTAATTTGAGTACTTATCTCAGATCAGAGTGAGCAAAAACTATCTAATTGTGTTATCAAACAAAAATAAAAGGTAAGTTGGACGATGTTTGAGCGTTTTATACTTTCCTAAAACTGAGGAGTGATGTTTCAGTCTGAGCCATTATAAGTTTGTAGTTATGTTGATCCTCACGCGTGTGTTACAGAAGGTAACAATAGGCGATGGAACATACATACCTTTAAAAATATATACTATCAGTACCTAATAACCTGGCTCTTATTAACCATCAAAGGACATGGCTCTACTGCCATACATTGTCATCCTTTTTTGTTCTTGTGTGGAAAATCCTCGTGGATGTCTTTGGCCCTGGGGCGGGCGGAGGGGTGTAACAGACTCTTACTGACCAAAAACCATCCCGGTGTTCCCTTCGCAAATTTGGACTGGGGATCATAGGAACGTGTGCACCTTCCGCGATCCCCGGCTAGTGCCGACCCGCCTTTGCCCGGGCCACCACAGGCCCGTGCGGGGAGTGAGGTGTAAGACTCCTTCCGCTACGTTCAATAGGGGCACACGTATACATGTCATCCTAAGACAACAATAGCCACGTAAAATTACTTTGTTCTAAATTACAACTTCATTCGACTGAAATGAAATTAACTTAGCGGACACACCTGAGATTTATTAATCGGTCAAGGACAGCTCAATTGAGTCTCATAGACTCAATTGATTTTCCATTGTTTGACATGGGGTAGGCCTTAATGAGGCATCCAAAATATTTTCTGTTTTTCGAGTCATATTAGACTTAATTCCCTGAGTCACACGAGACTTTACATACGAAGTGTTTATTACGCGATGCCCAGTAGTCTCAATTGATAATGAATCATCTCTTTCATAAATCTATAAGAAGATCACAAAAAGCAACAAGACAAACAACTTTGGATGTTTACAGTAATGTCCTTCGAATGTTAAACAGAGCAAATTACAAATTTTAATTGCGACATTCATGTATACGCCATCAACATAGAATGTCCGTGGTAAGACATGTGAATTTGACATATCTACAAATCCCCCACTTCAGACGTAATGACAGGATTCAGAAATGACCAAAGCATACCTTTTCTATTTCTGAGAAATAGTCCAATTAGGCCGAAATGGTATTTATGTGGCAGTCCAATTTAACTGCAAACTCGTCTTGACCTTCAAGAATCGTAAAACAAGCATCTCCTTTCAAAATTACCCGTTTATCTACGGTCACTGTTCTGTACCAAGTTATTAGCTTCTAATGTAAATACGGAGAATTTAAGGTTCCTGTCAATTCCAGTAAATTTCAATAATGTGCCAACGTTCTGAGAAAGGACAATTTCCATTAAGTTGTGTGATTATTTTACTAAAACGATCGATAGATAAGGTGGTGACCTTGGCACGTCTGGTTTTGGACAGTTTATGTCACTAGTCCTTTTCAAACAAAGAGGCTATAGAATAATGTTGTTTTAATGTTGGGACTGAATCGTACTGTTTTAGGCCTGCCTTGCTTAACTTCTTTGTATTACAGAAAATAATTAAGTTATTAAAAAAATCTTAACAAAACTCTAGGTTTACAAATTTAAATTGGAAGAAAATTGTAAGTTGTAAATATTCAGTTCCGTTTTCATAATAAATGTATGCGAATACCTTTTCCCAAGAACAGAAACACAATACCACCGCAGAAACTCTTCGACCACCTTCGAGCTTCGTCGAATCAATAAGAAATTGAATTCCCTCAAAAGGGGTTGGTTGGTCTTCCAACTTTACAAAACAAGTTTGGGTGATTCTTTTTCCTTCTCATTCCGGATTCTCTGTGCTCTGAAAGAATGCCGGGATCGATTCCCGGCCCTCTTAATAGTTTTTATCAGTCAACTTTTAGATTGAGCGCAGATGGGACCCAGTGGTACCGGCTGCGACTTACGAGATGAAGTTGTAGGTTCGAATCCAGACTAGCGCTTTACTTTGTATAAATTATTTCGTCACCACTGCTCTCAAAACGGTGAAGGAAACCACTGTGAGGAAACCGCCATGTCCTACCAAAAATTCGAACACATGTGACATCTACTATCCCGCACTGGGCCTGCGTGGTGTATTACGGCCCACTCCCTCTCACAGAGAGAAGGCCTGAGTCCCAGCAGTGGGAACATTCTAGGCTGATTATGAACTTGTAGATTACGTGATAATCTATTGTCACGTAATCATACAGGTCAACCGAAAACCGCCGTTTTTAGTTGACCTGTCAGTGTAAACAAAGTAATAGTTAACTAACTTTAATACTGAGAGAAACAAACTTAGTTATATCAGTATATTGTTCCAGATGTTCATAATCAGCAGTGATTGCTTAGTTACCATCAGGTGACCGTCACCTCAGAAGCGCGATAGGTATACCAGAAATAAATGCCAAGGACACATAATATATAGCTGAACACTCTACACTACAATAAAGATTAAATACTGATAACAGGTACTGATTTGTTGTGTGTATATGTCGCAGCCATCTGGTTAAATTAGCCAGCTAATTGGACGCCTAGGCTGTTCATTAAACGCCGGCACCGACGCCGCAGCCAACTTGCTTAATTAGCCGTTTAGTTAACAGCTTAATCGTTAGAAGTAGCGCTTGCCGGCCGCTGCCGCAGCACTACTCGCTTTGATCGCTCGGCTCGCGTGCGGTTGCCACAGTTCTATCCTTTTTTTTTTGTTTTTTTTTGCTGAGAAATGCATTACGCATCCCCGCTTGTCGTGGGGGACGAGTCGGGGTATGTGGGACTCCTGTCGATGATGACAGTATACCCACTAAAACTCAGTGGTGTTCCCACATCGCCGTGATGGGGGGGCCATGGGAAACCGGCTCAGCCTTTACATCCACAACCCTCCCGGCGCATGCACGCCTAGCTGGCCGGCCCCTCATGCCCCCCAGGCTGGGGAGCTACGGGAATGGCAGGGAACACCTGGCCATTCCCGTTCCCGCACCCGTTGCCTGCTGGCCTCCAACTGGGAGGAGTCGGAGATGACTTTCAAACTGACGTCATCTTCGACCCCTCCTCCGCCTTCGGAGTGGCGCCGCGTAAGGATCGTCCTCACACGCGCGCTCCGCTACCTCTTTCTGGGACATGACGAGTTCGCAGAAGGAGGCGACTGCTGCCCAGGACCTCTCATTCCTCAGCATGGCGTTAACCAAGCCGGGGAGTGAGAGGTCCGGTCCGATCACCGCGATGAGACTGCTGCGCGGCTCGGACCACGACGGGCACACCTCGATGGCGTCTCCTCCCGTCCTCCACCGCACCACAGTGGTGGCACGATGGCGTCTCCTCCCGTCCGATTCGGTGCAGGTACGATCCGAAACAACCATGTCCGGACAGCACCTGCACCAGACGGAAGGAGAGGAACGCATGTGACCACTCGAGCCAGTCTCGCAGGACTGGCCCAATCGCATCGAGGGTTCGGCGGCCGAAAGCTGCAGCGGTGAGGTCCCCCGTCCAATGGACGACGATGGCGTCCCTCGCCTCCCGCCGGACGGCTGCCCACTCTTCCGGGGCTGGGCGTTCTCCTCTCGCCATCCGTCCTGCCGTCCATTCATACACTCTGGCGAGCACCCACAAATCGAGTTCCCAAGGACGGGTGCTGGCCAGAGCACATGCTGCCGCAAATCCACCGTGCGGTGGGACCGTGCCACCCGCTGGGCTATGGCCCTTTGGGGTGCCCGCAAGGTGGCGGCGTTCTCTCTCCTGTAGAGTGAGTCCTCCCAGATAGGAGCCCCGTAGAGGGCCATACTCCTTAAGATGCCAGCGTAAAGGTGCCGGCATCGCGCGCTGGGCCCCCCTTAGTTGGGGAGCAGCCACGAGAGTGCACCCGCGGCCTTCAGCAGGCGTGACGACAGCCCGCTAAAATGCGGCCCGAAGCGCCACCTGCTGTCGAGTACAAGGCCCAGGTATTTCATCTGGGCCTTGACCTCAATTCTGACGCCCTCCACGAAGATGTGGGCGTCAGGTGGGGGGCGCTGCCGAGGGCCGTAGAAGAACACGGCCTCGGTCTTGTGCAGCGCCACCGTTAAACCTAGGCGGTGGATCCTCCCTGCCACCAATGATCCGCCCGCCGGCACCGAGGCCAAGTTGGCCGCCTTCTATCCTAACCTAACTTTGATCGGAGTGCCCTGGCTTAGTTACTGCTACCACTTCGGTGCGCGTGGTTGGTCAAAGTTCTAGTTGTCCTTCAGCTATTTAATTGGGTGCCGGCGTTTTATGAACGGCCTAGGCGCCCAATTAACTGGCTAATTTCACCAGATAGCTGCGACAGAGTTAGGATGTTAACTAAACGGCTGACTAAGCTAGTTGGCTGCGACATATACATCATTGCAAATCATTAGCAGTTGTATAAACCCATCAATTGAATTTTAACTGTATTGTTTCACTAATTAGACGAACAAACGACGAACAAAACGTATTGATCGTAAGGCGTCAGTTCTTCAAACATATTCGTACAATTAGCTAAGACATTTAAAAAGACTAAGTAAACGTTTAACTAAATACAATGCAGCATAATGCTGCAAAACTAAGGAACGAACTAAAAAATCTGCTAGCCAAAAGCCTATATTTCCAATCGCTAAAAAAACCATTAAAAAAGCATTAAACAACAGCCAAGTGGGTGCATTACAAGAGTATGAATGTATACAGGTTTTACTTGGCAATTTTCCTTGGCTGTCTGCCATGGCAAGCCAGCAGCTTTTGATACATGGAGTTTCAGATGGTTAAGTAAGTTTGCTTAACTCCCTAGGGTGTAATCATGTCGGGAACTGGAGTATATATCGATTTAAAAGCGCATTGAGGAGGTTGTTGATGTATTTTTTGGTGTATTGTAGTTTTTAATGGGGTTAATAAGCGCAGATAGAACACTGTGTTACGGTAACCTGATTTGGCACTATTGGTCTATATGGGCTGACATATCGTAGTTAAGGTGGTCATGCCAAGCGGTGTTGTCGTTTGGCAGATCGTTGGTTCTACTCACAATGCGAACTGACTAAGGTGGATTAATAAAAACTAGTGGTCGCCCACGGGTCGAAATTCGACCCCCTCTACTTACAATCTATATAGTTTTTACTAATTCCATCAGTACACTAATTCCATGCTATTATAAAGTAGGTACTTAGTAATTTCAAACTATTACAAAGTACTTACTTATTCCATGCTCAAGCTGTCATTTCTGTCACCTATCTATCTTTAAGTCATGAGGCCCTGGTACTAAGTGTGTGTCAAACGCATGGTAGTGTGTGTAATGTTTTGTTATTAGTTTAATTTATTTCTAATGCATATTTTATAAAAAAATAAATATTAGCTTATTGCACTCCTCCTCCATATAAATTTTAACTACACAGGGTGGATTTTTGAGACGGGGCAGTAAGGGCAGCTACCTTAACCGTTGTTGCTACAGGAATACAGTCTTAAGAGACCGTCCTTAACTTTTTGAGACATTCAGATCTGCATTCACAGATGTTGAAAAAACTGTACAGTCAGCAAGAAAATGGGCAGGTTTCATAAAAACTTTTTTTGGTGCCAATCGATCCTATTTCTTACAGGGATCAAAAAACTCTATATGACCAACAGAGGTTTGAGTACCAGAAAAGTCAGAAATCGCAAAAAAAAAATCCATACAATTCGTAGGAAAGAAACTACAAACTTACTTTTTATGATGGATAGATTAGCCGAAAAAAAAAAACAAAAATTCAAACTTCGAAGTTTGAATTTTTTGTTTATTTTCGGCTAATAAAATACGCGTTAGACATTTATTTGCTTTAAGAACAAGATAGTTTGTTGTTTGTGAATTCCGAAAAGAATATGACCTCAAATAATTTAGAAATTTGTATGGGAAACGTTAAAAATGCCAGTTCGCTACAAAAGTCAGAAATCCCAAAAAAACCTTTGTATGGGAAAAGTTTTTTCAAAAGCAACAAACTATGTAAATATTGTTGTCAAAGCAAATTAAATTATAACGCGTATTCATTCGAAAGAAGTTCATCTTTTTTGTTTATTTTCGGCCAGCCTATCCATCATCCATAAGTTGGAGTCTCATTTCCTACAAAATGTAGGAGAATAGTTTTTTTGCAATTTCTGACTTGTCTAGTACTCAAACCTCTGTTGGTCTAATACAGTTTTTTTGATCCCTGTAAGAAAAGGGATCGATTGGCATCAAAAAAAGTTTTTGTCAAAACTGCCCATTTTCTTGCTGACTGTAAATTGTTTTAAAAATCTGTGAATGCAGATCTAAAAGTCTCAAAAAGTTAAGGACGGTCTCTTAAGACCGTTTTCCTGTAGCTACGACGGTTAAGGTAGCTGCCCTTACTGCCCCGACTCAAAAATCCATCCTGTATTTCGTAAAACGGAGTACAGAGTTTTCGCTTCACGTATTAATATATGATAAAGATCAAATATTTAGATTAAATATTACCAATATTGCTAGCACTGTTTTACATACCGGGTGTCGAAGGAAAGGGGAATTAAGCGATATGTTACCATGGTTACTGCCGCGCCGTCGCCACAAATTAATCAATATACAACTACTATTAAGGCGCTGACAAGACCCAATTGACCAAAATAGGCTTCTCTTAAGAAATTGCCAAATCTGTATAGTTTGTGGTAGCGGAAAAAAGATATGTTAATTTTGAACATATTTCCCAGAACTTGGTTGTTACTAAAACACGTTTTGAATAAAAATCTCGATACAAACTAACGTTAAACTAACCTCTTACCTTGAGTTCTAATCCAAAAGATCTGTATTAAATATCAACATACGTTACATATTTAATTAATAACAAGAACTTCTTATTTGAATGCAGAACTTGGTTGTTTTTTATTTTCGATTACTCAACTCAATTTTGAGTAAATAGAAAATTGCTTCATATTTTGCAATAAATTACAAACGTTGTGTCATCGCACTTCTCTTTCTTTTCTATGCAATCTGACAGTGACCGCGGTTTAGGTGTTGTCAGCGTCTTAACTTAAAAAACCAGCTAAGTGCGTGTTGGACCACGCCAATTAAGGGTTCTGTAGTTGGGATGATTTTCTCCCAAGAACAAACTTAACAATGATGCCGATTAACTTGTTCACAAACTAAACTAAATTTAAGTTCAGTGCATCTTTTTCTTTCTATTTCATTAAGAAAAGGACAGAAGATAAATTTCAGTTTAGTCCTGTCAAGTTAATCAGCGCTTGACGTAAATTGACGTTATTTTGTTATGCAAGTTTTTAATCACGTTTAAACTTGTATGGAGTAGTGACAGGCGCTGATTAATTTGACAGGACAAAACTAAAATGTATCTTCTGTCCTTTTCTTAAAGAAATAGAAAGAAAAAGATGCACTGAACTTAACCTGTTAAGTCCCGCGCGACACCGATTCGAAGTCAAATAATAGAAAACCAATTGTGTCTCATTAGCCGTCCTTGACCAATTAAATTTAGTTTAGTTTGTGAACAAGGGAATCGGTACCACTGTAGTTGAAAAAAAAAAATAAGTTTGTACGCACAATTTGAAGTGATTTACTATGTTATTTTAAGACCACTATACTTTTGTAGGTTTTCCTGTAGGTAATCTACGAGTATAGAACTATTATCTGTATTTTTTTCAAAATTTTGGGCTGAGCCGTTTCGGAGATAGGGAAGGTAAATTTTCATATATATTCTTTAATCACTATAAAACTAATTATTTATAAATATTAAAAAAGAAATCAAATCCTCCTAACAAGTCCTTTCTTTTTAGATATGAGGTACAATTAGCAAAACTTTTTTTTAATATTCTAATATTCGCCTTAAGTGAACCCCATATTCAAAATTAATTTATTTACGTTACACGTTCGTGTTTGGATCACAAAAAATCATGTGTATCAAATTTCAAATTAATCGGGCCAGTAGATTCGGAGCAAATCGGCTGTCACAGACGGAAAGATAGACACACAAGTGAATAGGATCACTCGTGTGTCGGTCTGTCTGTCCGTCTGAAAAACGTGTGTAAAAAACGGAACCTAAAGAAGGTTCCGTTTTTAGTTACGGAACCCTAACAATGGAGTATTTGGTTTCACGCGTATTTCATAAAGAAAATACTGTTCGTTTACATCTCTCTTCAGCTTGTAAGTACGTATGTATACAGTTATGGTTATGTCTCACCTCCATTCAATACGAGATGAAAACTCAGCCAGCGACAACAAAAGATACTCCCAATACCAGTTGAAACTATGCTTCACAGAACTGTAACTTATTTGTTTTCGATTTCATTCATTTCAGCGAACATATTTTTCATCTCTTTTTTTATGTAAACATCATAGAATGTTTGTATAGAACGTTTGACTAAACATTTCTGCGTTGCTTTTTCAAAATGATTTGGAATATTTGGAAAGCGTCCTATTGAGGAAGCTTTCCAAATATTCGAAATATTTTTTTTATTGTATCGGACACTTACGAATACTCGACACATACAGTCTTACAGTCGACTTACGAAAACCTAGAACTTAAACTTAGAACCTTGTCATACTAAATATGAAAAGGGTGACGTCAGAAATGTGACGTATTAGGTACAGTCACCTACTTAGGCAAGATTCAAATGCGATTTTCTTCTTCAGTATTGATAGATATTTTATAGTGTTACGAACATTGTATTATCGAAACCATAATACTATTATGAAATTGTTTTTTTTTTTCTCAAAGTTGCATTTGTTTTTTAGGAGAAAAACGCTTTTGGAGTTTGTGTAGCTGAGGTTATATGCAAATGACATTTCAGTACATCAACGACGAGTTTAAGCTGCATAAACTGCCTATAATGTTCCTACTGCTGGACACAGGCCTCCTCTCTGTGAGAGCTCTCTCTCACAGAGAGGCCGTAATCCACCACGCGGACCCAGTGCGGGTTGGTAGATGTCACATGTCTTCGAATTTTTGGTTTTAGGACATGCCGGTCGCCTCACGATGTTTTACTTCACCGTTTTAAGAGCAGTGATGATGAAATAATTTACACAAAGTTAAGCGCCTGGCTAGGTTCGAACCCACGACCTACAACTCGTAATTCGGGGCCGTCAATACTGGGCCACCACTGCTCCTAGTTTAAGGTGACCAAGTCCAAAAGTGATCAAGGTTTTCGTAAGGTAACTGTACTATTTTGTTCATAATGTCGAGATTACATTAGCTAGAGGTAGGTAAAGGTCAAATAAAGACGTCTTATAGAAAGTATTCAACGATTAATTTTGATTTTATTGATGATAGAGCAGATTTATGATGATATTAAAAACCAATTTCAGTGCAAGCTCCGCTTGGCTGACATTTAAAATATAATTAAACTTATCTAGAGCCATATCATCCGCGCGCCTTTTTCCAGGTCGTGTAACGATATATTTTGCTACAATTAGTAGGTTATGTGATTGCAATTGTTTGGTACTTGTTTATAGAAATTGAAGTTAGTAATATCCTGCCCAGATTTTCTTTGTCTATTTTTAAATAGGAGTAGGTACATAAAGATCATCGTAATTGAAAGGACATTGTCGAAAATGGCCTATGAATCAACACGTTTGAAACCTTTATAATAATTACTAGTTTTTTTTATAATGTACGTTACAACTATTACAATAGAACGGACACTTCATAATTTCGAAAACATTTTAAAAAGTAATTCACTTTGTTATTCCCCGGCACCATTATTTTTTGTTTCAATTTGACTTTTTGAATAGGCAAAGGGTATTGTAGCTCATACAGCCAAGTTGTTATTCCCCGGCACCATTATTTTTTGTTTCAATTTGACGTTTTGAATAGGCAAAAGGTAGCTCATACAGCCAAGTCGGGCGACTCGGAACATGAGGCGAGTCTCTGCGCAATAACAAATTCATGTGTTAGCGGGGGTGAGGGGTGCGGTACCACGCAGCGAGAGGCGCACTTCAGAGGCGCCATCAACTTTGAATCGAGCTCTAAAGTGTGCACCGTAATTACAAACCTTGGCACTCTCAGCGTTTGATCTATGAGTAAGGTTTTTAGTTACAAACAGAATATAGCGATTGAAAGCGCAGTGTGAAACGAGCAACATCGACACTGGCAGTCGATGAATTGACAGATGACACTTTGGCATTCTATATTAATGACAGTCCCGTTTATTTTGTCATTCGCATCCTGTGCTCGCATCGTGCGTTTGCGTTGGTTGTGTGTATTCGTTTGTGTTATTGTATTTTCTTAGTATTCTGTTTCGATTTTATCTAACCACTTGGCGTGAACAAAGGACTGTGATTTCCTCTTGAAGTATCGACCTCTGGCTGTGATTGACTGATACGGACCGACTAAGAACGACGACTAGCATTTAATAAACGGACTTTACGGAGTTAACATGGAATTGGAAAGTGTTTCTGTATTTTGTGTTAACTGCGGATCAGCTTCTGGTTCCATGGTGTTGGACGATGAGCAAATTCTTCATTGTATTCAGCAATGGACTGCTCCGCGTTTGGTAAATACAACCACTCTTTTTCTCCACTGATTCCTTTTTTGAAACAAAGATGCTGACTATTTTAAAACATATTGAACCATCCCGCACTGGGCCAGCACAGTGGGTTAAGGCCCCATCACTCTCAGAGAGAAGGCCATTGTCCCACAAGTGGGAGCATTAGTAGGTTGATGAAAATGATGACTGGTGGTGGTGGTTAAAATAGTGGTGACTGTTGAGTAAGTCCAAACTCTTTTCAGGTTCAAGCTCATGATCTTATTTGTACAATATGTTGGACGGAAGCCAGGGCTGCAGCAAAGACTCCAAATGTATGTCACATTGGTAAAGAATGTGCTCTTTGCCAAGCTATATTGCCACATCGTACACATTCTCATCAAGTAATTGCACTGAGGACAGACACTGTACATCATGTGCATATTAGAAACATCATCTTGGAAAGACTTCTGCCATTGCAGGTAACCAACATACTTTTGTTTTTTTTTTTTTCAATAATAGACCCATGCTGCGGCCCATGGGTGCAGTTTCAGACAGATAACCATACATGCATATACTTCCAATCTGGAATAAATATCTGCCATCCATAAAAATATTTATACCATGCAGGAATAAAACCTGCAACTAGTAACAGCCAATCACTCAACCTCTGCACCAATTGTGTTTATTAAATATTTGTGTAAAATACTGTATCACTTTCAGGTTCGTGCATCACATTATATTTGTCATCCTTGCTGGCAAAGGGTTGATCGTACTGCCAAGCATTTTTCAACACCGTCAACTTCATCATCGGCTACTCCATCTACCAGCAATCCGTTAAGATGTGCAAATTGCCACGTTGATTTAACGAGATTGAGGCGACACATTTTAAATAATGATACTATTCTATCACAAATACAACAACATGTTGCGCCACAAGTGGTGAGTGTTTTCTTATATTTTGTGTTGATGTCCTCTTATTGATTAGTAATTAATTTATTTTTAGTACTTTATTCGTAAAAAATAAAGTAATGCTTTTCATCACTCAAATAAAATTAAATGTTACAGGTGAGCGCAACTGACTACATTTGTGACGCATGCCACACATTATTTGGTAATGATACACCAATGGCTTTAGAAGATTCTGCATTGTTTATAGGTCATCAAAATGTGTGCATAAAATGTGGTCACTCTGTGGCACAATTGCGATACTCCATTGTACAAGCCGAGCAGAACCAGCATATCTTAAATGTTGTGCAAAACTGGATTCACCCACGAGAGGTTAGAGACTCTTATCAGTAAAAAATAAAATAAAAAAGTATCATATAAATATAATTATGCAATACGATCGACTTTCTGTGTAATATCATCATGTAATAATTATATATATTTTTTAGATTCAACCGTCAAATGTCATTTGCCACAGATGCTTTCAAAGAGCTGAAGCAGCTGTTTGTGCAGATGCAGTTAGAGCAAGTAACCAAGTACCACAGGGACCTGAAAGAATCAGTTTACCAAATTATTCAAGGGCACCTGATACACATTCTCGGTGCTTATTTCCAGCTTGCAACAGTACCTCACAGCAATTGATTCCATTTACAATCAGGGTGAGACTTTTTAGTGACCACAAATATTACATACCACCAAACTGCAGGATATGCAGTTTTCATCTAGAAAGCCAATTGTGGTCACTATTATATGAGGCTGAAAATACCCAACATAGTTTTACAGCTGCTCACATAGAGGATTTTTGTGAGCTACTCAAAAATGATACAAACAGTCTAGATTTTGAAAAAATTGACCAAATGGAAGACAATATTGTGTGGTATTGGCTGGGACGCACAAAACAACAATTTAGAGAATTGGAAGCCGAATTGCCCGATTTTCATAAACGTGCCATTGCACTCGGAGCATATTTAATGAAACTTCGTACAGGAGACTCTGATGAAAGGATTTCAACATTATTAAAAATAAGTAGAAGCACATTGAGCAAATATATTAATAAAGCAAGAGATGTAATGGTGGCACACTTTGTGCCACAAAATCTGGGCTTGGAGCACATTTCAAGAGGAGGAGTTGCAGAAAGAAACTTGTACATTCCAAACTCATTGTTCGGAAACCCTGGAAGCAATGTTGAGGACAGAAAAGCCATTGCAATAATGGATGGCACATATATTTATGTGCAAAAAAGCAGCAACTACTCTTATCAGAAGAAAACTTATTCACTTCATAAATATAGAAATCTGGTCAAACCATTCATGATAGTATGTTGCGATGGCCACATAATCGACGTATTGGGCCCGTATCCTGCCACAAAATCAGATGCCGATATTTTAACAGACCAATTTAGTGATGCGTCTTATCCTTTGAGACGATATTTTAGAGAAGGTGATGCATTTATTTTGGATAGAGGCTTTCGGGACAGTATTTCCCTATTGGAAACTCTTAATTATTCAGTGCATTACCCTCTCTCAATTCAACAAGGTGAATTTCAATTAACGACAGAAAATGCGAATGAATCCCGCAAAGTAACATTATGTCGTTGGGTCGTAGAGGTTGTTAATGGGCGCTTCAAGCGGGATTTTAAATTGCTGCGACAGGAGTATTTTAACAAAGCCTCAAGACATTTAATGATTGATTTTAAGGTCGCAGCAGCCCTAATAAACAGATTTCACCCTGTTTTGGTAGACAGAGAGGATGCAAGGGAAATTATATCAATAATTCAAGAAAAAATGTTTACAAATAACTATTTGGCAGATTTTGTTGAACTAAATAATTTAAACAGGAGACGGGCACAATTTCACAGTATAACTGTAGAAAGAGATAACATTGAAGGCTTTCCACAAATGGAATATAATGATTTAGTTTTAATACCACTAGGAGTATATCAAATTAAACAGGCTCGCTCATACTATGGTGAACATGTGAGACAAGACGGTTCATATATTATTGAAGTATGCAGGGAGGTCGACGAGGAGTTATTACACGAATTACAAGTAACAAATCCAGGAAATACATGGCTACTTCGAGGTAAAATACGTAGCCGCCATATAAGCCAAAAAACATACTTTGTTTATGTGTTAGTAGACGCTAATCAAATTGGCAGAGATGCCATTAAACAGTACTGTTGCAACTGTATTGTTGGGCGCAGAACTATTGGTTGCTGCGCCCATGTTATGACAATAATATGGTACTTGAGCTGGGCAAGACATCAAAACTCTATCGTCGACCCCCCTGCACAGTTTTTGGACGATATTTTAGTAGACAATATAGATGACCATCCTGATGTGACCAGATAGGTAATTTAATGTCGGCATTATTCAATAAACATGTTCTGAAGCAAAACATTTTTGTTTTATTTTATGGAGTACTTATTAAAATAATATGGGATCAATCTAAATACCTAGTATTTAGATTGATCCCATATTATTTTAATTCTGAAGTCAAAAAGCCTGTTTATTTCCACTTGGCTGCCGGTGTTAACATGTAATGGTCGTAAGCGCGGCTGCTAATCGTCCTAGTTTCGATCACTGGGTCGAGTAGTGTTATTGGGATTTTCGAAATTCTCGGTTGTAGTAGCAGCCTGGAGTCTGGATGTGCACCCATAATATGGTGATAAATTGCCCTCTATAAATATTACCTACACGGGACCCAGGCAAACTGGGTGTATTACAGTATCTACATAAATATATCTTCGGTGCTCTGCTTAACCCTTTTGGGTAAACAAGCGACATTTTATGTGATTATGGAGTATTTGTAGTAAAATGCAATAGGTACCTACTTCTAAGTCACACAAAAACGAAACAGTCCAAAGCCCTAAACTAGTCATAACTACAAATAAAAGAAAGAATAGTTCATCAATCTATTGAAAGATAACATCCAACGTATTTTCACTAATAGCGGCAGTTATTAGTGTTATTGCCGTATGTTTCTATTGGCCTAATTATAACCTCAAAATACAAAAGTTTTTTGGATTTTTTACAATTATCAGAAGTGTCCGTGATTTTAATTTAGTTTCAATCGAATATATGCATTATTTAGAACACAGAAGGTAAATTCACGTCTCTGTTGGTTCTTAGGCGAACGATGTATGGACGGCGAACAATGTCCTTTGCCCGATTCGGGCGTAAAATATTCGTGCGAAACGTACTAAGCCTACTTCAATCAATCTGCCTAGCCTTTTTGCAATGTTGGGGTCGACTTCCAGTCCGGATGCAGCTGAATACCAGTATTTTACATGGAGCGACTGCCTATCTGACCTTCATAACCCAGTTACTGGGTAACACGATACCCCTTAGTAAGACTGGTTGTCAGACTTTTGAGATCCTGACTGCCTACTTATGCAAAGTAATTTTACTTCTTGTTATGTTTGTATTTTCTTTGTACGGTGTGCAATGAGGCGTAATCTATTTACCTTTAATTTGTACTACTCGTACGTGTCCATAATATGTGGCACCCAAAAACAATGTGCTTACACTTTTTTTAAGAAACAAACTAAATTGTATCTGATAGATAGATAGAATACTCCTTATTATGTACACAATACAAATTACATATACAAGGTGTCGTTTTGCATCCTCGTCAAATTCAAGAAGGTAACTATGCTAATGATTCTCGACACGAATCAATAATAAAATAAGTAGATCTTTTTTTTTCTTATTTTCGGCATGTGTGGGACACGCATGATAAAACGCGGCCCGTGTGATACTGCACTGTAACTGTCCTTTTAGACACACTCTACCGCATAAGCAACGGGGTGATTATGTTATGTGAAAGTGGTGTATTCTAAAATACTGTCAAACTTAAATAACTAAAAAAACAAGTATGTATTAATTATTGAGCAGTTATCGTAATTTTATTTGATTATATATGTCTTTCATAGCAGCCTCCTAAATTTCTTTGACTTTCCTCCTATTTGACGAGGATGCAAAACGACACCTTGTATAAATGTAGAAATTTAACTTAGGGTGACAAAATGGGCGGTCTTATGGCTAAAAGCGATCTTTTAAAGACAACCTTTGAATGGCTTTAAGAGAGAGACAATACTGCAGTTACCATTTCTGTTGTGTGTGTGTGGTGTACCATTTACATATACAAAATTAAAGAATAAAAAAAGCTATAAAGGATCCCCGCAAACAGTGACTTTATGGAAAGTGTCGCGCTGCCAGTCGCGCCCGCGATGTCACGCCAGTCTGCACGAGCCTTTAAATACGACTGCCCCACTAAAGAAAAAACTAAAAACTAAAAAAAAAAAAACAATTTGTAGTAGTTAATCTGTATATACAAAACGAAAGATCACTATTTTTTTTTTATTACAGCCAATATCACTCTGGATGATGTAAGGATTCTAACAATAATACATCTAAATCTGTTCAGGCATTTAAAAGTTATGGTGGAATAAAGAAACTGACATACATACATACATGAACCCTGAAAACATTACATTCCACTCCAAAAAATACTTAGTATTAAACATAGAGAAAGAGGCCAAAGTTAACATTATAATCAAATCGTCGTAGTTTTTATTCAGAAGGAATGCACGGAGGGCGTGTTTGCATTTGCTGTGTGGTAAATTATAGATATTATAAGGACGCGTTAATTTTATTGGACAAGGACCAATATAGTAAACAAATCTCTTAGTGTATTTAAACTGAGTTTGTGGAACAGTACAAATCATAGTTTGTTATTGAGTTTTATTATCTGGAATTCCTCAGTAGCAGCCCGGAGTCTGGATTTATGCCCGGTTGATGGCAATAGGCTCGCCCTCAATTACGTGGGACTTAAAAACATTTCTGGCGAAATGTGGGTGTACTACAGGTACACCTCTGTCCAACCCTTCGGGGAAACAAGGCGTGATGTTGAATGATGAAACATTAATTACAATAACGACCGTATCTTTTCAGTTGTGCCACAGTCAAGTCCCGGACCTTGTTTGTTTCTGGTTTGAAGGTGTCTTTGGAGTTCTTTAACACGCTGGGACAAGAACTCGCGTTTCCAACTTCGGAGTCGCCGTTGCAAAGTTGCTGATTACATTACTAGATGAACTTATTTTTATGACATTTTGTTTCTGTTCTTCGATATTTGGATGCTTTTAAATACTTTTTAAAAGAGTATGCTTGGATGGTTTGGTCATGTTGAGAGGATGAATGAAAGGCGACTAACAAAAGGTATTTACAAGGCAGATGTGGAAATGTCGGGAGGGGACGCCCCAGAAAGACATAAAGTGATCTCATTAATGATGTTCTTCAAAAAGGTCAGGTGCGTAGTACCAGATGTATGAACGTAAACGAAGCAAAAGGAGTATGTAAGGAGCGTAGCAGGTGGCGTTCTATAGTTTCTGCCTACCTTCATGGGAAGAAGGCTTGAGTTTATGTGTTTAAAAAAATAGTTTTCTTTTCAAGGTTTTAATAACTGGAAATTCTTGAGAAAATTAAAACAAAAGTAGTAATATAATAAGTCTTCAGACACATTCAGAATGAAAGACAGACGATTACAATAATTATCATTTTCAAAGTTAAAAAAAAAATACCCTCCATTTGGGCTTCGCGGCAGTCGGGTAAAAAGTTCATACTTTATACAACTGGACAGTTCGATCAAAGTAATAACATTAACTACTTATTGTTGAGTTGTAAAATCAAAGCTATTGCAATAACAAGTCTATTACGCGATCAGTCTTCAAGAAGCTTAATCAATATCATCTTTAATTAGGTACAAGACTTGTTAAAATCAGGTTAAATTTTCTACGGATTCCTATATATAGGTAAAAGTAATAATACTTTAATAACCTTATAAAAAAAAGATGTCATTTCATTTGAGCAATATTTATTAAGGGTCGGGTAATCGCCGCTGACCTTGGCCTATCAATGCGCATCGCGCTGACGCCGCGCCGCCGCACTATGGGACCAACCGGTATTTTCCATCTCAAAAATCGATAACTCTGTTGTTTTGTGATTTATCTCCTTGATTTTTTTTTCACGTATTTGTGAATATCTAGGCAATAAAAGAAATCAAACATCATCATTCTAAAAAAAATATTTTTTCTGAAAAAAAATGACAAAGATAAAGTTATACGAAATTTCATACAAAAAATCATACAGTTATATTAAAATAGCAATAAAAGTTACACTTATGCTTAAAATAAGTTTAAAACTAAATTATTATTATTAAACAAACAGTTACATGACAAAAAAAAATTATTACTTAAACTTATCCTACTCATCACTTTCTATTTCCAACAATTCTTTAGCTTCGTCAAATAATTCTTTGGATATTAGAAAACTTGGTTTATTTAAGCTAGATATATAAGGATCAGATGTATATAACAAAATATGCAGAACGTCTTCGTTTGTTGCTGATCTGGAACACTTCCTAGCGTGATGTAACCTATATTTCTTATAATCTTTATTTCGAGCTTCCTGGGCATCTTCGGATAATTGTCCTATAGGCAAAACTGCATAATGCTCTATTATTTTAGCACCATGAATAAGTACTTTATGGACCGAAGATGGCATGTAGTACCAGTTATATTTGCTTACATATAATTGCGCGGTTACCAATGTATACTGACCAAATTTTTCTGCGTTTATAGGAAATCCCGATGACATAGTTTGAAGAATTACATATAGTCTCTTGATTCATTCTTCATCAATTCCGGTTATCTCTGCAGAACATTGGTAATTTTGGCAAAATCTCCTTGCCGTATTACCGTCATTGCTATTACCGGAACCTTGACGTGGTTTATCAATATGCAAGCCAAGCACTTCTCGGAAACGTTTTTGGACAAATTTTTTCTTGTCTTCTTTAAGTTGCTTGTTTTCTGGAGTTGTTGCAGACCACTTCTCAAAACCTAAATTGTAAGAAATATGGAGGATCATTTCCATAAATCTTATCCATGCGTGTAGCGTCGACAATCCGTATTTAAACGCATTTTCATTTTCAACTCTCGTTGTAACTTTTAAAAGATCATTCATTTGTCTGGGAGTTGCTCCACAAACAGTGCAGGTAGCACTGGATGATGTGTTTGTCAACACTTGAGCAACTTTCCCATCAATCATTGTCATAAACAGTTGATGTTTAACTTCGATGACTTTGTCTTCTATTGACACAAGAGTTGGAATCAATTGATTAATTTTGGCTTCAATTTCACTGACAACCGCTGTAGTTTTTTCGGGAGTTTCTTTTGCAAATTCTAATGAAATTGGTCTGCAATATCTAACAGATGAGCAAGTAGGATTTTTCCATATGACCGTAGAAGTTTCTTCGTCTACTAGTCGCAGTGGTACAAGGGACACTATAAACAAATTAGCGTCCGATATTTGTTCGTTTTCTTCCGGTAGAGTTTGTTTATACTCACTTTGCCCGGAGGATCCATCACATCCCCATTTAGTGAAAAGCTTGAGACGATTGTAAGTCGATCCTGACTTTATCCTTATAATACGGCAGACTGTATGGTCTAAGAGATCTTGCAGGTTGATTTTTGCGCTTATATTTGTCACCGTAATGCTGGATGCAGGCGGATAGCAAGCCTTTTTTGCTTCACTTAGTGTTTGATACGAAGGCAATACAGACCTTAAATTCTTATCAACGAGCCTTTTTCTTAGGTACGCATATTGTGCTTTGGTTAAATCAGTTTCAATGCATATACTCAATGCTTCCTCTTTTGTAAAGGAAAGTGCGTTATCTGGATTGAGTATGTTTTGTAGAATAACTTTTTTCTCTTCTTTTTCCTTATTTCTGATAATAGTCACAATCGACGCTTCGTCATTTTCCCCCATGGATCTTAAACCTTGCACATAAGCGTTACGGACATGTCCCATTCCATACTCCTGGACCAGCTCCATATTTTTTCGTTTCTTTGTGTTTTCCGAGCACTCGTCATATTGTTTTGTTGGTCTTCCACGTTCACCAGAAGTATTCAAACCAGAATTTACAGTGGTTGAGGTACTGCAAGAATTCAATGATACTTTCAACTCACCATTTAACCAATTTGAGTATAGGCTCTCGAACCGGTCCGGCTTTCTTTGAGCTTTGGTCCATTTCTGGTTGCAACTCGATGTTAGATTTTTTTGAATACTCTCTATTACAGTATTAACGTCAGTTTCCGATAGTTGAAAATTTTCCGATAAATATTTTTTGAGGTCTGAAGTACTTTTCCCTTTTATTATTTGATCACAAAGATCGCGTCGAACACAAACGAATTCACTCATTGTTAGATAATAATGTTTTTTATGCGTTAATTGTTATTGAAAAGAAGTATCTGAACACTTTGATGAATCGTATGCTGAACATACACGGGTATTTAAAGGACTAATATTTTAGTGCCTTGTGCAAAAACCATGGGACAATTGATTATAACAGTTCTCATCGAAATAGTGTAATCAGTACTGATTGTAATTATTTACCACAACAGATAAATAGAACTTCCGCAGCAATATAGTTTATCATACTTGTGGTTAAGGTGACCACCCCAAACAAAATTGCCATGGGAAGATTCTTTCAAATATAATAGCAGTTTTTTAATTTGCAAATGTATGTTTTTATCATAGAAATAGAAAAAAAACAATATAGACATCAAAGGATAATAACTAAATATAATATTTCATAATAAAAAAGAAGAACCGTAATTTTCGAGGATTTTTCCCCGATTGACATTATTGCTTCAAAATCACCTCTGGCGCAAAAAACGCGCAAGTTTTTTTTAAATCCTCATATTACTGAGTAGATAAGGTCTCTAATAGAGTAATTAACTTGACACCGGCTGCTTTCGGCAACAACGAAAACTCCAATTGAAATTAACAAAAACTAAATTTTCTTTACTTCACTAAAAAAATATTAAAAAATTAAATAAAAATATTTTTTTTACAAAAACTGAACGTGGTTGCAAAGTGTATATTCTAAGCTATCTAATGATGTATAACACTAATATGTTTCCTTGGAAAACTTCCGAATAATTATGTGTTGAACTCCCTTAACGGTAATTTAATTGGCATGAAAATATTTATGCCCAATGTTTGAGGTTCATTTTATAAACGTAAAACTTTATATTTTTTTATATTTTGTAATTTATTCGTAAGTTCCATCTTTTGAGAGTATAAAACCATAAAACAATCTATGGATTTACGACTTTCGACAAAACCATTTTTGAGATGGAAAATACTGTTTGGTCCCATAGTGCGCCGTTCGGTTTCATATAGAATATTTATTTTTAGTAACGAAAATATGAATACTTATTTGAAAAATCACAGATGTAATTATAGATAATAAAGTATAGATAAAAAAAAAAACATGAAAATATCTTAAGGAGTTTAAAAGTAATATCGTTTTATGCTTTGTTTTATCGTTGTTTGCTTTGCGTTTTACATTACTTCCTGAATTTATTTTACTACAATACTTAAATATTCACATATAGAATTGATGACTCTGCGTTCTAGTTTAACATACATTTTTTGCATAACATATTGGCATTATATGAAGGCGTAATAACAGATTTAAAAGTCACTAAAATCATATATCTGCCTTAATATGGCATTCGATTCCTACACGCCCCTGGTCTGATATTAAAAAGCCTCCACTATTTGTAAAGGCGAAGATACGCAAGCGATGTTACAGGATGGTACCTACAGCGATGGTGGTGGATTAACAAATATTTTGAACAAAACTAATTTCTTGTCTTTCTTTCTTTTCAGGTAAGGAAGTCCGTAACAGATACAAGAAAAACTGAAAAAGCTGAAATGAAAATACTGCAGGAAAACCTTTCTCAAAGATACACAATGTGCGTGACATAGTGCGTCGTTGTCCAAAAATGGCTTTTTTGGCGAATATGGTTTTGTTGGCGAAAATGGCTTTATTGGCGAAAACCGGCTGTTTTATAAATAATTGGCATGGACCTAATGCATGAGACAGCTTAAAAATAACAAATTAAATCTCTATCTACATATTAGTTAAATATTATTTTTTAATTAAATATTATTTTTGAATTAAATATTATTTTTTAATTAAATATTATTTTTTAATTAAATATTATTTATTTATTAAATATTATTTTTTAATGGAGGGGCTTGTGGCTAAGTAATGACAGCCGCACGGGTCAATCGATTAGGTTAAGCTACGCTTGCCACGGTTGGTCCCTGGATGGGTGGGTCTTTACATACCAAGACCCCTCCGTGCCTCGAAAAGCAAGTTAAGTCGTTGGTCCCGGCTGTCATTCGTGGATCTTTGACAGTCGTTACGGGTCGTTAGAAGCCCGAAAGTCTGACAACCAGTCTTACCAAGGGGTATCGTATTACCCAGTAATTGGGTTGTGGAGGTTAGATAGGCAGTCGCTCCATGTAAAATACTGGTATTCAGCTGCATCCGGGTAGACTGGAAGCCGTTGGGGTCGGCTTCCAGTCTGGGAAAAGGCTAGGCAGATGATGATTATTTTTTAATGGTTAGTAGGTTACATACCTGCTTAGAAAAGATGTGGGAACATGCGATAGATGTCTCTTGATAGCTATGGTGACATATCTTATACAGCTGACTACTTTTAGGAAACCTGGACTTAAAGTTAATTTATGTTTGAAATCGCCAACCCACCTTAAGCAAGCGTGGTGATCTAAGCTCGTGCCTTCTCTGTATGAGAAGAGGCGTTTGCCCAGCACACATAACACATAATCAACCTATAATGTTCTCACTGCTGAGACACAGGCCTCCTCTCTGCGAGAGGGAGTGGGCCGTAATCCACCACGCGGGCCCAGTGCGGATTGATAGATGTCACATGTCTTCGAATTTTCGGTTCTACGACATGCCGGTTTCCTCACGATGTTTTCCTTCACCGTTTTTTGAGAGCAGTGGTGATTAAATTATTTACACAAAGTAAAGCGCCTGTCCAGGCTCGAACCTACGACCTACAACTTGTAAGTCGCGGCCGTTACCACTGGGCCACCACTACTCTCAGTGCTCAGTTTGCCCAGCAGTGGGACAATATTGGGCTGGTATTATTATAATAACTTTTCATAATTAAGATATTCCCAAATAAATACATAAGATAAGATAATATTTATTTGCTTAAACATGTGTCATACTCGTACATACAAAAAGACATACATGCGAGATGGTAACAACATTATTGGGTACAGACATATTTGACGTACGCCACATGATGTGACGTGCAAATGTCAAGAAATATTATTTATTAAAACATTCTCTTAAAATAAGGATTAATTAATAATTAAGGATTAATTTATAAAATAATAATATTAATATTGTAATAAATGTAAATAACAGAATATTAAAAACAAAATAAGTTATTATAACTTTTATACAATAATCAATTCAAATTCAAGTCAATTTTAGTCAATAATAAAAATAAAATTATCCAAATATAATTAAACTACATATGTCATTGTAAATTAACAAACACAAAAAATAAATGAATTAATGATCAAATAAAAAAAAATGTGTAATGTATGAGAATAATAGAAATCATAAATAAATAAATAAATAAATAAATAAGTAAGTATATTTATGTAGATTAGCTTTATGTATGTACGAGGTGCATTCAATAAGTACCTAGCCTCATCGCCAGAGGGCGCTGTAGTTTCAAAAGAGTTTTACCACAGTGTAGCACATTCTTTTTTAATTATTTTTTCAAATTTTAATTCCAATCCCTTCATTTGTTTTAATTTGACAACTTATGGAAGCGAACGTGTCGATCGGTTTTACAAAAATGGAAAAAGAGCAATATCGTTCGGTGATTCGATTCCTATTTTTGGAAGGGAAAACGCGCATCGAAATCAAAGAGCGCTTGGATGCTGTGTACGGTGACTCTTCTCCATCGATGGCCACCGTCAAGAATTGGTTCAACGAGTTTGCACGTGGCCGTACGTCGGTTTTTGATGAACCACGTCCAGGTGCACCGAAAACAGCTGCTACGGAGGAAAACATTAAAAAAATCCATGATTTCGTATTGGCAGATCGCCGATTGAAGGTTCGGGAGCTAGCTGAGACTGTAGGCATTTCAGAAGGAACAGTGCATCATATTCTTCACGAGGAACTCGGTATGAGAAAGCTGTCGGCGCGATGGGTGCCGCGTTTACTCACACCAGAAAACAAGCGCAACCGTGAGACCACATCGGAGACGTGTTTGGCGCTGTTTAAGCGGAATCCAGCGGAGTTTTTGCGTCGTTTTGTGACCGTCGATGAAACCTGGATCCACTGGTACACACCAGAGACCAAGGAGCAATCAAAACAATGGATCCAGACCGGGGAACGTGCTCCAAAGAAGGCGAAAACTGTAAAATCGGCCGGAAAAGTTATGGCCACCGTTTTCTGGGATTCACAAGGTGTGATCTACATCGATTACCTCGAGAAGGGTAAAACAATTACAGGGCTTTACTATGCCGATTTATTGGGCCGATTCGACGCCGAATTAAAGAAAAAACGACCCCATCTGGCGAAGAAAAAAGTGCTGTTTCACCACGACAACGCACCGGTTCACACGTCTGCCGTTGCCATGGCCAAATTGGTCGAATTACGCTACGAATTGTTGCCCCATCCACCGTATTCTCCAGATTTGGCCCCTTGTGACTTCTTTCTGTTTCCTAATCTGAAAAAATCACTCGCCGGGAATAGATATGGATCGAATGAGGAGGTCATCGCCGCCACGGAGGCCTATTTTGCAGAGTTTGACAAAAACTATTTTAGGGACGGGTTAAAAAAGTTGGAGCATCGCTGGGCTAAGTGTATCGAACTAAAAGGAGACTTTGTTGAAAAATAAATTGCCACTTTTCCAAAATTTTCGTTTACTTTTTGTAGGCTAAGTATTTATTGAATGACCCTCGTATGTATGTATGTATGTATGTATGTATGTATGTATGTATGTATGTATTTATTGTATGTATATGTAACTGGTACACCACTGACTTCCCGCAGTATTGTCTCTTCTTGTCTCTTTAATCCATCCAAAGGTTGTCTGTTATAGATCGCTTTTAGCGATAAGACCGCCCATTGTCACCCCTTGTAAAAATTCAACATTTGTATCTGTAATTTTTATCCTATTCTATTCTATTCTAAGTAAACCACTTGCATTGTAAATCAAAAACTACATCTTAGAACTACATCTGTCTGCTCTAAGCTTCAGGAAGGTAATCTAGACGTGTGCGTTACGATCCCCCTGGGACGTGTGCAGATCCGTCGACTAGCCGCCGTAGCATCTGTGTGTTCGCAGCTGTATCATGTTCATATAAGGCGGGCCTTACACCTACATTATTATTGCGCAATATCATGAATTGCGCAATGTTTTAGTATTGAAGATCCTCTATGATTAAACAAAATTTGAACAAGTTTCCATTTAATTCCGTAATATTTTTATTGCCTCGGAAAGAATTTTAATCCCTTGGTTCCGACTGTCATTTGCAAATCTTTGACAGTCGTTACGGGTAGTCTGAAACCTGAAAGTCTGACAACCCGTCTCAACCACTGATACCCAAGGGTATCGTGTTACCCAATAAGGCTGTGGAGGCAGTCGCTCCACGTGAAATACTGGTATTCAGCTGCATCCGGTTAGGTTAGGTTAGGTTACTGGAAGCCATCCATGCGTCCCCCTATTGGACGTCGCGGGGGGAGTCTTACACCTCACTCCCCCCGCGGACCTGAGGCGGCCCGCAAAGGCGGGTTGGCACCAGCCGGGGATCGCGGTTCGAAGTCGCACAATATCCTATGATCCCCGGTGCAAGTGTGGGAAGGGAACACCGGGGTGGTTTTTAGTCAGTAAGAGTCTGACAAACGCCACCGCCCGTCCCAGGGCGGGGGACATCCATGAGGATTTTCCGCCCCGGAACCAAAAAAACGGGGTTACTGGAAGTAGTAGTAGTTAGGAAAAAGTTAAGCTAATTGCACAATATTTTACGATAGATACCGTTTCTAGGCTGGTGTTGCTCACGTGAAAACATTAACGCCTTCGGGCCGTCAAAGTTATTGCGTGAAAATAATTGATCGTTTTAGTGCAAGGGGTGATTCAAATCAATTATACATATGTATATTAAAATAGTAACGAAGTCAAAACTGTACATATTTAAAAAAAAAAAAGGAAATTGCTACGAGGTGTGGGAACGAGTCTATTGCCAAAAATATAGGTTTTAGAATTTTTGTCCGTTTGTCTGTAATGTTAGTTTGGATATAATAATATGTTCCGAATTGGCGCGAAAACAGATTTATATGAAATTTGGCACACGTATAACCTGGATTAACACAAAGTGTACTTTTAATCCCGGTAGTACGTTCCCGTGGTATATTTTCCGACATACACGCGGGGGAAGTCGCGGGCAAGCTAGTTAATAATAAATACCAGCCCATTAATGTCCTACTGCAGGACAAATGCCTCTTCTCTTACAGAGAAGGTACGAGCATTGAGCACCACGCTTGCTCAAGATGGATTAATGATTTCAGATTTATATTAACTGTAAGTCCATGTTGTCTTACAAGGTTTTCCTTTACACAATAAAAACATTGCGCAAACTTATTGTAGGTGTAAGGACCGCCTAACGCATTGCTGTAATGTCTAACTGTGTGTAGCTATCTAGTACGTGCTTATCGTGACCGTAGTATCGCGGTCAGGGGATTAAAGATGTTGAATCCGATTTTTCTTAGTGAGGTTTTTTGTAAGACATCTCTTTTTAGTTTAAAAGGAAGTTTCTATAAAATACGATTATGTATTTAGTAGTATAGCTGAGTAAAGTTGATGATGTAACTGATGTGCCGACTTATGAACAGACTATCGTTCTATTTAATGAATTGTATGCATTTTACGCCTTTATTTCATACTATGTAGCTATTGCTCGCGATTTCGTCTGCGATCCAGGATGGAAAGTAGCCTATGTCCTTTTCCAGGCCAAGGTCTATCCATGTGCTAAACTTCATCCTAATCCGTTCAGCCGTTTTAGCATTTAAATCTAATAATAGAACTAATATTATAAACGCGAAAGTGAGGAATTGTTGCCTTAATATTTATATTTTCAGATGAAGGAAAAAAACTATAAGTATTGGCCACTGCCATTTGCATAATCAGTTTTAACTAAACAGACAGCTGAGCTGCTGTGGAGTTTGTTCCGCCACTTTTTCTTCCCAGCTAAAGCACTAGGAAGTGGTGAAGGGCGGGCGTTTTTGGGGGACTGTCTTATGTAACATTGACGTTCGAAAAGTGCTGATCCTCAGCCTAGTTTGAATAAATGACTTTTGATTTTGATTTTCAATGATACTCATAATTACAAATAAGTACTCAACAAGGACATTAAATTTCAATTAAGTCCCCAATAATCGATCCTCGTACTCGTAATATACAGGGTTAAATTCAATTAGTTAGGTAAACTCCGCAGAAGTGATGGATATCGAAATCTAAACATGAAAAACAAAAGCAATTAATTTAATAAGTTTTTTGGGGTCATCAACCGCAGGTACGAGGTATCACTTGAATATCAGTTTTAAAAATTTTTTTTTTTTCGATATATAAATACGATAAAATAAAAAAAAACATCAGCGCTGTAGATATCGATAACCATGACGTGTGCGGAGTTTGGCTAGCTTATTTAATTTGACCCAGTATAACCCAACCACAAACCAACCCCATCAATAAACGATATTGTTCATAAGTAGATTGCTAGCAATCAACTTATGCACAATATCAATTACTAGAATACTAATCGCTTAAAAGCACCACTAAGCCCCATTTCCGTCAGTTAACTTGGGAAGACTCCCATGGGGGGTAACGTTGGCCGGATTGTGTACTGATGTAGATGCCTATGGCTATTTCAAGAGTCTGTTATGTTCAATGATTGATCATTATGATAACCATTCCAAGACAACGCCATGACATTATCACTGTGCCAAAAGTTTCTTCATAATGGCAAACTGAAAATTCAATTCAACTCAAAGCATTTATTTCAAATAAACCAATTACAGGCTCTATGGGAGTGACGCGAGGAGTGTAAACGCCGTTACGCCCCAGCGCTCTGTCCGCTGCCGCGATAAATCGCAGCACAGCGGACAGAGCTCCGGCGGGATCTCATGGCGACATGGAGAGTGCGATTGTCGCAACCCAGTGCTGGGCACGACTTGCGACACGAATTGCGGCGATAAGTCCCCTCTTTGAGGAGTGGCTAGAGAGACGCCACCGCGTCCCCACCTTCCGCCTGACGCAGATTCTCATGGGACACGGCAGCTTTGGGAGGTTCCTGTGTCGGATAAGGCGGGAGAAAAGGCCCGGGTGTCACCACTGTGTGGATTGCCCGGAGGACACGGTGGAGCATACGGTGGAGGTCTGCCCAGCTTGGGCAGAGCACCGCTGTGTCCACGTGGAGGCGATCGGTGGCAGAGATCCGAGAGATCTGTCCGGCCCTGGTTCAGGCCATGGTACGGAGCGAGAGGGCATGGGTAGCCGTCATCTTCTTCTGCGAAGCAGTAATGCTCGCGAAGGAGGAGGCGGGACGGTTGAGGAAAAGGCAAATTTCGCGCCCTCTCGCCCCTAGCCGCCGCAGGAGATGCCCTGTGTCAGGAATCCCGGGCAGATTTTCGGCCACCGTAGGCGTGGGCTTGCGGACGATGAGCAATGGGTAGCTCACCGTGCGATAAGGACCAGGCTCGGTTCGACGGCGCGTTATGTTCTACGCGCGCCTCAAAGAGATGTCGTCAGCACAAGTGTAGAGGTCCACTAGAGCCGCTGCCTGCCGGGGTCGCGAGAATGTACAAAAGGGTTACCGGTTACATCATTCATTTTGAAATTATACAGCTGAAAACAATGTAGAAAGGCCCACGTTAAAATCGTCCGTAATAAAAAAAAGATAAAACAATAACAATTCAAAAATTGAAATAAAATAAATGTGCCGTTGCAGCTAAGAGATGACCAGTCCCTACTGACGGAGCCCGATCACGAACATGGTGTGTCAATGTTAAAATAACAGGAGAGTGCGACTTATTTATGTACCTAAGACATTACTAAATACGAAAATGTTTTTCAATGGAGCGTCAGCCTTCGGAAAACCATAATCAGCCTATAATGTTCCCACTGCTGGGACACAGGCCTCCTCTCTGTGAGAGTGAGTGGGCCGTAATCCACCACGCGGGCCCAGTGCGGGTTGGTAGATGTCACATGTCTTCGAATTTTTGTTCTAGGACATGCCGGTTTCCTCACGATGTTTACCTTCACCGTTTTTGAGAGCAATGGTGATGAAATAATTTACACAAAGTAAAGCGCCTGTCCGGGTTCGAACCTACGACGTACAAATCGTAAGTCACGGCCGTTACCGCTGGGCCACCACTGCTCTCGGAAAACCATAATGACGCCATTAAATCAGAAGATTAACTAAACTGTCAAAATCAACAATTACTGTGTCAATTGCCGGCCATCCTGACAGAATTGTGTTAGTAGACTTGGGCACTAGGTCGAGACTTAAGTAAGAAGAAATAAAATCTGGTCTAATCTTGTCAGTTGATTAAATCATCGACAAATCTATCAATCATTAACCTACGTGTGTATGAGATGTGGCTGCAGATTTTATTGTAGAGGCTATCAGAAACAAGGGCTAACAATCTTAGTAACCCCTGTTTCTGAAAGTTTCTAAGAAACGCTCAGGGCTGTACTTCAGTTCAATTGAGGTTGTTGTTGTTGTAGCCCTTTCGATCACTTACTGTATAAGTATAGACCGTTCCAAAAGTATTTGATGAACAACTTTTTACAAAAAAAAAGGAGTAGATACCACAACTAAAATGTACAAAATAAAACTTTTTACAAAACAAAACGACTTCCAAAAAAACAACAGTGTGAAAAATAACTTCAATTTTGGAGGTCGGTCTCTTTCGTTTTGTATTTTCGTTTCTTCTTTCAATTAAAAAAATTAAAGTAATTTAACACGGATCGTGTTTTTTTTTAAAGTCAGTTGTTTTTTTTTTTTGTAAAAAGCTTATTTTTTACTTTTTAGTTGTGATACCTACCCCACATTCGAATACCACTACCTGCTATGTAAATAATAGTGACAGGAAGTTATTATAACATCATCCACATATAATAAGCGGGAAAAATACGTATTATTGAAACTAACTCAAAAACGACGCAAGCAAAATTAATAAAATTTATGTGGGACCACCGCGCAAGCTGACGAACATGCATACAGACGATCATAGAAAGGTCCTATTTGAAAGTCAAAAATGTAAACAAATCAATCTGAAAACGTACCAGTGGATGCCAATTTCTAACAAAATGAGTGCTTTGATTTGATTATTTTATAACCTTAATTTTCGTCGGTATTTTGCAATTACAATTTAATAATGATATTCAAACAATAATTTTTGGAAAAAGTGCTGAGATATAAAGTTAAAACCTTCCAAATGCAGATGAATGTCTTACTAATTCTCTTTATCAAGTGACTGCGTAATAATTTAACCTGAACAGGATTTGTTTACACTTCCATTAGATACTTTTTGAACAAATTATAGTCATTATGTACATTCTGAGCAGCACATGAACTACTAACTTTGTTGACTGGAATCTTTGTACCATGGCATGACCTATGCTGCGTCATAAACCTTTTGTGTGCGAAGATTGTAGCAATTCTGCAATAATTCCTCTCTTTTATTAAACTCCGCGGATAATAAACCACGTATATGAACGTTAAAAACCTTTATTCAACTAATATATCAGAGCAAGTTTCGCGGCATAATTCACACCGTAAAAGTGGCGTTGGTAACCACAACCGGTGTAATTGCGGCAGTTCATCAATTTTTATTACGGGGTTGCGTGTGGCGATATCATCACGACAGTTTGGGGTTCGGCAGGACTGAGTCAACATATCCGTGGTTGAGGCATGGAGGAAAGAGTTAGTTGGGCTTTAGTGTCGGTAGATTTTTTTTGGTAAATGTATCTACCCTCTTTTTTTTAAGGCTCCCGCAGACAGGCGCGACGCGATGCTAGTAGCACAATTTCTATGAAAACTTCACGGAACGTATCGCGCTGCCTGTCGCGCCAGCGATATTGCGCCAGTCTCCACGTGGCTTTAACCGAGTTGTTAATACATCAAAAGTTGTCAAAAAGCTTGCAAATTATACCTAACCAATTGAACCGAACGTTCACACTTCACATTCAAACCATCCTATGTGGTAAATCAGAACTTCTTAAAATGCATACTGGTTAAATTAATGGAATCTCAGTGAATATCAAAGACAGATAAAGAAGAGTAACACCTAGCTTTGGCTGACTTCTAGAGAATGCCAAATCTTCATCACCATTCTCCCGACATATCCCAATTTATTTGGGGCCCAACATGTCATTTTCTTCCATACTTCTCTATTAGTTGTCAACTCGGTAGTCAGTCCCTTTCTAGCCATATCATCTTTCAGACAGTCCATCCAGGCGCAGTCTGTAGCATTAATTCCGCCACTGTTGCCTTTTTATGTTGTATAAGTTTAATAAATAAATACCCAAACATTTTAAAGCACTTAAAAACGCGTCTACTCCAAACATATTCCATCAAAACAATACCCAAAAATCTTCACCCCCAAATTCTCCTTAGTTGATCCTCAAGACATACAAGAAAATTATTTAATCCAATCCATTATTGAATTACCAGACATAATGCTTAGGAAGTGATTAGACAAAAACCTCTACTTTCCCAATCGAATACTAATACACGGAGAATACCGCCCTTCGTCACGACGCCGCTCGCCCTCAGTGTTGCTAGTGAAGGATGAAGGCGCACGATGTGGGGGAGATTTTATTACTGAAGTGTAGGAACCTAGTAGGTTTGTTTTTGAAAGGTGAAAGCTAGGTCATCATCTGCTTAGGCTTTTCCCAACCTCGTTGGGGTCGGCTTCCAGTGTTACCAGATGCAGATGAATACCAGTATTTTACATGGAGCAACTGCCAATCTGACCTCCACAACCCAGTTACTGAGTAATACGATACCCCTTGGTACGACTTGTTGTCAGACTTTTGAGCTTCTGACGACCCGTAACGACTGCAAAGATCCACGAATAACAGCCGGGACCAACGGCTTGACGTGCTTTCTGAGGCATGGAGGGGTCTTGGTATGTAAAGATGGTCACCCATCTACAGACCAACCGCGGCAAGCATAGCTTAACCTAATTGATTGACTGACCCGTGCGGCTGTTATTATTAGCCACAAGCCCCACGGGGCGAGGTCAAAGCTAGGTACTGTAGGTTAATTTGTGATTGGCTGCACCTTAAGACACTGACAACACCTAAACCGCGGTCACTGTCAGTAGAGAAAGAGAAGCGCGATGACACAACGCTTGTAATTTATTGCAAAATATGAAGCAATTATCTATTTACTAAAAATTGAGTTGAATATTAGAAAATAAAAAACAACCAAGTTCTGCATTCAAATAAGACGTTCTTGTTATTAATTAAATACGTAACGTGTGTTTGATTAGAATTCAAGGTAAGAGGTTAGCTTAACGTTAGTTGTATCGAGATTTTTTTTAAATGTGTTCTGGTAACAACCAAGTTCTGAGAAATATGTTTAAAATTAACATACGCTTTTATTTTCCGCTACCACAAACTCTACAGATTTGGCAATTTTTTTTTTTCTTAAGTGAAGCCTATTTTGGTCAATTGGGTCTTGTCAGCGCCTTAATGACTGTAAATAGTTTCAGTTTATTGTCATTAGCAGACAGGAGTGGGTTACTGCAGTAACTATTCTAAGTATTGATGTTATCTGCATACTTAATTATTGATGATACGAAATTCATTTTGGTTATTAACCCCCCATTTAAAAACATGCAGGATGTGTGTATGTGCCATTGTATTAACGCTAAGAGTCTTCATGTCGCAGCGGGCTAAATCTAATATCGACTTCTTCTAAGTTACGATACTGGTATCTTGGTATAAATGCCTCAAGTAATCTAGGCGTGAAAAAACGAATGCAGATACAACCACAAAGAAAACACAAAAGCTTCCCTCCACTGCAGCATTACAGAACTGAGCCTATTTCTAGCCACCCCCTAGCAAGCCTACTTAGGTTGACAATAACATAATTCCCGTCTACGACTGGCAACATTGCCGCCCGCCTTACAGTACTCGTCACGCCGCCGCCCCGGACGCACGTCCGTTGAAACCCGCCCGCGTGTTAGTGACGTGAAACAACGTGTTACACCGTGTTTGTGTCTTTCTCTTGAGTGGCTAACGTTGAGACAGTTGCGAGATCAAGGTATGTGTTTCTCGTTTTTGTCTACGCGTTCTCGCGTTTGGTATTCTGGCATCGGCATTTGTTTACATAGGATGTTTGGTAAGTCTGTTAGGTGTCTAGGATGTCAATGGAATGTTGAATATTTGCAAATAGATGTTGATGTTCGTGCTCGTTTACATGAAGTTTCGACATCTGTATTTCTGGGTTAGACTGTGAAAATGTCAGCAGTTATTATGAATTTGTGTAATTTAGTTACAAGTGTTTGAACTACACAGAGAGTAAAGAATATGCATTCTATATAGCCCAAAGTTCAAAAATCATTTTCTTCTCATCTTGCCACTAACCGAATAGTTTCAAGTTTCAATCCACTTACATACTTCACATATTAAAACATGAAGTTTAAAGGCTGTTATTTTAAGACAAAAGTAATTCGTTAATGTTATAACGTTTATTATCTCTTGAGGCGGAACACAGTAGTACCTTATTTTCGATAATAATCACTTGACTAATGCCTAAAAAAATTATTTGCAAAGACCGGGCTCACTTACTTGAAATAATATGCAAAAAGTGTTTGTTGAAAAAAGGTTCTAAGTGATTCTGAAAACTGAAGAAAAGCTGCCTGGTAGGTTTCAACATAATCCTGAACTTTCCAGATCTCTATCGGGTTTTTTTTTAACTTGAATAAAATAAATTCGAAAAGACAAATATTATTTCTTCTCTACTTCAAAAACATAACCCTCCATTTCGGGCAGTCGGGTAATACATTGGTTTAAGTCACGAAGAAAAAGTAAGCTTGTGTATCTTTGTAGATTGATAAAAAAACTGATCTTATTGTATGAGACCTTACTAACCCCAGCAGCGAGTCTGCTCATACGGATTGAGCAGCCTCCTATATACCTATAATGACAATCATAATGGAATATGATGAAGCATAATTAGCCTATAATGTTCCCACGGCTGGGACACAAGCCTCCTCTCATCGAGAGAGAGTGGGCTGTAATCTACCACGCGGGCCCCGTGTGGGTTTGTAGATGTCAAATGTCTTCGATTTTTTGGTTCTAGGACATGCCGGCTTCCACACGATGTTTTCATTCGCCGTATTGAGAGCAGTGGTGATGAAATTGTTTACACAAAGAAATGTGCCTGTTTGGGTTCGAACCCACGACATACAACTCGTCGGGGCCGTTACCACTGGGCCACCACTGCTCTCTCTCTTACTTAAATGATGAAGAGTCTATGATGAAGACTATTCGAACAAATTATCTTTCAGGAATAAACCTCATATTGTTTACTAGGTGCATCAAACTCTTGAAACTCGTATAAAACTCACACAAGTTACGAGTGCGGTAATAACTTAACCTCCCTTGAAACTTTTAGTGGGTATAACAGCTGATTCTCTTAGATACATACTCTTTGATTGTACTATTATTATAGCGGTCTCACTCTCTCTTATGATGAGAGAGAACTAGGCAATAGTTTTTATTGTTGACACTTGAGCGATATTCATTGCGTTTTGAATGGGTTGTTAAGAAAGCGGATTCTTGAAACAAGATGCGATGGACGTTGTTCAACTGTCAGAATGAAAGCCATTGAGAATGTTACTGTTGTACAGTCGCCAGCATATCAGGTTATACGAAACTGTCAAATTTCTCCAAATTATTTTAAACCTTAAAATGCTGGTGGTTAAGTTCAACATCGAATGAGAAAATTTGACAGTTTGTGGTATGTTGATGTGCTAGCGACTGTACGTAATCCGGCTTTTGAAAAGCTTATTGTCTATGATGCAGATACCCTGTAGAGTACTGAAAATAAGCGCTTCTAGCTGGAGGCTGTTCTAAAGCAATATAGACATTCTGTGGCTGACCGTGATTCGCCACTCTAAGATATGCTCTTAGTATGTCGCACGGACCAATTTTACGCGTCCTTATTCTTAACAAATAACATTACCAGAATAACTCAAAAGTCTTAATGCTACAATTGTACGGCTAAACTGCCAAATAACGTTGACTAATATTGACAGATTTAGTAGTATCATAACGACACACCTTGTTTCGCCGAAGACTTGGGCAGAGGTGTACCTACAGTACACCCACATTTCGCCAGTCATGTTTAATAGGGGGCGAGCCTTTTGCCATCAATCGGACACCAAATCATAGAAGTTCCTGGTAACAATACTACTTTGACCGACCCAGGAATCGAACCCAGAACCTCATGCTCAGCAGTAAAGCTTGCGACGACCAGACCAACGAGGCAGTCAGGCAGATTAGTAGAACAGCCCTTTGTAAAGGCAAATTAATTTGAATTGAGGCACCAATAACATTAAAATAAATTCAGGGAAACAGATTTTCATTGTACCTACGTAAAATATTTCACGCGAACCCAAGCTAGTTCGTACATAACGTTCAAAAGCCTATTATTTTTCTACATTATTCATATTTGGTATTCAGTGTTCATCTTTCTACCTCCCGCTGAACTTCACTCCGTATTTTCATTAAGTGTTCACCCCAGACTTTCGAGTAGAAAAGTCGTTTGTGTATTGTTTATGCATTCTCCTTTACAAGAGGTTACCTTGGAGTGACAATGGCTCGCGCCTGTGTAATTTAATTTAGAGTTGGTTATTATTAAATTAATTTAAATTAAGTTTTGTTAAGAGGCCGACAACACCTAAAGCGCGGTCACTGTCGGACTGCAAAGAAAAGAAAGAGAAGCGCAATGACACAACGCTGGTAATTTATTGCAAAATATGAGGCAATTCTCGATTTACAAGAAAGCTATAGATTGTATAAAAAAAAATAAAACACTATTATGCTAATATGTTGCTTGCTAATAATCTGACAAAAAATCAGAATGATTGCAAGTACGAGTATATTAGTATGGTTTTTAATCGTTAAAATAAATTATTAGAGGTATGTTCGTGATTTTTTTCTATCATATCATATTAGTTGTATTATGTTTTCAACACACTATCTTCCTAGCATATATCCTGAAGAATATCATATATTTTTCTGATTTTGTTTATTGCAGTGGATCATATACTTTTAGCCATTATGAAACTTACAAAATTTGCGTTTAGGTCCTGTAGTCCCCTTAAAAAACGATCGCTTAATAAGGCAGTATGTTGGTGGGACGCATAACATAACATCACGCCTATATTCCCCGAAGGATTAGGCAGAGGTGCACCTATATATATGCACCTTATAGTACCACCCACATTTCGCCAGTTATAATTAAGGGGTGGAAATTATAGATAATTATGTATTGTACTCGTAACTAAACCTACACGAACGACAGCGATATTGAGTTACCAGTGACGATCACTATTATCAACCAGGGAACACTAATGAGAATTAATTTGTCACTGAATATGTGGCGGCATCTACATCGCCACATGCGAACTACGCAACAAACTGACGTCACGCAAAATCCTGCATCGCGCAAGCAGAGTTTACCGCGTAACTAGCATATATACAACATCCCGACATCAACCGTCAGGCAGTTGCCAACCAGACACGATACCCGTCTAGTCGAAGGATCCTCTCTTCTCTATGGAGGATGAATGAACTTTACACCGTTCCTCATGCCTCCATAAATATTAATAAGTCCTACTTTACGTACAGTATTTTTATCTCAGGAAGGGTCGCGCGCTATACTTGTGGTAACCAAGTGTACAAACACGCTGTGAATGTGTGCGTGAATAGGAGTAGCGTCAGCACATTACACACGCACGCACACACACATCCGAGATCGCCATTGTCTCGGGCGTAACGAAGGCTCCTGCGCTGACACACACATTTACAGCGTGTTTGTAAACTCGGTAACCACAAGTAAAGCGCGCGTCGCTTCGTGAGATATACATACTATACCTATATAGGATTCTGAAACAGGATGGTGCTATACAATAGTATATGTTGTGGCCAGATCAATAAGATTATTTTATTTAGTTTTATTTAGCCACGGTTTAGTCCCCTTATAACAAAATGAAGTCTCATTGTCATCTTCGATTGAATTCCAAACTACACTTCAAAATCACTTCCTACGACCACAAACGATACAACACTGACGATCACATGTGGTCACCAAATACCACCTACCAAGTACCCTACTAATTCAGTAGTACGACCACGGAAATGTGGTCGCATGGTTCTGAGTTAAGTGGCAAATAAATTGCCTCGACTATCCTCAATGGGCGTTTAATATCCGCTGCCAGGTGCCTTTAGAGATGGCCCGATGCGTATATTGGATGCGGATTATACCCGCACGGCTTTTATGTCTGTATGTTTACTGTGGGCTTTTGTCGGATATTTTGTGAGAGTTGACGGTATGAAAAAAGTAGGGTTATTATTTATTGATCTATGATGGAAGCAATCGACGACACGGTTGGCGTAATGGCTGAGCAATCGACTGCTACGCAGCGTGTCGCGGGTTAGATCCCCGCACGGAACAAGTATTTGTATGATCTGCAAGTAATTGTTCTGGGTCTGGGTGTTTGTGTTTGTGAGTTTCTATGTTTGTAAACGCACCCACAATACAGGAAGAAATTTCTAGTGTGGGGCAACGTTTTTTTCAAAAAAAAAAAAATTTTTGTATTTTTGTTATTGCAATCGGAAAATATCTGATACCTAATTGAAGAAATTAGGAAATAATATTAGTAATTTGGTGTCAGTGAACAAAGACCAGTGGCTCATTATAATGATAATCAGTATCATTTATGAACACACTCTCAATTTTTTGGAGAGACCTTTAAATCCTGGTAAGCATATTTTTTTCTTTTCTCCCTACGAATATTTTCAGTGACTCAAACCTCAAATATAAAATTAGTCACGTATTCAATTTAAAATTGAAGCGGTACTTTTCGTATATCCCTTTTCACGACGATTTAGCTCGAGTACATCACTATTCTATTTAGCTTTTCAATAAAAAAGGGGAAAGTTAAAATGCCAATGTAATAACCAACAGGTAGTTGCTTTTTTTTTAATAAAAAAGAAAAGAAAATAAAAGGTCGAATAGCGGTTTAATGCACACTGCTTTTTGTGCACTTTCGCTGCTGACCTTATTATTTACAGATAGGGTTATCGAAGATATACCTACTGTAGTTTTTAATACTAAGTACTATTGAAAATTCCACGTTGTGATAAGTGCATAGGGGATTATTATATTAATAATTAATGAAATACACTGCTTTTAGGTATGTCCTAGAGATAGACAGATATTATTTTTGCACTGCGCTAAGTCAAATTTATTAGCTTTACCTAGCCACAAAAGATTTTCCGCCTTTTATAACAAAACCCAACTTCCACTTTCCTCTTATCAAATTGATATAAAAAAGGACTCCCATCGAAACGTATTTACGCACACAAAGCAGTGAATAAACCAACCGTGCACCAACATCCCTAAATCCAAAGAATATATTTAGATCGAACTACCCTATTTCCGGGTAGATTTTTCCTTGTATATCGCCTACGGGGATGATCGAAAGGGGTACGTTGTAACAGATATGTTTCTAAAGAGGGGATCTTTTACCGTTCAAGGGTAGTCGAGTTACTTGATAAGATATTGCAGGGTAGCTCCATAGCTAATAGTAGTATTGGCTTGTTTGTACTAATAGAGATTAGGGCCCCCATAGTTGTTTTTACCAGACTATGCAACGCAAAGGAGGGTAATGTGTTTATCAGCCTATGTATGTATGTATGTTCCTTTGTGGCTCTCTAGGGACCAAACGCGTAGACCGATTTTGATGATTCATTCGTCAATCCATTTGTCTTAATCTTAGTGATATGTATTAAAGACATGCCAGTACAGAAAAAAATAAGTAAAAAGAAAAACTACGTCAAGTGGGGTATCACTGAATAGGTATTTGAAAATCCTCATAGGTTTCTCTAATAATTTTTCATTTTGAATGAAAATGTAGGATCTATAACAGTTTAAAGTGGGTTAGCAATAATTATCAGATTATCACTTAAGTTTTAAAGCTATGACGAAGTTCCTATATAATCGTATAATATATCTTATTAATGTGAAAAGAGTGTAAAATAAAAATAAAAATATTTAAAAAATCTATTATCCCGGCTGCGTAAATAGTGAACTTTAGAAAAGATGAAAACAACATAATCTACCTGGAGGCACGGTAGTGCCCCCGCCAAGACGAGCCAAGCGAAGCGCAAGAGCACTACTTACCTTTTCTCGAAGAGCTTCGTCGATTTTTTGAACCCCCCTATAACTTGGGTTTGGATTATACCAGATAAATAAAATTCTCGGGATATATTTCAATAGTGAACTTATTAAACATATAAAGTTTCAATTGCATAGCTCTTACCTTAGATTTTATTGATATCTAAAATACCCCGATTTCGTCACTGACTCACTCACTGATGATCATCAAAATTCTTAGGCTGAAGTCCTAAAAAGCTGAAATTTGGTATGTAAGCTAGTATTAGTACACAAACAACAACAAAACAATCTAAAACTTGGAACTTTTAACCCCTCAACCCCTTAAACTAGGGGATGGTTGTTTGTATGTAAGAGGCTTTCGCAAATTTTGATGACAGAGGTCTGAAAATGTATTTAGAAAAAAATAAGCAACTTATGTAACTTACAAAAATAAGTGAAATCCCACTGATAACATTTCATGTTAAATGTTGCCAAGACGAGAGCACATGGCTCGCACTGTTAAAAAGTTATCAAATCTCATGTAGAGCCAAACTTCTAAATCTACACGCCCTACTCTACAAGCTCTAAATTCACAAACTCTACACCTTAGTCAAAATATGCGGCTTGGCCGTTTCGTTACCACAAGAACTATTGTATAACAGAAAAGTAATGAACGGTGAATACATTTTTCACCTTACTTTACTTAAAATATGTGACTTGGCCATTTCCCTACACACTACTATGTGTAGTGAAATGGCCAAGCCACATACTTTGACTTTTGCTTTCGTCTGTCAATTTGTTGGTACTCCTCGTAGGTCGTATTTTACAACCGATCTGGACGAAACTTGGTATACAAGTTTAATGACTTCATATATTTTTTTTATCGTCGGGGATTTTTGATTGGAGGGGTACTTTCTCCAAAAAGGGGCAAAAAGGGGGCTACTGGATATCTCCGCCTTATGAAATCCAATTTCGATGATTCCTTTATTATTTGAAAGGTAGTAACTTTAAATTGGTCTCATAAAAATTAGGTGATGGTCTGATTAGGATCCTCGGCGTGATGAGCAGTGTAGCTCCTCAAAATGCAGCAAATTGCTCTCTTTTAGATTTCTACCAGTGGAAAAAACCCTCCTCCTTTAACAACTAGGTAGGGATTAAGAATTCTCTAATACGAGGCTTTAAAACCAATATTAATGTTAGTTTTACAATATGGTCACTAGAGCATCTAGTGACCTTACTGGGCACCGCTAGATCGCGTTGTCGTTGTCGCTCGCCAAATGGTGAGGTCCCGTCGAACATTTTGTGTGACTGAGTTTTGTTAGGTGTAAAGTAGCTTCAAAATATCCCGTTTTAAATAACTTTACTGGTATATTTATTATTTTAACTTTATTGGTATATTGGTCATGGACAGCTAATGAGACACAATTGTTTGACACCGAATCGGTGTCGCGCGGGCTTAACAGGTTAATTGTTGCAAAAAGTTTGTATTCGCGAGGTCTACTGTTCGCAGAAGTACTAGTATATATCTTACAAAGTATCCGCCTTTTAAGATTTTTGCATATTTTTTGATTTTTGACGAATATCGGAAAACCCTCCCACGCCTATTCAAGAAAAAAAAACCTAAGCAAGGAATTTATTCTAGACATCAATTTGATTCAATTTGTGAATACAAAGTACATATAGCTACCTTAAAGCCACAGCTGTCAAAAAAGAACAATATTCATCACAATAATCAATATTTACATTAAGATAGGCCGACAGACAAAGATGGTTAACTTCAAACCCAACTTAACCCACTTCAAGGAATAACTGTCTACACCAATCCTTACGTTAGTTTGAACAAAGAAAATCTATTTCATTTGTATTTGTTCTTGTATTAATTCGAAACTGGTTCAGAAAATATTATTGTTTTGGGTAAAATAAATAGGATTGAGGATGTCACTTTATTTCATATATGTTAAAATGCTTACAAATATTATTTAAGATAACTTACTATTTACACTAGGTATTAAATTAAATGACTAACTAACTAACAATACAAATAAGTACAAAAACATAAGAACAACACAAAAGAAAAAAACTTAATTCTTTGGCCGAAGAACGAGCCAGCTCTCTGGCCACATGAAGTGACGACCAGTCGGCGAGAAATTTCCTCAAAAAGGAGACGCGCACTCGGGCCTCACAACCCGAGCGTTTATTTTCACATATTTATGATATATCCTAACTAATATTAAAAATGCGATAGTGAGTCGCGATTTTATTTAGGCATTAATTTAGGTATCTCCTAGTGTTATTGAAAACGGGCATTATTATTTTAGGCTAGCAAAATGTACTAATTGTTGCCCGCGACTGCGTCTGCGATCTTGCATGAAAAGTAGCTTATGTTCTTCTTCAGGTCATCGTCTACCCATGTGCCAAATTTCATCCCAATCCGTTCATCCATTTAAGTGTGAAAGTGTAACAAACAAACTAACTCAATTTCGGATTCATAATATTAGTTAGGATCGACTGAAGAAGGAAATCAAGTAAGTACCTACCTAATCGACTTAGGTTCCGTATAGATATTTTTGATCGAAAAGGTATTCACCTACTAATAAATAAAAGTCAATCTAATAATGATCACCGATCCTCCAAGCATTCATAGATATACATAAGGTTATTTGCCTGGGTTTATTTACTTTGGTTTATTTGCCATCTATTCAGCAAAAGAAAAGAACGTGTGTAAAGGAAAAACTTGCCCGTTTTCATTACGTAAGTCGTAAGCGGTATTTCCTGTCGTGACAAAACTGCGTCCTGACCGACATACGAACTATTTTATGTACGTATACATACATCCTATAGTTATGTAAGAATGTAGGAAGGAAGTACTTCGTTTGCGTTTCATTCAGAATAAATATTTTTTTGTAAACAGGTCTTGAAATGTGTTTTGAATCGTTTAAACAGGTTAAGTTTTCAACAAAATTTGCAACGTAGATGGGCAAGTACGGCCGCAAGTCAGTGGTAACAAAACCAGTCTAAGCTGGCCTCTTGTTCTAGTTACTATATCTATGCTTTTTTTTTTTTTTGGTTCTGAAATTATCGAATAATTGAGGGCGTGTCAGACTCTTACTGAGTAAAACCCACCCGTATTCCTTCCATTGCCTGTGTTGCCAGAGACCACGGTATCCCTTTCGGACTTTCCCGCGACCCCGGCAAACATCGGCCCTAGTGGACCCCTTCAGTTTCGCTGACATCTCTTTAAGACGCGCGTGGAACACGCCGTCGACCCGGGCCTGGTCCTTATCGGACGGCGAGCTACCCACTGCTCACCGTCCGCAACCCCGCGCCTACCGTGGCCGGGAATCGGCTTGGGATTACTGTGCCTATTCCTGGAGACTACAAAATATATCTACATAAGCATGGTGATCAATGCACGTTCCTTTTTTATGAGAACACGTTTTTTCCCTGTAGGGCAGTTACAGCGGCTATCATTATAAAAAAACTGGCCAAGTGCGTGTCGGACCACGCACAATGAAGAGTTCCGTTGTTGGGATGAATTTATCCCAAGAACAAATTTTTGTATTTGAAAAAATGTTCTCCCATACATCGATATACGTCACGGTCAATTCTTCAACAGCAAAAGTAAGTTGGTAAACGGAAAAAAAAAATGTGATTAAACTATAAATCTGAAAGACCGAAAGTGGTCACATTTTCGTACTTTTTCCTTTACTTGTGCTGTGAGATCTTCTTGCCAAATTTCATGATTCAAGGACAACAGGAAGTACCGTTTTATTTATTTGCGAGTATCAAAATATGTCGCATTAATGGCTGTATTTTTTATTGCGTTGATTTTAGAAGCTTGATTTTTTAGAGCTCCAAGGGACCGTAGACCTATGTATTTGATATTAATTTCAACTTGATACCTCCACGCTTTCCTGAGAAAAAGGGTCTTGACAGACAGACGGACGGTCAACGAAGTGATCCTATAAGGGTTCCGTTTTTTTCCTTTTGAAATACGGAACCCTGAAAAACGTTAACGTAATTTACCATCCACATTTTTAAGGAAAAAGGCGTAATTATCTGGATTATGGGAATTCCTCTTGTAATTTAATTTTCTACCTAATTTATGGTAGGCACGTGTGTCGTGCACACTTGTACCTATTATATCAAGTAGGTAGGTTCTTATGAAATATGTCATGATTTCCCAGAAAAAAATATATTTTCCATTACTGGTTCTTCCTTTAACCTAATTTTAGTAGGTATCAAAAATCCCTAACCTCTCCGTTTGAGACATAGCAGCTTTACAACTACGTATAGCTGATGCATTTTAGCATAGCAATATCAGTCATTGCTCTTTCCTTAATATCTCTCCGTAGGAACCGAAACAATTAACTATGTATGATTTTTCGTTATTGGAACGTTTTGAAGATCACGATACATATGAATTCATCTCGTTAACGGACTTTATTTAAATTAAAAAAATGTCAAAAAATAAAGGTGGGTCAATGACCGCTTTTGCCATGCTAAAACGCGGCAACTATAGCAGCCTAAGCTTTTTTTTTCCTGTGTGGAAAATCTTCATGGATGTCCTCCGCCCTGGAGTGGGCGGAGGGTCTGTTAGACTCTTACTGACTAAAAACCAGCCCGGTATTCCTTTCTCACACTTGCACCGGAGATCATGGGATCTAGTGCGACTTCCGCGATCCCCGGCTGGTGCCGCCTTTGCGGACCACCTCAGGTCCGCGGGGGGAGTGAGGTGTAAAACGCGACGTCCAATAGGGGCGCGCGAGGAACACTTTTTTTTTTTTTTTTGAGGGTGGGAAATCATCAGGTAACTTCTCCCGCTCTCGGCGGAGCGGGAGGGTGTGTCAGACTCTTGCTGACTAAAACCCACCCGTATTCCTTCCTGTTGCCTGTGCTGCGGGGGCCTCGGTGACCCATAAGTACCTTCCCGCGACCCCGGCAGGCATCGGCCCTAGTGGACCCCTACTGTATGTGCTGACGACATCTCTTTGAGGCGCGCGTGGAATACAACGCGCCGTCGACCCGGGCCTGGTCCTTACCGGACGGTGAGCTACCCATTGCTCACCGTCCGCAAGCCCGCGCCTACGGTGGCCGGAAATCCGCCCGGGATTCCCGACGCCCTAGGCGTCTCCTGCGGCGGCTAGGGGCGAGAGGGCGCGAAACTTGCCTTTCCCTCAACCGTCCCGCCTCCTCCTTCGCGAGCATTACTGCTTCGCAGAAGGGGGTGACGGCTGCCCATGCCTTCTCGCTCCGTACCATGGCCTGAACCAGGGACGGACGCGAGAGGTCTCTGCCGCCGATCGCCTCCACGAGGACACGGCGGTGCTCTGCCCAAGCCAGGCAGACCTCCACCGTATGCTCCACCGTGTCCTCCGGGCGATCCACACAGGCGCGAGGAACACTACGCGCCGCCACCTCGGGTCCTGCTGTGTGGGGGCGACGGTAAGTTCACGCAGTCCCTGCACCCCAGCAACTCTTGTACCGTCAAACGGACATTTTTTTTCTATTGCATAAGTGAAACATGTTACGTTGTTGTCCTGGATTTTTTCTCCTAGCTTTAATGCTTCTTAGTAACCTATAGTTGGATACAAGAAACAAGATTCTGCTAACAACCTTATACCAAATAATATCGACGAAAAACTTAACAACATTCCCGTACGGTGCTACAAGGATTGGCACTTTAATGACATTATATAAGGGGCTATTGGTTAACATCTGTGAAATTGTATTGAAAAATAACTGGCCAAGTGCACGCACAATGAAGGGTTTCGTAGTTGGGAAGTTGGGATGAATTTATCGCAAAAACAAACTTAACATTGTAGTTGAAAAACATGTTCTCCCATACATCGATATATGCCACGGTTAATTCTCCAACTGCAAATTTAAGTTGGTCGACTATTACTCTTTAACTTGTAAAGCCCACTTAGCTGTGATAGTTTTCTTTTAATTTTATCATATGTACTACTGCCATAATTTTTTTCACATCTTCATAAACAACCATTTAGCTGGCGGGGTGGGGGGACACTTAACTCTAACAAAAATTAGCACTTTAATGCTTAATATTACTCAAGCGAATCCTTGAATCGAAAAGTGGCGTTCGCAGATCCGCAATATTTTTGAACGATCTATCCAACGTTACCCCACACCATGGGGTGGACGAGAAAAAAAAACATCACCACATTACGTGCAAAAAAAAAGTCAAAAAAATTATCATTTTCAATATTTTATTTTAGCACTTTGTCGGCGTGATTAAGAGCGTACACGCGGTTCGAGCGCTGTTTGGCTCAAAAACGTGATTTTTCAAACCAGATTGTCTAACGACTACTTATCTTACAAACATACCAATTACTGGTAATTTTAGTAAATATTGTTTTCTAGTTTGTTAGTTAGACACTTTTTTCGATTAATAAAGTGTTTGGGAATGCCATCAAGATAACTGAACAGGTGTTGTCTTGATTTCACTTTCAGTGTCAATTTCGAAGCTAAAAATATCTGAAATCCCTGACAACTTTTCCAAAAAAAAAAAAATTAACTAACTGCAAAGATCCTTAGGAAAATAGTTAGTTAAACAGATTTTTTTGTATTCGACTACATACTTATGAAATTAAATTCCAAACAATGTGATTTTTTTCTGAAATTACAGTCTAGAAAATGATTATTTTACCAATACTTCATTGAATATAATTAATATTTACTATAATAGAAGAACTTCTTCTTTATAATATACACTTTAAAATTTTAACTAAATTATCTCTATTATTTTTCTATAAATATTTTAAAACTACTATAAAACTTTGCGTGCGAATCGATTCAAATCAGTCGGCCGCGAGCTCTTCCAGAGAGAGGACACGTCGTTGAGCGCTCTGCCTGACCCATGTTGACCTTTGCCGTGCGTATACAAGGATAGTGCAAGCTTATAGTGTGATCGTCAAATCTTAATACTTTGGAAAGTAAAATATTTTATTTTTGATGACCGATAATATTTTACAGTGTGATCGTAAGTACTCTGGTAAGTATTTTCGGAAGTGAAAACTTCTTTAGGCGCGTTGAGCAATTTTTGGTAGGGGAATAACTTATGAGTTCATGTCACCGACATGCCCTGCCGACTTGCTGTCGTAGGATTAATTGAAGTTTCAATTTGGAAAATTTGATTTTATTGTCATTTAATTTGGTCAAAATGAAAATCCAAGATGGCGGCTGCGAAAATATTCACATTATTCGTCATGGGTATCGTTTTCATCGTTTTCGAAGGTGCTAAACCCGATAGTGAGTTTAAAATGAAAATCCAAGATGGAGGCAGCGAAAATATTCACATTTTTCGTCATGGGTATCGTTCTCATAGTTTTCGAAGGTGCTAAAGCCGATAGTGAGTTCAAAATGTAAATCTAAGATGACGTCTGCGAAAATGTTCAAATTTCATGAACGACATTATTTTTAATAGTAATAAAGAAGAATGACCATTTTTCAGCTGACTATGTACAGAAATGAAATAAATCGTAAAATTCAGCTTATTTAATGGTATATTAATTACGCTTATCACAATGTTAAAAGAAACAGGAATTTATTTTTTTTAATTTTTCTTAATGCTTACTCTACGTAAAGGGTAAACTTTTACCATGTTTTGAACGCATCTCAATTACCCTGAACGCATCTCAACTACCCATTTTTTACGACGTTCCATTTTACACACTGCTACTTGACTTTTTTCAACTCTATTTCTGAGTTTTATACATTATTTTACATTTTATTTAATCAGTAAGTACTTTTTTATTCGTCTGTGTATAATAAAGATTAATTAAGAACAACAAAATAATTAAATAAATTAGTCATGCAGTATGTATTTGTGTTCGCACGGGTGAAACGGTTTTTTTTTGACATTTGACAGTTCTGCGATTGTTTGGTCGGTCGACCGACCATAGGATGTTGTGCTCATGTCATGACATTAGTGTGGTACCTTGGATGGGCTAGGTATCAAGAAAATATCTCTGCTCCAGCAGAATTTCTGGATGACGTAGTTATACGAGATTTAGATGAAAATGATGATAGTTAATAAAACATTTCATTTTAACATAGTGTTTTATTTGTTTTTCCCGTTCATCAGGTAGGCACCTATGTATGTACCGCGGCCAATGAAATGTGTTGGCTACCCAACACATTTCATAAAAGTGATCACTTATCTACATAAGTGATCACTTTTGACGATACAAGAACTAAGTTAGACTTTCTTTAAGTTTATAAGCTATCTCAACTATCGTTTTTTACTAAAAATGTAGTTAATAACTGTTAAGTAGGTACTTGTATGTTGGTTTCAAGGAATTCACAAAGTAAAAAATACATTTTACCATAGCTAGATAAGTGTTCTTATTTTAAACTAAACTTCGAGCTTTAATAATTAGTTCTAGCAGATTTATGTCTGTATTATCTATTTGGTAATTACAAATCAGAACCTAAAAAGAGTAAAAAGTAACATTAATATGTTTTGGTCTTCGTGACGTTTATATCTGTTGTCTAAACTTATAGGTAGTCTTTCTACTATACCTCATAACTATACATCAACTTTCATTATCAGGTTTTTAAATGTATGGGAAGTGGGCATTGTTCTTTATGTTACAGACGGAATTGGAAACAAAACGAAGGGATTTTTAGGAAAGAAAAACGCAAAAAATTTGAAAATATGGCTTAGGCAAGGGCTAAAAGGTTGGGATATTTATGTTATACAAACTTCCACTCGCGGATTTCGCCCGCGTGAAATGTATTTTTATTGCACAACTAATTCCTTAGAAGTTAAGTACAAAAGATGATTAGAATCCGTTTCAGAGATCCATCAAAACCACATACGTTACTCCAGCAGGATCTCGAATAAGTTCGCAGCCGAAGAAAGAACAAATACAAAATAAGGTGCAACATTTACCTCGTCTAGCCAACTAATTATATAGCTAATATTTGTTTCAATATTCCCATTTAAAAAAAAATGTCTGGCAGCGGTAACATAAACGTTACCCCAGCAGGAAATGTTTTTGTGAAATAACTAAAAAACTATAAGTGCAACAAATTTAAAAATGTGCACAACAATTACAGAAGCTGGGCAACTAATTATCTGTAAGATTTAAATGACTATTTTCGACATTATTTTGCTGAGGTAACGCACACGATTCAAGTCATATCTTCGCAGCAGGATGACAGAAAAGCATTTGAGTGGACTGTCTTTAATGCATATCCATCAAGACTGCGACAAATATGAACGCCAATGAAGTGCTGGACATCTTTAGCAGGAAACAAAATAAAACTGCCTGTATTAATCATGTATTTTTTTATTGTTTTCATATTTTAATAAATCTTTATAAGAATACTATAAGTTTATTTTTAACAGTTATGATTATTTTTGCCCATCTGCCCTTTGTGGAGCACAGGGGCAGAAATAAATCCTGGATCCACCCTTGGTTGCCAGAGATGATCAACCCAAGAAAAAGTCGCTCAATGCCAATGTGCGACTTAAAAATTAAAAGCTTACTTTAAACTTCGCTTGTTAAAATTTATTTCAACAATTAGAAAAAAAAATAAATCATAAATAAATAAAAGTATCAAAACGATTCGTGCAAACGGTTAAGCGCTCACGCACACAGAGAAACCATTGTAGTGTGTCGCAGTGTGTGCCATTTGATAGATCGCGCAGATTTTGACTTGCGCTAAATTGAACGCGCGCTCTTAATATGTATACCTATGCCAAATTACAGGTTTCTAGTACTAAGCGTCTCTGAGCTTCAGCGGGTACAGGCAGACAGACAGACAGACGGACATGGCGAAACTATAAGGGTTTCCTGTTTACTACGGAACCCTAAAAACAAGATGGCGGTGTCAGTTCCGATTTTGGCCACGCGCCTAAAGAACCATTCACAATTAAAGACACCATTTATCTATTACTATAAGGAAAATTACGTATTGATGGGCGGAGACAATTAAAACGTAGTCAAATATTTTATTACCGCTATCGTTAAAGATAAAATGGGTTTGTCCAGTTGGCGATCAAATTGATGGGTTAGGTGTGTCTAGCATGCAGTAATTTGTTAGCAAATTGTTTCAGGTTAGTCTGAAGAATTTATGCTAATACTACAAGTCTGATTAATCGTTAGCTAGCGTTGAAATAGGCTGAATGATATTGTAGAAAAAGCGAATTTAAACTGAATGCGATCGGATGGCTGAAACCACTAGTGGAATATTTAAGGCTTTGGGTGATTTGTCTTCTGTCGTATTCCTTCCAGGACGTGACAGTGTAACCCATTTGTAACAATTAAGCACAACATAAAGCCTAGGTGAAAATGCATGGTATTCAAGAAAACCTAATTTTTAAGTATTTTTGCAAAATTTCCCACAATATCACTTTTCTCTAAATTTTCAAATTGAATGGTCTTCATTGCTTATTCCATTGGATACCTAATACTATACTATACATAAACCTTTCGATGCAATCAAATTTTCTAAAATATCAAACAGTATAAATTAAAAAGTTTATTAATCATTTTCAACAATCATCTACATGAACTTTGACACCAGTCTTCCATCTTAACATTTTATTCTGTTAATAAGCATACAAATTACGGGGAAGACATTTCATAAAAAGTAAGAGGCACCAATGCGTTGTGCACCAGAAAAATACATAAAAAATAAGAAATTAAACACTATTAAAACTTTCAATGGGCTGACGTATCGCTTTCTGCAATCTCTTCCAGGCAACCTTGAAATGGACATTGATTTGCCTGGACATCAAAAAGGATTGTCATTGGTGCAATTGGTCGGGAGGATATTGATAGTTAGCCCCTTGACAGTATCAGCATTATTGAGAAATACAACTTGAGTTGCTCTTGAGATACCTGCATACCTACTATCTGAAAGGTTTTTAATCAAACTTGGATTGGACGAGACAAGAGTCTTGATACTTTCAAGATATATTACGCGACATGGCACAGCAACCAAACTAGATTAATTTTCGAACCTAATACCAAGAAGAACGTACTCAAAGAAGATATTTCCAAGGCATCTTAATTTCCAAAGTTAATTAAAATAAAGATATTCAGGTTTTAATTTACACATTTACAACACCGTACACGTTCGCTCATTGGTGAATTGACGAAATGTTGTCACTCGGAAAAAGATGTGGCCAATCAACGCGATAAATCCATGCCTCGTGGCATGACGTGTTACAAGTCTGTTCTATTCTCAAGATTCCTATCTAGACCCCACGTGTATATGTAATTATATTAACAAATTCGAGGAAACTGCGTCGGTTTGTTCGTGTAACACAATTTATGAAGCGGAGCGAAAGTTTTCTGTGTATTTTGTCTATCGAGTGGGTAGGGCTGTTTATATTCGCGTTTGAGGGTATTCAAACATTTTTAGGTCATTGGTAAAAATGTATTTGGTTTACCTATATATAAGCTACTTTTATGTAACTAGTATTCTTTTTTTAAGCTCCTTGTATCATCACGATTTCAGCCAAAAGATGTCCACGGCTGGACATAGGCCAGATTGACGTCATCCGGTCGATGTGGCAATAAGCGTCGTCACAGCTACCGGACTCGAATCGTTTAAAAAGTGTGTTTGTTACAATCCCTAAATCAAGGATGGGAATGGAAGTTGGTACATATATTATGTCGTAGCCATCTGGTTAAATTGGCCAGCTAATTGGACGACTAGGCCGTTCATTAAACGCCGGCACCGACTCGCAGCTAGCTAGCTTAATTAGCCGTTTATTTAACAGCCTAACTGTTTGAAGTAGCGCTCGCTGGCCACTGCCGCGGCACCGCTCGCTTCGCTCGCTCGGCTCGCGCGCGGTTAGTCACAATTCTAACCTAACCTAACCCATTTAATCGGAGTGACCTGCCTTATTTACTGTTACCACTTCGGCGCGCGTGGTTTGTCAAAGTTCTAGTTGTTCTTCAGCTATTTAATTGGGTGCCGGCCGTTTAATGAACGGTCTAGGCGTCCAATTAGTTGGCTAATTTCACCAGATGGCTGTGACAGAGTTAGGATGTTAACTAAACGGCTGATTAAGCTAGTTGGCTGCGACATATATACAATGCACAATGGTGGGTCCACATACAATGAATACGTAATAACAAACAGAAGTTTTGGAACATCCTAACACAAACACTGCTGAATCTTTGTATTATATAAAAATCTGTATCTTCTATGAGCATTTGTCCCGTCACCAGCTTTCCAGATCAATTATTTTTTATAACAATTACAGACGTTGCAGATTTCTCTCCATCCCTTAATTCCTTTCCCAGCATACCATTATAATACGCGCAATTATTCAAACCACAGACGAAAATCTGCATAATTCTCGCCGAATCCTGTCGGAATGTGCCAGCCCTGAGCAAGGGCTGTCGAAGTTGAGAACAATGTTTGAACTGTTGGAATTGTGACCGCCTCGGAATTTTTGATAAAGTGAATACACAAACCGTCTTTAGGCAGTGCGCACACCAGCCCCGAGGCAGTTGTATGCCGTGGTGAGAATAACACCCTAATTTTGTAACATTTTGAATTACAATCCAAAATATTTTGAAGAAAATCAAACTCTTCAAACATCAAACAATGGATTAGCCATTGCTTCATATGTTTGAAAAGTACGTCTGCTCAACGAAGTAAGTAACGCCATGAGTTTCGTTGAACTGTCAAAATGTTAGGTATTGCCATTGTAAGTACTTATTACAACCAATTACCCCGCAGTTTTGTCTTGTGTCAAAACATTTTTTCAATAGTTTTTTTCAACTTTGACTACGAGCCCGATTTTCTGCAAGTTTGCACATTATTATTGTTTTCATAAAGTATGTCTGTCTAAGAGAGTCTAGCCTCAGGTCTGTGCGCAGCCTTATATTCGAAAGGTCAGACAATGTTTCTATTAGTTTAAGGGCGATGCATATTTTGGTACCTATGCCTCGGAAGTTTTGACAGATCTATGTTCGGAGTTAGTGGCCTCACTTTTGATTTGTTCTGTTCCAATAGTAGTGTTTTTATCAGTTTGGTACTTCGTCATAATCAGCCTTTAATGTTCCCACTGCTGGGACACAGGGCTCCTCTCTTCTAGAGGGAGTGGGCTGTAAACTACCACGCGGGCCCAGTGTGGGTTGGTAGATGTCACATGTCTTCGAATTTTTGGTTCTAAGACATGCCGGTTTTCTTACGATGTTTTCCTTCACCGTTTTGAGAGCAGTGGTGATGAAATTATTTACACAAAGTAAAGCGCCTGACTGGTTTCGAGCCCACGACCTGCAACTTGTAATTTGGTACTTAGTCGAATATATTTCTTGAAATATTACACAAATGGGCTAAAACCAACGAAGGCTTATAACGACACGGATTTAGAATTTTTATAATATCGGTATCCCGGCCGAACTTAATGCCATTTTATTACAATGTAGGTTTAACAAAGTCATAATATACTATTTCCAAATGTATTCCACCACATTTGTAGTCGTAAATGTCGGAATACTAAATATTTAATGGGACAAATGTCTAGTTGACTTGCAAAAGACTTTAAGTATTGAATTGAGAGGTATAAAAAGTGTAACATTGTAATATTTTCATTATTCTCGCCGTTTTCAAAGCCCCAAGTTCTGTCTGACACGATACGGAAGTGTACTTACGAGTTTTGGATGGTTACTCCACTTATGTCGCACTAATATTTATTCGAAGGCACTTTATCATACCAACTCAATATTATTTGTTAAAACTTAGTACAAATGATGCATTTTATAAAGTTATGCCCATTTGCACTAAGTGTAATAATTGAATTTAAAATTCAAAGCATTTATTTCAAATAAACCAATTACAGGCACTTTTGAATTGTCAAGGGGTCTGTCAGTCATGAAACTAGTTGCCCATTCCAAAGCGTAGTACGTAAATATGGAGAAGAACGGGCAAGAAACTCTACGGACACTCATTTAAATCAACTTAGGGTTACAAAATATTGTTTACATTCTGGAATTATACATGTGAGAACGATGCAAAACGTCAAAAGCGTCCGTAATAAAAATATAAAAAAACCATTTAAAAAATTATGTAAATTAAATTAAAATAAGCCGTGGCAGCTAAGAGATGACCAGTCCCTACTGACGGCGTCCGTTTACAAACATGAAGCATGGATTAGCACCATTCGGTTCAACCATTTTGAATTCAACATTTTGAGTTCAAACATTTTCATTTTTGCGGGGAAGATACAGACGGTTTCTAAAGATCCTAGTACGTATTAACGGAACTGTCCTTTTCGTGCAACAAACGTTGCTTTGCCTTTTTTTTGTGACGGGGTGAAAATCCTCATGGATATCCTCCGCCCTGGGGCGTAAGAAGGGGTCTGTCAGACTTCTACTGACTAAAATCTCCCCGTGCTTTCCCGCACACTTACACCGGGGGCTACGGGGACACTTAAGCACTGTTCAACACAACCCCCGATTGCCGGCCCGTCTCGTCTGGTCAAGTGGGGGGAGTGAGGTGTTTGACTCCCCCCGCGACGTCTAAAAGGGGCGCGCGTGGAACATTACGCGCCACCACCTCGGGTCTTATGTGATAACCTGCAGCGGACGTCCCCCAGTCCGCCGTCCTTGGACCCATTTAGGGGGGCCGGATAAAGGCGTTATCTGCCCTCTGCCGACGCCCGGTGTGCCTGTGCAGGCCGGGAGAGCGCTCGAAATCTTCCTTTCCGCTGCCTCCTTCTGCGACGCTGCCTTGCTTATTTTAACAGATAATCAGAAGCACCATTATCTGCCTAGCCTTCTCAATTATGTTAGGGTCGACGTCCAGTTTAATAGAATACCGGTATTTTACTTGGAGCGACTGCCTATCTGACCTCCACAACCCAGTTACGGGGAATATGATACGCCACCAGATAATCAGAAACAGCTTCCATAAATATATACCTACGAAGTCGCAAAGTGTGGCACGGGTATTTGAGCATGTTTGCGAAGTTTGAATAAATAATTATTGTATATAATCTAATATTGCTCCATATCATCTTGTCTTGCGAACTGATCAAATAAACGAGGCTATATCTGACGCCGGCTCCATGAAAGTTGTTATCAGAATTTACAGTAGCATTCTAATCAGGGAGTTTGACTTATTGTAACAATATTGCAATATTATCTTTGAGTTATAAGATTGGCTGGAATAACATAACATTACGCCTTGTTTCCCCGAAGGGTTGGGCAGAGGTGTACCTGTAGTACACCCACCTTTCGCAAGTTACGTTTTAAGTCCCATGTAATAGGGGGCGAGCCTATTGCCATCAACCGGGTACAAATCCAGACACCGGGTTGCTACTGAAAAATTCCTGATGTAAAAACCCAATAACACTCTGCCTGACCTGGGAATCGAACCTAGGACATCATGTTCAGCAGTAACGCTTGCGACCACTGAACCAGCGAGGTGACTACCATTGGATTTTTTTTTTTGGATGGGAAATCATCATATAACTTCTCCCGCTCTGGGCGGAGCGGGAGGATGTGTCAGGCTCTTACTGACTAAAACCCACCCGTATTCCCTCCTGTTGCCTGTGTTGCCAGGGGCCCCGGTGACCCTTTAGTACCTTCCCGTGACCCCGGCAGGCATCGGCCCTAGTGGACCCTATATTTGTGCTGACGACATCTCTTTGAGGCGCGCGTGGAATACAACGCGCCGTCGACCTGGGCCTAGTCCTTACCGGACGGTGAGCTACCCATTGCTCACCGTCCGCAAGCCCGCGCCTACGGTGGCCGGAAATCCGCCCGGGATTCCCGACGCCCAGGGCGTCTCCTGCGGCGGCTAGGGGCGAGAGGGCGCGAAATTTGCCTTTCTCTCAACCGTCCTGCCTCCTCCTTCCCGAGCATTACTGCTTCGCAGAAGTAGGTGACGGCTGCCCATGCCCTCTCGCTCCGTACCCTGGCCTGAACCAGGCCGGACGCGAGAGATCTCTGCAGCCTGGCAGACCTCCACCGTATGCTTCACCGTGTCCTCCGGGCGATCCACACAGAGGTGACACGCGGGTGTTTCCTCCCGCCTAATCCGACACAGGAACCTCCCGAAGCTGCCGTGTCCGGTGAGGACCGTCAGGCGGAAGGTTCGGATTCCGTGGCGGTTCTCTAGCCACTACTCAAAGAACTTATCGCCGCAATTGGGGCGTGCCCAGCACTGGGTTGCGATAACCGTACCGTACGTATTGGCTGGAATAATCTCGTCATAATCCGGATATGCAACGTGTTTTTATTTCTTTTGATCTCTTATCTTCTGTAACCAATCTCGCTAATCTCATAGCCCCATATATCTGCCAGCATTTCGGATGTGGATTCCCAAGTTTTGCCAGTTTCGCGCTCTGTATGCGACTCGTGGTTTTGTGTCCTATGTTTGTTTGTTAACTACCAAGTTCTTTAATTAATTAGTGTTACTTTAGCTTAGTTCGGTGTGGCCGATTTTCTTTAGTAATTATTTTAGTTTGTGTTTTATTACGTGTTCTGTTTATTAAGTATTTGTTTGTAATCTTTGCATCTGAAGTTTTGTCGCTTCAAGTTTGGTTGTAGAGGTTTTCGAATGAGTTTGATTTTTTTGGTCGGAGAGATGAATTTCCTTCTTTACATCGGGCATGTGGGTAGGTGTTGATTAATGATGGCACTGAAAAATGGCCTGTCTGATCGATTCATCAGGTTACCGGCTTCGACATAGCCCGAAGAATTGCCAACGTAAGTGGTTTGTTATAATCACAAAAAGTAGAAACATTATTCAAAGAAACAAATTAATATTATTGTTTAATTTAAAAGACAAATATACAATATTGATGCTACTAACTATTTACACTAGGTAGGTACTAAATTTAATTACTAACTATATATACAAATTAATACAAAAAACAAAAGGACACTTAGGCGTCAAAGTATTCGTCCGCATCGCTGTCATCCGGAAACGTGCCCAGAAGACTGGCAGCATTGTCACGTTGAATGGCAATGCTAATTCTTTGGCCAAAAAACGAGCCAGCCCTCTGGTCAATGTCGAAGAAGACTCTGCTGAAGTGTCGATCAATCGGCGAGAATTTTCCTTAAAAAGCAGACGCGCACTGGGGCCCCATAACCCGAGCGTTTCGAACCCAAACGCTACAAAACTGTAGTTTCCTATAAGGTTAAGAAACAAATCTCTTCATCCGCGACAAAACAATTATTATGTTCTTTGACCTTGAGATAGGTCTCTCTGAAAATAGAACCTCCGATAAATCTTTGCAGAAATGTTCCAAAAATACCCTTACAAATTAAGAATAATTCTTTCCCCTTACTTGGTGAGGGGTGGCCCTTAAGGCTTTAAATGATAACTTACCGGGTTCACAGCTACAGCTAGGGTTACCACTTAAAATGTTTCTTTGGGATTTTTTCTACCGTTACGTTTTAATGATGTATCTTTAGCTTTTAAACTTGTTGCTTTGTGAAAGCACTTTAAGATTTAAATATAATCACCCAAATACCACATTTCAGTGGATGTCTATTTACAAACACATACATAATCAGCCTATAATGTTCCCACTGCTGGGACACAGGCCTCTTCTCTGTGAGAGGGAGTAGGCTATAATCTACCACGCGGGCCCAATGCGGGTCGGTAGTTGCCACATGTCTTCGAATTTTTGGTTCTAGGACATGCCGGTTTCCTCACGATGTTTTCCTTGACCGTTTTGAGAGCAGTGGTGATGAAATTATTTACACAAAGTAAATCCCGCCTGGCTTCGAACTCACGACCTACAACTTGTAATTCGCGGCCGTTACCACTGGGCCACCACTGCTGTCTACAAACCCATAAATTGGTGAAAATATAAGTTTTTGGCTAAAAATCGGGGCTATGAAATTGAATGCAGTTCTTATTAGAAGCCATTAATAACCCTCTTAACCTCTTCATGTAACCTTTCGGGGAATGAAGTCGTGAGTAATGTTATATTAGGTTGTGTGGTATTGATAAATAATTAAATGCAAACAAAAGTAGTTCAAATTCACGTGTAACCTATTGTATTATTGTTTTTGTTAGACAAATCGTAGAATATTAAAGCAAACTCTTCTGACGTTAGAACTGTATTATTAACAATGATTTTTTCAGGCATTGGTCTTCAGATTAATAGTCCTAGCACGTATTATTGCTAAAACAAGTGATGTAACTCGATTAGTTTACGCGCACGCTGAGACACTCTTGTTAGAAAACATCTGTGCCAGTACATGCATGGACGAAAAATAAAACTGCCAAAGCTAGAAGGTAACAATGAGTTAGGAAAATATTGGTCTTTTTAGATCACGAGTTATGACGATTTCCATTCTGGATATTTTATCTAGTAGGTACATCATTATTTATACGTCAACGTGGCGACCCGATTTTCTTGAAAAAAAAATACCTGTGTATTATATAAAATATAATAATCACTTAGAACACCATTTAAAAATAAAGATAAAAGTAGCTTGGTAGGTAGTTAGTGACTTATAGGATCTACACAAATAATATAAAGAGGAAAAGTTTATAAGTTTGGATGTAGGAAGTAATTTCTGGAAGTTCTGATCCGATTTCAAAAGTTCTTTCACTGGCAGAAAGCTACACTATTAGACATTCATTCATAAACTCACGCCTTCTTCTTCTTCTTCCCATGGGGGTATGCAGAAACTATAGAACGCCATCTGCTGTATAGCAGGTGGCGTTCGAACGTAAACGAAGCAAAAGGCGTTTGAAATGAAATGATTTTATTTTCTGTAAGTAGGTTTGTACAAACACTTTTACACGTCAATCATATTTAGAAAAAGAACTAGATGAGCTCGGCGTTTCCTATCTGACGACTCTGAGAAGAAAAGCCGAAATAAACTCAGAGGTCACAGTCTCTTTTAAAGTCCAGACATAATCTTGGTCAGATCATGTGACGACCATGTAGATTACTGTCTGAAATGGTCTTTTGAGGAAAGAACCACACAGATTCAGTGAACCTATCCGGTCAGTGCACGCATTTTTCAGTAATCGTGCAGCTCAACTCAGAACTGAAGGAGCTCAACGATTCGACGAACAATACCAAAGAAAGGACATTTGGGTAGGCCTCTTAAATGACTCAATCAGCCAGACCAAGATTAAAACTAACTGAGAGAAAAAATAAAAACAATAACCCACATAGTCTTCACATTCACAATAATGAAAAAAAAATATTATACTTCAAAAAGTAAATATTCATGTCATTGTATATATAAAAAAATCATCAATGTCAATGAGTAAATATTCTTAGTCAGATCATTTGAGGAACATGTATGATCATTTGAGGAAATTGGTGTGACTGTGTGTAAGGAGCGTTCCTTACATACTCCTTTTGCTTCGTTTACGTTCATACATCTGGTCACATACGCGCGTGCGCCGGTTGCCAGTACAACACACCTAAGTTTTCTGAAGAACATTACCAATGCAGTCACTTATCCCTCTAGGGTGTTCCCTCCCGATTTTTCCACTCACATCTACCTTATAAACACCTTTTGTTAGTCGCCTTTTATTCATACTCTCAACATGACCAAATCATCTAAGCATACTCTTTTAAAGTTTTGTCAATACATCTTCTAATTTCCTAAATGTATTACCAAATATCATCGATATACTTCTCCTACTTGGTCTCGAAATCTCGTGTGAGTGTTCAGTTGTATAGTACAAACTACAGTATTAAACCATTTCTGCGTTTGATTTTCAACGATCGATTTATCTTATATCATGTTACGACCTAGTGGCGCGTCGAAGATATATTGAATGTTGAGAATTTGTTACGGTGACTGGAACTCGATAAAATACCTTTGCTTACCCAGAGGAAATAAAATGAAAATATAAATAACGGTTTGTATTGTCTGGGATAGCCGACACGAAAGCGTAGTGATCGATACAGTTTCCTACTTTGAATAAGAGGCTATTCAGCATTTTATTTGAATAACTTCCTTTACAGTTTTCTAAACTAAGTAACTTACTGATTTTTGAACGCTTACTATATGCAGGCAAATCCGATTTTCCACGCATTTCGAAACAATGCTATAAAGCCCAAAAACATATAAAGTTTTTATAATTCTGGAGTCCAAATTGATATAAGTAATTTGCAAACCTATATCTCGGAAACTAGGTTTTAACTCATAATTTTTCAACGTTTAATTTTAGCTAGACAACAAAAAATTTGTACCGTTTTTAATTTTTGACCCTTTGTCCCACAGCGTCTCATTTTATGCGGACCCTACCAGAACTAATGAGATAATGAGTCAAGCCCGAAACGGTTACACTTATTAAATATTCAGTTTATTCACAAACGTTACTGCTGGCTAAATTAATTATCTTTAAGTGGGCCTGTTAGTGACTTTCATACACTAAAGTATGTACATGAATGAATTATTCGTACAGATCGGAGTTTTGGGCTCGGATTTTCGAAATTAAATTAGAGCCTATTTTGTAATCGAGTTTTAGTAGTTAATTAAGAATAATTGTTAAGTTACTTTATGAGGGTTTGATTTAATTTGCTGTATTTAGATATTTTTTGGGTCGGGGGTTTACCATAATCGCCACGTCCCCAACCCACGTGTCAGGTGGGTGGGGCATCGCAGTATGGTGTTAAAAAATGCATGAGAACGCTTTTGCACATTCTCTAGTAAGTTTCGCTGGATGCGGGAAGCACAGAACCGCTCAAAGTGGCGGTGCTTAGGGGAGGCCTATGTCCAGCAGGAGGTCTTTCGGCTGAATTGATGATGATGATTATTATTTAAATATTTTGAAGGAACAAATGTGGTTCTTTAGGTACAAGTAATGGGAATCTATGAAAAGACTACCCCTGTTTGTATTTGCCTTTGGCGCACTCTGGGCAATCTGACCCGTGATGATAAGTTACTATAATATTTACACGTCAACAGTCAACACTACGAGGGCGGCACTGAAAATTTCGGGAATCAAGGAAGTGACACAACATTACTATTTAAAAATGTATTTATTGCTTTTCGAAGTATTCTCCGCGAAATTTGCCACATTTTTCCATACGATGGAACCAATCATTGAAGCAACCATTCCATTCGGAAGTTGGGGTCTCCAAAATGGCCGTTTTGTAGGCGTCCACAGCTTCTTCAGGTGATGAAAATCTCTGTCCACGCAATTTATTCTTTATTTTAGGGAAAGTATAGAAATCATTAGGGCTTAGGTCGGGGCTGTACGGCGGATGGTCTTATAATTCTATGTTTTCTTGCTCTAAAAACTCTTTTGTTCTGTGCGCGGTGTGAGAACTCGCATTATCGTGATGGAGGATGATGCGGCGGTTGCAGTTCCCATTACGGAGTTCAGAAACGACCTGTGGCAAACAAATGCTAGCATACCATTCTGCATTAACCGTTCTTTGTCCCTCAAGAGGAATAGTCGTAACATGGCCGGTTTTGGAGACAAACGTGGCCTCCATTTTTTTGCAACACTCCGTGAACGAACAATTTTTGTTGGCTTTAACTCATTTTCGAACACCCAAACTCGTGACTGGTTTTTGTTTCGGGTTCGTACGCGTATATCCAGGATTCGTCACCTGATACGATGTTGTATACAGCATTTGAGGATCCCGCGTGGAATCTTTCGAGAGTTCTGACGCACCAAGTAACGCGAGCCGCTTTTTGCTCTTCACCGAGCGAATGCGGTATCCATCGGGAAAACATTTTTTTTACACCTAATTGTTCATGCAAGATTATTTGTTTTGACTCATGCCAATGTCTAATGTTGCCTGAATTTCGCGGTATGTCACATGTCGATCTTCCTCAATCAGCTTACGCACAGCATCAACGTTTTCTTGGGTGACTGCAGTTTTTGGACGACCTTGACGGGGATCATCACTGAGCTTGACACGTCCACGTTGAAATTCAGCAAACCAGCGATAAATTGTGGTTTTGGATGGGGCTTCATCACCAAATGCAGAAATCATCCGGTCAACACACTGTTTTTGTGTTAAATCACTTCGAAAGTCATAATAAATCATCGCTCTTGAATTTTCTCGAGTCAATTCCATTTTCTCAACGACTAAACAAGTTTGACAAAACCTTGTGACAAGACCGAGAATCTTTTTTTAAATAAATAAATGGTATTCGATTTTTAAAACCAAGGAGTTTTCAATTATAAAGATTTTAATATGACAGGAACAGTGGCAATATTTCATTCCCCATACTTTTATTACAGCCCTCGTATTGATACCAGAGAACCAAATAAATAAAATCAATAACAATAGTCTTCTATTATTATTATTTTGATGCACAATAAAAAAGTTTTTCTTTTCAATCGTAACCAAATGGAAGTAACTAATTTCCACGATTTTTGTAGTAGTTTTTACTTACAAGTTGAAAGATCCACTCACAGTTTGACTGACCAAGCTTCACTTCCCATTCAACAAATCACTTATCTTTCTGACAGCATCCTTACGACCAAACATAAGGCATAAGTAAGTAGCTTGTTAAGTATAGTTGTAAGCAAAGAAACAAGTAAACAAACGTACACAAACTGATGACCAGTGGCAAGTCTTAATGGACAAAGTTTTTCCACCACAAATCCTGCCCCCTGGAGAGCTTAACTCTTCAAAGTGGAGGTGTGTGGTACAAGTTATTAGAGAAACATGTTGATTAAACAAATGGCCACTCTGTACTTATGTGTTCTTAGTAAAGACACCTACCACGAAAACATTAATAAGGATTACTCTAGCACAAAATTCCTCAATTTATTGTAACTACTTTTGATAACATGCTCATCTTGACAGTAAGCACTTCGTTTTGCCTGAAATCTTCACACGTTCTAGCAGTATTTACGGCATATGCATAAATTTCTCACTGATTACGGTCACGGATGTGAGGCAATAAAATATTATCAAAATTAAAGCAAATGCTTTTTTACGCATTACCAGAGGGCCTAGATAAAATGACATTATATCTTATATATATAATGACATAAACATTTACTTTGTAGTAGTATTATTTTAATTTAATTATTGTGAATGGACTATGTGGGTCATTGTGTTTTTCTCTCAGTTAGTTTTAATCATGGGCAGTTTGAGTCATTTATACGGCCTACTCAAATGTCCTTTTTTTGGTATTGTTCGTCGCATCGTTGAAGTTCTGAGTTGAACTGCACGATTACTGACAAATGCGTGCACTGGCTGGATAGGTCTACTCAATCTGTGTGGTTCCTTCCTCAAAAGATCATTTCAGACACCAATCTACATGGCCTTTTCATGATATGACTAAAATTATGTCTGGACTTTAAAAGAGACTGTGACCCTGAGTTTGTTTTGGTATTTCTTCCCAGAGTAGTCAGATAGGAAACGCCGAACTCATCTAGTTTTTAAAATATCATTGACGTGTAAAAGTCTTTGTAGAAACCTACTTACAGAAATAAAATTATTTATCAGCGATAACGAAGATGAAAAAGTCAAAAATGTATTGGTCTGGCATGTAAGCTTTTATAATAATCCTGTTGAAAGTCGTTGTAAAAATACAAAACGCTTTGAAAACGATTACCACTTATACTTGTATAAGCAAGACTGATCGGTTTCTTAGCCTTCTTAGGTTATGTTTTGCAAGCCTGATCGCTATTAGCAATAAAACTGCCCATTGTGTAAAATGTAAAATTTCTACATTCATATCTGTAATTTGTATAGTGTACCTATACAACAAAGAGTATTTTAACTGTTCTATTCTAACTAGTGTAGCCCCACAAATTCTTCGACAAGTTATTGTAAAGAAGAATCCATAGTAAGAAAGACTTGTTTTATCACTTTGATTTTGTACCACACCATAATTCCATTCAAGGTGTAGGTGTAGTGTTTATGGTTCGTGAGAGCTCAGCTGCTTCCATAGATAATCCATGAGGTGTTGTTTATGTACCTTTATCGGTTGCCATGGTGATCTGCTTCCAGGAGGGTTTTAACAAGAGACTTCGTAAGTATTTTATAGTTTGCACATTTGCATTGGACATAGAACCAAACGGGTTAGTTGTTTGTCCTACTTTGCAATATACCAGGTTAGGTTCTATGATGTCTCATACAAAGGCCTAAAAGGCCAAAATATAAAATATATTTTTCGAGAATACATTTCTGTGACTGCCTCATTGGTTTAGTGGTCGCATGCGCTACTGCAGAGTATGAGGTTGCGCCAACCGCCTGGATTTGTGTCCGGTTGATGGCAATAGGCTGGCCCCAATTACATGGGACTTAAACATAACTGGTGAAATGTGGGTGTACTATAGGTACAACTCTAGCCTAACCCTTCGGGATTACAGGTCTCATGTTATCTTTTGTTATGTTCTTGTAAAAAATATGGTAGGTACCAGTGGTTTGGTGAAAAGAGTCTTTTTTTTTTTGGGTAGGAAATCATCGAATAACTTCTCCCGCTCTGGTGTGTCAGACTCTTACTGACTAAAACCCACCCGTATTCCTTCCGTTGCCTGTGTTGCCAGGGACCTCGGTAACCCTTTCGAACTCCCACGCGACCCCGGCAGGCATCGGCCCTAGTGGATCCCTATACTTGTGCTGACATCTCTTTGGAAAAGTGTCTAAGAGATTTTACTCCATCAAGAAGACGTATAGCTGCCACTTTGTTTGTGATTGTGGCAATTTTTCCTTTGATCATTCATGGTAGTGGTCTCTGGAAGCCCCATGTTTCGGTGGTCTAACGAGATCAATCTATGCATGTATGTTAGAGTAAGCACAATATTCAAGTTCAGGTCACCTCTGCCTAACACTCGAGGTAAACAAACGTGATGTAACTCGTATGATATTTTTATAACAGAATTTTAAACAATGTGTTGTCTTTGTTAAATCTTCTGCAATAGGGTCTTACACCCATTTTTGAAAAGTATTTTAATTAAATTCTATAGTGCTAATATGCCCCAAAAAAATCACAAAATTTTTATTCAATCGATAATTGCCATAAAAATGCATTTAAAATTTTACATTTTCAAATTTCGCGCGTAGGTTGACGAAAACGCTGGACGCAGTGGACGCCGTGTTGCTTTGTGGTCATGACGTCACTGTGCTATGAAAACAAATGCACTGATCTTTGTATGATAATTGACACGTTTTTGTTTACATAGCCGTATGACGTAATAACATGGCGGCTACTATTTCATGGTGTTTTTTAACAGATTAGAAAAACTGAAAACGTTGAATTGCATTTTTAAATTTATTTTGTTATTTTATGAACTAAAACTTACATTTTCCGACTTCTTTTTGCCTAAACTATCTCAATAATATATTTATAGATTTTTTCTCGTATATAGTAAAATACCATATTGGGTATTTGACTTCTATCAAAGAAACACAGGAATTAATACTTATTTTAAATATGATACTAAAAAGGGACGTTTCGTGAATAAACAAATAAACTCAGTGGAAAAATACAGAAGTTATACGCTTTTGAAATTATTCTTCTATCCTTGTCACACAAAACGATGATTGTACTGAATGGCGCGAAGTTGCGATGGCTCTCCTGTGCTGTGACGTGCAATGCTAGTAGTACTGTTTCTGTCTAGCATAGACTTTAAAACGCAAACCATTTTTATAGATATTAAAAAAAAAAATAGTGGCTTAATCTTTTTCTAGATTTTGATTAATCTAATTTAAAAAGAACAGTCAAGTCACTCTATTGCTACATTTACTTCGGTTAGTACCCCTGTTTTTTATTTTTTTTTGGGTGGGAAATCATCAAATAACTTCTCCCGCTCTGGGCGGAGCGGGAGGGTGTGTCAGACTCTTACTGACTAAAACCCACCTTCCGTTGCCTGTGTTGCCAGGGGCCTCGGCAACCCTTTAGTACCTTCCTGCGACCCCGGCAGGGGTTAGTACCCCTATGCTCTAGTCCCACTATGCTCGACTCGAAAAATATCTATTAAAAAGGATTCGCTATGCACGAAATTCTTCGATTCTACGTAAACAATGGAAGGTACAGTTGGAAAGAAAAGTGTTTGAATTCAAGTTAAAAATATATAGCGCTATTCGTATACGCGTAAGCGTTTGTAAGTTAAAATTTGTTTTATCTCGTTGACCTCCATCCTTTTTAATATATTTACTGATCATTAAGAATAGGATAAAGTACACTGGGCCCGCGTGGTGGATTACGGCCCACTCCCTCTCACAGAGAGGAGGCCTGTGTTCCAGCAGTGGGAACATTGTAGGCTGGTTATGTTAAGAATAGGACAACATATTTACATACTAGGTTCCCTTAGTTGACTTTTAAATGGTTAAATAAAATATTGCCTGCGACTGCCTCGTTGGTCTAGTGGTCGCAAGCACTGCTGCTGAGCATGAGGTCCTGGGTTCGATTCCCAGGGATGAATTACCACCCAAAAAAAAATAAAAAAAATAAAAATTAAATCGGACAAAGTGTTATTGGTCTGAAATTTCTCAGTAGCAGCCCGGAGTCTGGATGTGTGCCCGGTCAATGGCAATAGGCTCGCCCCCTATTACATAGGACTTAAACTTAACTGGCGAAATGTGGGTGTACTACAGGTACACCTCTGCCCCACCCTTCGGGGAAACAAGGCGTGATGTTATTGTTATGTTAATAAAATAATACACTGAAACAGTTTTCTTCATCACTGCCCGCGAATGTGATTTCGTGCAAAGCGAAACTTTTTAGTAGGTATTTTACGAGTCGGGCATACCGGGACAAGAGCATAGGGGGACTAACCGAGTTACTTGATCGATGGTCACTCTGGTCAGTACACAGCTTAGAAGAGGGTTGATAGCTACCCGATTTAATCCATAAAATGGCGTCTAACGATTTCCACTTTTTCTATTTATTAACATTATACGGAAACCTTTTAGATTGTTCAACAAAGCGTTTGTTAAATATGTCAAGAAATAATTTTGTCATGCATATTTCGGGTTATGGGAAACTCGTCCACTTACGCGACCACAACAAATTGGTTGAATGACTTTTAGGTCATTTGTCTTTTTTTCCAAAGCATAGGCGCCTCAAGCATGTCAGCGCGCGCCGACCTCCCTAGCGGCGTCAGCGTAGTGTGCTACGCTGACGACACGTTGGTCCTGGCGCAGGGGAGGTCGCACCAGGCGGCGGCCGAATTAGCGGCACGCAGGGTTGCGACAATCGTCGAAAGGATTCGGCAATTGGGACTCGAGGTGGCCCTGCACAAGTCCGAGGCCATGTGTTTTCATGGTCCTCGGAACGCGCCACCGTTGGGGTCCCAAATAACGGTAGGAGGGGTTTCTATCGGCGTCGAGTCGACGATGAAGTACCTGGGACTCGTCCTCGACAGCCGGTGGAACTTCGTGGAACATTTCCGACGTTTGGCTCCCAAACTGGAGCGGGCGGGCGCTGCATTGAAGCGGCTCCTGCCCAATCTAGGGGGTCCAAACGCCTCCTGCCGGAGGCTCTACGCGAGGGTCGTGCGGTCCATGGCCCTCTACGGGGCTCCTGTATGGGCGCGCTCTCTGGCGCTGCGGCCAGCCCGCCGGTTGAGCGCGGCCCAAAGGGTCGTGGCCATCCAGATGGTCCGGGGATACCGCACGGTCTCCTGCGAGGCAGCGAGCCTCCTTGCCGGATTGCCGCCATGGGATCTGGAGGCAAAAGTCCTCGCGCACGTATGGGAGTGGCGCGAGGAGGCGAAACGCCGGGGCGTAAGTCCACTGCCGCGAGAAATCGCGGCACAGCCGACGGAGCTCCGGCGGGATCTCATGGCGTCATGGAAAGTACGGTTGTCGCAACCCAGTGCTGGGCACGCCACGATTGCGGCGATAAGTCCCCTCTTTGAGGAGTGGCTGGAGAGGCGCCACGTCGTCCTCACCTTCCGCCTGACACAGGTCCTCACTGGACACGGCAGCTTCGGGAGGTTCCTGTGTCGGATAAGGCGGGAGGAAACGTCCGGGTGTCACCACTGTGTGGATCGCCCGGAGGACACGGTGGAGCATACGGTGGAGGTCTGCCCTGCTTGGGCAGAGCACCGCCGTGTCCTCGTGGAGGCGATCGGCGGCAGAGACCTCTCGCGTCCAGCCCTGGTTCAGGCCATGGTACGGAGCGAGAGGGCATGGGCAGCCGTCACCTCCTTCTGCGAAGCAGTAATGCTCGCGAAGGAGGAGGCGGGACGGTTGAGGGAAAGGCAAGTTTCGTGCCCTCTCGCCCCTAGCTGCCGCAGGAGACGCCCAGGGCGTCGGGAATCCCGGGCGGATTTCCGGCCACCGTAGGCGCGGGCTTGCGGACGGTGAGCAATGGGTAGCTCACCGTCCGGTAAGGACCAGGCCCGGGTCGACGGCGCGTTGTATTCCACGCGCGCCTCAAAGAGATGTCGTCAGCACATAATATAGTAGGGGTCCACTAGGGCCGATGCCTGCCGGGGTCGCGGGAAGGTACTTATGGGTCACCGAGGCCCCCGCAACACAGGCAACAGGAAGGAATACGGGTGAGTTTTAGTCAGTAAGAGTCTGACACACCCTCCCGCTCCGCCCAGAGCGGGAGAAGTTATTTGATGATTTCCCACCCTCAGAAAAACAAAAAAGCATGTCAGCGCTTTTTATAAGGTATATTCCTACTACTTATCAACCTTTTATCTTTGGGTGGGAAATTATCAAATAACTTCTCCCGCTCTGGGTGGAGCGGGAAGGTGTGTCAGATTCATACTGACTAAAACCCACCCGTGTTCCTTCCGTTGCCTGTGCTGCCAGGGGCCTTGGAAACCCTTTCGGACTTTCCCGCGACCCCGGCAGGCATCGGCCCTAGTGGACCTCTACACTTGTGCTGACATCTCTTTGAGGCGCGCGTGGAACATAACGCGCGGTCGACCCGGGCCTGGTCCTTACCGGACTACCGGACGGTGAGCTACCCATTGCTCACCGTCCACAAGCCCGCGCCTACGGTGGCTGGAAATCCGTCTGGAATAACTGATCAAGATACCTGGGCCCTAGATATCACAAAATGATAGCAAAAAACCTAATTAAAAACACACAATCATATTTTATTATACACACAGTTTTTTTCCCGAAAAATACGTCCACTTTCAGTCCGGTGAAATTGTACACTTTATTTTAATTATAAACAAAAAAATACCTTTGACATTCACGTATACTGCCCCGTTCGCTTTGGTCTCGTGGTCGCAAGTGCGACTGCTGAGCGTGGGGTCCAATCCCAGGTCGGGCAAAGTGTTATTGGGTTTTTTGAAGAGGAATTTTTTGTAACAGCCCGGAGTTTGGAAGTTGGCCGTGAGATAACCCCGTGCCGTTAAGCACGTTAAGCCATTGGTCCAGCGCTTGATCTCTCTCCGGTCGCGTTGGATTGCCGCCCCATCGAACTATGAGAGTGAGGGAAGAGAGAGTGCACCTGTGTCTGTGCACACACTTGTGCACTACACTAACTCCTGCGCTGAAGGCTGGTCTCTGTTAAAATTGGCTGCCATGCCTGAAATACGGTCTGGAGGACTATGTATACCTGGTACTTGCACGCACCTTGCATTACCCTAATTTCATAACGCTCAATCACAATCCGAATGATTTTGAAGGATATTGCTAATCCATTGCATCATATGTTAGAAAAATGTGTCTACTCAACGACGTAAATAACACAATGGATATTTTTGAACTATCAAAATGAAAGCCTTTGCTACTGAGAGTGTGTTGAAGGAGCAGAAAAAGTCGCAGGAGCTTCTTACGGTCCACTCAGGCGATCCAAGATAGGCCTTCCAAAGAACGAAGTAAATTGTGGGATGAGAGGATCCACAGCCTGAAGACTTCGTAAAGCCCCCAGAACACCTGCCTCCCGGTCGCGAACTTCAGTTGCCTATTTGGGAAGCTCTGCTGCACACATAATCTGGCGAAGTGGGGCATTATTGATTCACCCAACATACAATGCGATTGCGGTGCTCCTGAACAGACTATGTCCCATCTCTTAGTATCCAATTGTCCGTTCATCTGTACCCTTGACTATCTGAACAACGCCTCTGATACCGCAATAAATGTGGCCGCCGACTGGGCCCCAATAGTATAGATGAACCACTGAAAAAAAAATAACCCCGCTGAAATTCAACAACATTGTCCTTTTGCCGTTTTGACCCGGCCGTTTCATACAACATTTACCAGGTCATTAACCACATAAGTTCTAAGTTCTTATGCACCAATATATCACGCGACATTTCACAAGCGTAAATTTTGCATTTTATAGGACTACAAATTTTAAGGTCAGCTTTAACAAAGAGGAGGGGTTAGTCATATTTAGCGCAATAAAAATAACCTAATGGTGGTTAATCGCCAACCCGTTCTGAGCGAGCGTGGTGATCAATGTTCATGCCTCATCTGTTTGAGAAGAAGCCTTTATCCTGCAGTGGGACAATAATACACTGGCATTATTATAATTATCATCATCTGCCTAGCCTTTTCCCAACTATGTTGGAATCGGCTTCCAATTTATCCGGATGCAGCCGAATACCTGTATTTTACATGGTGCAACTGTCTATCTGACCTCCACTACCCAGTGACTAGGTAACCCAATACCCCTTGGTAAGACTTGTTGTAAGACTTGGGCTTCGAAAGACCCGTAACGTAACGACTGTAAAGATCTACAAATAACAGCCAGGACCAACGGCTTAACGTGCTTTCCGAGGCACGGTATTATTACTATTATATTGGTTGTTTTATGAGACATCTCTTTTTTCTGTTTTGGTAGAAATCACCCCTAAATCTCAGCTTAGAGGAGCGATCTATGTATAACAAAGGCATGTATTCAACGCGGCAACAAACTAATCTGATTTAGGGTTTTGAAAATAATTAAAATGGGTAGCAAAAATAATAGGTTGGCAGCTACAGTAAAGTAGCATTTTAAGTATAAAGTAGCAGCTTAATAATCAATTGTTAGCTTTGTTTAAATTTAAACTAGTATCGAGTTTTTGTTTTGGTAACTGAGAGTCATCAACAACCGAGGGGATCTGGCGCTCGGCGGCCGCTGCCGCGGCACGCTCGCTTCGCTCGCTCGCCACGGTCACTGTTCTAACCTAACCTAACCCAAATGATTTTATACTTAAGACGCTGACAACACCTAAGCCGCGGTCACTGTCAAATTCCATAGAAAAGAAAGAGAAGCGCGATGACACAACGCTTGTAATTTATTGCAAAATATGAAGTAATTATCTATTTACTCAAAATTGAGTTGAGTAATCGAAAATAAAAAACAACCAAGTTCTGTATTCAAATAAGACGTTCTTGTTATTAATTAAATACGTAACGTATGTTGATATTTGATACAGATATTTTGGATTAGAACTCAAAGTAAGAGGTTAGTTTAACGTTAGTTTGTATCAAGATTTTGTTTTTAAAACGTGTTCTGGTAACAACCAAGTTCTGGGAAATATGTTCAAAATTGACATATATTTTTTCCGCTACCACAAACTATACAGATTTGGCAATATTTTTTCTTAAGCGAAGCCTATTTTGGTCAATGGGAGACCCCATTGACCAAAATCTTGTCAGCGCCTTAAAATGATACTTCACTGTAGCTGCCAACCTATTATTTTTGCTACCCATTTTATTTTTTTTAGTAGCAAATAATTTGTTGTTGTTAGTTTAAGTTGTTAGTCGCCTGGAAAATAATTAGCCTATAACAAACGCAAAATATTGCGCTACGCTACCGCCTTCTCCGGAACACAACGCTGACATAAAAAATATGCATATTCACAATTCATACAAATATTAATTAAATGACACGATATTCGTTTGCATCCCGCAGTTATACGAGTAGTTCCAATTGATTGCTATTTATTGCCACGAATATACTTTTGTGGGTTTTTAACCGCAGTTTTGCTTGGTTAATTTTATTTATGTATTCATTATTATTTGGAAACAGATGCGCGTTAACGCAAGTTGTATGATTGTGGAAGAAGCAAAAGGAAAAAAAAAACACGACTGCTCTGCCAAAAAACGAACAAAAAAGTAAAAAACAAGTTGTGTTAGTTAATCCGTATACAAAGCGAAGGGTCACTCATATACTCTGACTAAACAGATAAATAAAATTATTATTGCTGTCGGGGGACCGTTCTGTGGAACACTTTTTGATCTAAGGGGACCCCTGACTTTTACTCCTTACTTCGCTTGCTTCTGTTTATCCTATGTCACTCGGGATGATGTAAGGATTCTAATGATACCCCAAACATCTGAATCTGTTCAGGCATTTAAGAGTTATGGTGGCACAAACAAAGTCACATAGATACATACATACATGAATCCTAAACACAGTACACTCCTTTTTGGGCAGTCTATGCAAATGTGACGTGGCGTTATTTAGTTTCTGCCTACCCCTATGTAAAAAAGACGTATTCATATCGTGCCATAATTATAAATTGAAGTCGCTTTTCGTGTCTGTCTGTATGACCACGTTGTTCGTCTAAACTGCGCAACGGATTTTGATGCGTTTTCACCACCATTTAGAGCAGGGATTCCCAAACTATTTTGGGCAAGAGACCCCTTTTCCAAAATGAACTGATACCTCAGACCCCCATACCCATATTTTTTCATCTTGTACGAACTTGTGCACGCTTATCGACTTGTTGAGTTTAAAAAAATACAACAATGATACTTCCTACTAAAATATTAGTCATGCTTGTAACAAGTTGGTACACGTAACAGAACTTATACAGTATCTTGAAAGTTTTAAATAAGAATTTGTGTTAATTAATAGGGTTCGATTTTTAGACCTCGTCGACCCCCAAAATCAGTTTTCGTTTATGTCGACTCCTGGGAAACCGATTTCGACCCCAACGGGTCGATATAGACCACTTTGGGAATCCCTGATTTAGAGAAATTGTTCCGAAAGGTTTATGTGCGTTAATATTCAACTTATATGTGATAACGAAATCTCGATGTTCTATCAAGTTGTAAAAACTAAGCGAAGCAGGGGTGATTCATTAGTATCCATATAAAGTGTGTTCGTAAAGTTATCTTTTTAAGTGGGAACAACCTTTTTATTCAGAAGCGTCATGCTACTTACAAAATACGCCTGAAAACAAAAGACAGTTAGGTAGTACTTAACTTGTTTAAAAAACTTGTAAGTAACAAAAAATAATTATTTCCTGGCAGCTAATTATACTTTCGAAACTTTACGCACAATTTTTACAAAAGAAATTATAATACGTAATTAATAAGTTTCATATTCCGTTTGACTTCTAATCGTCTTGTCGTTCTTACCTATATAATTTCAGGAAATTAGCTGCCATACCATTTTCAAAGTTTAATCAGAATTCCTGTAACAAGTAACGGTTGGCACTGAAATGATTTACGACAAACTATAGTTACAATTTTAACGGTTATTACTAGTAGCTGTGAAAGTAATAATCTTTTCACGAAAATCTCAAAACATAACACATATCATCACGGCTGTATTTCCCGAAGAGTGAGGCAGAGGTGTCCCTAGAGTACCCACAATCATTTTTTGCCAGTTATGTATATTTACACAGAGCAGTGGTGGCCCTGTGGTAACGGCCGCAACTTACGAGTAGTAGGTCGTAGGTTCGAACCCGGACAGGCGCTTTACTTTGTGTAAATTATTTCATCACCACTGCTCTCAAAACGGTGAAGGAAAACATCGTGAGGAAACCGACATGTCCTAGAACCAAAAATTCGAAGACATGTGACATCTACCAACCCGCACTGGGCCCGCGTGGTGGATTACGGCCCACTCCCTCTTACAGAGAGGAGGCCTGTGTCCCAGCAGTGGGAACATTATAGGCTGATTATATGCATATTTAAGGTTTTTGTTGTTGTAAGTACGTAGCGTTTTTTTTAATAAACTCTCCTCGAGTGACGGTACTTAATAATAGTGCATACCAACATAGCTGTTCTTTTGGTCAGCATCATCATCTGCCCAGCCTTTTTCCAACTATGTTGGGGTCGGCTTCCAGTCTGGTTAGACTGATTAGTATTTTATATGGAGCGACTGCCTATCTCAAAATCAAAATCAAAAGTCATTTATTCAAACTAGGCTGAAAATCAGCACTTTTCGAACGTCAAAGTTACATAAGACAGTCCCCCAAAAATGCCCGCCCGTCACCACTTCCTAGTGCTTTAGCTGGGAAGAAGAAGTGGTGGAACAAACTCCCCAGCAGCACGTCTGTCTGTTTAGTTATATAAACTTGATTCTATACAAATCGTATGCAAAGTAATTAATCTTTATTTATTACTTTGTAAATTATCTGACCTCCACAACCCAGTTGCTGGGTAACACCATACCTCTTGGTAAGACTGGTTGTCAGACTTTCGGGCTTCTGACTACCCGTAACGACTGTCAAAGATCTACAAATAACAGATGGGACCAACGGATTATCGTGCTTTCCGAGGCACGGAGGGGTTTTGTTAAGTACCTGGTACTTGTTGACAGGCCTACACTGTCCCCCCATACCTATTAACACTGTTATTTGAAAACATTGTAAAAGCCAATTATTTTTTTAAAGAGTAGGTAACCGTGGAGTTTCTTGCCGGCTCTTTTCCATAGGAAACAACCAATTGGAACCGTGCACCTAGCTTCTGACGTGTCATAAATGCCCATGTAGGTTTATGTGAAATAAAATATTTTGACGTGATTTGATTTGACTTGGTATGTAAGATGGTCACCCATCTACGGACCAACCGCGGCAAGCGTAGCTTCACCTGATCGATTGACCCGTGCGGCTGTTATTACTTAGCCACAAGCCCCTCCCTATTTTGGTCAACATAAGACCTAAATTTGAAGCAGATTTACTGATCAGAGACTTAAATGATCCGACTCGCCAAAACCGGGGGCTAGTTTTTGCCGCAAATACATAGTCTTCTAAAACATCCAACCAATTCCATTTACTCCTATATACTTACAACCTAAATTACTACAGGTTACAATTACCTTTTAACACAATATTCTGGCAGCACATTATACCATAATATGTTTATATACGGTTATTTAGTCATTAATTTTAACACAAACAAAACGCTACGTCACTTTGTATGTAGTTAGTGCTAGATTTTCTTGAAATTAGCCTTAACTCTAGACATTATTTAGCCTAAGCTTAAGTTACGTCAACACGTGTAAGTAATTCTGAAATTTTGGCATGTAGGTACTTTCTTTGTTAAATGTTAAGATAATTAACAAGAAAGAATTGATTGGCAATTTACTATGTTGGTCTTGAAGATAAACTTGTAATTAACCGACTGATTACGAATCAACATTTTATAGAAACATCGGATCACAGAAAGAAAGAAAATACCTTATTGAGCACAGACTAAAAGGCACCCAACATTCTCTGCAAATAAAAATCAGAATCCAGGTATATACATACATGCAATCTACATAAGTACAAATAGGTACAAAAAAAAAAACTAAATAAATCTATGAATTATTAGTTAATGTTCAAATAAAGTGTCAAACTGTTTTAAATGTAATGTCAAACAGTTTTATGTATAATGTTGAACAGTTTTAAATATAATATCAAATGATTAGAAAACAGAAAAAAATAAAATGTAATTCATTTATTATTGTCTGAAGTGCGTAATAAGAAATTAGCAGGAATGTGGGTCTCACGGCTACGCCAAAAAGGAGCACTTCAGCAAAAAATGCCAGACAACTAGTGCCTGACGGTGGTTTACAACTGGATCTGAAGTCTGAGGTGTCGGATGTAAATCTATTTTACACTCCATCGTATGGCATATTATCATATTATGTGGCCAATAACCTTAAGTCTAATAGATTTCAATCATCATCAAAATCATAGAGAATTTGGCCCATTTGCGGCTTCTAAGTGCAATCTGAAACGTAATTATTGAAAATTCCTTCCTATAAAATCTGAGAGTTGGTTTATCACCGTTGCTTAAATTTAAGAGTCGTTCAAACGTCAAACAATGATAAATAATTACTTTAACTTTAAATAACGTTTATAAATAAACTCCTAGGTGTTATTTGGGGGTGAAGAAAGTTTTGAAGAAACACGAAAGGTTAATAAATCAAAAGAAGAAGGAGGATAAAATTGTAACACAAAAATAGCAACAGAGAAACGGCAAGTTATTCCAAGAATTACATAACATAGTTAGTTACATTTGTAGAGCTCCTTAGTTGTGATCCATCACAATTACTACAATCTCATCTGAGCTCTGTTTACTTAATGTATTACTACCAAACAAGTAAGTTACAGAAGTTTAGCTAGTATTTCCATTTTCGAAGGTAAATCCTGAATAATAACATTTGGCAAGATTCATCATCATCATCATCATCATCTTCCTAGCCTTCCAGTCTTACCAGATGCAGTTGAATACCCCACAACCCAGTTACTGGGTAATACGATACCCTTAGAACGACTGGTTGTCAGTCGTTTGGGGCTTCTGACGAGCCGTAACTACTGTCAAAGATCCACGAATGACAGCTCGGACCAACGGCTTAACGTGCTTTCCGAGGCACGGAGGGGTCTTGATATGTAGAGATGGTCACCCATCCACGGACCAACCGCGGCAAGCGTAGCTTAACCTGATTGGTCGACCTGAGCGGCTATTATTACTTAGCCACGAACCCCTCTCCTTCTCCCTCCCCATTTGGAATGATTATAATCATTATTCAAAGCCCGGGGTTGGCACTGCAGGGCAAAAGCATTCCTCTCATTCCACTTTTCTACAAGGTGTTGTTTTGAACCTGCAAAACATTTCAGGAGGTTGTTATGAAACTCGTAAATAATCGTATAACAATACGATACCAAGTCAATAATCAATAATACTTTTTATTTTAGATTTTTAAATTTTATCCTTTCTTTTTATTTTTATTTTTTAATTTTATTTTTCAATTTTTTGTTTACTTTTTTTTTTTTTTTTTTTTGTTGATTCCGGTCGAGAATCACTAACATAATTACCTCCTAAAATGTTTTGCAGGTCCAAAACAACACCTTGTATATCTTAAGCTGGTAAGGACCAGTTCTTATTGAAGAAGACCAGCTTATCCCGCGATCTCCGTCTGGGCCATTAAGAGGGACCCATAGGAACAAAATTACCTACATGAATACATTTCCTAAGAGTACCTTCGCACTGAGCGTACGAAGCCGCTTAAACGCTGCGTTTGCGTCACATAAACGCGTTTGTATCGAAACGTCTCGTTGATGCGGGGCGTTAGCATTGTGTCTGCGTGCGTATACGCGCGCATTTACGCCACGTATGCAATGGACGAACACCTGCACCAGATGCGAGGTAAACATGCTCATTTATTTATGTATTAATATTACTTTATGTACAAGCAAAAAAAATACTGTAGAAAGGCGGACTGAATGCCTAAAGTATTTTTACCAGTCAACCGTAATTCGTAATTTATTAACCTTATTTCGTAATTTTCAAAATCCTTCTTGCTCACCATTCTAGTATATCTTTTGTGAATATATCTTTTCTGTAATATAAATTATACTATAATACATCACGGACGTTAGAGATTGCTTGGGGGTGAATTATTAGTTTATTATTTATGTTGGTATGTACAAATACTGGTTTTTTTTTTACTTGTTTAGAAAAGAGTACCTAATACAGTGATTCAACGTTTGGATTAAATGATAAAGTACTCTTCAAAAAAACTATTTACGTTACAACCTTCAATGGCACATAGCCACAAGACCCAGTGAATGAAATAATGGAAAAAAAATGAGTCAAACAAAAAACCACGCGATGCAAGAGAGCGATATGATAATGTGCGATTTCCGTTGTTACAACTATACAATAGATGCAACTATGGCAGAGGACTGTACAAGTTCAGATGAATAATATTGAACAATACATAGATGTTTATTCAGTAGCAAAAGTCTGCTGGGTTGTGTAGTAATCATTTCGTTTAGTCGATCTAAATGATTACAGACAAATGTTTTTTGTTAACTTGCTTTAGAGGTGGTTCTAGGGGCCCAAATATGACGGATTTTAAATACATGTTATGTCTGCAGTTTTGGGTTATACCTGGGTATAACATAATCTCATTCAAATCACTATTTTCATCATTTCCATCAAATGATGTCCACTGTTGGATATATGCCTCCAAGTGCCGCCACATCGATCGATCCTGTGCTTCTTGCTTTCATTCAAATTTCAAAATGCATTTATCTGTCGTCGACCCATCATTTTACTGAACGCTTTATTCCCCATTGATCTATTCCCAAACAAGTCTCAGGAATCCATCATCTAACTTCAGTAATCTAGCTAAGATCTAGTATGCAAGTCTCAAAACTACACCATTATCTAACACCAAACAATTCCACAGTATTATTACAGAAAGTGCTAACAAAATCCCATTTATCTCAACGTGAAATAGTTCTGAATTTAGTCTATCATTCGTTGCCAAATGTGCTGGGATACCGCGGCCGAGTGTACGCAGTGAACGCGCGAAATCGAATTGTCTTGTGCTTTATTTCACCGATTTATGAAGTCGTTTCATTTTGATCAGTTTTGTTTGACGTATCGGTGTTGGAATTGTAGGATAACATACTCTAGTTATTGTTTTAAAGACGAAACTCATGATGCAAAGATCAATTCGTTTTAAGCGCAATAAATGGAAGGCAATAACTACACCGTGTCGTCTGTGTTTTTATTTTCGAAATATTTAGTTTACCTCTCTCAAATAAAAATCTCGTTCATGTTAAACGCTTCTTGCTACGAATTTGTATCATAAATATAGTCCACTACATAATTTATGCGCTAAGTAGATACTTACTAATCTGTGATCTTTTGTGTAATATCGATGCTAGGTAGGTTTTTAGCATCGATATTACACAAATTAACCATTCGTCTGACAAGTGTGATCTTAGACAATATTAGATGCCTACCGATCTTGAATCACGCTAGATTTTCGCTGAACAATTATCTCTCTTGCTATTATGTCGAGGAATAAATAAAGAGAATCAATCAACTATCCTGTCCAGTGTTTAAAATTATTATCTGTCCGAGTGCCAAATCGTTCCAGAGTCAAAATTGTTGTCTCAGAAGTGTTTCGTCTGAGAAAAGTACTTATGAAAAACGCTTCTTTGCCCTAGCAATGTTTTTCCCAACTCTATCATAATTATATCATACTAGCATTTTCTCTGCCTTTCTTTATAATAATCCTGCGCATCATTTGCAAACGCACACCGCACCTGAAAATAACTATCTCTGGATCCAACAACATCTAAACATATCAACGTCACCAATCTTCCGATGGAAAATCCCATGTCTTATCCATAGGTATTTAAACTGTCCATTCTACAAATACGTTCCGCCTTACAGCAGGGGTGCCACACTAGTTCGGGTCGGCATGATTCGACACAGCCGGGTGGAATAATCGAATATACAGGGTTATTTTAAATTGGCTAGCTAAGCTGCGCAGACGCAACGGGTATTGATATCTAAACATGATAAAAAAAAATGATGATTTTATTTAGTAATCTGCTAGACTAACCACGAAAACATAAAATTACGTCATAAAAATAGAATCGGGAACTCCATCTACCCTAATAATTTTAATCAAAGTCTAGAACGAATTTAAGTGTTACATACTAGCTTTTGCCCGTGGTTTCGCCCTCGTGGAGGTCGGCAATTATCCAACGGAAATGTACAACCGGGATTTATGTATCCTATGTCATTTTTTCCGTCCACCGTTAACCATAATTATTTTGGTTACGCGTAATTTTGAATCTGTGATATCTTTTAAAGTGTTCATTTAAATGATATTATGCATCTTTTAATATTAATTTAATGCCCAATTTAAATAACATATTTTTATAATACCGGTCAAATTTTTTTTTATGAAATTATGAAAGATACAAATGGTTACTGTGGGTCATCCTTAGAAGATAGACATATGCGGACTTTTTTGTTGCACTTTTTAAGATTTACAATCCTGTAGAACATTAATTTTATTTATCTCTTACTGTTTATGCGGCGTACGTCGGTAAAACTCCCAGTCGGCAGGAAGGTACTAAAGGGTCACCGAGGCCCCTGGCAACACAGGCAACAGGAAGGAATACGGGTGAGTTTTATTCAGTAAGAGTCTGAGACACCCTCCGAGAAGTTATTTGATGATCTCCCATCCGAAAAAAAAAAGTCGGCATGATTCTTTTCCGATATCTTCCACAATAATCGGTATATGTCAGCCAGGTTACATAAATCTTAATTAATTAAAGTAAACCTTCGTCATGAACCACTCCGTCTGTTGGTGAAAACTGTTTGAAAATTCCGTAGTTTTTGAGTTTATCGCGTTCAGACAGACAGACGCGGCGTGGGACTTTTTTTTATAATATGTAAGGATACTTTTGTGGCGGCATCTACAGCGCCACATACAAAACTACGCATCACACTGACGTCACGCAAAATCCTGCATCGCGCAAGCAGAGTTTACCGCGCAACTAGCATATATACAACATCCCGACATCAACCGTCGGGCAGTTGCCCACCAGACACGACACCCGTCTGGTCGGAGGATCCTCCCTTTTCTATGGAGGATGAGTGAACTTTACACCCTGTTCCTCATGCCTCTATACTGGTGACCCCGAATATGAACGTCAGCGCAGCCTTCGTGCAACTACATCAGCGTGACGTCATCATCATCACTTCCTCAAGCTTTCGAGCGGCGAGTCACACAGCCAGCCAGCACCCACGGCTTCAACGGGTATCCTGACCACCAGCATGCAGCGACCGCGCATACCTGGTCATCACCCTAAGCCTCATCAGCAACCTTGGCACAGCACACTGCACTTTCGGCCGGTCAACAAGCAGAGCTCTTCAACGCTCTCCTGGTCGACGCCAGCAGTCAGCCCTCAACCCGGCGCTGTACCACGTCCGACTCACTGGAGCATAACGCAGCGCCACCCCGACTCACTGGGGCATCACCGCAGACAGTTCCGACCCACCGCGAACTATGCGACAACCGGTTCCGAGCCACTGGAACCCCACCTGGCACTGGCAAGCATCGCAAGATACACGACTCAGCCCACTATCGACCTCCGGTCTCCGGAGGGGAGTGATGTGGCGGCATCTACAGCGCCACATACAAAACTACGCATCACACTGACGTCACGCAAAATCCTGCATCGCGCAAGCAGAGTTTACCGCGCAACTAGCATATATACAACATCCCGACATCAACCGTCGGGCAGTTGCCCACCAGACACGACACCCGTCTGGTCGGAGGATCCTCCCTTTTCTATGGAGGATGAGTGAACTTTACACCCTGTTCCTCATGCCTCTATACTTTCAAATTCAAAATTCGTATCTTTATTGTATAACACATTTTATAATTATTATTAAGACCTTGTAATCACATTTACAAGGTCTTAATAATAATTATAAAGCTCACACGGACTCTGTCGGGCACAACAATTAAATGTATCAACATTAATCAATTATATTGAAGAAGATCTCTAAACGCTGTTCTCAAATCAGAAACCCGAAAATGTTGACAGTTTAAACAAAATAGACTACTATTCTTCCGACGGCTATTTGCGGTCGGAGACTAGGAAAATCAGGTTACCGAAAATGTGTCATTTTCGACGCGGAAGCCTGTCGAATGGTTGTGAATAGCTATGCTGGTCATGTGTATGATATAGCTATTCACAAACATTCGTCTCAATAGTCGTCTTAGTCGTCTTGCAACCAGCGTGCGCGTGCACTTGGTGGTTGCAAGTACTAAGCACCCGACCTTTATATATTGACAGTATACCTATATAATATTTACTAAGACTTAGCTCGAATTGTGCTGAGCCGACCCGAACATGATTCAGCGAGGGTAGATGCTATAAAACCCCCCACGGCATCTATCTACATCTAATCATATGCCGATCGGTACGAGTCGAATGACAGCCAAATATGACATGTGTAGTAATTGTTAGGTGGGCTTTGTAGTTTATCAAATACGGCCGAATCGAATGTGCCGAGCCGGAAAAGTGTTTAGCAACCCTGAGTGTATGCCGAACGGTCTTGTCTTGTCACGGCGGCCCCATTACGATAGTTGACGTGCGCACACGCATACGGACGCGCAAGATTTATTGCGAACCTGTGAAATTGGGTATTTGTTTGAACTGTACCGGTTAGTTTTGTTTTGGCTACGTGCTCGGGAGTCGGAAGATTAATGTCAATAAATATTGAAATGTAGTTTTGCTAATTTTAAAGCGGAAAAAAAATCTTTGTAACTCTGTTTTAAATGATCTTTGGCATGATAATACGAGCTTGAAGACTGTTTTAATGGAAGAGATTGAAAAAAAGAGTGTTTTAATCGTAAAAATTCCAATATTGACCGTGTTATATTTTTTATTTTTGTTCCCTCTTGCGGCAAGCTAACATAAGACCAGAAGTCAGGTGATTGGGTATTTAAATGTAAAGAAACAACAAACTATCTTAAACACGGTTTAATTATAAATGTAAATCTTCACAATATAAAAATACACGGTAGCCCACACGGGTCTACCGTCTTATTAATAAGGTAGAGGTGACTACTGTTGAAACCTACTATTGTCAGCCAGCTAATATTTCAGTAGATAAAGCTACGGTCATGGGGAGTTGGAGATAAACCCAGTAAAGATAGAGATATAGAGAGAGATATAGTAGATAGTTCAAAGTAAATATTATAGATTTAATTATAATTGTTTAACCTTCCAGTTATTATGAATGTTATTGATTAATAAATGGGCGCCAGGGATTTTGAGAGTCCCGGATTCTGGAGCCGACGAAGATATCCAATATACCTCTGGATGAAGGTATATTGTCGAACCCAAGATCCTCAATTTAAATTTAGTTGCAAGGCCAGTTTCCACTATTGAAAACCGGACTATGGTAAACAATTGGTTCCTACGGAAACCGTATTATAAAGGAAGAAATATGTTAAGGTATTAAAAAAAAACCGTCCCACCTGCGCTATCGCTAGACGGGCTCTGCCAGCCACACAGTCGTCTCTGCAAGAGGCTTCGAGCTGCCTCGAGGAATGGGTCTCGCGTCCAGGCCCCAGACGCTCCTCTAGATCCTGGCAGCGAGACGAATCTCTCGAGGTGCCTCTCCTGGATTTGACAATACGGAGACCTAATAATATAAGGGAAGCTAATTTACCTTCCTGGAGGTGACTGAGCTTGGAAATCTAAAAGGCTAACACATTAGCCGGTTAACATGGCCTTGTTTCAAATACAACATAAGAAGTTACAACTTCTGTTTGCCTTATCCTGAGTGGTGGGACAATAGGAATGAGGATTACCCACGAGGCATCTATCAACTCCACAACAAGGACTCGTTGCGTTCCCCTGAACAAGAATTGAATACCGCTGTTAACACTGAGGAATTTCCTATAGCAAATAGTCAGCGGGTGAAATACTCACGGTTGGCTTAGGGAGAAAGCACTTGACTGTAAGATCCTCGACTGGCTGGACAGGGGTCTGCGTATGCGCAATTTGGAATCCTGTAATAAATATCCATGGATCACGAGGATATCCTTTTAACAACCAGGGAAGGGCTCACAGACCACTTCTAAGCACTATTACCACAAAATTCTTACCTTTTAAAACATGGAATTAGTTTTCAAGTATCACTCAAGCGTGTTCAAGGGCAAATAGACGCCACCACTCTTTAATAATACTGTCATGGATAGCAAACCGTAAATTGAATGACTATCTCTAAAATCTCCCCTTTTTCAGGTAAAACGATTATAAGATAAATACTACACCAAGATACTTAATTCTTCAAAATGACTAACAACTTTCCAACGTGACGTTTAAACTCTGAAACAATAAGAATCTTCATGATCTAGACCAACAAACAAATTATTTATAGTTCCTAATTCTAAAACTTGTCTTGATCGGGGTAATTATTACGAAATATTAATTGGGCTAATTAGCAACGTACAACCTGGCTACATTGTGTCAAAGATAATTCACAGATTAAAAATGGATTTATTTGACAACGAAGTTTCTAGAAAGAAGTCTATATTGAAAAAACTATTTCATTTCCGCTTTCGGTTATTTAGTTTATTATTATTTTTTACTGAAAATTATTAAGGATTGCTCCATACGATATTAATTCGATGGTTGGCAATCAATAAGTTCAAATATCGATTAAACTACAACTGTGAACCGGCGACCATCAGATGTCGTTTCTAAACGTCAGAAACTGACTTTCGACTGGATGACAGTTTGAATGTAAACATTTTATTTATTGTTCTAATTAATTGTGAAAACCTGTATAACGGGGTTTAGAAAAATGATTTAATGTTAGAAAGTGTTAACTAAAAAGTCCAGTGACGAAATACAGTTGAAGGAATGAGTCCTTATATCATGTGCAGGCCAAAGTCACTTGTACAAACTACAATTAAATATATTACTCAGAAAACTCATAAGGTACTACTAATGTTTTCAGGTAAATGCTACTTTACTTATTAGTAATGCAGCTGTGTAATAGGTACCAACCCTTGGTAGGTACTCAAATTTACAACTTAACAACCGAAACAGTATTTTTTTCAGTCATAGCCATTAAGCCAAAGGGTCATCAAAATTTCACCTCATAAAAGGCACTGCAATTATTTCAGTGCCTCACACAACCTAGAACAAGACCCAAAATATGTATTAGTTTATCTCTAAAATAACCTTATATTCGAAGCATGTAGCTTCGAGTTTCAGGTTGCCTGCCCTTACACAAGTCACCTTGAATTATCGAGAAATTTCTCCCGTCTTTGTGTTATGTATTAGCAGTCCTGCTCAACGTTGCCTTTATTTCACGTCTTCGTCTCACATTAGGCACGTAATTAGACGAACAGACTCACGTTTATACGTTGACACAACAAATTGAATGCGAGAAGGAATATGCGATAATTTTTCCATTTCTCAGAATTTTCTCCTTTGAAGACGAAAAATGAATCAGTGTGTGTGTTTTGTTTTTGATTAGAAGGGATTGAAGGGCGAGTGTATACTTTACATTAATAGAATTATATTGAGCTTGTTAAATACCTAAATAGAGGTCAATATTGGTTAAATGATTCAATTAAATTAGCACATAAGCCTCCAGAATTCATCCTGAAACTTTTCGAGAAACATTAGAGTTTAAGTAAATATTTCTTGAAGAGCCAAGAAAAACATCGGAAAACAAAAGCATTTGTGTGCAAAATACTCATAATATTTGCAAGAGAACTCCTTGTTATGACTTCCTGGCGTAAAGTAGAAATTGAAGTCTTAAAATCAAGTTTGCAAAGAGCCAGTTTCCAAGCAAATATTGACCCCAAATCCGTTCTGGGATCAAACAGGTACAATCAAAATATATCTCACACTGAATCGTACCCTGTTGACACTCCAAACGGCAAACGGGATGGCGCAATGATATCCGACGTGAAGCGTATCTCATTAACTCGATTATATTTCTACTTGTCCAATTCCTTCCGAAACTACAACGTCCTCACACAATTTCAACCCTTATGTCTCTTAGTATAAAGATGTGAATGACTTGGAAGTTTTCAGGATAATTTCCGTTGTCCCGTAGGCCCAGTTATGACGGAAAAATTGGAGAGGTCGTCCAGTGGTTGTGTGGGCTTGTTTCAATGGCTGGCGTGATTTCTTATGGCAGCCAGGGGTGAGACGTGAATTAGTTAAGCGTGTTTTTGAAGAGGAGCTAAAGAATTTGGGCTTTTGGATTCCCAAAAGCCCAAATTCTTTATTCTTTTATTTAACATTCGGTAAACAACATTTTTAAGGGATATCGTCGGTACAACTTCTTGCAAAGGCATCCGAGAATATATACGTGGCTTGAGATTTTATAGGCATCAGCAGAAAGACGTAGACTACTGGGCATAGGCCTCAATTCCATCACCACTGCTCTCAAAACGGTGAAGGAAAACATCGTAAGGAAACCGGCATGTCCTAGAAACAAAAACCAAAGACATTTGACATCTACCAACCCGCACTGGGCCCATTGATTACGGCCCACTCCCTTTCACAGAGAGGAGGCCTGTGCCCCAGCAGTGGGAACATTATAGGCTGATTATGCTTATGCTAAACCAGCGAGGCGGGTTAGGTCCAAACCCCTTCATAAATATGGAATCTTATCATACAAAATATTAAAAAAAAACAAAAACTACTATTCTAAAGTAAAACAGACTAGCTTACATTTTGAAGTTACCCCTGAAACGTTTCAAATATGAGCTTACTCATTCGCACAAAGTGCCTAATGTACAGAGATGAGATACCGCCATGAATTATGGGATCCTTGTCGAGATAATTTAAATCGTGCCACGCTTTGTTACATATATGATATTCTGTTGTATTTGATATAGGGAAGATCTTTTGTTTAGTTATGATACCTATTAAAATGTATGATGGGTGAATTTGAGGAATGGTGTCCATGTAAATGGATGTAATGGTGCAAGCGTGGGAAGGTCTACCTATAAATGCGGTAGACATAGCACAACACACAATAGCACAATTAATAGATAACAAATTACAGGAATCATTGTATTAATACGTGAATCGAAAACTTTGTACCCGTTTTTACGAAAATTACGCGGATGGTGGAGTATGACATTTAGCACACTTAAAGTTTATAATTATGGAGGAGGAGTGGAGTATGTCCGTTTCTGTATACCTGACAACGTACGAGGGCGACACTGAAAGTTTTTAGAACTGGCCACTTGTAAATGAAATAATAAAAAAAAAACAGTTCAAATTTTGAAAATGGAACTCTTTGCCAACATTATTGTGTACGTATTTTATTCATTTGTCATTTGTCGATTTGGCGGCAAATTGAAAATTGTCTGTGTCACGTCAGCATGAATTTAACGCGAGAAAATTTTCGTACAATTCGATTTTTCTCAGTGGTTCCATCGGATGCAGCGATGTATTAATATAAATGGACACTATTTTGAAAAGATATAATAAAACTAATAACTTGCTAGTTTGTTCAGTTTTTGATTTTCTAAGAACTTTCAGTGTCACCCTCGTATATGCCAAACTTCAGGATGATCGATTCAGTGGTTTAATAGGCGTGAAAAGGTAAGAAACAAACCAACAAACTTACTTTCGCATTTATAATATTAGTTAGGAAAACATTACGCCTGTAGTCCCCGAAGGGTTAAGCAGAAGTGTACCAATAGTACAGCCACACGATTTTAAACATACATAATCAGCCTATAATGTTCCCACTGCTGGAACACAGGCCTCCTCTCTGTGAGAGGGAGTGGGCCGTAATCCACCATGCGGGCCCAGTGTGGGTTGGTGGATGTCACATGTCTTCGAATTTTTGGTTGTAGGACATGCCGGTTTCCTCACGATGTTTTCCTTCACCGTTTTGAGAGCAGAGGTGATGAAATAATTTACACAAAGTAAAGCGCCTGTCTGGGTTCGAACTTACGACGTACAACTCGGTAAGTCGTGGCCGTTACCACTGGACCACCACTACTCTCTCTATTTAAAACATATCAAAAGAAAAATCTTACTTTGGAATAAGACCGAGTAAGTCCAGCAACCTATCTTTTCTCTCAACAAAACATACAAGAACTACTCGTAATATACAAGGAATATTTGCTAAGATTTTCAAAGATTCCACATCAATTCTAATATATTTTAACTCGATAAAATCTATCTTCATGACACTTATGAACTGTCAGCCTCGCAACCACTTCATATTACCATTTACCTGCAGTCTCGATAGAGAGTTTGTAAGTTACTGGAAAACTTTGAAGTTTAAGACGCTGACAACACCTAAACCGCGGTCACTGTCAGATTGCATAGAAAAGAAAGAGAAGCGCGATGATACAACGCGTTTAATTTATTGCAAAATATGAAGCGATTATCTATTTACTCAAAATTGAGTTTAGTAATCGAAAATAAAAAACAACTAAGTTCTGCATTCAAATAAGACGTTCTTGTTATTAATTAAATACGTAACGTATGTTGATATTTTATACAGATATTTTGGATTAGAATTCAAGGTAAGAGGTTAGTTTAAGTTTAGTTTGTATCGAGACTTTTTTTCAAAACGTGTTTTGGTAACAACCAAGTTCTGGTAAATGTGGTCAAAATTAACATATATTTTTTCCGCTACCACAAACTACACAGATTTGGCAATTTTGTTTCTTAAGATAAGCCTATTTTGGTCATTTGCGTCTTGTCAGCGCCTTAACAGAGTATTACAGATTTAAATAGTAGGTAAGGTTCATTTGAATAGAAAGTGCGCCTTTGTAATCTGTAACTGGTGATATTATCGTGGACGTCCACGTCAACGTCCCGGCGGCATCACTATAACACAGGGCAGTAAAATTTGTGGAAATATGAAAGCACGTATTTCCATACATTTTATGGACCTGGACGTGAACGTCCACGATAATATCGTCACGTTAGAAATTTAAAAAACGCACATTGGGTTAGTTATACTTTATTGAGTAGCGTTAGAGCAGTGGTGGCCCAGTGGTAACAGCCGCAACTTACGAGTTGTAGGTCGTAGGTTTGAACCCTGACAGGAGCTTTACTTTGTGTAAATTATTTCATCACCACTGCTCTCAAAACGGTGAAGGAAAACTCCTGAGAAAATCGGCATGTCCTAGAACCAAAAAATTCGAAGACATGTGACATCTACCATCCCGCACTGGTCCCGCGAGGTGGATTATGGCCCACTCCCTCTCACAGAGAGGAGGCCTGTGTCCCAGCAGTGTTAACATTTTAAGCTGATTATGATGAGTAGCGTTAGCTTACGAAAGAACTTTTATCTTGCTATGACATTGTCAAATTGATGTTTTTTTCGAGTTCCGTACCAAACAGGGACAGGAAGCAAACAAGATCCTATGCACTCTTCGTTTGTCTGTCTTTAACTGAGCTGGTCTTTTCAACCACAATAGAGGTAAACAGACATCAAAAATTATTCAAGCACACAACTTTAATTTGAATTAATCCTTAACACATCTAAAATAACTTTACGATACATTACCATTTATGTTACATTTGGCTCCCGAAATATATGTAAACTTAGGTATCGTTTTCAGGCGTAAAAATAGAACTTCATCAAACCGGTCCGTTTTCAATGGAAGCCCTTTTCACGCCCTACTGGGCCTGGGCGGAATTTATTAACACTACACTCTGGGGAAATATCATTAAAGTCAAGATAAGCTATATGTTACAACAAAATAGTTCAGTTTAATAGAATCCTGAAAACGTTTTCTTTATCTCTGTAGAAAAACTCCAGCATTTTTCGCTATATTTATGCACGAAACCCTCAAAAAATATCCTCTATTTGAATCTCCTTAACTCTTTGCATAGGTGAGCAATCATCAAAGTAAAGTACAATATTGTTTTATTTACAGAAAGAAACCATATTCTGCGAAGAAAATAACAAGATATCATTTTCTTTAAAGCGGTGGCGTCAATTGGCGTAGGTTGAGGTGAATGACCGATCATGTGATCGGCGTAGGCTTCGCGTAGCTCGTAGCTAAATAAGTATTCTTTCTACACCACTATTGTAAATTGTTAACGACTTGCTTGTTATAATTGCTGGGTTGGACCTAGTACCGTTTGGCAGGAGTGGGGGGTAAGAGGTTCTAAAGTTGGTAGGGGTTGGGTCCCCGATTATAACGGTACCACTCTTATTAAAAGGTAATGCATATTTTTCGAGAAATTAATAAAAAAAAATTTCTAACCTCAAATCAGATAAGATGCGAAAATGAAACCTTAAAATGGGTGATTGAGAACCAAATCTGCCCCAGTATCGGAAGTCAGTATCCAGTATCAGTATTTGTAGTCAGTCCGTGGTGTAAAATGTCGGGCAAAATGGATAAAACGGAACGTAATAAAAAAAAAAACAAGTATGGCATATTCGTTTTTGATTATCTCGTTTCTCCTAGAGTTGCGTGAATTTGTTCTCTGTACTTGGGGCACTCCGACTCGGTCAGGTTAGGTTCAAAGAACACTCAGACCGCGCCATGCCCTTCTTTTTATCTAAACCATTGAGCCCCGTGAAGAGGGGTTCTGACTACGCTTTTAAGCAACTTTAAAGTGTTTTGAGGTTAGCTTACAATAATTTGTTTTTCTCAAGAACGGTGCATTCATTACCTTGTGGGAGTGGTTTCAGGGGAGAGGGGCATCCCCCGTCCTCCCAACTACCTCCTCCTGCCAAACGATCTAAAATGTTTACCTAATTGCTTTTGGCAATCTGAACAGCACCCTAATGGCGTAATACACTTTCTTCACAATCGGAAAGATTTTGAAGGTACTCGTACTTGATAATCCATTGCTTCATTTGAAAAATTCGTCTGCGTAAAAACGCAATGAATGTTGTTGAACTCTCTAAATGGAAGGCATTTTGGTGTGTTGCGAAATTACCCCGCTGAACAGTGAAGTAGTTAATAGACGGGTATCAATTTCTATTTAGTTTTGCTTATGAACATCTGATTCGCGATACTATTTTGAGTCCTAATTACCTTCATCAAGAAATATTTCTGGGGTACTTACACAGAAAGTGTCAGCACTTCAACTTCCATTGCTACTTAGTATCAGGCCCGTTTCGATTAAAATATTTCTTTTCTGAGTCCCAAGATTCCAGTTAAAAACTACGCGTACTGTAAAACCTCCATGACACACACACACTCTCTTAGCCTAACTACCCACATCCCCTTTCCCGCGCTCGTAACCGCATCGCATTTCCGACACGACATATATTTACAGACGAAGCCTTTAGAGGCTCATCCGGGGATCATTTAAAGTTTTAGAGGATCTCTCATGAAAACCCACGGAAGGGAACCTTCTGCTTTCGTGAAGTTAGGACGGTTTTTGTGGTGCTATGGAGTATGGGTGTTGCAGGCAAAAGTGGAAATTTTGTGGTTTCTTGAAGAAATATATATATATATATATACATATTTTTTTTTTTAATTAAAAGAAAATAAAGACAGAAAGAAACATTTGTTTATTCAGCACAAACAAACGCACATTACAAAAAAAAAGCCTTGTATTCAAGCAATAAAAGTTTGTAATTTTGTCCATTGCTTGATGTCAGGGCTAGGGACCAAAGACAATTTACATTACGTAATTACTCTGTGTTGCGTAGCGACACTGGCTAATGACATCAAACAAACAATCAAAACAAAAACAAAATGCCGATTGCGTAGTGGAAAAATTACTATTCTTGTAACAAACAAACAACGATAACAAGAACTATTAAGCCATGCGACGTATCTGTGCAAGAACAGGTTGGTGCTCAGCAAAATGCTGTGGCCTCGGACAAACCTATCATCAACAGAGCTGATTTTCAGCAACTACCTCTCGAATACGTTATTAGAAAGAAAGAAAGAATAACGTTTATTAGAACACAGTTCGTGAAACACAAAATACTCGTACATATAACAGAATAAAAAAGTGAAAATAATGTTTTAACAACAATAATAGTGTGTGCCTCACGGGTGCACCAAAAAGGTTCATTTCAGCATTAATTCCAGACAGATGCTGTCTGACGCTGGTTTTCTCATGAACCTTTAGGGACAAATGACCAGGAGTACAAACAGTTTCAACATACCTAATACATTATTTTTATACTTATGAATTAATTAGTAATTAAATTATTACATTTTGTAACATGTTACTCAGTTGTATTTTATAATGAAACTAGCTGCACTCCGCGGTTTCACCCGCGTAAGTCTCGATCTCGAAGTATTAGCGGTATAAAATATACTTTACGACCTATTCTCATACCTACCAAATATACATAAAAAAAATCATAAACATCGGTCGAGCCGTTTCGGAGGAGTGCGACCACAAACACCGTGACAATATATTTTTATATATTAGATAGTAAGATAAGTACACGAGTTTGAGCTGGGGTTAAAACATAGAAAGTAACATCTACAGAATGCAGTACAAGGCTCTTATTATCTCATAACTGATTCTACTCGACACTATAATGTATGCTGTTGTAATTTCTTCATGTTCACCCCAATTGATGGGATTAACATTAAGAAATTCCAGCAGCGCAATTTCGGCCGGTTGGATGTTGCCAGCCTCCTTACCTGTTAAATTATACTTTTATGAGCTACTGTCCACGGCTTCGCCCGCATGGTTTTTCAAAAATAAAACTAGCGTAAGTTACTCCTTATCACATCAGCTATCTGCCAGTGAAAGTCCTGTCAAAATCGGTCAAGCGGTTTCGGAGAGTAGCCGGAACAAACAGAATTTCATTTTTGTCTAAGAACCGTATATACATTCACGTGCATTTCTGAAGCTGTTTTTTTTTTATTACAATGAGACACTTCAATTTTATTTATTTGTATAGATGAAATACCAATTTCTTTAATTCATTCCCCGGATCACATATCATTATAAATATTTCTTCCTTAACCGCATTACGAGAACACGAATCTCCAACAGCTCTCCAGGCATTTCCTCAGTCCAACATTTATACAATACCTATCTTCCTAACTTACACAACAATATCCCAGTGGAGAATTGAATAACGCAGACACAAGGTTTTGAACTCCAGTCAGATATATGTTTTTCCACGGGATCAGCTTGGACTCTGAATAATATAAATTGGAAGGACGGGTCGGTACTGGCGAGATTTAAACGTATAGAGTGAGTGGTATATGGATCATTTTATAGACTCAGTGTCTGTATAGTTACTTATTGACTAGTAGTAGTATTGATTTCGTTTTTGGAAACACTCGAGGTTTAATTGTTTTCGCTGGGTTCGACGTTACACAGAAAATATCCCATACGAGGTATTAAGAGGCCGACAACACCTAAAGCGCGGTCACTGTCGGACTGCATAGAAAAGAAAGAGAAGCGCGATGACACAACACTGGTAATTTATTGCAAAATATGAAGCAATTATCGATTTATAAAAAAGCTATAGATTGTATAAAAAAAATAAAACACTATTATGCTAATACGTTGCTTGTAGAATAATCTGACAAAAAATCAGAATGATTGCATGTACGAGTATATTAGTATGTTTTTTAATCGTTAAAAGAAATTTTTAGAGGTATCTTCGTGATTTTGTTTCTATCGTATCAAATTAGTTGTATTATGTTTTCAACACACTATCTACCTAGCATATATCCTGAAGAACATCATACATTTTTCTGATTTTGTTTACTGCAGTGGATCTTATACTTTTAGGCATTATAAAACTTACAAAATTTGCGTTTAGGTCCTATAGTCCCCTTAAGACGTCCGCTTTTGAAGTTTAATTGTTTTGCTGGGTTCGACGTAACACAGAAAATATCCCATACGAGGCATTAAGACGTCCGAGCACGACAAGGGCGGCTATAGTCCGAGTATGAATTGGAGACTCACCCTTTTTCCCGTGTTAAACACTCTAATTTTAATTTCGAATATAAGGAAAGTAAAAAATAGTAGTTTTAGTCAACATTTTAGAATCGCTTTAACTCATTTTTAATCAAATATAAGTCTATAAAACCGAGATTTTGAATTTCGGTACATCTTACAGAGTTAGTATCCCGCCAAATTATACAGTCTTTTTTTATTTTAAATATAGAACACCGCGTCACGGCCGCGCGCCGCGGGCCGTCCTGATTAATAGGTATTTTTTTTATTTACACTGGCTGTTTATACACTCACAAGACCGCAGCATTTTTTTTTTCTTTTTTATCAATATTTTTCTTAATTATGTAAATAAATTCGTAGCCGACTGACTACCTAACCAAATTTAATTCTATTTTAAAAATTAATTCCCACCCTAGAGAGGGATGCAATTACTATGAGTCTTTCCCGCCCAAAGGTGGGGAGCGTCTTCCACCCGCTACTCGGATCAAACAAACACTACTTTCCCAGTATGAGAAATTAAAAACAATAAACTACTCAAACTACTTCTGATGCTTTATTTGGAGGGATCTCGTTGCCTTTGAATTTTTTGTTAGCTGTTATTATTGTAGGTACTATCCAGTAAAATTACATTTTTGTTCCCTTTAACTCTCTTAAGAAATTGTCCGTTGGCTTCATTCCACTACTAATGTTCTGCTTGCTTCATATTAACCAATACAGTATCGCTATAGAGTATTTTTAACGGGTATAAAATACAAAAGTTCCAAAAACTAAATACAATCTCCGAAAGCCTCATCATTCCAAATGTCTATCTCCACAGAGATTGTACGGTTTTACATATAATTATTGAAAGAGGCTGAATGAACAATGTAACACTTCGACATAAGCTGACGTTTTGGCAGTGTCGTGAGAGTGATGTGTGCTTTAGAGTTAAGTACGTATGTACTTGATGAGTGGGGTACATAATGAAGGCTTTATTCAATAAGGGGTCGGTAAAGTTATAAGGTTTTGTTTGTGTTATTGCATATGCTTGACAAAGCTTGTGTACATTTCAAAAAGCATATACTATAGACATGCCAATTTTTACAATGTTGATTGATTCAACATCATCAACTCAGCATATCGCAGTCCACTGCTGAACATAGGCCTCTCCCAGGCTATGGCACAACACCCTCTCCTCCGCCTTCTGCATCCCGTCTGTCCCAGCCACCTTCTTAAGGTCGTCGTCCCATCTTGCTGGAGGGCGTCCCACACTACGCTTACCGATACGCGGTCTCCACTCCAGGACTCGTCTGCTATACCGGTCATCAGTCCTTCGATAACCATGGCTAGCCAACTGCCACTTCAATTTCCTTACTCTGCAAGCTGTGTCGGTAATTTCGGTTATTTTCCGGATAATTTAATTCCTGATTTTATCCTTCAAAGAGACTCCGAGTACAGCCCGCTCCATAGCGCGCTGAGCGGCCTTGAATTTATGGACTAGGCAGTGATTGTGTCAGTGTCGTCACGTTTAGGCACCGTATCCCATGACGCGCAGGACGCACTGGTTGAAGAGAGGTTAGTCTTCAAACACTGCGGGATAGTTTTCCAAACGCTGCCCAACCCAACTAGATCCTTCTGTCGGTTTCTTTCTCAAAGTTGTGTCTACCGAGCAGGATGACTTCCCGTAGATACTCCTTCACAACTTCGATATCCGACCTTTCGATGTGGATTGGACTCGGCCAGACGTGTGAATTGTACATGACCTTTATCTTGTCCAAATTCATGCCGAGGCCAACCCACTGAGAGGCTCCATTTAGGCTATGAAGCATCTGGTCTAACTGTTCCAGTGTTTTTGCCATTATGACGGTGTCATCGGGAAAGTGAAGGTGTGAGACGTACTCGCCGTTCAAGTTGATATCCTGTCCAGTCCAGTCCAGCGTCTGGAAGACGTCCTTCAACACTTTGGTGAATAGTTACGGGTATATCACATTCCCCTGTCTCACTCCTCTGAGCAGTTGGATGAGGTTGGTTTCTGATTCTGGATCAGAGATCCTGGATGTTGATTAATAATAATAACGAATGAAAGAAATAAATAAATAAAGAAAAATGTTTACTTGGCACAGTAAATGCAAGGACTATTGTGTTTTCAGTGTCATTCTAGAAATTATTCCTAAGAATGAAAGCTTAATTTGCTATATAGTATTTATACTTTTTGATAAGTTTTGTCAAAGAATGTGTGTTATACGTGAAGCGAAAACTTTGTACCCGTTTTTACGAAAATTACGCGGACGGAGGAGTATGAAATTTGGCACAGTTAAAGTTTATGTGGAGGAGGAGTGCAGAAATTTACTAGAGTTGAAGAAGCAATTAATCGGTAGAGATTAGTTTCTAATAGTTCGTGTAATGGTTGGTGTGAGTTATATCGGACAGCTGTTAGCGGCCTCAAATCGACAGACAATGTGTGTCTGCTAGATGATGCGATGCGATAAATTTAATCTAAGTAGGAATGTACTCTTTATGAATTTTTGATGAGTAACATCTTTCCTCTCGCTTTCTGTGGGAGTGATTTCGTGAAAAGGGACGGAAGTGTGTAGACAGGAAGTGACAGCTTGAGCATGGAATAAGTAAGTACTTTTCCATAACATGGAATTAGTGAGTAATATACATGGTGATTTTTAATTAACTGTTAACCATTCAGGAGGAGAAAGTACTCATGATTATAAACATCTTTCACTATGGGACCAACTACGAAATAGCAAAAACAAATACATCTGTTTCATACATTTTCATCGGATAAATATTGCAATTTTGTATGAAACGTCACATATTTTTTTCAATATTTCAGAGTTGGTCTCTTCTTGAAAGTTGCTCCTAATCATGAGTAATTTCAGGCCCTGAACAGTGAATTAAAAATCACCGTGTATAGATTGTAAGTAGAGGGGGTCAAATTTCGACCAGTGGGCGACCACTAGTTCTTATATATTATTAAAGGCAACATTATTCCATTACTTGACCATCTAGCTATTTATACCTACTCCCTAACTTGTACCCTATTACCACAAATTTGAAACAGTATCTACCGTATATAGGCGCTGACGAATTTTATTACAGCTACCAGCATTATGAGCATCTGTGGTTTAGTTCTATATGTTTGCAGAGCTATTTCCGTCTGACCTTTAGTTAATCCAGTGTGAAGCAGTTGAATAGCAATCGATACTACTGCTAAATGTTCTGACATAACTGCTTAGATGACTGCAGTTGCGTCTCCCACAAACTGTTTCAGTGGACGTTCTATTTGTATCCTTGGCAACCAAAATACGTATAAGTAGAATATCAGTACTGATAAAGTCATGACTAATAACAAGTGATTATCAACGTTTCCTGGGTCCTGTCACGAGAACATCGAAAGCAACAGGTGAGATTCTGGCGAAAAGCCAGCAACTGTCAACCTGTCTCGGTCAACAGACTCTCAGAATAATACAAGCCGTTTTAAATCTTATCAGACCTCAGTAAGGTTTGAAAGTGGTTGTGCTGATAAAGCATTAGTCTATTTTTGAAAAATTAAGAATTTTAAATCGTATTGAAAAGCGGTAGAATTGAAATTTGCGTGCCCCAATTCTAGATCCGTCTCTCATCACTCCGCAATTAATTGTGAACAAGATTCACAAGTGAAAAGTGATAAGGTTGGAATTTGGGTGAAATCGTTAACAATTGATAGGTTGTTGACACTTGGTTTTTAATGTTTTGCACCAAAATCTTAGGAATGACGATTGTGATGAAAATGTCGTCTTGCTATTCCGGTCTCTGTCACGGTAATTATTATTTTTCTAGTTGAGCCACTTCAGTTATTAGAATTGAGTCATGCGGAGGAAATGGCTCGGTTGCAAAATTAAATTAAATCATTCAGACCATCCTCTCTAACAATGGACCTAGAAGCCAGGCTTAATGTAGGTACTGGGTTATATTACTGAGATTTAGACTTAATCCGTCACCATCTTCAGTAACTCTCAGATATTTCTCATGGTAAACTAAATTTCGAGGTTGTGGGTAAAATTATATGCCAGTATTAATATTATTTGAGCAAAATTTCATCAAACTATGTGGCATTGAATCCTAGCCACATCTCATCTAAGGAAAGTCAAACCGAATTTAAACCTCACATCTCCGAAGCGCCGGCAGATCGAAGTGCTGCCAACACAATCGCGCAGCAAAATCCATTATTTATCCACGTCCATTGTGTAACGTGTTCAGCCATCACCCTCTGGCGGACATGTTGGATTGTGGCCAGCATGGCCACAGCATTGCTGCTGTGTGGGCGTGTCAAACAATACACCTTCGATGGGCGTAGCTAGAAACCAGCCAATCAAAGAAGACTAATTAACAATTGGCATTTTTAGCATAGCGACCGTTTGAGTCACACGGTGTAGTGACTCAGATTAGCGTTGGGGGCCGGGCGTCATGTTCCGAGCTGCTCAAAGTAAACTGGCATTCGAAACTGTTAACACGTTTGTGGCTATGTTTGGCTTCCGGCAAGTAATGGATCTTCTTCAAGATGAAAGGAAACGAAAAGCACCATCAACTTTACTTATAGGTTACAATAAACATCAATCTAAAATCCGACTGCAAAGTGTAGTGTTTAAGATAATATCAGAGTCACCGATCATTATGGCGGTTACGAAAAACAACGGTTAACATGACGAGCTCTGTTTGGTTGATGAAGAATATAAAAACCGTGGAATCAAATAGCCATTTCCATTCCACTTCATTCCATCAGGATCTATATCTAGTAATTGCAGAGGAACAGCAACAGCAGAATTTTTTTGACAAAAGAGCAAAAACAACTGAGGGGGCAACTCTGGTGGGACCAAATATGTTGCTGCGTCCTGCAACTACGTTGACGCGGCTGTACATATTCCGTCTACATCAATCCACGATGACGATGGAGACATCGTGGAATACAACAGCATGAAGACCAAGTGGACCTTGAGAGAAGGTCATGCGACACCACGTAGTGCAACACGTTGCCGAAACAGTCATCACTTCGTGTACAATAATTTAAAATTGATGTTTTGATAAGAAAAATATGTATGTTTATGTTAAGGTATACGTATATATGGGCCTGTGTCGCCTGCAAGAAATGGATTATTATTATTATTGCGCTTCTAAAGGACTTAATGATCGCAAAAGTGTTGTCGTTCAAACTCAAACCATTTATTTCAATCAAATAATTTACAGGCACTTTTGAATTGCCAAGGAGTCGGTCAGTCAGACAGGTGAAGCTAGTTGCCCATTCCAAAGTTTAGTAAGTTCCTATGGAGAAGGGGCAAGAAACTCCATAGGCACTCTTTTAAATCAATATGTTGTGCACATAGTGATGACTGTGCACGTGTTGTCTATTCACGACGTATATAATATCTTTTCTCTTAATCCACGATACTCTGTCTTCTTTACCGGATGTATTTCTGGGCCAATTGCCCAACATCTCACCGATTAGTCTCGGTCAATAGACGACAGTTAAACTACAATAGTTGGCACTATTTATAAAGATAGGCGTGCTTGAGCAAGAGGGCGAGTCTATCACTGTTGTATCGGGCAGGGGTCCAACCTACCGGCTAATTTAAGTTTAACAGGAATAGCTCTTTGTTAAGGAGCTCGTCCGGTAACGAACTACCACTGTGCCTGTTTCTGCCTCCAAGCAGCGGTGCTGTGTTCCGCTTTGAAGGGCCGACCCTTCAAAGCGGAACACAGCAACGCTGGCCCGAGCCTGAGCCGGTGAAATTATAACGACATTTCAGCTTTGTTTCTTACAAACCTACGATTCCTCTGGTCTTTTACATGTTGGGACTTGGTGGCGGTGACCACTTACTAACCACCAGGGCAATGCCTTGAACGCTAGTTGGCTGTCCAAAAAAATAAAATAATACTGCTATTCGACCTCTCGAAGTATCTTATTTACATATTCTACACAGCTAAATATGATCACCATGGGTTTTTATAGGTACATCATTTTTATTTTAATGGTGGGGTTCAAACATGAGGACTTGTGGCTTAGTAATAACAGCCGTACGGGTCGATCGATCTGGTTAACTTACGCTTGCCGCGGTTGGTCCGTGGATGGGTGACCATCTTTACATACCAAGATCCTTCCGAGCCGCGGAAAGCATTTTAAGCCGTTGTTCCCGGCTGTCATTACGGGTTACTGGTCGCCAAAGCCCGAAAGTCTGACAACCAGTCTTACCAATGGGTATCTTATTACACAGTAACTTGGTTGTGGAGGTCAGATAGGCAGTTGCTCTATGTAAATTACTGGCATACAGCTGCATCCGGTTAGACTAGACATAGTTGAGAAAAGGTTAGGCAGATGGCACTCAGCAGTCTGAGGTCTTGGAACTGCTACCGTTTTGACTTATTTTTTTATTTCACGTACATTTCTAAACCAATTAAACCTCTTCTTTTTTTTTTTTGGGAAACTATCAAATATTTTCTCCCGCTCTGGTCGGAGCGGGAGGGTGCGTCAGACTCTTACTGACTAAAACCCACCCGTGTTCATTCCGTTGCCTGTGTTGCCAGGGGCCTCGGTATCCCTTTCGGACTTTCCCGCGACCCCCGGCAGAAACCAATTAAACCTGACTTCAGACTTGATTTCCGCACGTCTTTTTCGGGTGAGCACTGAAAGTCAGCGCTTTTTTTTATTTTTGAGGGTGTGAAATCATCAAATAACTTCTCCCGCTCTGGGCGGAGCGGGAGGGTGTGTCAGGCTCTTACTGACTAAATCTCACCCGTATTCCTTCCTGTTGCCTGTGTTGCAGGGGCCTCGGTGACCCATAAGTACCTTCCCGCGACCCCGGCAGGCATCGGCCCTAGTGGACCCCTACTATATGTGCTGACGACATCTCTTTGAGGCGCGCGTGGAATACGACGCGCCGTCGACCCGGGAAAGTCAGCGCTGTGCTGTGGGTCCCATCATGCTGAGTGGAAGCCTTCTTGTCACAGTCATGACTTGCAGCTGACGACTGTTTGAGTGTTGTGGTCGTGATTATATATGTCGATCTATTTTGTTTTATTTTTCTGATTAGCTACTCAAGTTATTTGTCTTTTTGTATGCTCGTGTTTCTTTGACAAATACACCTATTTTTGTTTCTTTCTTGTAACTTCCCTTCATTAATTTTCTTTTTTACTTTTTTCAGGTAAGCTTCGGTTGTACAAAAGTCTAGTCTGGACGGCTGAAAGCAGTGAGTACTAACTGAAAACTAATTAAGAACGGTTTTAATGGGAAATGGTTTGCGTCATAAAATAGCTTTCCAAGTGATGTAGTCATTTAAGCAGTTTTGGATTAAAGTTTAGTGCTTGAATTGTGGATTTTGTGAACACTAAAAATATTGAATAAAAATCATTCTAAGGTGCAATAAAATAGGGATGACGACATTTTTTTTTTTATCCGTATGGTTGTTTATTAAAAAATATTAGACACGTATATTTTCTTTCTTTACGTAATCAAAAGATTACGGCGATACATTGAGTTAAAATCTGGCATGACGTCAGCCTTGTTAGATTTTATAGTGAATTGTGACGTACCAAGCCCCCACTCCCCAACTTTAATGCGTTTTATGTAAGTCATTTTTTATTAATATGATAAACCAAAAAATACGTGACTAATATTTTTTTTATTTTCTGACTGACGGACTAAATATATTTTTTTTTTTACCCAGGCTTCATCGCTATTGTGATAAATTATGAATATTTCAGCTGGCATTTTAAATCATAGCCAGTGTTAGATCGAGAAAGATTGATGAAAATCAAATTACTTACCTACATAAAAAACAACAAGGTCTTTTAATTAAAATTACAAACAATACCTGAAATGTGAGATTTAATTATCGTTGCTATATTTTTCTATCAATTTGGAAATGAGGTTAATGAGTTGGATTTTCAAGAACAGGCCTCATCAAACATTTTTCAGGCATAATCAGCAACCTTTCTAAAATAAACATAAGTTCGAACGAGACTATTAATTATTATTTTAACAAGAGAAAGGATCGTCGCATTCATTTAATTAACTTCAAAATTCGCTTCAGTTCTTCTAAAATACTTAATAAGCGAATATTTGCCGATGTTAAAAAAAAACTCATTCCCTAGCTGTAATTAGAAAACTCTGCGGTAATAAGCTTTAAAGGCGAACTTTCTTGTGTTTTCTTTGGGGGTATTTATGAGGTAATCGATGGGTTACGTTATGAACGCACAGCGGAAAGACATCAAAAAGAATTTCGTAAAAAATGTCTGTAAAACTAAGACAAGTAAATTAAATAAAAAAAAAGAATAAGAATCGTGAAAGAACATTACTTGTCATTGTGACTTTGTTCTCGTTGTTAGCTGTTTTAAACTTCATTTATTTTTGTTGCTTTTTATTTATAGTTAGTATATATGTATCTATTTGTCTATTATATAGCATATATCTGTGTATCTATTATATTATTAAATATTGTACTCATATACTTTTATTTGAACCAGAAGACAATCCCATTTTATGTCTAGAAAATCACTGTCCATTCCACGGTTGCCTGGAAGACATCGCAGTAAGCGATAAGGCCACCCATTGTATATTTTCTAGTGTATATATTTTATTTTTATTTTTTTATGGAACCAGATACAATAAAGTATATATAAATAAATAAATAAGAATCTAGGACCCTAATCGCATTACACATTTGCTGTCATCAATTCGAAGGATTTTGAAGTAAATTCACAATTGCTTCATAATATGTTTGAAAAATTCGTCTGCTCGACAACGTAAATAGCGCAATGAATTCAAACTCAAACTCAAACTCAAAGCATTTATTTCAAATAAACCAATTACAGGCACTTTTGAATTGTCAAGGGTTCGGTCAGTCAGTCAGAAAGATGAAGCTAGTTGCCCATTCCAAAGCGTAGTAGGTACCTATGGAGAAGAACGGCCAAGAAACTCCAAGGACACTCTTTTAAATCAACGTATTATGGTTACAAAATATTGTTTACATCATTCATTTTGAAATTATACGTGTGAGAACGATGCAAAACGTAAAAGCGTCCGTAATAAAAAGATTACAACAAAAACAAAAGCAATTCAAAAATTAAAGTTAAAATAAGCCGTGGCAGCTAAGAGATGACCAGTCTCTGACTACTGATGGCGCCCGTTTACGAACATGACGCGTGGATCAGCACCATTCAGCTCAACCATTTTGAAGGGAGCTAAATGATCCAACACACGCGCCACCATCAGCGAGACATTAGAGTGAGCACGACATACTCCCAGCCACCAGGGCACATTCAAGTCAATGAAAGACGTATCCAGTAAATGGCAGCTTTATAGTACATAGTACTCACATAACAATGTGTTGTGCAGCTATACAATACTAAGAGATTGAATTTATACAATGCAAAGAGAGTTTTTAAAATCTTCAGCAGCTCCAACACTATTTTCAATACCTGATCAATTAGTTTTTGCGCCCTTGTGGAGCAGGACCAGCGTTGAGCCAAGCATTTTTTTCAGCAATGTAATCCCCCAATTTATAATATGTTTGGCTACATAGTGTGCGTTTTATACTAGATTTAAATTTTCCATAGAATATTGGTGAATTGTCAGAATGAAAGGCGTTTCCTCTGTGAGCGTGTTACGCAATTAGGCAACAAATTAAATAAACAAGGAAATTAATTTAGAAGCTTAAAATAAATGTATGTAATTATATAAAAAAAAACGTTAAAAAAGTGCATTATCAGCAAAATAACACATGACAGAAGCATTTCATTTCCCGCTTCAGCGTCTACCTCACACCAGATCAAAATCTTTTAATTTATGAAGACGTTTTAATCGCTCGCCCCTTTAACGCAAAAAAACCTGTCCCAACACTAAATGAAAATACATAAGTCGTCATTAATTAGTACTCAGACATTCATAGATATTGTCTCCTGAAAATTTATTGCGGTCAGCTGCTCTTACCTTGATCAAAGTGTATTTCTATGTTTTAATGATCGCTCTGAAATATCATGTCATTGTAATATATATTTCTCTTTATTTTTCAGTACGGAAACTCGTAAAGACACCATTTTGATTTTGATTGACGCAATAATAGTGTTGGACTGCGGTGTTTTATTGCAATTTTATTAACCTAAAAATACTGAGAACTCAATAAACTTTCGAAATTTTTGACGTGTCGGTTGTAATTCTTTAATTTGTGACGTCATTTCCGCTGGGTGATTGCTTCCTATCCGGAGGAGATGTTTGTAAATGCAAGTAGACCACGGAAAATGTTCATATGGCATATAACAGTGTTGAAATTTTAGTTTTTATATAACTTACACGAGTTTTTGGCACTAATATCGAAGTATAAAATAAATAAATATGACATCGTCATTATATCTGTCATAAATTATAGTTATACTAAAATAATTGGTTACCAGTATGTATGAAACAAATAAAACTGATGCATTCTCTTATTGTATATTTAAATTAGTGAATAGTTTTTTTTGTTGTTTTTATATATTTTGTTTTACACACGGTGTCTACATGTCTTTGTATACTTTCCTATCGCAGGTATGCTGGAAGAGATTTCTTTAGAAATAAGCATCACCTTTGTATGTATTTTTCTGTTTCTTTCTTCAAGTCTGTTTATGTGTGTGTACATAAACTGTTAAATAAATAAATAAATTACATTGTCAACTTTATCGTAAAACATTTTGAATCGATAGCCTGCACTTCGCAACGGGTAATAAACAATAGGAATCTATCTACGCTCTGCATAGACTGCATATAGACGTGAAACATCGGACTCGATCTGTGATAGAGAAATGGTTATAAAACTATATGTATTCATTTTATTCGATGCGCTATATACGCGCTGCATATCTTAGACTGCAATCGGAACTGTTAATATCACTACGTTATCCTTCACGTTTGATCTCCAATCGATCCTGTTTGTTTTGAAAATCTACAGCTGGATATGTGCCTCTCCAAAGTTAAGTTACAATTACACCAAATTTATTTTAATTAGGTATAACAAAATACTCTCAAAATAAAATCTAGGTTTCTAACAAACAGTTCTAACAATCTAAAAAGTTTGCAACATTTCAGAAGCTACGTTAGCGTATTATGTAGAGCTTAAGAAAATATTTTACGAAACTTCCCATTGCCATTTCGATTTATATAATTTATTTATTTCATATCGCAAGTATTTCTGAACGACGAGGCGACTAATGTGAACAGCGTTAAGAGCTATGAATGAGTCTCAACCAAATAAATCTAGACTAAATTATACTAACCTAAATATTTAGAATGAGTAAATCTTAAAGACTAAAAACCGTCCTAATAACAGGAAGAAAACTATAATCATGACAAATTATGAGCCTTGCACAATCTGGATCATCAATGACATAATATATTTACAAATAGTTAACTGATATATTATATTTAGAGCTCCACTTAACCAGAGGAAACGGCCGTTTTTAAAATATCTAGGTATAATTAATCGTTGACAAAACGCCGAATTAAATAAAAGTTAAAAGGCTTACGGATTCTTTGTTGTAATAAATTGCCCGACTGCTGCTAATTAAAGTGGTGTTATGTTGCTAGGTCGAGGGCAGACAATAGAAATGTCAAATAAACTTCGGCAGTAACTACTATTAATTTTTTAATTCGACTTTCTGTGCTGTTTAAGCGAAACGATGGCTATTTTAAAACTACACATATTAACTGTTATTGCCACCAATATACTCGTAGACAAACTAATTCACAAGAAAAACCGGATGACCTAATTATTTATGTACATTCAGTTTAAAACTAAGAAAAATACAGCGTTCATCTTACGATTTCGAAGTGTACTTGATTTTTAATGATTGAAATGTGGTTGATAATAGACAATTGCGAAATATTTTTGTAGTATTAACATATATAGAATACTATCTAGTCCTCACCGAACAGACTAGCCGTTACACAAAGATTCTATATAGGTAATATTTTTGTTTTTTAATTAGCTTGTCTCATATGATGTAACATTGACATCTCGCGACAGAAATTACCGTCAGTATTTAAAAAGCCAAATACTGAAATATTTATTCGAATTCATTAGGTACTAGTGGTCGCTCACTGGTCGAAATTTTACCCCCTCTACTTACTATCTACGTATATAGTACTTACTAATTCCATAAGTACACTAATTCCATGCTGTTCAAAAGTACTAACTTATTCCATGCTCAAGCTGTCACTTCCTCTCTACACCATTCCGTCCCTTTTCACGAAATCAATACCCACAGAAAGCGACAGCAAAGACGCCACAAAAAAAAAAAACACTAAAATTACTTTCCTACTTAGATTAAATATATCGCATCGCATCATGTAGCAGACACACATTGTCTGTCGAGTTGAGGTCGCTAACAGCTGCCCGATATAACTCACACCAACCATTACACGAACTATTAGAAACTATCCTCTACCGATTAATTGCTTCTTCAACTCTAGTAAATGTGAGACAAACTTAGTATCAACACCGGTTTGAAAAAAAACTGTAGACCTACCTACCTTCTTTGATTGTTAAGATCTCTGTTCACATCTAGCCTGGCTAGGTCTGTAAAACAAAGAAGATATATTTACTAAAATCTAATATATTTACTGAAATCGTTGAAGATCTAACATTTTGTCATAGCCACATATAAAATAACACTCTACTCCTCTCTCTTTCTCGCTCTCTCTCTCTCTTCCTCTCCCGTTCTCTCTTATAAATGTAACGACCATTTTACAAAACTAACAATAATTAATTTACACAAAAACCTAATCTAATGTCAATGACATTGTGACATTTATAAGAATACTTGACACGTGCGATACGAGTATTATAATAGTACCTTTGTAAATAATTCAGAACTTTGTGTCCCACTTAAAGACACGTGCGCACAAGCAAGAAACAATGACAATAAAAAAAAAACATCTTATACCCCACTATGACACTTATAGATGGTTTTGAGTATATCTAGTTGGAATAGAAATAGAGTACCGAGCGATATAAAAATAAAATGTCCAATGGTTTCCGTCTGTGAGGCTCAGGGATACAGCAATCAGTCTTGTCGTGAATGTTTGATAGAATGTGAATGAGTGCACAAGTTTTGACATTCAATACAGAGATAAAATACATTTTTACTATTGCCACTTGAAAAAGGGCATTTGATTCATCGATAACAGTGATTAAAACTCTTTTCGCAGTCACTGAGTAAATAAAAACATTTTGAATTTGGAACAAGCACGAATTATACGAAAACGATGAAACGAAGCAAATAGAACGTGCTGATAGTACCAATTGGCTGGCTAAATGGAGCTATTCCATAGAGCTATACAATGTTTTTTTTTTTAAATATCCCGCCAATTTTAGTAAGGTTCGTTTCTATCTGTTATCGTGGTTGTTTTATGTAATTGGAAAATCTTTTATATCTATTATAATAAAATGAGTTCTTCCAGTGACGAAAATGAGACACTGGCTCCGGAATTATTTCGTCTTTATTTAAGTAGTAGTTTTCTACCTATTTTCTCGCAGTCAATGTTAAAACGTACAATACACAACCCGTGAAAAAATAATTCATCTCGGTCCTTGTATCCCTCGAATTAAATTCCCTTTTTTTTCACTTGTCGTATAATCTACTATTATTTGGCCCAGGTACACAATATTCACACAAAAAAAACTTGTGCTTCACGGCTGCGCCAAAGGGGCCCAGTTCAGCATAAATGCCAGACAACTAGTGCCTGGCGCTGCTTTTCAACTGAACCTTATATTACAAGGACTTACAGATATAAATATGTAGTTCGTATGCTATAATATACAACCTATACAGGGCATTGACAATATAGTCTGGGCAATCGACTAGATCGTACATACAAATTACATGACTAGATCTTATAGGAAAGTCAAGTGGAAAAATCTTAAGACGTGGTCCTAAATGATAATTATTATCATATCCGCATTTATTCTGTAATAAACGTTTGCAAGTAATGCTATCTTCATTATACTAAAGGCTTATAGCATACGTCAGAATCAGACATCTTTATTTTCATTGTCTCCAAATTAATTCATAACAGCAGATCTCTACTCAACAAAAAATCAGACGAAGAAAATTCAAACACAACCCCAGACGATCCAATCACCATTACTTTGCCATCAACGTGCCAGGTTCCCATGACACGTGCTAAATTAATTCCCAGTTCCGAACACGTGCGTTTGTCCGTGTCACTCGTAATGATTGTAAAAACTGTTTTTATGTTAATAAACCGATCAGGATCGGAATAGAGATGTTTTGGGTGTCCGGGAGGGCCCGCCGAAATTAGCAACAGTAATTTGGTTACCAACAGACTTTTGTATTAATAATTAAAGATACGCTCGCGTGGGGTGCGAGGGGACGCTCTAAAAGGACATTATAGTGATTGAAATGAACACGCGTATAGACTTTAGACTTCTTGAAGTCAACTCTTAGGTTCCGAGGCTCAAAGAGAACTAACTTAGCAACTACGCGGCACACCAAATATATCATGATTTCCATTCGGTTGTGTTAAAAAAACCAGTAGTTTTACGGTAACTGTCAAATTAGATACTTGTAAACTTCATGACTACCCTGATACAAAAATCATTTAAAGCAAATCACATACTTTAAATTTTATATTTACTATTTAAAATCACTAAAAATCTTATAATTTGGTCAAGGACGGCTAATGAGACACAATTGATTTTCTATTGGTTCCGAATCGGTGTCGTGCGGGGCTTAACAGGTTAATATTTGGAAATCATGACGTGATCTTTCTGGCGATCTTCTTCAGAAAGGTCAGTCGCAACCGACGTGTGTGTATGACCAGCACCCTAACACAGTAACCCAGTTTGAATCACAATCCGAGAGTTTTGAAACATATTGCTAATCTATTGCTTCATAGATTTGTAAAATTCGTCTGCTCAACCACGTAAATAATGGACATGGGTAAATTGTCAAAATGAAACCACACACGCAGATGTATGAACGTAAACGAAGCAAAAGGAGTATGTAAGGATCGTAGCAGGTGGCATTCTGTAGTTTATACCTACCACCGTGGAAGAAGGCGTGAGTTTAGGCATTTGTGTATTATGTATTAAAGATAAAATAATACAAAGTTTAAAATGTAAAATTAGTAGTTGATGAGGATGATTAGGTCCTTACGTGAAACTGAAAAGGAAAGTACGATGCATCTTTAATAACCGACTGCGTTTTAAACAAACTATGTGAGGATTAAACTTTCATGCTCACAGAATAACTAATCCACAATTTGAGAATGAGCCTATCCAAATAAGTTCGTAACTATAATACTTTTTGTATCTTGTCTAAATCACTTTAACTAATTCATTCATAAAATTAACCTGCGTCTGTCTTCCCGGCGTAATAAAAAAGATCTCGCTGAAGTCTTGTAAGGAGTCTGGCTAAACAGTATAATTTTAAATGGAGCAAATTGTCATTAAGTCGTTTTACTACTTACCTTTATATCATTTTCTTTAAAAGAAACTGGAAAACGTAGCGCCAGTATTTTATCTTAGAGACTTTTATATCCAAAGCTGACGGTTTTTTTATTGGACTCCTAAAATGCAAGTGTTGAAGCTCACAAAACTTACATTTTAGGAGTCCAATAATCTACTTTTCATAATGATATACAGGGTGGAATTTTGTAATGCCACCTGGAGGGAAAGTACTCTTAATACTGCAGATAGAAAATTTTACTCAAAGGAAACATTCCTTTATTTTTGAATAGAAAGCAAACTGCATTCAAAGATTTTCGAAAATTCTCTTCTCCCACACCCGGGAATCGAACCGGCTAAAATCTGAAAAAATTATACCCTGTACTTTTATTGCATCGATCGTTAGGGTCAATTATAAGGATGCAATCTTTCTAACAAACATGATAAATTAAATGAAAGGAAAACCAGGAAATCTGAAGTTACAAATTCAATGAGTCAAGTTAAAGCTCTTTAACTAACATCCATCTTTTGTAATGCAGACTCCTTTGCGACATACTCGTAGCTGCGTGTATGAGGTAATTTAAATATGGAATGTTAGATTAAAATTTGAAAATTAGATTGTCATAGTTGTTATTCACATTTGATTGTTTTTACAACTCATTTCACATTTTGTCTCACGGTGAAAATGGCTTATCAAGAACAGTTTGATTTAATGGAAGCTTATTTTTTAAATAACAAAAACGTGAATCTAGCTCTGCGGTGGTATGGAGAGAGATATCAAGACCGACAGGCACCAACTCGGTTCGTATTGAAAAGAATGGTAGAAAATTTAAAGAATACGGGTGGTTTCAAGAAGAGACGGCAAACTATTCAGCAAAACTATTTCGATGTTGAACTAGATGTTTTAACACTCTTTGAATCATTTCCAAAGGCTTAAAGTAGAGATGCTGCCGATGAATTAGGAACAACCCACACTCGCGTACTTAAAGTGCTGAAAAAGTATAAGTATAAATGCTATCGTGAAGGTCGGTTGGTGCAAAAATTGCATATTGCGGATCGTGACAGACGATTACAATTTTGTGAAAACATGCTTGGAGAAATTGACCGAAACCCTAATTTTTTGAGTAACATTGTATTTTGTAACATTGTTGTGACGAAACCAACTTCAGCAATAATGGCATGTACAATCGCCGCAGTAACCATTATTGGTCTCGAGTGAATCCTGTTCGTGTTCATGAAACTAACAACCAAGTAAGATTTTCTTTCAACGTTTGGTGCGGAATTATGAGAAATAATGTAGTGTTAGTCCACGTGTACGAAGGTCATTTAAACACTGTCAAGTATATTGAAATACTGGATCTCTTAAGAAACGACTTAAATGGTTTCCCCGAGGAAGAGCGAAACCAAATAATTCTACAGCAAGTTGGTGCTCCAGCACATAACAGCAGAATCACTACTGCCTACATTAATAACCATTTTAATACCTGGATTGGTACAAACGGCACAATCAGATGGCCTGCGAGATCGCCAGATCTCACCCCATTAGATTTTTTTTTTGTGGGGATATGTAAAAAATCAAATTTACATGAAATCTTATGCGAATGACAACGAGTTGAGAGTTGAAGTTCAGAATACGATTTATAATATTCACCACAACACTTTATTAAAGGTTACTAGAAATGAATTCGTTAAAAGAATAAATTTGTGTATCCAAGAGAATGGAGCCCATTTCGAGCAACTAATTAGTTAGTTTACCATTTTTTTGTAAATAATTAAATTAATTTAAGATTTCCTGGTTTTCCTTTCATTTAATTTATGTTTGTTAGAGAGATTTCATCCTTATAATTGACCCTAACGATCGATGCAATAAAAGTACAGGGTATATTTTTTTCAGATTTTAGCCGGTTCGATTCCCGGGTGTGGGAGAAGAGAATTTTCGAAAATCTTTGAATGCAGTTTGCTTTCTATTCAAAAATAAAGGAATGTTTCCTTTGAGTAAAACTTTCTATCTGCAGTATTAAGAGTACTTTCCCTCCAGGTGGCATTACAAAATTCCACCCTGTATATGTCAACCTCATATATACTCTGTTTAGCGTCTCAGATTACGTACTGCCGTTCCAATTCCAAAACGTAATAAGGAAACCGGCATGTCCTGGAACCAAAAATTCGAAGACATGTGACATCTACCAACCAACACTGGGCCCGCGTGGTGGATTACGGCCCACTCCGTTTCACAGAGAGGAGGCCTGTGTCCCAGCAGTGGGAACATTATAGGCTGATTATATGTTCCAATTCCATGGCTTAATTAGTAGAGCATTTATTTGACCGAATTTCCCAATAGGAGATATCGTCTCGTGTTGCTAATTCAATTTGTTGTCAATTTCATGGAAATAAAACCGTTCCCAAGAAATTACCCGATTCCCAAGCTCTTTGATTGGCTGTGGAAATTAGAGAAGCCTTTTAATACGTAGTCTTGACCGAAAAACTTTGTTAATTAAAAACCAGTTTAAATTTAGACCCAATTAACACCAAACCTAATATTTCCCAAATTTCCTGATTGAAAGTTACACCAGTCACAGATAAAAGGATTTGTTTTAATTTCTCTACTTTGACTGGCACTCTGCCAAATGATCGATACGTTTTGGCGGCGTGCCAGACCATATGGCGACTGGTCGAAAAAAAAGAAGAAAAAAACAACAGTTTACTTGTAGTACATAATTTAAGATTCATTTGTGGACACTGATTAAATATAGGGCTTTATTGGAGACGATATTGACTAGGAGTTTTTTGCCAGACCGGTTAAGTTTTATGATAATATCGACGATGTAAATAGTGTTTTCGGTTGAGGTCCTGGTTACCTTGCAAAAAATAATATGGCTGTGTCTATTCTTTCAGACAGTCAACAACGAATAAAGACTTAAAAGTATGTGGCATCATAACAGTCTCAAGCAATGTTAAAATCTCTTGTCTTGCAATCAAATTACATTATTTCATTGCCAATCTCCATCTTACAGCAAAGATGTTGTTATCCATAAAGAATAATATAAAATAAATCATCTATGAGGTTATGACGTTAATAAAAAACCAGCCAAGTGCGTATCGAACCACGCACAATGAAGGGTTCTGTACTTGGGATGAATTTATCCCAAAAACAAACTTAACATTGTAGTTGAAAAAGATGTTCTCCCATACATTCCAACTGCAAGTGTAAGTTGTAGTAAGTCGACTTTACTTGTTAACTTGTAAAGCCTACTTAGCTGTGATAGTTTCCCTTTTAACTTCGTTATATACGAGTATAACACTACTGCCCTGATTTTTTTCATATATCCATAAACAACCATTTAGCTAGCAACACTTGACTCCAACAAAAATTTGCCCTTTACGCAAACGGATCCCTGAATCAAAAATGGTTTTTACAGACCCGCAATATTTTTGAATGGCCTATCCAACGATCTGTACACCGTGGGACAGACGAGAAAAAAAAATATCATCCTCACTGCAAGGGCAAGGGAGGGAAGGGCAAGGGGTGCAAGGGAGGTACCCAATGTTTTTTTGTCAAGATTTTATGTTACCACTTTGTCGGCGTAATTAATATGTATTAAAGTTTTCTTGTACTAAGAGTCTCTGAGCTAAGCCGCGGATACACAGACAGACAGACGAACATGGCTAAACTATAATGGTTCCTTGTTGACTAAGGAACCCTAAAAATAATGGGCGAGGTCATTGACTCAAGGCCGGTGAACGTAAGGAAATAGAATATAAAATATAAGATTTTACCCGTGATCTTGTTCATGTAAGATTAAACATATATTACGGACATTATCATTATGGCTGACGTCATTACAAATCGTGGCTTGAGCTTTGATGTTTGGAAAAGAAGGCATTTTGTAATTGTGTCAGTAGAAATAAAATTATTCTCCCGCGATATTTTTGAGATTCGACACCAAAGAAGATTGGACCAAATGTAGATGGATTAATCGATTTTGTGAAAGATGGTGTGACTAGAAATGAGGTAAATATGAATACTGAAATGACGGCTACAAAAGAAAGCACGCTTCGTCTACCCGAAATATATTGTTATAAGGGCGGGAAGATGATGATAAAGTTCTTTGAAATTAGCTCCCGTATTGTTACGATTTGCTAGGATATCATTTTAACTTATTCAGCATACTCGTACGTAACTAATGTATCTTCTTATACGCGATAAGTTTTATGCTTGGCCTGAGCATATTCTAGTTTTTTCTCTCTCTTGGTGATTGTTTTGTAGGGACCATCTACTCATCCTATAGCAGTTCATATTCTGTAGTACTCTCTATGTAAAATAAAACAGACTAGTCCCACATTTATAGTTGTGTGGTATCTACAACGCCAGATACGAGCTACGCAACAAAAACCTGACGTCACACAAATCCTGCATCGCGCAAGCAGAGTTCACCGCGCGACTGGCATATATACAACACCCCGACATGTGACATCTACCAACTCGCACTGAGCCCGCGTGGTGGATTACGGCCCACTCCTTCTCACAGAGAGGAGGCCTGTGTCCCAGCAGTGGGAACATTATAGGCTGATTATGGTATTTAATATCGATCTCTTAATCGTTGACCAATCTATCCTAAAAACATCACATACATTTTTCCACCTGTAGAACAGGTGGAAAAATGTATGTGTTGGCAGGGTTGGCAAATGTTTCCACAGAAACATTTGCCAACCCTGGCCTCGACTAAAACCTGGAAAAGAAATCATCATCTTCACTTTAACTAGAGTTCACCCAATTGGCAAGGTGCCACAACAGTTACAAGCATCGATCCAAACATTAATATTCGTTCATTTGATTCACATTCAATGAGAACTCTGCTTTATGTCCGGTTAGAGCCAGACAGCGGCAAATGTTGATAAATTTGGAGCCTAACAATGTAAGTTTTCGTGTTTCTAGAAGGGGTGGCACGTGGTACGTTATTTTGAATTTATGTTTCGCCAATGTCATTGATTGATTGATTGATTGATTGTAGTTAAGACTATTTAACCAATCGAAGCAACCCTAATTAAACAGGTGGTCTCACCTTTGACACATGACGCCACGTGGTAATCATTGCTCATAAAATTATAAGTACCTAGCTTAAGCTTCCTATTTCTATAGCTGCTATTTGAGGTTGCCTAAACCCAAGATCCCTGTGAACTTCCTAAAGTTATCCCATTTGGAACTTGGTGCTTTCACCAAGGTCGGGAAATGGGAAATGGGCAACTTTAGACTTTGGGGAAATATGACATTTTATCATATTTGACAGCTGTGCCAACCGCCATTATCACGGTAAAGTAACACAAAGCTTTTCTTTCTTTAAAAGCAAATAATTTTGCAGCAACAGTAAAGAATGCACGGACTGACGTTGAGTAAATGTTGGAATACTTTACAAGAGTTTGCGAAGGTGGGATGTTGTTGCTATGCAGTTGTTTTGTGGGCGTTATTTAAGTAAATAATGTGGGGAATACCCAACTCAGTATTGGTATTTATGAAGCGGATGCAGCATTTTGTTAGCGTAATATGTTTCAATAATTGTAAACTCCTGTTCATATCAAATCTGACTGGGGATATTTATGTACGCAATTAATCAAGATGTTACAGAGCTGTGATTAAAAAAAGACATGATAGCTTTGACATCGAAGGGAAGTGTTTCTACATGTCCTTTTAGTTTCCTTATTGAGACGTGATCTTTACACCCAACAAAAAGCTCAATAAATTCGCACCACAGCTGCAGTTCCAATCAACTCGTCTCTTTTCAGCGCAAGCATTTCCATCACACCCGTGTCACAATTTCTTCGATTCAAAAAATCTTTCAATCCACAATCTGCCATCTCGCTCATCTATCACTAGTTCAACAAGTGAGACGGTGACAAAAAATCTGACAATCGTGTTCAACACATAATACCTCGACGTGAGGGGACGGAGGCTTAACAATGAGGCTCTAATGCAAACAGCGACGTAGCAAAAACGATCAACGATCGTAGGGAACGTTTGAACAAATACCACGAAGGGTGGTGCTGTGAAACAATGGGGATGCCGTGGTAAGGGGGCGTCAATGCTGAATTATCATTTATATAGAACACTGCAAATAGACATGAATGAGAGCCGAATAAAAGCGGAACTATCAGATTATGAAGGCATCGGGTATTTGCCAGTAATTCCGTTCCGGATTTTGTGCAACTGGGTTTTCTATTGCGTGGGCTGTGGCTAAAAATAATCGCGGAGGCTAGGCGTCTGAATTTATGTAGTACAACACTAGTAAATTCCATTGCATTTGATGCAAATCGCTCTGTGGTTGGGTTGGTTTCTGTGTTTCTACGGAATTGATTGAAATATAGCGTGCATCAGAAGCTGTTGCGGATTCGATGTTAGTTAAAATATAATTATGATTATGTTTCACTAGTTTGTTCACTCTATTGCAGTCGCATTGTGTAGTTTTAAAATCATTGTTTTACATGAATTACCGGCGAAACTGCGATTAGATATTTAATATTTGAGACACAAAAATATTTAATGTACTCAGACACCCGAAATAGTTGAACAAAATGTTGTATCAAACAATAAGTTGAAAATCACAAAAGTTTTAATGGCACTTACATCAAAGTTCTACATTTTCAATAACATTTACAAAGGACTGGAACCGTTCAAAAGTTTAGGTGTTTGAAATTCAGACCGTAACGCTAGTCATTAATGCCTATAGATTCAGAATAATGACCTAGGTTTAAACATTGGATATTTTATTAATCCTTCGATGTTTGTTCCTACCAATTTCTAGCCAGATCATGAATAATTTAAATTTAAATAAAACGAATAAAATAGAGCGATGTTCGCTAAAGTATACTAAGCTAAAATTAAACATGAACCAATGTTTGTAGAAGCCATAACAGTTTCGGAAGTTGTTCTGTGTTCCATGGAGCGTTTAAAAGCTAGCGGTATTACTGTCTAATTGCGCTCAAACAATCTTATTAGTACCTATATAATTAAAGAAATCTTATATAAGGTCAAGATGATCTGACACCCTTGGGAATTTATCAGGTCGGAAGATTTTACAAATGTTTTGCTGAATATTGCTGATGTACAAGTGTCATCGGGGTAAATCAAATGCATCAATTGGTTCTCATACAAAATGAAGAATAAGTACAGGCCATTCTAAGTATTTCAAAATTATCCATGTGCAGAATCTGTACATTGTATCCATCGTGAACATAATCATTGTACGTTGTTGCCGCAGATTTAAAAATAATGACATAATACCTACCTAATATTATAAATGCGAAAGTGAGTTTTTTAGTTTGTTTGTCAAGGCTCGTGCAGATAGACGCGACACCGCGACCGGTAGGACAACTTCTGTGAACTTTTCATCGAAATTTTTCCACTGGAGTCGCGTCTGTCTGCGGGAACCCTTACGCTTTCACGCTAAAACGGCTGAATAGTGAAATATTTGGATGCCATTTGGCACAGGGATAGACCATGACCTGGGTAGGTCATAGGATACTTTTATTCCGATATTCCCACGGGTTCGAGAATTATGGGGATGAAACCGCGGGGCGCAGCTAGTTGCTAATGTTTATAATTCTGTGATCAACAATTCCATACTATTTTAATCAAAAATGTTTTCAATGAAAGCGTTTTAATTATTAAAAAGCATATTTATACAAAGTTTCAGTTTTAAATTAACACGAGAATTCATAATAAATTGCCTCACTTTGAGCGTATGAAATGTTTTGATTAGTATGATGGGTCTTGTTTTGAAATTTTTAAACTTTGCCTTCACGCTGTGATGATAAATATTTAATAAATGACTATGTTACTCGAATGTTTTAACGGGACGAGATAGTGCGAAAGATGATTTAATTAGAAGAATTTGTTCAGGGTTATGTTACTGAGACAAAAATGAATAATGGATGTTGTTTGTTATTCTCGGTTGTCGGGTAATATCTCAAATTCTGAAATTCGGATTCCATTACAATGGTATATATAAGCACTGGATACTGCAAAAACCAAGGCTCTTTCAAATCCCAGATGCTTTTCTTCTCTTAAGAAGAAGAAGAAGAAGAATATATATTAAATTCATAATAACAAAAGAAAGATTGAGATTATTAGAGAAGTCGCAACAAGAATGGAAGTAATACTTTTGTACACAATTTTGGATGAATGAAAGCAACTCATTCACAAACTATTTCAATTAACAAAGCCCATTTTCAAACCATACAAAATCAATAGGCTGCAACCTATGGGCGGACATAAAATATAACGTCTTCACTTCGTTCCAGAAGTATCATTAGTAGTTAGTGCACACAAGACGAAGTTAAATTGCGATGTAAAGTCTCAACTAGGGTTAACAACAGACGTGCCGATCGGGGAATAGGGGACACTATTAATAAGTGGGTAGTTTTAATTTATTCACGTGTACTAGAATATTATGTGATTTTAAGTTGTGATGTAAGATTTTGCATTGATGATGTTGATGTATATATAGAAGATGACGTTATTATGAACGATCATTATCATGAAAGAGACTTCGGGGTTAACTTAAATAAATCTGGTAAATAATTTGATTTATAAACCATAGATATTGAGAATACGAAAGAAAGCCTTACACAATATTAACACTGTGTAACTGCAATGTATTAGAGTGTAAAGGGATTTTGAAAAAGGCCAAAATATAAATATTAATGTTGGTTGATCTTTCAACCCTATAGAAATATAGTCAAGCTCTGGCTAGAGCATTCTCAGCTATTACAGTTTAAAGTTTAAGTAGTGAATGAAATATTTCAAGCTGCAGTGTCTGTCGTAAAAGACGACTATATGCTTTTAGTGATGGAATGTCGCTGTAGTATAAACTAAGTAATGATTGCTAGAGCATTACTTACTGTCATTTACTCAATAGTAGTTTCTATTACTTAATCTCTGTTCTATACCAACATTGTCACAATTGATTCCAATCCCATAAATTCAAATGGTTATTTAAAATACCTCTCCAGTCCCTAAAGTATAATTTATTTGTAAGATATATATATATCTCTTTGTTTATTTATTCTTTTTTACTCAAGTACGTGTACAAAGCTACAGCAATAATCGGATTTGTTCGGACAACCACGTCAGTATCTTTGGAAGTATTGTTATTATGTAAATCTGTTCAAAAACCCACGTAGAAAAATCCGTATCATCTTTTACCATCTTCACATCAAGTTAGACTGTCTTTACAACCCCTATTCATAGTACAGACGATACCAGTATTACCAGAACATATTTATTGTTGGTACTTGCTGATAGGTGCTACGTATGTCACCTCGCTTACATGTTGAACTTAATTGCATGACTATAGTAACCACCCACCTATGTTTGAATTGATACTGTACCAGGAGTTAATCTGAAACTATATAGTGCTGTTGTATCTCAATCTAAGTTGGGATTTACTTTAGAACTAGCGACAGTCTAGGTAGCTTGACAACCTTGTTGGGTGATCGAAGATGGATCGCGAATTAGTTGGGTGTTGGTGTATATTTTGATGCACTAATAGATAGCTGTTCTGTTTTTTTTAAGATTTTGCTGTTCAACTACTTTTGAAGGAGTTCGCAGAGATGACAAACCTTTCAAGTGAATGCGTAGTAGCTCTTTTTAGATTGAAAACTTGTGTGTGGTTTTTGTTTGTCGCAAGTTCACTCTGTTTCACTCACTGTCCCCTGTGATATATCTTCTATATTTCATAGAATAGTTAATATCACTCCTGGTTTTCCCTTGCTTGCGCTTAATGATTATGAATTTTTTTCACTCTTTTTGCCACAAGAAAAGACAGCCATCAATATTAATCTCCACACACAAAAAAAAAACAATGACTTTCTATTTTAAGAAAACGCAGATGTAGCCAACAAGCAAAGCAATTTTTGAAGTTTCACCAACAAAAAATCTTCCGAATCACAAACCTGTCTAATTTAGTTAGGTGAGTTGAGCAATCTTGCCTGAGATTGTTCAGACTTTGTTTACATAATGTAGTGGAGATTCGCGACGTTTTCCTTCAACGTTGTTAATTTTCGAACAAAACTTTTGGAGCGAAGGTACGAGGGAGGTCGGTAACTGTCTACCGCTTGTTCTTGTTACTAGTTGGTATTTGTATAGGTATACGGTTTAATATTGGTAGGTGCGGATATTTTCTGTGCTGTCAACTTAAAATTTTACCTGTAATATTAAAGCAAAAATGATCTGCTACTAATATCATTCATGCTCGTTTTATTATTAATTATTATTGAATATATCATATAGATCATTTTAATATGTTTTATGTATGTATGTATTTATTGTATATATGTGAATGGTACTCCACATACTATCTGCAGTATTGTCTCGCATTTCTATCCAAAGGTTGTCTTTAAAAGATCGCTTTTAGCGATAAGACCGCCCATTGTGTCACCCTATGTAAAATTTCTACATTTATAGCTGTAATTTTTATGGTGTACATAATAAAGAGTATTCTATCTATCTATCTATCTATCATTCTGAAACTGCGGTATCAGGAGACAAACTTTCTAATATTAAATGGTTACGAACAATCAAATGGTGCACAATAGTAAAAAACAATGGTTTATAAGAGTTAGTTGGTACAGTCGCCAGCATATCTGGTTATACTAAACTGTCAAATTTCTCCAAATAATTTTAAACCTTAAAATGTTGGTGGTTAAGTTTAAAACCAAATGAGAAAATTTGACAGTTTGTGGTAACTTTATGTGCTGGCTACTGTACCTAGACAGCCTTATGAACTCTTGAATCAGTGGCTCTGTTTATTTTGGTTGAATCTGCAACGAAATTTATTATTTAATCTTTTAGGCTGTTCGTCCACCGCACCGTCAACGGGACGTTAACGAGACACGAGATGACGGTGCTGAAGTAGCGATACAAACATTTGCTATGGCCGCGTGTCCACCGAGATCCACTACCGAGACGTCGACGTTCGGTTCGAATAATCTCGTTTCTCGTTGACGTCCCGTTGACGTTATGCGGTAGACATGCAGTGTTAAACTTGATAGAAAGTTATTTTCTAGTAGGTAATAACACTTTGCCTGAGCTGGGAATTGAAATCGGATCTGCACGAACGTAAAACAGAGATAGTACATCTTTCAGCATATTTCTGTCTGCTTTAGAGCGTGATGTTCATTTATTTATATTTATATCAGTACTGGCATTTTTAGTACTCCCGTGTAGACTAGTATCCATCATTTATTTGTTTTCACATTTGTACGTTTCATTTTCAAAGCTGAAAAAGAAAATTTTGTTACGACTTGAACTGGGTTTCCAGCGTAAATTGTGGAAGGTAATGCAATTCAATTGAGATGCTTACCGTTTCCGTTCGACTGTGCGATTTGATTTGTTGTGATTTGTGTGTGTGTGTTAATGTACATAAATTCTGTTAATCAATGAGTGGGTTGTGTAAGAAGTAACACCTCTATTTTTATTTTCTTTTTTTTTAGTTGGGAAATTATCAAATAACATCTCCTTCCCGCTCTGGGCAGAGCGGGAGAGCGTGTCAAACTCTTACTGACTAAAACCCACCCGTGTTCCTTCTGTTGCCTGTGTTGCCAGAGGCCACGGTATCCCTTTCGGTCTTTCCCGCGAAGTAACGCCTCTTGTGGTGTGTAATGTCATTGCTTTTGGTGATACCCGTTAGCTTGTAATAATGTCGACAGCTGAGTGTCAGTTCATGCCCTGCTTAAGTTTTGTCCTTGTAAATGGTAAAGTGTGCTGTCGTTTTATGGGATTCGACCATCACGAACAATACCGTTGCACATTCTTGTCTACTTAGGGCATCATCTACCTCAACTCGACCCCAATTATCGCTTTCAAAATACAGATGTAGTGGTTTAAATATTTACATGGTATCAAACTCAAAATTAAATTTCCATTGAGAAAATAATCTTAAATGCAAACTAGAAGTCCTATAAAACCGTACAGTTAAAACTAAACAAGATAATTTCCTACAAGAAAATCTTTACAACGCAAACGATAGCACAGTTCCTTTTGTAACGAAATTGAGTTTCGTGCTCTAAGAACCGAGAATACGGGGTAACAAACTGGTCAAGTGATTCTGACTGGACCGTTTCCCTGGGGAATACAGGGGAAATCGGGGGAACACAGGGGAATATAGAGGAATACGGAAATTGTGTGCTTCTTACAAATACAAGTCTTTTACGTAGATTTGTATTATGTTAGTTGTGATTTGAGAAGGTTAAAATAATATTAACTGAACAGAACTGTCTCGTTGGTCTAGGTTGCGGTTGTTTTCATATTTGTAGATTGTCGTTACCTTCACCTATTTGAAATAAATCTGTCGCTGCCTTCAGGGGTAGAAATGTAAACAGACTTCGGAAATTGTTTTATTATGGGTTAATTTTTCTGCCTCGTTGGTTTAGTGGTCGCAAGCGCTACTGCTGAGCATGAGGTCCTGGGTTCGATTCCCGGGTCGGGCAAAGTGTTATTGAGTTTTTCTATCTGGAATTTCTCATTAGCAGCCCGGAGTCTGGATTTGTGCCCGGTTGATGGCAATAGGCTCGCCCCCTATTACATGGGACTTAAACATAACTGGTGAAATGTGGGTATACTACAGGTACACCTCTGCCCAACCCTTCTGGAAAACAAGGCGTGATGTTATGTAGGTTAAATATAAATAATTTATTTATTTAATTCTCTTTTTATTTTCGGTCAATTTGTCGTTGGAGTATTGAAAAGAGCGGCAGTTTTTCAGTCTAATAAATGTAAGATTGCCGAATAGTTTTTTTTTTAATCTGTGAATTTCTTAACATGACCTAAACAATGAATAGTATCGTAGTCACGAGATTTATTATTTTTAATAATATTATTTCTTTCCTGTCACATGGGGTTGCCTCTAAATAAATAATCATCATCATCATTCCAGCCGAAAGACACTACTTTTTTTTTTTTTTTTTTTTTTTTAGGTTGGGATATCATCAAATAACTTCTCCCGCTCTGGGCGGAGCGGGAGGGTGTGTCAGACTCTTACTGACTAAAACCCACCCGTATTCCTTCTTGTTGCCTGTGTTGCGGGGGCCTCGGTGACCCATAAGTACCTTCCCGCGACCCCGGCAGGCATCGGCCCTAGTGGACCCCTACTATGTGCTGACGACATCTCTTTGAGGCGCGCGTGGAATACAACGCGCCGTCGACCCGGGCCTGGTCCTTACCGGACGGTGAGCTACCCATTGCTCACCGTCCGCAAGCCCGCGCCTACGGTGGCCGGAAATCCGCCCGGGATTCCCGACGCCCTGGGCGTCTCCTGCGGCGGCTAGGGGCGAGAGGGCGCGAAACTTGCCTTTCCCTCAACCGTCCCGCCTCCTCCTTTGCGAGCATTACTGCTTCGCAGAAGGAGGTGACGGCTGCCCATGCCCTCTCGCTCCGTACCATGGCCTGAACCAGGGCCGGACGCGAGAGGTCTCTGCCGCCGATCGCCTCCACTAGGACACGGCGGTGCTCTGCCCAAGCCGGGCAGACCTCCACCGTATGCTCCACCGTGTCCTCCAGGCGATCCACACAGTGGTGACACCCGGACGTTTCCTCCCGCCTTATCCGACACAGGAACCTCCCGAAGCTGCCGTGTCCGGTGAGGACCTGCGTCACGCGGAAGGTGAGGACGCCGTGGCGCCTCTCCAGCCACTCCTCAAAGAGGGGACTTATCGCCGCAATCGTGGCGTGCCCAGCACTGGGTTGCAACAACCGTACTTTCCATGACGCCATGAGATCCCGCCGGAGCTCCGTCCGCTGTGCCGCGATTTCTCGCGGCAGCGGACTTACGCCCCGGCGTTTCGCCTCCTCGCGCCACTCCCATACGTGCGCGAGGACTTTTGCCTCCAGATCCCATGGCGGCAATCCGGCAAGGAGGCTCGCTGCCTCACAGGAGACCGTGCGGTATCCTCGGACCATCCGGATGGCCATGACCCTTTGGGCCGCGCTCAACCGGCGGGCTGGCCGCAGCGCCAGAGAGCGCGCCCATACAGGTGCCCCGTAGAGGGCCATGGACCGCACGACCCCCGCGTAGAGCCTCCGGCAGGAGGCGTTTGGACCCCCTAGATTGGGCAGGAGCCGCTTCAATGCAGCGCCCGCCCGCTCCAGTTTGGGAGCCAAACGTCGGAAATGCTCCACGAAGTTCCACCGGCTGTCGAGGACGAGTCCCAGGTACTTCATCGTCGACTCGACGCCGATAGAAACCCCTCCTACCGTTATTTGGGACCCCAACGGTGGCGCGTTCCGAGGACCATGAAAGCACATGGCCTCGGACTTGTGCAGGGCCACCTCGAGTCCCAATTGCCGGATCCTTTCGACGATTGTCGCAACCCCGCGTGCCGCTAATTCGGCCGCCGCCTGGTGCGACCTCCCCTGCGCCAGGACCAACGTGTCGTCAGCGTAGCACACTACGCTGACGCCGCTAGGGAGGTCGGCGCGCAGCACCCAGTCGTATCCGATGTCCCACAGATGCGGCCCCAGGACCGATCCCTGTGGGACACCGCACGACATCTCTTGCCGGTTCCACACTCCCTGGTGACCGGGGTAGATGACGGCCCTGTCCGTCAAATAGGCCTCGACCACACGACAGAGGTAGGTCGGCATCCGGTGATACCGGAGTGCCTCCCTGATGCAACTCCAGGGCAGGGTATTGAAGGCATTGGCGATGTCTAGGGACACCGCCAAGACGACCCCACCCTGGGCAACAGCATTCCCCGTCGTCAGGGCTCGCACACGCATGATGGCGTCCACCGTAGAGCGCCCTCTGCGGAAACCAAACTGGCTCTCCGCCAAATCCGGCCCCACCCGCACCAGCTGGCCGACGAGGCGGTCTGCAATTACTCTTTCAAAGAGCTTGCCCACCTCGTCGAGCAGCACGATGGGCCGATAAGCGGACGGAGAGTCCGCAGGGCGCCCTGCCTTCCTTATGAGGACCAGTTTCCCCGTCTTCCAGCGAAGCGGGAACTGGCCCCTCTCCATGCATGCGCTTAGGAGCCCCCTAAGTCGAGGCCCGAGAGCCTCCAAGGCCAGGACCCAGGCCTTCCCAGGTAAGCCATCGGGTCCTGGGGCGGTATTTTTGGCATTAAGCCTGCGTACCGCCGCTCTCATTTCTCCCTCGGTCACCTCCGGAGCATCGTCGTCGTCGTCGGCGGTGTGGTCCGCATCAGGCAAAGCAGTAGGCGGAGCCATAGGCGGGGAGGAGTGTTCCCCTCGCGAAGGGAACAGAGCGCTCACCACGTCCTCCATAAGCTGGGGCCGGAGACTCTGCGTTAGCGGGGGAGCCCATGGGCGGAGTTTATCCCGCACCACCTTGTACGGGCGTCCCCACGGGTCCCTGTCTAGAGTCCCCAGCGACTCCTCGCGGGCCAACCCCCTGGCCCGCAGGATCTCCGCTTGGAGGGCGGTCTTCGCTGCTCTGTACCCCTCGTATAGCTCCGCCTGAATGGCTTCCGTATCCGGAGGTTTGATACGGAGCCTGCGGTGCCTGGTGTACCGGCGTCGCGCAGCCACGCACGCAGTGCGCAGAGCCGTCAGCTCCTGCGACCACCAGTACACCTGGCGCGAGGCACGTCTAGGCTGGACCCGGGGCATTGCCACGTCACATATGTCGGACATGGCCTCCCGGAACCACTCCGCCTCGTCGTTGATGTCGGCAGGCCTGTCCGGTGGTTACACCCAGGCCTGCATGATCGAGGCTTCCAGGAGGAGCTCCCGGTCCAGCTGCTTCAGCGCCCACCGCGGACCACTCGGGGCCCGTCGGACCGGCGCGTCCGAGGTCTGGGCGGAGACGTCGAACCGGATATACCGGTGATCGGAATAGGTCTCCACCCCCTCCATGACACGCCAGTCAACTACACGCGGCGACAGAGCGGGGCTGGCGAACGAGATGTCCACCACTGATTCACCCCGCATCCGCACACACGTGGGGACAGAACCCCGGTTTAGGACGACCAGGCCTGTCTCCAGGGCCCAGTCCTCCACCATCCTGCCCCGTGTGTCCGTTAACCGGGAACCCCAAGCCAGATTCTTGGCATTGAAGTCCCCGAGGACGAACACGGGGAGGGAACCAAACCCGACGACGACGTCTCTCAACTCCGCAAGGGAGTTGTGGAGCTCGGCAAGAGTTCGGTTCGGAGAGAGGTAGACCCCTACCACGACAATCTCCCCGAACCGTGCTGCTACGCAGCCCCGTCCTCTCTTGACGGCCTCGAGGGACGGGGTACCGGCGGCGGCCGACGAAATTAGGGTCACTGAGCCGCTCAGGTCCTCCACCCAGTCATCCCTGGGCGGGACAAAGTACGGCTCAGCGACCACGGCGATGTTAATCGACCACTGCGCCATGCTCTGGAGCAACAGATCCTGAGCGGCGGCGCAGTGGTTGATGTTCGCCTGGAGGAGGCGTAATGGGGCCATTAATGGCACTCCATGTCAGCCCCCTCTTGGGCCTCCTTCCCAGCCCCCTGAGAGGGGCCTGCCGCAGCGGCCACGGTGGTGGCGGCGACGACGGCGGTGTTGGAGGCGGCAGCGGCGGTGGCAGTGGTGGCGGCTGCGGCGGTGACGGCGGTGGCGGAGGGCTTGCCTCTGGCCCTGGCTTTGGTGGGTGGGGCGCAGGCCTTGCCCCCCATCCGGTGCTCGGCCGGCTTGCCAGCCGCCGCACATACGGCACAGTGCGGCGTGGCGTTGCAGGAGCCGGCCTTGTGCCCGGGCTGACCACAGCGGTAGCAGAGACCGCTGCGGTCCACCTCCGAGGTGCAATTCGCCTGCACGTGGTTGCCCACCTGGCAGCGGAAGCACCTCAGAGGTCTAGGTTCCAGCAGTTTCACCTGCGCGGAAACCCAGCCCACCAATAGCCGTTGGCCCTCCCCGGTTATTTTTCTGGCCGCCGACACGGGGCAGCTCACCATAACGGTTTGCAGCCCCGTGGAGTCAGGACGGATGGTGCCTGCCTTCACCTGCTCGGCAGAGCATCCCCCGGTCCTAACCACTGCGGCGACCACCTTCTCTTCAGTCGCGGAGTCGTCCAGGCCCGTGATGCGCATGCTAGCGCATTTGGTGGGCCTGGACACTCGGACTTCGTCCGCATTTAGTGACGCCCTAAGCCTTTCGGCCAGGGCGTCAGCGGCCGGGCCACTAGCCCTACCGGGGACCTCCACCATTCGGGCCCCAGTCGCCGTCACCTTCATTTTGAGGCCTTTTGCTGCGCCGAGCTCCTCCAGGCGCACCGCCTCACCCACCTTCGCCATCACCGTCCTATAGGACACGCCCTTCTTTTCCGCATCCGGCTGTTGTGTGATCACTACAGCTGCGGAATTCGGGGCGCGGAGCCTAGCCGCGGCGGTGCGCTCCTTGCGCCGCTGCCGCCTCTCCCTCTTTTTGGCCGCCCTCTTTGCCTTAACCGCCTTCCTCTTCTCTCCGGCTACTTGCCATTCGGCATCGGCCGGAAGAGATTTAGGAGGCGGGGGCGGCCGTCTTGCCACCTGGGCCGCCAGGGTCGGAGCCCTCGCCGTCGGGGCTGGAGCTCTCGCCGCTGGTGCTGGAGCCTTCGCCGCCTGCGCAGCAGCCGCACCCTTTGGCTGCCCCGGTGAGCCCCGTTTGGCCGTGGCACCTGCGGCGGCTGCATACGAGGCCGGTTTCCGCTGGCCAGAATTCAAATTCAAATTCAAATTCAAATTAATTTATTGTAGAACATAGGTAAAGTAAGATGATACAATATAGTTATGCATATAGGTCTGCTATGTCTCGCCATTGAGGCATACAAAATTCATAATACGTTACAGGATAAGAACAATTAAACACTAAGTAATTTAAAATACAACAATAATAATCATTAGCAACAATATAATTATTTGAAAAATTGTGATTTGTTATTATTATTTACATATTATTCATTATTATATATGTCAGATTACATGTCACATTGTATGTCAAATTAAATGTCAATTATATGTCAGATTCCAAATTATTCTTCAAATTCACTGCGTGAGTTTATCAGTAGTTTACATTTAATTTTCATTACTGCTTTGTCATATTAAATGTCGACTGGTTCAGTGTTTTGTCATTTAAAAATTCTTTAATAGAATAATAACATTTAGCTATAAGGAATTGATGTAGCTTCTTTTTTAAAGTATTTATGTCACTTATATTTCTCAATAAAGGTGGAAGGCTATTATATATATGTGGACCCATACAAAAGATGCTCTTATGCAAAAGTTTTGTTTTGCTAGGTACAATGCGCAATTTGTCTTTGTGTCTGGTCCTAGTATAAAATTCAAATAAATTAAGATTTGATTTTATGAACATTATGGTTTCATAAATGTATACACTAGGGAGAGTTAATATTTTTAAATTTATGAAATGTGGCTTACATGAATCCATCCGTTGTAGATTGCACATTGATCTAATACAACGTTTTTGAGCTTTAAATGCACGGTCTTTTTCTACAGAGTTACCCCAAAAAATGATACCGTAGCGTATGATTGAAGCAACATATCCATGATAGGCAGTTAGTAATGCATGTTGATTGACATTATTCTTTAATCTGTAGAGGGCATAAGAGCTCTAGGCATAGAAGGCGGCTGGCTCGCCGCCAACGGGGGGCGCAGGACGATGGCCTCCAGGGCGGAGAAACGGCTCTGCAGGGAAGCCATTTCCTGCCGCACAAGGGTCAGAACCCGGTCCTCTACAGGCACGGGCCGTCCCTGTCCCTGCTGCTGCCCCCCTTGCGGCTCCATCCGGGGGCCGTCTCCTCGGAGCCCAGCCAGGTCCGCCCGGAGCTTCTCGTTCTCCTTTCGGAGAAGCTCCATGGCGGCTGTCAAGCGGGCGATCTCCGCCCGCATCTCGGACATACTGTCCTGGGGAGGCCCGAGGTGAAGGGCCTCCGCTGCCGCCACAATAGAGGCCGTGGCCGCGGCTATGGCCTGATCCTTAGAGGACCTGAGCCTCTTAATGGATACTGCCTTGATTGCGCTGGCCACGACCTCCGCAAAGCCGTCGACACGCTCTAAATTGGAGCCGCCAGCGGCATCCGGTTCACCACCTGGGACCTCTGAGAGGTGGCGCTTCTCGGCTCGCTGGGCTGGCTTGGCTGGGCTGACTCTGCTCGGCTCGCCAACCTCCCTGGTGGTGGGCCCTCTATCCAAGACTTTCCCTCCTCGGGCCCCCCCCCGCCGGCTGGAGTGGATCTTTTGCCGCTCTTTCTGGCTCAAAACCCACTCGTCGGAGGACGACCCCGAGTTGGGGCGCTTGGGAGTCCTAATGAACTCACGGTTCCTACCGACCACTTCTTTTTGCACAGAGCTCTGACCTGAGCCCTTTGCGCTGGATGCAGCGTCGGACTCCGACCCTGCATCACTCCCCTCCACTTGACTTTTTGTCTGTTTTTTGATGTTACTGAAAGACACTACTGGACACAGGCCTCCCCCAATATTGGGGGGTTTGCCATAATCGCCACGCTTGGCAGGCGGGTTGGCGATCGCAGTATGGTGTTAAAATGCATAGAGGACGCTGCTGCCCATTCTCTAGTAAGTCCCTTAGTCGCCTTTTACGACACCCATGGGAAGAAATGGGATGGTGCTATTCTTTACGTCTGACACCACACGGAACAAATAAAATATAAATAAATAAATAATATAAATAAATAATATTTACGAGATTAATCACACCATTGTTTACAACGCAATGACGTGTTGAATTAAAACCTCGTCCAAAACCCTTTAAAACTGAGAAATTTATGTTTTCCAAACGCCCTATCAAGAAGTTTATTTTTATAAAATAAAATATCACCCCATTGTGTGCTGTGTACTCATATAATCATATATTTTCTTGAACACAATTTGACACTGAGTCATCGTGACGCTCGGTAGACGTAATAAGACGAATATCCTCATATTTTGATAACTTCTCGCATGACACTTGAATTTTGAAAGTTAACTATAAGTAAAAGTCTTAAAGTTTAAATTCGCATGCTCCTGAAGTAATGACAGTGTCACATTTACTTTTCAAGTTGAATATAAGGAACGCAGGAGAAGACATTTTTATGGTGACGTTGAAAAATATACTTTAAAATGGTGCATGATTTATAACAGGAGTGTCAAAAATGCATTTGATTATACGTATGATCTAGGTCAGGGATTCCCAAACTATTTTGGGCAAGAGACCCCTTTTCCAAAATGAACTGATACCTCAGACCCCCATAGCCATTTTTTTTCATCTTGTACGAATTTGTGCACGCTTTTCGACTTGTTGAGTTTTTTTTAAGTATAACAATGACTAAAATATTAGTCATTCTTATAACAAGTTGGTACACGTAACACAACTTATACAGTATCTTGAAAGTTTCAAATAAGAACTTGTGTTAATTAATAGGGGTCGATTTTTAGACCTCGTTGACCCCTAAAATCAGTTTTCGTTTATGTCGACCCCTAGGAAACCGATATCGACCACTTTGGGAACCCCTGATCTAGGCTATGCCTATATTTGCTTGGGAAGTGAAGCAATCAATCTGTCTAGGCTTTTCCCAACTATGTTGGGGTAGGCTTCCCGTCTTGCCCGCCATGTTGGGCCGGCACCAACCGGGGATCGCGGAGGTCGCATTAGATCCCGTGATCCCCGATGCAAGTGTGGGAGGGGAACACCGGGGTGGTTTTTAGTCAGGATTTTCCACCCCGGAACAAAAAAAAAGAAGCTTCCCGTCTTCCCGGTGTCACCACTGCGTCGACTGCCGGGAGGACACGGTGCGGCAACGCTAGCAGAGTGCGCCGCTTGGGAGGAGCCGCGCCGTGCCCTCATCTCAGAAGTAGGCAGCGACCTGTCGCTGCCGGCCGTGGTCGACTCCATGGTCAGCAGCGAGGAGTCCTGGGACGCGTGGTATGCTTCTGCGAAACAGTCATGTTGTAGAAGAAGGCTGCGGAAAAGGAGCAGGAGATCTCTTCCACTCACCATACCCGCAGCAGGTGTACTGGACGTCGGTGGAGGGCGGACAACGCCCTCTTCCAGCCCCCTAAATGGGTCCAGGGACGACGGGCTGGGGGACATTCGATGCCCCTCACACAGCAGGACCCGAGGTGGCGGTGCGTAGTATTCCACGCGCGCCTCTATTGTACATCGCGGGGGGAGTTTTACACCTCATTCCCCCCGCGGCCCTAAGGTGGCCCGTAATGGCGGGCCGGCACCAGCCGGGAATCGTGGAAGTTGCACCAGATCCCATGATCCCCGGTGCAAGTATGGGAGGGGAGCACCGGGGTGGTTTTTAGGCAGTAAGAGGGTGACAGACCCCTCCACCCGACCTAGGGCGGAGGACATCCAAGAGGATTTTCCAACCCGGAACAAAAAAAGGCTCCTAGCTTAATCTTATCGGATGCAGCTGTATACCATGTTTTACATGAATCGTTTGCCTATCTTACCTGACCACGACACAGTCACTGAGTAACACGATAACCGTTGATAAAACTGGTTGATTGCTTGTGCATACTTGTGCTTGGGAAGAGAAGCAGACGGAGCAAAATGAAATGGTATTATTTTAGACAAGGAACTCATTACGTATGTTTTATTGGGTAACTAGCTGATCCGACAGACGGTGTCTTGTCGAAAAGTTCATAGGAAAATCCCATAGAAAGAGGACATTCAGTTTTTCCCGAATTTGAACAGTTCTATATACCTAAACCTAATACGCACAATTATTAAATCGGTCCAGCCGTTCTCAAGTGATGCGCTTCCCAACGAACAGAATTTCATTTTTATTGATACAGATAAAGATGTGTAGTCACTACTAAATAGATTTTAAATACATGTGTTATTCGTATTATGTTAATGAATATTAATTTCAATACATACGACATATCATCATCTGCCTAGCTTTTTCCCAACTACGTTGGAGTCCAGTCTTACCGGATACAGCTGAATACCAGTATTTTACATGGAGCGACTGCCCATCTGACCTTCACAACCCAGTTACTGGGTAACACGATACCCCTTGGTAACACCGGTTGTCAGACTTTCGAGCTTCTGACGACCCGTAACGACGATCAAAGATCTACAAATGACAGGGACCGACGGCTTAACATGCTTTCCGAGGCACGGAGGGGTCTTGGTATGTAAAGATGGTCACCCACCCACGGACCAACCGCGGCAAGCGTAGCTTAACCTGATCGATCGACCCGTGCGGCTGTAGCCACAAGCCCTCATTAACATAGGACATAATGACTGTTATTTATGTTTTTCCTCCCAATTGCACTTTGCCTTTCTTAAAGAAAAACTGCTAAAATATTCACATTAAATGAAACAATTTAATCAGTAATTCATAGAAATAACTATGTATTTTTATGTACATGACTAATAAAATAAATGGACTGTTAACAATTTTACGAATTCCCCTATTATTGTTATTGTTATTGAAAATACGTGACTGTATTACGTCTGCTCTCAAAACGGTGAAGGTAACATCGTGAGGAAACCGGCTTGTCGCAGAACCAAAAATTCGAAGATATGGGACATCTACCAACCCGCACTGCGCCCGCGTGATGGATCACGGCCAACTCCCTCTCACAGAGAGGTGGCCTGTGTCCCAGCAGTGGGAACATTATAGGCTGATTATGACATGTCATTATCACAATTACATACTCGTACTATTCTATTATAATTTATTTTTACAGTTAGAATACAATTTTCCTCGGTTGTAATTAATGTAAGTAAATCATAATTGTACTTTATACCTGAATAAATTCTATTATTATTATTATTTCTAACAAGCTAGAACTAGAAATGAAGATGGATACAAAATAAAGGAGATTAGGTACCTAATTGGATCTCGTATCCAATAACTATCAGCTCATAATGAAATGCTCATTTTGCTAACAATATTTTTACTATTCGCGTTCAATATATTTTTGTATGCGTATTTGTAAAGCTAATAAAAGCATAAAAGCTCGACAAATACATAAACATTTTGCTGCATATTTTAATCACTGCACTTATTGAAAAACGTACAGACAGGCTTGTAAAAACATTACCCAGCAAAAATATCTACGATATTCATGTGTTTTCTTCTTTGATATCGAAATTCGCATTCAGCGAAATGCTTGCTTTCTGCGCCGAGTACATTCCTTCCGTGGAAACTCCTATAAAACTCATGTGTGCACATATTTTCTCTACCAGTTTGAAACAACGGGTAGGCTGGAGTAATTCAGCTGAGCATAACGCAGGGCTGCGAGATCAAACGCTCGAAGTTTATGGTGTTTGCGTCTTTCTGTATGAATAGATATGCTTCTGCTTTTATGGCTGTGTTATAGGAAATTGCAGTTGTATTAACAGGTTTATGAAAAGTCTGAAAACAAGGTTCTTGCGTTATTTATTGCTTGCACACATTTTTTTTTTGTTGGCTGTGCCCAGATTATTACACATTTTTTTTTCGAAATGTAAAAACTACATTGTTGAACGTGTCACAATTTCCTGTAAGGGACAACCCTGATACGTTAAAACCAACACTTAGATATGAATAAAATCGATACGTAGAGTTATGAATGAAATAAAACGTCGTAAATCAATCTGCCTAGCCTTTGCTCGACTTCCAGTTTAATCGGATTCAACTGAATACCAGTATTTTACATGGAGTGACTGCTGACTTGACCTACACAACCCAGTTACTGGGTAACACGTTACCCCTGGTAAGACTGGTGGTCAGACTTTTGAGCTTCTGACTACCCGTAACGACTGTTAAAGATCAACGAATGACAGCCGGGACCAACGGCTTAACGTGCTTTCTGAGGCACGGAGGGGTCTTGATATAAAATGAACGGTCACCCATCATCAAAACGGCAAGCGTAGCTTAACCTTCGATCGTGCCGGGCAGTTGTTACCATTCAGCATCGTGGCTGAATGGTAACAACTCCCCCACTAATTCCTCCTCATCCACCTCACCCTCATCAATTTGTAGACACATACCAAGGTGTTCTAGGCGTTCCGTGAGGTACAAATATACAATATATAATTATTTTTTTTTACAAATTATAGTAAGTCTTTTAACAAAATGAGCTGCCTATTACTTTAAATTAAATTATACTTCGAACAACTGTATACACGAAACGAAAACGTCATAAATATACGTGGTAAATTGTATGATTCCCCCTTCTCCCCAGCTCCATGGTATTAGGAAGATTTGTCCTCAAATAAGATTATTCGAAGATACCTAGATAACCTAAGCAATTGTTAAACACACATGTATGATTATTCTTTAATTCGGGAACATTCTATAAGCATGCGCTAAAAATAAGTAAAAAATAATAATAATAAAAATAGTCCTCCAGACCGAATTTCGGCCTTGGTGACCAATCTCAGCGGAGACCAGCCTTCGGCGCCGGAGATATTATAGTAGGTACATAAGTGTGTGCGCAGACACAGGTGCACTCTCTCTTCGCTCACTCTCATAGTCCGATGGGGCGGCAATCCAACGCGACCGGAGAGAGATCATGCGCAGGGCCAGCGGCTTAAAGTACTTTCCAAGGCTCGGGGGTATCACACCGCCTACTTCCAAACTCCTGGCTATTACTAAGAAATTCCTAATAGTAGAACCCAATAACACTTTGCCCGACCCAGGAATCGAATCCAAGACCACAGCAGTCGCGCTTGCAACCACAAGACCAACAGAGCAGTCCAAAAATAGGTACCTAAGTACATAACGGTACTGACAACAGTTTTTATCATTACCTTGTACATCTATCTATTTCTAAACTAAGACTTAATTGCAACCTACTTTCTCTGTATCGATCGATCATTTCGAAATATAGGTACCAGTCTTTTAGTTATAATAACACTGAAAATATCTACTTCAACTCTACAGAGGCTTAATCTGACGTTCATGATATCGATTGACCGCGGTCCTATTGCCCGGCTAATCTCAGCCATGATTAGGTACATCAAAGAACACTGCTTCATATCTTTCTGTCACTATTCGGTCCCACTAGTTGTTTTTAAGGAAAGTACGAAAAATCATTAGCTCCTTTCAACTGAAAGAGTTTTTGCCTGAAACCAGGCAGCAGTAGAGTGATGAAATAAAAAATAAACCTGCATTAATATAAGCTCACAAGGGACAACGCTCGCAAGGGTAGCTCGCCGTCCAATAAGGACCATGCCCGGGTCGACGGCGCGTTGTGTTTCAGAGATGTCAGCACAAGTGTAGGGTTCCGCTACGGCCGATGCCTGCCGGAGTCGCGGGAAAATCCGACAGGGATACCGTGGCCTTTGGCAACACAGGCAACGGAAGGAACACGGGTGGGTTTTAGTCAGTAAGAGTCTGACACCCCCTCCCGCTTCGTCCAGAGCGACAGAAATTTTTCCGAACCAAAACAAAAAAAAAAGGTACATCGCTGAAAGAAAAAATAAGATAAAAAAATTCTTAAAAAAGAAAAGGTTCAACACCTGATCTATACAAAATTAACCCAATCAAATCAAACACAAAAAGTAACAAAAATGATTAGTTTTTGTTACTTTTGTAGTGACAATTTTGAATATACTCTTTTTTACCGAAAAATATTTGTTTAAATTAATACGAGTATAAGCAAACCCAGTGGTAACGGCTGCGACTTACGAGTTTTTGGTCGTAGGTTCGAACCCAGGTGCTTTATTTTGTGTAAATTATTTCATCACCACTGCTCTCAAAACGATCAAGGAAAACACACATCGTGAGGAAACCGGTATGTCCTAGAACCAAAAAAGAAAACATGTGACATCTACCAACCCGCACCGGACCTGCGTGGTGGATTACGGCCCACTCCTTCACACCGCGAGGAGGCCTGTGTCCCAGCAGTGGGAACATTATAGGCTGATTATGCTAAGCAAACCAACATTTAATATTGTAATACATAAATTGAAGTATTTAGGAAGCAATATAATGATTAAATTTTGTTTTTAATTTGTTAGGTACAGTCCCCAGCACATAGTTACCACAAACTGTCAAATTTCGCCAAAGGATTTTAAACATTAAATTGTTGATGGTTAAGTTCAAAACCGAATGAGAAAATTTGACTGTGGTAACTTGCTGTGCTGGCGACAGTACATAAATTAATAAGCAAATTACAATTAAAGGTCAAGTGTAAAAATTGTTACTAAAAATTTCTTGATTCTCCTTTACCTTACTTATAGAAGTTGTCAGATAATATTTCACCAAATAACAAAATGTTACCATATTTTTCGGCATGTAAATAAATTCAATAAGCCGTGCTCGATATCACAGATGTATGTTTGTTTTTCCTACAACAATAACTTTAGATATATCTGACTTCAGAAACTACTCCATTTGTTTTCTAGCCAGATGCTTTCGAAATAAACTTCGGAATAGATACAATTTCGTTTGTTATTACTTTGTTTTTATTTGCTTTGCATTATGATCTGTCACTATCAAGAAACTTTCCTTTGCACAATGAAAATTATTTTTGACAGATTGTTTCCTGGATTCAGATTTTTTATGGTATTGCTTCTGGGACCACTTTATTCCTCACACACTGGCTTATTACTTGTTAAAATATTATAAAAATCCTCTTCTTTTACAGTGTTTGTAAATATGTGAGCACCATATATCTATCACATTAATAATTTATCTGTTATTGCATCATTTATTTTAATTCTTTTTACCCATTGTGATGTAGTAATTTTATTCTAGGTGCATCTTTTTCACATATAATTATATTATTAATGTAGGTATACATATTGTTAAATGTAATGTAAACATTCTAAAAAGTAACAGTGGAGTTTCTTGCCCATTCTTCTGCATACGAAACTGCCTTTTGGAAGGGGGTAACTAGAATCAGTTCTATTTTTCTGTAAATCACAGTGACCTTTATTCTCGTTACAATAAGGTAAAATAACTGAAAGGACTGTAGTTAATTTCTGTGTTGATAAAGGTCATAGCACACATATCAACTCGGAAAGGGATCGCCACCGTTTCGCCGTCAAACAGGCGTCAACCTAACGTAAGCACGTAACCAAAGCGGATCAACAGCTCCGATACGTTGATTTGGTTACGGCTAGGCGACGCCACGCTTAGGGCTCGCCGACTGCTGGTTGACCTTGCTGGCACCAGATCAGGCTGCGAGAGGGGTGAGAGGGGCAAGGGACGAAGAGACGAAAGCTCGGGTACTGAGAGACGTAAGTGCAGGGACGACGAGCCGTAAGCGCGGGTACTGCAAGTTGACCACGCACCACCGTGTTTCGTGAGCTTTTTCCCGAGGCGAGGCGATTTCTTTACGATTCCGATTAGTGTGCGTTGCGGTAGAGATTTTCATGCAAAGAATACTGAATGGCTCAAGATGATCCGGTGACGATCCCTTTCCGATTTGATATGTGTGCTATTTCCTTTACTCGTTCAGGAACTGAGCGTTTATCTTTCTTTCGTAAAATATTTTCAATAAATATTTGTGATTGAAAATTCTTATGCAAGATAAAACAGTTATGTGAAAAATACAGTTTCCCTGGACTGTCTGAAAGTAATATATTGGCTACATTTTTACTGCTTTAGTAATAGAGTACCTACATTGTTGCAATTTCTTCATAGCTTTTGCCCGCGGCTTCGCCCGCGTAGATGTCGGAAAATATCCCACGGGCACGTACTACCCGGATTAAAAGTAGTAAATACATAATCAGCCTATAATGTTCCTACTGCTGGGACACAGGCCTCCTCTCTGTGAGAGGGAGTGGGCCGTAATCCACCACGCCGGCCCAGTGCGGGTTGGTAGATGTCACATGTCGTCGAATTTTTGGTTCTAGGACATGCCGGTTTCCTCACGATGTTTTCCTTCACCGTTTTGAGAGCAATGGTGATGAAATAATTTACACAAAGTAAAGCGCTTGTCCGGGTTCGAACCTACGACCTACAACTCGTAAGTCGCGGCCGTTACCACTGGGCCACCACTGCTCCTAAAGTAGTAAATCCTATGTGTTAATCCACAAAAAATAAAATGTGTAGGTAACTAATAGACTAAGCGTTGGGCTGTTCGCTCACACCACGGTATTTTTCTTACTTTTAGCATTTTTATTCCCGTCGTAACTTCTAAATGAAAAGTCCGATTCGAATAATCAAAGAGGAATTTATTTGTATATAATCAACCTTGATTATGAAACTATTTAGTTGGATAAGGATATCTTAATACGAGTATTAATGTCATCATCTTTCAATTCAACCCGTATTTTGATTGACTAATTTAAAGAAAAAACGGTTATTGTGACTTAACTATAATATTTAGACATATAGCCTCGAGGACTTTTTTGTGTGTAATTATGAGTATTATAAATATGTAGTACATTGTTTTATGTATCATCAATAGTTTTTGGAGTACACGCAAATAATGACTTTTGTATGCAATTTTTTGATACCTTGGGTTACATTATTGTAATTTTCGTAGGTATTTCTATTTGTTTTAATTAGAATACAGCCCATGTTACTCGCTGATAATCTAGCTTTTTATAGGTGAAATATTTTTTTAAATCAGTTATGTAGTTTTTGAGTTTATCAATTACAAACAAACAAACAAACAAACAAACAATCAATAAATCAAATATTTCTTCATAATATTGGAATAGAGTAGTTTTTGGCCGCGGCTTTAACGGCGTAACGTACTAACGGGATAAAAAGTATCTTATGTCATGGCCAGGTCCATCACCCAGGGCATGGTCTACTCGGTCGGCGGAGGTGATCTCTCGCGTCCAGCCCTGGTCCAGGCCATGGCATGGGCAGCCGCCACCTCCTTTTGCGAAGCAGTAATGCTTGTGAAGGAGGAGGCGGAACGGGTGAGGCAAACTTCGCGCCCTCACGCCCCCAGCGGCGCAGGAGACGCCCTGGGCGTCGGGAATCCCAGGCCGATTCCCGGCCAACGTTGGCGCGCGTTTGCGGACGGTGAGCAATGCTTAGCTCACCGTCCGCGTTAAGTTTTACGCGCGCCTCAAAGAGATGTCAGCACAACTGTAGGGGTCCGCTAGGGCCGATGCCTGCCGGGGTTGTGGGAAGTCCAAAAGGGATACCGTGGCCTCTGGCAACACACAGGCAATGAAAGGAACACGGGCGGGTTTTAGTCAGTAAAAGTCTGACACGCCCTCCCGGTCCGCCCAGAGCGGGAGAAATTATTTGATAATCTCCCACCCAAAAAAGCCCATGAAAAGTAACTACCTACCTAAAGTGAGTACCTACTTACGAAAACCATATCTTTCATCTTTCAACACTCTTGGGTAAAAAAACTATTATTTTTCCTTGGCATGACAATTAATTTTTTGAAAACATTGCCTGAACTTTATGAGGGTCATATCCTATGGGACTGTATGTTGTTAAAAAGTCATATGGGTTTTTACAAGGTCGACGGTACAACACTGTGCTCTCTAGGGAGCTTTTAGTCGCAAACGTAAACATATGCCATGTTTCGCTTAATTTTACATTGAAAAAAAGCTGTTTTCGCTAGGTAGGTAGGCATTTGTTTAAAATATTTGAATGTAGCAGCAGCTAAAAACAAAAATACATAATTTTGGCTAGCCAAATTGTTTAATATATTTTGGCTAGAATTTAAAACATAATATATTTACCTACGTGTTTAGTAAATTGTGTTATAGTTATAATATTGCCTATGGAACCAATTCCGCCTTTTTTTTTCAAAGTAACAAGCGATTTTTAGTTTAAAAAAATATTTTGCTGTCGTTACACGCAGTCCGAGAGCAGAGTTTCCGACCCTGTTTTCAATTTCGGTGGGCTACTATTGAGTTAATATTATAACAAAGTTGTATACAATAAGGAGACGAAAATACGACAAAAATATCGTTTATTTTGGGTTGGAAATGATCAAATAACTGCTCCCGCTCTGGGCGGAGCGGGTGGGTGTGTCAGACTCTTACTGACTAAAACCCACCCCTATTCCTTCCGTTGCCTGTGTTGCCAGGGGCCACGGTATTCTCTGCGGACTTTCCCGCGACCCCGGCAGGCATCGGCCCTAGTGGACTCCTACACTTTGCTATTGTTGCACTACCTTTTGTTATTTTGATGTTAGGATCAAATAAATCCTAACATCGAAATAACAGAACTGGTTTTGTTTGTAAAAGATAGAAGCTACTTTTAAGAAACTTTTTTTAGGTACTTGCTTTTGCCCGCAGCGTTGATGTTGGTATTTATCCCACACGAAACGTATTAGCGGAATAAAATTTATCTTATATCCTAACCCATTTCATGGGTCTACCCACGTGCCAAATTTTATCCAAATCCGTTCAGCCGTTTTAGCGTGAAAGCGTAACAAACAAACAAATTCACTTTCGCATTTATAATTTTAGTTAGGATTTTGTTCCTCACTTTGGGGTCGCCTAAACGACTGAATTTGTACACATTGTAACACAATCTTCATTGATTTGTATGTTTGTCCGTTAAAATGTAGCTTGGTTTCCTGTCTGTTAGAAATAGTTTAACGATCGCATTAATATCGCAATAACTAGCTGTCAGAAATAAAGTATCTTTGTCTCGAATATGTCAGTTATAGTTTCATGACCTAGTCATACAAAGTACCTGTGCTTTGATTTGAAGAAAACCAATATCAACGTTTATACAGCATATATCAGATAAGTATGGTATTTAGGGGTGTGGTACAGACCATCAAACTGAACAGCTTTCTCCATGGAACCAACATAGTAATTGCAAAAAAAAAAATCAACCGTCCCTTACATATCCCCATACACTAACCACAGAACACTTTTTATTGTATTATTCACTGTTAATATTGTAGCAATAAACAGCCGTAATGTATATATTTATATTTGTTAAGTTGTATATATTTATATTTTTTTGCCGGAATGTCGCCTGCGTTCTCTTTACTTGTCACCGCGATGGCATCACAGACTAAGTAGTACACTGCCGGGGTCGCGGGAAGGTACTTATGGGTCACCATGGCCCCCGCAACACAGGCAACAGGAAGGAATACGGGTGGGTTTTAGTCATTAAGAGTCTGACACACCCTCCCGCTCCGCCCAGATTGATGATTTCCCACCCTCAAAAAAAAAAAAAAGACTAAGTAGTACGATGCCATAGACATAGAGTACCACAAACACAAATGGCATTAACAAGTAACTGATGTTACGTCGGGTTTATAGTTACAGGAATTTTATTAAATAAATATTTTATTTTTATATGTTATTTCACACGTCTATTTTTATTTTATTTTTTATTTATTTTTGTATCTGTCCGTGTCATCACAGTGGGCCCTTTTAGAATACCAGGGCTGCGACACTTATTTTTTAAGTATTGCAGCATTATGCTGAGATAGGAACCTTTTGGCCTCGTACAGGACTTTTTGTTTTTATTTTCATTTTACTTTGTTATTTTTTATGTTTCTATGAGTGTTTTTTAGTTTAATTTGTGATCTCCTGTGTGAGTCCCAATTAATACTTTTTCTTTCTTTACATTTGGGTCGAGTAGGTATTGGTTTTGTAATTAACATTTTTTTCGCGATTACGATGTTGGTCCCATAGATAAATTTATTTCGCCTTATGCCATTTGCTCTCCACTCAACAAAACTGGTATGGTACTAATCCAAGTAAGTTACAGCCGAAAAATCAGAAAAAGAAATGATAAATACTTCAGCTTTACCTTTTAAACTTGAAAACACAACCACGTAAAAATCCATCACAGAATATAAATTTAACAACCTTTGTTCTAAAAATATCTAAGAATACACGTTGAATAGACAGTTGACAATTGGAAAACAAAATGTTCATTTGTTTAAAGCAGGAATTTCTGACAACAAAATTTTTCCAAAGATGATTTTACTAAGAATTGCAAGCCGGAGAAGCCGACTGTATGTGTAAAATAAAGAGACTATTTGGCTGTAAAATAATGCCTGAACTACTCAGCTATTTCATTCATGACATGAATGTTATGTAAATTCTGTGTTCCCTTCCACGTATAACACGTCAGCCTTCAAATGAGTGAACAGGCATCTTCTGGGCACACTTTGTTCCATTGTAGAATTCATCCATTGCTTTCATTCAGGTAAGATCGAGGTCAAGAGCAAGCCCAATTAGCAATAAAATAATAATAAATAGGTAATGGTCGCCCAATTACTCGTCGAAATCGACCATAATTCATTTAAATTTTAAGTTTGAACGTTTTTAAGGTTCTGTTGTCAAAGACTAATTCCATGAGTACTTACAATCTATATGAAAATACTAATTCCATGCTATTATAAAGTACTTACTAATTCCATGGTATTAAAAGGTACTTATTCCATGCTCAAGCTGTCACTATCTATCTTCAAGTCATGAGGCCCTGGTACTATGTGTGCCTGTGTGTCAAACGCATGGTAATGTGTGTAAGGTTTTATTTTATTAATTTAATTTATTCGTAATGCATAATATATACAAATATTAGCTTTCTGCACTCCTTCTCCATATAAACTTTAACTGTGCCTTTTATTTTCCTCCTCCCGCGTACTTTTCGTAAAAAGGGTACAAAGCTTTTGCTAATATAACGATAATAATACCTGAATTCCTTAGCTAGTTTCTTCAAGACATGAACGTTATGTAGGTATGTCAATAGCACATTACAATGCATTGGGGAGTGCATTAAAGTAGCCTCCGCGAGTGGCAATACTTAAAAAATGTATGTCCTTCGGCCCTGTTTACTACCTGGGTAAATAGCATAGCTATTGGAACGAAGTTATTTAACGCGGCTTGCGGTAGGAGTAAAAGGGCAGAAATCGTCATGCGTAAAAAGGATTCATAATTTACGACTTTCGCGTTTTAATTCAAGATCTTTTAAGTGTGAATTTACAGTCAAATTTACACCAACTTCACACTTTCTGTGCCTCTCTCGATAGCGAGAGAGAGAGAAAGAAAGTGTGAATATGGTCAATATGAAAATCCAAGATGGCGGCTGCGAAAATCTTCAATATTTTCATCATGGGTACCGTTTTCATGGTTTTCGAGGGTGCTAAAATCAATACAGTGAGGTCACAATGTAAATCCAAAATGGCGGCTGAGAAAAAATTGTTTTTTTTTTTTATCGTACGTAAGAAGGAACTTCGTTCCTGACGGGGATCCCCCTACCGCACACGTTTTTTATAATACCACGATTCGATGTATTTTCAAAATAATATGCTACGCAGATACGAGAGACTAAGACAATTTAAGGCTCCCGCAGACAGGCGCGATGCGACAGCACGACGCGTCACTCACTAGTAGCACAATTTATATGAAAATGTCGCGCCAGGCTGCATGAGTCTTTACTAATAAATAAGTAGAATCACCTACTTATTAACAATCTTAAATTCATCATTCACTGACGGACAACGTACAGCCTAAATAGAACCGTGGATTTTTGCATAAAGGAAAGATTTTTGAAAATCGTCCCCTAAAGGGGTTAAAATTACACTTTGTTTTTTTTATATTCTAGTGATATTTATTTTAGAAGAATGTATGTATGTTTGTATGTATGTATGCATATTATTTGATTTGTGAATTGTTTCGATTTTATGTATTCTATTTCCTCTTCTACTCTTACACACGCTGTCTACATCTCTTTATCTACTTTCCTATGGCAGGTATGTTGGAAGAGATTTCTTTGGAAATAAGCATCACCTTTGTACGTATTATTCTGTTCTTTCTGTTTAAACACGGAAAAAAAGGATCTCTTCAGCGAAGCATATCAATATTCTCAGAATTTTTTTTCAATCCAAGTAAATATTTTCTTAACGTAAGTAAATGTACTCAGTCCAAGAAAACCTGTTTACTCAAATTAAGAATAATAAATAATAATAATAATAAAGCCATTTTATTTCCTATTAGTTTACAGTTTGCGATTTAAAATAAGAAGTTTAACGAAAAAAGATTATAAGTTTTAAGTAAACAAAAAATTATTTCCTTTACATTTCTTGGGTAATAGGAACCCCCCTAGAGGTGTAGGCCTCTTCCAAAGATTGCCATTTTGCCCGGACTTTAGCTATAAGATGCCATTTTTGTCCCACTATTTTTTTGATGTCGTCATCCCATCGCGCGTAAGGTCTACCTTTGTAGCGATTGCCCTGTGGGCCTATCCATGTTGTAACCGTTTTGGTCCATCTGTGGTCTTTGAGACGCGCCACGCGACCAGCCCATTTAAATTTTAATTTTAAAGCGTGGTTTAGAGCATCTATCATTTTTGTCTTAGCTCTTATTTTTGTATGTCTTATCTTCTGTATTTTTTTAAGCTTTACCATACTGCGTTCCATTCCTCTTTGGCAGGTAATTATTTTATTTCTTATTTTATTTGTGAATTTCCATGTTTGAGATGCGTATGTCAAACAAGGGATAAGACATGAGTCCATTACTTTCTGTTTTAGCTTTAAGGGCATGGCGCTTTTAAATATTTCTTTACAACTCCAGTATTTGTTCCAGGTATTCTTGACTCGCCTCTTGACTTCTAGTTCATTTCTATTTTTGTTAAACCCAATCTGATTTCCTAAATATATAATTATATTGTTCTACGTATTCTAAAGGTTTGCCATCTATTTTTATGCTTGACTTTTTGTGGTTTGACATAGCTTTTGTTTTAGATAAGTTCATCACTAGGCCTACCTGTCTGCTAGCATTATGAAGAGATTACATCATACGTTGTAGTTGAGAAGCAGTTTCTGAGAGCAGCACTAGGTCATCTGCGAATCTGAGGTGGTTTAAATATTTGCCTTGTATAAATAAGAATAATAAATACTTGGTTTTTATTCTTGACTTAAGCAAATATTTTTAAGACTATAATAATCTTAATTGAAGAAAATATCATTAATATTCTTAAAATTAAACTTAATAATTCTTCATTTAAGTATAATGTCTTCGAAGAAGACAATAAAACTAAAACAACATTTACTTCATTCAAGAGTATATTGTTTTCCCCATATATGAATCAATATTTGTCTTGACCAAAAGGATATTGTCTTAATTTAAGACATCCTTTTTTTCCGTGTATATGTATACAGGTTGAAATTGAAAACTTGCGACAAACTGAAATGGGACATTGTATACATCATTATTAACAACTTTTACTAAGGGACCAAAGCTGTAATCCCAAAAAAAAAATCTGCTTTTCCTACATTTTGATGAGGTATTGCGAACATAAATGTAGGGGACAGCAGTTTTTTTTTTGGGATTGTAGCTTTGGTCCCTTAATAAAAGTTGTTCATAATGATGAGTACAATCTCCCATTTCGATTTGTCGCATGTTTTCAATGTCACCCTGTATAAATAGTTAAATAAATCAATCAATCAATCAACTCAGCCTATAACAGTCCACTGCTGGACATAGGCCTCTCCCAGGCTGCGGCCACAACACCCTGTTCTCCGCCTTCCGCATCCAGTTTGCCTCAACCACGGTCCATCTAGCTGGGGGGCGTCCCACACTACGCTTGCCGATACGCGGTCTCCACTCCAGGACTAGTCTGCACCACCGGCCATCGGTCGTTAGATAAATATGGCCAGCCCACTGCCACTTCAGCTTGCTTACTCTGCAGGCTATGTCTGTAACTCTGGTTCTCTTCCGATTAACTTCATTTTTTATCTTATCCTTCAAAGAAAATCTGAGCATACCCCGCTCCATGGCACGCTGAGCGACCTTGAATTTGTGGATCAGCCCGACTTTCAGTGTCCACGTTTCGGCACTATATGTCATTACGGGCAGGACGCACTGGTTGAAGACCTTAGACCTAGACCTTAGAATAATAACCTTAAAATAAATAAATAAATAAATATAAATAAATTAAATAGAAGTTCGTAAATTTTGCCGATGGGATCTCCCATCGGGCAAATGGCTTGAAATACAATGACTATCACAGTTTTCCCGCCATCAAAAGATTAATGTCCTATACGAAAAGCCAGTGAAAACTAAATGGACCTAAACAATTTAAGGGCATCACACACTTGCACGCACGCAACTGACCACAGTCCAGATTTACGATGACATTCGCACACCGACTAACGCGAAACGGTTTACGACTTCACCCGTTTTAAAACGGTCATTACCCGAAATATACATTACACAGTAACTGATTCGGACGAATATGGGGTCGGTTTTTTCGGATAATCGCCGGAAGGTCGCCGATTAAACTTTTATAGCGGTGATCTATTTATATTTGTACACAACAAAAATACATATAAAAAAAAATATCAAACACTACAAAATATACAATGGGCGGCCTTATCGCTTATCTCTGATAGTTTTATTTTTATTTTTGTTTAAACTATTTCAGTAGGTACCTATAGTTATCAAGACTACTCCGTCCTTCGGAAAACGTTAGGCCGTTGGTCCCGGATGCCATTTGTAGATCTTTGACAGTCGATGCGGGTAGGCAGAAGCCCAAAAATCTGACAACCAGTCTTACGTAACTGGGTTGTGGAGGTCAGATAGGCAGTCGCTCCATTTAAATACTGGTATTCAGCTGGAAGCCGACCCTTACATGGTTGGGAAAAGGCTAGGTAGATTGACATAATAAACCGTTCATATTTTCAAAAGACAGGAAACTATTTTTTCTGTGCCAATAATTAGTCAGTCAATCAACAGCGATTATAATAGCGCGATAAACAAAATGACACCATTATTATCACATAAATTCAATATTGTGCGCTAAGAACAAAGACAAACGCAAACGGATAGGAATAGACCGAACTCAACAATGAATCCAAAAACATTTACAACAAAGAAATTTTCTTCAAATTCAGCAGATTATTATTACATCACCATTTCCCAAGGAGCGTTATTCAACACTGGCATATAATATTTTTTTGCTTGTGGCAACACAGATCGGTGTCGGCTTCGCGTCGATATGCATATTTCATTACGCGTTTACTCGGCGTGTTTATTTTAGTATGCATTTTAACTTAGTCTACTTACGTGGCGTAGTGTCAATGTATAAACCGTGAGGGTGTGGCAGTAACCTGTAAATGTGTTACTTCTATTTTTAGAAAATACGCAATGGTTTGTTTTTCTTATAATTCTTGCTGTAGTTACGTCTGTACTTCTGTGTACCTTTTTTATTATTTTCGTTAACCACAATGTGGAAGCTCTTGGCCTTCATCTCTCCTGATATCGTTTATTATTGACATAATCTTCTCATTACAATGTTTTTTGTTGAGTTGTATTGCAATATGTGGTTAGCTAGCGACCTCGATAACTGATTATATTATTCTTACAACCGGCAGCAAGTTCGTCATGCTCCCTTAGTTGTCACTGCTTGCGGTAGCGTCGGGGGTCGGGTTACCTCCTTCCCTCTAATATGGCGAGGGGGGTAATGGCTGATTTTTGCGTTATGCTCGTGAACGGGTGCTGCTTGTGGTGACTGGTCGTCTTGCTGACCATTGTTTTGTTTTGTTATTAGTAATTAATTGTTTATTTATTTTACTTTGATGGTCCTAGTTCATCATTTGTGACTGTTACAGCTATAGCTATATGTAAGCGGGCACGCCTTTTATGCTTGGAGGCTTTTATTTGGGCATTAGGTTCTGTTTACGTTTTTATCTCTGCTTGAGAATTAATAGTTTTCGGTGTTTTGCTTTTCTTTTTTTTTGTGGGTATAGTGGTGTGCTAGCTGACATATGGCTAATAATTTAATGTTTTATGTTGCACGTAATGTAAATTGTTTTGCATACTGTTGTATAGAATCCATTTTTTTTTCCCTCTAACTGAACAGACAGCTGTGCTGCTGGGGAGTTTGTTGACCACTTCTTCTTCCCAGCTAAAGCACTAGGAAGTGGTGAAGGGTGGGCGTTTTGGGGGACTGTCTTATGTAATTTTGACGTTCGAAAAGTGCTGATTCTCAGCCTAGTTTGAATAAATGACTTTTGATTTTGATTTTGATTTTGATGGTAAGTAATGATCAGGCTGAAAGTGGAAGCGAGCTTCAGCCGAGAATACTCAACCACAAAGGAACTGGCTATCTTACCTCTAACTGCCGAAACACAACAATGTTGTTATGTCGACAGACTTAGATAAGATGGTGGACTTAGAACAAGCTCTACCGCCAACCAAACTGAGTAGAAACAGCCTATAAGTCGTTGTAAAAATGGTTAAACGTATCTACCTAATTCTAACAATAAGGTTTAGTTTCCATTTGATTGCAGTTAGTATTTTGAAATCCGTAGTGATGAGTTACCAGTCGATCACTCTACTTACTATATTATGACAAAAGATGCGTAAAAAAAACTCACCCTATAATCAGCCTATAATGTTCCCACTGCTGGAACACAGGGCTATTATCGGTGAGAGGGAGTGGACCGTAATCTACCACGCGGGCCCAGTGCGGGTTGGTTGAAATCACGTGTCTTAATATTTTTGGTTCTAGGACATGCCGGTTTCCTCACGATGTTTTCCTTCACCGTTTTGAGAGCAGTGGTGATGAAATAATTTACACAAAGTAAAGCGCCTGCCTGGGTTCGAACCCAGCGGTGAAGGAATCATCTCATATTGAAACTTAATTCACGTCCCAGCAATCAAGCTCTCAAATAATTCTTAAACAAAGGGATGTGGCCACAACAACACAAGTATAATTTAGGGCGCACACTAAGACAAGTCTTGTACGCAAATATTTAAATGGCGTGTACAAATCTCGGTCTCTATTTGAACTTACGATCGTCGCGTCGAGTTTTTAACCGAACTTGCAAAAGGGAGGAGGTCATATGTTCGTCTGTATATTTGGTTGTTTTTTTTATGTATGTTCACCGATTTCTCCGTCAATTGTAGACCGATTTTGAGAATTATTTTTTTGTTTGAAAGGGTATGGTCCCGAGGTGGTCTCATTGTCACCATGTCAGAATCGAGGACTCCATGGAAATCGAGGGAAATCCTAAAAATTTTATAGGCACACCTATAGCGATTTGGGTATTTTTATGAACACAGACGGCCACCGGAACTACTTAATAATAAGGATTTAACGGGTTGCGATTCGATTAGATACTTTAATATGGTTGCTAAGAAATGTATGCTCGTCACAATACATATGGTGAGTGTCAGTTCTCCGGGTTCTTACCAGGAAAACTCAACAATAAAGCCTCTTACAGACTGGGGCAATATCGCGGGCGCGACAGGCATATTGTTGCCTGTCGCGCCCTCGATATCGCCTCAGTATGCAGAAGTCTTTAACGTCCCTGTATCGGGAAAAGCAATATTTTGTAAAAGGTGATGCGCCGTTGACATTAGGCCATTGTAACTAAAATAAATTACATGCTGATCCACAAAAAAGTAAAATATCAAGAACTTTTTACAAATAAATAACCGACTTCCAAAAAAACACTACAAAGTGAAAAATAACTTTAATTTCGGAAGTCGGTGGCAAAAAATTTAAATACAGATTTAAAGACACTGACTTAAATTAAAGTTATTTTTCACTTTGTAGTGTTTTTTTTTTTTGGAAGTCGCAGTTGTTTTTTTTAAACATAAAATAACATCACGCCTGTATTTCTCGAAGGAATCACAGAGACGTATCTATAGTACACCCACATTTGGCCAGTTATGTTTAAGTCCCATGTAATAGGGGCGAGCCTACTGTCATTGGGCACAAATCCAGACTCCGGCCTGCTACTCAGAAATTCCAGATGGAAAAACCCAATAACACTTTGCCTGACCTGGGAATCGAACCCAGGTCCTCATGCTCAGCAGTAGCGCTTGCGACCACTAGACCAATGAGGCAGTCGTATACTCGTTTATATTGATAGTTATAGATTTATTTTACCATGAATTCCAACAAAACTGTCAGGTATTTTTAGAAGCAATTTGCAAAATAGCATTCGAGTAAAAGTGGACTACATTGTACTCAAGACTTTTTATTGTGTGGGAAATTATCAAATAACTTCTTCCACTCCAGGCGGAGCGGGAGGGTGTGTCAGATTCTTACTGACTAAAACCCACCCGTATTCCTTCCGTTGCCTGTGTTGCGGGGGCCTCGGTGACCCATTAGTACCTTCCCGCAACCCCGGCAGGCATCGGCCGTAATGGACCCTTATATTCTTGCTGACATCTCTTTGAGACGCGCGTGGAACACAACTCGTTGTTGACTCAAGACTGGGGGCATATAAACGAGCTTAGTTATTCAATTCTTACTTCATTACATCCTAACTAATATCCTAACTATCTTAACTAATATTGTATATACGAAAGTGAGTTTGTTTGTAACGCTTTCACTCTAAAACGACTAAACGGATTTGAGTCAAATTTGGCACATGGATCGACCATGACCTTTATTAGGATATAGGATACTTTTTATCCCGATATTCCCACGGGATCGAGACTTATGCGGGTGAAACCGCGGGGTGCTGCTAGTAAAATAATAAAGAGAGGCTTGGTTCTGTTCTGCATTTGTGAACACAACCTAGCTTGTTAGCTATGCTTAGTTAACAACATTGACACGTCCCATTTTCCTAAACTAGCGAGCTTTTCGATAAAAGAAAGGTAATGGCCTGAACTATGGTTTTAGGTCGTCTCGTCTGCCATTTGTCTATGAGTAATTGCAGGTGTAACAACCTAGGACAAAGCGGTTACCGCGACTTGTGATGTTTATGGCGTGTCAAGCCTCTACCTACATAATTGCTTTTGTCTAAGTAAGTATCTTTTAGTACCTAGGCGTAGAAGTAAACTGTCGTAAAAGTAGGTTTTTAGGTTAGTTTTGTTTGGAATGGGTAATTAATATTTGGTTTCTTGATTTAGTGAAGGGAAATTGTAGCAAGTCATCATTGTAGGCCTATCTATTCTGTAACAATCTCACCGTCAAAATGGTGACAGTATTATATACATACTCTATTCAGCTTGAATCACAAATATTTCTGTGGTAAATTATCACTTACCTGATTTATTACTTCACACAGGGGACGTCATTACGTCATTCGATAAGTAGGTAATTGCTGAAAATCAGCGCTGTTGACGATAGGCTTGTCCGAAGTCACAGCATTTGGCTGAGCAACGACCTTTTCTTGCACAGATGCGACGCACTGTTTAATTGTTCTAGTTATAGTTGTATATTTGCTATAAAAGTAGTTATTTCCTCACTCTGCAATCGGCATTCTGTTTTTGTTTTGATTGTACCGCAACACAGAGTAAATATTACGTAATCGACAGGATTGTCAAACTTATATGGGTTGATTACGAGGCTTTTAGCTACTTTGTAGTTTGTATTTTACGTTCATTTTTGTAATGTGCGTTTTGTTTCTGCAGAACAAACAATTTTTCTTTCTTTCTTTCTTTCTTCTATTGACAGCTGACTTCAAACTCACTTCACCTAAGTATTTACCGTGAGATTTTTACAAAATAGACCGGTAGATGTTAAGCTTAGAACCTTGGAGCAAACAATCTATATTGGGTTTTAAAAATGTTTTTTTAGACCAGAACGAGACGGATTATAATTGTTTTTTTAATAGAGACTAAGATAAATTCTCATCCTCTCACTCTAGCGTGTACCGAAAAAGAAAAAAAAAACAGCACATTTTAGTTTCACGTTCAATATCACAATGATGTCAATACAAACCATTTTCATTAAGTTACATCCCATCACAAGCAGAAAACATAAAAACGATAACGCGGTCGTTTAAAAAATGCGGCGACATATCGTTCGTGTATACTGACTTTAGTACAGACGATGACGGACGTAAGATTTGAATAGATATTCCGTTTTACGCACACCGCACGTCGACACGTAGAAATATGAATAAGAATGAAGATCCTGTATTTCTGGATACGGTTTTATTTCCATTATATTCGAGAGAGTGATATCACGAATTTTCTTTTCATCCAGTCAATGCATATGATTTGCGTTAGGTTACAGAATTACAAAGCTAAGTTTTTATGTTTCTAAGATTTCTGTTTGTGGCAAAATAAGTACGATTTTGATGGAGATGTGAGACTTCCATTTTTCTTTAATTGGGTAAATTAGCCCCCACATCAAATAATTTGTATCGTGTTATTTTTTGTTAAAAAGGAACCCAGCCTGACTGTAAGTTTTAAGTGCCTGCTACACGGTTGCCAACCGCTTTCCCGATAGAGGTGACCTTGGTTGGCGACCGCAGAGCTGTTTTAACTACATGGTCGCGAACATGCCATTCTGACGTGATATTCGAGCAGAAAAGACGTCATGCCGAAATTCAGAAAGAGTAGGAGTGGCTTTGGCACTTTTGTGCGCGGGCAAAGAAAAAGAAAAGAACACTATGGATGACAGAGCCATGTAAACCGCCATTTTGCACTTCTTAATATGCACTGCAGGTAAACTTGTAAAACTTGCGCCCGTAATACATGTGCCTCGCGCGATGATTGTCGTCGAGTGACTGATGTACCCGCCGACGACCTCCTCTTGGTCGCTAGCGCAGCTCTTTAAACAAAGGTCTTTGGAAGGCCACACGAAATTTGGTCGAAAACTACCAAGGTCATCTCTGTCGGGTAGCGGTAGGCGACCGTGTAGCAGGCACTTAATTCATAGTTGGTGGAGGGACAGGCGTGTAAATAGCCGTGTATCCTTGCGGGCCGAGGACGACAGAAAAATTATTATCTGGAATGCATAATAATTCAATTTGCCTTTTTTTTGAGCAAACTTTCAAAGAGGAATTGGTGACGGTCAGGTGGCGTTTGTAGCCTAACTCCAGCAAATAATGCAAAAGCGGTACCTGTGCTTCTCCTGGCGAAAGTCTTGAAGAATCCTTCTGGGCAGGTGGCCACCTTGCTTGCCCGTACACTGGTCACTTGAAAGTCTATATTTTGGATTTAATCGGACGCGGGTTATTATTTTTAATTTTGAAAACTTAACACAGTATATCCCCAAGGATTACGGGATAACGTAATAAAGTTTGCGGTTTTGCGGGCGCGATGAACTGAGATTGAAAAAACGTGGTTTGCGGTGAGACGAAATGCTTCCGTTCGGCGGCGGTGCACTATGACGTCTGACAGCCATCATTAGCTGTCACTAGCCGCAGGATTCTCTAAATCCCGCGACACACAATATCCGCGGCTGCAATATAAGCCTAAGACAGACTACAGACACCTTATAAACCGTCCACAATCAAAGAAATGTAAGGGGCAATAACTTGCCACACCATACTCCCCGCCTTGAAAGGTCCCGAGCTTTCAAAGATGATAATCTATACGCTGAAAAGCTGGTGCGGTTGGGAGGATGAGATGATGTTTATATATCTGGCAGTCTAAAAGCATCAAGAGAATCCCAAGCAGCAGTTCAAAACACCATTACTAGGAAACGGCGTTCGAAATTAATTATCAGATTCCAAAGAATGAAATTGCAGTTTGATTAAATTAAGACAAAGTTGAATTACTAAGCTAAATTATAACTATGTAATGGCGTACCATTGAGAAAATATACTATTGTAAATTATAAACTAAATTAAACTACGAAATAATATAGTTCTATTGGGTTGGCAAAGGATATAACTTGGTGACAGGACGTTTATATGTACCTGACGCGGTTTTTACTGAAGCTACTCGAATTACACCATCCGATCCCGGAAAATCTTCCACTATGATGCCCAATGGCCAAGTCAATGGTGGTACGTTATCTTGACCCAAGAGAACGACAGTACCGATCTCTATAGGGCGATCGGGAGTGCACCATTTCTGGCGAACTTGCAACGTGTGTGCAAGTTGCGTACTTGCGTGTGCAAGTACTCAACTCGCCATTTGTTCCAGTAGGATAACACAAGCTGATCCAAAAGCCTTTTGCGGTTTGTTAAATTTATGTTTTCTTCTGTCAATTCAGAAGAAGGCAAATGCTTAAGTGGACTGGACATTAGAAAATGCGCAGGCGTGAGCACGTCCGGATGCGGGTCTGATGAGAGAACACTAAGCGGTCGAGAATTTAAAAGGCACTCGATTTGTACCAGTACGGTAGAGAGTTCCTCGTAAGTGAGAAGCTGCTTTCCTATGACTCTATACAAGTGAGTTTTAACACTCTTAATGTTCGACTCCCAAATACCTCCGAAGTGCGGAGCTCGCGGCGGTATTCTTGTCCACTCAATGCGAGATTTTAGAAGATCAATTTTAATATCTGTTTGAACAGACGAGTTCAATAAGAAAGAATAAATATCATCAAGTTGCGCCTTAGCGCCAACAAAATTGGTACCATTGTCTGAGTACATGACAGACACTGGACCGCGGCGAGAAATAAATCTTTTAAATGCGGATAAGAAAGCCTCGGATGTGAGGTCCGATACGAGTTTGATATGTATGGCTTTAGTTACCATACATATGAACAAACATATATAAAGTTTTTGCGAACGTTGACCTCTACGGCGAATAGGTGTGTAAGCAAGCGGCCCGGCGAAATCTACTTCAGTGTGCACAAAGGCTTTAGTATCACGGACACGGTATCAAGGAAGTTCAGCCATTTTGGGTGTTAGATGCGTAGGATTTAGACGGAAACAAGTGTTGCATTTCCGACAGCGGGAACGTATGACTGTTCGTCCATCTAATATCCAAAACCGCTGCCTTATAATAGACATCAATAATCCGGGGCCCGTGTGGCAGTACGTATTGTGATAGTGATCAATAATTAGATCAACTACGCGGTCACGTTTAGGTAAAAGCGCGGGATGCTTGGCTTCATATGGTAAGTCAGATTTAGACAATCTGCCCGCAATACGTAAGATTCCGTAGCTATCAATAAAGACAGACAAACAGCGCAACTTCTTAGATGGAAGTTCGCCTGCTTTAATTAAATTTAAATCGTTAGAAAAATGCGTATTTTGAACTATTCGAATAATGAAATTTTCGGCGGTTTGTATATTTTTAACAGAGCCTTAAATTTACGAACAGACTACTTAGATGACTAAGTAGTCTGTTCGTAAATTTAAGAATGTACATAAATACACGTAACAATTTATTCCATGAACAAACACGGTCAGCTATTGTATCTAAAATACGCGGTTCAGTATTTGATGTTTCTACAAGAAAAACCTTTGATTTAAACTCTGGCAATGTTTCACATTCAGTAGGAGAGAATTTTAAAGGCCACTCGCTAGTGGGTCGATGGAGCCAAGTAGGACCGTTCCACCATAACGAGTGTTCAATTAAATCAGATGGCAGCATGCCGCGGGAGAGACAATCGCTAGGATTCTGCTTTCCGGACACGTGATTAAAACTAGCGGCAGGTAGGTTTTCCTGTATTTTAGCAATGCGATTACTGACAAAATAGACCATCTATGGGGAGATGAGTGGATCCACGAAAGAGCTATGGTGGAGTCCGAGAAAGCGTAGACACCTGCAATAGGTACACGAAGCTTAGACAGAAGTAAAGCGGCGACAAGTTCTAATCGAGCTAGCGTTGTTATTTTAGCGGGGGAAACTTTGGACTTTGCACATAAAAGCCGAACGCTGATATTGCCTTTAGAGTCAGTTATGTGTAAATAAATACAACAACCATAACCACTAAAGCTGGCGTCGCAAAAGGCTACGATATTCACTACAGCTTCTCTAAAGATGCCAATGTGGCGAGGAACCTTTAGAGAAGAGAGTGAGGGGAAATCGCGCAAAAAAACGGAAAACCGATTGGTGATGGAGTCCGGAGGAACCTCATCCAAACCTATTTTAGCTAACCAAAGTTCCTTAATTAGGATTTTCGCGTACAACACGATGGGTGCTACGAGGCCAAGTACGTCGAACAAGCGGGCAACTAGCGATAGAATCGCACGCTTAGTGCATTTATCATCTACAGCGACTGTTGTCAAAGAAAAATAATCATTAGCGGGTTCCCAGGTTAATCCAAGGATTTTGAAATTATGTTTATCATTATCCATGCCAGAAAAATTAACTGGTAAGCGGTGAGACTCTGGGAGAATCTCCAACAAAGCGGGTGAGTTAGTAGCCCATTTGACCAGGTCAAAGGATCCTAACTTAAATAACTCAATTAAATCGCGGGATAATTGTATAGCAATCTGTTCATCAGGAACAGAATAGACATAATCGTCCATAAAAAACTGAGTTTCTACTAATTTAGAAGCCTCAGGATAGCGGTCGCCATGCTCACACGCTAAATTGCGTATTGTGCGCATCGCTAAATAAGGACTAGGCTTTAATCCAAAGGGAACGCGGTTAAAGTAAGTGAAAAGTACGTATAGGTTCATTTTTGTTGAATCGATATAAAATTCGTAAATATTTGCGGTGGTGCTCATTTACACCGATCCGTAGGAACATTTGTTTTATATCCGCTGTCATTGCGACAGGGAGGGTACGAAAATCGAGTAATAATAAAAACAAGTCGGCCTGTAAATTAGGTCCGACATGCAGAATGTCATTGAGTGACAACCCCGAGTGTGTTTTGGCACTAGCGTCCAAAACCACTCGAATGCTGTCTTTGTCCGGTCTAATAACGGCGTGATGCGGTATGTAGTAACCCTTTTCTGTTAATTCAGAGTCGGGTACCTCCGATAAATACCCCTGAGTTATATAATCGGTGATAGTTTTATTGTAATCCTCGCGTAGGGTTGGCACGCACGTGAATTTACGCGCGAGCGCAAGTAGCCGCCGATGAGCGACACCGCGTGAATTGCCTAATTCGGAGGGATTGCGCGCGAAAGGTAAATCGACAAAATATCTACCGTCTTTAAATAAAACTGAAGAATTAAAATTATTTTCACACTCTAATTCGTCCGGACTAATAAAACGCTGAGATGGAATTTCCTCTAGCTCAAAAAACTTCTGCAAACTTGACTCGACGTCAATGCTAGCAAGCGCGGTAAACGAAGATGTCATGTGTGTTACGTCACTACTATGACAATCAATATCACCCATCAGTACATATCCGAAACTAGTCAGTATAGCTGGGGGTGCGCGGGTGCCTGTGTCAACCCTATCACCTAAATAAATAAAAGGGAACAGCTGTGCTCCAAGCACAACATCGATTCCACCAGGTACATTCCAGGTTGAGTCAGCAAGCGGTAAATTATTTAAATATGACATATCGTCATTTTATCTGATAAAACTAGCGGGAAGTCTATCTGTAATGCAATCAACAACTAATGCGTGTATATAATACTTATTATGAGGATTAATCCGAGATTCTATATTGAGATAAATAAAGCCGTGTACAGGTCGTGAGGTCATACCAACACCTTGTAAAGACGAATTGCGTAATTTAATTATGGGTAAGTTCAAACGTTTACAACAGTCCACAGTAATTAAATTATTTTGCGATCCATTGTCTATTAAACACCTGACAACAAGCTTATCTCGGCCGCTGCTATCATATACGTATATCTGCGCGGTAGCTAACAAAATAGTTGTCTCTGTCGGTAAACATATTTTAGCGGCGGCACTAAGCGAGACAGACGTAGCGGCAGGCTCGCTCGGCGTTGAATCACTTTTTACTTCGGAGAAATGTAACAATGAATGATGTGTTTTCTTACAAGTTTTACATTTAACCAAAGAGTGGGATAGACTTAAGCAATTTACACAACCATGTTTCTTTTTAATAAATTCGAAACGAGCTTGCGGAGAATTCATATTTTTAAATTGTGGACAATCAAACAGTCGATGATCGACGTTATCGCCGTCACACAGCGGGCAGCGGTTATTCGAAGCTGGTTCGCTACAAGATACAAACGCTTTAGCGGTACTTTGAGTATTACTTCGATTGTTAGCTAAACTAGACTTAGCACGCGATTCCGTCTGTGAAATTATTAACGTGTGAGCGCTGGAGTACCTTAACATAGTCTTGCATAAATATTATAAACTCCGTATAGGAAGGCAATTCCTTGCCACTCACACGGCTTTCAAATTGTTGAACAGTTTGTGAGTCAACCTTTCTTAAACCACAGTGTAATATCACAAAATCTAATAAGTCTGAAATGTCTAACTGCTTCAATGCAGCGACAGACGCTGAATATCGTTCTACAAATGCATTCAGACTAGCAGCATTGCCGGCGCATCCTTTAATGTCCAGTATATTATTGAGATAATGAATACCTAAACTACGTTTATCTTGATACCTTTTGACAAGACTGTTCCACATAACACTGTATGTATCTCCTGTGGGTACAATGCCTGCAGTTAGTTTTAAGGCATCATGAGTTAATTTACTTATTAAATACTGCACACGCTGCGAATCCGTCAGATCAGTATTTAAATGAACATTAGTACGGAACATTTCATAAAACATGGGCCAATTTTCAGTTCTACCGTCGAACGATGGTAACTCGATTGGTGGTAACTTTATGCTTCTACCTCCCTTCTGATCTGATGTTAATGTTTTGCCACTTGAAAGAATGAGATTACGTTTGTATTTAATAGTTGAATATAAGTCTTCAATAGAACTTAGACTCCCATAATCGGGTGGGGTTTCATCAATTTCAAACTGCAACTCATTGATCTGGTCAATTATTGTTTCAAACTTGCTGCAAGATTCACCAATAGATTCAGACTGCGCTAGGAATAACTCGTTCGAGCGTGAATCATAATTAGATATACTTTTGGAAGAATTATACAAGCGATTAACTCGCTCAAAAATTACTTATTTTTTAGCAATAAGCTGAGCTAATTTAGTTTCTTGTTTTTGAGTTGCCATTATAAGGCACTATCTAATATTAATTGCTGTAAATTATCGTAAGTACTTGCAATGACTTGTACTTATTTAACTGATACCTATCCAGGCTCGAATGGACCATAAGTATGGAGGGACAGGCGTGTAAATAGCCGTGTATCCTTGCGGGTCGAGGACGACAGAATAATTATTATCTGGAATGCATAATAATTCAATTTGCCTTTTTTTTGAGCAAACTTTCAAAGAGGAATTGGTGACGGTCAGGTGGCGTTTGTAGCCTAACTCCAGCAAATAATGCAAAAGCGGTACCTGTGCTTCTCCTGGCGAAAGTCTTGAAGAATCCTTCTGGGCAGGTGGCCACCTTGCTTGCCCGTACACTGGTCACTTGAAAGTCTATATTTTGGATTTAATCGGACGCGGGTTATTATTTTTAATTTTGAAAACTTAACACAGTATATCCCCAAGGATTACGGGATAACGTAATAAAGTTTGCGGTTTTGCGGGCGCGATGAACTGAGATTGAAAAAACGTGGTTTGCGGTGAGACGAAATGCTTCCGTTCGGCGGCGGTGCACTATGACGTCTGACAGCCATCATTAGCTGTCACTAGCCGCAGGATTCTCTAAATCCCGCGACACACAATATCCGCGGCTGCAATATAAGCCTAAGACAGACTACAGACACCTTATAAACCGTCCACAATCAAAGAAATGTAAGGGGCAATAACTTGCCACACCAGTTGGTTTGTCAACGACGCTCATGTACTTGTCATCACAGAAATATCAAAATTACCTACAATTGGCGTGCCAGAATTAATTTAATAAAGCAACAATACCAATAAAAATGTAACATCGCAGACAATAATCGTGAACTGACGTTTTTACGTGTAATACTGCGTTTAACGTTAAAACGTAAAAGTTGACTTGGACTTTTATTCCGCCATTGTCATTTTATGGGACAGTAGAAATGTTAAGAGTTATTGCAGCTAAGTAATGTGCAACACGTTGCCTTCGTTGTGTTGTCTTAAGGCGCAGATATATGATTTTAGTGACTTTTAAATCTAATATTACGCCTTCATATAATGCAAGTAACTTATGGAAAAAATGTATGTTAAACTAGAACGCATACACATAAATTCTTATAAGTGATTATTTAAGTATTGTAGTAAAATGCTTTATGAAATAAATTCAGGAATAAATACCTACCCAAAGCATAAAAAACTATATTACTTTCAAACTACTTGAGATATTTTCATGTTTTTTTTTTGTATGAACAGACTGTTTAATTATAAATAATTTTATGTAATTTTTCAGAACTATTCATATTTCCGTTACTAAAAATAAATATTCCCTATGAAACCGAACGTCGGCGCGGCGTGAGCGTGACGCAAATTTGTATAGCCAAGGTCAAGGGCAATTACCCGACCCTTCAGATAGATCCGCGGTGGTAGCCCGCGAAATTCAAATTTTCCTATTTGGTTGTATCTTGATCAAAATATGATTCGCGACCATAACAAATACGTATTACGGATTTTTTTTTCACAAATACGAGTATAGCCAGATTGTAATTCTAACTGAGGTGTTTATGGAATAGGTTTGACCTTTAACAACTGAAGTTTTTCTACTTGAGTACAGTTCTCATTATTTTCTTGGTATTTTAACGTGTGCTAGCTAACATATGACAAGTAATTTAATTTAATGTTTTGTGTTTCGTAGTCTTAATTACTTTGCATACGATTTGTATAGAAACAAGTTTATATTACTAAACAGACAGGTGTGCTGCTGGGGAGTTTGTTGCGCCACTTCTTATTCTCAGCTAAAGCACTAGGAAGTGGTGAAGGGCGGGCGTTTTTGGCGGGCTTCTGTAGTTTTGACGTTCGAAAAGAGCTGGTTCTCAGCTCAGACTTTGAAAAAAGTATTTTCAGTCAGAAATTAAATCTCAACCAAGTTTTTAAGTTTATTGATAAGAAGATTCCGACTTAATATTTTTATTTAAAGATTTCCGAAAGACTGTGTCAGAACGTGAGATGGAAGGGGTATTTAAGATTATTCTATGGACTGATCAAAATTCCTCTGAAAAAAACGTTATGAATTTATGAAAGGTAGAATGCTTGCCTGTTATTTCGTTTATCTAAATATTCTAAAATTTCAGTAAACGTTTTAAAACAAAATTTCGATTCGCCTACCAGGGGATCATTAGTATTAAGCAGTGAACGTTTAAGATTCTACAGTATTCTAGACTTAATCAAGTAAGAAGAAAGCGTAGTTGCACACTAAGCTCTCTCAATTACCTACCATTAAACTCAGCAATTTTTCATATTTCAATTCCAACCCACCCACGACCTTCCCACGTCATTTCCCAAAAAAAAACCCACCCACGTCACATCAACTTCATTCAAGAAAATAAAATACAAAAACGTTCAACTCCATTTATATGTCGTTCAGATATTATATGAAGCGTGAACATGATATGTTAGAGAATAAAATAGCTTTTAAAACCATTAAGTATTTTATTCCGATTTAGAAAATATACTAAAAGCCTGTAAAATGCCAATTATCCTAACTAATAGATATTATAAATGTGAAAGTGAGTTTGTTTGTTTGTTACGCTTTCGTGCTAAAACGGCTGAACTGATTTCGATGAAATTTGTGCTACTTTTTATCCCGGGATCGAGACATATGCGGGGGTAACTGCGGGGCGCAGCTATACTTTAATATAATAAATCTGAAGAGTTGATTTTAGGGTCCCGTACTTCAAAAGAAAAAAACGGGACCCTTATAGGATCACTTTGTTGTCCGTCTGTCTGGCAAGACCCTTTATTTCGGGAATGCGTGGAGGTATCGAGTTGAAATTAAAACTATATAAGCTGTGAAAAAATCAAACTTCTAAGTTAACGTAAAAAAAAGATACAGCCGTTTATGCCGCAAAAAACGTATATTTTGACATTCTCAAGGGAATCAAAATTTATAGGGTACGTTCCGTTAATCTAGAACTATAAAATTTTACAAGTGATATCGTCTTACTACAAGTACAGGGAAAAAACTGAAAACTATACATTTGTAATTAAATCGTAAAAAATATAGTCTTTATTCAATACCGACTCATTTGTATGGAACCCTCGGTGGGCGAGTCCGACTCGCAATTATCCGGTTTTTTTTTGTTTGAACGCGCAGAATCTCTGCAACTACCAGTCGGATTTAATTTTTTTTTATTGCTTTGATAGCCCAATTCTTGAGGATTTTTGGAAAAAGGTTACTTAAGGCTATAAGTAGGACGGACGGCACAGCAAATGGAGCTCCGGCGGGATCTCATGGTGACATGGAGAGTACGGTTGTCGCAACCCAGTGCAGGGCACGCCACAATTGCGGCGATAAGTCCCCTCTTTGAGGAGTGGCTAGAGAGGCGCCACGGCGTCCTCACCTTCCGCCTGACGCAGGTCCTCACCGGACATGGCAGCTTCGGAAGGTTCCTGTGTCGGATACGGCGGGAGGAAACACCCGGGTGTCACCACTGTGTGGATCGCCCGGAGGACACGGTGGAGCATACGGTGGAGCTCTGCCCGGCTTGGGCAGAGCACCGCCGTGTCCTCGTGTAGGCGATCGGCGGCAGAGATCTCTCGCGTCTAGCCCTGGTTCAGGCCATGGTACGGAGCGAGAGGGCATGGGCAGCCGTCACCTTCTTTTGCGAAGCAGTAATGCTCGCAAAGGAGGAGGCGGGACGGTTGAGGGAAAGGCAAATTTCGCACCCTCTCGCCCCTAGCCGCCGCAGGAGACGCCCTGGGCGTCCGGAATCCCCGGCGGATTTCCGGCCACCGTAGGCACGGGCTTGTGAACAGTGAGCAATGAGTAGCTCACTGTCCGGTAAGATCCAGGCCCGGGTCGACAGCGCGTTGTATTCCACGCGCGCCTCAAAGAGATGTCGTCAGCACAAGCGTAGGGGTCCACTAGGGCCGATTCCTGCCGGGGTCGCGGGAAGGTACCAAAGGGTTACCGAGGCCCCTGGCAACACAAGCAACGGAAGGAATACGGTTGCGTTTTAGCCAGTAAGAGTCTGACACACCCTCCCGCTCCGCCCAGAGCGGGAGAAGTTATTTGATGAATACCCACCCAAAAAAAAGGCTATAAGTAGCCTTAAGTAACCTTTTTCCAAAAAATCCTGCCTGTCTGTGTGAAAAATCCTGGTCGTAGCGTGATGTTAAGACATCACGCTACGACCCTTAGGAGCCGAACAAAAAGAAAAAAGTCAAAAAGCACGACAGGCGATGCGATGCGACCCGGTGGGTCGGGAGCCAAACGCGGCCGCTCAACGAAAACCGAGCATTACCGAGAAGAGCCGCACTGTGTATACCTCAACGAGGTACACATACCATGCCGCTCAGCTCAGATCCTTTATTATATTAGTTTTAGCTTTTGCCCGCGTGGACGTCGGGAAATATCCCACGGGAACGTACTACCGGGATTGAAAAGATACGAAAGCAATCCTAAACCTCATAGCCGATCACTGCGCCCGCCGCGTCAACCATAATCAAATTATTTTGTTACGCGTAAATTTGAATCTGTGATATCTTTTAAAGCATTCATTTAAATGATGTGATGGAAAGGCATATTTTAATATAAATTGAATGCCTAATTTAAATAACATATTTTATTGTATAAGGATTAATATAATACCGGTTAAAATAGCTTCGGAAATAACAAAGAAATTTGTATCAAATTATGAAAGATAAAAATTGTTACTGTGTGTCCTATCTTAGAAGATACTCGTAGATATGCTATCGCGGACATTTTTGTTGATTTTTTTAAGATGTACAATCTTGTTGAATATAATTTTTGTGTATCTCGTACAGCATGTTTTTTTCTGACATCTTGCAACAATAATCGTCATAATTCAGTAAATTTACACAAATATTAATCAAATTTACACATAATTATACCTTATGAATAGCGATCGGATATTCGGATGCATATTCACCTAAAGTTGAGATATTGGCGAATGTGGAATGCGGTTTTGTATCGAAAAAATCCCGCGGTTCCGGGATCAACAAGGTTTCTGATTATTGAATCAGATTAGTATTATAATCAGTACTACATATAACTTAATTTCAAATGTTGGCTTATATGGAATGCACTATAGTAAAAAAAAAAACCCGCGATTCCGGAATCGACAAGTTTTGTGTTTTTTCTGACTATATAAGCGGATGCATATCTACCTACCTAATATTGTAAAGTAGGTAGGTAAATACCAAACTGCCATAGCAAATAACGTTAATATAAGATAACGGACTACATATATTTAGAATAATTGATGTAGCTACCTATTGAAAAAACAGTTAAAAATTATTGTGCTTAGTGAAATTCTGTTAAATTCCTTTCCTCTCCACATACTTAGCGAAAAAAACAGTATATGTTAGCACCATTATATTAATAGAAAACTACGATAGGCATTTTGCGAGTTTGTGAGTGGGACGGCAAATTATACCTGCTTATGCGCAAGTAGCTACCCCGACAAATAGTTCTCTTAGTTTATTTAATTACAATAATTGCATTCGTCGCTGTGCTTGCCATGCGTTCGGGTGTTTTTTTTTTTGTTTAGACTAACACACACCACCCCTCCTCTTACACCCTACATATGCATATTTTAGAAGTCGCTTCTTTATTATACACCCGACTAGCTATGCATTCCCGGTGTTCCTGGCATCCCGTGATTTTTTTTTTACAAATAAAAATATTTTAAGAAGCCGCTTCCATACTTTCACAGCTAAAATTTAACTTTAGGTAAATATGCATCCGAATATCCGATCTCTGCTTATGAATCACTCCATCCATTGATGAAAACCGTTTGAAAATTCGTTCAGAAGTTTTTGATATTATCGCGTTCAGACAGACAGATGCCGCACGGTGGATCGAAAATCGGCTGTAGAAGACATAGGATCTCGATTTCTTAAATGTTATTTTTTTTTGCTGGAAATGACTTCTGCTGATCATTACTATGTACAAAAATGACACCCGAGTTAATTGTGCCCAAAAACGAAGGAAATATATTTTTTTTACGAAAAATTTGTATGAAGCTAGTATGAAAAATCGAGTTATCTCCTAAACGGCATGTTTAACCATAATATCCTTGGAGGTGGTCATAGTGCTAATTATTTATGATTTTTTGGTTGCCGATTTGATGAAAAATTTAATGCCGTTTTTTTTAAAAAAATTGTCAAAATATTTTTATTTATTTTGACATGTAAAACGATCCCTTTTAGTGTCCAAGTTAAAAAGTTCGATATGTTATCAACCCAAATATTAATAACACACAAAACAAGAAAAATTAAATAAAAAAATTGCTGTTTTTTGACACATTTTTATTAATTTAAATAAAAAAAGATTATCAAACTCTTATCTATGTAACATATAAAGTTATATTATATACAAAATAATTTAATTTAAGAAATTAATACTAAGCATTTGTAAAATAAAGTAAAATAAATAAAAAAAAGACAAAATATCATTAAATATTACAAAAAAAAACCCAAACAGACTCAAATACAAATTTACAAATAAGTACATATATAATTTTTTTACAAATTTTCCTTATCACTCTCGTTGTCACACTCCAATTCTGAGTCAGCATCCAGATTGGATAAATCCAAAAACTCGAACTCAGTTTCCTGAAATTGAATTAAGTCGAGAGTTTCAGCAAAAAAGCTCTGCTTTTTCTTGGCATCTAACTTAGGCCTTTGTGCACTTAGCAAAGGATCCGAAGAAACAACAAGCATATTTAAAATGTCTTGATTGGAATCCTGCCTGCTTCTTTTCGAGGTCTTCATCCAAACCGGTTATAGCTGCGGTTTTATTAGGAAACTCAAAGAATTTTCTTGCAGTATTCCCGTCATTGGTGGTTCCCGAGCCTTGTTTTACTATATCAATCAACAGATTGAGCTCATCTTTGAACTTATTTTGAATTATTTTCTTCCTTGTCTGTAGCATTTCTTTGTGCTCATCACTTCTCGCTGCCCACCGTTTGAAGTCGAGCCTGTATGCAATGTGTAACAGACATTCCATACAATTTATACGGGCGTGTAGGGATGACAAGCTAAATTCATACAAGTCAGAACACACAATTTTTGATGTTACAGCATCTAAGCGGTTCATTTCTGTAGGCTTTGCTAAGCACAGGTAGCACGATGCATTTGATCTAGCTTCAGAAAGGTAAGTGCAAACTTTAGCGTCGATCATCGTCATCATTAGTTCATGAGTCACCCTATTATTATTATTGCACTCTGTGGGGATAAGGGCCTCAATTTCTTCATCCATTTGTTTTTCAGCTCAAGGACAACTGCTTCACTCTCCTTTACAAAAGTAAACTGAACTGGACGACAATACAAAACTGAGCATGGTTTTGGGTTCGTCCATAAGATGTTGTCTCCATCTGTCAGTTTAAGTGGCACCAAGGAGGTCATGAAAATGCTCGAGTCATCTTCCTCACCCTCCATTTTCTGCTTGTATCGGCTTTGGTTAGAAGCACCATCAAATCCCCACTTGGATATCAGCTTCAACTGCTTGTTATGCTCTTCCTTAGAAAGGCTTTGAAGGATTCTTGTAACTGTGATATCAAGTAAAGCTTGAATTGTAATCCTAGCCGATGAATCAGTAACTGTCACTGATTGCTTCGGAGGGTAGCAATCAAGCTTAGTTTATTGCACTTTATAGTAAGATGGATAAATATCCTTAGCACCTTCCCGAATGGCAGCCACTCGCAACGTAATATATTGCCACTTTGAGAGTTTTAGCGAAAGAAGCAATCCAAGCGCCTTTTCTGACGTAAATGTGATTGTTTTCGCTGGTTTCTTAAGCGTTTCATTTAATTTAGCGGCTGCTTCAGGATTTTTCATCATGTATTCGATGACAGAGGCGATATCTCCATGCCCTTCTTCTTTTAAACGTGCTGCAGCTGCATATGCCAATTCACTGGAATCTTCGCCTGTGTGTTCATCAGATCTTCTCTTTTTTTGTTTACTTCCCAGATCTTCGAATGGTTTACGGGATCTTTTCGTCATTGTTCCAATGGACGTTGATGTCGACGGTTCTGGAGAGACTGAGGGCGCTCTTGGTATCTCATCAACACTTGGTTCTTGATTAACTAAAGTTTGCACAAAACTCGGCCAATCAATATTTGCTCCCAACCAATTCTCGTACTTTCTCCTGAAATTATCAAGGAATCGGTTGGATTTCTGCCACCTTTGTAAAACGGGTCGCGTAAATCTCCGACAAAATTCTTTGAGAACAACACGATCTTCGTCAGACAGACAATCGCCTATGCGGGATACAACTGCACTGAACAATACTTCATGATCAAATGAAGTACTCTCACTTCGTAGAAGAACAAACAAGTCTAAATTCGTGATTAAACTTTCCATTCTAAGATTTTATAGTCGCAGATTTAGTGTTAGCAGTTACACAGTTGTGAACAAACTAAATTATAAAACAAAACTTTAGCCCTTTTATTGCAAAACGCCAATAATTAGGTAACTATCATTAGTTATCTTCTCATTAGCTAATGAAAATTTATAATTGTCACTAACTATTCTTAGAACTCCCAGCACTGCTAATTAACAAATTAGCTTACTTATCAGGAAAAGTTGAATGTAATCCATAGTTGGCATTGTCGTGAGATATTGAAAATCATTAAATCACCTATAAAGACTCATTAGAAGACCTAATCAGTGTAGTTACTTAATCACTTCTTTTCGGACTCATTAGAAGAGTAAACAATTAGTAATTTGGTTGTATGAAAAGTTTTAAAACTCATGATGTGTTGATAAATATCTAGCTCAAACATAGTTGTCTACGTGTGGGTGTACTATAAACCTCTGCCAACTCCTTCGGAAATATAGGAGTGATGCTATTTTATGTTACGTGTAGTTAAAAGTCCGTGTTCTTCAACATAAACACTAAAAGGAATCGTTTCGTTTTTGAAAAAACAAATGAAAATATTTTGACGATTTTAAAAAAAAAATGGCATGAAGTTTTTCGCCAAATCCGCAACCAAAAAATTATAAATAATTAGCACTATGACCACCTCCAAGGATATTACGGTTAAACATGCCGTTTAGGAGATAATTCGATTTTTCATACCAGCTCCATACATTTTTTTCTTATAAAAATTATAACTCTTCCATTTGTGCACACATTTACTTCATATGACATTTTATAGAACAGTAATGATCAGCAGAAGTCATTTCCAGCAAAAAAAATAACATTTAAGAAATCGAGATCCTATGTCTTCTACAGCCGATTTTCGATCCACCGTGTGCCGCTGGGGACTTGTTTTATAATATGTAAGGATATATATTTTGGCATCTTACGACTTCCACGCGAATGAAGTCGCGGGCAGAATCAAGTATACTATAAGCTTGTAAAACTTCATGTTTTAAAGTAATGTCCACAGTTTTATTAACTACATCAATATCAATTTATGACATGAATGATCTATCAATTAATCGTTAAACTACTTTTTCTATCCATTAGTTTTATTCGATGCTGTAAAACGCTTAAATTGAAGTTTATATTTTTATGTTTCAATCAATACATATGGTATAAGTAAGTCTACTTGTCTGTTTTTGTAATGTTTATTTATTTATGTATAGGTATGTCGCAGCCATCTGGTTAAATTAGACAGCTAATTGGACGCCTAGGCCGTTCATTAAACGGCGGCACTGACGTCGCAGCCAACTAGCTTTATTAGCCGTTGAGTTAACTGTTAGAAGTAGCGCTCGCTCGGCTCGCGCGCATTTAGTCACAGTTCTAACCTAACCTAACCCATTTCATTGGAGTGCTCTGACTTAGTTACTGCTACCACTTCGGCGCACGTGGTTGTTCAAGTTCTAGTGGTCCTTCAGTTATTTAATTGGGTGCCAGCGTTTAATGAACGACCTAGGCGTCCAATTAACTGGCCAATTTATTTAGGCCAGATGGCTGCGACAGAGTTATGATGTTAGCTAAACGGCTAATTAAGCTAGTTGGCTGCGACATTTACACAATCCACAAGTAATCAAATAAACAGAAAACACACTGGAACAGGGAACATATTTAATTCAGTTACTTAACATTATTTTGGTCGTTCAAGGTCCTTTGTTCCTTCCAACAATCAGTTTCCTGAAAACGTGATTTTCTTATTTGACTGCAGTTTATCTTTTTGTTTAAACTCAACCTTGATGCTAAAACCCAACCTTGAAGATTCAGTGACTTGTCAAAAAAATAAAAAAATGAAATCTATGTACTGTAAAACACTAAAACCAAACGAAGCATGGCAAGTACTTGCTGAAAGCACATAATATGTACACTTACAGTAGGCTTAGCATGACGCTTTCTATTTCTTCGAAGAATAGACACGGCTCTTTCTATACAAAGTGACATTTCGTTTCTCCTTTTTTGACATCGCACCGTAGAAATCCTTCTACATAAAAAAGGACCTAGACAAAGATCGTTAGAAACGAAAGACAAAATGACAGATTGTAGAAGGATTTCTACGGTGAGATGTCAAAAATAGAGAAACGAAATGTCACTTTGTATAGAAAGAGCCGTTTCTATTCTTCTAAGAAATAGAAAGCGTCATGTTAAGCCAGCAGAACTCATTTCACACAAAACAATGAATCATTTTATTTCACGCCAGTCTGAAAGTAGGCGTATACCACATGTCTGAGTTGTTCCACTAACTCTCTGTGAAACTATAAACTGAAACAATGTACCTACGTATTTACACAGAACGTCAATATTAAATGCCGTTATGAAATACGATGATTTATGGGACTGAGACCGGGAATGCGACAGATTTAGAATGGTATTACGATGTTCAGAACTAACTAGAGGAATTATTTTGAGAAGGGAAGGGATTTCTCATTTAACGATAGGAAACCATTTAATTTGAGCGTAGTGTAAATTATTTTGCAAACTATTGTATAGAATCTTATTTTTTCTAACTGAACAGACAGCAGTGCTGCTGGGGAGTTTTTTGCGCCACTTCTTCTTCCCAGCTAAAGCACCAGGAAGTGGTGAAGGGCGGGCGTTTTGGGGGACTGTCTTATGTAATTTTGACGTTCGAAAAGTGCTGTTTCTCAGCCTAGTTTGAATAAATGACTTTGGATTTTGATTTATGGAATTAAGTTTACGTTATTCAATGGATTATCAACATTCGGTTGTTAAGTATTAACGAGTGTATCGTATTACCCAGTAACTGGGTTATGGAGATCAGACAGGCAGTCGCTCCATTTAAAATACTGGTATTGAGACCGAAAGTCTAGGTAGATGATGATGGTGATCTACATTAGGTTGTTTTTAAAGTTTCTTGCTTAGGTGAAAAACGGTGCAGGAAAACATCGTGAGGAAAACGACATGTCTTAGAACTAAAAATTCGAAGACATGTGACATCTACCAACTCGCACTGGGCCCGCGTGGTGGATTAGCCCGCTCCCTCTCACGGAGAGGAGGCCAGTGTCCCAGCAGTGGGAACATTATAGGCTGATTATGCTTATGCTTGCTTGATGGGTCTGTTTATGTAATTCAAGTGCAAGCATTTCTATATTCACTGCTACTGGAAACAGTCCTCGCCAATAGAACCCCTCTGAGGTTGATCGGATATTTCTTATCATTTGCACCACCAGACAGCTTGCAAAGATCGTCATTTCAACTTGGTCCAGCGTACCCAACACTGTTTGCAGTCTCTAGTCAAAACTCTGTTTCCTGAAAAGCCACTGTTGGATAAAACAAGCTCTTTATACAATAATATTTTTGTAACAAGATTATTATGGACCTATAAATGATCTCAATATAAATAAATGTTATAATTAAATTAATCAATTTTAATAACTAGGTATAAATATCTAAAAGTTGTTAATTGTTTCCAATTTTTTTTTTTTTTTGCTTTTTCCATCAGGATTTTAGTAGTACAGAGGCTCAATAGCAGCTCGGTGTCTGGAATTGCAACCTGTTGATGACAATAGGCTCGCCTGCTATTACATGGGACTTAAAAATGTGGGAGTACTATAGGCACACCACTGCCTAACCCTTTGGCGAATTCAAGCGTGATGTTATGTGTCATGTCAATTTATTTCAATTTTTTTTTTTTTTATTGCACTTTTAGATTATTTATTAATTTTATAAGACTATTTTAGGACTTTTCGCCTGAAACACAGGATTACCTAGTTCAGGCACGGAAGTCTTAGGAATATAATTTACATTTAAGAAAAACTGTACAAATTTGTATGCCTTGTAATTTTTTGAATAGTATATATTATAAGTATATATATACAATTTTTTTTATCCCCTCCAGGTACCGTAATCCCCACCTCACCCCCCCACCTCTACCTCAGCTTTAAGCCATTGTGAGATCTTGCTAACATTACCAAGACTAACAAGACTACCATGACACATTACATACGGAAATACCACGATCAGCAAAGCAATAACAACGGAACAGAGAAACATTATTCCTTTATTACAAATCGATCTCAGAACAGTAGTTAGTTATAAATTAATTGCTACTTGATCAAACGAGTGGGCATTAATCGAATCATTAGAGATTATACTGACTGATTCATGTTTAGTCTACGGCGGAGAGATAAAGGGTACCTTCTGTCTAAAATTGTTTGATGACCTGTTTGTGGCATATCGATTTTATGTTAGTGTAAGTGGTTTTGATATTGATGTGTTGGTACAGAAGTTTTTGGTACAGAAACCCACCAAAACCATTTCATGTAATGTAAGCTAAGACTTACATAATCCCAGGCGGATTTCCGGCCACCGTAGGCGCGAGCTTGCGGATGGTGAGCAACGGGTAGCTCGCCGTCCGATAAGGACCAGGCCCGGGTCGACGGCGTGTTGTGTTCCACACGCGCCTCAAAGAGATGTCAGCACAAGTGTAGGGGTTGACTAGGGCCAATACCTGCCGGGGTCGCGGGAAAGTCCGAAAGGGTTACCGAGGCCCCTGGCAACACAGGCAACGGGAGGAATACGGGTGGGGTTTAGTCAGCAAGAGTCTGACATACCCTCCCGCTCCGCCCAGAACGGAAGAAGAGATTTGATAATTTCCCACCCAAAAAAAAAGACTTACTTACCGCTTTCACTGTTAAAAAGTCGTCAGATCGAATGTAGAGCCAAGCCCCTGACTCTATAAGGCTCAACTCTACAAACCTTACATCTTGGTCAAAATGTTGGGCCCGGCCGTTATGCGGCCGTCGCGTCGCACAGACTCTCCTATAGGCCTATGGTAAGAAATGAAGTAACTGCAATATTTAAATGGGACGGCCAAGCCATATATTTCGACCAACTGCTTTTTTATTTGACTACCTTCTTTCACAATAAATCATATAATGGTAATAACTGTTTCAACTAATTACAATAAAAAAGGACTTACATATTTCTCTATACTGGCAATTAGTAGTAAATCCGGCAAGGAGAGATCAATGAGAGGAGATGGAGGATCAATCTGCCCAACTACGTTGAGGTCGGCTTCCAGTCTAACTGGATGGAGCTGAATACCAGTATTTTACATGGAGCGACTGCCTAACTGACCCACAACCTAGTAACTGTACTGGTAAGACTGGTTGTCAGACGTTCGGGCTTCTGACGACAAGTAACGACAGTCAAAGATCCACGAATAACAGCCGGGACCAAATGCTTAACGTGCTTTCCGGCACAGAGGAGTCTCGATATGTAAAGATGGTCACCCATCTACGGACCAACCCCGGCACCGGACCCTTTCGAATGACCCTAGCAGAGGATAAGCTACCCCTCTGCCGGGGTCGTTCGAAAGGGCTACCGAGGCTCCTGGCAACACAGGCAACGGATGGAATACGGGTGAGTTTTAGTCAGTAAGAGTCTGACATACCCTCCCGCTCCACCCAGAGCGGGAGAAGTTATTTGACAATTTCCCACCCAATAAAAAAAAGCATATCTGATCCTGATGGATCGACCCGTGCGGCTGTTATCACTTTGCCACGAGCTCCCCTACCGGGCAAGGACTATTGAAAACCAATCCGGATATATACAATACATGGTTATAAAATTAAACCCTGTAAGAAGTCCTATAAAGCATATCTTAAAGAGCTCAGACCAAACCAAAGCCCATTTTCGTTAAAAATACATAGGTAGTTTAAACATAACTAGCCAAATGTGGATGTACTATAGATACGCCTCTGCCCAACCCATCGGAGAAACAAGGTGTGATGTTATGTTAAATAAATAGGCATAGGTACATACAATAAGCCAGACTCAGTTAGATCGAATGTGATCAATCGGTACCTACATTCAATAAAGATATTTAAGAACACATATTCCACGCAAATCTTTATTTATTCTCGACCCGATAAAAATGAGTTCAGTCGAGTACCCAGAATGACACGTGTTATGAGCGTAACGAAGACAATTTATCCGTTTTGAATACATAAGTGTTATTGGGTTTTTCCATCTGGAATTTCTTAGTAGTGGACCGGAGTCTGGCATTGGCATTTTACCCGGTTGATGGCAATAGGATCGCCTCCTGATACCTTTATGCCTATATTTCGCCAGTTATGTTTTATAACTGGCGAAATGTTGGTGTACCATAGGTCCAACTCTGTCTAACCCTTTGGGGAATACAGGCGAGATGATATATTATGTTATGTTTTGAATACATACCTATGCAAACCGTAAAAGCTATAATCAAGTTTAATCTATGTAAGAGCCTTTTCGTATACGAAACATCAGTGAAAATATTTTATTCCCAATCTATTAAAACATCGATCAAAATGATTGGTTTTTATTCCGTTGAAATTGCCGATCATCTTCCATTATTGGCCACTGTGCATGTACAAATTGTGAAATTCTTAGTTCATAATTAATTTGACAGGCAATTATATATGTCGGAAATACGTTGGTCACTCGTTTGACTAATCGGGATTAACAAGAATAAAATAAAATATTTTTTTTTGCAGTAGAGTTTTAGATGTTGGTTGATGGTACATGACCCAGGGTAGTGATTGTTGTATTTTCCCAATTTTACCATGTTTAATTTAAAGAGTAAGATTTGGTTAAAACAAAGCTAGAGTTTTAAAAATTTCATTATTTTCACCGACCCGATGAATCTAGAGTTTGGTCAGAATTAGCCGAGTCGAACAAACACAGCAGTGTTTTTAAATCAACAGCAGTTGATTTCTGGTTGCAGGTTAACACACGAAGACGTGTGCAAGCAGGATGGCCGTGTCGGAAATACGTTGGTCACGTTTGACTAATCGGGACGCCAGCGCCACCAAGCGGCGCTCGACAGAGTACAACATAACGCTTGACCGGGGTACAGTTGGTCGGAGGCGGTCAAGCAGTGAACACGTTTAGAAACTGTCGCGCATTCCGTATAGTTGTGTCGTGTACCTACAGTGTGTGAATAGCTAGTGTGATTATTAGATCGTAAATTAAAATTTGATTTAAACTGCAAACGGTTTTTCTATTGTGCAATAACCAACACTTCCCATTGTACGCCCACAGTAGGTAAAATATGGCTGATGGTGACGAGAGAGACCTACCTTCTCCGTCATATATAATATTATTTGGCAACATTATGTATGTTAGAAAAAATCTACATCTTTTAAGTGACATTAGTGACAGATATAATTTTAAAAACACTAGAAATAGGAACAAATTAGTTCAACCACGTTTCAGATTGTCTAAAGTACACATTTATTTTATGACGTAGGTACTGTGTAACATGTTATAATGAAATAACACTCGATATTCTTCAACTAAATGAGAAGATATTTAAAACATTAAACATTAAACGCACACTATGTAGACAAGCATATTATAAGTTGGATGATTATCTTAGAAAAAAATGCTTATCTTAATGCTGGTCCAGCTTGGGCTCACTTGTTAAAATGTTTATATTCAGAAGAGATGCTAAACTGTTTTTCTGACATTACGATTTAAGATCGTAATGTCAGAAGTAATCAACAACTAAAAATTGATTAAATAAAAATAAACATTAAGTGTTTATTTTTATTTAATCAAGTTTTAGTCGTTGATTACTTTAAAAGGTAATAATGATTTTCTTTCCATTTGGTAGTTAAATTTTATTAATCTTTCAAATACATTCCAAACTATAACAGTTGTGTAGAAGCATTTTTTTCAATTTTGTCCCAGGTACCATGGAGCCGTTTGTTATGATGTATGTTGACTTAAAAGAGCATGACAGTGGAGAGTATGTCATGCTCACTTAAATGTCTCGCTGATGGTGGCGTGTGTTGGTTCATTCGATTCCCTACAAAATGGTTGACTTGGATGGTACTTATCCGCATCATGTTCGTAAAAGGGTGCCGTCAGTTGAGACTGGTCATATCTTAACTGCCAGGGCTTATTTTTAATCGTTTCGTTTTTATTTTAAAAAAATCTCACATATAGAAGCAACCGGAATAAGTCCCGGGATTTTATAATATATTGATTTAAAAGAGTATCCTTGGAGTTTCTTGCCCGTTCTTCTCCATAGATAACTACGTCTTGGAATGGGAAACTACTCGTAGCTTCAACTCACTGACTAACTAACCGACTCTTTGACAATTCAAAAGTGCCTGTTATTGTTTATTTGAAATGTCATTCCATTGAGTATGAGTTTGAGTTATGACAATTGATGCTTATTCTAGGAAAACTAACAAAACAAAAAAAATAACTATGAATTTTAAAAATACACTGACAATTAGATAAGTAGGTATAACCATTATCTTTTTCTTTCAGAACAAGAAATGCAAGAACTTTTTACTTAATATTGTAACACACGTTAATATTTTTAGAATTTTTTATAATAATATGTCTCGGTTAAATGCAGAATTACCTATATAAATAGTCTCAGGCGATTGTTCAGTGGCCATTGCACTAACCAGTGACCAAAATAACTCAACCAACATTAAATGCATTCAGCAATTAATTCTCCACACTTCCGATTCTGCAAACTCGTAAACTAAAATTGTAAATCAATCTGCAGAGGGCTTAGCTAAATATTTAGTTTTACACACATGTTCCAATAAGGAAATGTTAAATTGCCATTAAATATTTAGCTGTCGTTAGTAGGTACAAATAACTTCATGCAGAACAAAATTTATTTATTTCCTCATTCTCATTTTTCTTTATTTCTTATGAATTAATGAAATCTTTATTTACAAATATAAAAATCCATATATAAATCCACACACAACTTTCAATAAATAAATAAATAAATACATACATAGATAACGTAAAAAACAAATATACAATCTCCAATTCGCTGTGTGTGTTACGAGTATAATACCAATAATCTTTAGAGGATTCTTTCGGGCGGAGAAGAGAAGATGCTGGCTATAGCGTCATTTCATCTGTACCAAATAAATGTATTACTATAAACGCAAATTTCAACATGACAGTTTCAACATGGTAGGTCAGGAGGAAGTTTTTCTTAGCTTGCAAAATTCTAACTTTAACATAGAACTACTGACGCTCTTCATATTAAAGCTTGCAAACCAATATAATTTTTCATTAAAATCGCCGCTGCCATGACAATATTGCAAGGTCCACTTCGATTCCATTCATTTAAAACATCGTAGTCGCAAAAAATGACATTGAACTGATTTTTTGGGATGTTGTTAGGATAGATATTAAAAGAATAAAAGCAAGTTTGCAGCTTCGAAAGACTTGTGCTATCTGTATGGTGGTCGAAAAACTTCGAAATTTTCGGACTTGTTTCAGTTTTTTGCTTATAACTTCTAAAAGGTGCATTCTACCGAAAAAAGTGTCATAAAATTTTTAAATTATACACATTTTGATATAATGAGTGGAGCTGTAGCTCTGTATGTATAAAACCCGAGATACACACTTCAAACATTAGCAATTTTTCACAAAATGTTCAAAATTATCTCAAGTTCTTTTGGTCCTACGGAGCTAGGGCTGCTCTCAAATTGCATCAAATTTTGTACACTTTAGAAATGTAATGCCGGTTTTTTTTCCGTAGAATGCACCTATTAGAAGTTATAAGTCATAAACTGAAAGAAGTCCGAAAATTTTGAAATGTTTAACAACATCTCAAAAAATCACTTCGCGATTTTTGTGTTCACGGTGACTGACCTATTAGGTATGCGTTTTAATTTTGTTGAAACAACCAACTTGCACCGTGTACATATTTATATCAAATCTTTCATTTCTGCGCCCTTTAATCGAATTGAATCATTTAGTTTGAACCGTGTAATAACATTACAATTAATTCAGAAGACTTTTCAAAACAATTTCAACCTCAACCTGTGCTTCTGGCACAAAGGATAATGAATGAAGGACCAAGTTACATTACTTAGAGGTGTTTTCTTGAATGTAGTAATGAACTAATTTGTCTCGGGCATAATGGACCCAAATCTAGTCCCGGATGCCAAATGGAGCTACAATGGCGTAGATTATATTAACGTGAGAATACTGTTGGGGACGTGTGAGGAAAATTTGTAGACGATCGTTGTGTGGATGAGGCGCTTGAGATAAATTTGCTTAGTTTTAGGTAGGCTTAAATCTAAGGCGATAAGATTTTCGGGGTGGGTATCTTTTTAGCATAGGGTAGAAGAACGTCTTTTTCAATTTTATTTCATATACTTTACAGTGGTAACTGGAAAGCCTCAAAAAAGCTTGTGTTAGAAATGAGTATAAATACGAATTAAATGTACCTCAATGTAGATTTCAAATATTTAGGAGGAATGTGTAAGTGAATAACATTCAGGTGTATTTTTTTTTTTTTGATGCTGGGAAATCATCAAATAACTTCTCCCGCTCTGGGCGGAGCGGGAGGGTGTGTCAGACTCTTACTGACTAAAACCCACCCGTATTCCTTCCTGTTGCCTGTGTTGCGGGGGCCTCGGTGACCAATAAGTACCTTCCCGCGACCCCGGCAGGCATCGGCCCTAGTGGACCCCTACTTTGTGCTGACGACATCTCTTTGAGGCGCGCGTGGAATACGACGCGCCGTCGACCCGGGCCTGGTCCTTACTGGACGGTGAGCTACCCATTGCTCACCGTCCGCAAGCCCGCGCCTACGGTGGCTGGAAATCCGCCCGAGATTCCCGACGCCCAGGGCGTCTCCTGCGGCGGCTAGGGGCGAGAGGGCGCGAAACATGCCTTTCCCTCAACCGTCCCGCCTCCTCCTTCGCGAGCATTACTGCTTCGCAGAAGGAGGTGACGGCTGCCCATGCCCTCTCGCTCCGTACCATGGCCTGAACCAGGGCCGGACGCGAGAGGGCTCTGCCGCCGATCGCCTCCACGAGGACACGGCGGTGCTCTGCCCAAGCCGGGCAGACCTCCACCGTATGCTCCACCGTGTCCTCCGGGCGATCCACACAGTGGTGACACCCGGACGTTTCCTCCCGCCTTATCCGACACAGGAACCTCCCGAAGCTGCCGTGTCCGGTGAGGACCTGCGTCAGGCGGAAGGTGAGGACGCCGTGGTGCCTCTCCAGCCACTCCTCAAAGAGGGGACTTATCGCCGCAATCGTGGCGTGCCCAGCACTGGGTTGCGACAACCGTACTTTCCATGACGCCATGAGATCCCGCCGGAGCTCCGTCCGCTGTGCCGCGATTTCTCGCGGCAGTGGACTTACGCCCCGGCGTTTCGCCTCCTCGCGTCACTCCCATACGTGCGCGAGGACTTTTGCCTCCAGATCCCATGGCGGCAATCCGGCAAAGAGGCTCGCTGCCTCACAGGAGACCGTGCGGTATCCTCGGACCATCCGGATGGCCATGACCCTTTGGGCCGCGCTCAACCGGCGGGCTGGCCGCAGCGCCAGAGAGCGCGCCCATACAGGAGCCCCGTAGAGGGCCATGGACCGCACGACCCCCGCGTAGAGCCTCCGGCAGGAGGCGTTTGGACCCCCTAGATTGGGCAGGAGCCGCTTCAATGCAGCGCCCGCCCGCTCCAGTTTGGGAGCCAAACGTCGGAAATGCTCCACGAAGTTCCACCGGCTGTCGAGGACGAGTCCCAGGTACTTCATCGTCGACTCGACGCCGATAGAAACCCCTCCTACCGTTATTTGGGACATTCAGGTGTATAACAAGCTACCTAATTCATTTAAGGAACTCCTCATCCAAGGCAAAGGCAAATATGGAATATTATAAAAATGTAAGATGAAGGCTATAATCAAGTTTGACATTGATTTTAAAAATAACTATTACTTGCATAATTATAATAATTTTAATTTTTAATGGACTTATTGTAAATAACTAAAAAATTACTTTCTACTACTTAGGTGTCACTTAGTAATTAGTTAAGAATGACATTTGAATGTTTTGTAGAAGGGGTTGAATGTGACCTTAAAAAACAATAGCATCATAACTATGTAAAACTAAATTCTGTCAAAGAAATCAATTTTGATTCTGATTCTGAAAGCAAATCTTTAAAAATCTTAATACCTACGTCGAACGCCATTGGTAGTTGTTTCCAGACTGTTTGTCAAACAGATCAAAGGGGAAATTCTTGTATTTTTTAGGAAGGCTGCATTCTAATCTACATATATCAGTTAAAAATCCTATATTTTACCTACATTTTTGACATTGATTGTAGCTGAGATAAGATTGCAACTACATTTCGAACGTTTTTAAATATTGGACTTAAAAAGCTTAAATTTTGCAAAGAAATCCTTACAATTTGTAACTAGGACTACCTTTACATTATAAGCATGACAATACGTTTATGACTAAAGTAAGATAACAGCCAAGTAACCTACTTACAAACACACACAAACAAAAACACTAATATAACAACGCTACAGAAACATTTTGTTTGCGTAAAAACGAAAAAAAAAAAACGACTGGAATAGAGCAAAGCGCTCATTAACCCCTAGCTTGCAGGGCAAGCCGTCGAGCCTCCTCAATGGAGGGTTAAAGAGGGCAGAGGAAGCGAAAATATTACGCTAACCAACCCAGTTGCATTGTGTTTCTGTGTGCACTTTTGAGGGTTAACTTGTGGAGCGCGCTGTTGTGAATTTATTATTGTTGGTTGAATTAAGGGACGGTTAAAAATATTTAGTTGTTTGAGTTCTTTTTTTATTTTTTTAGGTACTTGGTTGTGTAATTTTGCGCACAGTCGAATATTGGTCGCACAATGACCTACAATAAACTTAGTATCATAACAAGCCACGACGATGTTCAGCAAAGATGCTTTTTAGGGTTCCTTAATAAACAAGGAACCCTTATAGTTTCGCCATGTCCGTCTGTCTGTCTGTCCCCACTGTAGCTCAGAGACGCTTTGTACTAGAAAGCTGTAATTTGGCATAGGTATACATATTAATTACGCCGACAAAGTGCTAAACTAAAATCTTGAAAAAAATTTGGAGGTCTGTGAACATCACTTTTCGATTCAATGATCCACTTACGTAATATTAAGCATTAAAGTGCTAATTTTTGTTAGTCAAGTGTCAATGCCAGCTAAATGGTTGTTTATGGAGATGTGAAAAAATTCATGGCAGTAGTACATAACATGAAATTAAAAGGAAATCACGTCTAAGTAGGCTTTACATGTTAACGAGTTGTAGTCGAATAAGTTGGAGAATCGACCGTGGCTATATGCCACATAACATTGTAGTTGAAAAAACTGTTCTCCCATACATCGGTATGGGAGAACAGTTTTTTCAACTACAATGTTAAGTTTGTTTTTGGAATAAATTCGTCCCAAGTAATCCCAACTACGTAACCCTTCATTGTGCGTGGTCCGACATGCACATGGTCGGTTTTTTTATGAAAGAAAAGCGATCTATTTTGTTTTCAGTATTGTTACTGCTGAACATGGAAGTTCAAAAGCGTCATCTTTTTAACCAGATTCAGCTAGGTAAAACCCCCAAACCAGGCACAACCTGTGTCTTGGTGACCCAAACATTGATAATTTCATAATATAAATTAATAAATTTTACAAAAATGTGAGTCAAAAGAAGCGAAGAGGGTTTTTGTTTTTAGAAGTGGGATGCTTTAAGCTATTTGCCTGCGCCCATTAATGTACGTAGAGCTAGAGCGATTTCTGAACATACGTGTAAAACCCCAGATTCCTCCCTATACAGTTCGTCCGTAGAGAAACGCCGGGGCCTTCTCAAAAGCACCTTGAGGACGGCCCGTGGGGCGGTGCCTCAGACACTTACACAATATTGTAGGACAGATTGGCATAGATAGAGAGAAGTACTCCTGTATACATTTATTTTTGGGAGCTCTGGCTTGTAAGAGTTTCGCAACGTAAACGTCTTTTTTGCGAGTGTTTGAATTTGTGCTTTGAAGGACAGGTTCAGCAATGATGATAACTACAAAAGGTAAAAAAAATATGTCCTATATCCTATATACGACAGCCCCACTTTATGTCCAGGCAAATCACTGTCCATCCCATGGTTGCCTGGAAGAGATCGCAGAAAGCGATAAGGCCGCCCATTGTATATTTTGTAGTGTTTGATTTATTTTTTGTTATGCATTTATGTGGTGTACAATAAAGTATATACAAATATAAATATATCACCGCTATAAAAGTTTAACCGGCGACCTTCCGGCGATTATCCGAACAAACCGACTCCATATTCGTCCGAATCACTTACTGTGTAATGTATATTTCGGGTAATGAATATCATAAATAAATAAGAAATATCATGAAATATTCAATTTTCGACTGTCTCTATAGTCTAGTGGTCACAAGCGCTACTGTACTGCTGAGCTCCTGGGTCCGATACCCGCATCAGGCAAAGTGTAATTGGGCTTTTCCGTGAAGCTTGGAGTCTGGATTTTTCCCGGTTGATGGCAATAGGTTTGCACCCTGTTATATCTCTGCCTAACCGTTCGGGGAATACAGGCGTAATGTTATATTTGTTTGTATATAACTTTAGTCCCATTATAAAAATTACAGCTGGGTAATTACGTAACACGCAGTAGCAATGGTTTCATATTGACAGTTCAACAACATTCATTCCGTAATTTACTTTACTGAGCTGACAAATTTTTCAAATATATGAGGCAATGGATTAGTTTGCTAGACAATGAGATTGCTGGTGTATCATTTTAGAACATAATTACACTGCGAGATCCACAAATAAAACCCGGCGCCCAAAATATTTTGAAATTATCAACACCACTAATTGCTGCCTCTCCAAAAACTTCTAAATAATAAACGTATTTGCAAGTGTCTGTCAGACTGAAAAAAAAACATAAAGGCTAAAATTCTAAGCTCTTACAAAACTGAATGTGGAAAATTCTAGAAAATAAAATCAGGCTCGTTAACTAGAGGCAGCGGAGCGAGAACTAACGTACTGAATGGACTCTTAGGCTAGCAAGGGGGTGGGCAGGAATAGAGGCTCGTTAAGAGGCCAAAGGACATGATGTAGATTTTTTTTTTTTGCTTGCTTTTTTGTTTGAAATGTTGTATGATGTTTAGGTGAGTGATTCTTGTTTACGATGGTTGTATTTTATAATAACTTATTCTTCAGATTTACTATTAATAACTCCCATAATTACTAGTTGTAACGGACTTCAAAAGGAGGAGATTATATATCCGATAACATTATTTTTTTTATGTTTGTTCAGCGATTTCTCCGTCAATTGTGGACCGATTTTGAAAATTCCTTTTTCATTTGGTTGACGAAGTTTGCGTGGTAGTCCCATAAATATTTTATTAACTTTGCTTTAGTAGTTTTTGAGTTAGCTTCAATTATACGTATTTTTTCACTTAGTCTATTTGGATGATGCTATAAAACTTCCTGTCGCTGTTATTTACATAGCTGGTATTCGAATTTGTGTGGGGTAGATACTACAAGCAAAGAGGAAAAAATAAAAACCTTTATTACAAAAAAAAAACAACCGTCTTCGACTTTCAAAATGGCGTTTGTGATTCGAGTCTCGACAGAGCTGTCTTGATTTGTGATTGAATTCATGGGCGTCCTCTTAAGGGTCATTGTACTAGTCCAATACTAAAAGTTTTTCATAATGATGAGTAAAATGACCCCTTAAGAGGAAGCCCATGAATTCAATTTCACCCTGTATACTTCAAATTGACAATTAATTAAGAGGCAGCTCTCACATTAGAGCTTATTCATTTAACCATTTGGGTGTGTACACACATGCAATATAATCAGCCTATAATGTCCCACAGCTGGGACACAGGCTTCCGCTTTGCGAGAGGGAGAGGGCCGTAATCCACCACGTGGGCCCAGTGCGGGTTGGTAGATGTCACATGTCTTCGAATGTTTGGTTCTAGGACATGTTTTCTAACGATGTTTTCCTTCCCCGTTTTGAGAGCAGTGGTAATGAAATAATTTACACAAAGTCTGGTCCGTCTGGGTTCGAACCTACAACTCGTAAGTCACGGCCGTTGCCACTGGGCCACCACTGCCGTTTGAGTATGTATTTATGCTTAATTCGCGTCCACAAGGTCACTAATCCCCTCGTAAACTACACGAATTGCCCTTTTTTATCCGTCGGCAATCATCGGAGGTAGTCGTACCACGTTACTAAAGCTCCTACACACTCCCAAACACAAATGCCCGTCATGGAATCAATTACGGTTATCGAATTGTCGTTGTGTACCTTGACCTTTTGTGGATAGGTAACCTGTAACAGGTGACAGCTGACCTTTTCTTCCTGTCAATTTTCTCCAATTAGATACATAGGATGGTAGACAGATAAAAAATAACGGTTTTTTTGTGGTTTAGGGTCCAATTTGAGTAATTATTTGTCGATGTCTGGAGGTCGTGCGTCAATCCTCGTCAATATAGGTGTATAGATTGCTTTTAATAATAAAAAAGCTACCACACTAGGTAATGTATCCGTTTGTGAAACGGGTTCAGAGTGACAAGCACTGCTAGAGTACTCGTATCAATAGACCTTTGTTTTCTGCAAGATTATATTGTTCCTTAAGGCGCAGATCTATGATTTTAGTGACTTTTAAATCGGTTATTACGCCTTCATATAACGCAAGTAAGTTGTGCAAAAAATATATGTTAAACTAGAACGTATACACATCCATTATATATTTGAATATTTAAGTATTGCAGTAAAATACTTAATGAAAAAAATCAGGAAATAATGTCTACCCAAAGCATAAAAAACGATATTACTTTCAAACTACTTAAAATATTTTCATGTTTTTTTTTTATGAACAGACTATTTTATTATCTATAATTATATCTATGATTTTTTTTCAAATGTTCATATTTTCGTTACTAATATACATATTCCCTATGAAATCGAACGCGGCGCGGCGTAAGCGTGACGCGCATTTGTATGGCAACAGAGTCAACGACGATTACCCGACACTTAAATAATCCTTTATCCTTAACGTACAAGTTATTATAATTCTTACTTAAGACGCTGACAACACCTTTACCGCGGTCACTGTCAGATTGCATAGAAAGAGAAGCGCGATGACACAACGCTTGTGATTTATTGCAAAATATGAAGCAATTATCTATTTACTCACAATTGAATTGAGTAATCGAAAATAAAAAACAACTAAGTTCTGCATTCAAATAAGACGTTATTGTTATTAATTAAATACGTAACGTATGTTGATATTTAATACAGATATTTTGGATTAGAACTCAAGGTAAGAGGTTAGTTTAACGTTAGTTTGTATCGAGATTTTTTCTTCAAAACGTGTTTTGGTAACAAGCAAGTTCTGGGAAATATGTTCAAAATTAACATATATTTTTTCCGTTACCACAAACTACACAGATTTGGCAATTTTTTTTCTTAAGAGAAGCCTATTTTTGTCAATTGGGTCTTGTCAGCGCCTTAAAAGTTTGAATCGAAAGTTCAATGTGTACAGAGGGATGGAATTACAATTTAATCCTCTCAACTGACAGGCCAGGCATACTAGGAACTTATTTCTGACTCATCCCAATTTTTTCTCCTAATAGCCGTAAATCGTGCGCAAGCGTTGACAGCCACCATTCATAATAAAATGTAATACAAACACTTTTGATGTACGACATCATAACTGAGATGGTTCAAATGCGTCACTTAAGATTTATTTGCAGTTTTAACGTCTCGACCCACAGTTACTGTTAGACAGTAAATCAACTTTGTATCGCCTTTGTAATGCTGCGTTTTGAAACGTGGCCGTATGATGGGTTGTACGAGATTGTTGTTTGAAGCTTGACAGCTGTTAAGTTTTAGCTTTTAGTGTCCACCGGGAATATGAGATATGGTTGAGCTATTTTTCAGTTCCTTGCTTGTTCGTCTTAGTGCACGTATCCTTTATAATGTTACAAACACACGTACACCATACAATAATACTATCAAATAAAACATTAGAACTACTGTTACACTTCAAAAACGAACCATGCACCTTGAGGGTGCAAGGGGGTTACAAAAAACAGAAGACACAATTTGGTTTTTCCGCAAATTCTTTCTAAAGAAAACACTTAAAAACAACAGTTGAAAAATAACAACAGGTAGACCGTGACGGTGGAACGGTTATAGAATGAACTGCGTTTAAGGTCAGTTTTATTAAACTTAAAACAAACCACACGCTAACAACTAGTGAGACGTGCTAACATTTAACTATCCTCGGTTTATTTAATCTGGTAATATACTAAATTAAAATGGATTCGCCGAAAAAAACACTTTTTTAGTTGTTAACATAAACCAACTCTGCTAAAAGCTTAAAAAAGGCGCGTGTAAATCGGCACGTGTCGGAAAATAATGAAAAATAAAAATCTAAGTAAACTGAAAACTAAATTTCTTTCTGTTTAACTTTGAACTGTGTCTATATAATTTCCAACATTAAGTTTGTAGTATGAATAGATTTAAAATAAATGTAAATCTCGGAAATGAGATGTACACTGGTTGGTAGAAACATTTAATGTGTCATGCCTCAATGCTATCTTAATTGAAAGTTATCATATGAAGATGTCTGAAAGCATAACATTTAAACATGATGGATGAATGCTACTGGTTAGTGCTGTTATTTTCAGTCTTGACGTCTGTATAAAGCCTCTGTCCCACCGCCGAGGAGATAGCGACTAGCTTTCAACGATTTTCTTGGTCAAGAAACATTGAAAAGATTGTAAGTCCTGTTTAAGTAAATGAGATACATATATTAATCGCTGATTTCTGACCGTTCACACCGCCAGCGAGTACTCGTTTGTCGCAGCGGCAAGAGCTGTTAAGGCGCTGACAAGACGCAAATGACCAAAATAGGCTTGTCTTTAGAAAAAAAATTGCCAAATCCGTATAGTTTGTAGTAGCGGAAAAAATATGTGTTAATTTTGAATATATTTCCCCGAACTTGGTTGTCACCAAAGAACGTTTTGAAAAAAAATCTCGATACAAACTAACGTTAAACTAACCTCTTACTTTGAGATCTAGTCCAAAATATCTGTATTAAATATCAACATACGTTACGTATTTGATTAATAATAAGAACGTCTCATTTGAATGCAGATTTACATAATAGTTGGTACCTATTAAGAGCAAAAGTTAAATGCAACTTTATGAAAATTATTAATGGCATCGTCTTTTGTTTCAGGTACTTAAAGAGATTTTGACTTCGCGTTCAGAAGATTATTTTGTGTACCTGGAATTTTGAAAAGTGGATGAGGTAGGTGCTGAATTGAATATAAAGTTATGTGATTGTTAAATGGTGAAAGGGATTAGAAATTCAGTGGTAGTCAACCGAAAATTCATCAATCAGCACAATCGGCAGCACCTTTATGTCTTAACGGTAAGGGCGTAGTAAGAAAGAAAAGAAAGAAAGAAAATACGTTTATTTGCGGTTATAGAGGCTTGAGGAACAGGGTGTAAAGTTCATTCATCTTCCATAGAAAAGGGAGGATCCTCCGACCAGACGGGTGTCGTGTCTGGTGGGCAACTGCCCGACGGTTGTGGTCGGGATGTTGTATAAAGGGTTGCCAACTATACTGTTTAAAACAGTATTATACTGTTTTTCACTACATTATACTTTTTACTGTTGAACAAAAATAAAGCATACAAAATACTGTTTTCAGCATCAAAATGCTGTCTAAGTGTTACATACTTGATTTCTATGAAAATGCGAATGAATCAGCCAATGGGATGTTTTCAGCCATTAAAAACTCCTTAGATTTCTATAAACTTTCTTTCAGCCAATTATCAGGTCTCAGCGCTGACAATACAAATGCAAATTTTGGCCATAATCATTCATTATACACAAACATATTAGAAGTTGTGCCAGACTTAATAAAAGGAAATTTTCATGCCCATATAGTGCACAATTCAGTAAAACATGCTATGAATTGTTTAAATTATGACATTGAGAACATTATATGAAAACTATAATGTTCTCAATGTCTATTTCTGCATGCAGAAGAGCAGAATTAAAAACATTTGTAGCGCTTGCTGAAGGAGAATTTCATGAAATAAAATGACACATAGGAAGTCGTTGGCTATCCCTTCTACCAGCAATAGATACAATTTTACTTAATTGGACACCAATTTGTAACTACTTTGTTAGTTTGGATGTTGACTGTCCAATGGTTATACAAAATTTATCAATGTTTAATAGAGAAATGGAAAATAATGTAGTCCAATGTTACCTTCTGTATGCTAGTCATATATTAAATATTTTCAATAAAACAATCAAACAATTAGAAGGAAATAATATAACTATTTTAGATGTTTTAACATTTGACTGGTTTAAAGACTGAGCTAATTCAAAGAAAAAATGATAAGTATTTTGGACCTGAAACAAAAAACTATTAAAAACCATTATAGAGTCTTCCCAAGGAGTTTTTAGAACTATTAATAACTTTATACTTTTTATTGATAAGGCTAATTTATATTTAGAGAAATGGTTCGATTTCAATCAGACTAACTGGCTTTGTTTATTTAGCTGTTTGTCATTAGAGTCTTTGGTCACATTTGATCATTTTGAGAAAATTATAGATAATTTAAATTTGTGACTCAATATTGGTATGGAGGATTTATATTCAGAATATTAACATTTCAAAGTAATTCATGAAAAAGTATCAGAAGGCAAAGATTTTCTTGAAATGAGTACTGGCCAAAAGTGGAGCCATTTATTAGTACATAAAACACCTTAGAAGAATTTAAAAATATTACTAAAATCTCTCATATCTACTTTCTATTCCCGCCACCAAGCATTTACTGAAAGAGTTTTTTCAGTAATGAATGTAAAGTGGCGGGATGAATGAAATAGAGCAAATCATAATTTAATAAAAAATTCGCTCCTCATTTATTTTAATTTTAGTTATAATTGTTGTGTGGCGTATGAAGTTTTTAAAAAAAGACTGTAAATTAATAAGTTTTGTGAGAAGCTCTAAAAGCTCTAAAAGTATTTAAAACATTAAATAGATAAAATACTGTTTAATATTCTTTTCTCAGACCTAAATATACTTTATTTCTTGAAAAGAAGTTGGCAACCCTAGTTGTATAATATGCTAGTTGCGCGGTAAACTCTGCTTGCGCGATGCAGGATTTTGCGTGACGTCAGTGTGCTGCGTAGTTCGCATGTGGCGATGTAGATCGGGCCACACGGCAAACATGACGCAAAGAAGGAACACAAATACAAAAACCGGCCAAGTGCGTGTCGGAATACGCACAATGAAGGGTTTCGTAGAAGTAGAGAGTGCCCCCCCCCCCTGCCAGCTAAACGATTGTTTATGGAGATGTGAAAAAAATCATGGCATTAGTACATATAATGAAATTAAAATGAAAACTATCACGGCTAAGTATGCTTTACAAGTTAAAGAGTTATAGGCCACCAACTTAAATTTGCAGTTGCAGAATTGACCGTGACTTATATCGATGTATGGGAGAACAGGTTTTTCAACTACAATGTGAAGTTTGTTTTTTATAAATTCATCCCAACTTCCCAACTATGGAACCCTTCATTGTTTTTACCGTTTTTTTTTATTGATATTTAAACATTTTTTTTTTACTGTTGCTTTATTTTTTCTGGGTTTCCAAAAAATTAATAAAAAATGAACAGTCAAATATCCTATTGTCACGTGGCGGTCTCAAAATCCTTCGACATTTGAATTGATTTCTTGTTTTATAAACACCGTTTCAAAATATACAAAACATTCACCTCCAACACACAACCACACAAACTCATAAGCAAAACTTAATTTCCCTCCTCTGACACACGCAAAGTTGGACATTCTTATCCTGTATCACACAATCTAAGATCAAAATGTGTAGCGAGAGGTCTGCGAGAAACTTCCAGTGGCTTTGTGCTAGGTATCAGTCTGAAAAGTTAGACCTAACTTCAGACCTAACCGCAGACTTATTCACCACGCGAAATCTTTCTCGTTCTGCGTTGCTGAAAGGTTTATATTTCGTTGTGTAAATGCCTTTGCTTTTTGGTTAAATAGCTAGATTGGTTTTATAAAAGCGAAATAATGATATAAATGACTGCCTTGTTAGTCTAGTGGTCGCAAGCGCTACTGCTGAGCATGAGGTCCTGGGTTCGATTCCCGGGTCGGGCAAAGTGTTATTGGGTTTTTTTATCTGGAATTTCTCAGTAGCAGCCTAGAGTCTGGATTTGTGCCCGGTTGATGGCAATAGGCTCGCCCCCTGTTAGATGGGACTTAAAACATAACTGGCGAAATATGGGTGTACTACAGGTACACCTCTGCCCAACCCTACGGGGAAACAAGTCGTGATGGTATGTTATGTAATTATAGAAATATAAATGACTTCAGGAACTTTAATTTAGAAACTGGGTTAAATTTCGTATCCATACATTTCACAAGCATCTTGTTTGAAACAATAAAGTATTCATTATAACATTTTAACATTTGGGAGATGTTTGCACAATTCCCATATATATACGTATGTCGCAGCCATCTGGTTAAATTAGCCAGTTAATTGGACGCCTAGGGCCTTCATTAAACGCCGGCACCAACGTCGCAGCCAACTAGCTTAATTAGCCGTTTAGTTCAACAGCCTAACCGTTAGAAGTAGCGGTCGCCTGCCACTGCCGCGGCATCGCTCGCTTCGCTCGCTCGGCTCGCGCGCGGTTTGTCACGGTTCTAACCTAACCTAACCCATTTGTTCGGAGTGCCCTGGCTTAGTCACTGCTACCACTTCGGCGCGCGTGGTTGGTCAAAGTTCTAGTTGTCCTTCAGCTAATTAATTGGGTACATCAGTAATCAGCCTATAATGTGTTCCCACTGCTGGGACGCAGGCCTCCTCTCTGTAAGAGGGAGTGGGCCATAAATCCACCACGCGGGCCCAGTGCGGGTTGGTAGATGTCACATGTCTTCGGATTTTTGGTTCTAGGACATGCCGGTTTCCTTACGATGTTTTCCTTCACCATTTTGAGAGCAGTGGTGATGAATTAATTTACACAAAGTAAAGCGCCTGTCTGGGTTCGAACCTACGACCTACAACTCGTAAGTCGCGGCTGTTACCACTGGGCCACCACTGCTCAGGCAATTGGGTGCCGGCATCCAATTAGCTGGCTAATTTCACCAGATGGCTGCGACAGAGTTAGAGAAGTTAACTAAATGGTTAATTAAGCTAGTTGGTTGCGACTTACATACCAATAATTCGTGATAAAAAACTGCATATCTGTGCGAAAAATTCAAAGACTTAGTGAAGCTAACAACAATTAATCAGACATTAAAAATTCCTTTGACAAAGTTTTACATGTCAAGTTGCGTTTTGTGCAGGGTGTTTCTAAAGGACCATTATGCTAAGAAGCTAGCCTGATTTATATAGAAATCAGGCATAAAAGGAAAAATGCCGCATTCTCCTTCAAAGGAAAAGAAACAACCTCAATTTGTGAGCAAACGCTAACAAATTGAACTACGCTACCCACAAAACAGCGAAATGTCTTCAAGCCGTCAATATCCATTAATTCGTTCGATAAATGGGAAGACAACAATACACTCCGTCACGTTACAGCGTCACGTTGAGGTAGAGCTTAACATCGGCTCTTTCACAAAACAACTGACGATATATATAGAGCAACGGTCGGTCTATTTGGTAAGCACCCTAACTGTGAGCAACTGGGAATTAAACTTGTTCTTCTGATTGTTATGTTTTTATAGAATAGAATACTTTTATTTTCAGTTAGTAACAATTTTACTTACGAGTAACATCTAGTTTTAGTATGTCATTTGGTTTAAATAGGTTTTTATTTTTATAGTTCACTAGATGCGCCCCGCGGTTTCACCCGCATAAGTTTTGACCCTGTGGGTATATCGGGATAAAAAGTATCCTATGTGTTATTCCTGGTTATAAACTATCTGTGTGCTAAATTTCATCCAAATCCGTTCAGTAATTTTTGCGTGAAAGAGAAACAAACATCCATCCATCCATTCTTACAAACTTTCGCATTTATAATATTAGTATAGAAGTATAGATTAATATTTTACATTGATTATTTTGTATTTTGTGAATGTGAGAACGTTGTAGGCTTAATAGACTAGATTTGTAGACCATTTGTTTTTTGTTAAGTACCTGGTACTTTTTGACAGGCCTACACTGTCCTCCCATACCTATTAACACTGTGATTTGAAAACATTGTAAAAGCCAATAATATTTTTTTTTAAAGAGTAACCGTGGAGTTTCTTGTCGGCTCTTCTCCATAGGAAACGACCAATTGGAACCGTGCACCTAGCTTCTGACGTTTCATAAGTGCCCATGTAGGTTTATGTGAAATAAAATATTTCGATTTTGATTTTTGATAGTACTGACACGGATAAACAAATAATTAACATTAAAATTCAGTGTGGAGCTGCATCCAACTCCGCAACATCGGGGAATCCCATCGATCTGCGAACGTACTGAGAATACTGTTGGTGCTGCCGCGAACACATGACATCAGGGATGCACATCTTTTTCTAATAATGGCGATAAAATGCACTACAATGCCACGGCAGCCGCCGCATTACTCTCCAGCTCATTAATATATTGACCGCGTAGGTCGTTGTACGCCCGCTGAGTTAAGGCGTTGACAAGACCCAATTGACCAAAATAGGCTTCTCTTAAAAAAATAATAACGTCTTATTTGAATGCAGAACTTGGTTGTTTTTTATTTTCGATTACTCAACTCAATTTTGAGTAAATAGATAATTGCTTCATATTTTTCAATAAATTACAAGCGTTGTGTCATCCGCTTCTCTTTCTCTTCTATGCAATCTGACAGGGACCGCGGTTTAGGTGTTGTCAGCGTCTTTAAGTTGACCCACAGGCTGCACGTGTAGAAGGACTGACAGTACTCTTTGAAAAGCGTTACTTTAACTGCCTTCGTACTGGGTAAAATTAAATTAACGTTATTTAGCGAAGTTCCGCAGACGTGATGGGTCGATATCAAAACACGAAATGTAACGAAAAAAAAACTATGATTTTATTTTTTTTTGCGTTCCGATATTGATACCGAAACGCAAAACAAAATATGAAACCATAGTTTTTTCGTTTTAGCTAATTTTATTTGACCCTGCATTGTGTATCTTTCAGTACCTATGTGCCTCATAAATGTATTTTCATTCTTTTTATTTGGATTATCATCGTTCAGCAATGTTTATTTTGTAGCAAAATAACCTCCACTAATTGGTTAAAAGTGGTTGAGGTATCCAAACTGTAACTGTACGAAATATGTACATAGTGGTAAAAATATTTGCAAGTCAGTAAGATGGTAGCGATGTTGACTGCCCGGGAGCGCCGGACGTCTCTGTACTATACAGTCAGCCGCACTACAATGGTCGCTAATTTGGCATTGACAGCGGACTGGTTCTGTAGTTCACATTCCATACTTTAGTTTATTTAGGTACTATCTAACATTAACACCTACGTATCTGTCTTCCAATATTATGCCAAATGTGCTAAAGAAAACAGCACTATTTATACAAAGGATTGCTCGACACCTAATTCCGTTTTGCTAGCCAATAAAATCATTTACACAGGAATTAGGCGAAACAACAATCTGTCTGTATCTACAGGAGTTTGTAACGCAATCAGTTAGAACAATCTATGATAATCTAAGACTTATTGGGATGTGTTGTTGGTTATAGATTCTCCGCTAGCTTCCAGAGATAAAAGACAAATCATCTACAACATGTCTCAGAATTACCGCACACCACCAAACACCCCAATTAGAATATATTATGTTATAATCGAGAACAGTGGTGGTCCAGTGGTAACGGTAGGCGCTTTACTTTGTGTAAATTATTTCATCATCACTGCTCTCAAAACGGTGAAGGAAAACATCGTGAGGAAACCGGCATGTCCTAGAACCAACAATTCGAACACATGTGACATGTACTAACCCGCACTGGGCCCGCGTGGTCGATTACGGCCCACTCCCTCTCACAGAGAGGAGGCCTGTGTCCCAGCCGTGGGAACATTATAGGCTGATTATGTATGTTATACAAGGTGTTGTTTTGGACCTGCAAAACATTTTAGGAGGTAATTATGTTAGTGATTCTCGACCCGAATCAACAAAAAAAAAAATTTAATTTTTTTTTTTAAATATTTAAAAAAAATAAAAAAAAAAATAAAAAGAAAAGATAAAATTTAAAAATCTAAAATAAAAAGTATTATTGATTATTGACTTAGTATCGTATTGTTATACGATTATTTACGAGTTTCATAACAACCTCCTGAAATGTTTTGCAGGTTCAAAACAACACCTTGTATTGTTATGTATGTTAAAATCCTAATGCATACACTGAATTTTTACTATTATGTGTAAAATATTGTTCATTCGATAAATTAGTTAAGTAGACTGATTATGGGAGAAAATTGTGGTCACATTATAAATTTACGCACGCACACAGTTGCACACGTAAAAGGGTCCTAGCGTAGGATCTTCGTCCATTTTGGTTTGTTTTGTCTGTATAGCGGAAGTGTGATGTATGTCGTTTTTAAACGATAAACAATTATAATTATTAATGCTGTATTTCAAAAAATTCAGTTTTCAATTCAAAAGTTTCAAAGTACCTAAACATCTTTCGTTAACGACAACTTTATATTCACATATCAAAATAAAAAAAAATATATGTTAAAAAAATCCTGTAAATAGTTTTATACCAACTAACTAGACCTAAGTTTTCAAAATCAAAATAAAAGTCATTTATTTAAACTAGGCTGAGAATCTGCACTTTTCGAACGTCAAAGTTACATAGGATAGTCCCACAAAAACGCCCGCCCTTCACCACTTCCTAGTGTTTTAGCTGGGAAGAAGTGGGGCAACAAACTCCCTAGCAGCACACCTGTCTGTTTAGTTAGATAAACTTGATTATATACAGGTTGAAATTGAAAACTTGCGACAAACTGAAATGGAACATTGTATACATCATTATTAACAACTTTTACTAAGGGACCAAAGCTGTAATCCCAAAAAAAAAAATCTGCTTTTCCTACATTTTGATGAGGTATTGCGAACATAAATGTAGGGGACAGCAGTTTTTTTTTTTGGGATTGTAGCTTTGGTCCCTTAGTAAAAGTTGTTCATAATGATGAGTACAATCTCCCATTTCGATTTGTCGCATGTTTTCAATGTCACCCTGTATTAACTCTCTGCAACTGAGGTGCCATTTTTATGTCTATTATATTGAGGAGTAGTCTGACAGACGTGTAAGTAGAGTACTATTTATGTTGTAGGTATTATATATTTTGTCATGGAACTGGAATTAATATAACATTTGACATATTTTTAAATGGTAATTACAATGAGAGTTGCAATAAAACTCAGATTTAAGAATTTATAATTATATTTGTATCACTTACGAGATCAAGGAACTTTTGGTACAATGACTATTAAAAATTAACAAAATGAAAAATATTAAAAAACATAACAATAAAAACTTAGTTTTACCTGGCTTGAAACTATTCATAAAAAAATAAAAAATAGAAATTCTTAGAGTACTTTTGTTACAATACAGTCTCAAAGTTCAGTCTTACAATCAGCGCAAACTTGAGCGGCGCACTGCAAACAAATCGGTTTTGTGCAAATGCAACAAATAAATCTCGTTGGCCGCTTCAATTTACTTGGAAAGATACGACACAACTTTCTTGTTGATGATGCGCCAGTGTCGTTTGGTGGCTGAGGAGGTGGCATTCTTGTCCTAAAACGCGCCGAAGAGTCATACGCAATTCTCTTGGAAGTCTTTCATTATAAACTCGCTGTTTTAGAGCTGGCAGTACCAATTCCCTTGCAAGGTGCATAAGAAAGTCAGCTCTTCTCATTTTGCATTCTGGATACTCACTGTAAAGCACATATGCATTAATACCAGCTATATCCAGTAATCGATAAAAAATTGCTTGTGGCCAACGTCGAGTTTTGCGGCTACATGAATAAATGGCGCATTTTTTGTCTATTTCATCCACACCTCCTTTACTATGATTATAATCCACAATCATGGAAGGTTTATTAGTTACTTCATCGGTACTGGCATTGTGGTGGCAAGAAGAGAGCAGGATCACTGCCTTGTCTTTTTTTGGGACATAAGAAACTAAAGTCAAATCTTTAGTGAATCCATATAAAGAACTTCCAACAGCTCTATTTTTGCTTGGTTTGAACTCAGGTGGAATCTCGCGTTTGTTTTTTTTTAGTGTTCCTAAATACGTCAATTTTTTTTGCAGTAAAAGTTCAGCCAAGGTTATGGAGCTAAACCAATTATCAGCTGTTACGTTTCTGTTCGAATTTTCTATTGGTTTCACCAGTCGCAATACAGACTGCGTAGGCACAGCTAACTTCTTCTCTGCTTCGGTAAGCCCCAGACCATCAGAACTCTTCCCATGATAAATGTAGGCATTGTAAACGTAAAATTGACGAGCATCACTTAAAATCATAATTTTAATACCATATTTAGCAGGTTTATTGGGCATATAAATAACAAATTTGCAACGACCTTTGAAAGCTAAAAGCATTTCATCAATACAGGTGTAAGGACCGGGTGTAAAATGAGCTTGACAATTCGCTATAAACTTATCGAAAAATGCAGACACAGGAGCAAGTGGATCTGTTTGCAAGCGTTCCTGTCGGTCATCAATATTATCCAATCTCAAGCAGTTCAAAAGAGTGTTGAACCTATATTTAGACATTACACATCTAAATATTTCGTGACCTGTTCCATCAGTTGCAAACAAATAGTTTGAATCGGCATCATTACATTTAAAAACCGAAGAGTAATATAAGCACCCAAGTAGTGATTTCATTTCTATAGAAATTGTATCTTTGAGCTCATGCTTGGCAAAATTTGCGAAGTATCTGCGATAGGTTTCAAGTTTTTTATTTGTGCAGGAAACCAATGTTTCTATCATCTCAGCATCAAATAATTTTTGCCATAGTTTTTCAAATCCAAGAAATACATGCCCCGAAGTTGGTCTTGGCAAAGATACAATGTTATGTGCAGGTGTTCGTGAGGTCCTTGAAAATTCAGTTTTCGTCCAAACGAAACCATTCTTACATAAGTACTTATTATTACCTCTTGAATTTGGCAAAACAACTTCTTCAGAGTCTATGCTTCCAGGACTGGCCGGCTGCTCCTGGAATGTTTCTTGTTCATCACCACTCGATATTTCACTGTCTTCATGTATTTCCTCCTCAATGGTGAAATTCCGATCGGCAACCTCATCGTCGACATCACTAAACTCTAACTCGTCTTCTTACTCCAACCATTGCTGAATATGGTCGTCGGTACACTTTATCTTCCTAGACGGTCGGTCAGTTGGTTGTTGTTGGTTACAATCCATCTAAAAATAATAACGCATATATATTATATTTCAAAATAAACAATGAATTACGTAAATATCAACTATTTTGCTGTCGTGTAGTATAAAATACACTATGAAAATACTGACGTTACGTCCATAATACAGTATTGGGATATAATCATTTTACTGACAATACGTCTACACGACACATCACTTATTACTGACCTTACGTATCACGGACACCGCAGCTGTAATACTCGTAACGTACGCACGCTGCGGCTGTCGTCGCCGCACTGACGGGAGGGGCGCGCGGGCGCAGGAAGCTACTTAGCGGCGCAGGACGATTCTCGGAAAAATGGCGGCATAGCAACCAAAATTTTATGTTGCGTTGTCTGTCAGACGTAACCTCAGAGGCAGAGGGTTAATCGTATGCAAAGTTTTTCAGATAACCCGGTGGTTACGATGATTGTTAAAAAGTACGACTCAGTAAAAATAACATTCTTAGTAGCACATATTATGTTTTTTCTAGAAAGAATTGCACTTACAACTATGAAATATACCTTAATTATGCTTGGAATAAAGGTGAATTTCATAGTAAGGTACTTATATGATTGCTTAATTATCTAAGCACCTTAATAAATAAACGTCCTGCTAGTTCTAGTTATTCCAACCCAGAAAATTCTACATTAACTCTACTTCCAACAAAAACACAAAAAGGAAGAATCACCTTATCAACAAAGCTCGTCCAAAATCCATATTCCGTGCACACACCTTCATTTCTGCGCCAATATAGATTTATTGTTTATTTTGCTCCGATATTCGGCTCAAGTCGGTATGAAGGAATGTTTGGCCTAGGAATAAATCATGATGGCTCGACTTGGCTGTTCTGACCTCTCCTAAGATTTTAGCTAAAGGCTGGAATGCTGAAAACGTTGTGCGGAATTATAATTGTTTTGTGAGGATTTTCGGCTATGGTTTTGTAGAATTTGTGGTTTTGAATAATTGCAACTAAGGATTGTGTGGTGTTCGTAGAAATCCTAAGTTGAGTGGTGTGTTAAAATCAGAATAATCAGAAGGAAAGTGCTGTCAAAGATGAAAACTTGCAAAATATTGTATGGGTTTTATATTTTACATTTTCTCTTTGACTTCAGATTTCAAGTTTCCTATTTAATAATAGATAATGAATTTGCATCATAAGAGAGTCACTGATAACGAATTGTATATAACTTTCTTCACTAGGTACCAATAATGCTATTGAATATTCTACGCGTCCCAGTTAAAATAACAACAATATTTATAGAAACATCATTTGCCACTTACACACTCCCCAAAAACACCCCATTTTCTAAAACCCCACCCTTTATTCTATGTAGCTACACTTACATATACCCTGTATACCCAATTTCCCCTGTCTCCTAGCAACATATCAACAAGTATCTTCTTTAAACGTAAACACAGATTTACGAAACAACAAATTTTATGCAGTTAAGTATAAATCTCCGGTTTTTATGGCTTTGCGTTCCCAATCTAATGTAACTGTATTAGGGAACATTTCCGGGAACGTCTCTTAAATCGCTTTATTGGTGAAATTGTAACATGTTTATTTGTTCGCTGTAGCTTTGTTTGTGTATGTCGGTGGTAGTGTGGAAAAGTGGTTTGTTTTTGTTAAGATTCACTCTCCGCTTACACAAAAACATAAACTCTTACGCCTTCTTCTGATGGGGTAGGCAGAAACTACAGAATGCCACCTGCTACGATCCTTACATACTCCTTTTGCTCCTTTTAATTCATGCATCAGGTCATACACACGCCGGTTGCGAGTACTACGCACCTGAACTTTTTGAAGAACATCACCAATGAGGTCACTAATGTTCTTGACCTTCTAAGCCGGCCGATTTGATTAATATTTATATATTTGTTATTAAATATCTCCCCATAAATTTATTTTTAACATAACTACACACCAATTGCTATGAAGGAACTTGTAGGTATTTACAGTGGAGAGGCGGAAACGCTGGAAGGGGACTCCTTAGAAGGTCAAGAACATTAGTGACCTCATTGGTGATGTTCTTCAAAAAGTTCAGGTGCGTAGTACTCGCAACCGGCGTGTGTATGACCTGATGCATGAATTAAAAGGAGCAAAAGGAGTATGTAAGGATCGTAGCAGGTGGCATTCTGTAGTTTCTGCCTACCCCATCAGAAGAAGGCGTAAGAGTTTATGTTTTTGTGTAAGCGGAGAGTGAATCTTAACAAAAACAAACCACTTTTCCACACTACCACCGACATACACAAACAAAGCTACAGCGAACAAATAAACATGTTACAATTTCACCAATAAAGCGATTTAAGAGACGTTCCCGGAAATGTTCCCTAATACAGTTACATTAGATTGGGAACGCAAAGCCATAAAAACCGGAGATTTATACTTAACTGCATAAAATTTGTTGTTTCGTAAATCTGTGTTTACGTTTAAAGAAGATACTTGTTGATATGTTGCTAGGAGACAGGGGAAATTGGGTATACAGGGTATATGTAAGTGTAGCTACATAGAATAAAGGGTGGGGTTTTAGAAAATGGGGTGTTTTTGGGGAGTGTGTAAGTGGCAAATGATGTTTCTATAAATATTGTTGTTATTTTAACTGGGACGCGTAGAATATTCAATAGCATTATTGGTACCTAGTGAAGAAAGTTATATACAATTCGTTATCAGTGACTCTCTTATGATGCAAATTCATTATCTATTATTAAATAGGAAACTTGAAATCTGAAGTCAAAGAGAAAATGTAAAATATAAAACCCATACAATATTTTGCAAGTTTTCATCTTTGACAGCACTTTCCTTCTGATTATTCTGATTTTAACACACCACTCAACTTAGGATTTCTACGAACACCACACAATCCTTAGTTGCAATTATTCAAAACCACAAATTCTACAAAACCATAGCCGAAAATCCTCACAAAACAATTATAATTCCGCACAACGTTTTCAGCATTCCAGCCTTTAGCTAAAATCTTAGGAGAGGTCAGAACAGCCAAGTCGAGCCATCATGATTTATTCCTAGGCCAAACATTCCTTCATACCGACTTGAGCCGAATATCGGAGCAAAATAAACAATAAATCTATATTGGCGCAGAAATGAAGGTGTGTGCACGGAATATGGATTTTGGACGAGCTTTGTTGATAAGGTGATTCTTCCTTTTTGTGTTTTTGTTGGAAGTAGAGTTAATGTAGAATTTTCTGGGTTGGAATAACTAGAACTAGCAGGACGTTTATTTATTAAGGTGCTTAGATAATTAAGCAATCATATAAGTACCTTACTATGAAATTCACCTTTATTCCAAGCATAATTAAGGTATATTTCATAGTTGTAAGTGCAATTCTTTCTAGAAAAAACATAATATGTGCTACTAAGAATGTTATTTTTACTGAGTCGTACTTTTTAACAATCATCGTAACCACCGGGTTATCTGAAAAACTTTGCATACGATTAACCCTCTGCCTCTGAGGTTACGTCTGACAGACAACGCAACATAAAATTTTGGTTGCTATGCCGCCATTTTTCCGAGAATCGTCCTGCGCCGCTAAGTAGCTTCCTGCGCCCGCGCGCCCCTCCCGTCAGTGCGGCGACGACAGCCGCAGCGTGCGTACGTTACGAGTATTACAGCTGCGGTGTCCGTGATACGTAAGGTCAGTAATAAGTGATGTGTCGTGTAGACGTATTGTCAGTAAAATGATTATATCCCAATACTGTATTATGGACGTAACGTCAGTATTTTCATAGTGTATTTTATACTACACGACAGCAAAATAGTTGATATTTACGTAATTCATTGTTTATTTTGAAATATAATATATATGCGTTATTATTTTTAGATGGATTGTAACCAACAACAACCAACTGACCGACCGTCTAGGAAGATAAAGTGTACCGACGACCATATTCAGCAATGGTTGGAGTAAGAAGACGAGTTAGAGTTTAGTGATGTCGACGATGAGGTTGCCGATCGGAATTTCACCATTGAGGAGGAAATACATGAAGACAGTGAAATATCGAGTGGTGATGAACAAGAAACATTCCAGGAGCAGCCGGCCAGTCCTGGAAGCATAGACTCTGAAGAGGTTGTTTTGCCAAATTCAAGAGGTAATAATAAGTACGTAGGTAAGAATGGTTTCGTTTGGACGAAAACTGAATTTTCAAGGAAATGAAATGAAATGAAATGAAATGAAATGAAATTGTTTATTCTGTAAATAGGATATGAGAATCACTTTAACACGTCATATTAAAAAATAAGCTAGATGGAGTCGACATTTCCTATCTGACTACCCCTGAGAAGAAATGGCGAAACAAACTCAAGGGTCAAAGTCTCTTTTAAAGTCCAGACATAATCTTGGTCAGATCATGTGAGGACCATGTAGATCTATGTCTGAAATGGTCTTTTGAGGAAAGAACCACACAAATTTGAGTGGACCTGTCCAGTCAGTGCAAGCATTTGTCAGTAATCGTGTAGCTCAACTCAAAACTTAAGGAGCTCAACGACTCGACGAACAATACCAAGGAAAGGACAATTGGTTTGGCCGCATAAAGAACTCAAAATGCCAGACCATAATTAAAACTAAGAGAAAAAAAAAAAAAAAAAAACAACGAAATAAATAAAGATGACCCACATAGTGCTCACATTCACAATAATTAAAGTAATATAATACTTTTCAAGGTACATACATAAATATTCACTTAATTTTGCTTATAATATTCATCAATGTCAATATGTACATATAGTTGTACATAATGATGATTTTGCATAATTTAAATATCAAATTTAATGGTTTTAGCACAAAGCTTATCAGAGCGAGCAGCTCAATCCCAAGCTTTTTTGTCTTCTAAATAATCTGAAATTTTATAGTACCCCTTTTTACAAAGTTTGGTGAAGGACCTCACGAACACCTGCACATAACATTGTATCTTTGCCAAGACCAACTTCGGGGCATGTATTTCTTGGATTTGAAAAACTATGGCAAAAATTATTTGATGCTGAGATGATAGAAACATTGGTTTCCTGCACAAATAAAAAACTTGAAACCTATCGCAGATACTTCGCAAATTTTGCCAAGCATGAGCTCAAAGATACAATTTCTATAGAAATGAAATCACTACTTGGGTGCTTATATTACTCTTCGGTTTTTAAATGTAATGATGCCGATTCAAACTATTTGTTTGCAACTGATGGAACAGGTCACGAAATATTTAGATGTGTAATGTCTAAATATAGGTTCAACACTCTTTTGAACTGCTTGAGATTGGATAATATTGATGACCGACAGGAACGCTTGCAAACAGATCCACTTGCTCCTGTGTCTGCATTTTTCGATAAGTTTATAGCGAATTGTCAAGCTCATTTTACACCCGGTCCTTACACCTGTATTGATGAAATGCTTTTAGCTTTCAAAGGTCGTTGCAAATTTGTTATTTATATGCCCAATAAACCTGCTAAATATGGTATTAAAATTATGATTTTAAGTGATGCTCGTCAATTTTACGTTTACAATGCCTACATTTATCATGGGAAGAGTTCTGATGGTCTGGGGCTTACCGAAGCAGAGAAGAAGTTATTGGGTAACACGATACCCCTTGGTAATACTGGTTGTCAGACTTTCAAGCTTCTGACGACCCGTAACGACTGTTAAAGATCTACAAATGACAGCCGGGACCAACGGCTTAACGTGCTTTCCGAGGCACGGAGGGGTCTTGGTATGTAAAGATGATCACCCATCCACAGACCAACCGCGGCAAGCGTAGCTGAACCTGATCTATCGACCCGTGCGGCTGTTATTACTTAGCCACAAGCCCCTCTATTTAACAAGGGCTTGTTAAATAGAGGGGCTTGTGGCTATATTTTTAACAAATGAATGCAAGAAAAAGCGCGCTGTTGGATCGATTGGTGAAAATGGGCCTTTAAGCTTCAATGCCTCCTATGCCTCTTTAAGCTAGATTATTATACAAGTAGATGTAAAATTTTCAGGGTCTATTAGTACTTAAAACATGAACATACGTTATTCAAATCTAGCCTACAAAATTGAAGCATTTGTCTAAGTTCTGTGACACAAAGCTCGGTCGAACTGACAGTGCATTAATTACTTAGGCACAGTTTACCCGAAGCATTAAACATGACTGATGTAGGTACAGTCAACGGCTAAAACATATTACCTACACACATATTGAAACTCAGTAACCCTTTCATCGTAAAGTATGGATTTAAATTACTTGTAGTTGTGCATAAGTTAAGTAGGTACCTATGCTTTATTCCGCATTCGCCTCACAAAGTTTGCCCCACATTTGATTTTCCTTTTTCGACCCACATTTAATTCCTTTTTGGCCCCAAAAATCATTGCATATTCGCATACATGAGTTTTTTTTTATATCACATTTCTACATTTGAAACGATTCTCTACTAGAAACTAGCTTCTGAGTTTTGTACATATTTTTGCCCTTCACTGAATGTAGGTATGACGTGAAAGTACCACGTGAGAAGTGACGTCACCGCTATCACGCTTATTACTCAGTTTCCACTTCGCTGCTTCGCGACAGTTGTCTTGTACACACTTTGTTTGATGCGGGTAAGGGAAGGTTTAGACGGGAGACTTGTGCGACTGGTTTAAGCATGAATAAACGATTGGCAGGAGGGCAACAAGTTTCAACGTCTTAGATAGTTCAGATTACTAAATATAATTAGAAACTATACATTGTTAAAACCTCATCTGTAATCTTACAAGCGGACCTCAATTAAGGGGACTACAGGAGCTAAACGCAACTTCTATAAGTTTTATAATTGCTAAAAATATATGATCCACTGCAGTAAACAAAATCAGAAAAATATATGATATTCTTCAGAATATATTCTAGGTAGATAGTGTGTTGAAAATATAATACAACTAATTTGATACGATAAAAAAAAATCACGAAGCTGCCTCTAAAAAATTGTTTTAATGATTAAAAACCATACTTGAAATAATTCAGATTTTTGTCAAATTATTCTACAAGCAACATATTAGCATAATAGTGTTTAAATTGTTTATTCAATCAATAGGTTGTTTGTAAATAGATAATTGTTTCATATTTTGCCAGCGTTGTGTCATCGCGTTTCTCTTAAAATATAGTTTATTAAACATACAGTAGCAACATTTTTACATACAGATGAAATACAATACAAAATCTATAACTACAGTACTGTTAATATTAATTAATTATCTAATAAAACAAGCTCATTTATACATCGCGATTTTTTGCAATCGACGTCTTGTCAAATATCGTATCGGTATATAAAAATTGTTTCAATAACAAAGCCAGTCGACGGTCGAAGTACCTTAGTAGGTACTTACAAACGAACAAACTGCCGAGCAATTCCAAAAAAGGGTTATAAGCATTAAAAACTGGACAAGTGCGAGTCGGACTCACCCACCGAGGGTTCCGTACAAATTGGTAGGTACATATTATAAATAGTTCAGGAATCGAGTCGCCCAATTTTTTCCGAGCTTTTCCCGAAATTCAGTTTCCAAAACCTATAATTACTTACATTATTGCTATACTAACAGTTCATACCTAAATTATTTAGGTAACATAATCAAAGTTGTTTTTTTCTCAGATAACAAATTTAATCCATATTTGTAAGTGGTGACTGAAAAAAGAATGGTGATTTAATAATAATAATAATAATAATAATAATAATCGATTAGCGCGCCGCGCAATGATAGTCGATGTTACCATTCCACATGACGAAAACCTCGTGAAAGCTGAGAAAGAGAAGCAAATAAAATATCTCGACTTAGCACACGAGGTTGTTGACATGTGGAATGTTAACTCGGCTGTCATTGTGCCGATTGTCGTTACGGCCAATGACCTGATGGCTGAAAGCCTCAACCATCATCTCTCGAGGCTCTCGTTAGGCGACTGGATCAAGGGCCTGATTCAGAAGGCAGTACTCCTCGATACGGCCCGCATTGTGAGGAGGTTCCTGTCTCTGGAGTCCTAACCACCGGTAGCTTGGACTCTGCTCCCGACACCGGCGGACCACGATTTTTTATATATAAATATATTTTTTTTTTATACCATTGTTCAAGAAATATTTAAAAATATATTTTATATGTAAAAAATAAATAAACGAAATAATAATAACGCTTTATTTCAGATTACAAGATCCATAATGTGTTAGTATTGCCTTAACCTATTGTTAGTGAAAAATAAATTAGAACAAAAGTGACATCACAAATAAATACAATTAATTTTGCACATGTACGTCTGTACGCACATGTCTCCCAGCCCAGTGCCAAATAAACGGCCCATCAATTTTGTCCTTGTACTTTAAATAAAGACTATATTTTTTTTTATTTAATTACAAATGTATAGTTTTCAGATTGTTGTACTTGCAGACTAAGACTATATTACTTGCCAAATTTCATAGTTCTAGGTCAACGGAAAGTACACTATAAGTTTTGATTCCCTTGTGAGTGTCGAAATATACGTTTTTTGCGGCATAATCGGCGGTATCTTTTCTTTTACGTTAACTTCAAGGTTTGATTTGTTCACAGCTTCAAGGGATTGTAGACTTGAGTACATGGTTTTAATTTCAACTCGATACCTCCACGCGTTCCCGAAATAAAGGGTCTTGACAAACAGACGGACAACAAAGTGATCCTATAAGGGTTCCGTTTTTCCGCTTTTGAGATACGGAACCCTAAAAATAGTGGTGTATTTAAAAGTACGATAACCAAACAAATTAACTCATTAGTTATCATTTACTTTACATACTGCAGTAAAATAAAACCGCTGCCTCACCACTTTAACGCGTAGATATTAATTTTAAATATAAAAAAACAAACTATCAACAAATATTTAAAAAAACCTGCTAAGCGTGTCAGACCACGCACAATGAAGGGTTTCGTAGTTGGGATGACTTTATCCCAAAAAGAAACTTAAGGGGACTACAGGACCTAAACGCAAATTTTATAAGTTTTATAATGCCTTAAAGTATATGATCCACTGCAGTAAACAAAATCATAAAAATATGTGATATTCTTAAGGATATATGCTAGGCAGATAGTGTATTGAAAACATAATACAACAAATTTGATACGATAGAAAAAAATCACGAAGAAACCTCTAAAAATATCTTTTAACAAATAAAAACCATACTAATATACATACAATAATTCTGATATTTTGTCAGATTATTCTACAAGCAACATATTAGCATTATAGTGTTTTATTTTTTTTTATACAATCAATAGCTTTTTTGTAAATCGATAATTGCTTCATATTTTGCAATAAATTACCAGCGTTGTGTCATCGCGCTTCTCTTTCTTTTCTATGCAGGCCGACAGTGACCGCGCTTTAGGTGTTGTCGGCCTCTTAACATTGTAGTTGAAAACCATGTTCTGCCATACATCGATATAAGCCACGGTCAATTCCCCAACTACAAATTTACATTTAAGTTTGTCGACTATTATTCGTTAACTTGTAAAGCCCACTTAGCTGTGATAGTTTTCATTTTAAATTCATTATATGTACTACTGCCATGATTTTTTTTCACATTTCCATAAACAACCATTTAGCTGAGCTGGCGGGGGGGACACATGACTCTGTTGTTTGCAACATTTTAGCACTTTGTCGGCGTGATTAATGTGTATACCTATGCCATATTACAGCTTTCTAGTACAAAGCGTCTCTGAGCTGCAGTGGGGACAGACAGACAGGCTGACATGGCGAAACTATAAGGGTTTCTGGTTTACCACGGAACCCTAAAAAACAGTGCAATTAAAAAAATATGATTGGATTAGTAATGGAAACTACACTTCATTTCACTGCACTACAGAGTTTCGGTAATTTTCAAGGATTGACTTGTTTCTCTGAAAAATTTGTCAACTTTCTTGGGAACCTTAAAAAACCTAAATAAATTAAGAATAAAGACTCTTACAAACAAGCGCGACACGCGACGCGACATAAAGGCACCGCTTGTAGTGCTACACGCGGTGTCTTTGTGTCGCGTCGCGTGTCACGCCTGTTTGAAGAAGCCTTTAAAATCGTTGACCGGCTTGCGAAAAATGCCGCAGAGTTTCAACGCTGCAATACATACATGACATCAAAGAGTATATAACCACTATCCTCTTTGCATGACATACTACAGAACGCCACCTAATATGATCCCTTTTTTTTGGGTGGGAAATCATCAAATAACTTCTCCCACTCTGAGCGGAGCGGGAGGGTGTGTCCGACTCTTACTAACGTCTTACCCACCCGTATTCCTTCCGTTGCCTGTGTTGCCAGGGGCCTCGGTAACACCTAATATGATCCCTGCATACTCATTTAGCTTCATTTACGTTCATCACTACGCACCTACGCACTTGACCTATATAAAGAACATTTTATTTTGCTTAAAGGCTCGTACAGACTAGCGCGATATCGTGGGCGCGACAGGCAACTATATGCCTATCGCGCCCGCGATATCGCCCCAGTCCGTACGAGCCTTTACTCTTCCAAAAGTTAACCAGCGACACAATAGGGTATTACACCCACTTTTGAAAAGTGTCTCAATTTAATTGTATAGTGCCTCAAAATAAAAACACATTTTTTTTATTCAATAGATAAATGCATTTAAATTTTACTTTTTCATATTTCGCGTGACGCTGGACGCAGTGGACGCCATATTGCTCTGTGATCACGATCACGCTGATATTTTGTATGATAATTGTATATAATTTAAAATCAGTTATTATTCTAAATATCGTTGGTGTGCTATTAATTAAATTTAAATTACGTTGGTTACGAAAATAATAAAGTACAAAGCTTATAAACGCCCATCAGTTGACAGTTGACACTTTTTAGTTTACACAGCCGTATGACGTAATAACACGGCGGCTATTTGATAGTGTTATAAACAGATTAGAAAAACTGAAAACTTTGAATAAAATTTTAAAATTTATTCTGTTATTTTATGAACTAAAACTAACATTTTCCGACTGCTTTTTGCCTAAACTATCTCAATAATATATTTATAGACTGATTCTCATATACAAGGTGTCGTTTTGCATCCTCGTCAAATTTCAGTAGGCTACTATGCAAGACATATATATAATCAAATAAAATTACGATACCTGCCCATTAATAATTCATACTTGTTTTTTTTTTGTTATTTAAGTTTGACAGTATTTTAGAATACACCACTTTCACAGAACAGAATCACCCCGTTGTGTATGCGGTAGTGTGTGTGTAAAAGGGCAGTTACAGTGCGGTATCACACTGGTCGCGTTTTGACATGCGTATCCCACACATGCCGATTTCAGAAAAATTGAAAAACAAAAAAGACCTACTTATTTTATTATTGATTTATGTCGAGAATCATTAGCATAGTAAAATACCCTATTGTCACACCGTATGAACTTGCCATTAAACATGCGTTGACACGCGGTGTCAAAGTTAACGTCGGCCTCAAACTTCGAATCGCACAGCTGTACAATACAAGTTCACAATGTTATTGTTAAACAAACGATTCGTACGAGTTCGTGTATTATCTTTAGAAGCTGCTTGTTGACTCCGTGGCATTAACGGCTAAATCAAACGAGGATCGATGGACTTAGATTGTGTGGTAATCTCTGGACTAGATACAATGGAAGTTTCTTGCGAATTTAGCTTTGTTGAAAGCTTACACAATGCATCAAGCTTGTATTCCCCGAAGGAAAATGTCGTGAGGAAAGTTTTGAGCATGAATGTGGATGACTTCATAAGTATGGCAGACCACAGAAACGATGGATGGATTGTGTGACAGATGATTAGGGCTAGAAACGATATTAGATGAACGCTAATAGAGATATATGGCAAAAAAGAAGTCCTGCACCAACCACACATAAATTGGGAATATGCAAGTAATTCAAAACGTATCCATTATTTAAATATACATTGTAATCAAGAAACAAGTTCCTATTATTTTTAAATTCTTTAATGCAAAAAAAAACGCAACATAAATGAATGAATTGTAAAAATTCATTCATTTATGTTGCGTTTTTTTTTGTGGAACGGAACGCAAACTCAAAACGCGTCCTCTTCGACAATGCCGGAAGTGACGAAAGAAACTATGGTAATAAAATCTATTCTTAGCAAAGTGCTTGAAATCTCACTAAGGTAAGTAGTATTTGGGGCTACAAACAGATGTAAACAAGGAGTTTTGTGGCAAATGACGTCACATCATGGCCGCGACAGAAACGCTCGTTTGTACTGTAGTAGAAAATTGTTGGAGTTTCATAATTTTTAGAGAGCAGTAGTTGAATTTAACTTTTAATACTTTTCTTGAATTTATATTCCTGTCTATTATTGTAATAGTGAAAACAAAAATTACATGCATATTCCCAATTGGGATGAGGGCTGGAGTATGACGATGCTTGTATTCCAAGAAGGGGTAGGCATAGGTGTACATCACAAGTCTGTGATTGTGGAGCGCGATTATTACCATAAACGACACCTGTAAAAATAATACAGCCGTAATAACTACAGTGTAAACTCCACCTAACGTCACTCGATTTAACGACAAACTCTCTAAAGCGTCGAAATCAATCGACTTTGGTTGGTTTAGCTTGTCTACCATACAATAATACACTCTACATAGCATCACACTCACTCTCAATAACGACAACAATTGAGTAATAAAAAGTACCTTTTAAGTTGCTAAAATTAGTAAAAACTGCGCAGCTGCGTACATTTTTGTAGGTTTGTTATCCTAGCCCGCAATAAACTCTACTGTCGGCATCATATACAGGGTGTCCAGTAAATAGCACGACATACTGCATATAGTAGATAGCTAGATAGCTAGGGTCACTACCTATCAATAAAACACAATATATGTTCAGCAAAATCTTACGGATTTACAGTTTTACAAAATTTTCCGAAATACCGAAAAATCTCTACCTTGAAACAGATTTTTAAGCATCTCGTAATGAAAAAATCCTTTTCTAGTACTTTTTTTACATCAAATTATTCGTGAATAATTACTTTACTCATTGATAAGTCTTTTTTCTATCAAAGACAAGAATGTTTTCAAGAAATACTATTTTTTGTTTAAATTTGCACAGAACTATTTTCTTATCACTTAAGTTTAACCTACAGTGGTGAAAAAAAAATGTATGTGGCAGTTTTGTACAACAAACTTAGAAAATAGCTTGTTTTATGGTGATTTTGGAAAGATAGAATACTAGTACATTTTCATTTTAAAAAATACGAAAAATAAGCTATTTTAGTTAATAAGAGCATTTTATTTTAAATGCAAGTAATGTGACTTTGAATTCGAATCGTTGTAAGGTCGTACTACGTTTCGAATTACATAATAATTAATCTACAGCCGACTGACCGGCCAGTCTGTAAATGACATCTTGAAGGATAAGGTGATAGTAAAAAAAACAGAGGAGTTAACTTGAATAAACATTTATTTAAATAAATTACAATAAATGCTCAAATTGCTTCCCTTGTGCCCTAACACACGCTCGGCATCTTCTTAAAAATGAGCTTTTGAGTCTTCTCAGGCTTATTTCCGATATTTTTCTTGCTGCAATGTTAACCCTTGCTCTCAATTCATTGTCATTTTGGATCGGTTTTTCATAGACTTTGTCCTTCATGGCACCCCAATAAAAAAAATCCAGGGGGAAAATCCAGTCCGGAGACCTAGGTGGCCATAATATCGGTCCCAGTCGCCCAATCCACCTGCCTGGATAAGCTTCATCTAAGTAGGCTCTTACTTCCCGGCCATAATGAGCAGGGCACCCATCATTTTGAAGCCACATCACCTCTCTTAGCTCACTCGGAACATTTTCAAGGAGCGTGGGTAGGGTTTCTCGTAAAAACTCCAAGTAATTATTGGCATTTAATGTAGGTGGAAGCTCGACGGGACCCACAATCTGGCCACTAAAAATCCCACACCATAAATTTATTTTGAATTGGTACTGGGACCTGTCTTCTCTTGACACATACGGATTTTCTAATTGCCAACTATGTAAATTATGCAAATTCAAGTAGCCGTCCTTTCTGCAGGCTGACTCATCACTCCATAACACCTTATTAAAAAGTTTGGGTCCACCCGATGCATTTCAAGCATGCGGCGGCAGAATTGAACTCTCGGCAGGTAGTCTCTAGTTAAAAGAGTTTGCACGCGTCGTATGTGAAATGGATGGTATCCATACCTCCATTTACACTAAGTACTGAATCCATACTACATTAAGTACTGAATGAACAGTGGACTTCGGTATCCCTGTGCGCCGTTGTATCGCCCTAACCGAAGTTGTCGGGTCTTGTTCTCGTTCCTGAAGCACTATGTCTTCGTCAACAACTTGAGGCCATCCACCGCCACGTTGACCAGGGAGTCTGCCTTCCATGTAGGAGTTATGCACTCTGATAAACATTTCATGGTGTGGATGTCTCCTATCGGGAAACCTTTCCCTGTAGAGGGTGGCAGCAGCTCGGGAACTTTGGCCAGCTTCTCCGTAAATAAGGTGCATCACAGCATACTCTTGCTGCGTATAACCATTAAAAACGCGGCGGTTGGCCATGTTATAAAACACAAAAGTCCAAGTCTAGTGGTGGTCGCCAAGTCGTCGTAGTGATCACAATAAAAAATCCAAATCGTAAGGCAAACAAAGTCCGGGGTCCAAGGCACAAAACAGTCGTCAGTACGAAACAATAAATTGTGAACACAGAGATGCCATGCACACGGTTTAAGGTAGCGTACTGGCTAGTGTCGCAAATAAGGTTGAGAGTGAGACACAAAATCACAATGCAAGAAAGAGCGGGATAGCACATGCGCTTCTTTTGTTAGACAGTAACCGGTCGGGTCGGGTCGGTCGGCGAGCAGGTAAAAACCTTTAGTCATTACGCGTGCACGTCGCATTTTACGTGTCACAACTAGTTTTATAATAATTCGCGTAAATGAGCAGCTATTACTTATTCTCATAGTGGTTTTTGTCAAAATTACGTTAATTACATTTTCAACAAAATCAGCTTCTCTGGAACTAAAATAGCATTTTTTTGTATTTTTTTAATGAAAATGCACTATTATTGTATCTTTCCTAAATCACCATTAAACAGGCTATCTTTTAAGTTTGTTGTACAAAACTGCCACATACATTTTTTTTTCACCACTGTAGGTTAAACTTATGCGAAAAGAAAATCGTTCTGTGAAAATTTTAACAAAAAAAACTATTTCTTCAAAACTTTCTTGTTTTTGATAAAAAAAAAACTTATAATGAGTAGAGTAACCTATTCACGAATAATTTGATGTAAAAAAAGTTCTAGAAAAGGATTTTTTCATTACGACATACTTAAAAATCTGTTTCAAGGTAGAATTTTTCGATATTTCGGAAAATTTTGTAAAACTGTAAATCCGTAAGATTTTGCTGAACATACGAGTATATTGTGTTGTATTGATAGGTAGTGACCCAAGCTATCACCCCCTGCAGTATGTCGTGCTATTTACTGGACACCCTGTATACCGAACTTTCTAAGAAATTCATTCTTTTGTTTACAAATTCGGATTGCTTGCACGTGTAGACTGTTTTTGACCATAACTAATAAGAAGGAGTCATGGATCATCTATACCTTATCCATGTATCATTATTCTCAGTTGCTTACAAACTTTCAAGCTGTAAACATGGCGCAATAGCATAAGATTCTTTTTTATGTACATAACTAATAACACTATTCTGAAATGAACTTTTTATTTTTCTAATTCTGATTTTTCTTCTCTCCATTTAACGACAACTCTCTATAACGCCATAAAATGCACAGTCCCTTCAGTGTCGTTTTATAGAGTTTACACTGTATTTCATAACCCTTAGACGTTAGGCTAGGCTTTCCTGCAGAACTCTTCAAATAAAATAAAGTAGAACAGAGAAACGTTAGCTATGATAATTTCTCTTTAAATTATTTCGTGCAAACTTTAAACCCGACCTGAGATATTTTATTCATATTTTAAGAGGTTTAGAGCTAACTTTATGTATATAGTGGATCTCAGGTATTTTATCCGTTTGTATAAAGAACGGCTAACCGTAGCTCCGTCCGACAAACGATAGATTTCTTGGATCGCGAGCGATATTGTGGTGAGCAAACCTGTTTATTGTGGAACATGATTTGAAGCTTGAAGAAGACGATTCTTTGGAATAATCCTAACTATGTATAAAGTAGTAGTTCTGCGAACAGAGACCTCGTGAGCACAAACCTTTTGCAACAATTAATCTACCACTAAAGTTATTTAATCTAAAAGTGAGCAATTTACAGCATTTTGATGAGCTATTCTGCTCACCCCGCGGAAGATCCTCTTCAGATCTTCACCAATTTTTTATGAGACCAACTTAAAGTTACTAACTTTCAAATAAAAAAAGAACGATTAAAGTCTGCTCTCATAAGGCAGAGATTTTTTGTGGAAGTTACTCCTTCAATCTAAATTCCCTGACGACAAAAACAATCTTATAAAGTCGTAAAGCAAGTTTCGTCCAGATCGGTTGTAAAATTCGACCGGTACCAACAAAATGACAGAGGGAAGCAAATTTTGCCAGACTTGAAGCAGAGACTCTTCGCTCGCTCGGTCAATAAATATTATATTTATAATAGTATAAATGCGGGAATGAGTTTGTTTGTTACGCTTTCACGCTAAAACGGCTGAACGGATTTGGATGAAATTTTAGCACATGGGTAGACCATGACCTGGGTTAGAACATGTATACTTTTTATCTCGGTAAGTTGATCATAATTATTGTGACAATGGTCCATTCCAAAAGCCTTCATATAGACCTCTAATAGTGGCATTAAAGGTATAAAGGCTTTTACAGTGTACGTTCTCGAGTTGCTGGAACAAGTATTTCTAATACTACATTATTCATAAGAATAGGTACTTACTATTGTGTTTGCCAAGCATTTGCGTGGTCATGATCAATTTCGAATTCATATGTCATTGTAGCAGTCACTTAAGAGCGCGCGTTCAATTTAGCGCAAGTCAAAATCAAATGGCACACACTGCGACACACTACATTGGTTTCTCTGTGTGCGTGAGCGCTTAACCGTTTGCACGAATCATTTTGATACTTTTATTTTTTTTTTTTTTTTATTGTTGAAATAAATATTAACAAGCGAAGTTTAAAGTAAGTATTTAATTTTAAAATCGCACATATCTATTAAGATTGGCATTGAGCGACTTTTTCTTGGGTCGATCAACTCTGGCAACCATGGGTGGACCTACCGGGTGTCATCACTGTGTGGATCGCCCGGAGGACACGGTGGAGCATACGGTGGAGGTCTGCCCGGCTTGGGCAGAGCACCGCCGTGTCTTCGTGGAGGCGATCGGCGGCAGAGACCTCTCGCGTCCGGCCCTGGTTCAGGCCATGGTACGGAGCGAGAGGGCATGGGCAGCCGTCACCTCCTTCTGCGAAGCAGTAATGATCGCGAAGGAGGAGGCGGGACGGTTGAGGGAAAGGCAAGTTTCGCGCCCTCTCGCCCCTTGCCGCCGCAGGAGACGCCCAGGGCGTCGGGAATCCCGGGCGGATTTCCGGCCACCGTAGGCGCGGGCTTGCGGACGGTGAGCAATGGGTAGCTCACCGTCCGGTAAGGACCAGGCCCGGGTCGATGGCGCGTTGTATTCCACACGCGCCTCAAAGAGATGTCGTCAGCACATAGGTAGGGGTCCACTAGGGCTGATGCCTGCCGGGGTCGCGGGAAGGTACTTATGGGTCACCGAGGCCCCCGCAACACAGGCAACAGGAAGGAATACGGATGGTTTTTAGTCAGTAAGAGTCTGACACACCCTCCCGCTCCGCCCAGAGCGGGAGAAGTTATGTGATGATTTCCCACCCTCAAAAAAAAAAAAAGGGTAGATCCAGGATTTATTTCTGCCCCTTGAGTCCCACAAGGGGCAGACAGGCAAAAATAATCAATCATATGTATCTGTTAAAAATAAACTTATAGTATTTGTAGACGTATTTATTAAAATATGAAAACAATAAAAAAAATAAAGGATTAATACAGGCAGTTTTATGTTGTTTCCTGCTAAAGATGTCCAGCACTTCATTAGCGTTCATTTTTGTCGCAGTCTTGATGGATATGCATTAAAGCCAGTCCATTCAAATGCTTTTCTGTCATCCAGCTGCGAAGATATGACTTGAATCGGCGTAAGGTGGAGAAAGATTACTCGGCAGTGCTAGTAGTCATAGGAAACGTGCAGAGCAAGACAGACTTCAGCGCCTTGCAAAACATCCTCTATATCTTCAAACATTTTTTAATATTGAAAATAAATTTGATTATATCTGAAAAAAATAAATGCCAAAATTAAAATGTACCTAATAAGCATGGTCAACCGAACGTCAGTTACATGACCTGTATCATCGTATTCATCATAGTTTAATGCATCATTGGATTTACTCGACTGTTCTTCAATTTAATTATTTTTTGGTCAGACAAAACCTACTCGTAAATTTGCTTTTAAATAGTCGAAATTTCAAGTACATTTCACGCGGGTGAAAGCCGCGAGTGGAAGTTCATCATCATCTGCCTAGCCTTTTCCCAACTATGTTGGGGTCGGCTTCCAGTCTTATCGGATACAACTGAATACCAGTATTTTACATGGAGCGACTGCCTATCTGACCTCCACAACCCAGTTATTGGGTAACACGATACCCCTTGGAAAGACTGGTTGTCAGACTTTCGAGCTTCTGACGACCCGTAACGACTGTCAAAGATCTACAAAGAACAGTCGGGACCAACGGCTTAGCGTGCTTTCCGAGGCACGGAGGGGTCTTGGTATGTAAAGATGGTCACCCATCCACGGACCAATCATACAAGCGTAGCTTAACCTGATCGATCGACCCGTGCGGCTGTTATCACTTAGCCACAACCCCCTCGGGTTGTGGCTAAGTGATAACAGCCGCACGAGTAGAAGTTCATATAACATAAATATCCCAACCTTTTAGCCCTTGCCTAATCCATATTTTCAAAATTTTTGCGTTTTTTTTTTTTCCTAAAAATCGGTAACATAAATTTGTTACTATTAAAATAATATCTTTCATCCAAAAAAATATAGACCACCAATAACCATGAAAACGATACCCATGATGAAAAATTTGAAAATTTTCGCAGCCGTCATCTTAGATTTACATTTTGAACTCACTATCGGCTTTAGTACCTTCGAAAACTATGAAAACGATACCCATGACGAAAAATGTGAATATTTTCGCTGCCGCCATCTTGGATTTTCATTTTGAACTCACTATCGGCTTTAGCACCTTCGAAAACTACGAAAACGATACCCATGACGAAAAATGTGAATATTTTCGCTGCCGCCATCTTGGATTTTCATTTTGAACTCACTATCGGCTTTAGCACCTTCAAAAACTATGAAAACGATACCCATGACGAAAAATGTGAATATTTTCGTTGCCGCCATCTTGAACTTTCATTTTGAATTCACTATCGGCTTTAGCACCTTCGAAAACTATGAAAACGATACCCATGACGAATAATGTGAATATTTTTGCAACCACCATCTTGAATTTTCATTTTTACCAAATTAAATGATAATAAAATCAAATTTTCCTAGTTAAAACTTTAATTAATCCTACGACAGCATGTCGGCAGGGCATGTCGGTGACATGAACCCATAAGTTATTCCTCTACCAAAAATTGCTCAACGCGCCTAAAGAAGTTTTCACTTCCGAAAATACTTACGTACCAGAGTACTTACGATCACACTATAAAATATTATCGGTCATCAAAATAAAATATTTTACTTTCGAAAGTATTAAGATTTGACGATCACGCTATAAGCTTGCACTATCCTTGTATACGCACGATAAAGGTCAACAAGGGTCAGGCAGAGCGCTCAGCGACCTGTCCTCTCTCTGGAAGAGCTCGCGGCCGACTGATTTGAATCGATTCGCAAGCAGAGTTTTATAGTAGTTTTAAAATATTTATAGAAAAACAATAGAGATAATTTAGTTAAAATTTTAAAGTGTTTATTATAAAGAAGAAGTTCTTCTATTATAGTAAATATTAATTATATTCGATTAAGTAAGATATATTGGTAAAAATAATCATTTTCTAGACTGTAATTTCAGAACAAAAACCACATTGTTTAGATTAATTTCATAAGTAGGTATGTAGTCGAAAACAAAAAATCTGTATAACTACCTATTTTCTTAAGGATCTTTGCAGTTAGATATATTTTTTTTTGCGAAATTTGTCAGCAATTTCAGATATTTTTAGCTTCGAAATTGACACTGAAAGTGAAATCAAGAAAACCTCTGTTCATTTATCTTCATGGCATTCCCAAACACTTTATTAATCAAAAAAAGTGTCTAACTAACAAACTAGACAACAATATTTCCTAAAAGTACCAGTAATTGGTATTTTTGTAAGATAAGTAGTCGTTGGACAATCTGGTTTGAAAAATCACGTTTTGAGCCAAACAGCGCTCGGACCGCGTGTACGCTCCACTTAACGACCCTGGATGTTTATGGGATGACAATAAAACCATCTTAACATACACGTTTCCAGATACCTCTTACTCCTCAGTCGCATAACCCCCGACAAAAAAGAGGGGTGTTATAAGTTTTAAGATATCAGATTATAAGAGTTCAATTTTTGACTGAAACCTTTTTAAAGCTTATTTCAACATTAATGAAGACGAATTCGCTAAAAACAAAACACTTCCTGACAAACTTCCAAACACTTTCAAACAAATAATTTCCTGTCACTGTTATTTACATAGTAGCCATTGTTTTTCGAATTTGTGTGAGATACCACAACAAAAAGTCAAAATAAAAACGTTTTCCAAAAAAAAAAACAACCGGCTTCCTAAATAAAAACCTTTTTTTTTTAAATAAAAATTGTTTTTATTTATTTTTTTGTTTTGGTACCTCACACAAATTCGAAAAACAATAACTGCTATGTTATTATAACATCATCCACATATAAAAAGTGAGAAAAATACGTATTAAAGAAACGAACTCAAAAACTACCCAAGCAAGCAACTAACCCTTTCAAACTAAAAAATAATTTTTCCATATCGGTCCAGCTGTCTTCGAGTAATCCGAGTAATCAAATACATTAAAAAAAAAAGCATTCCGACTAACTGAGCCTCTTTTTTTTGAAGACTGTTAAAAATATTCATTTAACACTTAATGAACTACGAACCCTGCCGTACCTTTCTTAAAAGCGTCCATTTCCCTCAAACGTCTAACATAAAACTTTAATTCCCTTGAAAGGTCGTAGACCTTCGACCTACAGGAAGGCTATAACATCTTTACAGTACTCATCTTGCAAATACTTACATCTGAGTGCTTCTAATACTTACCATATTTTTCCACTATCTTCATAGTCACCATTTCCTACATATGTGCAAGTTTATTGACGATATATTTCGCGTTAAATTGATATCACCTTTGAACGGCCCGCCACGCAGGAATGGGACATTTCCCATTTGTATTGTATGTGAAGCAATAGTATATATGTTTGCTATTAAAATAAGTGGTGGACTTGGCTGATAACCTTATGACGTTAGGAAATAACCTCTAAATATTACAACTGACTGATTGTGGGGCATTAGGTACTGTACTAGAGAAGTGAAACTCACTCTGTTTAAGGCGTTTTGCCAGTCTTTCTACACGTGCAGACTGTGGGTTGGACATATGCAAAAGGCCTACAACGTTTTTGTGTACAGTAAAATAACGCCTTTAGGGTGTTGCTGGGCTGTAAGCGCGGGTTTGCGGACGGTGAGCAATGGGTAACTCGCTGTCCGATAAGGACCAGACCCGGGTTGACGGCGCGTTTTGTTCCACGCGCGCCTCAAAAAGATGTCAGCACAAGTGTAGGGGTCCACTAGGGCCGATGCCTGCCGGGGTCGCGGGTAGTTACGAAAGGTTTACCGAGGCCTCTGGCACGCAACGGAAAGTTTTAGTCAGTAAGAGTCTGACACACCCGAGTCCCGCTCCAAGTTATTTGATCATGTCCCATCAAAACCCAAAAAGGATGTTGTTGGGGCTCCCGCGGTTCTGTAGCGCATCGGGCATATTTGCTGAAGCAGAAACAGATAGTTTTAATGCTATTATTATGCGAAAAAGAATAGCATCCCCGATGCGAAGGATTCGAGGGAGCACCAACAGCATCTTAAAGGTGCTAATGAGTAAGCCTGTTTGCCCGTTCCTGCACTGGACCCTTATGCACAGCTGTAGGTCTGGTGCAGCGGGAATCCGACATAGTTATAGGTTCTTGAATTAGTTTTTATTTATTTTATTGATAAGTGTTACTAACAACAATATGAATCATTTGTAAATAAAAAAAATATATATATAATTACATCGCGCTGCCTCTCACAGAGAGGAGGGCTGTGTCCCAGCAATGGGCACATTATAGGCTAATTATGTCTATACACAACTCCAATACTTTTAAGATTACGTGTCTATAATATGTCTTCTATATACAAGATATAATTGCGTGGAACTTTTCACCCAGGAATGGAAGACTCAAGTGTGAAACCGCTCAACATCCATTTTTTTTTCAACCTTTAAAGACCCCATTAGGCCGCTATTGATAAACGTTTCTTAAATTACAATTAGCACGTGCTTTGGCTTAAAGATGTTCCCATCTGTATCTTATACTTGTGATTTGACAGTTGTGCATCTAGTTTAGAATTAATAAACTAAGTAACATAGCTAATGTATGTGATAAATAGCGTTTGTTAATCTCGGCCTAAGACTTTTCCTGTATTGGCGTTTACAAATCTTACAAGCTTAGAGACATCTTTCATACGACCCGTCAAAGCTAATGTTGGTCTATTTGACAGTTTTGGCACTAAAAACCCACGAATATAGACTACGCTTTGCTGATACTACAGCGACCCTAACTCTAAGAATCCAGTCAACAATGCCGCTGTTGTAGACATGCTCAAGAATTCTCCTCTTAGCGCTGTGTAGCTACTAGCTAGTTTGGACCTCAAGTATACCTCGTATATTGAGAAATATATTATCTCAAGAACGTTGTTAGTTTCCGTTTGAGAGTTTTTGAAGCACATATGTAAGTAGTTCTGACCTTTCAGTAATATGTTTCAGGAAACACGGAGATTTCGCAATTACATTAAGGCGCTGACAAGACCCAATTGACCTAAAAAGGCTTCTCTTAAGAAAAAAAAATGGCAAACCTGTATAGTTTGCGGTAGCGGAAAAAATATATGTTAATTTTGAACATATTTCCCAGAACTTGGGAACAGAAGATTTTTCAAAACGTGTTTTGGTTACAAACCAAAACACGTTTTGAAAAATCTCGATACAAACTAACGTTAAACTAACCTCTTACCTTGAGTTCTAATCCAAAATATCTGTATTAAATATCAACATACGTTACGTATTTAATTAATAACAAGAACGTCCTATTTGAATGCAGAACTTGGTTGTTTTTATTTTCGATTACTCAACGTGAAACAAAAAAGTGTTTTGTGAACGCGATTCTCTTTCTTTTCTAAGCAATCTGACAGTGACCGCGGCTTAGGTGTTGTCAGCGTCCTACCTCGTTGTTCTAGTGGCTGCAAGTGCTACTGCTGAGCATGAGGGCCTGGGTTCAATACCCAGGTCGGGCAAAGTGTTATTAGGTTTTTTCATCAGGAATTTCTCAGTAGCAGCCCGGAGTCTGGATTTCTGCCCGGTTGATGGCAATAGGGTCGCCCCCTGTTATGTGGGACTTAAAGTATAACCAGACATATATCCGAACAAATTTTAGATTCAGTGGTTACTTAGTTGACATTACATAATAATTACAATAAGTTGATACAGGAGCTATCAAATGGGCAACTGTTGAAGTGTTCAACAGTCTTGTTTCAAATAAGGTTTATCTTTAGACCCAGGTTTAATCCATGAAGCCATTTTTTATTTCGAACTCTTTTTCGACAAAGTTAATGTCCAATTACAGAAACTAACGTCAAAGTCGAGTCTAAGCAATATTCAAGCATTACCTACTTAAAACCGGTTTCAACCAATCGAATGCCTATCTGGTTTTAAGGAATCCTTCCGAACCTTGAATCATGGGTGGGTTCTGCAATACGGGACTAATTTGTCAATTTTGTATAACAACTTTACTGTGCTTTGAATAAAGATCACAATACAAGAACTCATTTTGTAATAAGACGGTTTATCATTTGTTTTTTATTTTGGTGCTCATGAGAAGTACTCAACATTTTCAGTGTCTGAGAAGCAGACACAATAGTTAAAATATCTCTCTGGAAAATACAATGTGTAACTGAATTAATGCACATTATAGTCATTTTTAATATAGATATTATTTTTATTCCAAAAAATAATTAAAAATACGTAAAATACAGTCACACTGCTGCTGTACAGTCAAAATGGACGAAGTGCCTACGCTAGTGTGTGCGTGAGTAATTTGTAATGTGACCACAGTTGTCTACCACAATCAGTATAACTAATTTAATAAATAAACAATGTTTTATACATAATAGTAAAAATTCAATGCATGTATTATGATTATACCAAAATATTCTAATCGGGGTGTTTGGTGGTGTGCGTGAATTCACATGGGATGTGGTATATGGTCCCTGGACAGGGAAAGCGTAGCTTCTGCCTACCTATAGTTTTGGGTAGTCTTATGGTCTATTTATTTATACATCGCCTGCGCTCGCGTCTCTTCGTTGTCATAGACAATAGACAATTTTATAGTCTGTAGCATGGACAAGCGTTGGTGTAGCGTCGGGTGTGAGTCAATCGTAACATCTAATGAGTTATTGTAAGAAATACGGTTTTCATTTACTTTTTTTTGTTTATTTATTGTTTATTTTATTTATTTGTTTTTTACCGTATCCTCTATTGGGATTTATTTTGTGTCCGTACGTGTGTCCGTGGCATCACAGCGGGCCCTATCAGATTACCAGCGCTGCGGTATTTGTTTTTTTTATTAAATATCCCAGCATCATGCTGAGATAGAAGCCTTTTTGGCCTCGAACAGGTCTTCTATTTTGTTTTTGTTTTCACTATTATGTTATTTTGTTAATGTTTTCATGCTTTTGTTAGTTTCATGTCCTGTTTTTCCTCTGCGTGTCCCAAATACATATTTTATTCTTTCTTTTCTTTCTATTTTGCAAAATCCATAATAAATTCAACTGTATTTAAAATTATTGAACACCAAATGACATGCTAAACTCATCAAAGAAAAGATCAAAAACATCTACAAATATCCATTTCCTAAACAGTTTCCTATATCTGTGCTAAAATACCAGATGTTCACTCATATGCAGAAGCGACGGAAGCTGTCATACCTTTGACATGTTTGCGTTGCGAAACAAATATATCTTGCTTTTGATTAAATTTTAATTCATCATTTGGATAGTTAGTTCTGTTTTGTCAGTCATAATCTTCGTAGTCATATTGGTTGGACCTCGTAATTGCGTCACAGTCTCACGATAAATACTTTTTCTTTCTTTCTTTCTTTCAATTATAGCTTTTGCCCGCAGCTTGGCCCGTGTGGACGTCCGAATATATCCCACGGGAACGTATTTGTGGACAGGATATTAATTCAGACTTGTTACAGTTGTAATAGCAAACATGTCATTTGGTTTGAATGCGTTTTTGTTTTTATTATTTTACATAGATTCTTTTTGATGTATTTTGTGAATGTGAGAAAGTTGTAGGCTTAATAAACTGGATGTGTAGTCCACTTATTTTTTGTTAAGTACCTGGTACTTGTTGACAGGCCTTCACTGTCCTCCCATACCTATTGGCGCTGTGATTTGAGAACATTGTAAAGGCCAATTATTTTTAAAAGAGTAACCGTGGAGTTTCTAGCCGGCTCTTCTCCGTAGGAAACTACCGATTGGAACCGTGCATCTAGCTTCTGACGTTTCATAAGTGCCCATGTAGGTTTATGTGAAATAAAATATTTTTGATTGATTGATTGATTACCGGGATTAAAAGTATAATATGTGTTAATCTAGGTTATAAACTATATGTGTGCCAAATTTTATCTAAATCCGTTCAGCCGTTTTTGTGGTAATCTGAAACATACATCCAGACAAATAGACAAACGGACAAACGATCTCGTTATTATTTTATTACGATATAGATTTAAATTCAGCCTCTGCCGCTGCTGTTCGCGCTGCCGGCAGGGCAGGGAAGTGTTCACATACTGCTCCGTCTGCACTTCGCGTTCGACTTTGGGTATTGGAAGACGTCGAAATAATTACAGCGTCAGCGCTTTATCTCCTTAGTTTATACAACTATGTAAACTGTTTAAAAACATAAAATAAAGAACGTGGCCTACGCATAAGCGACTTTTTCTCTGCTTTTAATTCGTCAATTGGAGTATTCTCCATCAATCAATCAACTCAGCCTATAACAGTCCACTGCTGGACATAGGCCTCTCCCAGGCTGCACCATAACACCCTGTCCTCCGCCTTCCACATCTAGTCTGTCCCAGCCACCTTATTGAGGTCGTCGGTCCATCACTTCACTCCAGGAGTCGTCTGCTCCACCGGCCATCAGTCCTTCGACACACATGGCCAGCCCACTGCCACTTCAGCATGCTGACTCTGCAGGCTAGCTTGGTAACTCCGGTTCTCTTCCGGATAACTTTATTTCTGATCTTATCCTTCAAAGAAACTCCGAGCATAGCCCGCTCCATGGCGCGCTGAGCGACCTTGAATTTGTGGACCAGCCGGACCGTCAGTGTCCACGTTTCGGCACCGTATGTAATAACGGGCAGGACGCACTCGTTGAAGACCTTAGTCTTCAAACACTGCGGGATTGGCGACGAGAAGACTTAACGAGTTTTCTAAACGCTGCCCAACCCAATCGGATCTTCCTGTCGGCTTCTATCTCAAAGTTGTGTCTACCGAGCTGGATAATTTGGCCTAGGTAGACGTACTCCTTCACAACTTCGAGAAGCGACCCTTCGATGTGGATTGGACTCGGCAAGACGTGCGAATTGTACATGACTTTCGTCTTGTCCCAATTCATGGCGAGGCCAACCCGCTGAGAGGCTTCATTTAGACTGTGCAGCATCTGGTCTAACTGTTCCAGCGTCTCTGCCATTATGACGATGTCATCGGCAAAACGAAGGTGTGAGATGTACTCGCCGTTTACATTGATACCCTGTCGAGTCCAGTCCAACGCATTGGTGAAAAGTATTCTCCATAAGTTCGCTTATTCTCCGCCATGCGTTTATGGTCTTTGTGTTTTGTCACTAGAAATCCTACTTTTTCAATTTCCAGCAACCCTGTAAAAAATATTGTTTTCTCGTTGCTGTCCAGCCGCATTTTGATAGCTACAAATTACGCACGGAAAGTACGCACAGGCGTTGACAACAACTGAGCGACGCAGCTGAATGTAAATGCTAACTGCCACTCGCGCTGCCCGTCCTTTGACTTTCGCAGAAAAACCGCTAATTTGGGTAGCGCGACTGGCAGCTGCAGGAGCATGACAAGTGAAGTGTTCACATTCATGCGCCGCCCACTTCACTGCCTAGTTCTTGGCCTCCTGCGCGAAAGTCAGCTGAAAGTAAATGAGGCATTACACCATAAGGTTGAATGCCACTTGCACACATGGCTACGTATCAAGCTATACATTTCCAGTTTATGCTAATCTCGCATTGTATAGGAATTCCGTACAGTGACATGTCAGCTAATACTGGAAATGTATAGCTTGATATGTAGCCGTGTGTACGTCATAAAACGACACGGTCTGTTTGACATTTAAATTTATTTGACAGTTAAATAATTTCAATCCTAGTGAAGTATTATTTACTGGGAATTGCTAGATATCAAAAGTAATACTTATGTAACTACGAGGTCGACTATCTTACCTAAGCTCTCGTTATTTAATCTAGCTTTCAGTCGACGTCTTAACTTTAAGGAACGTTTACTCCTCTTTTTTTAGAGTACCTATCTAGAATTTATCCATATTGATTAAGAATTTCAAAATTGAATGCTTCAATTAAACTGTTTCTCCAAAACACAGGTTATTTTGTAAACTATCTAGGAGAACAGTACGGCTCCTACTAACTAGATTAAGAAATTTTATGCTTGTGATTCATATATTAAGAGTCCATAATACTACAGCGCCACCTCACTCGTTCTCTCGCTCGCACACTACTGAGACTGACTACAGTGCGGGGTGCTGGGCAGCAGGGAGAAGGCTCCAAGGCGTCGATATTTTAGGTAATTTTACAGTGAAAATAATGGTACTTAATTTAAAAATAAAATAAACACATAGCGTATCAACACAGAACATAATAGAACATAACAACACATAGCATAGAGTTCAGTTATTATGCAAAGTTCCATGATCTAATTTGAAGTGTTTTTTTAATACTAGCGGTTTATTGTTCGGTTTAGAGGTAACTTTGTATTTTTATTTTCTGTGGAAAAAATTTTATGGAATCGTGTTTTCTTCAAGCATAGTACGAGTGCGACACTGAAAGTTTTTAGAACTGGCCACTTGTAAAAGATATAATAAAACTAATAACTTGCTAGTTTGTTCAGTTTTTGATTTTTTAAGAACTTTCAGTGTCACCCTCGTACTTAACATTAATCCTCATGTTAATAATCATCTTGTAATTTGGTTATGTAAATAAATAAGTAAAATCCTCATCTTTAAAATCCATCTCATCTTTAACATCTTCAAAATTCTGTACACTTAGTTCGCAATAAAGAATTTGAATTTGAACATATATTTTTGTGAAAATTAATGATGCAGTATTTTCGATATAACGGAGGATCATGCTAAGCGATTTGAGGTATTGTAGACTCTTAAGTGTAAGTTTATTTATTTCGTAATCAACAGGTTTTAACGAATACATTTTAGAGGCCTTCTTTTAAGTATGAAGATACATGTAACAGAAGACCTTAAGACTAATATTACCTTGCCATGTAATCTAGTCCTAGTTGAACAATAATTGTTTATAATTTTTATTTTATTATTAAATATTATTTCCTGTAATTTCGTAAGTACTCAAATTACTTTCTTTCATTATTTTCAAGATAATTTAGAAGCGGGTAGGTAGTTGCCTACTTTTGACTGAGCGTACAGTAGGCCGCAAGTCAGGAGTAAGAAAACCAGCTTAAGCTGGCCTCTTATTCGATTGAAACTCCGCACTATTTTCCTAGGCTTCGCTTGAGGTAGATTTCAAAATATTTACTAGAAACTGATCGTGACCTTTAGTAGACTTTGGAGAGTTCCCGTCTGACCTTTAAAAAGTAATTTTATCCGTATTATCTTAATATTATGTTTCTATATCGTTTCCAGGAGTAGCAGTTGACTGAAGTCTAGGCTTCTAATTTTAATAAAATATTGTTTTAGATTGCAAATATAATTCTATTTTAAGCGGTAACGGACCCTGCCGGGGTCGCGGGAAGGTACTTATGGGTCACCGAGGCCCCCGCAACACAAGCAACAGGAAGGAATACGGGTGAAAAAAAAAGCAGTAACGGACCATCGGTTGAGGCATCGACTGTCGACGAGAGGTCTTTAGTTGGATCCGCACCGCACTTGCATTATTGACCTGTCTATTTTGTATAAATCTCACCATGAAGAAAAAAGTGAATTGAGCTCTCATTCCACATGATGGTAGGGATTGATAAAAAAGAAAAAACTTAAAATTTATTATTTTGCACAAACAAAACGCACATTACAAAAAAATAATACACACATACAACGTAGCCAAAAGCCTTAAATAAGCAATAAAAGTTTTTCAATTTTGTCCATGGCTTGGTGTCAGGGCCAGTGACCAAAGATCTGTGTGGTTGACACTATATTGACAGCTCACTTTACCAAAGTTTTCACGGTGAGATATTCACAGAGTAAATAGGCGTATCCCTTCCAACTATATGCATTTTCAGCTTAGTTGAAAAGGTTAACAGAAATAGGTACTAGTACAAATGTGTTATTATGTTGCAGCAATGCCTGAAACTTCATAAATAAATACAAAACAATCAAAAGACAATACCTTTAATAAGCCAAAACAAGTTGACAACAGCCCCTAAGCTAAGTGCACATGATTCCCGGACTGGTCATAACATTTTTACATCACCAGAAAGCTTTTAATCCACAATAATTGTGGCCCACCATGTCAACGGGACGTTTTTATTGTTACAGAGAACCTTGATATTACTCGTTTTTTGGAAAGGGTCACCGTTTTTTGGTTGAAATTAGAAGTTTAGAAGAGCGAAACCAGGACAAGGGACTACGTATTAAATACAGGCTGAAGACAAAGGTGTTATAAATCTATCAACAACCTGTAGTATAACTTCAGGGCAAAGGCCTTTTTATTTTGTTCTGACGTGAAAAATCGTCTTGGATGAGGGATCTGTCAGACTGTTACTGACTAAAAACCATCCCGGTGTTCCCTTCGCACACTTGCACCGGGGACCATGGGATCTTATGCGAAATTCGCGATCCCGGCGGACCGCCTCGGCGGGCTACTTTAACCCCGCGGGGGGAGTGAGGTGAAAGACTCCTCCGCGACGTCCAATAGGGGCGCGCGTGGAACTCTACGCGCCGCCACCTCGGGCCTTGCTGTGTGGGGGTGACGAATGTAGGGCAAAGGCCTCGTCCATCTCCGTTATCCACACAATTTTGTCTTTTGCTAATTTGCCAGTCTTTTCGGTAGCAGTCAAGCTTCCCGCCATCTTTGCCTTAGCCTACCGCGATGTAGTATTGCGTATAGTGGCCTCCTCCATCTCCATTTTCCACAAAATTCTTTATTTTGCTAGGTAGTTTGCCAGTCTTCAAGATATCACGTGAAACACAAGTTACACAAGCAGGAAAAACCTTTTGATAAAATTCTCAGTCACATGAATTTTATGTCAAAAACAATATCCCCGTAACTCATGTCATGTCAAACACAGCGTCACAGATACCGTCTTTGATGTAAACACAATATCTTTTTCAGCGTCCATATTTTCGAAGACAAAAGTGGAATGGAAAAATCCAGTTTCAAAATTATACGATCATTTCTCTTTCACTGATTTTTTATTTACATTACCAAATTACAGGATGATTATTAAGACGTTCAGACCGGGACCACATGAACTGTTATGTGCTCTCCTACGGGGCAAATCTTCACATGGCCACCGGTGGTACATCGTCGCCCCACAAAAGTCCTGCCTAACAATGTCCAACTCCTGAACTACACTATGAATATTTGGCAATTTTACATGGCGGGAACGTTAATTACAATACGTCCTCTGAAGGCGGCGGAAATTTCTTGGAATATTGAAAGTCTAGTGTGATGTGGCCACCGGTGGTACACGCCGCCATATCAGCGAGTACTCCGTGCTCCACCGGTGGTACACCCCGGCCTGAACGTGTTAACATTAACTAAATTAAATTAAAACTAAGTTAAGACTAAAAAAGGCCTTCGGGGCATTGTACCGAGGATGCTGGCGGCATTTCCTCGCTGAATTGCAATGCTGATGCGTTGCGCGAGAAAGCCGCCAGCTTTTCGGTCACCAGTTACATCAACTAGACGTTTCGTTTCGTTTATTAATACTGATAATTAATTTAAAGTTCTTAATAAAGTAAATGATATTAAATGAAATGATGATGGTGATAAATTATAAAACATTTTAAATGACCAAGTTTCAAATATGAGAAAAAGAGAGACATGTAATTTATTTTGCACAAATAAAACGCACATTATATTTGGCAATAGCCAAAAGCCCAGTACTGATTCGATTATTTTCATACATCAATGAAGAATCCAAAACAGAGTTCTAATTTAAAAAATATTCAGACCAAACCCCTATTATCTACATAAAATAAAATAAAAATTAGCAATACTGCCACATAATAAATAGATCAGATCATAAATAATAGATAGATCGATCCTATTAAAGTAATTTAATGAGTAGGTACAATTAAAAAGGTTACACGATTAAAAGTAAAATAAAATGTCATTGCAATTAAAAACGAACATTAAAAGATACAAATTATTAGGGGCATAGAATAAAAAAAGATTGTTACAAATTTCATAGAAAAACAATACAATACAAACAAGTCAATATCAATATATGTATATGTCAAGGTCAATCAAATTAATAAGTGTCCTGGCTATAAATGTATGTTACAGCACGATGTCTTTTATTGAAGTCACATCATCTGTAGATCATCATCATCGGTCAGAGTGTAATGTTTAATAAATTCCAAAATCTTAATGATCTTGAATATGTTTTCAAATCCTTTATCTTGATAAGATAACATACTGCACATGGTAAATTAAATAGATGACACCTACCTACAATTATGTTTTAGATTACCTGACCTGCAATATAATTAAACATGTGATACTTATCTAAATAAATACAAAAAGCAATCTAAATTGCCTCTTTAATTCTAACGATTTGATCCAACCGTAAATTCAGTTATTTAATGCTTTAACTTCTTGCATGTAGGCAATAAAATTGCTATTTACTAATGGCCCATGATACCCTCCACATACTGTTGCGAACGTCCTGTTAATAAATATGTGGTAACCACCCTCCCCCTTTAAACTTAGCTAATATTAAGCATTATAATTAATTTGCCAGATCAGTATTAACTTTTCTGCTAACGCATCAAGTCACTATTTCATTGGGGTTCACCAAATTACCGTAAAGCTTACGTACCGCTTTGTTAGTATTAGTGAAGTTTTAGTCTGTCTTTTTCTTATTTTAGTTTTGGATGAAGACACCAAATTAAATAATGTAAAGTTAAACATAACTTCACTCAATATCGGCAACACCCTTTATTTCCACATATTTCAGTCTACCGATAAGGGATCTATGGTGTCATATGTTTATATATTTAATTTATAATAGCTATTATTTTTAACTTAGAGTACCAATATAAAATACTGTAAATATTAATTTTAATCCATCTAATTTGTATTTATTGAATAAATTATTTGAAGTTTTAAAACTAATATTTGTATACTTAACAGTTAATGGTAAAACATGTAGTATTCTTTAAGTTATGAACATTCTATTTACCGTGTTTTTGGCAAATAAATGACTGTTCTTTTACTTTGACTTAGTTAATCAATTTGGTTCCACCGTATATTTTCTCAAACAATAACTTTTCTTGGTTTTTGCAGCAATAGCAAGAACAATCTTTCTAGATTAAAATTACGAAAATATGGATAATGTAAACAGGAAATTCAAATGTTTGGCAAGTTATATTGTTTGTTCAACTTTCAGAAGAAGACGCCGTTGTCCGTTTCCAAGTTATAATGGTTTTCCTGTTTCCAACTATTGAAAACTATATTATATGCTTGAACCACATTTTCGGCACAACATATTTTACTTATGCTGTCTTGTTATGTTCAGATTCTCGTAGTTTTTTTTTTTTTTTTGTAAAGCTCTTTGTTAGTTCGAAGGGTCTTGTAGCTAAGTAATAACAGCGCACGGGTCGATCGATCAGGTTAAGCTACACTTGCCGCGGTTGGTCCGTGGATGAGTTACCATCTTTACATACCAAGGTGAGGGATCTTGATGAGCGACTGCCCATTTGACCGCCACAACCCAGTTAATGGGTAATACGATACCCCTTGGTAAGACTGGTTGTCAGACTTTCGGGCTTTTGACGACCCGTAACAACCGAAATAATTTCAAAGATCTACAAATGACAGCCGGGACCAACGGCTTAACATGCTTTCCGAGGTATGGAGGGGTCTTGGAAGAGGATCTACTCCATTTGGGTACAGGCAAGTAATAGCTGGATAGGCAATTATTTAATTACATTTCATCAATCAAGAGCAAGAATAAGTTATTGAGCTCGAAACTAGACCAACAACTGTTGCTGCCAGACGGTCCCTTACCACCTGTACCGTATTTATATTGGGGAAATATTTAACTGGTCCTCTAAAAACTTAAAGACCTTCTAATGATGGACACTTTTTTAAATGAATAACCTAAACATCAGGCCTTGTTTCCCCGAAGGGTTGGGCAGAGGTGTACCTGTAGTACACCCACATTTCGCCAGTTATGTTTAAGTCCCATGTAATAGGGGGCGAGCCTATTTCCATCAACCGGGCATACATCCAGACTTCGGGCTGCTACTGAGATATTCCAAATAGAAAAACCTAATAACCCTTTGCCCGACCCGGGAATCGAACCCAGGGCTCATGCTCAGCTGTAGCGCTTGCAACCACTAGACCAACGAGGCAGTCCTCCAGTTTTAAATGAATGAACCTTTGAAAACTTTTTGCTATTGTAATAATGCACACACGCAAAGCGTAGTAGGTTCCTATGGAGATGAACGGGCAAGAAACTCCACGGACACTCTTTTAAATTAATGTAATGTTACAAAATATATGTTACATCATTCATATTGAAATTATACATATGAGAACTGTAAAATGTAGGAAGACGTGCACCTTAAGGCGCTGACAAGAGGCAAATGACCAAAATAGGCTGGTTTTAAGAAAAAATAATGCCATATCTGTATAGTTTGTGATAGCGGAAAAAATATATGTTAATTTTGAACATACATATTTCTAAGAACTTGGTTGTTACCAAAACACGATTTGAAACAAAATCTCGATACAAACTAACTAAACTAACCTCTTACCTTGAGTTTTAAACCAAAATATCTGTATTAAATATTAACATGCGTTACGTAGACGTTCATGGTATTAATTAAAATACCATGAACGTCTTATTTGAATGCAGATCTTGGTTGTTTTTTTTTTATTTTCGATTACTCAACTCAATTTTGAGTAAATAGATAATTGCTTCATATTTTGCAATAAATTACAAGCGTTATGTCATCACGCTTCTCTTTCTTTTGCAATGCAGTCTGACAGTGACCGCGGTGTAGGTGTTATCAGCGTCTTAAAAGCGTCCGTAATAAAAAGATAAAAACAAAAAACAATTGAAATTTAAAATAAATGTAAATAAGCCGTGGCAGCTAAGAAATGACCAGTTCCTACAGACGGCATCCATTCACGAACATGACACATGGATCAGCACCATTCAGCTCAACCAGTTCGAAGGGAACTTAATGATCCTACACACGCGCCACCATCAGCGAGACATCTGAGCGAGCATGACAAATACTCTCAGCCGCCAGGGCACATTCAAGTCAATTAAAGACATAACCAGTAAATGGTAGCTTTATAGAAGCTACATAGTGCTCACACATTTGCTATGCAAAGACACACTAAGAAATTGAATTTATTCAATGCAAAGCTAGTTTTTACGATCTGCAGCAGCTCCAACATATTTTTCGAAATAATTAATATTTTTAGGAGCGCAAAATGGGTAATAATATAGATTCGATTAAATGCATTCAGTAAAGTAATACTTTTTTTTATTTTTTGGGTGGGAAATCATCAAATAACTTCTCCCGCTCTGGGCGGAGCGGGAGGGTGTGTCAGACTCTTACTGACTAAAACCCACCCGTATTCCTTCGCCTCGGCCTCGGTAACCCTTTTGTACCTTCCCGCGACTCCGGTAGGCATCGGCCCTAGTGGACCCCTACATTTGTGCTAACATCTCTTTGAGGCGCGCGTGGAACACAACGCGCCGTCGACCCGGGCCTGGTCCTTACCGGACGGTGTGCTACCCATTGTTCACCGTCCGCAAGCCTGCGTCTACGGTGGCCGGAAATCTGCCCGGGATTCTCGACGCCCAGGGCGTCTCCTGCGGCGGCTAGGGGCGAGAGGGCGCGAAATTTACCTTTCCCTCAACCGTCCCGCCTCCTCTTTCGCGAGCATTACTGCTTCGCAGAAGGAGGTGACGGCTGCCCATGCCCTCTCGTTCCGTACCATGGCCTGAAACAAAGCCGGACGCGAGAGATCTCTGCCGCCGATCGAGTATAGTAATACTACTGCTTCAATCTTATTTTACCTTTATTTAGTAGAATCTGTAGGTTTGTGTGAAGGTGAAAGATGTCTGTGAAACAATTTTTATTTTGCACTTCGACTTCAAGCAAATACTCTCGAAACTATTAAGAGCACCCTTTGTTGCTTTGCTTCCAATAAAGTTATGGGTTATTTTAATTTACAGTTAGAGAATTTCATTGTTAAGTGAATTGACATCCTACATCAATTATTCACCGTCAGAGCAAATCAAGCCAATTCTTATAACTGTCAGAGAACGACGGTTGTGATTTGAATATTCGGACAATTTATGATGATAGTGAGAGCAGTGGTGGCCCAGTGGTAACAGCCGCGACTTACGAGTTGTAGGTCGTAGGTTCGAACACAGACAGGCGCTTTTCTTTGTGTAAATTATTTTATCACCACTGCTCCCAAACCGGTGAAGGAAAATATCGTGAGAAAACCGCGGAATGTCTTCGAACCAAAAATTCGAAGACATGTGACATCTACCAACCCGCAATGGGCCCGCCTGGTGGATTACGGCCCACTCCCGCTCACAGAGAAGAGGCCTGTGTCCCAGCAGTGGTAACATTATAGGCTGATTATGTTGATAGTAAATTTGCTTACGAATTAATTTCGCAGACCTAGTAACCCACATAGTGAAAAAAAGTTGTCTGCTTAAGACGCTGACAACACCTAAACCGCGGTCACTGTCAAATTCCATAGAAAAGAAAGAGAAGCGCGATGACACAAAGCTTGTAATTTATTGCAAAATATGAAGTAATTATCTATTTACTCAAAATTGAGTTGAGTAATCGAAAATAAAAAACAACCAAGTTCTGCATTCAAATAAGACGTTCTTGTTATTAATTAAATATGTAAAGTATGTTGATATTTGATACAGATATTTTGGATTGGAACTCAAAGTAAGTGGTTAGTTTAACGTTAGTTTGTATCGAGATTTTGTTTTCAAAACGTGTTTTGGTAACAACCAAGTTCTGGGAAATATGTTCAAAATTAATATATATTTTTTCCGCTGCCACAAACTATACAGATTTGGCAATTTTTTTTCTTAAGCGAAAACTATTTTGGTCAATTGGGTCTTGTCAGCGCCTTAATGAATTTACAAATAATTAAGGAAATATTGGGTAGGTACCAACATAAAATAGTGTGGGAGAGTTCACGACACATTCAACTTATAATTTTGTTTCATTCAAAGTAGGTTTCCTATTTCGCTTTCACGGGTATTCAGTTAACGCTGTTCTCGTTGTAGTGGCAAAACTTGCTATAACTTTAGAAAATGATCACTAGCACTATAAATGTTGGCGCTTTAAAGTTTGTGTGAATTATTCTGTGCCATTGTGTTTTCTTCGTAATCTCGGGAAATAATTGAATTGATTGTGCATGTTACGATTGTGTGGGAACTTTATTTGTTTGTTCTTTAATTTAGCTTCTATACATACCGCCGCCCCGCAGAATTAAATCGTAAGTGCTATTGCGGTGGTTTTGATGTTAATCCATATTCGAAATGTACAGGTCAAAATACTTCACCTCATTTTTTTCCAGATTATATCAAGTATTTACGAAGTTACGAAAAGTTATTACTATATTTTTTTATTTAAAAAAAAATCTGCTATATATATGCGTACCATAATTAAAGCCTTACATTGTGTAAAGTATATTACCATACTTATCAGGTGCAACTACTTTAACGGCATTGTCCATTGCGTGTTTGTTCTGGTGCAGATTTTAATACTATAATTCCACAATGTGCAATCTGTTGTGCAAAATGTTATATTCCTACCGATATACCGTAACATAATGTTATAATTCCGACCATGATGATATATTATCCAGAACAAAAACTTGATCACCTATCACATTATCAGAAAATTTTCGAATGCACCAGAATAAACGTGTAATAGTCTATTAACGGTATCAGCGTACTGTGATGCAAAGAAAACTCAAGTATTATTACATTGCAAATCACACGAGAAGAACAAGACAAGAAAATAAACTCAAAGCAATATTAACGAAAAAAAAAACTAAATATATTTCTGTGAAATGTTTTTTTTTATCAATAACTCTAAAACGGTACCACTTAATATCTTTTAAACGGCATAAAAATAAACTTCTATTCGGTGTAGTCATAAAGTTATGGATCAATTTAGATTTTTTATTTTTCTTGTAAAATTGTGTAAGTAATGTAGTATAAGTAAAGTAGTGTAAATAGTATTTACACTTGTGCGTTTATTCTGCGGGGGCGGCGATACATATTATAAATTAAAGTCGCTTTTCGTGTCTGTCTGTGTGACCGCGGTATTCTTCAAAACTACGCGACGAATTTTGATGCGGTTTTCACCAGTTTCTAACTCACCTGGGGACTGCACGCAGTTGTTATTAGTGACCCTGGCCAGGTCCTAACTTCCGTGCAGTGTGATTTTTCTTTGATCCCTTTGGTTTGCTCGGTAAATAAATCTTTTTCTTCCGATCTACACAACACAACACAACACAACACAGTCAGTCATACACACTACGATACTTTATAGTATTTATTTGCACTACTTCCCTGCACGATCTTCTATAATTCTATAATCACTCATTGTTCTATTTGCATCAATTTAAGTACCAATCACTATTATAATTTATTTTCATAAAACTTTTTACAAAAAGATTGACAGCCGAACGTATGCAACGCAATGCGCCTGCGTCCCTTCGCTTGTCGTACACCATAGACAATAGTTTATGGCATGGACAAGTGAAGTTCGAGCGTCGGAGTCAATCGTAATATTTACTGTACATCTACGTATATTTATTTATTTCTGTATTTTATTCATTATAAATTTTCTTTTTATATAATTTTTATTCCCCTTGTGGGATATATACATATATTGTGTCCGTAGATGTGTTCATGGCATCACAGCGGGCCCTATCAGAATACCAGCGCTGCGGTATTTATTTTTTAAATATCTATGCTGAGATAGGAGCCTTTTTGGCATCGCACAAGACGTTTTTATTGATTTTCTTTGTTGTTTTTTGTTTATTCGAAGTTTAGTTTTAAATGCTTCTTTATTTTCACTTTTGTATTTCTTGTGCGTGTCCCAAATAAAATATTTTTCTTTCTTTCTTTCTTTTCTTTCACCATCATTTAGAGTTTTTTTTTTAATTTTATATTATTTAATTCCGGAAGGTTAATGTGTATACTACCTATATTAATGTTCAACTTACATATTTATAATAAAGAAACCTCGATGTTTTGTCAAGTCGTGAAAACCGTGCAAAGCAAGGGCGGGTTGCTAGTTATGTTATTAAAAACTTGATAGTGACCCAAAAAGGAGAAAGCTGCAGGAAGACTAAGAATGTGGTGGATGAATAGAATATAATAGAATACTCTTTATTATGTACACCATAAAATTACAGATATAAATGTTGAAATTGATATCACTATGATGATGTTATACCTACTTTTTTTTGGGTTGGCAAATTATCAAATAACTTTACAGACTAAAACCCACCCGTGTTCCTTGCATTGCCTGTGTTGCCACGGACCTCGGTAACCCTTTCGGACTTTCCCGCGACCCCGGCAGGCATCGGCCCTAGTGGACCCCTACACTTGTGCTGACATCTCTTTGAGGCGCGCGTGGAACACAACGTGCCGAAAACCCGGGCCTGGTCCTTATCGGACGGCGAGCTACCCATTGCTCACCGTCCGCAAGCCAGCGCCCACGGATGATGATAATACTGACGCGTTTAAAATCATTGCTTATTGCTATTGTAAAAACAGTCAGAGACTTGTGACAGTGGAAAGCCATAGGTACCTACTTCAATATGAACATAGCCAGGCCGTAACATTTCAGAAAACAGGTAGTTTGTTTTCTCGAAAAAGTTAAGTAAGCAACCCCTACTAAAGCCCCAATAATCAAAATTAATAACCCAATTATAATTTTATTAATATCAAATATAAACAGAATATAAACATCTACATATATATATTTTAATGATGTATTAATTTACTCTAAAATTATTGTATCCATTTTTTAAAATATTATTTAAATTTTACTTAAATTATTATTAAAACCGTTTTTAATCAAAAAAATAATACCTACTACCTTCCTACCTTTATTTTTTAATAATACCTACCTAAAGGTAGGTATTATTAAAAAATAAAGGTAGGAAGGTAGTACCTAGGAAGGTAGTAGAAAGGTTATATTAAAATATAACCTTTCCCTTGGGAAAAGCGACATAGACGACAACAAATTGTCAATGACACAAAAATATTTCAATGAAACAAAGGGTTACCCAACTCACGACCTGACCCTAAAATTATAATTACAGACAAAAAAGAAAACGGTCCACATTCATTAAGATGAGTACCCAGTTCAGCTCAAATTCAACCCTAATTTTAGTCCCTCGACAACCTATCTAAATACTCCAGATAACCCTCAAAGATAATATTTTTAATTTCGTTAACCCGTACCCAACCAATTTTGTCAAGGAAAAAAGTAAATAAGATGGATGCTGCATACGAATGAGGCTCCGGAGATTTGTGGTACATAATAACCGTGGCTTGCATTCAAAGTGTTGAAAAAGATATTTGTCACCCGAAGGGTTGGCGTATCATGGGACACGGTTTGATGTCGAAGGGATGTGACTTCATTAGAATATTGGAGCACTTTTTTTCACTAGAAAATATTTTCAGTTGAAGGGACATAATTAATGTTTGCATTGGGTGAGGCATTACGAAAAATGCTATAGAAATATGTGACTTTTCCTCAAAATAATGGTTAAGTATAGTTAAATATTTTAATTTAAACTAAGGATTAGTTTAGATTCCTAATTAATATTAGAAATGCGGAAGTGAGATTTTTTGTTACACTTTCACGCTAGAACGGCTGAACGGATTTGGATGAAATTTGGCGCATAGGTAGATAATGACCTGCATTAAGGCGCTGACAAGACCCAATTGACCAAAATTGGCTTCGCTTAAGAAAAAAAAATACCAAATCTGTATAGTTTGTGGTAGCGGAAAAAATATATGTTAATTTTGAACATATTTCCCAGAACTTGGTTGTTACCAAAACACGGTTTGAAAAAAAAATCTAGATACAAAATATCGTTAAACTAACCTCTGACCTTGAGTTCTGTTAAAGTAATACGAAGTGCGTGAGCAGTGCCACCTATTATAAGTTATTCGCAAGTCGATGTTCGGTTCCGCGTTTGCGCCGCTAACTTGGTTATAATGATAATCCATTATTAAATATACTGTATTGCTATAAATGGTGCTTTTTATCCCATACCCCTTCAGGTTATGGGCCCAGACTTTGCCAGTGAGTGAAATCAAAACTGAATAGTGAACAATTGCAGTGATTTGAACTAAAACAGTTCGTCGTAATAAAAGTTATAAACGCGTCTACGTGAGTTAAGGTTTAACCAAGGTGATTAGTGTAACGTGGACTTGCAAGTTACGTTTGCCTTTTGTTTACTACAATTCATTAAGTTGTTACGAAGATTTTTGTTATCTGCATTGCTGTTTTATTTGGAGTTGAAGAAACTTTGATATGGCTACATCAATTAAGATTGATCGACTTACTGGTGATAACTACGATACATGGAAGATACACATGCGAGCAATTCTGATCAAGAACGATCTATGGGAATATGTATCGGGAGCTTTACCGAAACCACATTTAGGTGATACGAAATATGCCGACTGGATAAAAACGGACAGAAAAGCCGAGTCAGACATATTGTTGGCGGTAAGTCCAAGTGAGTTGGCCGCAATAGATGGTTTGGAAAGTTCCAAGGCTATATGGGATAAGCTGAAATCTATGTACCAGTCGAGCGGACCTGCCAGAAAAGCCTCGTTATTGAAAAAGCTGGTGCTTACTCGTATGCAGGAAGATGATGATTTGAAGAAGCACATCGCGGATTTTTTTGATGCAGTAAAAAAACTCAAAGAAATCGGTTTAATTGTTATTGACGAACTATTAGCCATATTATTGTTGTACAGTTTGCCCGATTCGTTCGCCATGTTTAGGACGGCAATGGAATCGCGCGATGATTTGCCATCAACGGAAACTTTAAAGGTCAAGATTATCGAGGATTACGAAGCTCGTAAGTCTAAGACTATAGACCAAGGGGCTATGTTCGTCAAACGTATCAATAAAAATAAATATGCCAATCAGAAGAAGAATAATACTGATAACCAAGACCATAAAAATAATGTTGAATGTTATCGTTGTGGTCGTCGCGGGCATTTAGCGAGAGAGTGCAAGACTAAGAACATCAACAAGCATAAGCAAAGCGCACAAAAATTAGAAGGCAGTAATGAAAACGAGCAAAGGACAACCATGTTATTGAGTACTACCGAAGAGGTTATGCTGGGTGAGAAACTAAATCCTATCTGGTGCATTGACAGTGGATGCACGGGTCATATGTGTAACGAGAAGCAAATGATCGAGGATTTTACGCGGCTGGATACCGAACTAAATTTAGCTAATAGCGGCAAAACACAAATTACCGGCTCTGGTAAGGTAAGGATTTTTGTAGACACGGGCTGTGAAGAACGCCAAATTGACATAGAAAAAGTGTTCTACGTATCTGATTTACGAACAAACTTACTATCAGTGGCCAAAATGACTGATCGCGGGTTCGAGGTTCGTTTCAGAAAGAATGATGCGATTGTAATTGATAATAATGATACAATTCATATGCGGGCAGACCGTGTTGGGAACCTATACCATGTTCGGACGAGTCAGAACAGTGCCAATAATGTTCAAGCTGTGAATAATTCACTAGACACGTGGCATCAACGTCTTGGACATGTCAACGAACGCGACTTGAAAGCTATGGCCAAGAATAGTTTAGTACATGGGCTAACATTCAAGGATGGCGAAAAGTTGTCTGAATGTGAGATCTGTATAAGTGAGAAACAGACTTGCACGCCGTTTCCAAGGAAAACGAAAGATCGTACAAGCGAATTGCTGGAAATAGTGCATAGCGATGTTTGTGGCCCCATGAAACATCGGTCTTATGGCGGTAAAAAATATTTTGTTACATTCATCGATGACAAGTCAAGATGGTGTGAAGTCTACTTTTTAGCAAATAAAAGTGATGTTCTAAATGCATTTAAAACCTACAAAGCCTATGCAGAGAATTTAACAGGAAAGACGATAAAGGACCTTCAGTCTGATAACGGACGTGAGTACGTAAACAATGAATTTGATGATTTTTTGAAAAAAGCTGGAATCAGAAGAAGATTGACAGTTCCGTACACCCCCCAACAAAATGGGATCGCTGAAAGAAAGAACAGGACATTAGTTGAAATGGCACGCTGTATGATGCGCCAAGCAGGCAGTCCTCCTTCTTTCTGGGCAGAAGCAATTAATACTGCCAATTATATAAGAAACCGGTGTCCAACTACAGCGTTAAATGGTCAAATACCGTTTACGCTATGGAACGGGAAGAAACCCACTGTAATATATATGCACGTGTTTGGTTCAAAAGTTTATTATAAGGACAAGGGAAAACCGAAAGGAAAATTTGAGTCTCGTTCACAGTTAGGAATATTTGTGGGTTATGATATTCAATCTAAGGCGTACAGGATACATGACCCTACAACGAGCAAAATAATAGTGAGTCGTGACGTGAAGTTTATGAATGAGACAGCGTTTAGACATGAATATGAAGAGATATTTGATGACGAAGAAGATACTAATGAGGAACAAATAAGAGTAGAATTGAAGACGTCTAACGCGAATAATGAAACAAAAGAATATAACCGGAAGATATTGAGAACCAGAAGAGATGTTAGTAGACCAAGAAAATCAATTGAAAGAGTTTATGAACCAAAGGAAGAGACAGATAGAAATCAATTACATAGAAAAAGGAACTCAACTGTCTCGTGGGAAAATTTTATAGAACCTGCCAAAAGAGGAAGAGGAAGACCTCGTTTAATTCGTACTGGTAGGGCGGGTAAACCGCGGAAAGAATATCATACAGAAAAAGAGGAAACTACGGATAGGGAAATTGAATCAGATATACCGAACGAACAGATAAGTGCAGGGATTACATTGATAGAACCAATGATGTGGAAAGATGTAGAGAAGAGAAGCGACGTAAATTTGTGGAAATTTGCTCTAGAAGATGAGTATTTGTCACAAATAAAGAATAAAACCTGGGAAATTGTACCACGACCCAAACAACGAAAAGTTATTGGAAGTAGGTTTGTGTTTAGTACGAAAAGTACTGGCAAGAAAGTACGCCTCGTGGCAAAAGGATGTTCACAACGGCCAGGGGAGGATTTTCACGAGACCTCATCCCCAGTTGTGAGATCGTCATCAATAAGGCTCATAGCGGCTTTATCGGCAGAACTTGGACTAGAAATCCATCAAATGGATGTGGTAACAGCGTACCTTAATGGTTCACTCGATGAAGAGGTTTTTATGGAAGTTCCAGATCAGTTAAGCGATGTTCTAAAGAGAGTACTCGCAAAAGAAAAGATTGGTTCACAAAAGAAAATAATAACAGAAAAGAACATACTTCAGACAGCTAAACGCTGGAATAAGGATCTTGATGAATATGTGGATAATGTATGTCTGTTAAGAAAATCTTTATATGGCTTGCGTCAATCACGGTTGCAGTGGCATAAAAAGTTAGTGAGAAAGTTGAGTGATATTGGTTTTGAGGCGTTGCCGCAGGATCCTTGTGTATTTATTGCACATAAATGTGAGCGAATGATGTTAATTGGTATATATGTTGACGATATGATTATATCAACAAATGATGATGCATGGATGCAAGATATTAAAAAACAGTTATCGAATGCCTTTGAAATGAAAGATATGGGAAAGATATCAACTTGTTTAGGTATTGAATTTAGTCGTGATGGTGAAAATAGAGTTTACTTAAGTCAAAAATCATATATAGATAAACTGTTAGAACGGTTTAGTATGAGCGAGTGTAAATCTGTTGTCACACCTATAGATGTTAATGTTAAATTAGAGAAACCAGGGTGTATCAGATGTGATATGATGGAACAGTATCCGTATCAAAGTTTGATAGGTGCCTTGATGCATCTGGCCGTATCAACGAGACCAGACATCACGTATGCCGTCAACTATTTAAGCCAATTCAATACAAATTACGATATTGAACATTGGAAGGCTGCTAAACGTGTGTTGAGATACTTGAAAGGTACATCCGATTACGGATTAGTGTACGAAAGAACAGATTTGCCTCTTTTTGGTGTGGTTGATGCAGACTGGGGAGCGAATGCGATAGATCGTAGATCCTATTCCGGTTTCGCATTTATTTTGGGAGGTGCTCCGATTAGCTGGGAGGCGCGTAAGCAACGGACTGTTGCCTTATCAAGCACCGAAGCTGAATACTTGGCCATTTCCGAAGCTACTAAAGAGGCAATGTATTTACGAGATGTTTTAAGTAACATTGGGATTAAGTGTGAGAGTGTGACGCTATTTAACGACAACCAGGGTGCGATTAAACTGGCTCAAAGTAGGAACTATCATCCACGAACGAAGCATATAGATGTGAGGCACCACTTTGTTCGAGATATGTGCGAACAAGGTGTAATTAATCTGAGATATTTGTCTACTGACCGAATGCCTGCTGATGTATTGACCAAAGGCTTGAGTGGAACAAAGCATCATGAATGTCTACGTAATTTAGGTATGATGGATGAATGTATGTGAATGTCGATATTAAATGCTCACTTTTTCGAGGGGAGGTGTTAAAGTAATACGAAGTGCGTGAGCAGTGCCACCTATTATAAGTTATTCGCAAGTCGATGTTCGGTTCCGCGTTTGCGCCGCTAACTTGGTTATAATGATAATCCATTATTAAATATACTGTATTGCTATAAATGGTGCTTTTTATCCCATACCCCTTCAAGTTCAAATCCAAGATATCTGTATTAAATATCAACATACGTTACATATTTAATTAATAACAAGAACGTCTTATTTGAATGCAGAACTTGGTTGTTTTTTATTTTCGATTACTCAACTCAATTTTGAGTAAATAGATAATTGCTTCATATTTTGAAATAAATTACAAGAGTTGTGTCATCGCGCTTCTCTTTCTTTTCTATGCAATCTGACAGTGACCGCGGTTTAGGTGTTGTCAGCGTCTTAAGACAAATCATACTTTTTATCCCAACATTCTCACGGGATCGTAACTTAAGTGGGTGAAACAGCGAGACGCAGCTAGTAGGTATTATAGTAAAGAGAAAAGATTATATTTTTTGTATGTTTGTTCGTTACGCTTTCACACTAAAACGGCTGAACTGATTTGGATGATATTTGGCGCATGGGTAAACCATGACATGGATTAGGACGAAAAATATTTTTTATTCCGACATTCCCACGGGATCGAGACTTATGTGGGTGAAACTACTTTTTATCCTGGATCAGACGAAGTCGCGGGCAAAAGCTAGTAGTTTAATAAAATAATCTGCACCCTAATTGCGTAACACATTATCAATCACAATCTCAATTATTTTTGAAGTAAATTGCTAATCCATTGCTTCATATGTAGGTTTGCTTACTTAAAAACTACTTTGTAATAGAGCTGGGTCGTTCCAGGTTTTTGTGAAATGGAACAGTTTTTCAGAAACGAGAAACAGTTATAAGTTAAAAAAAAAACAGTTTTTCAACAAAGGGCATTGTCCGCTTTGTATGGGAATTTGGCTCCGTGTGAACAGGCCCTTTAAGTATAAATACAGATTGAAATTGAAAACATGAGACAAACTGAAATGGGAGATTGTACTCATCATTATGAACAACTTTTACTAAGGGACCAAAGCTGCATTCGCGAAAATAAAATCAGCTGTTTCCTACATTTTGTCGAGTTATGCGGACATAAATGTAGGGAACAGCTTCATTTTATTTTCCGCGATTTCAGGTGTGGTCCCTTAGTAAAAGTTGTTCATAATGATGAGTACAATCGCCCATTTAGATTTGTCGCATGTTTTCAATTTCACCCTGTATAATACAGCTTTAATAGCTAATATCAGTAGGAAAGAGAATGTAGTAATGAGATTGTATCATGATGCTTGTAAGAGTTGTTTTGCTTATTTGTTTTTTTTTAATAACACACATTTTTGTTTATACATTTTGTTATTATTCTGACTCATAAGTTAACAATATCTTATCTAGGAACTGGGCAACCTTGCTCAGCTTAAAAGCCACTACAGTAATTACATGACCGCAGCAACCCACTGTTCTTCGGCCCACTATGCAGTTGCAGCAATACTGCTTCATTGAGTTTCGTCCCTGACTGCTATTTTCATTTTCATGTAATGTATAGACAAAATACACTTTTCTACTAATATGCCTACTTTGACCCCCATTGCCTTTCAACAGATTTCACTTCCACAAATCGAGGGTTTGCCTTCTTCTTTGCGTGATATCAGTACCACAATTCGCATATCGGATCTGTTACACAGTTTCCACCACAGGCAGGAGTTGAAATGAAATTGCCTCGTTTGTATCCGTACAATATCCATATTCAAGCTGGGGTCAACGCTAGGATTTGTGTCGGAGTTCATAGGCATGCCGGGGTTAACGGGAGAAGGGGTATCAATATCCATTGTCAAAACCAAAACAATACTTGACAACTAATCACAGTGAAACGAGGAAAACAATATTCATGATACAGTCCCTGGCACGTAAGTTGGCAAGAGTCGTTAGATGCGCAGAAGTCATATGTTAGGTCCCTTTGGTACGCGCGCGGGACGCGGGGTGTGAGGCAGCGCAAGCCGAGCGCGCGATTGGTGCATCAGTAGACCCTTGCGCCTCGCATTGTATCTACGTCCCGTTCGCTCCCGAATGCCACTAAGTGTACGATGCGCGAACTTACCCCCACTATGCCAAATCCTTGCCAAGTTACGTGCCGGCTACTGTACCAAGAAACAAAGTGAATGACAAATAACTTGAAGTGACAACTGACATTGACATATTTTTTTTTTAAATAATCGATTTAATCATTGATTAAAAATCGGAATTCATCGACCATTATCGATTCTTTTAAATACTTTTGTTTTCCAGATATACGAATAAAACATGTTCAAAATAATGTAAGTGATTACAAATTAAAGCTTTAATTGCCTGTAAACTCTAGACGAAGATATGAAAGAGGAGGACTTAGTTGAACTTCAAAAATAACAATTTGAATCGATTTGTATATAATGATTTAGACAAATACGATTAATTGTCGGCAACACTATGCATTAATGAAGGTCGAGTACTGTCAATATGTCGAGAATAAAACAATTTCAGTACTTATTAAATACACTATTCGTGGGCGCAAGTTGATACAAAAGTATAGAATAAATAAGCGTTTAGTAAATTAAATTAATTAAATTAGAAAATAAATTAAATTAAAATAGATTACTAATGTAAATAAATAATAAATTAAATTGAATTGCACCAAATTGCAACATTAAATTAACAATTAACATATTGAATTGTAACAATTTGCAAACATTATGATACTGGTGACTGCTTAATATTTTTTACTTTTTATTTATTTGAAATTTCTATAGAATTATCTGATCATCTTTCCATAATATAAAATATCACGTAGATTTATTTTGCTTAAGAAATAAACATTTTTTTAATTACAATTTCATACAAATTCGCAAAAAATGTCACCTTAATGAACAAGTATTTTCCTCCCTTATTCAAAACATGTTAATGCCAACGTTCCCTTCACCTTTCAAATCTTCAAAACCTTCAAATGACAATGTGTTTCCCTTCTGTGAGCATATATCAAATGTGAAGACAGCCTTACACGGAAACAAGGGATGTCAACGACGACGAAAGAACTTTTCGATCGAAAATTTAACCTTTATATCGAAGAAGGGACAGAATGAAATCAATCGAATTGAAACAGTTAATTAAATTTATTGCCACGCTTTTAACACAGAACAGGACCTACAGAGCTTGATTCTGTACAACGAGCAAAAACGCACGCACACACAGACACGCTTCACGTACAGCGAGTGCAAGCTTACTTGCGACTGGCAATTGTAAATTTCAATAAAATAAAATAGTTTATTGATCTAATACACACAATAGCAAAACAAATTGACAATATATTGGGTGTTTATTTTAGAGGCGGAGAACTTGACATTAAAATAAAACACAGAATAATGTTTTTAATATCCATGAAATTGCCTTTATTTGACAGATAATTTTATGGCACTAATGTGTATGTATGATTTCGTTCATGTGGCCGCCGCGGCTGATGCGAAGGCCTTATTTACTGAAAAATAACTTTTTTGTCGGCAAAATTTACCATAGAAAACATTTGACGAACGACAAATTTCATGAAAACTGGGCACCTCATTCGTGCGTCATTACATTATTTTCTCTGGTGATATGTGTAAAGTCGCATATCTACGCCGATAAACCAGTAACAATGGGGAATGTGCAAGTAATTCAAAACTTATCCATTATTTATTTAAATATACATTGTGTAGGAGTCAAGAAACAAATTTCTATTCTTTTTACATTTTTTAATGAATAACTTATTTTACAATTCATTAATTTATGTTGCGTTTTTGGTGGAACGGAACGCAAACTCAAAACGCGTCGTCATCGATAATGCCGGAAGTGACGAAAGAAAGTATGTTAATAAAATCTATTCCTAGCAAAGTGCTTGAAATCTCACTAAGGCACACTTAGGTACTTACTGTAAGTGCGATTACTGCTTGAATAAAGCACAAAAAATAATTTGTTTTATATGATTTGGCGCTACAAACAGATGCAAATCAAAGAATATTTGTGGTAAATGACATCACATCATGCCCGCGACAGAAACGGTCGTTTGAACTGTAGTATAAAATTGTTAGTTTCATAATTTTTTTGAGCAACAATCAGTAGTTGAATTTAACTTTTAATACTTTTCTTGGGTTTTTATTACGGTCTATTATTGATACAGTGAAAAAAAAAATACATGCATATTCCCTATTGAGCACTCGAATGCATCCAGCATTCGACGCAATATTGCCGAAACAGCCTGATTTACTGCGAAGAATGTCTGAAAATTTGACCACCGGATTACGACATGTACGCGCCAGCCATAACCCGAAATCATGTTCAAACATTAATGCTATAAAATTATCTGTCGGATAAAGTCAATTTATAGACATTAAAAACATTTTTCTGTGTTTTATTTTAATTTAAAATTATAAAACAAACACTCTGTATAAATAGTAAATGTGTGATCTTGGTTTTTATACAAAATTGTTGTATGTTTAAGCGGTGAGTAATTATTATAGTTGAAATTTTTGACTCGCAAACTAAGCAAGGAATACCTGTATCTTGGGAAGAGATAGATTCCTCATAATGAAAGGTCTAATAATAATTTACTACGTAAAGACGACGTTACTGTTGGATTGCTACATCCTAACTAATATTCTAAATGCGGAAGTGAGTTTGTTCGTTTATTGCGCTTTCACGATAAAACGGCTGCACAGATTTGGATGAAATTTGGCACATGAGTAGACCATGACCTGCATTAGGACATAGTATACTTTATCCCGATATTCTCACGGGATCGAGACTTCTGCGGCTGAAACTGCGGGGCGCAGCTAGTAATTTATAAATCTCCATACATGCGTACGCGTCGATGTGTGCGTGCCTTTGTTTGCGCTATTTTTTTATTTACAACGGGGAAGCTCTTGGCCTTCAGCTCACCTGATGGTAACTGATTATCAGGCCAAAGGTGAAAGCGAGCTTCACTCGGAATCCTTGACCACAGAGGAACTGGCTATCTTACCTCTAACTGCCGATACACAAAAATACTGTTAACATTGTTGGTATGGCGATAGACTTAGATAAGATGGTGGTAGCTAGCCAGGCCGACTTAGAACGACTTACCACTAAACAAACCGAGCAGAAAATTTTACCCTCGCTAGGAATCGAACACTGGGTCTGAGACACACTAGACCACAGATGCGGTTAAGACTCGATGTGAGCTGACCTTCTGTGCCTGCCTATCTTGTTCCTTATACTTTGAAAAGTGCCATCGAATCGCGTTTCAATGGTTTATTAGTAGAATAGCTCATATTTACTGCAAGTGGAAACTTGGTCGTGGAATGAAAACATTATTTACAAAGTTTTGGTCGTAGGTAATACTCATTTGGTTCAGCATTAATTTTGCACTAGCGAAATCTATTTGCTGCTGAAAGGAATATAAAGTTTGGATGGTCGTGCTCTTGCATTCTGTTATGGTACCTACATAGTACCTACTATGTGATGGGTGTGCTAATTCTTGGATAGATCACACACAATGAAGCGTTCCGTAGTTTGGATTACTTGGGATGAAGTTATCCCAAAAATAAACTTAACATTCTAGTTGAAAAACATGTTCTCCCATACATAGATACGTCATGGTCAATTCTCCAACTGCCAATTTAAGTTGGTCGACTATTACTCTTTATCTTGTAAACCCTACTTAGCTGTAATAGTTTGCCTTTTAATTTCACTATATGTACTACTGCCATGATTTTTTTCACATCTCCATAAACAATCATCTGGCTGACAGGGCGATACTTGATTTTAACAAAAATTTGCACTTTGAAGCTTAATGTTACGTAAACGGATTCTTGCATCGAAAAATGGTGTTCACAAACTCGCAATATTTTCGAACGGCCTATATACAGACGAGATGAAAAAATGTCATCCCCACATTACGTGCATCCCCACATTGTCTGCGTGATTTAATATGTAAACCTATACCAAATTACAGCTTTCTAGTACTAAGCGTCTCTGAGCTACAGACAGACAGACAGACGGACATGGCGAAACTATAAGGGTTCCTTGTTTACTACGGAACCCTAAAAAACTTAAAAGAACTTCGAAGAGAAGAAGAGAAGTTCTGGTTCTTTGACTGGTGACCAGTTTCCTAGGTCGTCATAAACTTTTTAGGGGTCCGTACCCGAAAGGTGCCAAATGGTAACCTATTACTAAGCCTTCGCTGTCCATCCGTCTGTCAGCGGGCTGTATCATACATACATAATCAGCCTATATTGTTCCCACTGCTGGGAAACAGGCCTCCTCTCTGTGAGAGGGAGTGGGCCGTAATCCACCACGCGGGCCCAGTGCGTGTTGGTAGATGTCACATGTCTTCGTCATTTTTGGTTCTAGGACATGCCGGTTTCCTCACGATGTTTTCCTTCACCGTTTTGAGAGCAGTGGTGATGAAATAATTTACACAAAGTAAAGCGCCTGTCTGGGTTCGAACCTACGACCTACAACTCGTAAGTCGCGGCCGTTACCACTGGCCCACCACTGCTCACTGCGGGCTGTATCTCACGAACTGTAATAGGTAGACAGTTGAAATGTTCACAGATAGTGTATTTCTATTGCCGCTATAACGACAAATAATAAAAATTAAATAAACATGTTATTTATAACCTTTAGTTTAAGGCCCTATATTTTAAATGTTTATGTAAGATCATTATTTCAATAAACATTTTTTTTTTTTTTTAACAATTAAATGGCTGTCAACAAAGTAATGTATTAAGGAGAAGTTATTTCTGAGAATGTCAAGATATCAAACTAATGGCACTGTCGATCATATCTCAACTTCGGTTATAACTATCTCAAAATCGTGCAAGAATTATAGATCAGATTCATACTATTATGTAGTGGGGCTTGTGGCTAAGTAATAACAGCCGCACGGGTCGATCGATCAGGTTAAGCTACGCTTGCCGCTGTTGGTCCGTGGATGGGTGACCATCTTTTCATACCAAGACCCCTCCGTGCCTCGGAAAGCACGTTAAGCCGTTGGTCCCGGCTGTCATTTGTAGATCTTTGACAGTCGTTACAGGTCGTCAGAATTTCGAAAGTCTGATAACCAGTCTTACCAAGGGGTATCGTGTTACCCAGCAACTAGGTTGTGGAGGTCAGATAGGCAGTCGCTCCATGTAAAATACCGGTATTCAGCTGTATCCGGTAAGGCTGGAAGCCGACCCTAACATAGTTAGGAAAAGGCTAGGCAGATGATGTTGAGTGCTACCCAAAAAAAAAAAAAAAAACAAACAAAATGGTTCAAATCTCTCATAAAGTATTATACTTACCTTTTTACCTTACCTTTTACATTTTCAAAAGTTCAGGTTATAAAATAGAGCTAAGAGATTGAATTTAAATAATCACGTGAAAAATATTTCCTCATGTAAAATTCTAGTGACGCCGCTTACCACAGCTAAAAGCGCCTGCACTCTTGGGATTTTAAATTGATCCCATAATTCTTAGAACCTTTTGCCGACTACCCTCATTTTTCGAAGAAATACGTTGCAAACAATATTGAGTTCCCTGTTCGGTGAATTTTATTTTGCGACCGACTTCCTCAAAACTGTTTTAATTTTCAAATACGCTCGACCCTATGTTTGCTATGTTTAAAGTTATATGGAGAACTTTTTGTGATAAAGTCGTGGTAAACAAATTTAGATCTGTACCTACGTCAGGCGCATCTTGGGCAGTCAGTCCCGTTATTACCTCTTTGACTTGCTAATATTTTTACAACGGCACTAACTATTCTGTTTGTGCCAATAAGACAGAGGTATAAAAAGAAGTAACATAATTAATTCCCCGAAAATATTTGCAACACCAAGAAAATTTAGTTTAGAAACAAGAATTTCCATATAACTTGGACCAAAGATTAAACCAGATTATTATGACAGCCGTCCCCTCGTTCCATCCTTCCTTTTGCATAGATTTGCGACAGATAACAGGTCACAGCTTTCAGATGAATAGTTCCTGCAATTCGCAGACGTGATCTGAATTTTTAACGAGTTCCTGCTCTGAAGTTGAAAATCGGACGCTGGAAATTGTGTTAAAGAGATATCTTCGTAGTTGCTATGGATAAATATCCCGGAAAACATATTGCTCAATAATTGGTAATGTTTCTTTATTTGAGATCATAGATACTGCCGATATGTTTTTCTGACCGCATTTACACAACATTGAACTATCTTACCGTTATAGAGGCATCAGGAACAGGGTGTAAAGTTCAATCAACCTCCATAGAAAAGGTAGGACACGCGGACCAGATGGGTGTCGTGTCTGGTAGGCAACTGCCCGACGGTTGTTGTCGGGATGTTGTATAAGAGTATATGCTAGTTGCGCGGTAAACTCTGCTTGCGCGATGCAGGATTTTGCGTAACGTCAGTGTGTTGCGTAGTTCACATGTGGCGATGTAGATGTCACCACACCGTTATTAAAAAAAAATTGGTAAGAAATCAAGAGAAGAATCAATCATACTTGAAAAAAAGACATATTTTAGAGACGAATGCTACATTCATACAGTACAAACGTATCCAGATACCTACTCAAATATTCTAACTCAAATTGGACAAAATGCATATTACCCAGCAACATGGCCGCTCCGCTCTGTGCTGCCATTCTTACTCCAATTTTGTAGTGTCAGAGTTCTGTGAGTGCCTTAGAAATATTTTCAAATGCTATTTCATTTGTGATACCGTTATGTCATTCAGCCTTAGAATTTTCTTTCATGTTGAACTTTTAAACGCTAGAAATAAAGTAATTTCTCTTTTCGAGCTGTAGTTGATTTAAACTGCGGGGGCTTGTTGGCTAACCGCACGGGTGGATTGATTAGGTTAAGCTACGCTTGCCGCGGTTTGTCCTTGGATGGGTGTCCACTTTTACATACCAAGACCCCTCCGTGCCTCGGAAAGCCCGTTAAGCTGTTGGTCCCGGCTGTCATTTGTAGATCTCTGACAGTCGTTACGGGTCGTCAGAAGCCCGAAAGTCTGACAACCAATCTTACTAAGGTGTACCCAGTAATTCGGTTGTGGATGTCAGATAGACAGTCGCTCTATGTGTATGCTGGTATTCAGCTGCAACCGGTTAGACTAGAAGCCGACCTCAACATAGTTGGGAAAAGGCTAGGCAGATGATGAGTTCGTTTAATAAAAAAATCATAAAATTTCACAACCTGCTGATTTGTTCAGTAAAAGTCTCACCGTGAAAACTTAAAATGAAGTGAGCTTGAAGTAAACTTGAAGTGAGCTGCCTATAGTGTAATTCCCTAGCATTTGAGGGAATGACAGCTAAGATTTTACTTCGAGATTGTTACAGGACAGACCTGGTCCTAATATTGTTTTACTTCACTTGACTTCACTTCACTTCACTTGACTTCACTATACTTTGGCCCTTCACCTAAGATTTTACTTTGAGATTTTTACAGATCAGACCGGCTGGTCGTAATAATTGATAATAACATGGACAGAAACATTCCATTCTGTTCACTAGATTAAAAAACAAGTTACTAAAATACCAACAACAAATTACGTCTATATACCAACAGTCTGACCAGTAATCTCCAATAACAAATAAAATAAATCGTTTTCAGAAAAACACAGATTTATAACGTTTCGGGCCTGAAATTGGGCGGATATTGGGTAGCTTTGTGTACTCAACAAATAGACCGAGTCCATTTCTATCGGCTATGGGCTATGCTTGATGGACATTCATTACCAGTTAATGGTTTAGTTGCCAGGAAGTTTTGCTAGTAAGAGCCAATATTTTAGTAATGGAAAAGGTGGGGTTCACACCCCACCTTTTTCCATTACTAAAATATTGGTTCTGGGGCAAAGATGATAATAGATAAACCGTTTATTGTGCCAAAATTATGACACTGAGATAAAATATGATAGCTATATTAACGGACACGAATCATGTGGTCAAATTTCAAAAATCTTAATAATTACTAAAACTAGTGATCGCCCACTGGTCGAAATTCGACCACCTACTACAATCACACTACTTGCAATCTACGTAATCTTACTAATTCCATGCTATTAAAAAGTACTTACTTATTTCATCCTTAAGCTGTCACTTCTGTCACCTATCTATCTTCAAGTCATGAGGCTCTGGTGCTATGTATGTGTGCTAAATTTCATATTCCTCGGATCGAGTAATTTTCGTAAAAAAGGGGTACAAAGTTTCCGCTTCACGTATATAAGGATGTGTAACTCCAGTATACCACAAATCCACCTCTTTTTTTTTTTTGGGTGAGAAATCTTCATATAATTTCTCCCGCTCTGGGCGGAGCGGGAGGGTGTGTCAAACTCTTACTGACTAAAACCCACCCGTATTCCTTCCGTTGCCTGTGTTGCGGGGGCCTCGGTGACCCATTAGTACCTTCCCGCGACCCCGGCAGGCATCGGCCCCAGTGGACCCCTACATTTGTGCTGACGACATCTCTATGAGGCGCGCGTGGAATACAACGCGCCGACGACCCGGGCCTGGTCCTTACCGGAAGGTGAGCTACCCATTGCTCACGATCCGCAAGCCCGCGCCTACGGTGGCCGGAAATCCGCCCGGGATTCTTGATGCCCAGGGCGTCTCCTGCGGCGGCTAGGGGCGAGAGGGCGCGAAATTTGCCTTTCCCTCAACCGTCCCGCCTCCTCCTTCGCGAGCATTACTGCTTCGCAGAAGGAGGTGACGGCTGCCCATGCCCTCCCGTTCCGTACCATGGCCTGAAATAAAGCCGGACGCGAGAGATCTCTGCCGCCGATGGCCTCCACGAGGACACGGCGGTGCTCTGCCCAAGCCGGGCAGACCTCCACCGTAGGCTCCACCGTGTCCTCCGGGCGATCCATACAGTGGTGACACCCGGGCGTTAAACCTCTGCCCAGTCCTTCGGGTATTACAGTCGTGTTGTTATGTGCTGTTTTAATAATAACTGTGTGACATTTTTGTTCTCTATTTCCCAATGTATTAAGTAGGATCGTGAGGTAAAAACCCGTCCCTGGATATTTTTTTTATATTTAAGACGCTGACAACACCTAAACCGCGGTCACTGTCAGCTTGCATAGAAAAGAAAGAGAAGCGCGATGACACAACGCTTGTAATTTATTGCAAAATATAAAGCAATTAACTATTTACTTAAAAATTGAGTTGAGTAATTGAAAATAAAAAAAACAACCATGTTCAGCATTCAAATAAGACGTTCGTGTTATTAATTAAATACGTAACGTATGTTGATATTTAATACAGATATTTTGGATTACAACTCAAGGTAAGAGGTTAGTTTAACGTTAGTTTGTATCGAGATTTTTTTTCAAAACGTGTTTTGGTAACAACCAAGTTTTGGGAAAAATGTTCAAAATTATCATATATTTTTACCGCTACCAGAAACTATACAGATTTGGCAATTTTTTTTCTTAAGAGAAGCCTATTTTGGTCAATTGGGTCTTGTCAGAGCCTTAACTATGACAGCAAAATAAATTGCTTAGTATTCGATATTTAGGAATTAGTTTAGTTGTTCAATAGACATTCATTGGACAAGTAATTAGTTCGAATTCAGCAGTATTTGTTGGCTTATCAATATTTAGTTTAGGTAAAAGGCATAATCCAGTTTATCCAAAGTTATAGGGTGAATACTTGATAAATATACGAAATCCTTGTTTAAACATACCTTTAGGAATAACTTGTATCAATTTCAAACAAAATCCTCCATCACTTTTGTTTTAAGGATGGTCAAATCGATCATCGATATTCGCTCGTTAGTAATAGATATGACGGCGCGTCTAAAGGTTTTAGGAAGCCAAACTTTCAGAGTTGATTTTAGAACGATTTTGACAGCTGTCAACTTGACTGTAACTGAGGCGGCGGCCGGCCAAAATAAAAATTAAGGAAGATTGCGTAGATAGATCGAACCCGGCATTGATTTATGGCAACTGTTGGGCGATTGTGATATTGGTGTTTATTGTAGTGAGTTGATTGAATTGCGCTCGCGCCTCACGTACCTACTCGATGGAAGGTCGTTTACATCATTGCTCGTTCCCTAATGTGATAAGAGACTTGTGATTATTCAGAATATTATTGACTTTCTTTCACTTAAATCTCCTCGCATACCCACGCATAAGAGACAATGAGACCTCTTCTGATAAAGACGACGTTTTGCCTTTAGATAATAGCCTCGTTATAATTTGTTAACTTAAGTTGTTTTAGTTCTCTAAATTACGTGGTCAATGATTTTTCACGGTAAAACTCCAATGAGTTTATGATTGCATCAACTTAAATGTATGTATGTGTACTTCTGAATGAATGAATGAATAACTAAATAAATAATTCAATCAAAATCAAAATATTTTATTTCACATAAACCTACATGGGCACTAATGAAACGTCAGAAGCTAGGTGCACGGTTCAAATTGGTTTTTCCTATGGAGAAGAGCCGGTAAGAAACTTCACGGTTACTCTTTTAAAAATTATTGGCATTTACAATGTTTTCAAACTAGTATTAATAGTAATGGGAGGACAGTGTACAAATAATAAATAACCTCAAACCAGATCTATTTTTATTAACAACAAGCTGCTGCCCATGGCATCGCCCGCGTGGGTTTTTCCTAAATAAAAGCTAGCTGCGAGTGAAAGTCCAGTCAAAATCGGTTTAGCCGTTTCGGAGATTAGCCGGAACAAACAAACATACAGACCGCATATACGGTCATATGTATTTATTAAAAATAAATTATATAAAAAACAAAAAACCCGACTGCAAAAACACATAACGGAAAAGGGAAAAACAAGCATTGTAATCCATATAATTTTGGTATCGCAAGCGGGGACAATCAAAAGTTAGATTATAATGCTTGTTTTTCCCTTTTCCGTTATGTGTTTTTGCAGTCGGGTTTTTTGTTTTTTAAATAATTTATTTTATTTCAAGCTTTTTAGTTTTATTAATATATATATTTGAAAATTACTCATTACTAGCTTTTATTTGATACCAATATTGTTGCAATATTTTTTTTAAAAACAACTTCCCTTCCTTTTTTTTATATTTGCAGATGCAATTTATAAATATTATATAGCCTATGTCACTCCCACAATTAAGACGAATCTAACGACACCTCATACGTTAAAATCCATCAAGCCGTTTAGGCTACAGAGCGTGCCAAAGAAATAGACATACATACATACATACATACATACATACATACATACTCTCGAAAAACATTACCCTCCTGAGGCAGTCGGGTAAAAAGCTGTTATTTTGACATTACAAACACATACATACAGACATACATAAACTCACGCCATCTTCCCATGGGGGTAGGCAGAAACTGTAGAACGGCACCTGCTACGCTTCTTACATACCCCTTTTGCTTCGTTTACGTTCATACATCTGGTCATACACGCACGCCGGTTGCGAGTACTACGCACCTGACCTTTTTGAAGAACATCACCAATGAGGTCACTATACATATGTATTTCTGGGGCGTCCCTTCCCGGCGTTTCCACTCACATCTGCCTTGTAAATACCTTACAAACAGACACTTCATTTTTTTTTATTTATTTGTATAGACGAAAGATTTTTTAACATAATTTTTGTTTTGTGAAGAACAGAAATCATGAGAGAATTCTGTGTCAAGATTTACTTGAAATACAAGACAAATAACTAAAACGTAGGGAGATCTTGTAAGGTTACAAATAACTGCTGGTTAATGATAGGTAAATATTTATGTTAACAAACATACGAGTAACATTTTACATAGCAAGTCATGCTACATCTAAAGGTAATACCGTATGGACCGCTTCTCAATGTTTCAGGGAATCGATCGAGAAAATAAGCAAGGTGGAAATTGGAAATAACTAGTACGAGGAATCAGTTCTCAGTAACGATGAAATCGCCAAAGGATTCTGCTGGTGAAGTTTGAACTCTATTTTCGTTTATAAATCTCTCGTAGATGGTAACTACCAGTTTCAAAACAACACTTTAGTTTAAATACATTCGCACGACTTTGAATATAAAAAAAAACCGGCCAAGTGCGTGTCGGAGTGCGCACAATGAAGGGTTCCGTAATTGGGAAGTTGTGATGAATTTATCCTAAAAACAAACTTAACATTGTAGTTGAAAAACATGTTCTCCCATACATCGATATATGACACGGTCAATTCTCCAATTGCAAATTTAAGTTGGTCGACTATTACTCGTTAACCTGTAAAGCCCACTTAGCTGTGAATAGGTTTCCTTTTTATTTCATCATATGTACTACTGCCATATTTTTTTACATCTCCTTAAATAACCATTTAGCTGGGGGGGGGCACACTTGACTCTAACAAAAATGAGCACTTTAATGCTTAATATTACGCAAACGGATCCTTTTTTTTTTTTTTTTTGGGTGGGGAATCATCAAATAACTTCTCCCGCTATGGGCGGAGCGGGAGGGTGTGTCAGACTCTTACTGACTAAAACCCACCCGTATTCCTTCCTGTTGCCTGTGTTGCCAGGGGACTCGGTGACCCATAAGTACCTTCCCGCGAGCAAACGGATCCTTGAATCGAAAAGTGACGTTCACAGACCCACAATATTTTTGAACGGCCTATCCAACGATACCCCAAACCATGGGATAGTCGAGAAAAAAAAGATCATCCGCACATTACGTGCAAGGGAGGTACCCTAAAAAAATCAAGTTATTCAAGATTTTATTTTAGCACTTTGTCGGCATGATTAATATGTAAGCTTTCTAGTACTAAGCGTCTCTGAGCTACAGCGGGGACAGACAGACAGACGGACATGGCGAAACTATAAGGGAACCCTAAAAAAGGAGCTAAATTGTCGTACGTAATATGACATTAATTATGTCACAGCTTAGCAAATCGGGACCAAAAACAAATTAAATGTAGGGCGATCAAGGAATATCAAGTTTGGGGCAAACTTTGTGAGGCGTATGCGGATCAAGTAAAAAAACTTGAGACCAAAAGGTATTTATGGCAGTTTAAAGGTTTACATATCTACACTAAAAAGTACTATTTATCCATAAATATCCACATTGATTCACACTGCTAAAATCCAATCCTTACAGCACCACGTAGCTAAATATCACAAAACAACCAGAAAATACAGTTCCCATTCCGTACAAAGTAGCAAAGACAAAACACCGCAAACTATTTGCCCAGCACTGGGTACCGTACACACTACACATGTTTGTGGACGTGGGCAAACATGCCACCAATCACCGGGATTTGTGTGCTTACTGCGTTTGTTATTTGAGATATATTGGCCATTTGTTTGGACGGTTTGAAACTCTGGAGAACGCGGATTGGTTGGTTTAGTTTTGAATTTGGAATGAAGTCTAAGATTGTAATGGGACTGGTGTGTGCTTCTGTTTGATTTTATTGCATATCTGTACTGTTCGTAGGGATAAGAAAGGATGGACAACACTTTTGTGCTTACAGGAATATTAATATTTTTGTAACAGTTCTTACTTTTCAGCCCAATATTATGTACAGCGTGCAAATTGCCATAGTAAAGTCAGTATAATATACCGACTTTACTATGGCAATTTTAAAAATTTTCAAAATTCGCTAATATGGCAAGTTGCTTGCAAACTCCTCAATAGTAAATTTTAATCTTTAATTTGTTTGAATATGCACATAGATATTTTAGATTTTCCACGTTTTTTAGATTGCCATGATATGACAAACAAATTAATATCAAATATTGTCATTTGCATTTAGTTTTTCACAACATATTCAAAATAATCTTCCTGTGAAAAATTTCTTCGGGATGCTTTAGGGGGTTTTGAAATTATACCCCTATTTGATATTATCAGGAATTTACATATGACAATGGTTCATATTAGACACAAGTCCAAACTTCATAGTTTCCTTCCCTGTCTAAATCCATACTAATGAAATGTAAAAGTAACTCTGTCTGTTACCTTTTCGTTTGGCTGGATGGATTTGGATTAAATTTGGCATACAGTTAGACCATGACCTGGATTAGGACAAAGGATACTTTTTGTCCCGGTAGATTTCGAAATCCACGCGGGTGAAGCCACGGGCAAAAGGTGCTTATCAGCTTAAAGCATTGGTAAAAAAAGTTGAATATAAACGCAAACATCAAACATTGCTCTAAAAAAAATCGAAATAGCCTAAATTCACATGTTGCGTTGAAGCTTTAACACACAGTATATCAAAAACTTTTTGCAATTGAACAATTGAACATTTAAGCAAAACACTCCGAACTGCTATCCAATAAAGAGTTTCATAATGATATATGAACTACATCGAAACAGTCGACTCATGTATCGTGGTAACAGCGGAAAAATCCTCCGGACGACGTAACGAAGAAGAATCGCTTTCCATATCATAAATCAAAGCATATTGTATTACTGGACATGTGGGTGCTACTAGTGTGTTTTCGCCGTTTTTCGAGTATTTAGTATTTGTTTTCAAAAGGGTTTGGGGTTTGAAAGATTTGAGATATTGTATTTATTTATTTAACCATTTATGTATACACATATGTATATAAACAGACAAGAAGAAAAGAACAGAAAAATACGTACAAAGGTGATGCTTTTTTCTAAAAAAAATTCTTCCAGCATACCTGCGATAGGGAAGTAGATAAAGAGATATACGAGTAGACACCGTTGTAGAAGAGAAAATAGGATACATGAAATCGAAACAATTCAAAAAACAAATAATATGGGAATATACTAACATACATACATACATACATACATACATACAAACATACTTCTTAAATAAACTACTTTAATTATAGATTTTACCAAGTACAAAACATTTATGCGAGCGTGTTTTAAATAAATGTTTTAGATGTAACTAAGGATCAATAATACAAGTATTCAGCTATCCGGTAAGTCTGGAAGCCGACCCCGACATAGTTGGGAAAAGGCAGATGATGATGATGATGATGTAACTAAGGATCAAAACATATATTGGGCGTGTTTTAAATTAATGTTTTAGATATTACAAATAATAATGTATTCTTTTTGCTTTATTTTCAGGTAAGCATCTTAGAACCATTTATATCTGGATTGGATAGTGCTGATATTGCAGTAAGTATATCGTGATTCAATCATTAGTTTTCTTCAACGGTGAATTTGAAGCCACTTATTAGTTAGGCTCCGTTTTACCTCCATTCTAACTGTAAATAGGAATCTGTGCTAAAGTAACCTTCATAAAAAGCCATGCAGCCTAAATATGTCATAATCGGTTATCGTCATAGCGTTATTTTATATGAAAATGATTTATTATGAGTTATATTTTATATTGACTTGCCTGGACGGGATGTAGACGGGCGCCAAATGAAAGTCTGGCGTCTAGGCAGAAAGTGAAAAAAATGTTATGAAGCTATTAATAAATTATTTATATATTCCACGTTGGCCCATGGTGATGACGTGGGCAATATGTCAGTTTCCTGGGCAAATCTTGCAGTGAACTGCGTTGAAAATTAGATTTAGAGATAAAAACGTAACGGATTGGATTTAATTTTCAAGTCGCTGTAGATCAGCGTTGTTTGGAAGATATTATAGAAATATATATATTTTGAATGTATTATTACCACTTACATTTGTTTTTACATGTGGGACCCAATACAACAATGTAGTCCCAGTTTAAAAGAAATAAATAAATAAATAAAGAAAATACATTTATTTAGCACAGACTAAAAGGCACACAATATAAAAAACAGCATATTAAAATATATATATATATATATATATAAATCAAATAAAAAGTGTAAAGCACGATCTAAGAAATTAGCAGGAAAGTGTGCCTCACGGCTGCGCCAAAAAGGCCAAGTATGGTATAGTAGTATTTAAATTAATTTAAAATAGACTGAGTTTATACAAGTCATGCAGAGGACAATATGTTAAGTGTCACCCTCTGGAATTCCGCCAAAGAGCAAATAAAGGTATGCAATCGCAGAGAGCAGCGTCGCTCTTAAGTACCTTTATTACCCGCCCCACCAGTAAAACAATGGTAAATGGTAGTTCAAATATCGAAATCAGCAATTTCATGTGAGCACAGAGTTTTAAAAAGTGACAAAAGGCGATGATTCGCTACCATCCCTGCTGATCGATTATTCTTTTCACACAGTTTGAGCTATTCTCATAAGATATATTGTAAACGAGGCTAGCTCAATACGTACTAACAATAGAAAGTAACAATACAAAAATCTAATCTACAACCTTAGAATATAGAAAGAACCAGAAGCCGCGAACACGCCTAATACTGTAGCGTCAAAAACTACTCGTAAATAGAGTAGTTTGACGCGCAGCCGATCAGTTACTCTGTGAACGTCGAATCGCGTAACGTGTTTTACCGGTGTGCAATTTTATTTAATTGTGCCGTCTTGTGTCGTTCATACCTGTAAAAATGCAGCAGGGCTAAAAAATAAACAGGATGGGATCAAATTTCACGTGTAAATAGCGTATTCAAATATCGTCTTATTTAATTACTGAATAAATTGTTCAGTTTGTAATTGTCATAGAGAATGATGCATCCATCTTGTTAGTGTTGCCAGTATAAGAGTTTTGATTTTCCCTTCTTTTTATTACCTACTGAGGGCATTTATTCGTTGTAGTGTTAAATTAATAACAACTTACACAAAAAAACCCCAACTTGAAAAAGAAAGGTTATCAATGCAACCCGTATGTATATATGATTTTTTTAGAATTGCATAACATTCATAATAGGTACTATGTTAGACTATTAGGATTTCTAGGGGGGGGCGGGTATATGAAATTATGTATCTATGAAAAGACCAATTGTGATTTTATTATTTATATTATCTTACCAATACTCTCAACGTTTACCCCAAAACGGGTTCATAATGTCCGAGCTAGCAACATTACGCGGGTGGGAAGTGAGGCGGGCGCGGGACGCATGTCTTGATTTTGGACACAGCGTGCGGCTTGCAATGACAATTGAACGCGGATTCTAGTTCTTTCTATATTCTAAGTCTACAACTATAGAAACATTTAGCAAGTTACTTTTTTGCCAAAAAGTCGATCTATTCCGAATGAAACTCGCAAATTTCTCGCCAGTAAAAGCAGTAGCAGACCTACAGATGGTTCGTCACACATTTCCAATATCGCTGTATTGTATCGTTTTGAACGGTCAGCGTCGACTTCCATTTGTTAACGGCGAGGCTGCAAAGTCATACAGTGTGGCGGCTCGTGTGAAAGACTTTTTTGGATATTTTCCTGGTGACTTTTGATTGGATTTCGGTAACGCAAGAATGTAGTTGTAAGTTTTTGGTGCAGTTTGAAATGAAAAGAAAAACGGTTTAATGTGTCATTAATTTTCGTATTTTATCCGATGAGATAACGGTCCGTTTGTCATAAAAATTGTATTGGTGATTGCTATATCAAAGGAAATTCCTAATATCAGAAATACTCTTAAAATAATTTAAACTAAAAACAATAAAACTAAACTCAAAACATCAAACATTCCAATTTCAAAACATGAACGTTCAAGTTTCGAATTTAGATTCACTTTTTGAAACTCAAATAGAGAATGATATTTATTTAAACCGCCAATCATTAAGACGTTCGACCTCAAAGGAGTTTTATTGGTCGTTTCTGAGCTATTTGCTGTCCAATGATTTATTTTCAGTCTGACGTATCGCCGTTTGATTTTGTACAGTTAAAATAATCGTATTGACACGATACAGATGGTTTGATGGCAGAAAAACACATGGAAGTAATGTGATGAGCTAATTTTGCGGTGAGCTTGAAGTATGATTTTAGATTTCATGGGTAGTTAGGAAAATTACTGACTCATATTTTTTTATGGGCGTTCTAAAAACAATAACTAGGTACAGCGCTTATTAAGCAGGAAATGATACTTAGTTTGTTTATCACTGCAAGATAGTGGGTTTCTTTAAGTTTTTAGATTATTAATAATACGTTTACAGAATGTGCCAGAAAGATGTGGTCTTCATATTTAAGGGTATGAGCTTTCTCATTGGGATCTTTTTATTTTGGGTGGTAAATTATCAGATAACTTCTCCCGCTCTGGGTGGAGCGGGAGGGTGTGTCAGACTCTTACTGACTAAAACCCACCCGTATTCCTTCCGCTGCCTGTGTGTTGCCAGAGGCCACGGTATCCCTTTCGGACATCTCGCGACCCCGGCAGGCATCGGCACTAGCGGGCCCCTACAGTTGTGCTGACTTCTCTTTGAGGACATAGGACATCGTAATTGCGAAAAAGTTATCAACTATCCCATACATAACTTCAATACCTACTCGACGCAAATGTATGGGACGGATGATTATTTCTCCATGGAGACAGTAGTCCAGTTTTCCAGTTATGGTCCACACCAATAAACATGAGTAAGTAGCAATTATTTGGTTTTATAAGCACGTGTCAACGGTCTTTCAATCTAAATGATTTATCTTTTATAATTATTCATTATTAAATATGGAGGAGTACAACTTTGTGCACTTTGGCGTCGAGACCCTCGGTCCGTGGGGTCCTAGTGCGCATAAGTTATTTGCGGAAGTCGCGAAACGTCTAGTTGATGTAACTGGTGACCGAAAAGCTGGCGGCTTTCTCGCGCAACGCATCAGCGTTGCAATTCAGCGAGGAATTCCCCCTAGCATACTCGGTACAATGCCTCGAGGGCCTTTTTTAGGTTTAAATTAGTTTTAATTTAATTTATTTAATGTTAATAATAATCATATTATAGTTTGATTATGTATAGTTATATATATAGTTATAGTATATATATAGTTCCAATATTCAAGTCAAAAGATTGACCAACATCATTCCCAAATAGCTTTTTCTTCTAACCTCGTTCGACATTCAACAGAGACACCCATTATAACGTAGGTAGACTGAAACTGTATGAAACCAGAACAAACTGCTGAATAACAGATTGCAGTTCCAGTTCTGTCATATGGGCTATTTTAATATCCTATGAAGTTTGACGAAGGTGCAGGTCGGTGGCGTAAAATAAGTCATGTGTCCAGGTATACTGCAGATTATACCTGGATACATGACTTATTTACTATACTGCAGATGCCCATTATTAGCTGTTGAGTGACTGAACTTCTTGAATAATTGGTGATATTCACCTCTGCACCAAATTTGAGGTGTTTATAATTATAAATAATAATAAAGTTTTATGTAATGCTGTATGTATTAAACAGTGGCAAATTTTCTACTAGTATTTTCTTCGACGTTTTACACAAGTTTCAAAGCTTTATTACTACACATTAAGACGCTGACAACACCTAAACCGCGGTTAATGTCAGATTGCATAGAAAAGAAAGAGAAGCGCGATGACACGACGCTTGTAATTTATTGCAAAATATGAAGCAATTATCTATTTACACAAAATTGAGTTGAGTAATCGAAAATAAAAAACAACCAAGTTCTGCATTCAAATAAGACGTTCTTGTTATTAATTAGATACGTAACGTAAGTATGTCTATATTTAATACAGATATTTTGGATTAGAACTCAAGGTAAGAGGTCAGTTTAACGTTAGTTTGTATCGAGATTTTTTTTCAAAACGTGTTTTGGTAACAACCAAGTTCTGGGAAATATGTTCAAAATTAACATATATTTTTTCCACTACCACAAACTATACAGATTTGGCAGTTTTTTTTCTTAAGAGAAGCCTATTTTGGTCAATTGGGTCTTGTCAGCGCCTTAACATAAATTCAAGCCATGCCAGCCACAATACCCATGGGGTAAGTAGAAACTAAAGAACGCTACGATCCTTACCTCCTCCTTTTGCTTCGTTTACGTTCACACATCTGGTCATAGACGCATTGCGAGTTCTACGCACCTGACCTTTAGAAGACTATTTAAATTTAATTTGACCCAAATTTAGTGTCTAGGTCGATAATAAATATCTAAAAATAATTTGGGAATCAGGATTTCTTTCGCCAATAATGTATGTATAATAATACCTACCAGCTGAAACACTGCCATACATTCAACCTAGGCAAGCCTGGAGGAATGAAACTTGAACTAAGTGCAACAGGTAAAATAGTACATCTGGTACATAAAACTAAGTACCGTTCATGTGTGGCGAACCGCACGATCGATCGATCCTCGGTTCTGTGTGAAATATACCTAAATACGGTATGCTACTAAATTAGTGTCTGAGGATATATCTTTTCATATAAATGCTGTTATTTATTTATATCTATGTCCTCCAAGAGACTTTCTGGCTGCTGGAAGTTTGTTGCGCCACTTCTTTCCAGCTAAAGAACTAGGAAGTGGTGAAGGGCTGGCGTTTAGGTAAGTCTTATGTAATTTTGACGTTCAGAAGCTGATTCTCCGTCTAATTTAAAATAAATTTCTTTTGAATCCTAGATCATAATGCCTTGCCCCGCGTCGTATTTAAAAAACCGGCCAAGCGCGAGTCGGACTCGCGCAGACTCGCGATCTATAAAAAACGGCAAAAAAATCATGTCTGTTGTATCGGAGCCCCCTTAAATATTTATTTTATTTTGTTTTTAGTACCTATTTTTTGTTATAGCGGCAACAGAAATACATCATCTGTGAAAAATTCAACTGTCTAACTATCACGGTTAATGAGTTACAGCCTGGTGACAGACGGACAGACAGACAGACAGACGGACAGCAGAGTCAGTCAGCAGTACTATGGTCCCGTTTTACCCTTTTGTTGCGGAACCCTAAAAACGATCGTCGCATGCATATGACACTCTTTGTACAGAAAACTGGAAAACGCCCTATAAATAAAAATAAAAAAAACCAAAAGTCATTTATTCGAACTAGGCTGAGAATCAGCACTTTTCGAACATCAAAATTACATAAGGCAGTCCCCCAAAAACGCCCGCCCTTCACCACTTCCTAGTGCTTTAGCTGGGAAGAAGAAGTGGCGCAACAAACTCCCCAGCAGCACACCTCTCTGTTTAGTTAGAAAAACTGAAACTGAACTGAACTCAGTCGGCGCGATCACGCGTTCAGGTTCACTGAACAAAATGTGACTTATAATCACGATGACCGCGTATTCGCGCGACGCAATGATCGCTTTTAAATATGATGCTGCCTGATACTAGACCTGTGCTTTAATAAAAAATTGTAAAGTACCAACATTGACAAAATTATAGCAGGCAGGTAAAAAACAATGTCGTCGCACTCCGCAAATTGAGCGTGAACTTCCACGAGGCGAGACCAGGTTTTTAAAACGTTTTAAATTTAAATAAATCCTCAAAGCTCCTCGTTTTATTTACACTGATACTGTGAAGGGACTTTGTCTGTTTGTTCGGTCTCAGTGGGCCGTGTGCTGATGTTTGTTTTGCGAATTTTGATTCTTTTTTTGAATCCGTTATAGGTGTGTGTGAGAACCGTGTTTGTAGCATTTTTTATTAGCACGTCTACTTGTTGTTATGTTAGTACATTTTTTTCTTAGTATATTTTTTGGGATGGCGGGTTATTGCTTCGATTTGAAGACGCAAATTTTTACATCGCTGTACTAATAATTATTTGTAAAAAATATTTGTTGCCAAACATATTATCTGCATCGCAAAAATCATAAGGGCGTTTTGAAGGTTCATTCAAAGAATATCAACAAAAATATTTTTTGAAAAATGACACCTTTAGAAATATTTTGTGTTTAAAATAAGTAGGCATGTTTTTTTACAAACATGTACATACATACATAATCAGCCTATAATATTCCCACTGCTGGGACACAGGTCTCCTCTCTGTGAGAGGGAGTGGGCCGTAATCCACCACGCGGGCCCAGTGCGGGTTGGCAGATGTCACATGTCTTCGAATTTTTGGTTCTAGGACATGCCGGTTTCCTCACGATGATTTCCTTTGTGTAAACTATTTCTTCACCACTGAATGGTGAAGAAATAATTTACACAAAGTAAAGCGCCTGTCCGGGTTCGAACCTACGCCCTACAACTCGTAAGTCGCGGCCGCTACCACTGGGCCACCATTGCAAAATAAAACTATGTCATTGAACATCTCGTTCTACATAAAATGCCAAAGTATCTGAAACACGATTCCATCTCAAAGTTCTGTCGCGGGAAGGAACTAAAGGGTCACCGAGGCCCCTGGCAACACAGGCAACAGGAAGGAATACGGGTGGGTTTTAGTCAGTAAGAGTCTGACACACCCTCCCGCTCCGCCCAGAGCGGGAGAAGTTATTTGATGATTACCCAACCAAAAAAAAAAAAACTCAAAGTTCTATCAATATCTTTTTTATACTCAGCCTTTCAGTCACATTACACACTATCGTCCTTTTCAACAGTATAAAGGCACAAACAAACATGGGTACATCAAACAACTAGTAAACAATATTACCAGCCGTATCATCAAAAGAACCAATACATCCTTTTCTATTCAAAAACCCTGTTTGGTACATTTATGAACTTCAAAGTGAAATAGGGGAATGAAAAGTAGGTTAGCACCATAGATTAATGAAACTGCATAGAAGCGACATCGACAGTACTGTGTAGAGTTACGCCGACGCCTCTAAAGCTTGTTCAGGTGAGGCGATTTACGTGCGAGTCCACTCGCGCGTTCCCGAGATACTGGAGCTACATACTCGTATATCGAAATATCTATTTGGAATTTTTTTCTAAAAATTAAGGGTGGTATTCAACTCGTTATATATTCACGTGAAGACCTTAAAATCCACATAATGACCGGCTGTCATAAGTTTTGACAGGCACTAAGTAAAGTTAAGTGTTCTTAATAGAATAAACTAAGTGAAAAATTATAATCAAATGATAAAATTTTCTGATTTATTCCTTTGTGTTCACCTAATTACCTATCTGCATGCCAAATTTGAAATTTCTAGGTCATCTGGAACTGGGTTAGAGTTTTGATCTATAGGTCAGTCAGTGATAAAATGACGATTTTTAGACGTTAATACCTAAATAACCGTTTGAGATGTGTTTATGAAATTTGGAACACATATGAACCTCGCAAGTCTCAATATATGAGCCAAATTTGACACGTCTAAGTGAAATAGTTTTTGAGTTATGAGGGGGTCAAAAGTGGCTCCAAATGGTTCGTGTAATATTACACACGGTGCTGCTCGCCAGTTCTGTTACTTGAACTTGGCTTGACACGCTACCACGTGTCTAGATCTGTATCTGAGTCTATGTTTATAACTGGCAGGGAATCCCTCCTAGCATAGAAACGCGCGTAAAACGCGGTATCTGGAGGTAATATAAATTGAAGCGTACGAGGGGAGTCGCGCGCAGATCGCCTCGTCTGGACAGGCTCTAAGATAATCAACGATCGCCCAGTGGTGGTTGATTATAAGGTCACATGCGCGTTGTGGGTTTAAATCCGGGCAAGTACCAATGTGACTTTTTGAGTTCATATTTGCTTTCTGAGTGTATCTTGGTCTTTACTGACATAGCTGAAAGAAAAACATCGTGAGGAAACCTGGACTTATACAGGTTCAAATTATATTAGCTAGCAAAACTTTACACTCGTGATGATATGTAAACATGATAAAAAAAAAATGAATTTGATGTTTTTTTTTTTGTGAAAACATATAGATAAAGTGCAGTCACTTGAAATATCAGTTTTTTTTTTGTTTAAACTTCACAGAAGTGATTGGTATCGATATCTAAATACAATAAAACCTGCTTCGTCTCTCACGATAAAACATCTTCATCATTCAGCCGAAATACGTCAATTATTGGACATATGCTTGCCGCGCTTACCCAATTCAAAACAGAGTCTCGCAACGTGGGTAGTTCTAGCTGTAAGCGACGTGGTCAAGGTTGTTACCCTGAGTGTGTTCACCATCATTTCAGCCTCTCCAAAGCATCGCGGCTTGACCGGGTCTGTGCTTCTCGCATCCAGCGGATTCCTGCGGTCTTCACAAGGTCATCGATCCATCTTGTGGGAGGCCTTCCGACGCTGCGCCTTGCGGTACGCGGTCGACACTCCAGAAGCTTTCGGCCCCATTGGCTATCTGTTCTGTCAGCAATGTGCCCTTCCAACTTTCACTTAAGTTTGGCATTTCTTCGGGCTATGTCCTTTGGTCTTTCCGAAATATACCGGAAACTCGGTTTTCAGGCCCGTATAACAGAACCTCACTCCTTAGTTAAAACTAATTTAAAGTCATTTGATTGGCTGAAACTAGTTTAAAAAAATACTTAAGAGGCTAACAAGAGCTAAAGAACGGTCACTGTCAGACTGCACAGAAAAGAAAGAAAGAATTTATTGCAAAATATGAAGCAATTATCTATTTACAAAAAAAACTATTGATTAGATAAAAAAAATAAAACACTAATATGCTAATATGTTGCTTGTAGCATAATCTGACAAAAAATCAGAATGATTGCATTTATATTAGTATGGTTGTTAATCGTTAAAAGAAATGTTTACAGGTTTCCTCGTGATTTTTTTCTATCGTATCAAATAACTTGTATTATATTTTCAATACACTATCTACCTAGAATATATCCTGAAGAATATCATATATTTTTCTGCTTTTGTTTACTGCAGTTGATCATATACTTTTACGCATTTTAAAACTAATAAAAGTTGCGTTTAGCTCCAGTAGTCCCCTTAAGTCTCGAGTGAAGTCTGTAAATACGGGCCTTAGAGTGAGTTTGGAGCGGGAGTCTCGCATCTATACGTTTTAAATTCTATGGCAGTACCTCATGTTTCTTTGAAAAGGGTCCTGTTAAAGGAAATCTGGGATTAATATCTTAAAAGCTTTAAATAACTGAAGGTTGGGGTTGTTTTTATATTTGTAGATTGTCGTTACCTTCACCTATTTGAAATAAATCTGTCGCTGCCTTCAGGGGTAGAAATGTAAACAGACTTCGGAAATTGTTTTATTATGGGTTAATTTTTCTGCCTCGTTGGTTTAGTGGTCGCAAGCGCTACTGCTGAGCATGAGGTCCTGGTTTCGATTCCCGGGTCGGGCAAAGTGTTATTGGGTTTTTCTATCTAGAATTTCTCAGTAGCAGCCCGGAGCTTGGATTTGTGCCCGGTTGATGTCAATAGGCTCGCCCCTATTACACGTGACTAAAACATAACTGGCGTAATGTGGGTGTACTATAGGTAGTACACCTCTGCCTAACAATTCGAGGAATACTGGCGTGATGTTTTGTTTATGTTATATCACTACAATACAAAACTACACAACACTACAAAGCAGAGCAGAGGGTCGCAGCATTATGCTGAGTGTTGGCGTTTTGCGTACACGTGGCGCATATTCTCCCCCAAATTGTTTCTTTTTTGTATTTGTGTTCCTTCTTTGCGTCATGTTTACCGCAAAAAACGTATTTTCTTTCTTTCTTACAATACAATACTTTAAAACTGTCTAAAATTAATGCACACCCATCTTACTACTCAAGTTTGATGCTGAGCTTTTAAGGCAAAAACTTCTAAGTGTAAGTCAGCCTTCGCGTGATTAGTGTGCCGTATCTTATACCTCAAAGAAAGATCCTCTACCGAAGAACTATGTTAAATTAGACCGCCTTGAAAGAGAGCATGTATGAGGATGTGGTGCAAGTTATTTGGGTCACATCCATCCAATCTTGTGTGGAGACTAAGATGCAATACCATTTGTGCAAAAAAAAAAGTTACGATAAAAAAAGTTAAAATAAAAAGTTAGGTTAAGGAAATGGTTCAAAAAGTTTTAACGTTAGAATAATATTTAGCATTATTATCGAAGACCAAAATCTGCACAAAAATATATTTAACATTTTTCCTCCCCATTCCAACTCAGAAATGGAATTCAACGTTCCTTCACACAATCCACAAGAAATATGAATACCCAAATTTAAAAAGAAAGAAACAGGTATAGCCGCCACCACAATTCCGATTCGTTTAACCCAATCTGTCACAACACTGCTGTAATGAAAAACTAAGTAACAAAAGGTTCGAAGCAAAATAGGTTACAAACTCGCGATCTGTCAGACAATGCGTACGTTCAAGACTTGGCGCCGCTCAGTATTGTGAGGGTAAAACTGCTCCTGAAAAGGTTTCACAATTGAAAAGCCAGAGGGATTAACAGAGTTTAAAAGGAGGGATTTACTTGCTCGTCCCGACCTACATTCGACGAATGGTCGACTGTGGGATTTTTTTTAGTCTAGTCTGCGATTTGATATTTTAAATGGTAGATACTCGGTTTTGATTTGAAGATTTTTGCGTTCCGAGTGCGTCATTATATTTGCATCGTCTGGCATGGTCTGAATAAACTTTAGGTTTTAACTGTATTTAGTCTGCTAATATCTATAAAGTTTGTGGTTTTCCTCGAGCGATAGCGTAGAACCCGGAACCGTTGTCTTCCAGGGAAACCCTGAAATATGCTTTAAAAAAGCTTAGGTTGGTAATCGTATCTATGATTTTAATCTCTCATCTCTCTCTGAGTCTATAATCAGCCCACTGCTCAATGCACAATGTTCCCACTGCTGGGACACAGGCCTCCTCTCTGTGAGAGGGAGTGGGCCGTAATCCACCACCCGGGCTCAGTGCGGGTTGGTAGATGTCACATGTCTTTGAATGTTTGGTTCTAGGACATACCGGTTTCCTCACGATGTTTTCCTTTTATGTTTTGAGAGCAGTGGTGATGAAATAATTTACACAAAATAAAGCGCCTGTCAGGGTTCGAACCTACGATTTACAACTCGTAAGTCGCGGCCGTTACCACTGGGCCACCACTGCTCCTGCCCTACACAACAAATCAATTGAAATCAATAAAATAGGCTATTTTTCTCTGAAAACTGTTACTTTAAAACTGATATCAAAACACGAAAAAAAATATGCAAAACACCCAAAAATCAATCTGCCTAGCCTTTTCCTGATTATGTTGGGGTCGGCTTCCTGTCTTACCGAATACAGCTGAATACCAGTATTTTACATAGAGCGACTGCCTATCTGACCTCCACAACCCAGTTACTGGATAATAATACAATACCCCTTGGTAAGACTGGTTGTCAGACTTTCGAGCTTCTGACGACCCGTAACGACTATCAGAGATCCACGAATGACAGCCGGAACCAACGGCTTAACGTGCTTTCCGAGGCACGGACGAGTCTCTGTATGTAAAGATGGTCATTCATCCACGGACCAACCCGGGCAAGCGTAGCTTAACCTAATAGATCGACCCGTGCGGCTGTACTTAGCCACGAGCTCTTACCTCAAAGTATTAAAAAACTAAATACTGAAATATTTATTCGACTGCCTCGTTGATATAGTTGGCAAGAGCTACTGCTGAGCATGAGGTCCTAGGTTCAATTCCCGGGTCGGGTAAAAGTGTTATGGATTTTTTCCATCTGGAATTCCTCAGTAGCAGCCCGGAGTCTAGATTTGTGCCCGGTTGATGGTAGTAGGTTTGCCCCTTATTACATGGGACTTAAACAGAGCTGGCGAAATGTGGGTGTACTACAGGTACACCTCTGCCCAACCCTTCGGAGAATACAGGCGTAATGTTATGTTATGTTTACTCGAATAATTATTCATTACTACTGGTCGAAATTCAACCCGTACTTATAATCTAATAGATGCGCCCCGCGGTTTCACCCGCATAAGTTTTGACCCCGTGGGTATATCGGGATAAAAAGTATCCCATGTGTTATTCCTGGTTATAAACTATCTGTGTGCCAAATTTCATTCAAATCTATTCAGTACTTTTTGCGTGAAAGAGTACCAAACATCCATGCATCCATTCTTACAAACTTTCGCATTTATAATATTAGTAGGATGTAGTACTTACTAAGTCCATGCAATTAAAAAGTACTTACTTAATCCATGCTCAAACAGTCACTTCTTAGGAGAGATGTCACATCAAAAACACATTTTTATAACATTCAAACCTAACCCATCATCATTGTTCTCCTGCCCATATCCCAATTTATTTGTGGTCAGCGCAGCATGTCCCTTTCTTCCATACTTCTCTATTAGTCACCATCTCAGTAGTCACCCCCTTTCTATCCATATCATCTTCACACAGCCCATCCATCGTTTCTTTGGTCCTCCTCTGCTCTTATAGCCATTCACATTTATACTTAAACTTTTTTGTGGGTGTGAAATTATCAAATAACTTCTCCCGCTCTTGGTAAGCGGGAGGATGTGACTCTTACTGACTAAAACCCACCCGTGTTTCTTCCGTTGCCTGTGTTGCCAGAGGCCACGGTATCCCTTTCGCGCAACCCCTGGCAGGCATCGGCCCTCTACACTTGTACTGACATCTCTTTGAGGCGCGCGTGGAACACAACGGGCCGTCGACCATGGCCTGATCCTTATCGGACGGCGAGCTACCTATTGCTCACCGTCCGCCAAAACTTTCCTAGAGGTATTCCTCGAAGCGCCACCGTTTTGTGGCGCACCTAATGAGGCGCACCTTTATTATTCCTCAGAGCGCACCTTTTAGTAGCGCTCCCGATAACAATTAAAAATTTTTTTTTTTTTCCTCGAAGCGCTCCTATGATTAATTTTCAAATAGAGATAGGATGCTAACTGATCCTAACTGATCCTATCTCTATTTGAAAGTTAATCATAGGAGCGCTTCGAGGAAAAAAAAAAATATTTTTAATTGTTATCGGGAGCGCTACTAAAAGGTGCGCTCTGAGGAATAATAAAATAATAAAGGTGCGCCTCATTAGGTGCGCCTCAAAACGGTGGCGCTTCGAGGAATACCTCCTTTCCTAACCTATCATTGTATCCAATTCCCAGTGAAATAAAGACAGTTAAAACAACTACACTATATTTTCAGATATTCATGAACCCTATCCGATAAAGTTGTACTCCATCCGCATGCGTTGCACCAATAACAATATTTCTACACTGTAGCAATACATAAAAAAAATCGTAAACAATATTTGCACATAAAAAATCTAGTATGAACCGTTTCAATGTACCCGTGGTAAGTAGGTACTATTGTTTCTCGATCGGATATTGTTATGCGGTGTTTATTTTTCAGGATTTTCTTTTAGTGAACAGGTATCTTAGAGAGATACTCTCTGTGTCTGTCTTATAACCAAGCGCATGTAATATAGTGTTGACATTTTACTTAGGGTCACCTCACAACCGAGACGCGACTGGGCACACTTTTTAAAATAGCGATACAATAAAGAACTTTATTTACTACGCACAAAGATACACATTTAATAAGAGAATTTGTAGACGCAACAGTCGTCGAAGACGGCTCGAAATGCAGCGGGATTGCCGTGTCTGGAGCCGTCTCAAAGCACTGCGCGCTGTAGCAATGGCTCGCCACCGTTAGACGCGGCGTGCCAGAGCCCGCTAACCCTATGCTACGTCTCGCGACATCGCGATGCGTTTCGCGGCGCAAAACATTTGGCCTCTTCAACCATGGTGTGAACTCACCCTAAGTTTCTAAGGTTTCCTTTTGGACGTATCGATAGATCGGATCTTAAAAAAGAAGGAAAAAAAGAACGAATTAGCTATTTAGCAATTTTATTCTTCTTTGAGATCTATCATTATAATGAGTAGAAACGAATTGTATAAGTATCGCGATACGGGCAGGCGTTTTTAATACAAGTTAACCACTGAGTTATTTGTTAATACTTAAATAACTTTTAGTTATAACATGAAATATCATTCGATTCTTATTGAAAGCTATAGATAAAAATTACTAGCAGTAATAAATAACATTGCTTTTCACTTGTAATTTTATCCAACAGATATTAATTCATAAAGCTCTTATTTATTTATTTAATTATTTATACATATTGTACACCAGATTATATACCTATTACGAAAATAAAAATAAAATATACATTACAAAATATACAAAGCGCGGCCTTATCGCTTACTGCGATCTCTTCCAGTCAACCTTGGAATGGACAGTGATTTACTGGACATAAAATGGGGTTGTGAAAAGCTCTTAATGTGTCGTTGCCACTAAACTAATATTCAATTATGTTTAATTAGTGTATTGTTGTTGTTGTAATAATTCATTAAACATAAATACCAATAACTGTTTTCAGGAACAGTGTGGCAATAATTAATATAGTACGCGTCAAACTTTATACCGGCTCTGAAGTGCGCTACTCGCTGCGCAGTACTCCACCCCTGCACAGTGACTCGCCTCATGTTCCGCGCCTTCAAGTTTGAATAGGACTATACCAGGAATTAGCATTGATTGAATCTGTATAGTTTAATTTGCGAAAATCAGCCAGCTTCGTGTACTAAAAGGCCGGTCACCGTAGACACAAAAATCGCGTTAGGTCGCAAAAAAATGCACTGTTCTGATTTTTGGGATGTTTTTAGGATAGATACATAATATTATAAAACTAAGTTTGTAACTTCGAAAGACCCACAGATCTTTCAAAAATTTCAAAATTGTTGTTTTATTCGTCTTCTGAGCAGGATATTGGTTAAAGTACTCATTCTACGAGGAAAGTCATGACAGATGAAGTTGTAAAGTAGTTTTTCTAAGCTAAAACTATGATTTTGAACGTTTTGTGAAAAATGGCCCATGTTTGATGTGCTGTATCTCGGGTTCTATTGGACCTACTGAGCTACGGCTGTGCACAAATAGAAAAATCTCGAGACTGTTTCCGTAAGATACACCTTTTAGAAGTTATAACTTATAAGTCAAAAACTGAAAGACGTGCGAAAATTTCGAGGTTTCTCGACCACCACGCAGTTATCACAGAAGCCCCAATCACTGCACCGCCTCTTATAGCAGTATTATTTTAAGACGCTGACAACACCTAAACCGCGGTCACTGTCAGATTGCAAAGAAAAGAAAGAGAAGCGCGACGACAAAACGCTTGTAATTTATTGCAAAATATGAAGTTACTATCTATTTACTCAGAATTGAGTTGAGTAATCGAAAATAAAAAACAACCAAGTTCTGCATTCAAATAAGACGTACTTGTTATTAATTAAATACGTAATGTAAGTTGATATTTAATACAGATATTTTGGATTAGAACTCAAGGTAAGAGGTTAGTTTAACGTTAGTTTGTATCGAGATATTTTTTTCAAAACGTGTTTTGGTGACAACCAAGTTTTGGGAAATATGTTCAAAATTAACATATATTTTTTCCGCTACCACAAACTATACAGATTTGGCAATTTTCTTTCTTAAGAGAAGCCTATTTTGGTCAATTGGGTCTTGTCAGCGCCTTAATATAGCTTTACAGTGGGAAAGAGATGGAGCTATACCCCCTGTATAGCTTCATCTCATTCTCACATTGTGGTGTGTGGTTGCCCGCCTGGTCTTTCGCTGCAAACTTGTTTTTACACTATTGGCATATATAGTAACAATATCTCAAAAAATCAGTACCTAAAGTGCAATTTTTTGCGACCTACGATGTTATGACTTGTTTATAGTTACGTAATTATCGTTCTAGTGTTTCAAATTACTTACCAGTACCCGCGACTTAATGAACCTAGGAGTAATAATGTTACTGCTAAGTGAAGCTGTAACTATAATATTCTCTGACTTTTGCAATAATAGGTTTTGCCATGCTGAGAACATCACACAGATTAGCAAAGTTACAGAGATGTGTTAATATAGAACGAGTCGTCTCTTTGTCGCCTTGAAGAAAAGCTTCGTCCATTATTAAAAATATTTTCGGTTTAAAACAATCTTGAATAGCAGGCAGAAATATATATTTAAAAGTTTATTTAATAAAATAAAATAATTTTCAACGGTCTCTTTACAACTAAAAATAGAAACTCCAATTTCAAAACTCGAACAGAAACCATATTCTAAAGCTTTCATTCGAGTTTCAAAAGTAGAACTGCAAGAGCGAAGCGCCTGAATGGAATTCTGACGTCACGGGCAGTCACGGCCAACGATCTTGATTTATGATATTTTAAAAACTTTTTTTTTCTCCCTGCGCCCATGGACCGCTTCCAACGTTACACGTTCGCATCACGCGAGCACAACATGACATATACGTGTGAGATGACGTAGTTGCCTCGAAGCCGGGAGTCTGTACGGTATGTTGATTGAAATACCGTGTAGGAAGACTTGAGATGGTTCGCGTGTGACGTCACTTGTAGAGAGTAATGTTTTCAGTAATGTGTGTGATCAAGAGTGGGTGGATAGGATTTATTTTATGGTTAAGGTGTATATATAGCGAGCAGTAAATGAAGTGTAGTTGGTTTTCAAAGTGCGATATCCGAATATGATTGCGTTAAAATTAGTCATAGTCCGAATTTTGGAGCGCAAAAAGTGTCTGGTTCACAGTATTACATTGAACCAGACACTTTTTGCGCTCCACTTTTAAAGCCTGTAACAACGCATCAAACATAGGTTTTATACGCTTCCAGGCTGTATTTAATACTAGCATCAATTTGTAGATAAACCTTCAGAGAATACAGACGGGAAGTAATGTAGCTGTGAATAAAAACGATTTCTTTTAACTACAGTGACGAAAAGCAACGATTTCTACACGGTTAGAAACGGTACTGTTAAGAATGTTTTTGTTGAGCTCAAAACTGATGGGTGTGCCTAATGGCGTGTGGCATTGTAGACTGACGAATGACAAAGAAAATACTATATAAAAATTCGTCTGTTTCCAAAGCTTTGATGTTCAAAAACATAAATAATTGAATGCTTTACCGAGTGGTTTAGTTTGTTGTAAGTGTAGACTGAAATATTTCAGTTGGCAAGATCCGGATCTGTTAAAACTTGAAATTATTTTGATATTTTAGTTTGGACTTCTTTAAGGACGCTCTCCCTCTGAATAAATTGAAGGGCTATGTTGGCTGAATCCTGTATTAGAGGCCGATCGAATTTCATTTTCGGATTTAGGCAACTATCGACCGAAAAAAATGATTTTCGGTCATTCTGAATAAAACCCAGCAATTTCGCATTCATCAGCTGTACTCTCGGAGGTTGTTAAACAAAAACTAACGTATATACTTGCCTAGTGCCGTATGTATGACGTAACATTTCCAGCCCTGGTTTCAGCCGTTACCAAACATAAATTAGCGGAACTAGCATATCCCTGGAGCTTTTTGAAAACACCGCCTATAGGTACCTAACATTTAACTCAGAAAAGATAACTCCCAAAAATCGTACCTGCCTTTAATTTAAAAGTTAGTTTGAAGTACACCTTACCCTTTTTTATTTCCATCTCCTCCAAGAGTTTTTCCCGGAAAAACGTTTGTTTTTCACCTGTAGATAGGTTCTTCTATTTACAGCCCATAATAAAAACTTTGAAAGGAAACCTGAAACTGCTTTACGAAGGTACAAAAAGTATTTTTATTAAATTATGCTCGTGATCTGAACAAGGACTCTGTTGGAAATAACTTTTGGGACATGTTTTACGGTGGGTTTAACGTGGGTACGTCGTTAATTTGGCAAAAAATTAGAAAATCTATTAGTATTCAATATTGGGATTGGCTATTAAGAATTCGGGAAAGCAATAAAATCGTCTTTTATTCGAAATTATAAAAAAAATCCGGCCATGAGTGACCACGCACAATGAAGGGTTCCGTAATTGGGATGAATTTATCTCAAAACAAACTTAACATTGTAGTTGAAAAACATTGTTCTCCCATACATCAATATACGTCACGGTCAATTCTCCAACAGCAAATGTAAGTTGGTCGACTATTACTCGTTAACTTGTAAAACCTACATAGCTTTTTTTTTTGTGGATTGGAAATCATCAAATAACTTCTCCCGCTCTGGGCGGAGCGGGAGGGTGTGTCAGACTCTTACTGACTAAAACCCACCCGTATCCCTTCCTGTTGCCTGTGTTGCCAGGGGCCTCGGTGACCCATTAGTACCTTCCCGCGACCCCGGCAGGCATCGGCCCTGGTGGACCCCTACATATGTGCCTAAAAGCCTACATAGCTGTGATAGTTTTCGTTTTAATGTCGTTATACCTACTACTGCCATGAATTTGTTCACATATTCAAATACAACCATTTAGCTGGCAGGGGGTGAGGACCAGGTCCTCACCGGACATGGCAGCTTCGGGAGGTTCCTGTGTCGGATAAAGCGGGAGGAAACGCCCGGGTGTCACCACTGTGTGGATCGCCCGGAGGACACGGTGGAGCATACGGTGGAGGTCTGCCCAGCTTGGGCAGAGCACCGCCGTGTCCTCGTGGAGGCGATCGGTGGCAGAGACCTCTAGCGTCCGGCCCTGGTTCAGACCATGGTACGGAGCGAGAGCCGCATGGGCAGCCGTCACCTCCTTCTGCGAAGCAGTAATGCTCGCGAAGGAGGAGGCGGGACGGTTGAGGGCTTTCCCTCAACCGTCCCGCATGTTTCTCCCCCTAGCCGCCGCAGGAGACGCCCTGGGCGTCGGGAATCCCGGGCGGATTTCCGGCCACCGTAGGCGCGGGCATGCGGACGGTGAGCAATGGGTAGCCCACCGTCCGGTAAGGACCAGGCCCGGGTCGACGGCGCGTTGTATTCCACGCGCGCCTCAAAGAGATGTCGTCAGCACAAAGGTAGGGGTCCACTAGGGCCGATGCTTGCTGGGGTCGCGGGAAGGTACTTATCGGTCACCGAGGCCCCCGCAACACAGGCAACAGGAAGGAATACGGGTGGGTTTTAGTCAGTAAGAGTCTGACACACCCTCCCGCTCCGCCCAGAGCGGGAGAAGTTATTTGATGATTTACCACCCACAAAAAAAAAAAAAGGGGGTGAGGACACTTGACTCTAACAAAAATTAGTACTTTACAGCTTAATATTACGCAAATAAATACGAAAAAAAAATGGTTTTCACAGACCCACAATATTTTTGGACGACCTACTCAATGATACCCACACCATTGGACAGACGAGAAAACAAATATCGTCCCAATTTTACGTGTGAAAGAACTCTAAAAAAGATTTGTTTCAAGATTTTATTTTACCAATTTGTCGCCGTGATTAACACCACACGTGATTAACCCATGCCAAATTACAGCTTTGTAGTACTAAGTCTCTGAGCTAAGCTGCGGACAGACAGACAGACAGACGGACATGGCGAAACTATAAGGGTTCCTTGTTGACCACGGAACCCTAAAAATAGGCAGTCATTGGCACTGTCGACAGGAGTGACAACTTATATCATTGATATTATGGCTACCGCAGACTGGGGCGATATCGCGGGCGCGACAGGCATATTGCTGCCTGTCGCGCCCGCGGTATCGCGCTAGTCTGCACGACCCTTTACAAATAAATTTTAATTATTAATATAATTATGCGTATACATGTACACAGGCCGCTGCGTTCGTCAGTCTGGCACAACGCGTCATGTGACGCGGTAAGCATTTCGCTGACGTGAACGCATAAGTTTTGCCCCTACCAAAAATCGCTCAACGCGGCTAAAGAAGTTTTCACTTTAAAAACGATTTTATTAACTTATTGACTTGAAGCGCGTTGTAGTGACCACATCGTCGATATAACGGAAAACACCTAGACTAGGACCGCACAAATGCCGTGGAGTTTCTTGCCGGCTCTTCTCCATAGGGAACGACCAATTGGAACCGTGCACCTAGCTTCTGACGTTTCATAAGTGCCCATGTAGGTTTATGTGGAATAAAAATATTTTGATTTGATTTGATTTGAGACATGCAGAAAAATAAGGCGAAATGATCGTGCTGAGATGATAAAGAAAATCACTAGAATCGAAAAAAGAAGGAATACTTTTATATATCTAAACGTAACTTGAACAAACTCTCCCGGATCTACCAGTTACAAAAATATCTATAAGTACAAGAAATGCTATTGAAAGTAATTCGAGTGTTACAAAACTTCTTCGGGTTTTTCCAAAGCCGACATTCTCCGATGTCCCAAAGGATACATTTTTTTGAAGTCGAAGCCTGTTCCCAAAGCCTTTGTGGTTTCCCCATGTCAATACACTGTTCCGGTAAATCCTTTAATTCTGTAAGACGTGATGTTTTTCTGCTTTGATCAGAATTTAAGGTAAACTGTGTTATTTCCTGGTAGAGAAAAAATATATTTAGTATATGATTTTGAAGATATTTTCTTGGTTTAAAGCTCAAATCTTAACGTATATATACTGATCAGAAAGAATCAAAATCAAAAGTTATTTATTCAAACTAGGCTGAAAATCAGCACTTTTCGAACGTCAAAGTTACATAAGACAGTCCCCCAAAAATGCCCGCCCTTCACCACTTCCTAGTGCTTTAGCTGGGAAGTAGAAGTGATGGAACAAACTTCCCAGCAGCACATCTGTCTGTTTAGTTATATAAACATGATTCTATACAAATCGTATGCAAAGTAATTAACATTACGAAACACAAAACATTGGATTAAATTACACACTTGCCATATGTTAGCTAGAACACGCCAGTATACCAACAAAACAATGAACAAACTGTACTCAAGCAGATAAAAATTACAACATAAAAAAACGTAAATAGAACTTAATACCTAAATAAAAGCCTCTAGGCATAAAAGGCGTGCCCGCTTACATAAGGCTATTGCTGTAGCTCGAAGTGAGAAATGATAAACTAGACCCATCGAAGTAAAATAAGAAAACAATTACTAATAACAATTAAAATCATGATCAGCAACACGAACAGTCACCACCAAAGAAAAAAGAAAAATGGGTTTATTTATCACAGAAATAGGGGCATACAAAAAGATAGTCTGTAATAATAAAGAAAAACCGACCAAGTGCACGTCTGACCACGCACAATGATGACGGACGAATGGTTCCATAGTTGGGTTGAATTTATCCCCAGAACAAACATTTTTGTATTTGCAAAAATGTGGAGAACATTTTTGCATGCAGGCTCACTTCTCCAACTGAAATTGGAAGTTTGTAATCGCATTTTTTTGTGTGATATAACTACAAATTTATGATTTTCGAACGTTTTCCTTTTCTTGTGCTGTGAGATTGCTTCTTGCCAAATTTCATAATTCTAGGTCAATGGGATCTACCCTATGGGTTTTGATTTATTTGCGAGTATCACAATATGAATATAATCGTATCGCATAAATGGCTGTATTATTTTATTGTGTTGACTTAGAGGCTTGATTTTGGAGCTTCAAGGAATCGTAGACCGTATTTGATATTGATTTCAACTTTATATCTCCACGCGTTCCTGAGAAAAACGGTTTTGACGGGCAGAGGGACGGACAACGAAATGATCTTATAAGATCCCTCCTATAAGATCATTTCGCTGTCCGTCCTCTGTCCGTCAAGACCGTTTTTCTCAGACGAGAAAGAGGTCCCCCTCTTAGAAAAACGGTCTTGACAGACGGACGGACAACGAAGTGATCTTATATGAGGGACCTCTTATAAGATCACTTTGTTGTCTGTCTGTCTGTCCGTCAAGACCATTTTTCTCAGGAACGCGTGGAGGTATCAAGTTGAAATTAATATCAAATATGGTATACGGTTTTTGGGTTTATGGCACAGCGCTGATTTTCAGTGGTCACCCGAAAATGACCAAGTGCTAGTCGTTCCTTACTAGTCGTCAAGTAACGAGGAAGTGCTTTATCGTCTAATGCGTTAACATATTGTGTTCCTACTTCATCTCAGCACACCATCCGATTACTGATGGTCACACATTTTAGAATGCCCTTTAACGCTTGCTTGACGATTTCCGATTGCCATCCCATGCAAACTGACATTGCCTTTCAGTATTATCAAAAAAATACTGAATAACCGACAATATATTGACGTTATTGGTGATGTTCTTCAGGAAGGTCAGGTGCGTAGTACTCGCAACCGGCGTGCGTGTATGACCAGGAACGTAACCGAAGCAAAAGGAGTATGTAAGGATAATAGTAGGTGGCGTTCTGCCTAACTCCATGGGAAGAAAGTGTGAGTTTATCTATGTAAGTATGTAACTGACAATCCCAACACTATGTTTATCTAAATCTCCTCAAACAAAAAGAGTCTCTCGCACAAAAACAAAGCACATTCCACTATCTCAAGTCCCTGCAACCCAGATTAAACCAAGCTAAGGAAACACTAAAGCACCACATTAGAGTAACTGAAAAAGCGAGTCAAAATACAAACAGTGAAATAAAAGATGGGATCCCGCAAACACTCTTTGTAGCCAATCTCGTTAATGCAAATGCTTATACAGGGCGTAATTTTCGCATAACTCTTCAAAATGTAGGGAACAGTTGATTTTATTTTTCGCAATTTCAGGTTTAGTCCCCTAGTAAAAGTTGTTCATACTGATGAGTACAATGACCCCTTAGGAGATTGACGGTGTTTAAAATTACAGCCTGTATAGCAGAATGTAAACGTAGCTTCCTAGTGCACTCGTTTATTAAGAAATGTGGTAATATAAAGAGTGGGTATTAAAATGGTTATGTTGGATCAAAGATACAAAATGATGCCTGTGACCGACATAGATGAGAAGCGCCCTCAGTCGTTGAGCAGCGAAAACAACGTATGAATGTATGCTTCTGTTTGGACCACTTACTAGCTGGTAGAGGGCGTCAGCATTTATGAATGATTTACTCATCGTAGGAATGGAAATATTGGATAACTGCTTACGCCTCTCGACACTAGGAAGGCGCTGTTATAAATGAGTTATTGTATAATCATGAATGAATGTTGTAGTGATTGCTTTTCGACACTAGAACAAGCATTGTAGAATGATCTAGAATATTCTCGTTCTTTCTAGATGGAAGTCGATGTAAACGTAAACATTTGCGTCCTTTTTCATGATTAACGTAAGTTAGTTCGCTTCCAGAAGTGTGATCACTAGTCTCGTAATGCAAGGAGCCGTGTTTACCTAAAATCGGTGTTTCTAATATTATTATTTAACTAAAACCTGTGGATATCGACAATCAATCCGGTAGTAGTGTTCATATCGTGTTGCATAGCCACCAGTTAGTCCTCTGTCCTCAACAATCCCGATATTGATAAAGCAAAATAGTCACCGGTTTCATTGATCATGGAAAATGCATAGTAATTGTAATGGCGCCGTGCGAGCATATGCAGGCCTCAAAGACACAAGACACGTGTCCCGTAATATGATGTTACAAAGATGTATGTTCGTGCTTCTGACAGTAGGTACTTCTGTCACCCTTTTTTTTTGGGTGGGAAATCATCAAATAACTTCTCCCACTCTGGGCGGAGCGGGAGGGTGTGTCAGACTGTTACTGACTAAAACCCACCCGTATTCCTTCCGTTGCCTGTGTTGCCAGGGGCCTAGGTAACCCTTTGGTACCCTCCCGCGACCCCGGCAGGCATCGGCCCTATTGGACCCCTACGCTTGTGCTGACGATATCTCTTTGAGGCGCGCGTGGAATACAACGCGCCGTCGACCCGGGCCTGGTCCTTACCGGACGGTGAGCTAACTTCTGTCACCCTAGTATTGCTCCGCAAAATGAACGATGTGTCATATTTACATTAAAGGATGTTTTATAAAAGGTCCTATACGATTCTAAAGAATCCAATATGATAAACATGTTACAGTTCCCATAACAATTACTTATGATAAAGGCATCTAACAAAATAAAAACTTGCTCACATAATAAGCCAAGGCAACTAATCATACAGTCAGCTGTCAAAACAGCTATTCTATCTGTCAAAATATTTTCATTAACTGCCATTTTCGATATTGCAAACATTCTTTGCGATTTATAACAGTACTAAGTTGTTACCTTCTCTTATATTATTAGTAAATTGATTTACAGTTTCGTGTACTGCAAGCTTAGAGTCGTGGACAATTCGGGCCTAGGACGGAAAAAGATAGAAGCTTTCGAGGCGTGGTGTTGGCCAAAAATGCTTCGCATACCATGAACCGCCATGAGAACGGACAAATCTATTCTCGAACGAACGAAAGAGATAGACTATCTACGATCTGTTACCAAAGGATTCTCGGTTACTTTGGTCACATTGTCCATCGGGAACCAGTAATCTCGAAAAGTATGTGATGATGTGCAAGGTAGAACGGAGAAGACCTCGAGGTCGGTCACTTAATTATTGGTCAAACCAAGTAATCGCCTTCACTGGACTCTATTATGACCACCCTGAAAGAAGCCGAGAACTGAACGAAGTGGAAAAACATCTTACATAAAGCTACGAAAGCCTTTCAGGAACACGACCTTCAGTAATGAAGTACGTGACCAAGAAGAATAAGAACTACAAGCATAGCTGATGTTGTTTATGCAGTTAAAGACAACCTATTTTACTTTTGAACCTAAAAAGTTTAACTTCGCAAATGCGAGGCGCTTCGGTAGCTGAAATCCTGATCAAGTATTATGTAAACTGATCTGTCAAACAACAGCAGCGTGCTTGAGGCTGCTGTTGTGAAAGATTGTCAGAATAAACAAAAGCCAATCAAATCACTTGACAACAGATCCAATATTATAGTAAATATGTATGTATGTGTATTATAAGTTTATAACCTATTTATGTACTCGTGTACCTATTTTATTTATAATTCATTATAAATTAAATTAAATATTTGTTTATTTATGGCAACTAGACCCAATTGTTAGTAACATTGTTCTTAAAAAATATTGTTAGTACACAAACACAAAAACAAAAGGTTAGCTGTGGGGTCTTCTAACCAGCAACTCCACAGCGTGCGACAACCAAGGTACGTCGTACTTTTCTATTAATATACTTAGGATTATTATGATATAGGTAATTTTAATAAAGAATTCTCATTTTTCCTCTCAAACAGAGCACCAGCCATCAAATCTCTTCATCACCCTTGGTTGACTGGTGGAAAATGCCTAAGGCATTAAGTCCACCTTTGTACCTTTTTTGTGTATAAAAACTTTAAATTTAAAAACTGTTTTTCAATTTATTAATTGAAAAACATTCAGAAATCTGTTCCATTTTCGCCGTTAAACTAGGACTGATTGCGATGAAAATTGGCACAGAAGTCGCTGGTCCTCTAGGCCAGGTGGCCCAGTGACTTCTGTGCTAATGGCGGTGGAACAGGTGTCCCACCGCCGACGTTTGTAATTATTTTATTTAGAAATTGTTTTTGTTTCTCTTTCTACTATGGACGCGTTTTTTATTTTACATCGTCCTCACATTTGGTTATAATTTCAACATTATTTTTGTACTAATCTTTATGTATCAATTTAATTTAAAAGAGTGTCCATGGAGTTTCTTGCCCGTTCTTCTCCATAGGTACCTACTACGCTTTGGAATGGGCAACTAGCTTCATATTTCTAACTGACCCGACTCCTTGACAATTCAAAAGTGCCTGTAAATGGTTTAATTGAAATAAATGCTTTGAGTTTGAGTTTGAGTTTGACGACGAAGCAACTAGCTATGACGAGTTTCTCGCTCAAGACACATACAAGAGATTGTAGGTGGCACACTGGCTGGCAAGAAAAAGTTCGTCGCACCGACAAGAGCTATCAAAGAAGCAGAACACTAGCTGTGAGAATCATGTTTTACCAAGCGGGAGTCTCTCGTTGGTATGAGTATGTACCCATACCTCGCATATCAGCGAATAATCACTCGTCACCATTGCGCACGCGCTGCTCGTTGCTCGCCAACGTTTTTAGTTGCTATCTCTACTTGCTTCTCGTTAATCATCGGTGGTGGGACAGACGCCGTGGAAAGGAACGGTTACTTTTGATTTGGACAATTAAAAACTTTACACGATTGTATAGCAACGGTGCAAAGTCCTTTTGACAGTCAGAAATATTTAGAAGACAAACCAAATTGTGTCCAACACGTCATAGTCAGTCTTTCAGTTATGATCGTGGTGTGTAAAGTTCAATTATTAATTCACTGACATAAGCTAGCTGCCACTTTTTGTAATAACATAACATACACATAACATCGCGCCTTGTTTCCCCAAGGGTTGGGCAGAGGTGTACCTAAAGTACACCCACATTTCGCTAGTTATGTTTAAGTCCCATGAAATAGAGGGTGAGCCTATTGCCATCAACCGGTCACAAATCTAGACTCTGGGCTGCTACTGAGAAATTCCAGATAGAAAAACCCAATAACACTTTGCCCGACCCGGGAATTGAACCCAGGACCTCATGCTCAGCAGTAGCGCTTGCGACCACTAGACCAACAAGGCAGTCAAACAAGGTTTTTGTAATAAAATGTATTGTATTCTAGGCTTAAAAGCTTAAATAAATATATGATAATAAGTGTAAACACTTATTATCATACATTTATTTTACACTTATATAAATCGGTTAAGAGGGATGTGTGGTGTGACACGAATGGATAGAATAAGAAACGAGTACATAAAAGGAAGTCTGAAAGTGGCACCGGTGACTGAAAAGTTGTGCGGAAATCGGTTGTCATGGTATGGGCATGTGATGCGGAGGAATGAGGAAAATGTCGTGAGGAAAGTCTTGAGTATGAATGTCGATGGCTATAAGAGTAGAGGAAGACCTAAGAAACGATGGATAGACTATGTGAAAGATGATATGGCTAGAAAGGGGGTGTCTACCGAGATGACAACTACTAGAGAAGTATCGAAGAAAGGGACATGTTGCGCCGACCACAAATAAATTGAGATAAGAGCAGGAGAATGACGAGTGACTGTAACGATAAAAAAGTAAACTCTGCATTAAACATCAGTCTCTTGCCAACTTCATGCCAAAAGAAAAGCTGACACCTTCACAGTGACCTACATCCCATTTTTCACCTCACCACATCAAAATAACGTAAGCATTGCTTTACGAGCGCACGAACAAACGTACGTACGTTATAGCTTTTACAGCTATTTATGAGTTAGACGAGTAATAACAAACAATGATTTACTACGTTGCGAACATTGAAGCTCAAAAATAGACTATATTTACCGATCTGTATATATCTTGCGCCACGATACCCAATGCTCCGCCTTCCGCATCCAGTCTGTCCCAGCCAACCTTTTTAAGGTCGTCGGTCCATTTAGCTGGTGCTACGCTTGCCGATACGCGGTCTCCCCTCCAGGACTCAACTGCTCCCTGGGCGTCGAGAATCCCAGGCCGATTCCCGGCTACCGTAGGCTCGGGCTTGCGGATGGTGAGCAATGGGTAGCTCGCCGTCCGATAAGAACCAGGCTCGGGTCGACGGCGCATCGTGTTCCACGCGCGCCTCAAGGATGTGTCAGCACAAATGTAGAGGTCCGTTAGGGCTGATGCCTGCCGGGGTCGCTGGAAAGTACGAAAGGGATACCGTGGCCTCTGGCAACGCACAGGCAACGGAAGGAACACGGTTGGGTTTTAGTCAGTAAGAGTCCCACGTCCTTCCGCTCCGCCCAGAGTGCGGGAAGTTATTTGATCAATTCCCACCAAACAAAAAAGGACTCGTCTGCTCCACCGGTCATAAGTCCTTCAAAAAACGTGGCCAGCCAACTTCCACTTGGGCTTGCTTACTCTGTAAGCTATGGCAATTCTGGGTACCCTAGGAGAGGCCTATTTTCAGCAATGGACTGGGATAGGCTGGGTTGATTGATTGATATATCTTGCCGTGTGATTGCAGGTAAAGATTAATGTTAACTTTTCCTTAAAATCTTGGTTAGCTCAAATGGGGATTTATTATGTCCTAGTTTCTGCCTCCTTTAAGATGGACAGCAGCAGCTGATTTGTGACTTATTTTCTTCTCTAACTGTTGATGTCAATCACTGCTACTGAGCAACAGATCCGTCGCCCTCTCCATGTTTGATTTTATTTGATTATTCTCAATGGGTACAGTATCGCAGTCGATAATGATAAATTAAATCGCAAATCTGCGGTATGCAATTATTTACTATGTATAATTGTATACTACACAAATAGCGCAAAAATTCGCCGCCATCAGGTAGAGGAACAGTCAGATGGTAGGCTATATTTAGCCATGAATAGGTTTCGGGGTAACAGGCTATTTTAGTACATCAAGTTAAACAAACTGTCACAAAATTTTCTCATTCGATTTTGAACTTAACCACCAACAGTTAAGGTTTAAAATCATTTTGAGAAATTTGACAATTTCCTATAACCCGATGTGCTGTTGATTATACCTACAACGTTTTGCACTTACATGAAAATAATAGCCACCAGTACCTTGATATTTAAAAAAGAAAGAAAGAAAGAAATTGTTTATTCTTCACAAAGAAAACTCACATAATAAAAAAAATACAAAACATACACACATACAAAGTAGGCAAAAGTCTCGTATTTAAGCAATAAACGTTTGACAATCTTGTTCAATGCTTCATGTCAGGGCTAGGGGCCAAAGACAATTTACATTGCGTAATTACTCTGTGTTGCGACACTGGCAAATAACTACAAACAAACATTCAAACAAAAACAAAATGCCGATTGCAGAGTGGAAACATACCTAGTTTTGTAACCAAAAAAAAACAACTTCTACAAGAACAATTAAACCGTGCGTCGCATCTGTGCGAGAAGGTCGTTGCTCAGCAAAATGCTATGACTTCGGACAAACCTATCGTCAACAGCGCTGATCTTCAGCAACTACCTCTCGAATGACGTAATGACGTCCCCTTGTGTCATCTGCCTAGCCTTTAGCCGTTGGGGTCAGCTTCCAGTCAACCGGATGCAGCTGAATACCAGTATTTTACATGGAGCGACTGCCTATCTGACCTCCACAACCCAGTTACTGGGCAAAACGATACCCCTTGGTAATCAGACTTTCGGGCTTCTGACGACCCGTAACGTCTGTCAAAGATCTACAAATGACATCCGGGACCAACAGCTTAACGTGCTTTCCGAGGCACGGAGGGGTCTTGGTATGTAAATATGGTCACCCATTCACGGACCAACCGCGGCTAGCGTAGCTTAACCAGATCGATCGACCCGTGTGGCTGTTATTACTTAGCCACAAGCCCCTCCATGACGTCATGACGTCCCTTTGTGTGACATAGTAAAATGTAGGGGGCGAGCCTATTGCCATCAACCGGGCACAAATCCGGAATCCGGGCGGCTAATGACAATTTCCTGATGAAATAAACCCATATCACTTTGCCCGATCTGGGAAGCCAACCCAGGACCTCATGGGCAAAGTAGCAAAGGTGACCACTAGACCAACAAGGCAGTCACGCTATTTATGTCAAAGTCAAATTTTTATTTCAAATAGGCGTAAAAGGCACTTTCGAACGTCAAAATTTACAAAAAAAAATTTAATTGATTCTAGTTGCCCCTTCCAAAAGGTAGTTTCGTATGGAGAAGAATGGGCAAGAAACTCCACCGTTACTCTTTTAAAATGTTTTACAAAATTTTGTATATAAAGATCAGTGTCCGTATTTTCCTACAGAAATGTCGTATTCATGAGCTGTCAACAATGCTGGCCCATACTAGGAGACGCCTGATGCCTACGGGCCAAGATAAGCTTCATTACAGACAGCAGTTTCGCATTGAGATTGCCAATTCAACTGTCATAACGTGCCAGGCACAGAACTTGTCAATCTATTGATTTCTATTATCTCTGTTCTATTATCTCAAGAACGGGTCCCATAATAACTATTGTTCAGTATGACTTCGTTTTCAAAACAGACAAGTATAAAAACATTAACTGATGAGAACAGGATATCTGTACATTCAAATAAGGAAAGATTAACAATCGAAAGGAAATAGCAAGTCAATGTCTGACAATGTTTTAACTTCATAACATTACGCCAGTATTCCCAGACGTTAGGCAGAGGCACATCTCTGCCTACCTTAAACATGATTGGCGAAATATGAGTGTACTCATATTTCTCCAGTTATAAAATGAAAAATTAAAATGAAATGAAATCTTTTATTTCCAGATATAAAAATTCACATATTTTATACTTCCACACAATTTTCAATAAATACATATAATGAGAGCAGTGGTAGCCCAGTGGTAACGGCCGCGACTTCTAGTTGTAGATCGTAGGTTCGAACCCAGACAGGCGCTTTACTTTTTGAAAATTATTTCATCACCACTGCTCTCAAAACGGTGAAGGAAAACATCGTGAGGAAACCGGTATGCCCTAGAGTCAGAAAATTCGACATGTGACATCTACTAACCCGCACAGGGCCCGCGTGGTGGATTACGGCTCACTCTCTCTCACAGACAGGAGGCCTGTGTCCCAGCAGTGGGGAAATTATAGGCTGATTATGTATGTTATGTACATACATATATAGGCAACGTAATAAATAAATATACAATATCACATTCACATTACAGAAACAACGTCGGATACTCAATTCGCCGCCAATGGAGCAGCGAATTAAGTAATCGGCGAGTGGTAGGACTGCCACCTAATATGTAGGGGGCTGTGGTTCCATTCTCGTACCGCGGCCACCAAACAATTGGCCGATCGATGTATGGCAGTACGTGCGGCGGCCGACCGGCTCCTCAGCAGCGCCTGCCAGCAGGGCGCGCGGCTCGCAGCGAATATGGCGCTCACGATGCACCATCGGAGCAATCGAAACATCGCGCGCCACGCGTCGTTGTACTGCACTCGCATGTCGCTCAGTGCCGCCTTGGTGTAATTTGTCCACAACTCGACTGAGTAGGCGCTTTTGCAGTAACTGGTAAATAGTTGAGCCATCACAATGTCGCTACAGCCGTCGTCGTGGTTATGTGTAAGCCCCATGTAATAGGGTGCGAGCCTTTTGCTAACCAGTTCGCGTGGCAGTCCAAAAGGGTTACCGAGGCCCCTAGCAACACAGGCAACGGAAGGAATACGGGTGGGTTTTAGGCAGTAAGAGTCTGACACACCCTCCCGCTCCGCCCAGAGCGGGCGAAGTTATATGATGATTTCCCTACCAAAAAAAAAAGGCTCCGGTTTGTTACGTAGAAATCCCTAATGAAAAAGCCTAATTATGCTTTGCCCGACTTGTGAATCGAACCCAGGACTTCACGCGCTGCAGTCGCGCTTGCGACCACGTGCATGCTCACGTACTATCGGCCAAAGTTCCGCATGCTCACCTTAAAGGCGATAATCGCATAGCACGACTCACGACTCGATCGCACAATGCACGAGTTTTGACCAATAGGATGCACAAAGCGTATTTTAGTGGTGTTCGTATTAGTATAATCATGTATAGAATGTGTGACACTCACACTAGGAGCGTACTATGCTCACTTGTTTCTGCTAAGAGACGAGTTTTTAATGGGCACGGCCAGCGCGGCTCGGCGGCGGCGTGAGCTCTTTGTTATTGAATTGAATTGTTATTTTATTATTGACAAGAATTAATTTTAGTACTCATATCTTCTGTTTGTTTGGTTTAGAAAATGTATTATTGATATTGCAGTATTTACAAAAATAATTTGTAATAACTAATAAACTACAATTTATATGTATTAATCCACTTTAATATTTTCCTCTCTCTATCGGGTCTATAGATATAGGTTATTTATGAACACTTTCACTGCCTCTCCAATTTTCACCATATCCTATGTGATGCCGCATGCCGCAGCAACCGCACCATATTCCCTTCACAATAAGATGAGACATTGAAACGAACCGTTTTATTACAGTCCGTTCCACCGATATTGACTTCTATTCCGTAGGCTTATGGATGGCATTAAAGGCAAAAAAGTGGTTACAATACCAACTGTTTACTGCAGCTGCCATTTGTCATGCCACCAACACAATAGCATTCAAAATCGATTGAACGGACATTTATGGTTTGTTTACCTTTTATCTCACGGCTCCCTGAATACGTTAGGTATAGGTGCGTTGACCGGCACTGCATGAAGGTATCAAATGTTTATATTGAAATTTTTTGTGTTTAATCGACTTTATTAAAAGTAAATAACTATCTAAATTTCTATGTTTGTTTATACTTGGGCAATTTGGGAATACTTGAAAATTACAGTAATATTTGAACCAATACTCTGCGCAGTTCATACAATGTTATCAGAGCTTTTTGTTTGTAGCTAACGCAAGGCCGCAAGCCGCACAACTCTTGCAACTGAAATAAAAATAAGTTAATTATCTAAGACCCATTGTTATTTAGTGGGAATGTCTGGAAATTCGGTTAAACAATAGAGGACGGCTTAATACAAGGGCCATACGTTTTTTTATTACCTTAGGATTATCTCAAATGTTTTGCAGTTGTTCCTTGTATTTGGTTTAATACTTTTAACAGTAGGTAATTGTAATATTACCTTTTATTCATTAAAATAATACAGGGTGAAATTGAATTCATGGGCATCCTTTTAAGGGGTCATTGTACTCATCATTATGAACAACTTCAACTATGAGACCATACCTGAAATCGCGAAAAAAAAATCAGCTGTTCCCTACATTTATGTTTGCATAACTCGACAAAATGTAGGGAACAGCAATTTTTTTTTCTCGATTTCATATTTGTTCCCATAGTCAAAGTTGTTCATAATGACGAGTACAATGACCCCTTAAGAGGATACCCATGAATTAAATTTCAGCCTGTATAACGAACAAGGTATCGTTGCAATTAAAATGCCCAGGCATGCCGTGCAGGATGAGCACTTTAAGACTGGATTATAATCAAACCAACACTTTACTCTTTTATAATTCATGCTCTAGTCATAGTTTGACAATTCATGATTTTAAGCGAAATCATGCATGTCAAGTTTTTTTTTGACAAATCTAACAATGATTCAGTTCCTACGCCACTTTAAAATTCAGAAGCTTATCAAGTAATTAAACTGAACTATAATTTGTGCCTTGGCAGCAGTGAGAGTGAAAGGATTGAAATAAAATGTTGGGTACTAGTGAAATATATATTTTTAGTTTGTGTTCATTTAACATTATGCAGGATTAAAGATTTATTTAGGTTGATATTTAAATCTTATCTGTATAATAAAAGATGTATAGTAAGTGCTTTTTGTATGAAACTATCGGCTGTAATCTCAGTGTGAAAAAATAAACAGTTAGTTAAAATCTACTTGAGAACAATTTTAAGGATTTGCTGTTGTAGAAAAAAAAAACAATTTATGTAACTTAATTTATTTTTAATAGACTTTTTCAAAACATTAAAGATTCATCCAGAAATTAACATATTATAACAAAAAATTACACAGAAATTATCATCAAAATGCAAAATATTATAAGTGAAAAGATTCTTACTCATAATATCATTTATAAACTGTATTTATCTACACTTATATTGTAAAGTTCAAAATATGAAATCAACACAACAATGACAAACAGACAACACAACAACAACAGGCAAAAAGCCTGTCAGTAAATAAGATTAGGAGAATATTGCTCGTGCAGTTCTAATGAAATTGAAAAGTTTTAAGATTAGTACAATTTAAGAATCTTAATAATTTTTATAATTTGCAATAATTACATTACACTACAGACTAGGTTTATCAAGCAAATGAGATCAATTATTTATGAGGTGGACGGATATGATGACACTACTGAATATGTAAAATAACAAACTAACGAGATCGGGGCTTATGACAACATTGATTGTAAATAAAACAACAAATCCACCAATAAAGGCAACATGACACTAAATTGACATCAATAATTTTACAAGAAGACTTCAAAATCGTTGGCAATATTTTAAACTATGATTACGGTCTACAGTCTACCCTGTGACATTAATCAACGAAGTAATATAATACAAATTGGAATAATAAAAATAAACCTAATAAAAATAGCTATACAGGGTTATTTGCAAGCCGCCGGAGTCGCGGGTTGTTCGAAAGAGATACCATGGCCCTGGCACAGGCAACTGAAGGAACACGGGTGGGTTTTAGTCAGTAAAAGTTTGACACGACCTTCCGCTCCGCCCAGAGCGGGAGAAGTCATTTGATGATAAAACACTAATAAGCTCGTAGGACTATAATACTAACATCATAAATAACAACTTTTGTTGTATGACTTTTAATAATTCATAAAAAAATAATTTCATAATACAATTAAAAATATTTATTTTGATCGCTCTAAATTTGAACAACTCTACGCGGTACCAAAATATGTAAGTAGTTAAATAAACAAACAGTGCGTTGCGAATGCAGGGTCGCAGCGGTACTTACTACAAAATACAGATCTAAAAAGTGTTATTACAAATATTACAACAAAAACTTGAAAGTTTACTTTTGGTATTCTAAAAAGTCATAGATCAAAAGTGGTTGTACTAATATAGTCCTACCAGGTGTTAGAAAAATAACCCTGTATAATATAATTATACAGTATGTTAATTAACGAAAGGCGTTCCCGTTAACCCGCAATAGTATAGCGTCCACATGCTACCAAAATATGACCATTCGAAAATTCACGAAAAAAAATCTGCTGTTCATTACATTTATGTTCGCATACCTAGCTTAACAAAATGTAGGGAGCAGCTGATTTTTTTTCGCGAATTTTTAAATGGTAATATTAATTGTAGCATGTTTGGACTATTGCGGGTTAACGGGAACGCCTTTCGTTAATTAACATAGTGCATGTTAAAAATTATATTAACTTAATATTTCGTCGCTGCTCCTCCCGCATCTATCACAGCATCGCAACGGCTACGCATGGACCTAGCCAGGACTTCGCACAAATTCGAACCTCTGAATGTGTCCCAAACTTGTTCGCAATGTGTGACAAGTGCTTCCTTCGTTCTTTCTGCTCTACTATCCCATCTCTGGACCATTAAACCCCACAAATTTTCAATGGGGTTTAAGTCTGGCGATCGGGAGGGCCATGGCACTGTTTTAATTTGTGGTTGCCCTCGCAACCACTCTTGAACAACCCGCGCACGGTGTATCGGGCAATTGTCCTGGAAAAAATAAAATTCTGGCACGTCCAGTTGTGGATACACCGTGCGCACTGTGGGTACCATGATGGTTTGTAGCACCTCTAAATACGTTTGGCCGTTTGCCCTCCCTGGTATAAAAGCGAGCTCGCCCGGTCCAGCAGCACTCATCCAGCCCCACATGTTCACTACAATTCTTCCCGATTCTGCATTTGGGTTCACATTTCGAGGTTCGTATCTTGTGTTATCTACACGCCATAAATTCCGACGACCTTGTTGGCTAGACCTAAAGCACTTTTCATCAGAAAATATGGCGTAAGAGAAATCGAAGTCCCTGTAGTCACGAGCGAATCGCACGCGAGCAGCTTTCTGCTCCTGCGTCAAAATATTTTTTTTTGCGGGACGTCTGTGATGGACTCCAGCTCGATGCAACTCGTTTCTAATAGTTTGCATCGAAACTTCGTATTCTTGTGCGAAACTGCGAGTGGGTGTGAACGGGTTCTCTTCATACGTGGCTATCATATTATTTAACTCGTTTTCGTTTATAGCCCGGGGTCGAGGTGCACGAACGCGTTCTGTAATTTCTCCTTCTTCATATCTTCGCACCCAGCGGCGCACCGTTGTTCTCTAACGAAAAAAAAAAAAAAAAAACAATCAGCATCGATTTTTTACATAATATAGGAACTAAGTATAATAATACGAGTACACTACAAAAGTCTTATTCAAAGGGCACAACTAGTACACTATAAATAAAAATTATAAGTATTGAAATACTTAAGGTGTGCATTTTGGTTGACTTCATGATAAATAAACTCTTAACTTTTCTATAACTAATTTAAGTAGTTATAACATTCATAACTATATTTTAAAATACAAGTTGTAAATGCAATAACTGAAAATCTCTTAAGGGGTCATTACTCATCATTATAAACAACTTTTACTATGAGAACCAAACCTGAAATCGCGATAAAAAAGCAGCTGGTCCATACATTTTGACGAGTTACGCGAACATAAATGTAGGGAACAGCTGTTTTTTTTTCGCGATTTCAGGTTTGGTCCCGTAGTAAAAGTTGTTCATAATGATTAGTACAATGACCCCTTAAGAGGTTTTCAGATATTGCAATTTACACCTCGTATACCTATGAGTAAGAAAAATGGCATAGCGTAAATTCCAACATTGTATGAAACTGTCCCAAGCAAATTTGTGCTTTATCTCTACTATTTAAAAGTGTTTATCCCGTGCGGGCTGGCAACGTGGCATTTCTAAAGGTTTTTCGTGGTTAAATACCAACGATCTAGTGCTTGGCCGAAAAAATAGTAAGTACTTGCTATTTTATCGGCCAGCCAAGCACTAAATCGTTAGTATTTAAAACTATGTGTGCAATTTTTTTTAAGTTTTTTTGGTAAGTATTTACGAGCACTACTAACAAAAATTTACATTATTGTCAATTACTTTCCATCTGCAGTATTATGATAAAATAAATGTTAAAAATAATTATAAAAAACAATTATCTTGTGCTTGGGCGAAAAAAAATTGTAGTTTGAAATATAATGATCAAGCCTCTAGAAATGCGACGAATGCGCTCTGGTTTTTCTAATTAAAATGCGGCAACGACGCTGTGAGATAAGGCACCATTGTTTAGGTTGTTTTGGTTTAGGATTTATTATCGGATCATAAAAGGCTCCAACAACGTCTTTGAAAGCAAAAATAAATAAAAAGAACAATCTTATTTGAATGCATTACTATAAGTAGGTAATATCTTATGAGACTTTTAAAAAGAATCCATCTGAAAGTTATAATAATTTTGTTATTTTTATATATAAATCTGCCTAGCCTTTTCCCAACAATGTTGGGGTCGGCTTCCAGTCTAACCGGATGCAGCTGAATACCAATATTTTTCATGGAATTTGTTTTTAAATTGCAATATAAGGAAAAATGCAAACTATGAAATAATAATATTACTATCACTTTATTTATTTCTATATCTCTCCCTCTATCTGAATACAAAAACATAACTTACTTGCATGTTCAACTCCACTGCTATTTGGGATATATTTAACCCTTGTCTATGCAAAACAATAATTTGATTCCTTTCTTCCTGAATCAGGTTTCGGGTCGTCATGGTTGCACCACGTTAGTCACAGCCCACACACAATACATACACAGTCCAGGATACAAGCTAGGGTCAAGAAGAGGCTTTCGATCACAGTCCGGTATACAAGCAGAGGTCACAGTTAGGCAGGCAATCAGTCCGATAGAAATAAACAGGTCGTAAATTGAAATGGCGATAGGAATTTAAGGGAAGCGTCAACAATTAGCGAGAGCAAATTGGCACTGCCGCGCTCTAGCTAATGTTTGTTATTTTATGTTACTCGCTCATTACTCACACAAATGCATATTGTCTCTAATTGGGGGAAACTAGGAAGGGGTGTGGTTTTTCACTAGCTGCGCTCTCGCAGGAATATTTTCTTAAGTGAGCATGCTTAACTTGGGCCGATAGTACATGACGTGCATGAAGTAAATTTTTAAATTAATCGGTCAAGGACAGCTAATGAGACAAAATTGATTTTTCATTTTTTGGCACCACACGGGGGTACGCGCCGGACTTAATGAGTTAAAATGAATATGTTCTGAGGTACTTTTATCAAGTATGATTGTCTGTCACTCTATACATTTTCTCTCTATTAAGTATATATTTTTGCTACGATCTTTCTCCCAGTCGTTTCTTTTATCTTACATAGAGCAATCAGGCAGCCTGCTTCATTGCTGTCGTGGTTGCAAGCGCGAGGCAGATATTCTAAATAATACATATTCTTAGTATCTACCAACCTGCACTGGGCCCGTGAGGAGGCCTGTGTCCCGGCAATGGGATCATTATTGGCTGATTATGTATATTCTAAGTAAGAGAAAGGACTGCGCATTTTTCAAAACAGTATTTTATTTTTGCAACGGTTATGTTGTTGCCAGCATTGTTTTTATAGTTCCGGAAGCCTGTTTTGCCTGGTTCCACGCGAGCCCAAAGGGCACCAGGTCAAAGGGCACCTCAGCATTTGCTGAAGGCAAAAAGCGTACAAACAAACCATTCATTTGTCTGTCTGGCATTTTTCGCTGCCTAACCTTCTCCCCAATTATGTTGGGGTCGGCTTCCAGTCGGATGCAGCTGAATACCAGTATTTTACATGGAGCGACTGCCTATCTGACCTCCACGATGACCCAGTTATTGGGTAAACTACCTACTAACACGATACCTTGGTAAGACTTGTTGTCAGACATTCGGGCTTCTGACGACCCGTAACGACTGTAAAGATCTACAAATAACAGCCGGGACCAACGGCTTAACGTGCTTTCCGAGGCACGGAGGGGTCTTGGTATGTAAAGATGGTCGTCCATCCACGGTCCAACCGCGGCAAGCGTAGCTTGACCTGATCGATCGACCCGTGCGGCTGTTATTAGGCACACTTTCCTGCGAAATTCTTACATCATATAATTTTTATTAAATTTTTATACTTATTTTTTTAATTTTCCTGTATATGTATTTTTTTTCTTTCTTTACTTTCATTTCCTTATCTCCACAATAACAAACCATGAAAATAATACCTACCATCGTTCATACAATAACATAATCATTCAGACGATATACGACGACAGGTGGTGCTATCACAATCGTAAACATAAGTCTTTAAAGGGAGACAGAATGCTTTAAGTATATGGAAAGGCATAAGAAAAAAAGGGACAGAAAACCCCATGGACTTTATTACACGAAACGAAGTTATGGTAATAAGGGCGATTTACAACGTGGAAGCACAGTTTTATGGTGTTCAGTCTATTGTTTTGAAAGCGAAATTATTATTGTCGAGTCAAGGAGGTCTGTTTTCGTTTGAATTTCTCATGCGAAGGTTTTCCATATTAAAAAAAAAAACAAATTATTTTATTTCACATAAATCTACATGGGCACTTATGAAACGTCAGAAGCTAGGTGCACGATTCCAATTGGTCGTTTCCTATGGAGAAGAGCCGGCAAGAAACTCCAAAACTTAATCTTTTAAAAAAAATTGCTTTTTACAATGTTTTGAAATCATAGCGTTAACCGGTAACTCCTCACTGACACCGAATAGGAGTCTTGGGCCACGCGGTTTGCAACTCTATTGTAATGCAATAAGGTGCTCATCCGTTATAATAGAGATGCAAACCGCGCGCCCCAAAGACTCCGAATAGGTGTCAATGGGGACTGACGGTTGGAGGAGTGAAACTCCTATTCGGAGTCAATGGGGACTGACCGGTATGGGAGGACAGTGTAGGCCTGTCAAGAAGTACCACTTAACAAAAAATAAATAGTCTACAAATCTAGTCTATTAAGCCTACAACGTTCTCACATTCAGAAAATACAAAAAGATCTATGTAAAATATTAATAAAATAATAAAAATAAAAACCTATTTATCCAAATGACAAGTTTGCAAGACATAATTCTTGATAGCTTTATTTTGCTGTTTGAACTCTGATATCATATAATAAAAATTAAATGCTGTTCGTTGTTGAGCGCATTACTTGAGAACCGTTGGACCGATAAGGCTTTTTTGGCTTAATGTTCGTAATAGTCCGAATCAGGTATTCATGAGAAAATCTTCAAATTCGGAAAACCCTGAACGACCTTTTTGTATGAATTATTGAAATTCAGACAGAATAACGTCTGTCGGGCCAGCTAGTTTTTTTTTATAAAAATGGCAGCTTAGAGTGATAACGACTGCCGAGGTCGCGGGAAAGTCCAAATGGGATACCGAGGCCTCTGGCAACGGAAGGAACACGGGTGGGTTTCAGTCAGTAAGAGTCTGACACACCCTCCCGCTCCGCCCAGAGCGGGAGAAGTTATTATTTTGATAAATAGTTGTTCCTTATAATATGGCAAGGGGGTGATGGCTGATCTTAGCGTTATGCTCGTCGACGGGTGCTGCTTGTGGTGACCGGACGTCTTGCTTACCATCATCATTCTCCTGCCCTTATCCCAATTTATTTGGGGTCGGCGCAACATGTCCCTTTCTTCCATAGTTCTCTATTAGTTGTCATCTCACACCCCATTCCAGTCACCCCCTTTCTAGCCATATCATCTTTCACACAGTCTATCCATCGTTTCTTTGGTCTTCCCCTACTCTTATAGCCATCGACATTCATACTTAAGACTTTCCTCATGACATTTTCCTCATTCCTCCGCATTACGTGCCCATACCATGCCAACCGATTTCCGCACAACTTTTCAGTCACCGGTGCCACTTTCAAACTTCCTCTTATGTACTAATTTCTTATTCTATCCATTCGTATCACACCACACATCCCTCTTAGCATTCTCATCTCAACTGCATGCAATTGCCTTTCATTCATCCCTTTTGTAGCCCAACATTCTGATCCATACAAGACAGCAGGTCTTATCATTGTTTTATATATCTTCCCCTTAAGTTTAAGGGGGAATGCGGGAGTCACAGATTGTTTCCGTGACCTGCTGCCATTTCATCCATCCAGTGTTTACTCTATGCTTAACCGCCCGATGTACTTCGCCATCGCTGTGCACGAGTGAACCGAGATACCGAAAGTCAGAACAGACTGGGAGAAGAACGCCATCAAGCACTATGGTTGCAGAACTGGAGAGACCGCCGAAATCGCAGAACATATATTCAGTTTTGGTTCTGCTGATTTTCAAGCCCACATTCTCCAGCTTCTGTTGCCATTTCTCCAATCTGCTCTGGATCTCAGGTCCATCTTCACTGAAAAGAACAATGTCATCGGCGATCAGCATGCACCAGGGTGCCTATTCCTGTATATCCGACGTCAAAGCGTCCATAATCAACAGGAAGAGGTAAGGACTTAACGCCGATCCTTAGTGTAAGCCTACAGCCACACTGAACCCGTCAGTATTGCCAGCAGCCGACCAGACGTAGGTACAAGATTGGCTGTACATGGCACGAATTAACTCCACATACACACAACACATCCCGACTGGTCTTGCTGACCATGGTTTTATTATTGTTATTAGTAATTAATTTATTTTACGTCGATGGTGCTAGTTTATCATTTCTCACTTCGAGTTACAGCTATAGCCTTATGTAAGCAGGCACGCCCTTTATGCCTGGAGGCTTTTATTTAGGTATTAAGTTGTGTTTACGTTTTTATGTTGTAATTTGCTTGAGTACAGTTTTCATTGTTTTGTTGGTATATTGGCGTGTGCTAGCTAACATATGGCAAGTAATTTAATTTAATGTTTTGTGTTTCGTAGTGTTAATTACTTTGCATATGATCTGTATAGAGTCCAGTGTATATAACTAAACAGACAGGTGTGCTGCTGGGGAGTTTGTTGCGCCACTTCTTCTTCCCAGCTAAAGCACTAGGAAGTGGTGAAGGGTGGGCGTTTTAGGGGGACTGTCTTATGTAGTTTTGACGTTCGAAAAGTGCTGATTCTCAGCCTAGTTTGAATAAATAACTTTTGATTTGATTTGATTTGATTTGATAATTTCCCACCCAAAAAAAAAAGAGTGATAACAAAGCTTACCGCAAATAAACGTATTTTCTTTATTTCTTTTATTTAATACTCCCTAGTATCCTCTATAGTTCCGCATTCTGGAATTAATTTAGTAAAGATTTTAACGTTATTTATTAGTTTTATTATTCTCTTCATCCACGTTCCCATGTTGTAAGCAAGCTGCCCTCTGGTAATTCTTGACAAAAATCGATCAATCAATCTGCCTGTCCTTTTGGCAATGTTGGGGTCGGCTACCAGCCTAACCGGATGCAGCTTAATACCACGGAGCGACTGCCTATCTGACGTCCACAACCCAGTTACTGTTAACCTTGGTAAGACGTTAATTCTGTATACGATACCATAAAATAGTTGGCACTTCATCTGCAAAATAAAAATATGGGCAAAGTGGTATTAGAAATGGAAATGGTCTTCAGGTATCTGAGGCGTGTTTGCTGTGTCTTTCTGAAGCTGCATTATCTTTAGGTGGGGCAATGGGTATAATTTAATTTAATTTAATGTAAGGCTGGGTTTCTGTTTCAATTTGTTTAGTAATGCAATACAAATACCTATATTAATACTTACCATTAAGATCAAAAGGCTTGGCATTGTACCAATGAGCAAATTTATCGCTTTGACCGAAAAAGCGTGTATCTCGTTTGCCAACGCCATGGCTGGATGTATGCCGTTTGCAAATGGCCGCCATCGGAATTCCCATGGTGCATTTATGAAACGATGGTGTATCAATGAAGACTTCATGATTTCATTATGGAGTATTGTTAATGTATCGAAATTATATTATTGCTAAAACAGCGTTAATGGCAAAACACACCACGCTTTAGACAACGCCTAGAGTAATTACTTAGTATTGTTTATTTTTTTACGTACCCGATTTACTATGTCACACAGGGGGACGTCATTATGTCATTCGCAGGTAGTGTTGAAAATCAGCGCTGTTGACGAAAGGTTTGTCCGTACATGTACACCTCTGCCCAACCCTTCGGGGATTACAAGCGTTATATCATGATATATGAATTAATTTAACGTTAAAATAGTTTTCACGTAGTTCTCAAATATAAGTCACCCTGATTATTCAGCTACATTACCATCTTGCTGACTGGCCAATATTTTTAACATATCATTAGTTTTCTCATATTATTCGAGGTTCTTGCTCGAGACACCACACAACACCTTTCGATATCTAAGATAGGGATACTATTCATCTCATCCTCATTTCAGCCGAAAGACGTCCACTTCTGGATATAGGCCTCCCCTAAGCACCGCCACATCGACCGCGCTGTGCTTCCGGCATCCAGCGGATTCCTGCGGCCTTAATAAGGTCAACAAGTCAAGTCAAGTCTACCTTGTGGGACGCCTTTCGAAGCTTCGTCTTCCGGTACGCGGTCGCCACTCCAGAACCTTTCGGCCCCATCGGCCATCTGTTCTGCGAGCAATGTGCCCTGCCCATTGCCACTTATGTTTGGCAATTCTTAGGACTATGCCGGTTCTTTGTTCTCCTGTAGATCTCTTCATTTCTGATTTGATCACCTCGGGAAATTACAAGAATAATCCTCTCCATTGCTCTTTGGCTTACATAATCAGCCTATAATGATAGAACTGCTAGGACACACGCCTCCTCTCTGTGAGAGGGAGTGGGCCGTAATCCACCACGCCCTTTGGGTGACTTATTTATTCACCTAGACTTTCTCAACTATGTTAAAGCTTTTCCAACTTTGCCTAGGACGATATTTCTAAAAAATCTTCAAAACGCTTCCATTTCTCTCGCATAATTAAACCCGCTTATAAAATCTCGACTTTAGCAACCCAACTTGGGCTGGTAAAGTCGAGACTTTATAAGCTTGTTCTGTTAATATTGTCTTGATAATATTGTTCTGTTAAACACACAATACAATTTAAATTAGCCAACCTAAGCTACTGCAAATGAAACTGTTATCTAAATGAATATAATGAAGAGCAAAAGTTAGTTTTTATTACTTGAGTAGAAAACAGCTTGCTTCGTACTGATAAAAGTTGTATTATTTGAAAAGTTTACCCAGAGGAAGAAAATGTATGATGTTTTGTTTTCTAATCTTCTCAGATTCTCTCTTTTTTTGACACACCTTACATAACATCACGCCTTGTTTCCCCGAAGGGTTGGGCAGAGGTGTACCTGTGGTACACCCACATTTCGCCAGTTATGGTTAAGTCCCATGTAATAGGGGGCGAGCCTAACGCCATCGACCGGGCACTAATCCAGACTCCGGGCTGCTTTGGAGAACTTCCTGAAGGAAAAAAACAATAACACTTTGCCCGACCCGGAAATCGAACCCAGGACCTAATCCTCAGCGCTTGCGACCACTAGACGAGCGAGGCCGTTTTTAAGACTGCGTAGAAATACCTTTACAGATTTCCAATAAATGAGATTCAGACCTTAGTAGTCGCCTGTTCTGGGGATCAATACAAACTAGTTTTTTTGAGTAGGTACAGATTCTGGCAAAAACCCCTGGTAGGTTAATTTGTAACAAATCTGGAAACTTTATAACCAATTAGCGTGCAAAAATCGTCAAAAATCGTCCGTTACTCCATTGTAGATGGACAAAGAATCTGTAAGATTGTTCTTTTAACTTTAAAATTCCACGAAACAAGCCAGGCCTTTTCATATTACCTTTAAAAAAAGCCACGATATTAACACGAACAAATAAATTAAAAGGCCAACTTAAAATTTTCACTTTTCAATATCACCCCAAAAATATTCCGTAGGTAAAACAAATTAATTTCATATTTAATAATCCTTCATTCAAAAACCCTTTGTGTGCGCACATAATACGTCACACGTATGGGTCTCATTATTCATGACAGCACTAACTGAGTGGTGACGCACACTGGTCCCAAATGATAAAAAAGGGGACATTAAGAAATTTTTGACAAAAGGTCAACCGATTCAGCTTATTTTTTTTTTGTAGACAGCTGATGCAATTACAAATCACTTTTGTACATTGAGTTTTTGCCAAAAAAGCCGTATTTTCAGAGAAAAAAAATATTCAAATATTTTTTGTATGAAAGAAATCCTAATTTTGTCTTTATCTTCCAAGATTCAAACGTATTCAAAATAAAACTTTGCGCAGCTTGTAGAGGGGCTAATTTCTCACTACTTTGTCATAGACACTCAACTGCGATTTTGTGCTCCTTTTGAGTTACATGCACTTTAAATATTTTTTGTATGAAAAAATCCTAATTTTGTCTTTATCTTCCAAGATTCAAACGTATTCAAAATAAAACTTAGCGCAGCTTGTAGAGGGGTTAATTGTTCATCACTTTGCCATAGACACTCAATTGCGATTTTGTGCTCCTTTTCAGTTACAGGCACTTTAAATTTTTCGTTGTCGGATGAGCTTTACTAGTTTTTTGTAGACAGCTGATACAATTACAAGTAACTTTTAAAGATGTATTTTTTGTTAAATAAGCCGTATTTTCAGAGTTAAAAAATTAATTCAGGCGGATTAGAAATAATCTTGTTAAAGATAGACTAAGATGTAATAACATTTTCTTCATTAATAAGTAACTCTTATAAATGTCTTTCTATTAAAAAAAGTCTTATTTTAAATATATCAAATAAACAACTTGGATATCTCAAAACGTGTACAGACATGTTCAGGTACAGGTAATTTATTGTGTGACTCATATTCAGATTATAAGCATTTTTTGGTAATGAGTCATTGCTTAATTAGCCGATTACTTACAATTTGGGCTATATTTGGTCATCTAACGCTAGTGAATGCGTCGGAAACGCTGAATGATAAAAAGGTATAAATTGCAATTAAAACTTTTCCTTCGTACTTTAACGGGCTTAGGACCGTCAAAATACAAACCTATATAATAATATAGGTATTGTATTAAGGCGTACTTAAAAAATTTGAACTACCTGTAACCCTAACGCTTAATTTATCTTTACATGCATGTTTTGTTTATTTATTTATTTTATACTTTATCACTTAATATGTATTTGATTTAGGGCAGGGATCTTGGCGTGCTTATCTGTTTTGGTCACTTTCTTCAATAATAAACGGCACTTGCACTATTAACAGTCTTTTAATTATAGTTCCACAACAAAACACACGCTTTTACAATTATTTTCACAGGTTAATTCACAGAGCAATGTTCGTGCGATCAAGATTCAATGTCAAGTCATTGTCACAATAAAATATCAGGGTATAATAAAAATAAACAATATTGTTCTACCCTACTTTGTCCTAATAAGTCATATGAAATGTAAAATACAACTTTTTATTTGACTACCCCAACAGTGGGTAGTCTTTGTTTACAAATGTAATACTTTGCTAGGGCTGTCGTCAACATAATATGAATAAATAAATAAATAAAACAAACACAAAAAATAAAACAAAGCGCATTTTTTTTCAGTACCTGTAAACTTAATAACTAAAGTAAACTATTATTTTACAAATTTAAATAAACTAGATTACAAACTTACAAACTTAAATAAACTAACATGAACGTGCGTATGTTACAATGTGAATTATGCTAGCGGATCTTGTGGGGGATTATTCTCAATGTCGACGTATACTTCTTCCTCATCAGCAACTTCTAAATCGAGTTCATTGGGTGAAACGTCATCCTTTAGAAGATTTTCGGCTTCTTCAAACCTCTGCTGCTTTTGAATTTTGGTGAACTTCGGTCTTATGTTCGTAATGTACGGATCGGAGCTGATAAGTAACTGGTGTAAAATATCTTCATTTGTTTGCATTCTGCCTATCTTTCTAGTATGCTTTTCTCTGATTGAACGAAAATCTTTGTTTCTTGCTTCTGAGGCTTCTTCGGACATCATACCAATTGGAATAAAAGAAAAATGCTGGCAAATACAGGGTGGGCCAATAATTTTTGCACTTTTAAAACATGAATAGAAATAAAACTACAACTGTTATTTTGTTGATTATATATTTAACGTTTTGAAAATTTAATGAAATTTATTTTTTAAAAATGACATCGTCGAGATGTGCACCGTCTCGTCGTTGGCACTCTAGCAATCGACTACGCAAACTTTGGAAAACTCGCTGACACATGCTGCGGGGGATCGCGGCTATCTCGTCGTGGATGTTTTGTTTTGATTGGGATATATTCGTCGGTTTATTAAGGTAGACTCGACTTTTCAGGTATCCCCATAAGAAAAAATCGCATGGTGTAAGATCCGGGCTTCTCGGAGGCCATGGAATATCACCTCTGCGAGAAATCAATTTATTCGGAAACATTTCTTTGACTACCGGTAAAGTCACATTTGACGTGTGGCATGTTGCTCCATCTTGTTGCATCCAGGTCCTGCTGTTGTATCCTTGAAATTCATGCAACTGCGGCGTCAAAAACTCTCGCAACATCTTGACATATTCCGCTGAATTCACAGTTACATTATCTCCTTGATTATTTTCAAAGAAATACGGACCAATTATGCCCTTTGCTGATATGGCAGCCCATACTGTCGTTTTAGGTGAATGAAGTGGCTTTTGGTGTTTAAGGCGAGGGTTTTCCCTGCTCCAATATCGACAATTGTGCTTATTCACGTGCCCGTTGATGTGAAAGTGGGCCTCGTACGTAGGAATCGTTGTTTTTGTAAAATTGTTTAACACAAAAAGCACGCTGTTGTCCCGTGAAGCGCTCCATCGTGACTAAAATTGCATGTAGCGACGCATAGTTTCCCGCCACCCGCGCACCCCTCCTTCCAACGGTATTCGAGAAATTTAGTGTTGCTATTTGCAAAAATTATTGGCCCACCCTGTATCTGCACCATGCACTAAAAGTTTATGTACACTCGAAGGCATGTAATACCACGAGTACTCGCTGACATAAAGTTCTGCTGTTTCTCTGCAATAAATTCAAAATTTTTCAATATCTACATTTCTCCCAGAAGATATTGCCTGCAAAATTACAGCAAATCTCTTAATCAAATTAGCATTAACTCCTGTTATCTCAGCTGACCTTTCGTAATCATTGAAAAACCGTCGAGCTGTATTGCCATCGTTTGTTGTCCCAAAGCCTTGTTTGACGATATCAATCATTAAGCCAGTTACAACAAAAAACTCATGCTGCGTTAACTCTTTTCTTGATTTTCGGAGCAGTTTGTCCTCACCCCGAGCCGCCCATTTTTTGAAATCTAAGTTGTAAGATATGTGCAAAATACATTCCATGCATCGCAACCACATGTGAAGTGAAGATAAACCATATTTGTACATATCATGGTTTTCTGGTTTGTTAAAAACGAGGTTCAAGTTGTTCATATCTTTCGGATTTGTTAAGCAAATGTTGCAATTGGCTGCAGACTGTGTCTGTGAAAGTGCCGTGCATACTTTGCCGTCGATCATCGTCATATGCAATTCATGAAATACTTCAAATTCGCCATCAAATAACTTTGTTGGTAGAAGGTTCTGAATTTCTTCTTGTAATGTTGCTTCTACTTGCTGAATATATTCTTTTGTTTCTTGTTTGAATTCGAACATAATTGGTCTGCAATAGTTTGTTGAAGAAGGGCGCGGATTTTCCCATACTATCACATCGTTGTCACTCATAAGGCGAAGTGGCACAAAACTAACCATAAATACAGAAGATTCTGAAAATATGTCACCAGTTGGTTTTTGTTTGTAACAACTTTGTGAAGAAGCTCCGTCACAGCCCCATTTACTAACTAGCTTCAAAACACCACCATTAATATTTGAACCAGTCACTTTCAAAATCTTCTCGGCAGTTAAATCTAGAACTGCCTGTAACTTAATTTTAGCTCCTGACTCCGATATCACAATGGTGCCGATTCCCTTGTTCACAAACTAAATTAAATTTAAGTTCAGTGCAACTTTTTCTTTCTATTTCAATAAGAAAAGGACAGAAGATACATTTTAGTTTAGTCCTGTCAAATTAATCAGCGGTTGACGTAAATTGACGTAATTTTAGTAGGCAAGTTTTAAATCACGTCTAAACTTGTATAGAGTAGTGACAGGCGCTGATTAATCTGACAGGACTAAACTAAAATGTATCTTCTGTCCTTTTCTTATTGAAATAGAAAGAAAAAGATGCACTGAACTTAAATTTAGATCAGTTTGTGAACAAGGGAATCGGCGCCATTATCTTCTTTTGCTGGATAGCATTCTTTCTTCTTCAACAGTAACTTCTGGTAAGATGGAAAAGCCGCTGTGCCATTTGTACTTAAAATGGACCTCAAAGTTAGATATTGCCATTTTGATAAACTCAATGCTGTGGCAAGAGCTAAGGTGTCTTCCTCGGAAATCGATTTATCAGAAGCTTTATATAAAAAGTCACTTACTTCTTGCACCTTTTCTGGCTTATTTGAGAGGCACTTAATAACTTTAGAACAAACAGTGCGCCCGTTTTCATTAAGTTTAGCAATAAGAGCATAGAACAGCTCTTCTTCGGAATGCTCCAAAAGAGACAAAGAACGTCTTTTCTTCTGCTTATTTGTTAAATCTTCGAATGGTCGTTTATTTCTAGTTCTGGGAGTATTTGTGGTAGCTTCTGATGTAGATGCACCCGCTTCCTCTTCGTACGATAAATTATGCTCTTCTACGTCTACTGAAATGTCCTCTATGGTATATTCTGGATCAAACAACATAGGAAAATTCACAGAAGTTAAAGTTGGCCACAAAATTTTAGACTCCAACCACTCCTTGTTTTTAACACCAAATCTTTCGTTTCTACCTGAATTGTCCCATCTTCTAGCTAGGTTTGACGTATAATTTTGGCAAAACTTTTTGATAATACTGAGCTCTTCGTTTGGAATTTCACTTGAAATACGATTTATAATGGTTTGACACAGTAAATCACTATTTTTAAGGCACCCACTATTACTCAAAAAAGAAAAAATGTCTAAATTAGTCACAAATGTAGTCATTTTGATACAAAAATGTTACAGGCAAATAAATAAAAGTTACAATGTGGTGATAGTTGATAAAAAATTGTGTTGTTTTTACGAGCACAAGACGCGTAATGAACAAAAACGGGTTCCGCTTGCCCTTATACTATTGATATATGACTCATTACCCAACTATCCCGTTACTTAATGGGGTAGTTAGATAATGGCTCATTACCTAACTACCTCATTACTTAATGGGGTAGTTAGATAATGAGCCAAATATTCTTGCAATTTGGATGAGTCACGAGAAAATAAAACATACTAAGATGTGCTCCTACATAAATACCGCAAAACTACAAAGGGAATTTTTAATTGCAATTTATATACCTATTCATCATTCAGCGTTTTCGACGCGTTCGACTAGATGACCAAATAGAGCCGAAATCGTCACTTATAGGGTAATTAAGCAATGACTCTATACAAAAAAAAATTTACATACGAGTCACACAATAACTTACCTGTACATAAACATGTCTGAACACGTTTTGAGATTTCCTTGTTTGTTTATTTGATACTGATAATTTCATATATTTGTAAGAGTTACTCTACAAGCTGCGCTAAGTTTTATTTTGAATACGTTTGAATCTTGGAAGATAAAGACAAAATTAGAATTTTTTTATACAAAAAATATTTAAAGTGCCTGTAACTCAAAAGGAGCACAAAATCGCAGAAGAGTGTCTATGACAAAGTAGTGAGCAATTAGCATCTCTACAAGCTGCTTTAAGTTTTATTTTGAATACGTTTGAATCTTGGAAGATAAAGACAAAATTAGGATTTTTTCATACAAAAAATATTTAAAGTGCATGTAACTCAAAAGGAGCACAAAATCGCAGAAGAGTGTCTATGACAAAGTGGTGAGCAATTAGCTCTTCTACAAGCTGCGCTAAGTTTTATTTTGAATACGTTTGAATCTTGGAAGATAAAGACAAAATTAGGATTTTTTCATACAAAAAATATTTAAAGTGCCTGTAACTCAAAAGGAGCACAAAATCGCAGAAGAGTGTCTATGACAAAGTGGTGAGCAATTAGCTCTTCTACAAGCTGCGCTAAGTTTTATTTTGAATACGTTTGAATCTTGGAAGATAAAGACAAAATTAGGATTTCTTTCATACAAAAAATATTTGAATATATTTTTTTCTCTGAAAATACGGCTTATTTGGCAAAAACTCAATCTATAAAAGTGATTTGTAATTGCATCAGCTGTCTACAAAAAAAAAATCAGCCGAATCCGTTGACCTTCTGTCAAAAATTTCTTAATGTCCACTTTTTTATCATTCGGGACCAGTGTGTGACGTCAGAGAGTCGTGTTACAGATTTTCGCGTCAATATTGAGTTTTTTCGTCGAAATGAAAAATCGTATTACGTTTTGTTATTGGAAGTTTTGATGGATTTTAACGGAAAACACAAAAAAGGTTTGATGTGAGCTTCTATTTTTTAACGGTTAGTCATAGATGTCAAGATTCAAATAACAGGAATTTTGAGAACTGGTTTTAAGTTGCTGCCTCGTTGGTCTAGTGGCCGCAAACGCTACTGCTCAGCATGAGGTCCTGGGTTCGATTCCCGGTCCGGGCAAAATGTTATTGGGTTTTCCATCTGGAATACCTCAGTAGCAGCCCGGAGTTTGGATTTGTGCCCGGTTGATGACAATAGGTTTGTATTATATGGCCGCAGCCCAGTTTGGATTTGTGCCCGGTTGATGACAATAGGCTTGCCCCCTATTACATGTGACTTAAATGTAACTGGCGAAGTGTGGGCGTACTATAGATACACTTCTGCCCAACTCTTCGGGGAATACCGGCGTAAACTTATGGTTTTATGTTGCTAAAAATAAAACAGTTTTTTTGTTGAAACTATTATTACTTTTCGTTAACTGTTTCCTTTTGGCGATGTTTTGTGCCCGTTCAGCCTAAAACCCGTGTAGGTTTCAGGACTAACGGGTAATCACCTTAATTTGACTTTAGGAACCTGTTTGCAATAGGGTCTTACACCCATTTTTGAAAAGTGTCTTGTTTTTATTCAATCGATAAGTGCCATAAAAATGTATTTAAATTTTACATTTTCAAATTTAGCGCGTAGTTTGACGAAAACAGTGGATGCCATGTTGCTCTGTGGTCATGACGTCACTTGGCTATGTAAACAAATGCGCTGAACTATTATCTAACTATCAGTTGACAGTTGACTCGTTTTAGTTTACACAGCCGTATGACATGGCGGCTACTATTTCATGGTGTTTTTTAACAGATTAGAAAAACTGAAAACGTTGAATTGAATTTTAAAATTTATATTGTTATTTTATGAACTAAAACTAACATTTTCCGACTCCTTTTTGCCTAAACTATCTGAATAATATATTTGTAGAATTTTTCTCGTATATAGTAAAATACCCTATTCCATCATATTCTGTGAAATATGATGAAAAATCAAACAAAACCTCAGGCGCAGACGAAGCTGAACTTTTAATTGAAGACGGCTACCTTTCGCGTCTATACGCGAACTTCTTTAATAATTACTGTCTGCGGGTACAAATTTGGACTAAGTGGTAAAGGAATCGCGATTTACTGCAAAAAGACAACAGTTATAGTTGGTGGTGTAGCAGTCGGCAAAAACATCCGTAACTATTGAAACATCCGGCAAGATTCAATCCCATGAAAAACATAAATGTGAATTGAGAGCCAAGTTCAATATTATGATATATGCCTTGGTTGTTGACTTCAACGACAAAAGAAGTGAGATCTAAATGGGTGCCAAGTTCAATGGTCAGTTCTGAAATTTATTTATAACAAATTAAAATATCATTTCTTCATATAACTTAGGATAATAATTATATACGAATTATTATGTTCGAAGGCTAGTTTCAACCAGCAAGCCAAATTTTTGGAATAATAAAATAAGAACCGACCAGTAACAGGTTTAGAACTTGCGAAGGCTATAATATAATTCGTATATGAAAACTAGCCAAGTCAGACCTTAGGCTACAATATATTATCCTAAGTTATAAGAAGAACTGATATTTGATGTTGTTATAAATAAATTTCAGGACTGACCATTGAACTTGGCTCTCATTTCACATTTATGTTTTTGATGGGATATCATTACTTTTTGTACATAAATTATTAGTAGGTACTTATTTATAACAAAATTAATACCAAATGGTTTTTGTTAAACTACTGTATTTTCCTACGTTTACGGGTAATAATTGACTTTTTGTGTTATTTTCTTGTACCGTTGAATTGTTCGAGTGAATGGCCCATTCAGTATCCGGATTTTTTTTACGCGTTTTCTGTTTATACTTAATTTGGCCAAGTCGGGGCGGTATAACGTGCGCAGACGGTTGTACTCTACAATAGAGCTCTCATGTGCCTTGATTTGACTTGGATCTAAATTGATAAGATGTACTCCATCTAAAGTTTTAACTCTATAGAGTCCAACGTAAGCCTGTCCAGAGGAGCTTATGTCGAGAAGAGCACTGTCAAGGCTAAGGCCTTGTGGGGTGCGTGCAGAAAACCTCCTCGTGTGCCTGATTGCTGCTGGTTCCCTGCGAATACGTTCGGGGGAAAGAGCAGTCGTCGGGTCGGTGCATCCTGGGCACGGTCAATAGTTTCTCCATGTTTCGGAGAGGGTATTGACCGTGGCGAATTTCTGCGTGGCGGGGAGCTTTATGCTCGATCGTCGGTCGCCCACTCCCCTCTCTGCTTACAGAGGGCAGGTCGAGTGGGCGAAGAGTGGCGGTGCTTGCTGTGCACTTACCCTGCCAGCGAGCAAGCAGCGGGAGAATGATTCTTCTGTCTGCAACCGTCGAAATCGTAATCCGTAAAGAGACCACAGTCATGTTTTGTGGCTTGGAACGGGACGAGGATCTTGGCTTGATCGCCCGGATCGCGAGGAAGATAACCTCTATAAAAATTCCTCTAATATCAAGTTTTGGTGCGCGGCGAGGATATGAATGGCTGAGGAGTAGTGTCATCTGCAACTTCCGAGTTGTAGGCGGCGCATCAGTCGTTAGCGCACCCCCAGCCAGGGTACCAGTGGACCCCCTGGTTGGGTTATAAATGTACACTTGCCTAGGGACAGGGGGTGAACCTAGGTGTACTTTTTATATCCCCCATACTCGTGGGATTAAAGTATGGAATTAAATAATAAAAACAACAACCAAAAGACGAAAAGTCAAGTGGAGGAGAGTGATGCAGGGTCGGAGTCCGACGCTGCATCTAGCGCAAAGGGCTCAGGTCGGAGCTCGGTGCAAAAGGAGGTGGTTGGCAGGAACCGTGAGTCCATTAGGACTCGCAAGCGCCCCAACTCGGGGTCGTCCTCCGACGAGTGGGTCTTGAGCCAGAAAGAGCGGCAAAAGATCCACTCCAGCCGGCGGGGGGGGCCCGAGGAGGGAAAGTCGTGGATAGAGGGTCCACCACCAGGGAGGTTGGCGAGCCTAGCAGAGCCAGTCCAGCCAAGCCAGCCCAGCGAGCCGAGAGGCGCCACCTCTCAGAGGTTTCAGGTGGTGAACCGGATGCCGCTGGCGGCTCCAATTTAGAGCGTGTCGACAGCTTTGCGGAGGTCGTGGCCAGCGCAATCAAGGCAGTATCCGTAAAGAGGCTCAGGTCCTCTAAGGATCAGGCCATAGCCGCGGCCACGGCCTCTATTGTGGCGGCAGCGGAGGCCCTTCACGTCGGGCCTCCCCAGGACAGTATGTCCGAGATGCGGGCGGAGATCGCCCGCTTGACAGCCGCCATGGAGCTTCTCCGAAAGGAGAACGAGAAGCTCCGGGCGGACCTGGCTGGGCTCCGAGGAGACGGCCCCCGGATGGGGCCGCAAGGGGGGCAGCAGCAGCAGCATGGACAGGGACGGCCCGTGCCTGTAGAGGACCGGATTTTGACCCTTGTGCGGCAGGAAATGGCTTCCCTGCAGAGTCGTTTCTCCGCCCTGGAGGCCATCGTCCTGCGCCCCCCGTTGGCGGCGAGCCAGCCGCCCTCTGGCCAGCGGAAACCGGCCTCGTTTACAGCCGCGGCAGGTGCCACGGTCAAACGGGGCTCGCCGGGGCAGCCAAAGGGTGCGGGTGCTGCGCAGGCGGCGAAGGCTCCAGCACCAGCGGCGAGAGCTCCAGCCCCGACGGCGAGGGCTCCGACCCTGGCGGCGAGGGCATCGGCCCAGGTGGCAAGACGGCCGCCCCCGCCTCCTAAATCTCTTCCGGCCGATGCCGAATGGCAAGTAGCCGGAGAGAAGAGGAAGGCGGCTAAGGCAAAGAGGGCGGCCAAAAAGAGGGAGAGGCGGCAGCGGCGCAAGGAGCGCACCGCCGCGGCTAGGCTCCGCGCCCCGAATTCCGCAGCTGTAGTGATCACACTACAGCCGGATGCGGAAAAGAAGGGCGTGTCCTATAGGACGGTGATGGCGAAGGTGGGTGAGGCGGTGCGCCTGGAGGAGCTCGGCGCAGCAAAAGGCCTCAAAATGAAGGTGACGGCGACTGGGGCCCGAATGGTGGAGGTCCCCGGTAGGGCCAGTGGCCCGGCCGCTGACGCCCTGGCCGAAAGGCTTAGGGCGTCACTAAATGCGGACGAAGTCCGAGTGTCCAGGCCCACCAAATGCGCTAGCATGCGCATCACGGGCCTGGACGACTCCGCGACTGAAGAGAAGGTGGTCGCCGCAGTGGTTAGGACCGGGGGGTGCTCTGCCGAGCAGGTGAAGACAGGCATCATCCGTCCTGACTCCACGGGGCTGCAAACCGTTATGGTGAGCTGCCCCGTGTCGGTGGCCAGGAAAGTTACCGGGGAGGGCCAACGGCTATTGGTGGGCTGGGTTTCCGCGCAGGTGAAACTGCTGGAACCCAGACCTCTGAGGTGCTTCCGCTGCCAGGTGGGCAACCACGTGCAAGCGAATTGCACCTCGGAGGTGGACCGCAGCGGTCTCTGCTACCGCTGTGGTCAGCCCGGGCACAAGGCCGGCTCTTGCAACGCCACGCCGCACTGTGCCGTATGTGCGGCGGCTGGAGAGCCGGCCGAGCACCGGATGGGGGGCAAGGCCTGCGCCCCACCCACCAAAGCCAGGGCCAGAGGCAAGCCCTCCGCCACCGCCGTCACCGCCGCAGCCGCCACCACTGCCACCGCCGCTGCCGCCTCCAACACCACCGTCGTCGCCGCTGCCACCGTGGCCGCTGCGGCAGGCCCCTCTCAGGGGGCTGGGAAGGAGGCCCAAGAGGGGGCTGACATGGAGTGCCATTAATGGCCCTATTACGCCTCCTCCAGGCGAACATCAACCACTGCGCCGCCGCTCAGGATCTGTTGCTCCAGAGCATGGCGCAGTGGTCGATTAACATCGCCGTGGTCGCTGAGCCGTACTTTGTCCCGCCCAGGGATGACTGGGTGGAGGACCTGAGCGGCTCAGTGACCCTAATTTCGTCGGCCGCCGCCGGTACCCCGTCCCTCGAGGCCGTCAAGAGAGGACGGGGCTGCGTAGCCCCGGGGAGATTGTCGTGGTAGGGGTCTACTTCTCTCCGAACCGAACTCTTGCCGAGTTCCACAACTCCCTTGCGGAGTTGAGAGACGTCGTCGTCGGGTTTGGTTCCCTCCCCGTGTTCGTCCTCGGGGACTTCAATGCCAAGAATCTGGCTTGGGGTTCCCGGTTAACGGACACACGGGGCAGGATGGTGGAGGACTGGGCTCTAGAGACAGGCCTGGTCGTCCTAAACCGGGGTTCTGTCCCCACGTGTGTGCGGATGCGGGGTGAATCAGTGGTGGACATCTCGTTCGCCAGCCCCGCTCTGTCGCCGCGTGTAGTTGACTGGCGTGTCATGGAGGGGGTGGAGACCTATTCCGATCACCGGTATATCCGGTTCGACGTCTCCGCCCAGACCTCGGACGCGCCGGTCCGACGGGCCCAGAGTGGTCCGCGGTGGGCGCTGAAGCAGCTGGACCGGGAGCTCCTCCTGGAAGCCTCGATCGTGCAGGCCTGGGTGTCACCACCGGACAGGCCTGCCGACATCAACGTCGAGGCGGAGTGGTTCCGGGAGGCCATGTCCGACATATGTGACGTGGCAATGCCCCGGGTCCAGCCTAGACGTGCCTCGCGCCAGGTGTACTGGTGGTCGCAGGAGCTGACGGCTCTGCGCACTGCGTGCGTGGCTGCGCGACGCCGGTACACCAGGCACCGCAGGCTCCGTATCAAACCTCCGGATACGGAAGCCATTCAGGCGGAGCTGTACGAGGGGTACAGAGCGGCGAAGACCGCCCTCCAAGCGGAGATCCTGCGGGCCAGGGGTTTGGCACGCGAGGAGTCGCTGGGGACTCTGGACTGGACAGGGACCCGTGGGGACGCCCGTACAAGGTGGTGCGGGATAAACTCCGCCCATGGGCTCCCCCGCTAACGCAGAGTCTCCGGCCCCAGCTTGTGGAGGACGTGGTGAGCGCTCTGTTCCCTTCGCGAGGGGAACACTCCTCCCCACCTATGGCTCCGCCTACTGCGGTGCCTGATGCGGACCACACCGCCGACGACGACGACGATGCTCCGGAGGTGACCGAGTGAGAAATGAGAGCGGCGGTACGCAGGCTTAATGCCAAAAATACCGCCCCAGGACCCGACGGCTTACCTGGGAAGGCCTGGGTCCTGGCCTTGGAGGCTCTCGGGCCTCGACTTAGGGGGCTCCTAAGCGCATGCATGGAGAGGGGCCAGTTCCCGCTTCGCTGGAAGACGGGGAAACTGGTCCTTATAAAGAAGGCAGGGCGCCCTGCGGACTCTCCGTCCGCTTATCGGCCCATCGTGCTGCTCGACGAGGTGGGCAAGCTCTTTGAAAGAGTCATTGCAGACCGCCTAGTCGGCCAGCTGGTGCGGGTGGGGCCGGATTTGGCGGAGAGCCAGTTTGGTTTCCGCAGACGCTGGCGCTCTACGGTGGACGCCATCATGCGTGTGCGAGCCCTGACGACGGGGAATGCTGTTGCCCAGGGTGGGGTCGTCTTGGCGGTGTCCCTAGACATCGCCAATGCCTTCAATACCCTGCCCTGGAGTTGCATCAGGGAGGCACTCCGGTATCACCGGATGCCGACCTACCTCTGTCGTGTGGTCGAGGCCTATTTGACGGACAGGGCCGTCATCTACCCCGGTCACCAGGGAGTGTGGAACCGGCAAGAGATGTCGTGCGGTGTCCCACAGGGATCGGTCCTGGGGCCGCATCTGTGGGACATCGGATACGACTGGATGCTGCGCGCTGACCTCCCTAGCGGCGTCAGCGTAGTGTGCTACGCTGACGACACGTTGGTCCTGGCGCAGGGGAGGTCGCACCAGGCGGCGGCCGAATTAGCGGCACGCGGGGTTGCGACAATCGTCGAAAGGATCCGGCAATTGGGACTCGAGGTGGCCCTGCACAAGTCCGAGGCCATGTGTTTTCATGGTCCTCGGAACGCGCCACCGTTGGGGTCCCAAATAACGGTAGGAGGGGTTTCTATCGGCGTCGAGTCGACGATGAAGTACCTGGGACTCGTCCTCGACAGCCGGTGGAACTTCGTGGAGCATTTCCGACGTTTGGCTCCCAAACTGGAGCGGGCGGGCGCTGCATTGAAGCGGCTCCTGCCCAATCTAGGGGGTCCAAACGCCTCCTGCCGGAGGCTCTACGCGGGGGTCGTGCGGTCTATGGCCCTCTACGGGGCACCTGTATGGGCGCGCTCTCTGGCGCTGCGGCCAGCCCGCCGGTTGAGCGCGGCCCAAAGGGTCATGGCCATCCGGATGGTCCGAGGATACCGCACGGTCTCCTGTGAGGCAGCGAGCCTCCTTGCCGGATTGCCGCCATGGGATCTGGAGGCAAAAGTCCTCGCGCACGTATGGGAGTGGCGCGAGGAGGCGAAACGCCGGGGCGTAAGCCCGCTGCCGCGAGAAATCGCGGCACAGCGGACGGAGCTCCGGCGGGATCTCATGGCGTCATGGAAAGTACGGTTGTTGCAACCCAGTGCTGGGCACGCCACGATTGCGGCGATAAGTCCCCTCTTTGAGGAGTGGCTGGAGAGGCGCCACGGCGTCCTCACCTTCCGCGTGACGCAGGTCCTCACCGGACACGGCAGCTTCGGGAGGTTCCTGTGTCGGATAAGGCGGGAGGAAACGTCCGGGTGTCACCACTGTGTGGATCGCCTGGAGGACACGGTGGAGCATACGGTGGAGGTCTGCCCGGCTTGGGCAGAGCACCGCCGTGTCCTCGTGGAGGCGATCGGCGGCAGAGACCTCTCGCGTCCGGCCCTGGTTCAGGCCATGGTACGGAGCGAGAGGGCATGGGCAGCCGTCACCTCCTTCTGCGAAGCAGTAATGCTCGCAAAGGAGGAGGCGGGACGGTTGAGGGAAAGGCAAGTTTCGCGCCCTCTCGCCCCTAGCCGCCGCAGGAGACGCCCAGGGCGTCGGGAATCCCGGGCGGATTTCCGGCCACCGTAGGCGTGGGCTTGCGGACGGTGAGCAATGGGTAGCTCACCGTCCGGTAAGGACTAGGCCCGGGTCGACGGCGCGTCGTATTCCACGCGCGCCTCAAAGAGATGTCGTCAGCACAAAAGTAGGGGTCCACTAGGGCCGATGCCTGCCGGGGTCGCGGGAAGGTACTTATGGGTCACCGAGGCCCCCGCAACACAGGCAATAGGAAGGAATACGGGTGGGTTTTAGTCAGTAAGAGTCTGACACACCCTCCCGCTCCGCCCAGAGCGGGAGAAGTTATTTGATGATTTCCCACCCTAAAAAAAAAAGGCTAAGGCCTTGTGATTTGTGGATAGTAATAGCATATGCTAAGCAAATAGGGAATGGACTTGACTCGTTCTAGTTCGTTAATTAAATTATGTTTAAATTGTATTGTAATTTTACGTGCGCTATTGCTGTTGTCGACGTCGCAATGTACCTTCTCTATTTTTCCAATGGATCTGTTTACCAGTCCTCTACTGACATCTACGTTTCTTCGCAACATTACACGTGCACCTATTTTTATCGTGACGACATTTTCTAAGCCAGCAGTTAGCGACGAATCATCCTCGTTATTTTTGAGTACTTCATTTGCTCGTTTTTTTAAATACCGTGGACAGTCTATTTCGTCTATCGAATTTAATTTAATTTCTGATAGCTCCATACTTGCCAATATCGCAATATTAAAATGGTTACACGTATTTTTAGTGGGAAATAAACATACAGCAGTCTAAAATAAGATAAGATTTCTTTAAGCCGGTCGTTTTGATTTTTAGCGGTTAATTTGAGGAGTTGATTAGATAAAGTGTAACTGTCTTGTCTTGTGACTATACCCATTCTTGAACGATTCAACATTTCGCCGAAAAGTTGGTCGTTTTTTTGCCTCATATTTACAGTTAATTCCTCATAACAAAATAGTTCTTTCCATAAATTTGGAGCACTAAGGGATCTTGCCTTTACCAGACGTACTTACTAAAATAATTGTAATAATAATATAACCACAAATATATAAGTATTTTTTAAGAAAAACTATGAATTTCGTAGCCACAAATCGCAACCTTACAACGTGAAAACTGGACAGCAAGACGGCGCTCACGTTTATGAGCGCGGCTGCCACTCGCTCGGACACGTTTGCGTAAAGGTTTAATCGCACCGTTCTCAGCCCGCTGCTCCGGCGTTGTACCGCGCGCCGTGTACCGAAATGCCTATATTGTTTAATAATTATTTATAAGTCCCTTACACTATTGATGTGCGCTAAATATTGAAACAATAAGTATTACTAAATCCCAGTTAATAACGTACTAAAACGGTAATATACGGATTAAAAAAAAATAAGGGTGGTATTCAACTCGTTATATATTCACGTGAAGACCTTAAAATCCACATAAAGACTGGCTGTCATAAGTTTTGATTGCTGATTCTTACATTATTACAGTTATAGGCACTAAGTATAAGTTAAGCGTTCTTAATAGAATCTATTAAGTGAAAAATTATAATAAAATGATACAAAATTTACCAGTTTCTGGTTTATTCCTTTGTATTCACCTAATAACCTATCTACATGCCAAATTTTAACTTTATAGGTCATCTGGAACTGGGTTAGAGTTTTGATCTATAGGTCAGTCAGTGATAAAATGACGATTTTTGGACGTTAATATCTAAATAACCGTTTCAGATGTGTTTATGAAATTTGGAGCACATATGTATCTCGCAAGTCTGAATATATGAGCCAAATTTGACACGCTTATGTGAAATAGTTTTTGAGTTATGAGGGGGTCAAAAGTGGCTCCAAATGGTTCGTGTAATATTACACACGGTGCTGCTCGCCAGTTTTGTTACTTGAACTTGGCTTGACACGCTACGTGTCTAGCCAAGTTCTCAATCTCTCGGGACACACCAACTCTCAAGAGAGTAATAATATTTCATATACAATTCATTATATATAATTAATTATATATGAAATATTATTTCATATGATATTTTTATTTATATTATTTATTAAATATATATATGTCATAATATGATACATATGTAATAATTATTTCGTAGTGTTAATTACTTTGCATACGATTTATATATAATATAGAACAGACAGGTGTGCTGCTGGGGAGCACACCTGTCTGTTCTATTGTTGCGCCACTTCTTCTTCCCAGCTAAAGCACTAGGAAGTGGTGAAGGGCGGGCGTTTTTGGGGGACTGTCTTATGTAATTTTGCTGACTCTCAACCTAGTTTGAAATGACTTTTGATTGATTTGATTTTTATTTATGTTTTATATTAATTCACTGACAGACAAGGCCCACCCCAAAACGCTGGTTTAAAAGGCATGAAGTTTTGCACATAAGTTCCTTATATTACGCAACTGAGACTTCCTAAAGAGGTTAAAGAGATGAAAGTTTGTATGGAACTTCGTCATTTTGCCAATGGGAAATCGGGCACATGGCTTTATCTCATAGGTCGAGGCTTGATTTGTTAAAATGTAGTCAGCAAATGTATTCGACGATCTCCGTCATTATGAAAAAGTGGAAAATAATTTGAACAGAAGCTTACGTCATAAAAAATGATAAGCAAACACTATGGAAATACGTCTTGTTATATATAAAAGCAGTACGTTTGATAGCGCATGATTTGTCTTCAAAGCCGATGACGATGATGGATAGATCACCGCAATATACCTAGGCAATGGACTTAAACTAACACTAGATAGTTTACTTCATGTGATATAACGCTGATGCAGTGACGTCACTTATAGTAGGACAAAACATTCCTTTGCCATCATTTGTTTGAGTAAGTTTTGTTTATATTTTACAACACCTCCTTTATTGAGCATATCTGCCATTGAGATATTCGGCTAAAACCCGTACCATACCACAAACTATCAAATTTTCTTACTCATTTTTGAACTTAACCATCAACATTTTAAGGTTTAAAATCATTTGGAGAAATACGACAGTTTAGTATAACCTGATGATTTGGTCATGTTGAGAGGATGAATGAAAGGCGACTAACAAAAGGTATTTACAAGGCAGATGTGAGTTGAAATGCCGGGAGGGGACGCCCCAGAAAGAAAAGACAACCCAGAACATCTCAGAAGATTCAACACCCCAGAAAGAGGTCACTATATGTAGTGACCTCATTAATGATGTTCTTCAAAAAGTCCAGGTGCGTATGCGTAGTACTCGCACCGGCGTGCGTGTATGACCAGATGTATGAACGTAAACGAAGCAAAAGGAGTATGTAAGGAGCGTAGCAGGTTGCGTTCTATAGTTTCTGCCTACCTCCATGGGAAGAAGGCGTGAGTTTATGTATGTAGTATAACCTGATGTGCTGTTGATTGTAATTCGAATGGATTCATGTTTAATATGTAATCATCTACACTACACTTCTCTTTTCTTTTATTTTCTCTTCTTCTTAGGATCGTATCATTGTCTTTTGCCTCCATGTTTTCTAGCTACTTAAGCTCAGTACTAAGGCATTTTTTTGTGTGATTAGTAAAATTACTTATTGTTTCACCTACTGCTAGACTTTTCATCTTTTTGTCTGGATTTTGTCCTTTCATTACCATCTGTCTCCATCTATCTCCAGCTGCAAAAATTCAACACTTGTCTTATTAGATCAACAATGTTTATTCCTACCTCCATTGGCTTCTCAGTTCTCTGGTCTTGTATAATACTAATATTTAAATTCACTGCTTCGTATTTAGACTCCAACGTCATACATTTATGATCTCTGTAAACACAAAAACCGATTTCAGTCGGACATTTATTTACTACAGCCGTTTAATCTTGACCTAGTGTTTAGATAAACGGAGGCCTGTCTATCTAGCTGGCTGAATTGATTTTAATAAGGTGTATACCTTGAGGAGTTTGTTTCGGTAATTTATTAACACAAGGTTGCACTTTGTCTGTGCATTTTCCATCATCTCTACTTTGTGGAGTTATAAAGACTAGACTATACACTAAAAACAGTGATATTCACAATATTAACACCAGAAATAAGGACAAATTACGAGCTCCATTTCACCGGCTTTATAAGGTTCATAATTCATTTGTTGGGCTTGGTATAACTTTTTATAACATGCTACCCTCTTGTTTGCTAGATTTGCCTTTTAATGCGTTTAAAACTAAAGTAAAATCCAACCTTTGTTCAAAGGCAATTGTATCAATTTGTTTGGGGGTCTGTCTTATGTAATTTTGACGTTCGAAAAGAACTGATTCTCAACCTAGTTTGAATAAATGACTTTTGATTTGATTTGATTTGACTAAACTCTAGTTAAACTTGCCTTTAAACATACACACATGTTCACCACTAACATGTTGAAAGTTTTTTCCGTGTTCAGCTGTTTGGCTTGTTACACCTGTGTCTAAAATTATCCACACCGACACACCAATTGCTTAACACATTTTCAATTTAATCCCTAATCCAATGATTCATAGCTTTGAATAAATCGTCTGCTCATCAACGGAAATAACGCATTGAATATTGTTGAACTGTCAACTTGAATGGCATTGCCATTTTGTGTTAATTGCCCCGCCAACCAAATCCCTCTTTTGACAACTGTAGAATGTTTTTGAAAATATTTTCGTTAGCAATTCCATTTTTAACTTTTTGGTAACATTAAATAAATCAAGAAAACCGGCATTCCCGTAGACTTGATGTTTCATAAGATTGCCTCTTTCTCCTTTGTCGCTTCCGCGCTCGCTACCATTTGTGCCATAAGCCACTACCTAGCGACTGGGGTAAGTTGATATCGCATCGGGAACAGCAATTAAATTCCGTACCTATCAATGTCCTGTTCAGGGCATCTTCTGAAGTTCATTTTAACTTTTAGAAACCATATTGATTTGTTTCTTTTGTCTTTTAAACAAGACATAAAATAAAACAATGGCTCTTAGTTTTCAAAGAAATGTTTTAGGTTTTGTTTTCATTCAATGTGGCGGAAAGAAATGGAAAATTGCGAGTGAAATGGAAATTCTTAGTAAAAGCGTTGGGGATGGACGCAGAGTAATTATAATGGAATTGTTGTAAATGTTAATTTATCAGTAGCAGCCCGGAGTCTGGATTTGTAACCGGTTGATGGCAATAGGCTTGTCCGTATTACATGGGACTTAAACATAACTGGCGAAAACGATCAAGTACTTTTTTTTTTTGGGCGGGATATTATCAAATAACTTCTCCCGCTCTGGGCGGAGCGGAGGGTGTGTCAGACTCTTATAGACTAAAACCCACCCGTGTTCCTTCCGTTGCCTGTGTTGCCATGGGCCTCGGTATCCCTTCCGGACTTTCCCACGATCCCGGCAGGCATCGGACCTAGTGGTGACGACATCTCTTTGAGGTGCGCGTGGATCACAACGCGCTGTCGACCCGGGCCTGGTGTTTACCGGACGGCGAGTTAATCATTGCTCACCGCCCGCAAGCCCGGGCCTACGGTAGAAACCCGCCCGGGATTCCCGACGCCCAGGGCGTCTCCTGCGGCAGCTAGGGGCGAGAGGGCGTGAAATTTGCCTATCCCTCAACCGTCCCGCCCATGCCCTCTGGCTCCGTACCATGGCCCGAACCAGGGCTGGCCGCGAGAGATCTCCGCCGCCAATCGCCTCCACGAGGACATGGTGGTGCCCAAGCCGGTCAAACCTCCACCGTATGCTCCACCGTGTCCTCCGGGTGATCCACACAGTGGTGATACCCGGGCGTTTTCTCCCGCCTGATCCGACACAGGAACCTCCCGAAGCTGCCGTGTCCGATGAGAACCTGCGCCAGGCTGAAGGTGAGGACGCCGTGGCGCCTCGTGGCGCCTTCTCAAAGAGGGGCTTTGAGAAGTGGCTAGAGAGACGCCACGGCGTCCTCACCTTCAGCCTGGCGCACTTATCGCCGCATTGTGGCGTGCCCAACATTGGGTTGCGACAATCGCAACGATCGAGTACTGGCGCGACCATCGCTTTTAGATAGGACGCGGCGTTAGAATTTTGCTCATTTATTGAAAAAAAATCTCGTGGAGATTATTGATTATGTTCTTCTTGCTGACTACTAACTACGACGAAATAGCAAACTAACAGGCTGGTAATAGAAAATCCTGACATAATACTAAAAAGTGAAGCACAGTTTAGGGTATTTGACTACTATCAAAGAAATACATGAATTAATACTTATTTTAAATATGTTACCAAAAAGAGAAGTTTTGTGAAAAAAAAAAAATCTGTGGAAAAATGGAGAAGTTAAACGCTTTTGAAATTATTCTTCTATCCTTGTCACACAAAACGATCATTGTACTGAATGGCGCGAAGTTGCTATGGCTGCGCTGTGACGTCAGATGCTAGTAGTGCTGTTTCTGTCTAGCATAGACTTTAGAACGCAAACAACTTCGCCATTTTTTAGATATTGAAACTTTTTTTTTTTTACTGTGGCTTATTTTTTTCCTATTTTCTCCCCAAGTAGGTTTTTCTTTCATTCTACATCCATTACAACCATCCCTCTAATCATGTCCTATTCAAACACTTCTCTCAATTTTCTTGCAACTGATTCTACAATCAGTCAGAAAGACTACTCCTTACCAGTTTTGTTAAGGTTCAATTTGCTTTATAGAATCTCTCATTATATCATCTGACAAATTAAAGAGACTCGTTTGTAAGAAAATGAAGCCCAATAATACGTTTTTAAGGTAGGAATTTGTTTGATTCATGAAAATGTCGAAGTCAACATATGTACTTTCGTCTCTAAAATAAGTTGAAAAGTGACTTTATTTGATTAAACTGTTTTATTAAATAAATATTTAAGTAAAAGGCAAAGAAAACTTCAAGAAACAAAGAAAGAAAGGAATTGTGTGTATTTTAGATTTGTTTGGACAAATTTTGTATTAGTTTATGTACAACAATCAAGTTATTTGGCCAATACTAGGAAAAACAATCCGCTGACTGATGGAAATAAATCGTGAAAAATAATATTATACCATCATTATCCTGCCGTTATCGTAATTTAGAACTCATATAAATAATAACATATTTATGTTAATATTTCTGCTAAACATAACCTTCCACATTTATCTATAGGTACCTATTATAATTAGACAAAAATTTATAGTTATATGAATCATCATAATAATATTACAAATGCGAAAATGAGTTTGTTTGTTTAATACGCTTTTACGCTAAAACGGCTGAACGGATTTGGATGAAATTTGGCACATGGATAGACCATGACCTGGGTTAGGAGTTAGGATACTTTTTATCTAGAGTTATGTGGATAAAACCGCGGGGCGCAGCTGGTAATAATATAATCCCAAGCCAATAACAGAATTGATAAAAGGTAACTACCTTTTATCAATTCTGTTATTAAATAACTATTAACTAATAGTTATTTAGATAAGTTGATAAAACAATAGTACTACTGACAATAGTGCCCTAAATTGATGCTGACTATACCTACGCAATAAATATTATAGCATAGCGTCTTATAATGTTCCCACTGCTGGGACAAAGGCCTCCTCTGTTCGAGAGGGAATGGGCTTCAATCTACCACGCGGGCTCAGCGCGGTCTTCGATTTTTGGTCTAGAATCAAAAATTGAAGACCGCACTGAGTCGCGTAATATTAATTTCTTTTTTATGTTATCACTAGATGCGCCCCGCGGTTTTATCCACATAACTCTCGATCCCGTGGGAATATCGAGATAAAAGTATCCTATGTGTTAATCCTGATTATAAACTATCTGTGTGCCAAAGGCGAGCGGCAGGCTTGTATGGGACTGTCGTACAGCTAATAAAATTTCGTGTTTTGGGATATTTTTATTTTAATTGGTAGTTAATACGATAGACAAGCCCTTTTTAAATTCTTGGATTTTTAGAACTTGGGACGTAAAAGTTATAACCAGTTTTATTTTTTAAGGTTATGTACTAGTGTACCAATGTAGATTGTTACTTATAGGCACATAAACATTGTTTCGGTATTAAAGTATATGTTCTAGATTGCGTGTCGCTATTTTTGTAGTGTTTTACTTAATATCAAGTAGATAATTGAGATGAGGATCGTACCTACTCAGCGGAGTGCATTAGGAGATACCTATTTCCAGCAGCTGACTGCAACAGTTTGATAATGTTGAAGTCATGATGGAGTTTTGAGTGTAGGTAAATAAAACAATACAGTTAATAGTATTTTTTAAGTATATTTATTTTATTTGTTATTACTTCATCTAAGAAGGCAGGTCGGGTAATACCCTCATGGCGAGCATAGCTTAAATACCAACATAACTGCGTTTAGTTTACGACTAAATTACGGGTAGTTATTAAAATCTTTTTTTAAATATTATTAATTAATCCGAACTTCTAAAAATAGTACACTTACATGAAAATAAATGGCTTAGTTGCCTTAATATGAGGTACAAATTCTATAACAAAACAACAAAAAAAGTAAGCGGTACGAAATCTGCCGTTCACCTTTCATCCAAATCCGTTCAGTACTTTTTGCGTGAAAGAGTAACAAACATCCATCCATCCATCCATCCTTACAAACTTTCGCATTTATAATATTAGTAGGATTATGTTAAAACAATAAATTTAACATAATAGACAGCTAGGTACCTACATCAGACAGCTACGTCATAGGTGACGTAGCTGTCTGATATAGCTGTAAATTAGTGAAATAATTTTCGGAATCGGTACCCTAACTGAGTTTTAATCACAATCCGACAGTTTTGAAGGATATTTGACTTGGCTTCACATGCCGTCGACAAATCACAATCGTTTTCCTTCGCCGTTTTGAGAGCAGTGGTGATGAAATTATTTACACAAAGAAAGGTGCCTGCTTGGAAACGAACCCACGCCCTACAACTTGTTAGTCGGGGCCGTTATCACAGGGCCACCATTGCTTTATTGTGTGTGTGTGTTTAATACCTATGTATTACTGGAATTCCTGATGTATACTGTAGGTAACTATTTTAAATTGATATTTTGTAACTGCAGTTTCTAACCTATTTATTTTTTCTTTGTTTCAGGTATGTACTTACATTCAATGATTGAACAGAATATATTTTCGTATTTTTCATGTAACGTAAGTAGCACTGAAATAAATAAACTTATTATTATTACATAACATAACATCACGCCATGTTTCCCTGAAGGGTTGGGCAGAGGTGTCCCTATAGTACACCCACATTTCGCCAGTTATGTTTAAGTCCCATGTAATAGGGGGCGAGCCTATTGCCATCAACCGGGCACATATCCAGACTCCGGGCTGCTTGTGAGAAATTCCAGATACAAAAACCCAAAAAAAATTTGCCCGACCTGGGAATGAAATGAAATGATTTGAAATGATTCTATTTTCTATAAGTAGGTTTGTACTTACAAACACTTTTACACGTCAATCATATTTAGAAAAAAAAACTAGATGAGCTCGGCGTTTCCTATCTGACTACTCTGAGAAGAAAGGCCGAAACAAACTCAGAGGTCACAGTCTCTTTTAAAGTCCAGACATAATCTTGGTCAGATCATGTGAAGCCCATGTAGATTGGTGTCTGAAATGGTCTTTTGAGGAAAGAACCACACAGATTGAGTGGACCTATCCACTCAGTGCACGCATTAGTCAGTAACCGTGCATCTCACTATGGAACCTAACACCTCTTTCTCAGCAGTAACATTTGCTACCACAAGACCAACGAGACAGTCGAGGCAATATTATTATAACTAAAAATATATATTTAATATTAAGTTAACACAACACTATTTACAAAAGGTACACTTCAGTGCATGTAAAAAGGTAACCACTTTTATCAGCTAACAAATTGTTACGTGTTTAAAATAATAACACTGTTTACTTTGAAATATTCTAAGAACTTAATTTCTTATTAGAAACTACAAAATGAACACTGATTAGCGTGACAGATATAAAGGATCGAAGTTTTTCCTTTAATGCAACAGTTTTCAGGCGCCATTTTTAAAAGCAAAATCCGTTATTAAATACCGGTAAAACACAACAATACTTTTGCCCTAATCTATTAGCATTTACATAAAAGTACTAGCATCTGCATAGAATATATCATATGGCACTCGCCAATACTGTAGCTTTCCATTAGTGAAAGAATTTTCCGTATTGAGTAATGATAATATTCTTTATTGTTCTCTCATAATCACAAACACAGCACAAAGTCAAGGTAACACTTAATATAGACACACATACACTTAATATAGTCTGTTGTAGGTAAAACCTGTATTACAGATCACCAAATATATAATCTTCGGAACTACTGAATCCGAACTGAGTTCCGAAGATTATCCCCTACATACAAACTCACAAATTTTACTTCTTTGTAATATTAGGATATATAAAAAAGAGCGCTTATTTAAACATGTCGGTGTGACACCAAGCTTCTCGAAACTCGTGAATTCGAGAGTCGAATCCAGTCTTTGTAATGAACATTATTGCGGCCTGCAACCGGCACTGAAATCCCCTAGGTCTAAGTGTAATTGCAGTGTTATGGTGAGCTCTCCTCGTTTTCTATCGGAAAATCATTTTACAACCACTATTGGAACTGTGCCCCATACATGATAATAAGACTGTCACTTATGTCGGGATATAGCATCAGATTTAACCCTGAAATGCTGGCGTTACATATAAAGTTGACAGTTTGTGTAGTGGCGAATAATTAAAAACATGTCGTGAAATGACATGACCCATTTATCAATAATGTTTCGTTTTTATGATTAAAAAAAAATGTCCGCTGCAGGGCGAATCGAAAATGTAATTTTACTGGAATAAAAACTGAATCAAATACAAAAGTGTAGGTATAGTTGTTCAGGTCATTTATCGTGACGAGGGTTTTCATAACAGTAGTTTTGTAGTTACAGTGGCGGACATCGTAAACCATGAATATATCATTTTATCGTTTTTTAAATGACTAGTAAACCTCATTTTACCTATAAAGGTTTACCACGGCTTATGTGTGGAATTTGTTTTTAAATCGCCATGTTAAATCGAGGTTTTATTTTTGTGTGACGTTTTACGAACACTTCTTGTACCTTAATCCTCACTATGTAGCTTCGATGGTACCAATGCCCCGAATCTCAGCATAAAATATAAAATACCGACAAAACCTTACAGAATATTTGATTAATTTAAAGAACATGTTTTCACTTTCATCTAGCGATGAAAAAGTAATAAAACGAATGAACTTTTTGATGCCACGCTTCCTGTGCAAGCTGTGAAAAATCTTAAAAAAACAAAGCGATAATGTCAACTGTCGACACGCATTGTTGTTTTACGAGAAAATGACAACTGTAGATTTAATAAAACAGCGTGCATGCATACTAGCCGCCTTTTTATGTTTATTTAAAATATAAAAAGCTGTCTCAAAGTTTTATGGTGATGCAGAGGAAATGTGTTACTACGACACTCGTAGAAACAGAGCTGGCTGTGTGCCACAAATTCTGCACTACTTTGTAATTTTGTCGATGCGTTTTTATTAAAATGTAATAAAGATCATAAATAATTTAATGCACAAGTATTAAATTAACATATTATAAGACATAATTTTAAAGATTTTATTGACGGACGCTTGGAAAACGGTTGCTTAGTTATTTTAGGCGCAATTACATATGTTTATTTTTTTAGACACGGAAGACAAAAAGTCAAAGGTAATAAAATGACGGTTTTATATAGAAAAACTTTACTACAAAAGCTCCATTTTAACTATCTACATTAGAACAAAAAGCCTGTAAAAGTTTTCATTCCCCTCAATCCCATACAAATTATAGGTACACAAAAGACGAGCGTGTCCAACTCACATTTGCGTGTAATGATCACGCAGCCACGTTTTCCTATTAATTTAATGTCTAACACTGAACGCTGAAGTTCTTAGGTCAGAAACTTACAAAGTGTAATATTCGACAGGCCATTCCGTTCACAAAATGTACTATAATTTCGCTAATTAAAACACGTCTTATTAGACATTTTGTTATTTATTAATTTATTTGCATAATGTACACTCAGTGACAGGCTAGACTAAACAGAATTAGTACATGACCCTGTGAGGGCGCAGCAAGTATTATATACATTTAACTTATACCCAGGTTAAATATTTAGAAGTTAACATTACATTACATTGCATACCTACTAGACATTAATATCACAACATTAATTATTATTGCTAATATATAATCTCTTTCTAACATATTTAATTTAATTTATATTGCATAATCAGCCTATAATGTTCCCACTGCTGGGACACAGGCCTCCTCTCATCGAGAGCGAGTGGGCCGTATTCACCACGTGGGCCCAGTGCGTGTTGAGATGTCACATGTCTTCGAATTTCTGGTTCTAGGACATGCCGGTTTCCTCACGATGTTTTCCTTCACCGTTTTGAGAGCAATGGTGATGAAATTGTTTACACAAAGAAATGTGCCTGCTTGGGTTCGAACACACGACATAAAACTCGTAAGTCGGGGCCGTTACTACTGGGCCACCACTGCTCTCATTAATATATATGAATTGTATAGTAACATTAATAAAATAATTTTATACGTAGATGTATAACATTTATGTTTTATTTTTGTTTGATGATGAGCCGTAAAACCTTAAGGGTTATAAAATCTGTTGAAGTCTAGTATAAATGTGACTAAAAGCCGGAAAAACATTAAAATGGTAAAGAAAATGTAATGTTAGTAATCTGCGGTAAAACCTGCGGTAATTACCTTAGTCATTATGACAGAGAAAAGACAATAATAGTAAAATACATCATGTGGTTCTTTATCTGACCCACGATCATCATCAATCTGCCTTTTCCCAACTAACTTGTAAGTTTAACGTTATTTATTCTTTTTAGGATAACGTATGCTTTTACAATGTTTGTAAATATGTGAGCATCATGTACGAGTACCTATCACATAATTAACTTATCTTTCATTGCTTCATTTTTAATTCTTTTTTATCTATTTTGGTATAGTCATTTTATTCTAGGTGCATCGTCTTCACATACTCGTATATTATATTATAATGTATCTACCTATTCAAAATTTTGTAAAACATTTTAAAATAGTAACGGTTGGAGTTTCTTGCCCATTCTTCTCCATATGAAACTACATTTTGGAAGGGGGGGGGGGGGGGGGGGGGCAACTGGAATCAATTCTATTTTTTTGTAAATTTTGACGTTCAATAGTGCCTTTTATGTGCCTATTTGAAATAAATTCAAATTCAAAATCTTTATTTCGAGCGAAGACTCGTATAGGGTTAACATTGCTCTTAAAACTAAGTGTTAGTAAACAACACGATACGACGGCACATGTAACTGACAGCAGTGAATAACATATGGACAGTCCACTCTGTCAGCAATAATTTACAGAACCCTGTTAGGGCTGGCCATGACTCGAGCCACCATGGATGCTGCGCGCTTGCGCATTATTGTGTCAAAAAAAAAATAATTTGACTTTGACTTTGGCTTTGGGGTCGGCTTGCAGTCTAACCGGATACAGCTGAATACCAGTATTTTACATGGACTGCCTATCTGATCTCCACAACCCAGTTACTGGGTAACACGATAACCCTTGGTAAAACTGGTTGTCAGACTTTCAGGCTTCTGACAACCAGTAACGACTATCAAAGATCCAAGAATGACAGCAGGAACCAACGGCTTAAAACGGGTCCGAGACATGGAGGAGTCTTGGTATGTATAAGATGTTCACCCATCCACGGATCAACCACGGCAAGCGTAGCTTAACCTGATTGATGGGCCCGTGCGGCTGTTATTACTCAGCCACGAGCCCCTCCTTTTCTTGCCTACAGTATATTTCTAATAATGGATTCTGAATGACACAGTCGAGAAGTCCAGTTCATTACTCGTTCGAGAATCATTTATCTTAATTAAAAGGGAACCGAGACGTGTACGGAACTAAAAATGTTTTGACTGAACCTTAAACTTCTGTAATTAACTACGGTAGATGAAAACTGGCGCCTACACAGCCAATTCGACTTCATACACGCGAGTTTGAACTTTATCACATAGATCATAGAGTTTATTATAGTTTTGTGATCAAATTAAATCTGACGCCTAATACAAAACCAATACGAGAAATAACGAATTGCATTTTGGACTTTATTGTGTAGAATATAGTGTTTTTGTGTGGAAATTTATGTTTCAATTATTGGAAATAAAGTTTGGAGTAAATGTCTTTTAGTTTTGGGTATCGCTTGAGGGTATTGTTATATGTGTATTATTTTGCTTAATTTACCGTGAAATAAATTCTTAACTTACATCTAAAAGTAAGTAGGGGAGACTGGGTACGGTTGAAGCAGGGTACGGTTGAAGCAACGCTAATAACTCGTAAACTATTAGCGGTGTGGTGAGGGGTACAAGGGGATAAAGACGCGGCCGGCTAGTTCGGACATGAATCACAGTGACGCGTTGCACTTCGCGCGCTGTGTAAGTTTCCAGGGGACCCTATTATATTTTTTCAACAAAAAGTAAGTATTTTCTATTGTTTTCTTTTTTAAATTACTTTGTTGATATTAGCATTTGTATTTTGAGTGATTTTCTGCTTTATTGTTAGATTTTGAAGGTTCGAAAACCGTGATTCGTTTTTGTTTATGTTGTTTAGTCTCGACGCTATGAATGTGTTATTAGCGGTTGACGGGTATGGGGACGGATGAAGCATTTTTTGTGGGTACTATTGAAACAATGATATTCGCTGCTTTTTTTGTTGTAGATGCCCAGACAACGTATACAAAGAACTTCAAGAGGCGAGTGTGATATAGCTCACTACGAAAATGCGTATGAAGAAGTCAAAAAAGGGACTTCTTTACGAAAAGCTGCAGAGATATACGGAGTTAACCACTCTTCTCTTCTGCGATACAAAAAAAAAGAGATGCATAAAAATTTAAATCTTATAATATCATTTAATTTAATTACTAAGACTTGGCTTAATTTTTTTATTATTTTTGTTTATTAGTGTTAAGTTGTTAGTTTAAACCGGAGCGAAGAGCTCTTTTTATGTTCATTCAGGCAGGAAACAATTATTAAGAATGATAGAAATGGTGCCTTAACAGAATTTAAATATTTCTTGTTAATTATGAATAAAGAAACTGATTTTATATTACTTATTTGTTTATGTTTCAACTGACCCCCATCACTGTTTCAACCGCCCCTGATATGGGTACGGTTGAAACAGTGGCACATTATTTTATTAAACTCTTCCTATCTAGTAAATATGGCAGTTAAGCCTCTAATTCTGAGATTTTCTTGAAGACAAAAGTCTATTCTCCCATTTTAAGTGTTTTGTTGTTTGTTATGTTTAAAAATGGCTGTGCTACGGGCGTTCAAAGCAAAATTGTTTCAACCGTACCCAGTCTCCCCTACTCGCTTTGTTATTGGCCTAGTGGTGTGACCGTCGGACTGCCAAGTCATAGGTCTCGAGTTCGAACCTAAGGCACCTCTGAATTTTCGGATTCATGTTCGTATTGTATAATTCTCATGTGGTTAAAAATGGTGATGGAAAACATCGTGAGAAAACCGGCATGCCTTTTTTTTTTTGTTTGGGTGGGAAATTATCAAAGAAGTTCTCCCGCTCTGTGCGGAGCGGGAGGGCGTGGCAGACTTACTGACTAAAACCCACCCGTATTCCTTCCTGTTGCCTGTGCTGCCAGGGGCCTCGGTACCTAACCCTTTCGGACTTTCCCGCGACCCCGGCGGGCATCGGACCTAGTGGATCCCTACACTTGTGCTGACATCTCTTTGAGACGCGCGTGGAACACAACGCGCCGTTGACCCGGGCCTGGTCCTTACCGGACGGTGAGCTACCAGTTGCTCACCGTCCGCAAGCCCGCGCCTACGGTGGCCGGTAATCCGGAAAATGCCTGAGATATATTTCTCGACTACATGTCAAATATCCTTCAAACTGTCGGATTGTAATTAAAACTGTGTTAAGCAATTACGTTGCCGATTTAAAAAAATATTTCAATAATGGACAGCTACATCAGACAGGTCAGACAGCTACGTCATAGGATATATTATCATCTGCCTAGCCTTATCCCAACTACGTTGGGGTCGGTTACCAGTCTAATGCTGCTAATGCAGCTGAATACCAGTATTTTACATGGAGCGACTGCCAATCTGAATCAGAACCCAGTTTCTTGGCAATACGATACCCCTTGGTGAGACTGGTTGTCAAACTTTCAGGCTTCTGACGACCCGTAACGACTGTCGAGAAGCTCGAAAGTCTGACAGCCAGTCTTACCAAGGGGTATCGTGTTACCCAGAAACTGGGTTGTGGAGGTCAGATAGGCAGTCGCTCCATGTAAAATACTGGTATTCAGCTGTATCCTATTATGTATGTAAGACTGGAAGCCGACCCCAACATGGTTGGGAAATAAGAAATTTCACGCGGATGAAGACGCGGGCAAAATAAAATTTTTTCTGTAAAGGGTCAAAATAAGTTAGCTAGCTAAACTTCGCAGACGCGATGCATATCGATAGGTAAACATGATAGAACAAAAAATAAATAAATTTGATGAGAATTTTTTTTGGGGTCATCAACCGCGCCTTTCTTCTGTCGAGTCACTTGAAATATCAGTTTGAAAAAATGTTCTTTTTTTGTGTTATCTTCACAGACCTGATGGGTATCATCAATATCTAAACACGGTACAATAAAAAAACAATCATACTTCTCAACTCATACTTCCAATAACACTACCAAAGCAAAGTGACATTTCGTTTCTCCTTTTTTGACATCCCACCTTAGAAATCCTTCTACATAAAAAAGGACCTAGACAAAGATCGATTAAAACGAAAGACAAGGGGACAGATTCTAAAAGGATTTCTACAGTGAGATGTCAAAAATGGAGAAACGAAATGTCACTTTGTATAGAATGAGGCGGGTCTATTCTTCGAAGACATACAAAGCGTCATGCTAAGCCTGCAGTTGCCGTTGACCAAAAAAAAACATCAAATCTTTTTCATTTTTTATTTTTTCGTGTTTAGATATCGTTACGGAGTTTAGCTAGCTAACTTAGTTTGACTATATACACGTGTTTCTGCGAAAATAAATCTGTTTCTTTTTTTTCTTCCTTTCTATTATTTATGCATAGGGAAAATACTTTAAATTCTTCCCATTCACCTAATTGGAATGTCCTCATTTTTTAGCACCGCAGATAACACATAAATACGGAAATCCCTTTGATACGATAAGATTTACAGTGCAAGCTAATTTTATCGGCGCAAGAGACGTTTTTACAACATTATATCAGTTTTACAGCTGCCATAAATGATTAAAACACTATTTGCGTTCAGTTTGATGCCTTTAATTTTACTTTGAAGTGCCTACTAGCGACAATTTCAGTGATATGACACGCCTTTTTATGTTGTACTAGCAGACCCGACAGACGCTGTCCCGTTCTTTCAATCCTTTCAATAATTCATACAAAAAACAAAAATCTGACTGCAAAAACACATAACTGAAAAGGGAAAAACAAGCATTACCAAAATTCTATACATTAATATAGAATTTTGGTATCGCAGGCGGGGGACAATCAAGTTACACCATTTCAGTTTATTCTTTTGTCCCCGCTTGCAGTCAGGTAATAAAAAGAACACTCACTTTGTCCTGAACTTGAACACTACCTAATTTTTCTTTCCATAAAACCTAACTCGGACTACCATTACGAACATTTCAAAACAAAAAATTGCAAAATCGGTCCAGTCGTTCTCAAGTGGTGCTCTAACCAACGAACAGTACCTATTTAATTTTTATCCTGACATTACTATTCTACTATAAAACAAAGTCCCCCGCCGCGTCTGTCTGTCCGTCTGTCCGCCTGCACGCGATAAACTTAAAAACTACCGAACGGATTTTCAAACGGATTCGACTAATGGACGGAATGATTCATGAGAATGGTTTATGTGTATAATACATTATGATTTTGTGTAAATTGACTGAAATATGACGATTAATGTTGAAGATGTCGGAAAAAATCATGCCGACTGGGAGCTTTATTGGAGTGGGCCGCGTAAACTGTACGAGATACATAAAATTTATGTTCTACAGGATTGCACATCTTAAAAAGTTCAACAAAAGAGTCCCCGATAGCATATGGCTATCTTCTAAGGATGACCCACAGTAACCATGTTTATCTTTCAGAATTTGATAGAATATCTTGTTATTTCCGAAGCTATTTTAACCGGTATTATATTAATCCTTATCCAATAAAATATATTATTTAAATTGAGCATTTAATTTAGATTGAAATATGCTTACATCATATCATTTAAATGAATGCTTTAAAAGATATCACAGATTAAAAATTCCGCGTAACAAAATAATTATAGTTCACGCGGCGGGCGGGGCTCGGGTATGAAGTATGCGATCGCTTTCGTTTCCTTTTAATCTCGGTAGTACGTTCCCGTGGGATATTTTCCGACTACCACGCGGACGAAGCCGTGGGCAAATGGAGTTTATTATATACAGGGTGACATTGAAAACATGCGACAAATCGAAATGGGAGATTGTACTCATCATTATGAACAACTTTTACTATGGTTACTGTGGGTCATCCCACAGTAACCATGTTTATCTTTCAGAATTTGATAGAATATCTTGTTATTTCCGAAGCTATTTTAACCGGTATTATATTAATCCTTATCCAATAAAATATATTATTTAAATTGAGCATTTAATTTAGATTGAAATATGCTTACATCATATCATTTAAATGAATGCTTTAAAAGATATCACAGATTAAAAATTCCGCGTAACAAAATAATTATAGTTCACGCGGCGGGCGGGGCTCGGGTATGAAGTATGCGATCGCTTTCGTTTCCTTTTAATCTCGGTAGTACGTTCCCGTGGGATATTTTCCGACTACCACGCGGACGAAGCCGTGGGCAAATGGAGTTTATTATATACAGGGTGACATTGAAAACATGCGACAAATCGAAATGGGAGATTGTACTCATCATTATGAACAACTTTTACTAAGGGACCAAAGCTACAATCCCAAAAAAAAAAACTGCTGTCCCCTACATTTATGTTCGCAATACCTCATCAAAATGTAGGAAAAGCAGATTTTTTTTTGGGATTATAGCTTTGGTCCCTGGGTAAAAGTTGTTAATAATGATGTATACAATGTCCCATTTCAGTTTGTCGCAAGTTTTCAATTTCAACCTGTAGATAGATAGATTACGTGTGATGTTAGTTACAAGTAGGTAGGCCTTGGCCGAGAGTACAACTTTGTACCCTTTGGCGTCGAGACCCTCGGTCCGTGGGGTCCCAGTGCGCATAAGTTATTTGCGGAAGTCGCGAAACGTCTAGTTGATGTAACTGGTGACCGAAAAGCTGGCGGCTTTCTCGCGCAACGCATCAGCATTGCAATTCAGCGAAGAAATGCCGCCAGCATCCTCGGTACAATGCCCCGAGGGCCTTTTTTAAGCTTAACTTAGTTTTAATTTAATTTAGTTAATGTTAATAATCATCTTGTAATTTGGTTATGTAAATAAAGATTAGTAGGTACCTATGTTTTAAGTTTGCAAAATAACGAGCTTTGAATGATAGCTTTATTATTACTTCCATGCCTTATTACAGAGTTGGGTTAAGGGGGCCTAGGGCAGTTGCTCGTACAGAATCTGGCCAGTTCTAAACGAAGCATCAGGCCAATTCTAAACGAGGCATCAGGTCAGTTAAGCAAGTTATTTGGATTAGGGAATATATTTCTGTGATTATCCATTTACCTGTATTAACATCATAATATGCATTATGGTACTTCTGCCTTATCATCATTTACCATCAGGTGAGATGAAGGCGGAAAGGTTCCCGTTGTGGACAAAAAAAAGAACAAGATACAGAAATAAACTTAGTTCTGATACCTATGGAATAATTATTGTGGAGGTATTGTGTAAAAGTGGTTTAAATATTTTATTACGCCTTCATATAATGCAAGTAAATTATGCAAAAAAATGTATGTTAAACTAGAACGCGTACACATTAATTCTATATTATGTGGATATTTAAGTATTGTAGTAAAGCATAAAAACGATAATACTTTCAAACTACTTAAGATATTTCATGTTTTTTTTTTTTGTATGAACAGACTATTTTATTATCTATGATTTTGTTCAAATATTCATATTTACGTTACTAAAAATAAATATTCCTTATGAAACCGAACGGCGCGGCGTGAACGCGACGCACACTTGTATGGCCAAGGTGAACGGCGATTACCCGACCCTTAACTTACCTGGATGAGCTAATTAACAGCTTAGATCACTGTCAGTACTCTGCATAAATAGGTTCAATTACGTCATTATATTCAATAAGAATAAATTTATTAAACCACTGGCTTCTGCCCGCAGAATAAATTTATTAAACAACTGGCTTCTGCCCGCGACTTTTCAAAATTTCTTGTCTCAACGTCAAAAGTTATTTATTTAAACTAGGCTGAGAATCATTACTTTTCGAACGTCGAAATTACATAAGACAGCTGGAAAGAAGTGGCGCAATAAACAGTTAATTTCTAATAACAATAATAAAACCATGGTCATCAAGAGGACCAGTCACCACAAGCAGCGCCCGTTCACGAACATAAAGCAAAGATCAACCATCACCCCCCTCGCCATATCGGAGGGAAGAAGGCAACACGACCCCCGACGCAACCGCAGGCAGTGACATCTAAGGGACCAAGACGAACTTGCTGCCGGTTGCTCAAGCATCCCTGCCTGCGCCAATACTTCGTTCACTTAGAGTTCTTTCTGTTTTTTTTTTCTTTTTCGCGGCTCCTAACGTTCTAAACATGATGTTAAATAGCCTATACCCTTCCTCAAGAATTGAGCTATCAAATGCAAAAAAAATATTTTTTCAAATCCGACTGGCAGTTTCGAGATTAGCGCGTTCAAGCAAACAAACAAACCTATTAGCTTTTATTAGTTTAGATATAGATAAATTGTTACAGGCATTTTCTTAACCATACTTAATATTAATGGATATCGGTAACAAGTTGTATTTTCAACATAATTAGGTAAACAGTGGTCCCCAAACTAGGCGGCGGTGCCTGTACCTTGGGGGCCGGAGTTACGTTAGCATGAAATTATAACTCATATTTGTCATTGATGTGACAAGGGCCAATAGTAAAAGAAAAGAAAGAAAGAATAACGTTTACTTGGACAGTTTATAAAGACATGACTTTTCAAGACATGCGACACTTAATGATATAATCCGCCTGTCTCTTGCCAGCATCAATGTGCCTTCTCTTCTTGAGCCGACTGGCATTGTCAGAGATGATGGCAAAAGACCTGTCTTTGGTTCCTTGGAGTTTGGGACGGTTGCTTGTGTGGGACGCTACCTGTGTAGACACACTGGCATCGTCCCACCTCCAACGGACTACTTCTAAAGCGGGTGCAGCGGCAGAAAATCTGAAAGTTATTAAATATGAAGGCTTTGGCAGAGAGTACAACTTTGTACCCTTTGGCGTCGAGAGCCTCGGTCCGTGGGGTCCCAGTGCGCATAAGTTATTTGCGGAAATCACGAAACGTCTGGTTGATGTAACTGGTGACCGAAAAGCTGCGTTTCTCGCGCAACGCATCAGCATTGCAATTCAGCGAGGAAATGCCGCCAGCATCCTCGGTACAATGCCCCGAGGGCCTTTTTTAGGCTTAACTTAGTGTTAATTTAATTTAGTTAATGTTAATAATCATCTTGTAATTTGGCTATGTAAATACATATTCATGTTTGTGAAACACAAAGTACAAATAACAAAAAAAAGAGAAAATCATAAAAAAAAATTGTTTATTATTTAGTTCTTACAATTTTCTTACAAAAAATTTTGGTAAAAGGTAATATTGGGTTATTACAACAGTTAAAATAATACACCAGTCACAATAGCCATTACTGTGTACCGTTTCATTATACTTTTTCTATTAAAACTAATTGCTTAGATCCTCAATGTAACTGAGCATTTTAATATCAGTCCGTTTTCCTGCGATTATAAAAACCTTAGCGCGTCCTTGCATTGTTCTGAACACAGATTTGTATCAGTGTTAAATAAGAACAGCACTTGCGAAGGAAACCATTATTAAAGCAATTAAGTTTTGCTTTTAATAATCTTTGTTGCAGATTTTTTGTTATTGTGTGAAAGAACTTGAGACGGGCTCGTAGCTAAACAATAACAGCCGCACGGGCTGATCTTCAAGGTTAAGCAACGCATGCCGAGGTCAGTCCGTGGATGGGTGACCATCCACGGACTGACCACATCCATATGTAATGACATATCGAGAATGCAATCCATGCCTCGGAAAGCACGCCATTGGTCCCAGTTGTCATTTCTACATCGTTGACAGTCGCATAGGAGCTCGGTTAAGCTACGCTTGCCGGGATTGGCCCGTGGATGGGTGACCATCTTTACATACCAATACTCGTCCGTGCCTCGAAAATCACGCTAAGCCGTTGGTACTGGCTGTCATCTGTGACAGTCGTTAATAGTCGTCAGAATCCCGAAAGTCTGACAACCTGTCTTACCAAGGGGTATCATTTTTACCCAGTAACTGTGTTGCAGAGGTCAGATAGGCTGTTGCTCCATGTAAAATACTGGTATTCAGGTGCATGCGGTTAGACTGGAAGCTGACCCCAACATAGTTAGGAAAAGGCTAGGCAGATGATGTATGAAAATACTAGAAATGTTTGCAAGAGTGACTTATATACAAGATGTCGTTTTGCATTCTCGTCAAATTTCAGGAGGCTGCTAAGAAAGACATATATAATCAAATAAAATTACGATAACTGATCAATAATGAAAAAAAAAACAAGTATGTATACTTGTTTTTTTAGTTATTTAAGTTTGACAGTATTTTAGAATACACCAGTTTCACAGAACAGAATCACCCCGTTACGTATGGGATAGTGTGTGTGTAAAATGCAGTTACAAAACAGGCTGCGTTTTAACATGCGTATCCCACACATGCCGATTTCCGAAAATTAGAAAACAAAAAAGACCTACTACCTTAACCTATTTTATTATCGATTCGTGTCGAGAATCATTAGCATAGTTACCTCCTTGAATTTGACGAGGATGCAAAGCGACACCTTGTATAATGTTATTATTTCGTGTTAGCCTTCGAATGTGTCAGGACAACCTAATCTTTATTATACCGATAATATATTTTCTAGGTCTTTTACGATTAGGACAAATTGGTAGTATAAAACATTTAATTCAGCCTGACAACGTACCTTTTATCACTTTAGGAGTTATTAAATTCATTGATTATAATGTTATAGAAAAGTTAATACTGACCGACTGCGATTGTAGATGGAACTACGCCAATTACGGTTGCCCCGTATTTTGCCCGCAACTTTTTTGTCATAAAAATTATGAATTGAGGATTTCTTTCCTGTTTAATTTTTACGTCAAAATCCTTGTTAATTAAGAGTTAATGGGGTTTTTGTTGTAATCCCTGTAGGCTAATCAATTACTGCCCTGATTTGCATGTCTATTTAGTAGATAATCCGCCCTAGATCCCTAATGCTGCACTAACTTTTGAAGCACTCAAACGTGTTACATAACGACCGTCATTACAAATTTTCCCATTCACTACGCACGCTACGCAAATTACTATTATAATAATACGCCAGGACGTCATACGCCAGCTTTGTGATACAGTCACGTGCAAAAGTATTTGGCAACCCTTTGTAATTTAGCTAGTTGATTTTGCCAGCCTGTTGTATTTTCCACCATGATAATCCTAGTTGTGCTTTCAGTTAGAACTTAAACATGAATTATGAAATAAAATACTTATGTGAATTTTTCATTTATTGCATTATTGGATTGACTGCCTCGTTTGTGTAATTGTCGCAAGCGCTACTGCTGAGCATGAAGTCCTTGGTTCGATTCCGGGGTCGGACAAAGTGCTATTGGGTTTTCCATCTGGAATTTCTCAGTAACAGCCCGGAGTCTGGATTTGTGCCCGGTTGATGGCAATAGGCTCGCCCTCTACTTAAACGACTTAAACGTATCAGGCGAAATGTGCACACATTAGGTGCATTTCTGCCTAACCCTTCGGGTGATACAGGCGATGTTAGGTTATGTTGTATTGTTTGATGGTATTGGTGGTAAAGATACCGTTAAGTTACTGTTTTATTGTCCATTATAAAATATTGCGGTTAAGAATTGTAAGCGAAAAGATTAAAACAAAATCAGTCTCTTTTGTAAATTAATGCAGAATCACAGAATAGTCAAAGCAAAGTTTTTATGAACGCGATTTTTGGTAATAATACAGGGTCTTATTTTATAGTACCTCAAAAATCTATCCATTAAGGCACGCATGGTTACATTACAATATTAATAAATAGATGCGCCCCGCGGTTTCAGCCGCATAAGTTTTGACCCCGTGGGTATATCGGGATAAAAAGTATCTTATGTGTTATTCCTGGTTATAAACTATCTGTGTGCCAAATTTCATCCAAATCCGTTCCGTACTTTTTGCGTGAAAGAGTAACAAACATCCATCCATACATTCTTACAAACTTTCGCATTTATAATATTAGTAGGATTAAGTTAAACATTACATGAAACAATATAAATACATAAAATGGTCAGTCACATGAAATTTTGTCAACTAGGAATTCGTCAATGTTATAATAGCATTTGTCTATGGTATCTTACACTTTTGCACATGGCTGTATAACTGTAATGATATAAAGCAGGGTCGATGTTTTTTACATTTTTATACGACACGCTGCCGACCTGTCACGGTGGGTCAACATTAGCATAATACGAACATTAATACGTGCCAGGTTTTACTTTCGTTGAATGATGTAAGTTTCGTAATCCGACCGATCTAGGTCGAAATTTGACGGCATTAAAATTAGAATGATTGACAGTTTATTATTTTACGATGATTTTGAATTTGGTGTTTTGTATTTAATTATTTGTTTTAAAAAGTAATAGAACACTTATTAAGTGATGAAGCTATGTAAATAGTTGCGTATTATTATTTGTTCTTCGTTCTTTTTAATCGCATGCACTATATTAATAGTAATAGCAATAAATAAATTAATGAAGGCTCTGAATTTACCAAAAAATTAGGGATTTTGAGTTGAGTGACAACTTTGCGGGTTATTTTGAGGAATATAATAATTGATTTAGCGTATCGGGACTCTGAAGCCATAATAAGTTTTATGACGTGTTGGTATTATCTTTCTATCTTTAATCAAATTATCCCCTGGATTAATATGATGCACGTTTTCCGTCGTTTATTTTTATATTATGGGTGTATAACATAATTTATCATCATTTAACGCGCATAGCCGGAAATGTTTAAAAAATATCAATTCGCGCACATCTTGTTTCCTCAAAAATAAACAAGTTTTAGACTTACATTATAACAATTATACAAATTTACGAGTTGTTTTTTTCTACTTTAAATGCAAGGTCAACGTCAAAATATAACCACAATGTTGCACAAGCTCATTGTTGCTACTACGAGTAGCTTCTGCCCGCGACTTCGCTCGCGTTGTAGTCAACTATTTTCTATAAAACATACTCTAATAGTAAGGCGACGGTGCGTTTTAAAAGAAGATGTAGTGGCAAAAAATTAAAAGAGTATGCTTAGATGGTTTGGTCATGTTCAGGGGATGAATGAAAGGCGACTATATAATCAGCCTATAATGTTTCCACCGCTGGGACACAGGCCTCCTCTCTGTGAGAGGGAGTGGGCCGAAGTCCACCACGCGGGTCTAGTGCGGGTTGGTAGATGTCACATGTCTTCGAATTTTTAGTTCTAGCTCATGCCGGTTTCCTCACGATGTTTTCCTTCACCGGTTTGAGAGCTGTGGTGATGAAAATGATTTACACATAGTAAAGCGCCTGTCTGGGTTCGAACCGACGACCTACAACTCGTAAGTCACCACTACTGACTTGACCACAACTGCAAAGGTGACTAACAAAAGGTATTTACAAGGCAGATGTGAGTGGAAACGCCGGCAGGAGACGCCCCAGGAAGACATATAGTGGCTTCATTGGTGATGTTCTTCAAAATGGTTAGGTGCGTAATACTCGCAACCGGCGTACGTGTATGACTAGATGTATGAACTTAAACGAAGCACAAGGAAGTTTGAAAGGGTTACCGAGGCCCCTGGCAACACAGGCAACGGAAGGAATACGGGTGGGTTTTAGTTAGTAACAGTCTGACACACCCTCCCGCTCCGCCCAGAGCGGGAGAAGTTATTTGATAAGTTCCCACCCAAAAAAAAGGAGTATGTAAGGAGCGTAGCAGGTGGCGTTCTATAGTTTCTGCCTACCCCCTTCTGCCAGTAAAAGAACTTTCGAAATCGGATCAGAACTTCCAGAGATTACTTCTTACATCCAAACTTATAAACTTTTCCTCTATACGAGTATATTATTTGTGTAGATCCTATACGTCACGAACTACCTACTAGGCTACTACGAGTATTATCTTTATTTTTAATTGATGTTCTAAGTGATTATTATTTTTTGTCAATCAACCTCCAACGAAGGTTCTTTTATATTTAACTAGCTGCGCACCACGGTTTTCCCGCATAAGTTTCGATTCCTTGAGAATATCGGGATAAAAAGTTTTCTATGTGTTAATCCAGATTATAAACTATCTGTGTGCCAAATTTCATCCCAATTCGTTCAGCCGTTTTTGCGTAAAAGAGTAACAAACATCCATACATACTCGTCAGCACAAGTGTAGGGGTCCACTAGGGCCTGCCGGGGTCGCGGGAAGTTATTTGATGATTTCCCACCCAAAAAAAAAAAAAAAAATACATACTCGTTCGCGTTTATAATATTAGTAGGATTAAGTATGTAATAATTTTACAAGGCGAACTTTTAATGACTGAGAATAAAAACACTTAAAAACACTGTTCACAAAAAAAAACCGTTTCTTCACGTTGTTATCTACGAGTTTTTATAAGTCTGTAAATATTTGTTAGGTAGATAGGTATGTACCATAGATTCGGAGTTAAAAAAAAGAAAATATCAGGTCATGTTTACTCCAAGAAGTTAAAAAATAAAACAAAACTGAAATTAAATAATCCTAGAAAACAAGAAACTGTAGGTAAAAATGGAAAGTTTTTTGAATCAGTATGTAGGTATGTCAAACTTAGGGCTGTCAACTTTCAACTATGGTTGACTCGTTACAACCTTAACTATAGACAATCTATCTATTTCTATCTGTATAAATAAAAAATAAAATACTGTTCTTTGGTACGCGCGCAACTACAAGCGTCACTTGAGTTACTTTACGGCTAGTCCGATTTAGCTATTTTTTGTTATATTAGGTTTTATGGAAATAAAAATTGGAAAAAATTTCAAATTCGGGAAAAAATAAACGTCCTTTTTTGTATGAAATTTTGTATGGATTATTGTTTGGATTCATAGCGTCTGTCAGGTCCGCTAGTTAGATATTTTAGTTAATATTTTTTTTTTATAATTCGCCACTATTGTATTCAAACACTGACGTAAGATCACGTGAATCTACATAAACTATACAAAACACTCAAAAACATGTTAACATGATTTCTTAAACATTCATTAAGCTAAAGAGCCTTGACTGGTCAAAACTAATGGGAAAAATCTACTACGAGCAACAATGGATGACCTTGGCCCGTTTCAAACACGTAATTATATTAACGGCACTATTCTTGTACTAGCTGTCAAAATCATCACGGTTTCTGTTTTTGTTTTCTAAGTGCTATGATAATCATAACCTCTTGTACATTTTTGTAGGACTAGGAGATTCCTGAACGAATCAAATATTATATCATCGCTTTGGGTGTATGTTTCACCACCACACCATATGTATAACCACACCACCACACCACCACACCACACCACCACACCACACCACCACACAGCCACACCACCACACCGCACCACAGCGTAATTAAATAAAAAGTGTCATACACCAAATCGAATACGTATAATTTTGCCTAATTAAAAAATACACCAAAAAATAAGAAAAGGTAAAAACAGAAAACGAAAAAAACTCAGATGATAATAAAAAGGAGGATTCCAGATGCGTTTCTTGGTATTTACGTATAAAAAGATTTCACGAGATAAAACTTAAACGCGCGAGTTTTAGTACTGAATACTTATACGTCCTACCGCAATGGTTGCAACCAGGCCTCGGAGGTACGACAATACCTCCGAGGCCTGGTTGGCTCGCGCGTTTAAGGTTTATATCGTGAAATCTTTTATGCGTAAATATTAAAAAACGCATCTGGAATCCCTCCTTTTTATTATCATCTGAGTTTTCAAAATTATACGTATTCAATGTGGTGTACGACATTTTTTATTTAATTACACCACAGTTTGTACATTTTAAGTATTTTGTGATAATTTATCAAACGGTGATACGATGAGCTTTAAATAATGCTATATCATAGCATAAGCATTATCAGCCTATAATGTCCCCACTGCTGGCACACAGGCCTCTTCCCCGTGAGAGGAAGTGGGCCATAATCCACCACGCGGGCCCAGTGCGGGTTGGTGATTTATACTATACCTGTACTTTATCATGAAATTTCATGCAGTCATGATAAAGTCAACATCAATGGTGAGACTGACAGAGCCCAGATGCGATCGTCACTTCCGGAACGTTTTTGAATTCACTCCAAATCGAGATATTATTAGTTAGCAATTTAATTTGAAGTTTAATATGAAGTGTCACTTCTTTTACTTGATGGATACCTAAGGGTCTGCTCACCCCAAAACAAGCCTGCCGGGGTTGCGGGAAAGGCCGAACGGGTTACCGAGGCCCCTGGCAACACAGGCAACGGGAGGAACACGGGTGGGTTTTAGTCAGTAAGAGTCTGACACACCCTCCCGCTCCGCCCAGAGCGGGAAAGTTAATTGATAATTCCCCCCCCCCCAAAAACCCCAAAATAGGAACCAGCGTGATCAATACCCCTATATTTAAACTTCAATTTTCCCAAGTAGCGATCGTATCGGCGTATGTCAGAAAAGTTGATGGATTAACAAGAGGGGGTGGCTCCAGTATTAGTCACGGTTGAGTGGACAAAAATAATGGTAAATAAGTGGGCACATGGAAGTGGCTATTGTGATTTCTGGCGGTTTGAACAGTGGTATTTAGGGATAAAGGAGTGGGCATTTGATCGTTATGTAATATAATCAGCCTATAATGTTCTCACTGCTGGGACACAGGCCTCCTCTCGGTGAGAGGGAGTGGGCTGTACTCTGCCACGCGGGCCCAGTGCGGGTTCGTAGATGTCACATGTATTCGAGTTTTTGGTTCTAGGACATGCCGGTTTCCTTTACCATTTTGAGAGCAAAGGTGATGAAATAATTTACACAAAGTAAAGCGCCTCGCAGGGTTCGAACCTACGACCTACAACTCGTAACTCGCGGTCGTTACCACTGTGCCAGCACTGCTCACTATTATGTAATAATGCTTAAGGTAAAACATACGTCTACACCTTTGACCTTTGACCTCCGAAACAATGCAAAATGCTAATGAAAACGGTTATTTTAGTTTTGTGTCGTAACCGCGGAACAAAGAAGGGGCATACAGAAAACATAACTTTTATCAGGCTTTTCAAAACTGAAAGGTTAGAGGCATGCCTTGAAAGACATTCGAAATCGTTCAAAATCTTGTTGCAGATTCATCTTAGCGATATCAATGTGAAAAACTTATCAAAAATGTAGGAAAATTAGAGGTGTTTTAGACAGACTGGGACTGAGATTAGAATGCGAACGCTCTTAATTGGTCAAGGACAGCTAATGAGGCACAATTGATTTTCTATTGTTTGGCACCGAATCGTAGTCGCACGGGGCTAGACAGGTTAAACATACGAGAATTGTTATCCTGTTATTTGTTCCATACCCATAGTTTTAAGAAAGAAAAACAAATGGTCCTTCTGGAGACAATAACAACATTAGACCAATCATTCCTTCAGATCACCCATCCATAACTTACTCCTCGTTTCCCTTTCATTAAAACATGATCAAATCATATCATAATTGAACTCTGCTGCTATAATTACATTACTTTTAATTTTACCCAGACGTCAATCAAAAGCGAAGTTAATTGTTTAAGCGCAGCGGTCTGTAAAGTAAATCCCATTGTTTTAAAATGTGAAGTTCTCACATAAAGTATATCGTCCAGTAACGATGCGATATAGTATTATCCATCATTGATGTCAGATTTTGTGTATTCTGAACTTCTTATGTAGAATATTGCTTTATGGGGTAAAGGCCAGCTATCGCTGAAAACCAGCGCTGGGGCTCTGTCTCGCATAGGGTCGCAGCATTATGCTGAGCGTTGGCCGTTTTGCGTGGATGAGACGCATATTGTCCCCCAAATTGTTTCTTTTTTTGTATTCGTGTTCCTTCTTTGCGTCATGTTTACCGCAAATAAACGTATTTTCTTTCTTTTTTTTTCTTTATAAAGGCTCGTGCAGACTGGGGTGATATTGCGGGCGCGACAGGCACAGGCAGACACAGGGGTGATATTGCTGCCTGTCACGCCCGCGATATCGCCCAGTCTACAGAAGCCTTAATGCTAAGTTATTCATCTTATAAACAATTTATATCACTTACCAATAGTAGGTCGACCTACGGTTATTAAATGATGCTAATATCTTAATTATAACATAAAATAACTTCACGCCTTGTTTCCCCGAAGGGTTGGGCAGAGGTGTACCTGTAGTACATCCGCATTTCGCCAGTTATGTTTAAGTCCCATGTAATAGGGGGCGACCCTATTGCCATCAACCGGGCACAAATCCGGACTCCGGGCTGCTACTGAGAAATTTCAGATAGAAAAACCCAATAACACTTTGCCCGACCCGGTAATCGAACCCAGGACCTCATGCGCAGCAGTAACGCTTGCGATCACTAGACCAACGAGGCAGTCATCTTACTTACCTGTCTTTTAAGAAGATTTAAAAGTTGATTTTCATCATAAACGCTTTAAAAAATAAGAGAATGTCCAATGACCCGGATTGTAGATTAATTTTGGCCACTGAATAAGATAAGAAATGAACATAACTATAGTAAAAATGGTGATAACCCTGTAGGTACACTATTCTTCTAATTTCTCTGTTACATTATAACCATCCATCAAGAACTGTTCTGCCAAATTCAAAGAGCTTACGGCCAATGGTTTAAGTTTACATAATCAGCCTATAACGTTCCCACTGCTGGGACACAGGCCACTTTTCTGTGAGAGGGAGTGGACCGTAATCTACCATGCGGGCCCAGTGTAGCCCAGATTGGTAGATGACACAAATGTCTTCGATTTATTTTTCTAGGACATGGACTAGGTCCGGTTTCCTCACGATGTTTTTCTTCACCGTTTTGAGAGCTAATGAAATAATTTAGACAAAGTAACGCGCCTGTCTAGGTTTGAACGACCTACAACTCGTTAGTCGCGACCGTTACCACTGGTGCACCAATACTCCAGGTTAAGGCACTGACAAGAGGCGAATGACCAAAATAGGATTGTCTTAAGAAAAAAAATTGCAAAACTGTATAGTTTGTGGTAGCAGAAAAAATATATGTTAATTTTGAAAATATTTCTTAGAACTTGGTGGTTACCAAAACACGTTTTGAAAAAAAATCTCGATACAAACTAACGTTAAACTAACCTCGTACCTTGAGTTCCAATCCGAAATATCTGTATTAAATATCAACATACGATACGTATTTAATTAATTGTATTCAGAAAAAAAAAGTAACTATACAATATTGATGCTACTAACTATTTACACTAGGTAGACACTAAATTAAATTACTAACTATATATACAAATTAATACAAAAAACAAAAGGACACTTAGGCGTCAAAGTATTCGTCCGCATCGCTGTCATCCGGAAACGTGCCCAGAAGACTGGCAGCATTGCCACGTTGAATGGCAATGCTAATTCTTTGGCCAAAGAACGAGCCAGCCCTCTGGTCACGTGAAGTGTCGATCAATCGGCGAGAGATTTCCTTAAAAAGGAGACGCGCACTTGGGCCCCATGACCCGAGCGTTTCGACCCCAAACGGCTCAAAACTGTAGTTTCCTATAAGGTTGCAGTATTTGCGCCGCTTGAGGGTCTCAGCAACTGCAGCAGCGGCGCCATTATTATGTAATTAATAACAAGAACGTCTTATTTGAATGCAGAACTTGGTTGTTTTTTATTTTCGATTACTTAACTTAATTTTGAGTAAATAGATAATTGCTTCATATTTTGCAATGAATTACAAGCGTTTTGTCATCGCGCTTCTCTTTCTTTTCTATGCAGTCTGACAGTGACCGCGGTTTAGGTGTTGTCGGCATCTTAAGTTTGAAATGAATAAAATAGGCTATACCTACTGACAGTTTTATCTTATTACTAACTAAGATAATCTCTTGATCGCCTCCATCGATCTTCGTAAAGTATTCGCTGTCTTATCATAGCTAAAACTATAAAGAAACAGCTCAACGAGCAGAGTGTAATATAAAATAGTTTTAATACTTTAATCCTATAATAATACGCCGTAATAGTTCGTAGTACGCCGCCACGTCGCATCGTAAAACAGGTTAACTTGATGTACTTAACTTTCAACTTTGGGGCTGCTTAAACAACATGTCTTATACTTAAAGTTTAAGGCTTCACAATTTCATTATCGTTTTAAAAGTAAATGGCAGTGAATTAAGGCTGTTAACATGGTTCAAATTGGTTTATTTTGATTGAAAGACGCCATATCAAAGGCCTATAAATATGGTGGACGACATAAGATCGTGGGGAACACCTGGATGAGACCTATACTCAGCAGATGGTGATGATGATGGCCTAAAAATAATTTAATTTTTATGTTTACAGGATTCAGTTTGGTTACATAATCAGCCTATAATATTCCCACTGCTGGGACATAAGTCTCCTCTCTGTGAGAGGGAGTGGGCCGTAATGCACCACGCGGGCCCAGTGCGGGTTGGTAGATGTCACATGTCTTCGAATTATTGGTTCTAAAACATGTCTCACGATGTTTTCCTTCGTTTTCACGTTGGTTGATTCATCCAAATTAAAAGATACTAAATATGAACCGCGTTGTATTGCCATTAGATAAAGTCAAATCATTTATTTCAAATAGGCATATAAAAGGCACTTTTGAACGTCAATATTTACAGAAAAATAGATTTATAAAGTGATTCTCGTTGCTTCTTCCAAAAGGTAGTTTCGGATGGAGAAGAATGGGCAAGAAACTCCCCCGTTACTCCTTTTAAATGTTTTATAATATTGTGTATACATTAATTATAAGTGAAGACGATGCACCTACAATAAAATTACTATACCACAGCAGGTAAAAAAAATGAAAATGAAGCAATGACTGGTAAATTAATTATGTGCTAGATACACGGTGCTCACATATTTACAAACATTGTAAAAGTAGACGATTTTCATAAAATTTCAACAAGTAATAAGTTGAAGTGTGTGAAGTAAAGTAGCCGCAGAATTTAAAGACAATGTCATAAAAAATTTATTGTTTGGTTGATTCACCTAAATTGAAAGGCACAAAATATGAACCTTATGTACTGCCATTCGATATTGCTATGTAGCCCATGGCGGGAATCAAGTGACACGACGTTATTTGAGTTCCCCTATGCCAAACACTGCATACCTAGCACATACAAAGTCCTGTGAAAAACATTTTAGAATGTGAAAAATGCATGAAAATCCACCAATAAATATGGACTAGTGTCCCGTGTCTATTAACACATTGCGCAAAAACATTGCAGTTTAGGAATTCGGTTCTTTTTTCTAAAGCAAAAGCTGTAAAACGGATTTTTGACTGTTTATTTTTATAGCGCGCTTTCGGTTTGAAATATCAGTGCGTGGAAACACAGCTTAATTTTCAATAGACTAATCAAAGCCTTTGTAAATCTCAAAACAATTAGATACAGCAGATGGTAATAACATGAAATTATGTTCGTACCTACATTTTTGTTAATTATTAGGAATTTCCTTGAATTTAATTTTCTTTTGTATTGTTTTACTTAGGTACCCAAGCACATTGTTTTTCAAACCTTTCAGTTTCAATTCGAGGTCGTGGCTTTTTGATTACAAGTTTTTAACCTACATTAAAAGTAATTAATGATTTAGTAATTGGTTTTATAAATGATTTAATATGTAATAATATCCAGCTCATAACTTTGCATTTTTATTGGTATTATTTTATATCCATCTTATAACAATTTTTTTCAATTCAGATTCAATTACTCCGTGAATACTAAGTAGGTTCCAACATCTTTCATTATTACTAGTGGTCGCCCACTGGTCGTTATTCGAGCCCCTCTACTTACAATCTATAAAGTACTTACTAATTCCATGCAATTAAAAAGCACTTACTTATTCCATGCTCAAGCTGTCACTTCTGTCACCTATCAGTCTTGAAGTTTTAACACACACATAATAACCTCATCCCTGGTATTATGTGTGTGTCAAAATAATGGTAGTGCGTGTAATGTTTTTTTATTCATTTAATTTATTGCTAATGCATATTATATACAAATATTAGGTTTCTGCACTCCTTCTCCGTATAAACTTTAACTGAAAATTTCATACTTCTCCGTCCGCGTTCGTAAAAAGGGGTACAAAGTTTTTGCTTCATGTATTATTTATTATCATTTCTGCTTATCGCAAACGATGAGCCTTCTTTTGTTTTCATTTTATTCATCAAAAAGCTATGCTCAACGATTTCGCCAGCGTGTAAAGTTTGAACCCAATATCTTTCGTGCCAAGTTACATTTGCCAAATATCATCGAAATCTATTCGGTAGTTTGCCTAGAAAATGACAGAGACAGTTACTTTTGCATATCAGGGGCTGCAGTCTCCATATATATAGCGATCGCTTTACGAACGAATTCGGTCGCAAAGTCCTAATGGGGTCTCTAGACGGTCAAAATTGCTTGACAAGCATGAAGAACTCACAATCCTGTCAAGCAATTTTGACCGTCTACCCAATTAGGACTTTACGACCGAATTCAGTCGTAAAGCGATTGCTATCTATATCGAGACTACAGGCAAAAAAAAAATGATTGCGTAGAAAATTTACTTCGGTATTGCAATTGATATTGTCTGTAAATTCAAATCACAACTGTCATTCTTTGACAATCATGTGAAATACACGGCAAAATGTAGTAACCTGTCAATATATTACATAAACAAATTATTTACCTGACAGTAGGTACATTATTAACACGTAAAAAATAGCTCAAAGATCTTTCTGATACTGCGTTACATCATTCAGTACTATAATAAATAACGCCAGTTCACATTATACCTACGTAAATGATGAAATTATGAATGAACAAAAGCAGCATTCTATGCATTACTCATTAAAACAGCGTAGTCACTGGGAATTTCCCAATAGACGATATGATTTCCCGATCAATACGTGCACGTAATGTTATTTAATTAGTTATGCATATCTATACTAAACTTTTAATCAAAATACAAGTAATATAAATGTAGGTAAGCAAGTAATCTGCCCGAAGCTTGAAACAGACAAATGTCGTAGGAAACATGTTTATGAACCGTTTCCTTTGTACAGTATTTTTATCTCACGAAGTGGCGCACGCTTTACTTGTGGTAACCAAGTTTACAAACACGCTGTGAATGTGAGTGTAAATGCAGGAGCTTTAGGTAGGTAACAGCACAGACATTGGTGAAATCGGAAGTGTATGTGCGTGTGTGTATTATATGCTGATGCTACTCGTGGTCACGCACACATTCACAGCGTGTTTGTATACTTGGTTACCACAAGTAAAGCGCGCGTCGCTTCGTGAAGTAAAAATAACTATATCTCGCATTGACACGAACTGTAGGAGAATAACAAGCCGTGGTAAAAAAAATATTTACCAGTCCGCAAGGTGCTTAGCAGAGCTAAGCTGCTATCAATAAAAACATGGACATTCATTAAATAATTTAAGATAAATTAACAAATAAAGAGCAGTGGTGGCCCAGTGGTAACGGACCCGACTTAGGAGTCGTAAGGTCGTGGATTCGAATCCAGCCAGGCACTTTACTTTGTGTAAATAATTTCATCACCACTGCTCTCAAAACGGTGAAGGAATACATCGTGAGGAAACCGGACCTAGTTCATGTGCTTGAACCAAAAAAATCGAAGAGATGTGGCATCTGCCAACCCGCACTCTCCCGTGGTCGACTAGCCCACTCACTCTCGAAGAGAGAAGGCCTGTCTCCCAGCAGTGGGAACATTAGGTATAGGCCTATTATGTTATGATTATGCTAAACAAATAAATTGCTATATTTAAAATAACACTATATTATTCAGCATTTTTGAGTTCACTATGTGTATTCAGCTTGATTCAAACAATGGCTGCCCAGATTTAATAAGAATTAGGTAAATCTACATTGCGGAAGAAAGTCTCACTGTTAGCTCCGTTTTCACGTCTAAAACACAAAACGGCTGACATCTAAGTGTGTCGGTTGATTTTCATCTCACAAAATTATAACTAGAAGCAAGCACATCATTCTCGGGAAAGTCCGAAAGGGATACCGAGGCCCCTGGCAACACAGACAACGGAAGGAACACGGGTGGGTTTAAGTCAGTAACAGTTACACACCCTCCCGCTCCGCCCAGAGCGGGAGAAGTTATTTGATAATTGCCCACCCAAAAAAAAAGCAAGCACGTCTTCCAATTATAGACGTTTATCACATCAATTAAAAACAGAATAAAACATATAAACGGTCATCAAGTCCCGGGGAAAAACTAGTGCAGTGCAGAAACAGCTGTTTTTTTTACCGCAAGACACAGCTCATTAGGTCGGTAAGTGCGGGCTCACTGATTCTTTGAAATGTGACGTCATCAACTGGGTCTGTTTTTATTGGCCCCTTGTGTTTGTTTACAAGAGTATTAAGTCTTCTGTTTTATATTTGGAACTTTTAAGTTGAGTACTTACTAGAAAGTAAATGATTATCTGGGTTAGTGTTAAGATCACTGGAGATGATTAAAAGATTATTGTAAAACATATTAATTTGGAAAAACAACTTTTGGCAAATAGGGCAAGCCAAGTCCAAAGTAAAAGCAAAAAAAAATCAAAAATTGAATAATTCAAATAACCCGTGGTAGCTAAGTAATGATGACTTCATTACTTAGCTACCACGGGTTATTTGAATTATTCAATTTTTGATTGACTTCATTACTTAGCTACCACGGGTTATTTGAATTATTCAATTTTTGATTGACTTCATTACTTAGCTACCACGGGTTATTTGAATTATTCAATTTTTGATTGACTTCATTACTTAGCTACCACGGGTTATTTGAATTATTCAATTTTTGATTGACTTCATTACTTAGCTACCACGGGTTATTTGAATTATTCAATTTTTGATTGACTTCATTACTTAGCTACCACGGGTTATTTGAATTATTCAATTTTTGATTGACTTCATTACTTAGCTACCACGGGTTATTTGAATTATTCAATTTTTGATGTTGTTTTGCTTTTACTTTGGACGATTTTAACGTGCACGTCTTTTTACATTGTTCTCACATATAATAATAAATTCGACATTAATGATGTAACAATAATTATAATTTAAGAGTGTCTATGGAGTTTTTTGCCCGTCCTTCTCCATAAGACACTACCTCGCTCTTGCATGGGCAACTAGCTTCATCTTTCTGAATGACCGACTCCTTGAACAATTCATAAAATCCTATAAATGGTTTCAATGATATAAATGCTTTGAGTTTACAAAACCTTTTCACAGCCATACGAGTATATACAGCAATCGTCGTGTTTAAGGTTCGGGTAATCGCCGTTAACCTTGGCCATACAAGTACGCGTCGCGCTCACGTCGCGTCGCGTGCCGCCGCCTTTCGGTTTCATAGGGAATATTTATTTTTAGTAAAGAAAATATGAATATTTAAAATAATCACAAATATAATTATAGATAATAAAATAGCCTGTTCATACAAAAAACAATCATTAAAATATCTTAAGTACGAGTAGTTTAAAAGTAATGTCGTTTTTTATGCTTTGGATGTAGACGTCATTTCCTGAATTTATTTCATAAAGTATTTTAATATTCACATATAGAATTGATATGTATGCGTTCTAGTTTAGCATACATTTTTTTCATAACTTACTTGCATATTATGAAGGAGTAATAAGAGATTTAAAGTCACTAAAGTCATATGTCGGCGCCTTAAGACAGTTCTACGTATTGCTACTTCTTTACTTTTCTTTAGGCGAAAGTTTGAAACTATTCAGTCAAGTCTGAAAAAATCAGATTACATACATAATTTCTAGAGAGTATAGAATACCCACCTACGTGACGTTATTAATTATCAAAACTGGGGTTCAAAATACCAAGAGCTAACCAATGCTTGCTGTCTTTGCTCATAGTCAACATAGTGGAAAACGTAACTTTAGGTCATATTTAGCTAGTGAATATTTCATGGTAGGTAACTTGGTACTTAAAATATGTTGGTACTATTGTAAGCTCGTCCGTTTAAGTACTAAAACTTAAAATAGTGTTTAGTTTTGTACAGTATTTGAGGTTTTGGCTAATCGACGAACGTGCGTAAAATTAGTTTTCAACCTAGTTTTGGTTATACGTCCCAGAATAGCAATGTTTGAGCCTTAGAAATCTTCTGAAACGGAAAATAGAAACATTTAGAAAATTATCTGTAACGTACAGTCACGAAAAATATGTATACACTTAGCAACTTTTAAAAGTTATTTCCTTCTACTGTGTTGATTGTAATTTTATGTCGTTACGAACATAGTATTTTGGAACCCATGCTATTATGAAATAGGTCTTACCTCAATGTTGCAGTCGTTATTCCACGAAAAAATCGCTTTTGTATTTTGCTAAGTGTATACATATTAGTGCACGTAACATGTGTCTATTTGGTCCCTTTGGCGCCATCTCCAAGGACAAGAGAATCGCTGCCATAGCCACGCTGTCTTCAAATTATCGCCGCGACGACATCGCCGTGTGGAGATTGATTCATAGAATTTCTATTGAATTTGATGGCACGGCGAGACTATCGTCACGAATTTTTCGCCCGTGGAAGTGTCGCCTTAGATATTAATAGCAAGATAATAATATGAATCAGAGTTAGAGAGGTACCTGATAAAATTATTTTATTTCAAGCCAGTAGTGCTAGAATCTTGATATTTAAGGGGACTACAGGACCTAAACGCAAATTTTACAAGTTTTATAATGCCTTAAAGTATATGATCCACTGCAGTAAACAAAATCAGAAAAATATATGATATTCTTAAGGATATATGCTAGGTATATAGTGTGTTGAAAACATAACATAACTAATTTGATACGATAGAAAAAAGTCACGAAGATACCTCTAAATTTCTTTTAACGATTAAAAACCATACTAATATACGTGCAATCATTCTGATTTTTAGTCAGATTATTCTACAAGCAACATATTAGCATAATAGTGTTTTATTTTTTGATACAATCCATAGTTTTTTTTGTAAATTGATAATTGCTTCATATTTTTCCATAAATTACCAGCGTTGTGTCATCGCGCTTCTCTTTCTTTTTTATGCAGTCCGACAGTGACCGCGCTTTAGGTGGTGTCGGCCTCTTTATAATTATTTGACTTCTAGCCTACTAGCTAAGGGCTCGTGGCTAAGTAACGACAGCCGTACGGGTCGATCTTCCCACGGTCGCTCCGTAGATGGGTGACCATATTTACATACCGAGAAAAGCACGTTAAGCAGTTGGTCCCAGCTGTCATTCGTCGAACAAACAGTCTTTCGTAAGGGATTATAATTATTAAACAGTGGCCGGGTTGTAGAGGTCAGATAGGCATTCGCTCCATGTAAAATATTGGTATTCAACTGCATCGGGTTATACTGCAAGGGAGGGAGAGAGGGGAGAGAGGGGTGGTGAAAAAGGCAAGGCACATGTGGCTGAAATCAAATAATTATATATGTTGTGGATGCGCGGGGCAACACTTATCGATAGTTTGGAATTGGTTTTACGACAAAAAAGTATGGACGAATGCACAACTACTGTTCGGACAGAAATTAGGTAGCAAATCAGTAGTTGGCGAAAGGAAGGTGGCACGATACCTTATTTGATGCGATGATGATGCACTGTCACGACGATACAAGCGATTTCCACGAATTTTCATTTGGTTAAATGAATTTTGGGCGCAATGGGATGCGCACGCGAACGAAAAACGAATCCATCTTGATTTGCTTGATCTTCGACGACATTCCGCGGGTTGGCGCTGATTGGTGTAGCGGTCTCGCTCACACGCGGGTGAAAGGCAATGTGCAGGAATGGGATAGGGGGAGAGGAGTGCAGTAAAACCAACCTAATCCCATTAATTAGTTATACCAACAAAAAAAAACTAAGGAAATGACAATATATAATTTCAGTCGATCAGCACGCAAGCATGTTGCATGTTTACTTGATTGATTCATTGACAATAACCGATCTTCGTGCATAAACCTATTTTTCCTCAAAAAATGACCATTTATAACTTACTAGATGCGCCCCGCGGTTTCACCCGCATAAGTTTTGACCCCGTGGGTATATCGGGATAAAAGTATCCTATGTGTTATTTCTGGTTATAAACTATCTGTGTGCCAAATTTCATCCAAATCCGTTCTGTACTTTTTGCGTGAAAGAGTAACAAACATCAATCCATCCATTCTTACAAACTTTCGCATTTATAATATTAGTAGGATAATATCTAGTGTATGTTCACATAATGCAATCTGTGCTTCCGTATAATTCATAAATCGACAAGGAAAATGTAGCATTGTAGCAAAATAGGACTTGTTCGTAGTTAGGGATTTTTACTATGTTATAATCTTAGCAAGCGCTACTGCTGAGCACGAGGTCCTGGGTTCGATTCCCGGGTCGGGAAAAGTGTCACTGGGTTTTTCTATCTGCATTTTTGTCAGTAGCAGCCCGAAGTCTAGATTTGTGCCCGGCAATACGCTCGCCCCTTTTTACATGAGACTTAAACATAACTGAGTGTACAGGTACACCTCTGCCCAATCCTACGGGGAAATAAGGTGTGATGTTATGTTTTGTAATTAAAGAAGCAGCAAATCTGCGTATAAATTGGATGGTAACTACTTAAATAAACTGCACACTGTTAGAGATTTTTTTTTTTGGACGGGAAATCATCAAATAACTTCTCCAGCTCTGGGTAGAGCGGGAGGGTGTGTCAGACTCTTACTGACTAAAACCCACCCGTATTCCTTCCGTTGCCTGTGTTGCGGGGGCCTAGGTAACTCTTTAGTACCTTCCCGCGACCCCGGCAGGACGGTTAGAGATCTTGGCGTGATACATGACAGTAAACTAATTTTTGACCAACATATTGAATCCATCATAAATAAAGCCTCCAAAGCCATGGGATTCATAATGCAATCTGTTCTAACTTTCATTCTCTAAAACCAATAAAGGTACTTTACTGTTCTTACGTACGCAGTAGCCTTGAGTATGCTTCCCAAGTATGGAACCCCCAATATGAGTTGTATAAATCTCGTATTGAATTGGTTCAGGGGAAAGGCGAACGGCAGGCTTGTATGGGACTTTCGTACAGCTAATAAAATTTCGTGTTTTGGAATATTTTTTGTTTTAATTGGTTGTTAATACGATAGACAAGCCTTTTATAAATTCTTGGATTTTTAGAACTTGGGACGTAAAAGTTATAACCAGTTTTATTTTTTAAGGCTAAGTACTAGTGTACCTATGTAGATTGTTACTTATAGGCACATAAACATTGTTTCGGTAATAAAGTATATGTTCTAGATTGCTTGTCGCTATTTTTGTAGTGTTTTACTTACTATCAAGTAGGTAAATTGAGATGAGGATCGTACCTACTCAGCGGAGTGCGTTAGGAGATACCTATGTCCAGCAGCTGTCTGCAACAGTTTGATAATGATGAAGTCCTGATGGGGTTTTGAGTGTAGGTAAATAAAACAATACAGTTAATAGTATTTTTTAAGCATATTTATTTTATTTGTTATTACTTCATCTAAGAAGGCAGGTCGGGTAATACCCTCATGGTGAGCATAGCTTAAATACCAACATAACTGCGTTTAGTTTACGACTAAATTACGTGTAGTTATTAAAATATTTTTTTAAATATTATTAATTAATCCGAACTTCTAAAACTAGTACACTTACATGAAAATAAATGGCTTAGTTGCCTTAATATGTGGTACAAATTCTATAACAAAACAACAAAAAAAGTAAGCTGTACGAAATCTGCCGTTTACCTTTATGAGATACCTAGATTTCAAGGCACAGCAGTTTTTCAGACGGCTATGCACACTGGTGTAAGCGTTCTCATTTTCTACCATTCGAATTAAGACGTAATATTAATGACATCTGTTTTCTTATCAGCATTGCAAATGGATCAATCGATTGTCCTGATTTACTTAGTAAAATTTATCTTCGCACCAATCAAAACAATCTAAGATTACGACCATTATTACAGGTACCGTTTACAAAAACGAATTGAAGGTGAATGAAAACGCCGGGAGGACGCCCTACATAGTGACCTAACTGGTGATGTTCTTCAGAAAGGTCATGTGCGTAGTACTTACTCCCAACCAGCGTGCATGAGTGACCAGATGTATGAACGTAAACGAAGCAAAAGGAGTATGTAAGGAGCGGAGCAGGTTGCGATCTAAAAGCGTGTGTAAGGAGCGGAGCAGGTGGCGTTCTAAAGGTGTATGTAAGGAGCGGAGCAGGTTGCGATCTAAAAGCGTATGTAAGGAGCGGAGCAGGTGGCGTTCTAAAGGCGTAAGTTTGTGTTATGTTCTGTTAGTTTTGATAAAGTACCGAAGACCTCAATAACCTTTTCATTTTGCAAACTGCAGTCGTCATTTTGCTGCCCTTATTCCATTTTACGTGGGGTCGGCGCAACATGTATTCTTCTTCCATTTTCCCCTATCAGCCGTCATTCACTCTCTTCTCTTTCATTCAGAAAATTGCAGTAAGCTACTGCAATTCAAACTGGCATAAGTCATAAAACGGAAATTGTTGAACTATTCTGAATTTTATTTTATTTTATTTTTATTTTATTTTACAGTTTTAGAAAAACTTACAGCTAAACATTTTTGCACGATTGAGAGTAACAAAATAAGGCTGATTAAAAGTTTCCACAGATAGAAGACAGCATACAAACAAACAATATTTGAGAAGCAATACAGTGTTTAAGTAAAAACAGTTTCATAAGTGAAAATGTGTTTCAGCAGCGTAAATTGTAATCAATTAGTTTACGTTATCAAAAAATTCAATTCTTTTCAATTTCAAAATGCTAGTACTGAAAACATCGATGTCGACCGCGTTATACGAGTACGCATGACTCGCTGTGATTAGGTAAGAATTTCGTCTATATGTCGGCGTGATTAATATGTACGAGTATATCCATGCAAAATTATTCTTTTCTGGTACTAAGAGTCTCTGAGCTCAGCCGGGCAAAGGCAGATGGACATGGCGGGAATATAAGAGTTCCTTGTTGACTACGTAACCCCGTAAAAGGCGAGGCAGATGATGATGATGAGATCCGATTTCGATGGTTATTTTTTAAACCATCAAAATCGGATCTCATCATCATCATCTGCCTCGCCTTTTTCCCAACTATGTTGGGGTCGGCTTCCAGTCTTACCGGATACAGCTGAATACCAGTATTATACATGGAGGGACTGCCTATCTGACCTCCACAACCCAGTCACTGGGTAATACGATACCCCTTGGTAAGACTGGTTGTCAGACTTTCGAGCTTCTGAGGACCCGTAACGACTGTCAAAGATCTACAAATGACGGTAATACCCCTGTTGGCATAAAATTTTAAGGCATAATGTAGTTTGGCATAACGTTTTCGCATAACTTTTATTAGCATAATAATAGAAAAGAAAAAAGAAAAGAAAGAAAAATTGTTTATTCTGCACAAACAAAACGCACATTACAAAAATTTACGTAAAATACACACATATACAAAGTAGCTAAAAGCCTAGTAGGCAATCCATGTAATACTGCTGCATAATAATACTTTGGCATAATGCAAAGGTTAGCAAAACTATCATGTAGTCTAATATGTTTTGGCATAAGTTGGAGTTGCATAAATTTTAAAGGCATATTATTTATTCGTCTAATAATCATGAGCCATAAATATAAAAAGTCATAATTGGGTGAATGTAGCCAATAATTTAAAATTGATCTTTAGGTACTTGGTAATTAATGCAATTGTGGTCAATGATATTTTTACCCGACTATGGCGATGCCAATAGGAAGGGTAACAAGCGAGCTCGGAACTTGTGGCACCCCGACTCGGACAGGTTAGGTTCGAAGGGGAGCGAGCGGAGCAAGCGAACTCAGACCCCGCCATCCCCTTCGAGGTTATTTTTTTTTAAACCCTTGATTCGCGGGCTTCATACTACACCTTTTAAGTGACTTTAAGGTTTTTGAGGTTAGGTTACAATCAATTTGTTTTTCTCAAGAACGGTGCGTTACCCTTTCATGGGAGTGGTGCCACGCGCAAGGGGCACCAGTCCAGATCGATTGTAAAATACCTACGGCCTGTAGAGGAGTAGCAACCAACTGACCGAAACGCTTTGCTCGCTCGGTCAATGAAGCAGAGACGCTTCGCTCGCTCGGTCAATGAAGAAGTGACGCTTCGCTCGCTCAGTAAAAAAAACTGTTATTTTGACATTACAAACAGACACTTCAATTTTATTTATTTGTATAGATTAGTTCAAATAAATGAGACATGTAACTCTTGTTGTAGACAGAATTGTATTTGAGCTGCGCTAGAGCTAGACAGTGTAGGTACAGTCAAAGGCAGATATTTGTAGCTACACTTTACGAAATTCAAAAGCGGGACTCTCCAGGCATTTCGGTTCAAATGTTAAAATAAGTTTCTTTCTTTATTTATTTATAAGAGGGTTTTAATCTATACATCGTTTGCAATTCACAATTACCCCATACCACACGCACGCGCTCCACATTGCACACACACCACACACACCATTCACATTCATTTGCATCTTCCCTTGCATGTATCCTTAATAAACTACTTAAATGTCACAATTTTTTTTTTTTGTAAATCTGTTTCTATGAGCAATATTGCAACATTAGAATGTATGAGAATTATTTGAATAATACTCTATTCGAATCAAACCGTCTCCAGTACATCAATAAAAATGTAAAACTTTGCTTTAGGCCTGGTGATCTGAAATACAGGTTTTGTAAAAAACTTAGTTTAAGCACCAGTCTTCTACAAATTAATTATAAAATTGTATCTGTAGTCTTTTTACTGACATTCTCTGTAATTTGTGGTAAGAAATAAATGAATTAATATTATTATTATACAGATTATGCCACCCTCATCGATACAAAACGACTTTAAATACCACGACACAACTAAATATTATCTTACACTATCTACCTCTATAATCCCAATGTTTACGAGCCTATACAGCATCCTGGCTGCTTCCGAAGCAGGAGCAGCAAGGATGCTATCTCAGTTTCGCAGATATGATTAAATACAATTAACAAATCACGTCTATCTGGCTCGTTCCGGACACTCTCCACGATGATATGATAAACATCTTCAATTAAGTTGCATTCTACAGAATTTGGTCACTCAACTTTACCCATTAGGAATGCAGTGTTGAAATGAGTTAGGTATGTTACATTAAGATGCTATTTGCACAAAACCATAGATATAATTTAATCGTTACTGTATTAGAGAAATTGGAGGGACTCGTAGCCAAATAATAACAGCCGCACGGATCGATTGGCGGGATGTCCCAATTTTTTTAGCCAAAAATAATTAAATGACGCGCTCGGGACAAGCTCAGTCCCGCTTTTCAGGGATAAAAAAAGAGTAATTCGTAAGTAATTTAAATATTACTTATTTATATTATATCCCTCTGAAGACTTAACTGCCTTACAGAGCAAACCAGACAATTATTGTTGTCACTACAATAAAGTAACGTATTTTTTTTTATACAGGATGACATTGAAAACATGCGACAAATCGAAATGGGAGATTGTACTCATCATTATGAACAACTTTTACTAAGGGACCAAAGCTACAATCCCAAAAAAAAAAACTGCTGTCCCCTACATTTATGTTCGCAATACCTCATCAAAATGTAGGAAAAGCAGATTTTATTTTTTGGGATTACAGCTTTGGTCCCTTAGTAAAAGTTGTTAATAATGATGTATACAATGTCCCATTTCAGTTTGTCGCAAGTTTTCAATTTCAACCTGTATATGATTATTTTAGCATTATTTGTCAGGCAGGATGACACACCAAAATGAAGTCTATTAAATTTTTATGTTTTATCTTAAAATATTTATTGAGTCTCAAAAAATCGCTTCGAATGTGCGCAATGTGGATAGAGTTATGGAACTATGGAAAAATGTCTTGACGCTGTGTGAGCGTGAGTGATCCATCGCCGCCCGTTCGATGTCCACCGCCACAGAACACAATTACTTCTAGCGGAAGATGTCCACTGAGTACAGGATGGATGGATAGCAAGCAGATGAAGTAAATTTTTGCTCCGTTGGTATAATTTTTGTATGGCGTTGCAGTGGGAGAGTAAATAAATAAAAGAAATAAACATTGGTGCCGATTCCCTTGTTCACAAAAATAACTAAATTTAAGTTCAGTGCATCGCTTTCTTTCTATTTCATTAAGAAGAGGACAGAAGATAAATTTTAGCTTAGTCCTGTCAAATTAATCAGCGCCTGTCATTACTCCATACAAGTTTAGACGTGATTAAAAACTTGCCTACTAAAATTACGTCAACTTACGTCAAGCGCTGATTAATTTGACAGGGCTAAACTATAATTTATCTCCTGTCCTTTTCTTAATGAAATAGAAAGAAAAAGATGCAATGAACTTAAATTTAGGTTAGTTTGTAAACAAGGGAATCGGCACCATTGTAAACTTAATTTGAAACTCAATTATAAGGATAAATGAAATAAATGAAATATTACTGATTATTTAGGTTTTTTTTTTATTATGTCCGGAAACAAATCTAGCAACGCTGATACCGAGACCCCTCCGTGCCTCGGAAAACGCGATAAGCCGTTTGTCCCGGCTGGAAATTCGTAGATCTTTGACACTCGTTACGGGTAGTCAGAAGCTCTCACTAAAAGTATCGTGTTACCCAGTAACTGGGTTTTGGAGGTCAGGTAGGCAGTGGCTCCATGTAAAGTACTGGGATTCAGCTTCATCCGGTCAGACTGGAAGCCGACTCCAACTTACTTATTTGAGAAAATGCTAGGCAGATTGACTGTATTAGAAAATTGATGCTGAATTACACTAACAATAAGTGAATACATATTTTAGCCTTCGAATGTACAACATTATAGATATTGGATCTTGTTTGTTTTTGCGCCATTCTTTTGTTTTCCTTCATTTCATTTTCCATGGTAATATTCATTTCCGAAGGAGAGGTATTGGATTTGATATCAGTGCGGTCTGTTTGAATATAAAATGCACTAGGATAATGCTTTTCGTCGATTCAGCTTTTCCATCAGTGGTAAAATAAATCTTTTTTATTCAGAACTTAGGTTTTTCTTCAAAGAAAATGGCTTATTGTTTAACAGCAGGTTTTCCTGCTTACATTAAAACCTTCACGGTTTTCTAAGACGACGATAAAATATTTAAAACTCTTCCTCCTGAACTAATCACAAACGATCGTCCCCATTTACATTAAAAGGCCTTAACTTCATTAACTTAACGAGATAGGAGCAAAGAAAATGTCACATCGAGTTTCCTCACGAACAAAAGTTATAATTCAAGCCATTGTCCCAGTCTTCATAATGCAAAATACATCCCTATTCATTCGCAGCTTTGTACAAACGCGCCCCTTTCCTCAAAACTGCTTCACCCCCCTTGGTAGGTACGGAAGCACGTGTATCGTATATCCTGCTCTAGCTTGTAACTATTTGTAATCTTGCCCTCTCTTTCCTCCGCCGCCGATCAGCGCACGCATTGCAGGTGAACTGATGATTTTCGTTTAGTCGTGTTCTGAACGTCGCGTGGGTGGTACGCTGTCGCGCGCTCTCCGTTTCCCGCGAAAATTTTACGTACGATTTGAAATTCGCAATTTTCTAAGAAAAGACGTTGATATCGCGTTCTGCTATTGTTAATGTTCAGTTGATGTGTGGCGTTGATTAATTTGTTTAAAATTGTACTGTGGTTTAGAGAATTGTGTGCTTCCACCGCCAGGAGCGGGCTGTTCGGATTAATTTTTTTCGAGTTCATTTATCTAAGAGTGAGTATATGTTTTAGTATTTTTGTTAGAAGTCTAGAATAAACAACGAGTGATCGCGTTGTATATATAAATATTATTTTAATATGCTACCTTAGTGTAAATAACAAATGAAACCCCATTTATGAAACTTACTTAGATTCTACGAAAATTCATTTTATAATTTTCAGTACTTAATAACAACTCAATATAACATTGAATAATTCCTATGATAATTCCTGTATTTATAATTCAACAAATAGATCTCGAATTTTGAAATCCACCGCAAACTCACCAGCTATAACATGAATTTACAAATGTTTATTTTTTCAAACCCAAAAACATCAATAGAATATTCATTGGCTGACCCAAAGTTCATAAAATATTAACACTACGTATATATCTCCACGGGATCTCGGTTCAAATTTGCGTGTCGGACTTAAGGCTCCGTGCACGAAAAAAAAAACAGTCTTTTGTCAATTTCTTATCTAATTCTGAAAAAGCTTGAAATAATTGAAACATAAGTTCTGTGTGACTATAAAAGTCGTGTCTGTCTCAGCACCTGTTAATAGTTTTATCACTTTAGCGCTCTCGAAAAAATTGTTTATTTCGCTTTTGATTTACATAATGAAGACATTGTATTTTCATAAAATATTTTATTTTATTCTACTTCAAATTTTTATTTTAGCTTTTAGTTTTGCTAAATAATAGAAAAATAACATTGACCGGTTTTCTTTAATAAAATAGTTATTTTCTCAATTATTTTTCTGCAATATTTTGCATCGAAGTTGAAAAATTCGTACAGCCACGTGCAAGTAAACCATATAATGAATGATGTTGATGATATTTTTTCATGTTCAAAATCGCAAGTAGGTTCTTGTAAAACAATGAACAAACGTCAGTGTCGCGTATTTTTTTGGAAAACTAGTTGCGAATATTAGTGATTTTCCATTAATGCTTAAATTATTTGAAAAGTCCCTTACAGCCACATTCAAAACGAAGGACCCGACTTTTCTAATCACAAACAATTTTTTTCCCTTTCTCAAAAAAAGCGAACAAAATTGATCCAAATCATTTCATAGATTTCGTGCACGAATAAGGATCGTAGAAAATCCAAGTTTAGGTTGACAAATGCTATGTCCCAATATATGTATAATCAAATTAATAGTGATACCAAACTTCGACCTTTGAAGTCTCGTTGCGCGCCATTCTTATTTGAATAATTTTGATTCCAAACTCAAACTCCAGGTATATACCTATCTATATCTGTGACTTCAACCTACGAATAATTCAATTTTGTTTTCATTCCGTGTTCTATATTCAATTTCATAAAATTGAATTTAAAGCTCCTGTAATCGGAAAGCAAAATTAAAAACTTGCGTTCTTTACTCTATGATCTTTGACCTCGATTTTATTTAACCTATGTATTTTAATTCTGTCTGTAATTTTTGTGACGGGCTTAATGCCAAATTGTTTTTATTATTTTTTCCAGAGCATTAGAATTGTGTTACTGCCTTCAGTTGTTTACAGTACTCTGCAATTTGCGTTGAATTTGTGTAATTAGAGCAGATTAATGAAACCACAACTTACAACAATGAATTCGAGACATTTTATTGTGGAAACAATAGAAAGTTATGGCACATCGTATAGTTTATTGCAATCATTTATTTTCGCTAGAAGACCGTGTCTGTGTTGACAAAAATTCTCGTAAATAACACGCCCGATTACTTCCGACGCATGGAAACTATAAAATTAAAGTAATAATCCATGAAAGTCTAACTAGAGAGATGTAGTGAGTTCTGAATGATGGTAGCAGGTGCATATGTACAGCAGAGAATCGAATTAGACTGTCTAACAGTAACAAAGAGCTCTGTTCATACGAAACTATAATCAAAGTCTTTACAATTACATCTTAGCGTATAAAATATGCAGAAAAGACTCCCTATTTCATCTCGTCTAAATTCATTTGTATAATGATCATACTTAGGTACTCTGCGCTTCTCGCCATATTATGAAAACCCGACGAAGCAAATTTTTCTGAGTATTCACTTCATTTCTATTCTCGTCTACAGTTTATTCACTTTTTGTTCTAAAAAAAATCACGTACTATCATTTGTGACTTTCTTCATTAACCGTCTGACTGGGTTACTGCAATACTTAGTAATATGTATTTATTTATTAAGCACACAAATGTAATGAGGCGGACTTATCAATGCTACTTAATACAATGTTCAATGTTTACAACTTCAGCACATTGTGCAACTTCATATTCATTGATTTCACACGTATGGAGAGGAAGGCCAAAGAGAAGATGGATGAATTATGTGAGTAATAATAATATAAAAGAGAAGGAATGACAGCATGACGATTGACAGGGGAGAATGGAGAGAGACAACGTATTGCGCCGACCCCAAGTCACGATGACGATGATGATAACGTCGAGATGCAATGTTTTGAGTTTCTATTCAAACTAATACATGCAGATGGTTTGCGACCTTGAATATTTAAATTTGCAAATTTACAAATCAATCACTTAGAAAAGCAGACAGTTATTAGCCAGTAGCAGCTCAAATGAGATCGTTAACGTCTCGAAAACGATACAACAAAAAATTGATTACGGAAACGCAAGCGAAACAGCGAACAAACCACATGTTGGTAGTGTAGGTACTGTCGAATTCATTAGGATATAAATAACAATCACTCCACGACCAGTAGACGGACAAAAAGACCAACTAAATAATACTAATGCATACCTAACGATTGTCGCTTTGACTTGCAAAGTCGAACTAGAAACTCGGGCTATTTTGGACACACATCTGACTACACCACGACAGATAGTTGGCCGTCGCTAAACTTTCCGGATTTTATTTTCGTTTCAAAAAATACATTCTTCTCTCCAGAAACCTTTTGTTACAGCATCGGCCTTTATATTATTTTTTAAATGTATCCACGTTGCCAAGCTATAGTTAAATTGGAATTGTTGAAGATATTCATAAAATAATTTGTGAGGTATACTTACAGCTGCTATCCCCGTTATTATCTTGAAACATTGCTCAACGCTTTTGTTAATGGTGCGATGATTAGTATATATACGTATATATATACATAATGTGAGAGCACGTTGTTCTGAAAGTTAACTGTGGTACTGAAGAATTTAGGGGAAAATGTACAATTTTGCAAGATGTCGTAGTTTTAGTTTTAACGTGGTATGCACGATCATTGTGGACTGATTAATTGCTGTCTGCTACCCAAATCTTATGATCGTTTAAACAAATTGCAGTTGATAAAACATAATCTCACTACATAACAGCTATTTCGCCACTGCTTTCTTAGTATTCTTCATCTTATCTGATTGTGTCGGCAAGAGACTGCTCTATTTAGATTATATCTAACCAAAACATTATTCTTACGGATTTTCAAAATATAATCCACCTGCATTTTCATATATCATGTATTTATCGGTATAACTCGAATATACGATTACAAAACTCGCCTACTGGCTTCTGTTTTGTTGAAACAAATATTTCAAAAGTTAAAAAACTTATGTGTCGGTACCATTCCACCCATGATACGAATTCCATGAGCTAATTCACGCAGAAAAAGCTAGGAATCCCGACGCAAACGCGGTTTTCATTAGAGTAGAAATTAGTTTAACCAAAACTGCAGTATTGGCGTTAAAGCGGGGTTTATATTGTGAAACTAGTGTCGCTAAACAATAGCTTGATTATTCTATTTCGGGGTGTAGCTAAATACACGTAAATTCAACTAACACGCTGGAGGAATAATAACAATTATTTCAATTATTTTATTTTCATAAATTTATTTGATTTAATTGTTATTAACTTATGTCTATTCCCATATATGCAAAGCATATGTGGTGTGACTATAAACGATAGGCTGAAAAATGATGTGATAAGGCAACCGTGCGGTTTAAAGGAAGATGTAGTGACAAAAATTGAAAAGAGTATGCTTAGTTGGTTTTGGTCATGTTGAGAGGATGAAGGAACAGTGACCAACAAAAGGTGACTAACAAGGCAGATATGAGTGGAAATGCCGGGACGGGACGCCCCAGGAAGACATATAGTGACCTCATTGGTGAGTTAAAATGAGATATGAGATATGTGAGTTGAATTTATCAGCATTTCAAAAACCAAGTGTCAGTTAGCTATAGCCCAAAATAGGGGGCTTACTCTCTAGGCACAAAACCCGTAGTTTCGACCGAAGTTACGGGCATCTCGAACACCATATCACTTACGGACATAAGATTAGTTCGGGTCCCAAACTAAGAATGAATGACTACATGATTTGGCAGTTTTCCCTGCTCCCAAATGTGTAGGTATATGTCCGAAAAAAATAATTTGACACTTGTTTTGACGGATCAACTACTTTCAGACGGATTCGTATCTTCGTATTCTTCATCTTCAAGCTACTGTTTCACGACACTAGTTCCATAATGTAAACCCCGATTTAGAGTTACTCTAGTCTCACAAAGATTCCTTCGGTTTGGACTGCTTCTATTTGCGAGACTTTGATGTATCATTGAAAATGTTCCAAACCATTTCGGAAGTTACTTTTATTGCATAAACAAACTGGAAATTAAAGGCCAAAGCTGAAAATATTTAACTTTGATGTCGTAATATTATTAGTTGGAAATGTAAGCCAAATATTGATATGATGGATTGGTTGAATGATGAGTAAAAGTCTGATCTGGAACAAAAATATACAAATGTATCAGCTGGTCGCTCGAACGGCATACAGTTCGAGGAAAATTAAACTGTTTGAGTTATATAAGATAACATGTGTGATCACATGCAAAAATTAACTCCTGTTTGTTGATCCATTTTATTTTGATCAGTTCATTTTAATTTGTAACGATGAATACAAAAATATCTTCATCAAATAATTAAATAAACATCGCAGTAAAGAATAAAAATATCTAGGCACAGCAATAACGAAAAAGGTAACAAGCAATATTACTAATGCCCCATTTAACGTCAACAAAAATAACCCCCAAAATAAAATTACCCGAGGCAATCTTGGAATTAAAAGAATACTTCGCGACCTCATTACGTTTGTAAAAGAAAATAACGAAATTGGCACTTTTGATAACCGTTCTAAAGAAATGTCTGTCAAAGATGATAGCACTTTTGTCTTCAGCTTCAATGTTTGAGTACCCTTCATGTTACACGACAAAATAGAAATAAAGGATTATGAAGAACGTTTGTTTGCTTGTCACATGTCAAAAATTAAAACGATTTTCGCGACTGGTCGAGTTGGAATTTGTTTAGGTCAATGCTTTTTCATTGAACTTTTTTTCAGTTGTACGGAAACAGATTTTTAAATATCGTCCCAAAATGTTTTCACTTGGTTAACTGAGTTGTTAGTTTATTTTTTACCGGTTTCCGATGGTTGGAAAAAACGTCTCGTCATATATTTGTTCGAATAGAATAAATCACATCGACCCGCAAATATTCTCTACTGGGACATTCCAATGACCAGTAGAACAATAGATGGGAAAATTGCTATTATCACATTGGACAGGAATCATGTCGCAACAGGTATATTGTGAATAGAAGACAAGAATACGCTGCAGCTCCTATGATTTGGCAACTTTAAATATTAGGTTCGAATAATTTTCATTTCTCAGATGATACTAAACAAAAATTTAAAACAACTTTCTGGTTGCCTAAATAAATATTAAAACAAAACGAACTTTTGAGGATAATCCTTAATTTTCTGGTTAACAACAAAAACACAAAAGTAGATGACATAACTTGAAAACAAAATAGTTTACTTGTCTCTAAAAATATTAGACGTCATTAAGTGTTTTATATATTTCTATTGTACCTATTTACTACTTCAATAAGACCATCAATGTAATAACTTAATTGATGAAAAATTGCTTTAATAACTTCGATTTTCAATTAATATTCTCACGCACATTTGGCATGCTATATAAGCTGGTTATGCCATTTAGATCATAAGGTATAAGTTCCTTTGCTTTTGTATACAGTAGGTAAGTTATTATGAGACACTTATTTTCAGTAGTACGCTTACTCGTTTGCGTCAAACAGTTTTTGAACTTAGCATATTTAATCAAGATCATCAAAATCAAAAACCATAACGACAGCATCATTTACTACGTAAGAATCCGTTTCTTTCCCTTCTACTGCATTGTTTTTACTTTTGTTATTTAGTTCGGTCATATCTTCTACACATCCTTCATCATCATTTCATCATTCTCCTGCTCTTATCCTAATTTATTTGGGGTCTCTTACATACTTCTCAGTCGTCATCTCTGTAGTCTCCCCCATCTTAGCTATATCGTCTTTCACACAGTTCATCCATGGTTTTTTGGTCTTCCCTACTCTTATCCACATTCGTACTCAAAACTTTCCGCACACACATTTTCCTAATTTCTCCATCATCTCCAATACCCATCAATTGTTACGTTAAAATATTGAAGAAATTAATCCATTAAAATTCATTTGGCTATACGTTTAAAATTCCGCCGATAATTGTTATTCTAACACGATATTGTGTACTTTAAACATTTCATGTTTATTTCAACGATCTATCACACCCCATAAACGTGCGCTTACGGTGCGCGCACGCATTTAAAGTTGAAATGTTTATAAAATAGTAGTTTTGTTTAGATATTATTATATGTTTTTTTTATTTTACCTGTCTCTGTGGTTTATATTTGATATACATTACGTAATTGGTTTTAATATAAGAGTATAAGTTTAGTTTAATGCTATTTAGAGAAATAGGGTCGTGACTTACCTTGTAACAGGATATTTAGAAATATTTTGTCCAGATTTGCGTTTGTAAAAAAGAAATTACTAACTGCCTTCTTGGGCGCAAAAATATCAAGTTGCACGCCTGTAAGCATAAAACGTCCGTGCTCATATATTTTTTTATTAAAGTTATGTTTTCACTTTCTTGTTTTCTTTTTTTGCGAGTTCTTTTCTTATCTCTCCATCAAACATCTGAAACGAATTTGAAATTACTTCGTTATGTCTTTAAGTAACAAGAATAACTCTCAATATTTTAACAAAATGCTCAATGGTGGGTAAGGAAGTACAAAGGTAAACAATGTACATGTTACTGGTTTGAGATAACCTTGACTAACATCACGGAATCAGTCATCCTCACATAATCCAACTTATCAAGGCCTCGTAAAGTATAGATTAACACTTAATCCAAACAAAAAAGTAATTATTTATGTAACGAAAATGTTGATAAAAACGATTAACGTATCAACGAAGCAAAGCCTCAGAGTAGCAATTTATTTCATGCACTGGTTTAACGATGACGATATTTAATGTTTTTGTAGGTTCGAGTGTGTTGGTTAACTGCATGTGGTGTTTAGGCTGTGTACCTAGGTACATAATATGAATCATGCTTAGTTGCCCCGAAAGGTTGGGCAGAGGTGTAATACACCCACATTTCACCAGTATACTAATCTTATAAATGCGAAAGTGAGCGTGTAAACCTTTGAATTCGCTGCTCTAAATAAAAGGCTCTCGCGGACAGGTGCGACGCGATAGCGCGAAAGTCGATCTGCCTGAACGCGCCCGCGATATCGTGCCAGTCTGCATGAGCCCATAATCGGAAGATGCACGTGCCTATACAAAATACATAATACGATATATGGGCAGGTTACGAGACGCCCACGGTTGCCATAGGATCTACAAACTCCGTTATTGTATGAACAAGTGAAATATTTTGTGAGTTAATGGGGCTATGGTGGAGTTAAAGTTTATAGAGGTATGAGGAACAGGGTGTAAAGTTCACTCATCCTCCAAAGAAAAGGGACCCGACCAGACGGGTGTTGTGTCTCGTGGACAACTGCCCGACGGTTGATGTCAGCACGCTGTTTATATAGGGTGACTGGTAATTAGTTACCGATACTTAAACACGTAACTTTACTGATAATTATGAACAACTAGGTGCGCCTCGCGGTTTCACCCGCATAAGTTTTGACCCCGTGAGTATATCGGGATAAAAAGTATCCTATGTGTTATTCCTGGTTATAAACTATCTGTGTGCCAAATTTGATCCAAATCCGTTCAGTACTTTTTGCGTGAAAGAGTAACAAACATGCATCCATTCTTACAAACTTTCGCATTTATAATATAAGTAGGACTATTACTATGGAACCAAACCTGAAATCACAAAAAAAAACTGCTGTTCCCTACATCATAACTCGTCAAAATGTAGGGAACAGCTGATTTTTTTCACTTATTAAACTCTGCTTGCGCTCGATTTTACTTGACGTCAGTGTCATGCGTAGTTCGTATGTGGCGATGTAGATGCCGCTAAAAGTCTCTTGCGACTGAAAGACTTCAGTTGTGAGAAAATGTCATTGTGATGTCATGGTGTATTTTGCCTATGTCCCAAAAAACTCCGTCTAGCCGGGTAAACACATTAGATTCTTCATAATAATTCGTGTTCGTGCGAAATGTGGGTGTGCTAAGACCCTTCTGCCTAGCTCTTAGAGAATCACAGGTGCTATGTGTAATTCGTGTTGCACTGCTAAATTTGTATATTTCAATTTTTTTTTACATTTTTTTTCTCTAAAGAAATGATTCTTAACAGGGTTTAAAAATCCTTATTTTTCATTATGCGTTACTAACTGCGTATTGCGATTTGCGCTTACTTTCATCGCGATAATTGCATTCACCACATATACTACACCACTAATGACACCCATTTTCAGAGAAAAGTCTATTCACCTGCCTTGGCCACGGCGCAAAAAATGCAACCAATCCACCAACATTCTTTAAAATAACTCCACCAGCGAAACTCTACACTTTCTTACTGAAATACTTTACAATGGACGTACAATTTTCCATAAATATCTCTGAGACTATGGCGGACACTTTTGCCTACAGTTTGCATTTAACATCTTTATTTATAGCTCAATTATTACCATTATCTAATGTAACAACGGCGACAACTATTTCATTATAATTTAAAGCGTTTGAAATTGTTAAGGGTGATGTACACTGCTGGGATGTTGACTTAGATGGTTTTTATTTTTCGTGATTTACTTTTAGTGTTTAAAAATCAGACGGATCATAATACCATCGAACAGATTCGGTATTATATTATGCCTATAGAATTCTTTGCCAAAAAATGACTAAAAGAGAGATGAAAAACGAGGTCAGTGCTCTAGGCGTTGACATCTAAACATTTTGTATATTTCTCCATAGCTTAGCTCTATTTATAGTTTATTTAAACCAAAAATAAACTGCTACTAATGGCTTCAAACGCAGTTCGCACCTAAAACTAAATTCGTCTGAAAGTTTACTTACCTCGTCATGGAAAAAAATTATTAAAAATATGGTTAGTAATATTAGTTTTCGCCGTTAAATAGTTTAGGCGATTAAAAAGTTACGTGCTTGTCACAAACGGGTGGCGAGTCATTAAAACTTTGTTTAGCTGAATTTTAAATTAATACTATTTTGGTATACGAAAAACTTTTTTATTTGTGTGAAAATAAAAATTAAATACAACCATCCTTGGTATTAGTTTTAATAGTGTTTTTGGACTGAATTTAATTTTAGTTCTTTATAAAAATGTGATTATGTGCTTTTGTTAACATGATTACAAAATTGAAGATTTAACTGTCTGCCTACGTCACTACGAGCGCGTTAAAGGGCTCGCAACGTGACAAATTAAAACAAATTAACAATAAACATGAATTCATACCACTAAACATCGCTCATAAAGTTGACCTTTATTTCAAAACGAGCTTAATTTTAAAATATCCAGTTACTGTAGTACATTAGTGTCTTTTATTTAATAAATAGGATGATACATTTAAATCACATAAAAATACAGTGCTTACGACGAAATAAACAAGACCACAATTAGCGGAAAAAAGCTTTCGTAGAAATCCTAGTAGACGGAAGTAAATATTTGGGGCAAAGAATTTATTTAATTAGGCCTATCTTTCCTATCTCTGAGAATTTGGATAGTTTGTGAAGATGACGAGATTACCAAATATAATTACACTGTATAGTTCTATTCAACTTTGAGATCACTTATAAACTTAAACCAGCTTAATCAACTATTTAACATCGTAGCAATTTTTCCCGTCAATGTTTATTTTTTCTAATTTTCATTCAAGAATCTCGATGTATAGCTACTATGAAACTGGTTTAGAAATAGTGTATTATCGGCTATTTTTGTACCGCATAATTCTCGTATGAAAAAAGGCAGTCCAGCGAAAGCCTGTTATGTATATAAGCAGGTGATCGGCTAAACTGTGTGTTAGCCGCGTCCGCACGCATGCACTAAGCTTTACGTCTATTAATAAAATACCTATAAGGACTTAAAAGAACTATTCCATATATTAAACGGACATTCTGAAATATTTTATGCTACGTGGTGGAATTCCTTAAAGAGCATTTCCTTCGTTTAATTGGTCTTAATCGCATACCGTTGACGATAGAGATGGGAGTCAACGAAAATTAAAGCTATTATATTATAAAAGATTCGACTCGACTTCTAATTCGATTTATGCGAATTTCAAGGTGATAAACTACTGAATTAAATTCAATTCGTATCGATGAAATTAGAACGCGATAAATAAATAAATCGATTTGAATTAAATGTGGATTCAATATTGTTTTCGCGTTCAAATGCAATGGCGCAGAAAAAAATCTGATTATTAAATCATACGGTTAGTATTGTTTGGTGTGTGGAAATTCGAAAGGGTTACCGAGGCCCCTGGCAACACAGGCAACGGAAGGAATACGGGTGGGTTTTAGTCAGTAAGAGTCTGACACATCCTCCCGCTCCGCCCAGAGCGGGAGAAGTTATTTTGATAATTTCCCACCCAAAAAAAAAAGAAGTATTGTTTGGTATCGAATCGGAGATCGACGAAAGCTAAAATGCGGGGGTAAGTTTTATAAATAAAATATACTGAGACGGAACGGTTCGACAAATCTCGGCTAAAGTCGTGAAAGCCAACGTTGGTAACGTTTGGCTTAACAGTTTCACGCAACGTCGGACTGGCCATATAGTCGAGGTGGCGTTTGCCAGCCGGGCCCTAGCCTGTGCGAGCCCCCCACGGGCCTGGCTTGTGGTGGGGCTTGCCGCAAGCCAGGCAGTAGGGAGGACAGGGGGCCCGCACGGGGCAAGAACTGTTGGATTCGTTGATTATATTAAACACAGAATCGGATCGAATCAAGGATGACGAGAACGGCAGCTTTTACGCTCAAGTTATTAACAGCTTAGCTGAAAGTTCTCCTCTTTATAAAAGAAACGTTGATTGGCTAGGTTTATTATTGGAATAGAATTGGAACTGTACTTAAGTAACTTATAATATATTATATAGTTGATAATTAATAGTTTGTATATTTAATTATTTTCCGATAGTATCCCATCTAGCATTATCCAGTCTCAGGCCCCGAGCTTTTGGGGAGTCACCCGGGCCTTTCCGGCCCAGTCAGACCCTGGTTCCACGAACCAATATTCTCACTGATATTTTATTTATATTTTTAGAAGAGCCTTTTTTGTGTCGCTTTATTTGAGTGTGTTCTCGGTCTAATAGATTTTGTATATTAGTCGAGGTTGTTTATTTAGCCAAAAACATTAATGGATTTCTGTCTAGTTCTATACTTTTCTTAATTTGTGGTATTGTGTTGCCACTTCAGCTTTTCGAAGCTTTTAAATATAAATTGTTGTGAATGATCTCGAATGTTGACAGACATTTTTCTGTCAATCTAATAACGTAGATATCGCATGTAGTTTTCGTCCATGGCATTTTATATCGTGCTCTTTATAACTAGGGCAGTTTTTTCAATGAGTCACGCTGTCACAATTTCAATTTTATTATTAATAATGTCAATTAAACATCTGTTGCAGATACTCGTACAATTGATTCGTGAAAAGTTTGCTATTGCTATATTTTAATAATTCTTTATTTCATTTGGAAATAAATTAAAAAGTTTACTTACTGTAGATCGATTTGCAAAAAGGCGAAAGTGTTTAGAGATAAGTGAAATTAAAATGTTCTCCAATGGTGCCGATTCCCTTGTTTACAAACTAACCTAAATTTAAGTTCATTGCATCTTTTTCTTTCTATTTCATTAAGAAAAGGACAGAAGATAAATTATAGTTTAGTCCTGTCAAATTAATCACGCCGCTTGACGTAAGTTGACGTAATTTTAGTAGGCAAGTTTTTTATCACGTCTAAACTTGTATGGAGTAATGACAGGCGCTGATTAATTTGACAGGACTAAACTATAATTTATCTCTTCTTAATGAAATAGAAAGAAAGAGATGCACTGAACTTAAATTTAGTTAAGTTTGTGAACAAGGGAATCGGCACCAATGTTTCTCTTTCTTGCTCTCTAACTAAAAACAAAAAAGCAAAAACTCTAAAAATAATGTATTAAGTGACCAATCTACTACAAAATCTCCAAACATTAGTGACCTCGAGTGTGATGAATTCCATTTTTATAAAATCTAGAAAAAAAAAAGTCGTCACCATTATTTGCAAACCAGAATATCGACACGGACAATCTCCCATCCCTATTCTGATAGTAGTTTGCAGTGTAGCAAAGCAATAAATACCCTTCCAAGTTGAATCGTACGTCTTAAGATCAGATCATTAATTATGGCTTTGATGCGTCTGACTAATTAGTTTCTCTTTATCTGTCTGCGCACGCGGCGTAGCTTGAGGTGGTGATTTTTTCTAGCTATAAAAATAGTAAAGGTAGAATTAAATGCTGATTTATAGGGAAATGGTTTTATTTAAGTAGCTTTATAAAATCAATATTTACAAGTACTTTTGGGGCTTGTGGCTAAGTAATAACAGCCGCACGGGTCGATCGATCAAGTTAAGCTACGAGTACGCTTGCCGCGGTTCCGTGGATGGGTGACCATCTTTACATACCAAGACCCCTCCGTGCCTCGGAAAGCACGTTAAGCCGTCGGTCCCGGCTGTCATTTGTAGATCTTTGACAGTCGTTACGGGTCGTCAGAAGCCCGAAAGTCTGACAACCAGTCTTACCAAGGGGTATCGTGTTACCCAGTAAATGGGTTGTGGAGGTCAGATAGGCAGTCGCTCCATGTAAAATACTGGTATTCAGCTGCGTCTAGGTAGACTGGAAGCCGAACCCAACATAGTTGGGAAAAGGCTAGGCAGATGATGATTATCTTCATGTTTTGCTTCACAGGACCCTTATTTGTTATAATAATGTAAACCTTTTCCATTATTATTAAGTAGGTGTATTCGCTTTACTAAACAAAGAATAATAACTAACTATATCGTTGTTTAAACAAGTTAGTTCTTTAATTTTTTGCAGCTGTTGCAATAAAGTCAACATTTATTGCGTAGCGGTTAGAACATAAAGGTTCGTGCAGTGTGGCGAGACACCAGTTTCTTTTTTTGGTTGGGTAATCATTAAATAACTTCTCCCGCTCTGGGCGGAGCGTGAGGGTGTGTCAGACTCTTTCTGAGTAAAACCCACCCTTGTTCCTTCCGTTGCCTGTGTTGCCAGGGGCCTCGGCAACACTATTGTACCTTCCCGCGACACGCGACTCCAGTAGAACAATAGGGTCTTACACCCATTTTTAAAAAGTGTCTTAATTAAATTCTATAGTGCTAATATGCCCTAAAATAAATCACAAAATTTTTATTTAATCGATAAGTGCCATAAAAATGCATTAAAATTTTACATTTTCAAATTTCGCGCGTAGTTTGACGAAAACGCTGGACGCAGCGGATGCCATGTTGCTCTGTGGTCATGACGTCACTCGGCTATGTAAACAAATGCGCTGATCTATTATCTATCAGTTGACAGGTGACACGTATTAGTTTACACAGCCGTATGACTTAATAACATGGCGGCTACTATTTCATGGTGCTTTTTAACAGATTAGAAAAACTGAAAACTTAGAATTGAATTTAAAAATTTATTTTGTTATTTTATGAGCTAAACCTAACATTTTCAGACTCCTTTTTGCCTAAACTATCTCAATAATATATTTATAGATTTTTTCTCGTATACTATAGTAAAATACCGTATTGCTATGAAAACTTCATTGAAATTGCTCCACCGGTGTCGCGTCGCGCGACAAGACGCGCCAGTTTGCAGGAGCCTTTAGACATTGCACCATGTGTTTTGCAAATAAATAAATAGGAATCATGTGATAAACAAACGTCATTTGTTGTTTAAAATATAACATAACATCACGCCTGTTTCTCCAAAAGATTAGGCAGAGGTGTACCTATCATCATCATCATCATTTCAGCCGAAAGACAGCCACTGCTGGGCATAGGCCTCCCCCAAGTACGGCCATTTCGACCGGTTTTGTGCTTCCCGCATCCAGCGGAAGACGTAGCGTTGGTGTACCTATAGTACAACCAAAATTTCGCCAGTTATGTTTAAGTCCCATGTAAAAATGGGCGAGCCTATTGCCATCAACCGGGTATAAATCTGGACTCCGGGCTGCTAATGAGAAATTCCTGAGAAAAAAATCCAATAATACTTGGTGCGACCTGGAAATCGAACCCAGGACTTCAAGTTCCATAGTAGCGCTTGCGACCACTGGACCAATTTGGTGTATAAAATATCCTTTGGGAATAACAGAATGATACACGGTATAAGAGACATCGACGCCCAAAATGTTACCAATAAATCAGTAGATGATTCTAGACCTGCAACCGTTGAAATTTTTGGTCGGTTATTCAAAATAGCATTCATCAATCCGCACTGGGCTTGCGTGGTGGCTTACGGCCCACTTCCTCTCACAGAGAGGAGGCCTGTGTCCCAGCAGTGGGAACATTATAGGCATTATAATGCTTATGCTATGCTAATAAAAAAAAAACAGCTTGTCTATACATTTTGACCGGTTTTCCATACACTTTTCTGTAAAACAGCTGGTTTTTAGGGTTCAGCGTAGTAAACGAGGAACCCTTATAGTTTCGCCATGTCTGTCTGTCTATCTTTCCCCACTGTAGCTCGGAGATGCTTAGTACTAGAAAGCTGTAATTTGGCATAGGTAGGTTTGGTATAGTTATAGGCATATTAATCATGCCTAAAAAGTGCTAAAATAAAATCTAGAAAAAAACATTTTTTGGGGGGTGTTTAAGGGTGCCGTTGGATAGGCCGTTCAAAAAATATTGCGCGTCTGTGAACATCATTTTTCAATTCAGGGATCCGATTGCGTAATATTTATCTTTAAAGTGCTCATTTTTGTTAGTGTCAAGTGTCGTCCCCCCCCTGTCTGCTAAATGGTTGCTTTTGGATATGTGCAAAACATGATGGCAGTAGTAAATATAACAAAATTAAAAGGAAAACTATCACAGCTATGTAGGCTTTACACGTTAACGAGTAATAGTCGACCAACTTACGTTTGCAGTTGGAGAATTGACCGTGACGTTTATCGATGTATGGGAGAGCATATTTTTCAACTGCAATGTTACGTTTGTTTTTCGAATAACTTCATCCCAACTACGGAACTCTTCATTGTGCGAGGTCCGACACGCACTTGGCCGGTTTTTTTAAATATCGATGTGTTGATTTCCATTACACGCTGTAAATTACTTCTATTATAAAATCTGTGAAAAATAAAAGATTGCCTTACCAGTTACCATCTTAAGACGATAGTACACGGTTCAACCAATTTGACTCACTTTGGTTGAAGGGCACTAAAATTGGTTTGACCGATATTTAAGACGCTGACAACACCTAAACCACGGTCACTGTCAGATTGCATAGAAAAGAAAAGGAAGCGCGATGACACAACGCTTGTAATTTATTGCAAAATATGAAGCAATTATCTATTTACTCAAAATTGAGTTGAGTAATCGAAAATAAAAAACAACCAAGTTCTGCATTTAAATAAGACGTTCTTGTTATTAATTAAATACGTAACGTATGTAGATATTTAATACAGATATTTTGGATTAGAACTTAAGGTAAGAGGTTAGTTTAACGTTAGTTTGTATCGAGATTTTTTTTTTTCGAAACGTGTTTTGGTGACAACCAAGTTCTGGGAAATATGTTAACATATATTTTTTCCGCTACCACAAACTATACTGATTAGGCAATTTTTTTTCTTAAAAGAAGCCTATTTTGGTCAATTGGGTCTTGTCTGCGCCTTAATGATAATTTTTATGCTTACATGAGTCATTGATTTGGTTATTTCATCCCAATTTAAAGGCATAGTGTGTATTACCTATTTTTGTTGAAATTATACAAAAAATGGCGACTTCAGCAGCAGTTGTGTAAATATTTGAAGGTTAATTAAAAGACTGCGTTTTTCAGTGGAATTTGTTTGTATGTCAGTCATTTACCTTTGTTTACATTGGCTGTTTTTACAACAATTTAATTATTATACATTGCACTAATTAAATGACATACACATACATAAACTCACGTCTTGTTGTCATGGGGGTAGGCAGAAACTACAGAACTCCAACAATATTTTTTTTTGGGTGGGAAGTTCTCAAATAACTTCTCTCGCTCTGGGCGGAGCGGGAGTGTGTCAGACTTTTACTGACTAAAAGCCACCCGTGTTCGTTTCGTTGCGCGGGTTCGCGTGGAAGTTCGAAAGGGTTACCGATGTCCCTGGCAACACAGGCAACGGAAGGAATACGGGTGGGTTTTAGTCAGTAAGAGTCTGACACACCCTCCCGCTCCGTCCAGAGCGGGAGAAGTTATTTGATAATTTCTCACCCAAAAAAAAAGCGCTGGTATTCTGATAGGATTTAAAGACTATCTTTGAACTAAATTCATTGACGATATTCTGTTATTTATGTCGTCTTCATTATAGCGACCACACGCGACGCTTTTGTTTCTTATTAAACTTTACTGCCTCCAATTAATATAAAAATAACATAAAAGCAATAAGATACCTCGTAAAAATTACCCAAAATATGACGAAAACATAGGTTAAAAGCGTGACTGATACTGTTTTATATAATTTATCAAAAGTGCCGCCATTCAAACTAAAACTTTTTGAATTCATTTAACTGACTCGTTCAAAAAGTTAATAAAACGACGAGTCACGGTTTAATGATGCGGGTAACCTCGGTAATGAATCTAGTGTTAATTGTAGGTTTACGACTATTTTTATGTTGGGTAAGCAGGGAATTTACTATTAATTTACAACTGGCAATATAAATGCGAGACATGAAAAGGTTTAGGGAGCTCGCACATGAGCGACAATCGCTGAGCGGTTATTTTGTCGACGAATATAAGAAATTCAAGGCTCCTGTAGACAGGCGCGACGCGACACTACGAGTAGTAGCACAATGGCTATAAAAACTTGATGGAAAGTGTCGCGCTGCCAGTTGCACCCGCGATATTGCACCAGTGTGCACGGGCCTTCAGAGTTCAATACTGAAACGCCCACGTTCTACAAAAAATCGCTCACGACAAAACGCGACGCCAAAAAAATCGCTGCGATCATCGGAGCTACAAAAAGTAGTACGTGGGCGAGCTCCCTTATGCTGTATCAGTTTTTTTGGTTTCTGGTAAAATAACACAAGGAATTTTGATGAATTTGGTTCAGCAAAAAGACGAGAATTTAATTTAGTTTTTAATTTTAGCTACATGAAGTTACGCGATAAGCATATTAAAACTAATAACAGAATATTACAAGACGAAGGCCTCTTTTCATTCAGAGAAGGCACGAGAATTGATCACCACGCTTGTTCAAGACGGGTTGGCGATTTCGGACTTATATTAGTCCGGGTTTCCTCACGATGTTTTTCCTTCACAGATGTCCAAGATAATATCAAAAAGTACAACATATGAATTGAAAAAGTCACATTGGTACTTGCCCGGATTTGAACCAACAACTTCGTGCATGAGAGGCGAGGCCTTAAGACGCTGACAACACCGAAACCGCGGTCACTGTTAGATTGCATAGAAAAGAAAGAGAAGCGCGATTACACGCTTGTAATTTATTGCAAAATATGAAGCAACTAGATGCGCCCGCGGTTTCACCCGCATAAGTTTTGACCTCGTGGGTATATCGGGATAAAAAGTATCCTATAGTATTCCTGGTTATAAATTATCTATGTGCCAAATTTTATCCAAATCCGTTCAGTACTTATTGCGTGAAAGAGTAACAAACATCCATCCATCCATTCTTACAAACTTTCGCATTTATAATATTAGTAGGATTATCTATTTACTTAAAATTGAGTTGAGTAATCGAAAATAAAAAACAACCAAGTTCTGCATTCAAATAAGACGTTCTTGTTATTAATTCAATACGTAACGTATGTTGATATTTAATATCTGATATTTTGGATTACGACCCAAGGGAAGAGGTTAGTTTAACGTTAGTTTGTATCTAGATTTTTTTTCAAAACGTGTTTTGGTAACTACCAAGTTCTGGGAAATAGTATGTTCAAAATTGACATATGTTTTTCCGCTACCACAAACTATACAGATTTGGCAATTTTTTTCCTAAGAGTAGCCTATTTTGGTCAATTGGGTCTTGTCAGTGCCTTAAGGTCGGGTAAACGCCATTGACCTTGGCCTCACAAATGCGCGTCACGCCCAAGTCACGCTGCCGTTCCGTTTCATAGGGAATATTTATTTTTAGTAACGAAAACATGAATATTTGAAAAAAATCACAGATATAGTTACGTAATGGATAATAATAGTCTTCATACAAAATAAAATCATTAAAAATCTTAAGTAGTTGGAAAGTAATATCGTTTTTTATACTCTGGGTAGACATTACTTCCTGAATTTATTTCATAAAGTATTTTAATATTTATAATACTTAAATATTCACGTATAGAATTGATGGGTATGCATTCTAGTTTAACATATATTTTTTCATAACTTACTTGCATTGTGCGAAGGCGTAATAACAGATTTATAAGTCACTAAAATCATTTATCTGCGCCTTAACCACCAGACCATCTCGGCGTATAAAATCTCACAATAATTTGAGTCATAAATGTAAAATTAGCATTTACTCGTGCTGTGAAAACACAATAAAGTAAATCATAAACCACTTCATATTAATATTTATTCTTAGTTTAAGTGTTTAGCATCTGCGCGTAAACTCAATTTCAATTATTTAAGTCTTCTGAGTTTATTTTATATTTCCATAACCGATAATAAATTCAATTCATGCATCTTTATTGCATTAATACCTAATGTGGTAATTATTATTTTCTTTGCTGTCTATCGTAATCTTGGCTGAAAGATGAATGATTTCCCGCGGAGATAACGGTTACTAGACCTATACCAGCTCCGGTGCGTGTAAAGCCTCCTGCAACCAGGCGCGACGCCTTAAACCTAGTTTCATAAGATAAGTCTTTATTTGCCTTAAGACGCTGACAACACCTAAACTGCGGTCACTGTCAGATTGCATAGAAAAGAAAGAGAAGCGCGATGACACAACGCTTCTAATTTATTGCAAAATATAAAGCAATTATCTATTTACTCAAAATTGAGTTGAGTAATCGAAAATAAAAAACAACCAAGCTCTGAATTCAAATAAGACGTTCTTGTTATTAATTAAATTTGTAACGTATGCTGATATTTAATGCAGATATTTTGAATTAGAACTCAAGGTAAGTGGTTAGTTTAACGTTAGATTGTATCGACATTTTTTTTCAAAACGTGTTTTGGTAACAACCAAGTTCTGGGAAATATGTTCAAAATTAACATATATTTTTTCCGCTACCACAATCGATACAGATGTGGCTATTTTTTTCTTAAGATAAGCCTATTTTGGTCAATTGGGTCTTGTCAGCGCCTTAAACATGGTTTAAAGTTATTAGATTTGTTCCATAAGAATATTTCCTGAAGAATTTGTACTTACTAACTAAGAGAGACATATATGATTCTAATGATTATAAATCTGTAAATTAATACATATTTGTTATGGTCGCGAATCATATTTTGATCAAGAAACAACCTGACAGCACAAGTGTAGGGGTCCACTAGGGCCGATGCCTGCCGGGGTCGCGGGAAGGTACAAAAGGGTTACCGAGGCCCCTGGCAACACAGGCAACGGAAGGAATACTGGTGGGTTTTAGTCAGTAAGAGTCTGATACACCCTCCCGCTCCGCCCAGAGCGGGAGAAGTTATTCAATGATTTCCCACACAAAAAAAAAAACTGGAGGTGCTGGTTAGAAGACCTTACATTTTTTTCTTTTGATTTTTGTTTCTGTGTTTGTTTACTAACAATTGGGCCTAGTTGCCGTAAATAAACAAATATTTAATTTAATTTAAGTCTTGACAATTATTATATAAATTCTTTATACAGTTCTACGAAATGCCTACCAGTATTAAACGAGCACTTTAGACTAATTCATGAGACTTCCTTCAGTCCTGAAATACTGTAGACAGACAGACAAATCGAAAACAGTTGTTAGGAAATAAAATAGGCAATAAATAAAATTAATAGTTTAGCATCGAGCATTAGTTACAAACTGACTGCCCGTAATTTAATTTAAACATTTATATATTTGTACATACTAGCCACCCACCCGCGTCTGTTTCGCGCGGTTTTTACGACCTGTCAAAATTTTGAAATTTCTTTATTTTAATAAGTTTAATATTAATTTATTATACATATAAACCGTGCGGAATGTATTCTCTAAATCAGTCATTTCAAAGATACGGTCCGCGGGCCGCAGCCGGTTCTCAAGCTATCTCAATATATGTGGACGGTGAGCAATGGGTAGCTCGCCGTCCGATAAGGACCAGGCCCGGGTTTTCGGCACGTTGTGTTCCACGCGCGTCTCAAAGAGATATCGTCAGAACAAGAGTAGGGGACCACTAGGGCCGATGCCTGCCGGGGTCGTGGGAAAGTCCGAAAGGGATACCGAGGGCCCTGGCAACACAGGGACAAACCACACACACCACAGTCTGACACACCAAGTTATTTGATAATTTCCCACACAAAAAAAAGCCATCTCAATACGGCCCGCGATTTTCAGACGACATTTGATGCAAATTCACGACACACCCTGTAGATAAACCGCGCGCAATTTTGTACGCATAGCGGTTTATCTACAGGGTGTGTCGTGAATTGTGGTCCAACGTTAAGTGGTCGATACACCGTATGTTCTGCTACCACATAGCATAATTTGAACCATTTTTTCCCATAGAACTCAGTTTTGATTTTTAATTTTTTAGAAAAATTGACTTCTTTTTAACTAATTTCTTTTTTTAGCTGTAATTTCTATAAATAACATTATATTTTAATTTTGTTTTTTGTTTATAACTGTGGAATACATGCGCTAACTGCTAGCGAAATTAGTAAAGCAAGGTGTATGTAAAAATATATATATAAATAATATGAAAATTTATTGAAGGTAAATAAATAAAGATTTTAAATTCAGTATGTGTTTTAGTTTTTAATTTTTAGTCTAGCCGCTAACATATTTATAATTGGCCCTTTAGAAAAATGAGTTTGATATCCCTGCTCTAAATTATGCTAAAACCCGCGTCAAAATCCGTTGCGTAGTTTGGAAGAACAACGAGATCACACATACAGACATGAAATGCATTAATGTATATATTAAGGTCGCTTTTTGTATCTGTTTGTGTGATCGCATTGTTCTTAGTTTATTTTATAATATGCATGTATAGATGTTCTAAGGGATTGGTCGAAGTATTTACTTGAATAACAGGTTTTTGTTAGTTTTGGTAGCTGTGTTTTATTGTTGTATAATTATTATGACGTTTATTATAATTATTTAAGTGACAATTATTATAGTGTGAGAGATAAATGTTTCTTTTATCTTATTTGTAAGTATAGATAAGATGTTTTAAAAGGCTCGTGCAGACTACTGCGAGAGCAGTGGTGGCTGAGTAGTAACGGCCCCGACTTACCAGTTGTATGTCGTGGGTTCGAACCCAACCAGACACATTTGTTTGTATAAACAAGTTACCACTGCTCTCAAAACAGTGAAGAAAAACATCGTGAGGAAACCGGCATGTCCTAGAGCCAAAAATTCGAAGACATGTGACATCTACCAACCCGTACTGGGCCCGCTTGGTGGATTACGGCCCACTCCCTCTCACAGAGAGGAGGCCTGTGTCCCAGCAGTGGGACCATTATAGGCTGATTATGCAGACTAGCGCGACTAGCTTGACTAGCGCTAAAAGGGATCACATGCGTTTGCGTAAAACCGACATTCATAAGATTCGTTTAAAATTAAACGTTCGTTATTGGACAGTGGGCCACATCCCGTCATTCAGTGTAATTTGTATTGGCTACTCGAAATAATAAGACAACATCCACATACAAAAATGTACGTGTCAAAGTGTCTTAAAAGATATACTTACAGAAATAAACATCACTTCATTTCAAACACTTAGGTTTAAAGATATTCTCATAGGAACTTATAAAAAATAACAGTTCACTTATAATGAGATACACAGTTACTTCTTAATAATAATTATTATGTCTTCCGGTAAATCATTGAATAGTTGTGTACCCATGTTATTTGGGGTCGGTGCAACACGTTATCTTCTTCCATCCTCCCCTGTCAGCCGTCATGCTATCATTCACTCCTCATTCCTCACACAATCCATCCATCTTTTCTTTGGCCTTCCTCTCCCTCTCCACCCATCAACATTCATATTCATCACTCGTTTAGTCACATGCGTCTCATCCCTCCTTATCACATGCCCATACCAAGCAAAACGATTTCCTTTCAACTTTTCTGTCACTGGCGCCACTTTCAAGCTGCCCCTTATATATTCATTTCTTACTTTATCCATTATCGTCACTCCACACATCCATCTCAACATTCTCACCTCCGCTGCATGCACTCTTGTTTCGTCCGTCTTCTTCACGGCCCAGCACTCCGATCCATACAGTACTACAGGCCTTATCACGGACTTTCCCCTTTAACTTGAGGGGCATCCGTTGATGGTTGTGCCCCCTCCACTAATACTGTTTTTTTGCCGTAATTAGTCACTTTACTCAGTTAACTTCACGCCGGTTGTCCACGAAGGGTAAGACAGATGTATACCTTTGGTAACACCCATATTTCGCCAGTTATATTTAAGTCCCATGTAATAAGACGCGAACCTATTGCCATCAACCGGGCACAAATCCAGACTCCGGGCTGCTACTGAGAAATTCTTGATGGAAAACCCAATAACTCTTTGCCCGATCTGGGAATCGAACCCAGGACTACTAGACCTACGAGACATCTTCGTTTAAAAACTCACAAATCTCTATCTACCCTACAAACGGTCACTCTTCCTCAGACCAACCGACATATTTCACTTGGTTATATTTAGCGAGCCATCGCGCATGGCGTCTGAATTTATAACCTAACGTTTGTTGCTTTGTATTCAAACTGTGGATCTTGTGTGATTTAAAACTTTGCACGTCATAATATATGAGTGCTACAGGTTAATCTGGTTGCTTCTGGTTTTTGAAAAGAGATTTTATGCTGCGTTGTTTTGTTTTCTTTGAATTTTGAGAAGAATTCGCATTGTATTGCAATGTTTAATAAATTCAGTCTCTATTTATGAATTTAACTTTTATTCTTTTATAATCTTTTAAATCTTGCCTTTTTTTGGGTGGGAAATTATCAAATAACTCTCCCGCTCTGGGCGGAGTGGGAGGGTGTGTCAGACTCTTACTGACTTAAACCCACCCGTGTTCCTTCCATTGCCTGTGTTGCCACAGGCCTCGGTAACCCTTTCGGACTTACCCGCGACCCCGGCAGGCATCGGCCCTAGTGGACCCCTACACTTGTGCTGACATCTCTTTGAGACGCGCGTGGAGCACAACGCGCCGTCAACCCGGGCCTGGTACTTATCGGACGGCGAGCTACCAAATGCTCACCGTCCGCAAGCCTACGGTGGCCGGAAATCTTTTCTTGTTGTATAAAGACGACACTGCAACTGTATTCAGTTGCAGTGGACGTCGATGGTGTATTTGGCATGGTCCTGTCGATCTCTTTGCTGGTTTGCTCTGTTAAGGTGGATCCTTAGTGCTAGCCCGCTGAAATCAAATTTTCTTACGTTAGTTAGATTTTTTCCATATCAACAAATCTCATAACGAAAAGTTTTTTACAGAACAAATGTAACTTAGAGAGATGTATTAATGATTTGAATGACTTTAATAGCGTATTTTACTATATACGAGAAAAATACTATAAATAGATTATTAAGATAGTTTAGACAAAAAGGAGGCCAAAAATGTTACTTTTAGTTCATAAAATAATAAAATAAATTTTAAAATTCAATTCAACGTTTTCAGTTTTTCTAATCTGTTAAAAAACACCATGAAATAGTAGCCGCCATGTTATTACGTCATACCGCTATGTAAATATAAACGTGTCAACTGATAGTTAGATAATAGATCAGCGCATTTGTTTACATAGCCAAGTGACGTCATGACCACAGAGCAACATGGCGTCCACTGCGTCCAGCGTATTCGTCAAACTACGCGCGAAATTTGAAAATGTAAAATTTAATTAGCATTTTTATGGCACATATCGATAGAATAAAAATTTTGTGATTTTTTTTTGGGCATATTAGTTCTATAGAATTTAATTAAGACACTTTTCAAAAATGTGTGTAAGACCCTATACTGTAAATACACATGTGTTATAGTTGCGAATCATTTTTGATCAAGATACAACCTGACACTGACCTGCAAATTGCAAGAAACGGAAGAATTTTGAATTTGGCGGGCTACAACAGTGGATCCACATTAAAGTTAATGATTATTCAGTTTCCCTCTGCTGCTGGAAATCACTGGGTACTAAGTCGTCACCATCGCCGTCATCAACTGAAGTCGAGGTTTGGACTTTTGCCCAAAAAAGGCCAAAGTGAGTGTTTTTTGCACTTTTGAATTGAATTATCTTTATGATGACTCCAGTAATTGTGTCATTAGATGGATTTTTGAATATTCACCATTTCACGCTTGCGAATACCTATTTTTACTAAAACACAATATAAAATGTTATATTATTACTGATTTTAATGAAATAAAATATAAAACAGAAACAAAAGGAATTATCCGTATAATGTTTTTTATCAATTTAGTAAAACTAATGATATCCGAATAATTTGGATATCCGGATAGCATGCCATACACATTGGATACTTTTTATCTCGGTAAATGACATGGCTTAAGACGCTGACATCACCTAAACCGCGGTCACTGTCAGATTGCATAGAAAAGAAAGAGAAGCGCGATAACACAACGCTTGTAATTTATTGCAAAATATGAAGCAATTATCTATTTACTCAAAATTTAGTTGAGTAATCGAAAATAAAAAACAACCAAGTTCTGCATTCAAATAAGACGGTCTTGTTATTAATTAAATGCGTACCGTATGTTGATATTTAATGCAGATATTTTGATTAGAACTTAAGGTAAGAGGTTAGTTTAACGTTAGTTTGTATCGAGATTTTTTTTTTCAAAACGTGTTTTGGTAACAACCAAGTTCTGGGAAATATGTTCAAAATTAACATATATTTTTCCGCTACCACAAACTATACAGATTTGGCAATTTTTTTTCTTAAGAGAAGCCTAATTTTGTCAATTAGGTATTGTCAGCGCCTTAACGACTTTTATCAATTTATGTTAAAATTGGACCCAATTCTGAAGTCTACGCAGACGAAGTCGTGGGTAGTATCCAATAAAGCTGCAATAAAATCAGGTCCCTTTCGCGAACCGATCAATTATTTTTAGATACCATCATTTGCCGACGTAGATTCTAATTTAACCTCAACCATATCATCGATTCTTGTAGTCTTGACACACGCAAGGCTATCCCCGAAAAAAAGACACACTATTTTACCGCTAAACCCCCGAACGGCGCGCGGTATGCCAGTTAGCCCAAACCGTCAAGCCCCGCCGGCGCGCATGTGAGCCACCTCTGGCGCGCGGTTTGCAACACTATTATAATGGATGAGCACCTTATTGCATTATAATAGAGTTGCAAACCGCGTGGCCCAAGACTCCTATTCGGTGTCAGTGGGGACTGAAGGGTTCGGGAGTGCGACTCCTATTCGGAGTCAATGGGGAGTTACCGGAGATACTTACACGTGGTCTGCCTGCATGTTTTATATAAAAAAAACTACATATCTTCCTTCATAACAAATAATAAATTCAGCTTCATTTAAAAAGATTCAACAGATTTATTAGTTTCTCCCTCATCACTTATATTTATTTTATTTAAAAGTGTTAGGCATATAATATACTGTCTCCGAGATTTTTCATCTTTTATAACGGTACGAACTGTAAGGATAAGTTTCCAAGCAGAAAAATCCTCGTGCATGTTCGGACATCTTCCTGGCCCCTCATTCACACCAAGGGTAAAAGTGCACTTCAGACGGGGACGCGCCGCGGAGGATGAACAGATTATCAAACTCAAACTCAAAGCATTTATTTCAATTAAACCATTTACAGGCACTTTTGAATTGTCAAGGAGTCGGTCAGTTAGAAATATGAAGCTAGTTGCCCAATTCAAAGCGTAGTAGGTACCTCAGAAGAAGAACGGACAAGAAACTCCATGGACACTCTTTTAAATTATATTGTTACATAAAGATTTGTATAAATAATGTTGAATTTATAACTAAATGTGAGGACGATGTAAAAAACGTGTCCACAGTAGCAAAATAAACAATTTCAAAATAAAATAATTAAAAATAAGCCGAGGCAGAATGCTCGAGGCTGTACGAGTCTGCGCGAGGATACTCGAGGCTATGCGCTGAAAGCCTCTGGGGTTGCTCAGTTCGCACTAGTAGTTAACAGAGACGAGACGTGCGTGCTTGTTGAAAATGATAGACTGGGATATGATTGTTGTTGCACTATTGGCAGAGGAAAAAGAATATGTAAATTACCGGGAACACTGAGTCGCGGCGCGGGTGGCAACCCAATCGCGCGCCGCGCCGCATGCTTTTCGGGTGTTCTCGCGGGCTCGCGGCTATCCGTGACTGGGCGCTTGCGCATCCTCGAGCATGCGCAAGTAAACGGTTAATGTCTGCGTCGAATTTTATACTTAATGTCAATATTGATAAAGTTACTTAAACAGTAAAATTTTAAAAGTGCTCACTTATCCGCGAGGTTTTTTCCGTTTGGTCAAGTCTGACCCATCAGAATAGCCCATTCACGGTAAAATGTTAGCTTGTCAAAAATATGGTGGGCTATCTATTGTAGTAGGTCTACATGAGACAACTATGAATATTTAAGGGTGTAACCATCTAACAGAACAACTTTGTCCATGAGACATACATCGTAGTCGAGAAATGATTGTCAGCCGTCCCATACATTTGGGTCGAGTAGGTATTGAAGAAAGATTTTCAGTTTGATGGTCTTAATATTACACCCTTTAATATGACGACCCCTTTCTAATACGTGATGTATTCAAGTAACGCCTCCCGTAGAAGCTAAAAAGATCTTTCTAGATTTTACGTATAATTTGTAATTATATTTTAACGTGCTTCTAATTGCCTCACGTCCTACATTGCCCCGCACGCAATCGACAGGTATTTTAATGCATTCACGATTATTTTCCTAATTGTGTTATAATATTTAAGTCATTAATTCAATAGTAATTACTGCTTCATTTTGAACACGTCGCTAATTGTTAAAGCCATTAAAACGTCTTGTTTGTTTTTTAAAACGCACTTTACATTCTGAAATTGAAAAAGTGTGACAAAAATGATAACAACACTAATTATGTTTATTTTTATGTGAAAATTATGTAATGGGAATTTTCTTTTATTTTAGCATAACTTTTACTGAATACGTGGAATGGAATATATTTGCTGTTGTAGAATCAATTAAAAATTGGTATTTAAAAGAACTATTTCTAATTATCTGACACAATTCTAAATATACCGAGTAGTCGTCGTACTCAGCACTTCTCCTCAACATTAATTATGCGCACGGCCAAAGTGTGGAACTGTCTCAAAATCAAAATCGAAAGTCATTTATTCAAACTAGGCTGAGAATAAGCACTTTTCGAACGTTAAAATTACAGCTGGGAAGAAGAAGTGGCGCAACAAACATCCCAGCAGAACACCTGTCTGTTTAGTAATATAAACTTGATTCTATACAAATCGTATGCAAAGTAATTAACACTACGAAACACAAAACATTAAATGAAATTACTTGCCATGTTATTATGGTAAATAGCACACGCCAATATGCCAACAAAACAATGAAAACTGTACTCAAGCAGAAATAAAAATTACAACATAAAAACGTAAACAGAATTTAATACCTAAATAAAAGCCTCCAGGCATAAAGGGCGTGCCCGCTTATAAGGCTATAGCTGTAACTCGAAGTGAGAAATGATTAACTAGCACCATCGAAGAGAGAAGAAATAAACAGTTAATTACTAATAAACAATAATAAAACCATGGTCAGCAAGACGACCAGTCACCACAAGCAGCACCTGTTCACGAGCATAACGCAAAGATCAGCCATCACCCTCCTCGCCATATGGGAGGAAAGGAGGCAACCCGTCTGCCAGTGTCTGCGTTCCCTTCCACGTATAACCGATCAGCCTTCAAAGCAAGACTGAATGCATCTTCTGTGCATGATCGTTCTATCACAGACCTCATCCAACGCTTTCCACCAGGCGATATCGAGGTCAAGAGCTGGACCATTTCACAATAAAATTTAAAACTTCAGGATGCTACTTAGAAAAGAAAAAAGAGTGATGATAAATGATATTTATTTCTGTAGGTAGATTATACGACTCGTTACGCGTGGTTCCGGTGGGTCGACCCATTACCGGGTCCATGGGTAATTTTAATTATCCGTGGTTCCATGGCATTAGGGATACTTTTACTCGTCAATACACATACATACATAAACTCACGCCTTCTTCACATGGGGGTAGGCAGAAACTACAGAACGCCCACCTGCTACGATCCTTATAAACTCTTTTTGCTTGGCTTCATCATTAGCCGAAAGACGTCCACTGCTGGACATAGGCCTCCCCCAAGCACCGCCATTTCGACCGGTTTTGTGCCTCCCGCATCCAGCGGATCCCTGCGGCCTTCACAAGGTCATCGGTCCACCTTGTAGGAGGCCTTCTAACGCTAAGTCTTCCGGTACACGGTCGCCACTCCAGAACCTTCCAGAACCTTTGCTTCGCGTTCATTTATCTGGTCATACACGCACGGACGTTAATTATAAAAAACGTTAAAAATTGAATGAGGACGGAACGAAGTCAGAGGAGTACTGGGAAGGGGAGAATGTATGTAGAATAGAATAGAATAGAATAGAATACTCTTTATTATGTACACCATAAAAATTACAGATATAAATGTTGAAATTATACAAGGGGTGACACAATGGGCGGTCTTATCGCTAAAAGCGATCTTTTACAGACAATCTTTGGATGGATATGTATAATATATGTTATGTATAGTATATGCTTTATGTATATATGTATTTATTGTATATATGTAACTGGTACACCACTCCCCCCCCCCTTTAATCCATCCAAAGGTTGTCTGTAAAACATCGCTTTTAGCTTTGCCATAAACATGAAACAAGATCAAGAACTATAATAAGTAATGATGATGTTTAAGGAGAGAGAAAGTGTTTTTTTACCTGAATTTTAAAAAGTGGACAAAGTATGTAACTCTGGACTTATACAAGAATACTGCATTTATTAACACAACACACCATAAATACAGTTCTTGAAATACGCCCTCAATAAATTACGTCATTTAATAAATCTCTCAAAAAAAGAAAATTAAGTTGGTCAAACAAGCGCCGTCCTGTTTGACAAACAACGCTGGGACTTGTTTAACGAGTCTCTTGTCAAACATATACATACGTTTGTCAGACCCTGTTGACAGACGCACAGTGAAACAGCAAATAAAGATGATCCATTTGTTTGCCCTTTGGTTGCCCTTTGTTTTAAAAACGAAAACGGAAAGGGTGCGTTTAGGTATTAAAAGCTTGGGTCCGGAAGGTTTAAGAAAATATTGTCTTTCTGTATTAACATCTTCACCCAAACGTATTTTTTTGTGTGTTTACAATGTGTTGATATGAGGCTAGATTGCAAGACTTCTCGAAAGACAATCCGACGTCTTATTGGTGGCACTATTAAGGCCCCGATACACGATTCAACCAAATTCGTTCACCTTAATTAAAAGTTGCGTACTTTAGGTGCACCTCTGCCATTAGTAGGTACACCTACATTTTGCCAGTTATGTTTGAGTCCTATGTAATAGGGTTCAAGCCTATTGCCATTAGCCGGGCACAAATCCAAACTCCGGGCTGCTACTGAGAAATTCTTATTGGAAAAACCCAATAACACTTTGCCCGACCTTGGAATCGAACCCAGGACCTCATGTTCAGCAGACCACTACACCAACGAGTTATTCGTGTTTTTTTACTTAATCTTTTAAAAAAAGAGGGTGACCACTTTTTTTTTTTTTTTTTGAGGGTGGGAAATCATCAAATAACTTCTCCCGCTCTGGGCGGAGCGGGAGGGTGTGTCAGACTCTTACTGACTAAAACCCACCCGTATTCCTTCTTGTTGCCTGTGTTGCGGGGGCCTCGGTGACCCATAAGTACCTTCCCGCGACCCCGGCAGGCATCGGCCCTAGTGGACCCCTACTATGTGCTGACGACATCTCTTTGAGGCGCGCGTGGAATACAACGCGCCGTCGACCCGGGCCTGGTCCTTACCGGACGGTGAGCTACCCATTGCTCACCGTCCGCAAGCCCGCGCCTACGGTGGCCGGAAATCCGCCCGGGATTCCCGACGCCCTGGGCGTCTCCTGCGGCGGCTAGGGGCGAGAGGGCGCGAAACTTGCCTTTCCCTCAACCGTCCCGCCTCCTCCTTCGCGAGCATTACTGCTTCGCAGAAGGAGGTGACGGCTGCCCATGCTCTCTCGCTCCGTACCATGGCCTGAACCAGGGCCGGACGCGAGAGGTCTCTGCCGCCGATCGCCTCCACGAGGACACGGCGGTGCTCTGCCCAAGCCGGGCAGACCTCCACCGTATGCTCCACCGTGTCCTCCGGGCGATCCACACAGTGGTGACACCCGGACGTTTCCTCCCGCCTTATCCGACACAGGAACCTCCCGAAGCTGCCGTGTCCGGTGAGGACCTGCGTCACGCGGAAGGTGAGGACGCCGTGGCGCCTCTCCAGCCACTCCTCAAAGAGGGGACTTATCGCCGCAATCGTGGCGTGCCCAGCACTGGGTTGCAACAACCGTACTTTCCATGACGCCATGAGATCCCGCCGGAGCTCCGTCCGCTGTGCCACGATTTCTCGCGGCAGCGGACTTACGCCCCGGCGTTTCGCCTCCTCGCGCCACTCCCATACGTGCGCGAGGACTTTTGCCTCCAGATCCCATGGCGGCAATCCGGCAAGGAGGCTCGCTGCCTCACAGGAGACCGTGCGGTATCCTCGGACCATCCGGATAGCCATGACCCTTTGGGCCGCGCTCAACCGGCGGGCTGGCCGCAGCGCCAGAGAGCGCGCCCATACAGGAGCCCCGTAGAGGGCCATGGACCGCACGACCCCCGCGTAGAGCCTCCGGCAGGAGGCGTTTGGACCCCCTAGATTGGGCAGGAGCCGCTTCAATGCAGCGCCCGCCCGCTCAAGTTTGGGAGCCAAACGTCGGAAATGCTCCACGAAGTTCCATCGGCTGTCGAGGACGAGTCCCAGGTACTTCATCGTCGACTCGACGCCGATAGAAACCCCTCCTACCGTTATTTGGGACCCCAACGGTGGCGCGTTCCGAGGACCATGAAAACACATGGCCTCGGACTTGTGCAGGGCCACCTCGAGTCCCAATTGCCGGATCCTATCGACGATTGTCGCAACCCCGCGTGCCGCTAATTCGGCCGCCGCCTGGTGCGACCTCCCTTGCGCCAGGACCAACGTGTCGTCAGCGTAGCACACTACGCTGACGCCGCTAGGGAGGTCGGCGCGCAGCACCCAGTCGTATCCGATGTCCCACAGATGCGGCCCCAGGACCGATCCCTGTGGGACACCGCACGACATCTCTTGCCGGTTCCACACTCCCTGGTGACCGGGGTAGATGACGGCCCTGTCCGTCAAATAGGCCTCGACCACACGACAGAGGTAGGTCGGCATCCGGTGATACCGGAGTGCCTCCCTGATGCAACTCCAGGGCAGGGTATTGAAGGCATTGGCGATGTCTAGAGACACCGCCAAGACGACCCCACCCTGGGCAACAGCATTCCCCGTCGTCAGGGCTCGCACACGCATGATGGCGTCCACCGTAGAGCGCCCTCTGCGGAAACCAAACTGGCTCTCCGCCAAATCCGGCCCCACCTGCACCAGCTGGCCGACGAGGCGGTCTGCAATGACTCTTTCAAAGAGCTTGCCCACCTCGTCGAGCAGCACGATGGGCCGATAAGCGGACGGAGAGTCCGCAGGGCGCCCTGCCTTCTTTATGAGGACCAGTTTCCCCGTCTTCCAGCGAAGCGGGAACTGGCCCCTCTCCAAGCATGCGCTTAGGAGCCCCCTAAGTCGAGGCCCGAGAGCCTCCAAGGCCAGGACCCAGGCCTTCCCAGGTAAGCCGTCGGGTCCTGGGGCGGTATTTTTGGCATTAAGCCTGCGTACCGCCGCTCTCATTTCTACCTCGGTCACCTCCGGAGCATCGTCGTCGTCGTCGGCGTTGTGGTCCGCATCGGGCACCGCAGTAGGCGGAGCCATAGGCGGGGAGACGAGTTCCCCTCGGGAAGGGAACAGAGTGCTCACCACGTCCTCCACAAGCTGGGGCCGGAGACTCTGCGTCAGCGGGGGAGCCCATGGGCGGAGTTTATCCCGCACCACTTTGTACGGGCGTCCCCACGGGTCCCTGTCCAGAGTCCCCAGCGACTCCTCGCGGGCCAACCCCCTGGCCCGCAGGATCTCCGCTTGGAGGGCGGTCTTCGCCGCTCTGTATCCCTCGTACAGCTCCGCCTGAATGGCTTCCGTATCCGGAGGTTTGATACGGAGCCTGCGGTGCCTGGTGTACCGGCGTCGCGCAGCCACGCACGCAGTGCGCAGAGCCGTCAGCTCCTGCGACCACCAGTACACCTGGCGCGAGGCACGTCCAGGCTGGACCCGGGGCATTGCCACGTCACATATGTCGGACATGGCCTCCCGGAACCACTCCGCCTCGTCGTTGATGTCGGCAGGCCTGTCCGGTGGTGACACCCAGGCCTGCACGATCGAGGCTTCCAGGAGGAGCTCCCGGTCCAGCTGCTTCAGCGCCCACCGCGGACCACTCGGGGCCCGTCGGACCGGCGCGTCCGAGGTCTGGGTGGAGACGTCGAACCGGATATACCGGTGATCGGAATAGGTCTCCACCCCCTCCATGACACGCCAGTCAACTACACGCGGCGACAGAGCGGGGCTGGCGAACGAGATGTCCACCACTGATTCACCCCGCATCCGCACACACGTGGGGACAGAACCCCGGTTTAGGACGACCAGGCCTGTCTCCAGAGCCCAGTCCTCCACCATCCTGCCCCGTGTGTCCGTTAACCGGGAACCCCAAGCCAAATTCTTGGCATTGAAGTCCCCGAGGACGAACACGGGGAGGGAACCAAACCCGACGACGACGTCTCTCAACTCCGCGAGGGAGTTGTGTAACTCGGCAAGAGTTCGGTTCGGAGAGAGGTAGACCCCTACCACGACAATCTCCCCGAACCGTGCTGCTACGCAGCCCCGCCCTCTCTTGACGGCCTCGAGGGACGGGGTACCGGCGGCGGCCGACGAAATTAGGGTCACTGAGCCGCTCAGGTCCTCCACCCAGTCATCCCTGGGCGGGACAAAGTACGGCTCAGCGACCACGGCGATGTTAATCGACCACTGCGCCATGCTCTGGAGCAACAGATCCTGAGCGGCGGCGCAGTGGTTGATGTTCGCCTGGAGGAGGCGTAATGGGGCCATTAATGGCACTCCATGTTGGCATTGGCCTCCTCCTGAACCAGGGGTCCTGCCGCGGCGGGTATGGCGGCGACGACTGCGGTGGCGGAAGCGGCAGCGGCGGCGGCGGCAGTGGCGGCGGCTGTGGCGGTGACGGCGGTGGCGGCTGTGGCGGAGGGCTTACCCCTGGCCTTGGCTTTGGCGGGTGGGGTGCAGGCCTTGCCCCCCATCCGGTGGTCGGCCGGCTTGCCAGCCGCCGCACATACGGCACAGTGCGGCGTGGCGTTGCAGGAGCCGGCCTTGTGCCCGGGCTGACCACAGCGGTAGCAGAGACCGCTGCGGTCCACCTCCGAGGTGCAGTTGGCTTGCACGTGGTCGCCCACCTGGCAACGGAAGCACCTCAGAGGTCTGGGCTCCAGCAGTTTGACCTGCGCTGACACCCAGCCCACCAATAACCTTTGGCCCTCTCTGGCAATATTTTTGGCCGCCGACACGGGGCAGCTCACCGTAGCGGTTTGCAGCCCCGCGGAGTCAGGATGGATGGTGCCCACCCTCACCTGCTCGGCAGAGCACCCCCCAGTCCTAACTACTGCGGCGACCACCTTGTCCTCCGTCACGGAGTCGTCCAGGCCCATGATGCGCATGCTAGCGCACTTGGTGGGCCTGGACACTCGGACCTCGTCCGCATTTAGGGACGCCCTGAGCCTTTCGGCCAGAGCGTCAGCGGCCGGGCCACTGGCCGCACCGGGGACCTCCACCATTCGGGCCCCAGTCGCCGTTACCTTCATTTTTAGGCCAGTGGCAGCGCCGAGCTCCTCGAGGCGCACCACCTCACCCACCTTCGCCATAACACTCCTGTAGGACACGCCCTTCTTTTCCGCATCCGGCTGTAGTGTGATTACTACAGCTGCGGAATTCGGGGCGCGGAGCCTAGCCGCGGCGGTTCGCTCCTTGCGCCGCTGCCGCCTCTCCCTCTTTTTGGCCGCCCTTTTGGCCTTAGCCGCCTTCCTCTTCTCCCCGGCTACTTGCCATTCGGCATCGGCCGGAAGAGATTTAGGAGGCGAGGGCGGCCGTCTCGCCACCGGAGCCCTCGCCGCCAAGGCTGGGGCCCTCGCCGCCGGGGCCGGAGTCCTCGCCTCTGGGGCTGGAGCCTTTACGGCCCGCGCATTCGCCCCGCCCTTTGGCTGCCCCGACGACCCCGGTTTGGCCGTGGCAGCTGTGGCGGCAGAATACGACGGGGCTTTGCGCTGGCCCGAGGCCGGCTGGCTCGCCGCTAACGGGGGGCGCAGGACTATGGCCTCTAGAGCGGAGAAACGACTCCGCAAGGAAGCCATCTCCTGCCGCACCAGGGTCAAAACCCGGTCTTCAGCAGGCACGGGCTGCCCCTGCCCATGCTGCTGCCCTCCCTTCGGCTCCACTTGGGACTCGGCTCTCCTAAGCCCAGCCAGGTCCGCTCGGAGCTCCTCATTCTCCTTTTTGAGAAGCTCCATGGCGGCTGTCAGGCGGGCGACCTCCGCCCGCATCTCCGACATGCCGTCTGTAGGAGGCCCTAGGTGAAGGGCCTCCGCTGCCGCCACAATCGAGGCCGTGGCCGCGGATATGGCCTGGTCCTTAGAGGACTTGAGCCTCTTCACGGCCACCCCCTTGATCAGGGCTAGCACCACCTCTGCGAACCCGGCCACACGCTCCGAAAAGGGGCCGCCAGCGGCGTCCGGCCCACCACCAGGAGCCTCTGAGCCCTGCACTGCCTTTGTGAGCCTCTCGGCTCGCTGGGCCTTCTCGGCTGGGCAGGCTCGGCTCGGCTCGCCGACCTCCCTGGTGGAGGGCCCTCTATCCACCCCTTTTCCTCCTCGGGCCGCACCCCGCCGGCTGCAGAGGATTTTTTTCCTCCGACCGACAACCTCGTCGGAGGACGACCCCGAGTTGGGGCGCTTCGAGGTTCGTCTGAACTCTCGGCTCCTCCCTTCCACCTGTTTGTGCTCCGAGCTCCGACCTGAGCTCTTTACACTAGATGCGGCGTCGGACTCCGATCCCGCATCACTCTCCTTCACTTGACTTTTGTTTTTTTTTAAATTTTTTTCCATATTTTGATCCCACGAGTGTGGGGGATGTAAAAAGTACACCTAGGTTCACCCCCTGTCCCTAGGCAAGTGTACATTTATAACCCAACCAGGGGGTCCACTGGTACCCTGGCTGGGGGTGCGCTAACGACTGATGCGCCACCTACAACTCGGAAGTTGCAGATGACACTACTCCTCAGCCATTCATATCCTCGCCGCGCACCAAAACTTGATATTAGAGGAATTTTTATAGAGGTTATCTTCCTCGCGATCCGGGCGATGAAGCCAAGATCCTCGTCCCGTTCCAAGCCACAAAACATGACTGTGGTCTCTTTACGGATTACGATTTCGACGGTTGCAGACAGAAGAATCATTCTGCCGCTGCTTGCTCGCTGGCAGGGTAAGTGCACAGCAAGCACTGCCACTCTTCGCCCACTCGACCTGCCCTCTGTAAGCAGAGAGGGGAGTGGACGACCGACGATCGAGCATGAAGCTCCCCGCCACGCAGAAATTCGCCACGGTCAATACCCTCTCCGAAACATGGAAAGACTATTGGCCGTGCCCAGGATGCACCGGCCCGACGACTGCTCTTTCCCCCGAACGTATTCGAAGGGAACCAGCAGCAATCAGGCACACGAGGAGGTTTTCTGCACGCACCCCAGGGTGACCACTTGAAATGTTGGTTTCGTCGAAAGTTTCATCGATATTCTAGTAGTAATTAATAACTTCGGCTTGGTAGCTTTAACACTGTAGTAAGGCCAGACTATTTTTTTACAACTTCAAGAGTCAACGTTAATGAATACAAATTGATTTTATTTTACTTTACCACTTTCAGTGAAAAACTATAGAAAATTTCTTCATTGAATACCTACTTAAAATAAATCACCACGCATCTTTATTTTAATGATACATTAAAAATCAAAACTATGTCAACCACTTTAAAATCATCTTCAAGCCAAACATTCAAAATAAATCAGGAAGCTCAATATATTATCAAAGAAAAGTAAATAAATCGGAAACTCATTAACCAAACGATCATGACCCTGTGACGTACTAATTGACGTGAAATTGCTTTCTGACGTCAGATGCGCACGCGTCGATGTATAAACCAGATGAACCAGATGTCGATTTGTTTGGTGTGATGGTTTTAATGTATTTGTTTTAGCTTATTTAACGTAATTAGCAGTGAAATGTATAAATAAATTAATTGATGGATGAATTTATTAATTGACATTATCCATTTATATTTTTTGACATTTCTGTTTTATCTTAATTATTTTATTGTTGACATTTAAAAATTATTTTATTAATATGGTAGGTACTTGTTTTGATATTGTAGATTTTATTTGAAATTTAACTCATTGTCAGGGGAATATTATATTGATTTATCCAACACTCTAGCTCTTTGTATGTATAATATTTATTTGATATTGTGAAATGAATAATGAAATAATTGAAATGTATACTAACATTTGTACGCCTAATGGCAAAGCATAGAGAACTTACAAATATGTAACATCTCACACACCTGTGTATCTGTAACCTATACAAAATCAGCCTATAATGTTTCCACTGCTGGGACACAGGCCTCCTATCTGTGAGAGGGAGTGGGCCGAAATCTACCACGCAGGCCCAGTGCGGGTTGGTAGATGTCACATGTCTTCGAATTTTTGGTTCTAGGACATGCCGGTTTCCTCACGATGTTTTCCTTCACCGTTTTGAGAGCAGTGGTGTTGTAATAATTTACACAAAGTAAAGCGCCTGTCTGGGTACGAACCTACGACCTACAACTCGTAAGTCGCGGCCGTTACCACTGGGCCACCACTGCTCTCTCGACAATCTACTTATATACTTAATAATTCCTGTAACCTATGTTTACAAATAAATACTCAAAATACTCTGAAATAAATACATAGATTGAGGAAGTTGAGATATTTAGCTAAATTCCGTAATTTGAACTTGCAGTCTTCTGTAGTGGAAAAGTACGTCAAAATTTTATTCCCTTAATAACGTGTCAGAAATGTGAATATAGGTGAAAATTACCTGAATTCTGAAAAATGAAACACCTTTTTCTTAAAATGTATGTAAATAAACTTTCAAGTTGTTACTCTTAGGTCATACCTAATCATCATCTGCCTAGGCCTTTTTCCAACTATGTTATGGTCAGCTTCCAGTCTTACCGGATACAGCTGAATACCAGTATTTTACATGGAGCGACTGCCTATCTGACCTCCACAACCCAGTTACTGGGTAACACGATACCCCTTGGTAAGACTGGTTGTCAGACTTTCGAGCTTCTGACGACCCGTAACGACTGTCAAAGATCTACAAATGACAGCCGGGACCAACGGCTTAACGTGCTTTCCGAGGCACGGAGGGGTGGTATGTAAAGATGGTCACCCATCCACGGACCAACCGCGGCAAGCGTAGCTTAACCTGATCGATCGACCCTTGCGACTGTTATTACCTAGCGACAACCCTATCTGTTATTAGGTCATACCTAATAACAGGTATAAAAAATATTCCCAGAAAAATAACTACTAACTAAAGACTTATGTCCACTTAGTTCTCTTGTTTAGTACCTTGCGTGATATTTCGTCGAGTGCCACTTAAAGGAAAAAGAAATGCCTGGAAAGGGCATCTCTTTTGTAATTAATAAATGATAAGTACGGTAGGTCGCACGATACCGATACTCAATTTTTAAAATTTATCGGACATATGTCAGAGTGATCGTTGAAAAAAGACATAAGAAAATATTTTTGCCAGTCGCATGTTTTTGTGTTCAACGTGATGCATTTTTCGACATACAAACGAAATGAAAACGTGCAAAGGCCTGCAATTTCACTGTCATAGAACTTGCCCAGAACACAACTGATTAGCACGCTAAGTGGTCCTTTTGAAGAGTGCAGCTATTTATTTTTGTTGTTCCTACTAAATTAGTTAGTAATAACGTGTACCTAGATTTACGAGTTTCTACTTACTTTATGTTTTATATTTTCTACTTAAGCTACGGTATGTTCCGACGATTTAGTAAATTGCTGAGGCAGTCCAGTTTGAAGAAATATTTTTATTTAAACTTTAAGAAACTATAATTTCACTTCAAAAAGGAATTCAGACGCTACGCAACGTTTTATTTAACTTTTTTTTTTTGTAGAAAAAGGCTATTATTCTGCCAAGTATGGCAAGACAAAATATCGTAATCACCATTCACACACGAAACCACAAAAACGACATTTCGACCTTCGCTTATCTTTAAAACGACATCATTAGTTCAAAGGGACAAAGGTCATGGGTTTTTCTTCAAAACATTGCATTTTGACCTTTCTGTTTCTTTTGAATGGATAATCCTTAATTATACGTGAATAGTCTTGGTAACTGCCATAAAGATACACTATTATATTTCTGAATGTTATTCAATGTTAGCAAACACGGTTTTTGTGCATATTCGTATACAATGTTCTACGCGTTTGCAAACGATCAAATTAAGTTCATTTAATGCAGCAATGGATACAATTCATTTGCTTTGGTTGACCGGTGAATAGTCAGATGTCTTGTACTTAAAGCAATAAATGTGCATTGCACCCATCTTATAGGTATTTCGTATCTAAGGACGTGTTGGGAATCGTGCGTTTTTCTTAATATAAGATTATTCAAACACTTGCAACGATTAATATATTCACGCAAAACATTTTAAAAGTCAAAGTCTGCTGCATTCAAACTTGTTAATAATATGTAGATCTGAAAAAAAATGTTATAATCGCATCTTTGCATACAAGTATTTACAGATTTCTATGGAATATTAATGATATTAAAATCAAAAATATGAGATACAATATTTTATTCGTTTCTTATCATAAAAATTGTATTTCCACTTTATTGGTACTTATATTTTTTTATTATTCGTATGATATGGTTACATAAAACATGATAAAATAATAATATATTGGCTAGAGCGATAACTGTGTTGTAAAATCCAATTGAGGGAATCGAATTATTATATTGCTTGCAGGTGTTTACAATCTGATACTATTTTATTGTTTTCGTCAACACCGTGACTTCATTTTATTGCATTTTCAAAACTACATGGCTGCATAGTTGGTCCATTATTATATGGAAAGAGTACAATATCAGAACTATAATAATTATAATAGCAGTTTTGAATTTACGTGACTGACCACGACTTTTTTAACATTTTTATCGACCTGCGTCTCGTTATACGCCAGCATTCTAGGCATTTTGTATTTGTTTTCATTTCTTATGTACCTATGCTATTAACAATAAAATAAAAACTAAAGTACTTATAAGTGCACAAACTTTCCACGTTCTTCGTTAAGTCAGTCATAGTTTTTGATGTATTCGCTTTCTGTGGTGATTTCGTGAAAAGGGACAAGTGTGTTGACAGGAATTGAAAGCTTGAGCATGGAATAAGTAAGTACTATATAATAGCATGGAATCAGTAAGAACTATATAGATTGTAAGTTATAAATAATGAATATTTGCGAATAAATATTTCAGTATTTAGCGTTTTTAAATTCTGATTATTTTTTTTCGCTGCTCAGTTGCTTATTACCAAGGTGAGATGTCAGATGTGTACACATCATAATTATATGCGACTACTGTAAGATTCGCACGTTTTTTATTTTCTTCCACCCATTCATACAAACGACATCACAAATTCAAGCCACTTCCAGTTCTACTATCTCCGTGTAGGGGCCATTTCGCGACATTATGCCACTATTTGGGTCACCGGCGCAGTCTGCGATGACACAGGGTGCGCTTTATTGTTCACCTACCCTACATTATGTACCTTGGCTACATTTGTTGATATTTTCTTTTCTTTTTTTCGTCCACCGAACTTTGCTAATGGACGATATGTGGGTCAAGTTTTTTGTTAGATCTTTTATGAGCGCTGACCTTTTTACGGGTTATGGAGGGAATAAATCGGTTGCGGGTTTTAGTTTTTATTGTGATTGGCGTGTTCGTAAATATAGGATGTATTTTTTTTTTAGACGTCGATTTAGATTGGATAGACAATGATATGCGCACTACTACTCTAAATTTATTATTTCGTCAGAACAATCTGGATTATTTTTCTTTTATGCGCAGCCCTTTCGCAATGTTTCAGTATCAAAACTAAATAAATATCTCTTTAAAAGCTTGTACCATATATTGTGGTATATGATGGACATAAATCGTCTTTATTAGTGAAGTCAAATACACGTTGTTTTGATCCCCATTAACGATATACAATTTATCACTTGCTTCAGGCAATTTGAACCCATTTGGTGATCTATAGCCCAGCTCTGTTCTTAAGGGCTTATTATTTTTGGTTCAAGTGAAGGTTAACTGACGATTCACTGGTTCCTCTCTTTCTGTAGAAGCTAATATATTAACAGTACGCCTGTTTTTTCCAAAGTGTAAGGCAGAGGTACTGATTACCTTATGGTTTTTCACGGTATCTTGTTAATAAGGCGCCTTTTTCAATGGCATATGTTTTTTATACTTACTATGAGTCAAATAAACCATTTTAGAGGACAGAATCTTGGTGAGAAACCTTGAACTTAGTTGTCAGAGATACTAGCCAGTTCGCACTTACGCACTAAGCAAGCTCGAGTGATCAATTCTTGCTTCTTTTCTGTATTGTGCTCGAAACAGATGTTCCAAATGGACCTAAACTACTTTAAGCTAAGCGTAAATATTAAATAGGAATATTTCATTCAATATATTTAACCAACCTATTGTTGTAAATAAATTACAACAATCATGACCTTATAATTATGAATTCGTTTATCTGTGTTGTTGATTCCAGTTGTTCAAAATCAGATAAGTAATCTTTTTAAAATGTCTACGGTTTAACTACCCTGGGTTTTGATTGAGTAAAATACAAATGTTAAGTTCTTGTTTATCCATACATTGTTCACAACCAGCATTTTTTTTTCTTTTTGCTTTCTTTATTTTTGTTTACGTATGAAGATAGTGTTTGCTTTCCCTTCAAAATTTACTTTTAGTTTCGAAAAATCTTTACTCTCAGGAAATTTGTTGAAATTAATTTGGTCACTTCGTCGTTTTCTATTTGTTTCGTCCATTTCAATTAACCTGTGCAAACAAGTAGTTTTATTTGGAACCTGTAAACAGTGTCTCGGTACGGATTAGTTATGTATTATTTTTGATATTTAAGGTAGATTTCAAAATAAAATCTTTTTATTAATTTATTTTAGGTTGACGCATAACATTTTCTGCAAGGTAATCAATCTTACACAATAAATGACACAACTACATAATACTTCATATAATTTTCTACTCGTAATAAATAATTTATTGCGAACATACCTAACATTAAAGGATGAGACACGATCACACGGCTCCCGATGTATCTCAAGCGTGTCCGACACACTCGACCATCCATCGGCCAGGGTCAAGAGGATTATTCAAGTTTGTTCGGGCTCAAACATAACATCAACCTGTATACAACTTAATACAGTTGCTATGCTTTCATTGGAACTATTTGTTGATATATTCAAGAGCCAATATAAAAGCACACTCAACTTTTCAATTTAGATGAATCAGCCAAATTGAATCAATTTTGCCTTTTAAGTTGAATATTTTGGTTGAACCGTGTATTAGTGCCTTTATATGACTCTTCCAAAGTTAAAGGTAGTGTCCATTGTGTTCAAAGTTAGTACCTTAGGAGTTGAAAAAGTTTTTTATATCATAACTTTTGCAAGACATAAATGCAGCATGTTAATGATTGTTTAATATAAGGTTCACCTAAACATTTAAATTTGTATGAATCAACCAAATTGAATCAATCTTGCTTTTCAAGTTGATTATTTTGTTCGAACCGTGTAAAAGTGCCATTATATGACACTTCCAAAGCTATCATTACTTTAGCAAGACATAAATGCAGCATGTTAATGACTGTTTACGGGTTAAGTTGCAGAGTTAAGGCCCCTGCAAACAGGCGCGACGCGATTTCTGTAGAAAAATTTCCATGAAATTTTCATATGAATTGTTCTACTAGAGTCGCTCGCGTTGTCGCATCGCGCCTATCTGCGGGAGCCTTTATACTATTTTAGCTACCTAATTCGTCGTGTGGTCAACTCATGATTAAAACTCCTTTTACACGATGCAAGTTTCTTGCCTATGACATACAAAAAATTTAAGCAACAAATTACTCTCACTGTCTTATTAGTGTTTAGACGATGCAATTTTTATTTTTGTTATTACTTATGGCGTGCCATAGACAATTAAATCGCATCTTATAAATTAGGCTTAAACCTGCATTTGAATAGGAAACTAGACTACCAGTCGGTAAATAAAGGCTCCCGCAGACAGATGCGACGCGACAGTGCAAAGCGACACTAGTAGCACAATTTCTATGAAAAGTTTATGGAAAGTGTCGCGCTGCCAGTTGAGCCCGCGATATTGCGCCGGTCTGCATGAGCCATAACGGCACTAATGTCCTCCTGTTAGAACCAAATTACAATTACCAATTCGTCTGCCATGCGTGGTAATTAGGTAAGTATTGCAATTTTCTTTTTGGCCGCTCATTGAAGTTTAATAGGGACCGGCTGCTTCACTACGATTTAGTAGATTTAGTAGCTTATGATTGTTTTCACCAAACTACACCCCAATCGCGTAAGATTTTAATCACAATCCAAAAGATTTTAAAGGAAAATTGATAATCCATTGCTTCATATTTAAGAAAAGTTCGTCTGCTCGATAACGCATACCTATATCGCAATGAAATTCTTAAACTGTGAATGAAATTCCATTGTGAATGTGTTAAACACCTCCTGTGACCTCAGAGTTTGTTTCGGCCTTTCTTCTCAGAGTAGTCAGATAGGAAACGCCGACCTCGTCTAGTTTTATTTTAAAAATATGATTGACGTGTAAAAGTGTTTGTCCAAACCTACTTACAGAAAATAAAAAAAAATATCATGTAGGTATAAATATCGGGGTAATATCACAATTACCCCGCTGGTTGCTAAGCGGGTAATCAGCCCAATTTCTGGTGAAGGTATAAAAATAGCATGCACGTGTGGCCATTTTTAAATCGTCTAGCGTACCCTTTTTTTTAGATGGGAAATTATCAAATAACTTCTCCCGCTCTGGGCGGAGTGGGAGGGTGTGTCAGACTCTTACTGACTAAAACCCACCCCTATTCCTTTCTGTTGCCCGTGTTGCCTGGGGCCTCGGTGACCCTTTAGTACCTTCCCGCGAGTCTAGCGTGCCGTGGACAGTCAACTTCGCTTCTATCTTACCACTACATAAGCAATTCTCATAATTCGTGCAGATACGAATGATAAATACTTTTTAGGGTGCCGTAGTAAACAAGGAACCCTTTAACTAAAAGGGTTCCTTGTTTCGACCTCCACGACCCAGTAATTGGGTAATAAGATACCCTTTGGTACGACTGGTTGTCAGATTTTTGGGCTTCTGACGACCTCTAAAGACTGTCAAAGATCCTCGAATGACAGTCGGGACCAACGGCTTGACGTGCTTTCCGAGGCACGGACGGGTCTCATTATGTAAAGATGATCACCCATCTACGCACCAATCCCGGCAATCATAGCTTAACCCGTGCGGCTGTTATTACTTAGCCTCGAGTCTCTTTTAAAATCTAGACATAATCTTGATCAGATCATAAATGAGGACCATGTTGATTAGTGTCTGAAATGGTCTTTTGAGAAGAAACCACACAGATTTGAGTGGACCTGTTCAGTCAGTGCACGCATTTGTCAGGAATCGTGTAGCTCAACTCAGAACTTTTTTTATTTTTTTTTATTTTGTGATGGATTTGCTCTTGACCTTAGTCTATGTCAGAGGCGACAGAAACAAAGTCGACGATGGATCGAGCTTACCCAGAAGAAGCCTGTTCACTCTCACTTTGAAGAGATTAGGGTTATATATAACCCTAATCTCTTCAAAGTGAGAGTGAACAGGCTTCTTCTGGGTAAGCTCGATCCATCGTCGACTTTGTTATGCGTTCGGAAACACAGACGCAGGCAGAGAGTTCCATTCCTTTGCTGTGCGCATTATAAAAGAAGTTTGGAAACGCTTAGTGCGACTTAGAGCTCAACGTCTCGACGAACAATACCACAGAAGAACCCAATTTCTAAAAGTTCTTAATATCTCTAGGAAGTTCATGTTCAATTCATTGAGCAAGTAGACGATTGGCTGGTTTGATAAAGTAGCCAAAAGACTGTATATTTCTTACAATCCAAGATTAGCGTGGCAACGCTGTACATATTATTAGACGGCAGTTCGATCTGGCTGGGAGCCAATCAATACACGATTGTGTTATGTTTTTATGTTTCCAAGGCACACAAATTATACGGACTGTCCTTATAATTTTAGTAATTATAGCGTAGTTTATAATTACAAGTTGTATAAATTATATAATTAGAATTTTATGAGCAATTATATCATGTGTATAATTCAGGGTTGTCAATCGTTTAAGTATATTCAAAAGTGCAATTTAAGATACTGTTATTTTCTATACTACAAAAATTTCCAAACATTTTATCGTTCTAAAAAAATTACTGGTGTTATTAACTTAATTAAAAATGATAAAGTAGGCAACCCTATGCTCTAACCGTTTCAGACATGTTTCAATCGCGTGATATGTAATTATGTCTGAAACTTATGTAATATCTACTAGAACGTATTATAGTTAACTGCAAAGGAACTTCATATTATTTCGCAACAAAATGTGGGTTATATTGTACTGAATTATTCATGGACATAATTAGTAGTAGTATGTGTAATAATATAAACATGGCGTCATACTCGTATATGAAAAAAGGGAGGAAGTTAATATCCATAGAGAATGATGAGCAACGCAGGTTTTTCCTAGCATGGAGTCATTGATAATTTATTTTATACCCGGCTATTTCTACGCTTAAATTGTCACCCTGTATCTGTGTACTGTTTATGTCAAATAAATAAATATATAATTTGTCAATAATTGATTCAACCTACTGGACCGAAATGAGAGATGTCCAAAAAAAACTTCTCAGTTTAAAACCACGATAAGTTCAAGTTCGATAATACTCGAAATCTACGAAAACTAAGTCTCTGCCAAAAGCTAGCATATTATAAAAAAAAAATTAAATTGAAAAGTACAAATTTGATCCTACGTTTCTGGATATTTTTTCAGTCTGTACATACTGATGGTGTTTGTACTTAGGAAAAAGAATGAGGTCCACAACAGTATATCCACAAATAGGAAACAACTCCAGACTTGAATCGATATCAATTCGTTATTCTATCAAGACAGAAAAAAATATCAATTTGTTTGTTGGTAGTTAATTAATTATGCAAAACAAGTTTTTACCGATCTTTGTAAAAAAACGTTACAATGGGATTTAATTTTCTACAATCTGTATATAGAATTACAAAAAATGTGGATCTCTTCGTTTAATTGTTTACTAGGACCTGCTGTTGGTAGATAGGTACAGTATTTTTAACTCACGAAGCGACGCGCGCTTTACTTATGGTCACCAAGTGTACAAATACGCAGTGAATGCATGTGTAAGCGCAGGGGGTAACCATCACCTCTTATAGCAGTATTATTTAAATATTACTTCAGCGTGAGAAAGAGATGGAGCTATAAGCCCTGTATAGCTCCATCACTTCCCACTGTAAAGTAATATTATAATAATACTGCTATAAGAGGTCATGGTTACCCCCCAGGAGCTCTCAGTACTGTCCGAGACAATGGCGAAGTCGGACGTGTAAGGGTGCGTGTGCGTGTGTGTTATGTACTGCCGTTAATCGTCTTCTCGCACACATTCATTGGTGACCACAAGTAAAGCACGCGTCGCTACGTGAGATAAAAATACTCTGCTAAAATTACGATGTATTTATTTCAATATTATTAGACAGCCTATTGCAAAATAATATGAAAGACTGCTATATTCTCAAACAGAAAAATATATTTACTGTCAGAATACGCTATGTGTGGGATCATGCAATCATTAAATAATTTAACTGGTCTTCCTACCTAATCTCTTTCGACAAGCGATGCGGTAGTCTATTCCGAGCTAGGTCGCACACGGCGCACAAATCTGATTCTATTAAAATATATTAAAACGTCTTCGTATATCAAACTTGTCAGAAGCTCCTAACGACCATTTATGATTTGATGACAAACGTTCGTACTCGTAGCAGTCAAAGTAAATGGCGTAGTTACACTTGGTCGTTCGCCCGCATTCGGGTGCAAACAAAATGCGGGCAGCCAATTGTAAATTATGAACAATATCAAGTACAGACTTCGGGTAAGTTTGTCTAGCGTCATCGTCTATACCTGAATTTGTCAAAACATTTTTAAATAACGTGTCGAATGTTCAAATTTAGTTTAATTTATTCGGATGCCCGCATGCGGGCTAGCGACCAAGTGTAATTTCGCCTTTCTTTGTGTTTACCGTCTTACTTTATATTCAAATGACTATAATAAATTATATACATATCTAACAATAGATGTGGGAGAATTCGCTTTAATTATTTAAATCAGGTATTGGTGCCGATTCCCTTGATCACAAACTAAACTAAATTTAAGTTCAGTGCATCTTTTTCTTTCTATTTCATTAAGAAAAGGACAGATAATATATTATAGTTTAATCCTGTCAAATTAATCAGCGCCTGTCACTACTCCATACAAGTTTAGACGTGATTAAAAACTTGCCTACTAAAATTACGTCAATTTACATCAAGCGCTGATTAATTTGACAGGGCTAAACTAAAATTTATCTTCTGTCCTTTTCTTAATGAAATAGAAAGAAAAAGATGCACTGAACTTAAATTTAGTTTAGTTTGTGAACAAGGGAATCGGCACCAATGTGTTAATATTGTTCTTCCAGATTTGTTGTTCGAATGACTTTTTAGTTGCCAGTCTGCACTTCTCAGTTGTTGATGCAATTTAAAGGCATTATATTTTCTTTTCTTTCCTAAGTATTATTAATTCTTGAGCTTACTCAAACCTAGTTCTTAAACCTAATTGACATATTTAATAGCTATGTGGGAGAGAGAAAATTAAAATAAATACTTATAAGAACTTTGTGTAAGCTACTAATATTCCTACGTTAAAAAAAAAACAACAGTTTAGCAGATAACAAGCAACTTGTCACGTAAGGTTATTTTTTGCATATTTCTATGAATATTCTTGCGTGATATTCAAAGCTATAAATTCACGCATGCCTTTACATAAAATATGAAGACTATTCCGAGCAACTTTTTGTTGTCACATTGTTGCTCAAAACTGGTCCGTCTGACCTTTTAAATTTTGACATTCCCCATACTTTGTTGTAGAATTTCCTTTGTGTTTTGTAACACGCGATCCAGCTATTAAGTAACGTGTCAATAACTGGAATTATGTAGCTTTATTTCGTATTCATTGATGTTTTTGTTCGCCTTCAGTTTTTGTTTGGCTTTAATTTTCGGTAATGTATTACGCAAATTCATTTCGTTATGGCAGGTTAATTATGAGTTGACTTTATAATTAAACCTCGTGGGATCGCGCATCATGTCTATAGCCATGTCATTTTAACATTAAACTGATATATTCCAAAGAATATATTTAATACTACAAATGCTTTTGTATACAGGGTGGCAGGGACATTGACGCGCAACCTGCTATCTTTGATTCAATACGTGATTCTGAACCCCCTTTTTTTTGGGTGGGAAATTATCAAATATCTTCTCCCGCTCTGGGCGACTGACTAAAACATACCCGTGTTCCTTCCGTTGTCTGTATTGTCAGAGGCCTCGGTAACCCTTTCGGACTTCCCCGCGACCCCGGCAGGCATCGGCCCTAGTGGACCCCTACACTTGTGCTGACAACTCTTTGAGGCTCGCGTGGGACACAACGCGCCATCGACCTGGGCTTGGTCCTTATCGGGCGGCGAGCTACCCATTGCTCACCGAACTGAACCCCCAATTCAAACCCCCGTCCAATTTTTTCTGTTTATCAAAAAAAAATTGCTGTTCCATAAATTTTGACCGTGTAGGTTTTGCAATTCATGGTTACAGTTTGCGCGTCGATGTGCCTGCCACCCTGTATAGGTTCCAAAATATGAATTATTAATTGCTGTGTTACAAATCGACTTAATTATTATTGCTTTTCTTTCTAACAACTGCTTTTAAAGCAATGCAATAACACCGAACTTTAAACTCTAGGATGATCAGCCTATAATGTTCCCACTGCTGGAATACACTACCTCTCTGTAAGAGGAAGTAGTACGTAATCCACCACGTGGGCCAGTGGACATACCGGTTTCCTCACGATGTGTTCTCCGTTTTGAAAGCAGTGGTGATGAAATAACTTACACAAAGTAAAGCGCCTGTCTGGGTTCGAAACTACATCTGCTCAATACTCAGGCAAAACCAGACGAAGATAATCTCCCATTCTATTCTATTGATATCTACTATGCTTTTGAAATCCAAACATACGTGCAATAAAATTTCCATCCAACAATTATTGGCCTGGATCTTTTTGAAGTGCACTGAACAAGTGGCCGATCAGATGTTTTACGATCGACAGGAATAGAACCGTTTTGTGGCAAACGTATCGTTCGTTTAGGAACAATAATTTTTGGTAATATATTGCTGTCGTTGACTGGCCGGTTTATTGGTAGCAAGCGACTGCTGAGACTCAGGTCTTGGAGTGAATCCCCGGATGGAATAATTCCGCCTTTGAACCTACCTTTTTGTGTTTAAAAAGGTTAAATAAATAAATAAATAATAGTGTTGTTCGCTTTTTCCAATAGTTATTTTCTCCTGACTTGTTGGTCTAGGAGTCGCAAGCGCTACTGCTGAGCATGAGGTCCTGGGTTCGATTCCCGGGTAGAAAAAATTGTTATTGGATTTTTCCATCAGGAAATTTCTCAGTAGCTGCCCGGAGGCTGGATTAGTGGCCGGTTCATTGCAATTAAAAATTGGCTCACTCCCTATTAGGAACTTAAACAAGATAACTGGCAAAATGTGTAATTTATATAATTTATATCATCATTGTCATAATTATGGTCAGTTTTTAGGGAGCAGGAGCTTTATGGAATGTTGATCATACAACCATCCCACGAAGTTTTTGGATGTCATCTGAAGGATATGCTCTACACCTATGTAAATACTTAGTGCTTACCACATGGTGTTATTTTTTCGACGGTAACTTGTGATGTGACTTTTCCGCGTTTAAAAGCGCTGATTGTTTTCTCCTTGATCTTTAGGGCCCTATCTCACTAAGGCACTAGTAACGGCGCAACCATGGTCGACCGCCAAAAAATTTTCGGTTGCGCAACCGATTGGACGCCTGGTGAATCACCCACCATAAAGCTGTGCATATTTTGCTGGCACAGCGTCCATGGTGTCTTAGTGAATTAGGGCTCTCAGAGATTGTTTCACTGACCAATGAGACGGGAATCCCGGGCGGATTTCCGGCCACCGTAGGCGCGGGCTTGCGAATGGTGAGCAATGGGTAGCACCGTCCGGTAAGGATCAGGTCCGAGTCGACCGCGTTGTATTCCACGAGCGCCTCAAAGAGATGTCGTCAGCACAAATGCAGGAGTCTACTAGGGCCGATGCCTGCCGGGGTCTCGGGAAGGTACTAAGGGGTCACCAAGGCCCCTGGCAACACAGGCAACGAAAGGAATACGGGTGGGTTTTAGTCAGTAAGAGTCTGACACACCCTCCCGCTCCGCCCAGAGTGGAAGAAGTTATTTGATGATATCCCACCCAAAAAAAAAAGACCAATGAGACAATGATTCTAATTTGAAATCTCGTTTACATGACAGTTACTTTTTGAATCATTAATTTTACGATGTGATAAGCAGTGCAATGTCAGTTTTCGTATGCATCAGCTGACGAGTTATTATCTGTCTATTAAAATCAATTGTAACCGCATCCTGAAAATTGTCATGTGAACGTGCTGTAATTGCAATTATCGCCGACTGAAAAGCTTATTCAGATATACTCTCTTTTATCAATGAAACATAACGTCTATATTTCCTGAAGGGTTTGGCAGAGATGTAGGTATTGTAGTACACTCACATTTTGCCAGTTATGTTTAAGTCCCATGTAATAGGGGGCGAGCCTATTGCTGTCAACCGGGCACAAATCCAGACTCCGGGCTACTACTGGAAAATTACAAGTGGAAAAGCCCAATAACACTTTGCCCGATCCGGGAATCGAACCTAGGACCTCATGCTCAGCAGTAGCGCTTGTGACCACTAGACCAACGAGGCAGTAACACTATTATCACCTCTATCAGACCACTTTGCTTTTTTATCAATCAAGATCATCAAAATTAATAACAAAATCCTAGTATTTATTTCCAAACTGGTTTTAATTAGGTCTTGGAGCATCTCGTCGAGTTTTATGGCTGTTTTGACATTTGAAAGTAGCAGAGCATAACCTTGGCTCAATGTAATAGATTAATGATCTTGTGAAGTTACGTAAATGAAGAATGTTTGATACGATAAATTATTATGCACTGGCTTGCTTTTGCCTGCGGCTTTGCCCACGTAGATGTCTGTTTACCGGGATAAAACGTATCCTATATGTTAATCCAGGTTATAAACTATGTGTGTGCCAAATTTCATCCTAATGCGTTCAGCCGTTTTTGCGTGATTGAGTAACAAACATCAAAACATCCAAACGTTGTGTACGTTTAACTTTTACATCTTAAATAATATTTTAAATGCAAAAGTGAGTTTGTATGTTTGTTTGTGGCGCTTTGACTCTAAAACGGCTGAACGGATTTCGATGAAATTTTATCCATGGCTAGACCATGACCTGGAGAACGACATAAGCTACTTTTCATCCTGGATCGCAGATGAATTCGCGGGCAACAGCTAGTTTATAATATTATTAAGATGATGTCGATAGAATGCGTGATCTGATTCCGTTCATATTTTTTGATTGATTGATCTCCAAGGTTAAGTTACGGTTACCTTGATTAAGTATATGAGCTACCGTTCTTTTAGTTATTTTAAGGCATTCATCATGGTGTCTGAAAAATGTACCTATAAATATACCATGACTCGATAAGGATACCCGGAGTTTTGGATATCGATATCCCCTAGTTATTTTGATTACAAAAGACCCTTTATGCCCGAAATTTCTTCCAGAAAAGCCAACTTACTACCTAATTAAACAAGTTCAAAAAACGGTCAGTGGGTCGTCTTAGGGGCGGAGTATATACATCTACCATGTACATGACTCGATAAGGGTAGCCTGAGAAGTAACCTTACGAGTATCTTTCAATATCGATATCCCCTAGTTATTTTGATTACAGAGACCCTACATGACCATGTAACTTCTTACAGAAAAGTCAACTTACTAAGTAAATAAGCAACTTCTAAAAACCTATAAAAATCAAAAACTATAAAAAAAAAGATTCTCCGACTATAAAAACTGCGATCGTAAGTTTAACCCACATACGACCAATGTCAGCTGTCACCGATTACGCGGTGTTACGCAAACCGGCGCGTACGCAAGCCCCCTCCCCTTTTCTACTGACCTCGAAGCAGCCGGCACTTTCACTGGAATCTGCGGTGTACACTGGAAGTGGTCTGTTATAGTGCACGCATGTGTAAAATGATGGTCCTTACTTGCTTCACACATGATTTTGCACTTATGTTTACAATGGAGGTCTGTCTTACACATAAGTGCAGAATTATGTGTGATGAAATGATTGATTTGAAATGATTTTATTTTTCTGTAAGTAGGTTTATACAAACACTTTTACACGTCAATCATATTTAGAAAAAAAACTAGATGAGCTCGACGTTTCCTATCTGACTACTCTGAGAAGAAAGGCCGAAACAAACTCAGAGGTCACAGTCTCTTTTAAAGTCCAGACATAATCTTGGTCAGATCATGTAGATTGGTGTCTGAAATGGTCTTTTGAGGAAAAAACCACACAGATTGAGTGGACCTATCCAGTCAGTGCACGCATTTGTCAGTAATCGTGCAGCTCAACTCAACAGTGAAGTAGAGGATGTTATTAAGATCATTGCTGTTATTATCTTGAGTACATTTTTTTTTCGTTTACATAAAAATAGCAGTGTAGTGTAAAATAATTGTTACAGGTGTTAGTGTGTTACATAGATGACGGTACACTGCAGTGCGTTACAAAAAATACCTTTGAAATGACATGATGGGTAGAGTTGCTTGAAAATAAAAAACACAGACACTTTATTTGAGGTCGCTTCCAGCAATTTAACAGCATGTAAGTAGCCAGGTAACTTGTCTTGCTAAGTTGTTTGACATTCGAAGAGGCTGTAACTCAGTCGAACAAGACACCAGGTGTATGGTATTTGAGTAGCACTTTCCCGAGAGTTGCTTGATAATAAAAACACAGACACTTTATTTGAGGTTGCTTCCAGCAATTTAACAGCATGTAAGTAGCCAGGTAACTTGTCTTGCTAAGTTGTTTGACATTCGAAGAGGCTGTAACTCAGTCGAACAAGACACCAGGTGTATGGTATTTGAGTAGCACTTTCCCGAGAGTTGCTTGATAATAAAAACACAGACACTTTATTTGAGGTCGCTTCCAGCAATTTAACAGCATGTAAGTAGTCAGGTAACTTGTCTTGCTAAGTTGTTTGACATTCGAAGAGGCTGTAACTCAGTCGAACAAGACACCAGGTGTATGGTATTTGAGTAGCACTTTCCCGAGAGTTGCTTGATAATAAAAACACAGACACTTTATTTGAGGTCGCTTCCAGCAATTTAACAGCATGTAAGTAGCCAGGTAACTTGTCTTGCTAAGTTGTTTGACATTCGAAGAGGCTGTAACTCAGTCGAACAAGACACCAGGTGTATGGTATTTGAGTAGCATTTTCCCGCTGTTGTTTTTGTATGGCAAACAAAATTATAATTACGATTAGGGCCTTTTCTGATTTGTCGGCACAGCAGCGGTGCGACATCGGGCATGCTCGGTATACGGTATTTGAGTTTTTTTATTGGAGGCGTGTTCCTCCAAAAGGGGCAAAAAGGGGCTACTGGATATCTCCACCTTATGTGATTCGATTTCGATTCGTGAAGATGAGGATGATGAGGATCTACGGCGTGACGAGCAGAATAGCTCCTCACCCTGTAAATTACTAACTTTTAGATTTCTACCAGTGGAATCGGCCCTTTAACTACTCGGTAGGGATTGATGGAGCACCTGAGGCCACTTTCTCGTCACAAAACTAGGGTGCAGCGTAACCTTCGCCAATTAAAACCTATAATTTAACTTTTCTGGTCGGCCTACAAATTTTTACTCGTAACTTTTGTGCTTTTTTAATTTGAATTTGAATTTGTCATGTTTTTTTGATAGAAAAAAAAAGTAGGTGAGTTGCCGTCAAATCATAGAAGAGCGTTAGTAGAATAAAACATTTTCGGACCCAAACACTAAAATTACAAGTTACAATTACAAGTTATCGTTTGTCGTTTTTTTTTTAACAACAAAAAACATGGTAAATATTCCGCTTCAAATAACTTAAGTATTACTTTAAGGGGACTACAGGACCTAAACGCAAATTTTGTAAGTTTTATAATGCGTAAAAGTATATGATCCAGTGCAGTACACAAAATCAGAAAAATATATGATATTCAGGTAGATAGTGTGTTGAAAACATAATATAACTAATTTGATACGATAGAAAATAATCACAAAAATACCTCGAAAAACATCTTTTGACGATTAAAAACCATACTAATATATATGCAATTATTCTGATTTTATGTCAGATAATTCTACAAGCAACATATTAGCATAGTCCTTGCGAGGTCGGCTGTTCGCAGAACTAGTAGTATTATTAGTATTATAGACTACTTTCGGTTTCAAAATGTCAAGAATTGTGGCATCCTAATTTAAAATTACTTAAATATAATCTGGTAGGTTCTCTTTTTGTCGTGACTACCTAGCAACCGTGTAAGCTAGATATAGTCTCAAACAATCTACATATTATTGGGTTTTTCTGTCTGGAATTTCTCAGTAGCAGCCCATATGTGAGTTTGTATGTCCCTGGTAATCTCCGAAACAACTCATCCTATTTTAAAAATTCTTTCAGTGATAGAAACTTACACTATTGCCGAGTGCCATAGGATATATTTTATGAGAAGCCCGGAGTCGCGGGCGCAAGTATTTATTGTAATGGTGAGGTTTATTTTAATCGATTTATATAACTGTAAAAGAAGTGTAAAAGTCTAGAATACAATAAATACAATAAATACAATACATATAACCATTTTATTACACAAACTGACAGTTAGCACAAGTCAGATTACTCGACTTTAGTCATTAATGTTCAGCAATTAGCGCCATTTGGTACTCCAATATTCGTGTTAACCAGCATGATGCCTAATCAGCGAAATAATGAGAATGACATACAATTTCATTTTTAGTGTTCGACTAAAGACAAATAAAAGCCAATATTTACAAAAAAAAAACAAGGTCTTGCAAACACATCGTTGGTATCGGTACTCGTTATGTAGAAACCGGTTTAGATACAAGACTATCAACGGTGTTAGTTATTGCGAGAAATACAATGTTTTTCGAAATGGTTACGTATATTTTGACTGTAGGTACGTGTTAGGGAAAGTGATTATAATAACCTGTCTGTTATTCCATAAGCCTTTTTTTTTGGTGTGGGAAATTATCAAATAACTTCTCCCCGCTCTGGGCGGAGCGTCGCGTCGGTGTGTCAGACTCTTGCTGACTAAAACCCACCCGTGTTCATTCCGTTGCCTGTGTTGCCAGGGGCCTCGGTCCTAGTGGACCCCTACAATTGTATCAACTGACATCGCGGAACACAACGCGCCGTCAACCCGGGCCTGGTCCATATCGGACGATGAGCTACCCATTGCTCACCGTCCGCAAGCCCGCGCCTACGGTGGCCGGAAATCTGCCTGGATATTCCATAGGCCTAGATCACCAGTTCACTTTAGCCACCCAAACCCATAATCTAATATTTTTGTTTCCATATCCTGCAATAGTCCTACACCAACGGGGGTTGTCCTTGGGTGTACTTGCATAGTGCGAACAGGGATAATTTAATTAAAAACGTCTAACGGGCCTCTGCGAGTTAGCTCCGGCCCCTCGTACGACTTCCAAAGATCCCCAGAATTGACAAGATACCTTCCTGTTGGCCGATGACCTTGTGAAGGCTGCAGGAATCCGCTGGATGCGGGAAGCGCAAAACCACTCGAAGTGGCGGTGCTTGGGGGAGGCTTATGTCCAGCAGTGGACGTCTTTTGGCTGAAATGATGATGACCTTCCTGTTAAAGTGTCTTTTCATATGACGTAATGAGTATTGATCACATGGTCACCTCTACACCAATTTTGGTCGTCACGTGCTGGTGTAATATAATCAGCCTGTAATGTTCCCACTGCTGGGACACACCTCCTCTCTGTGAGAGGAAGTGGGCCGTAATCCACCACGCGAGACCCGTGTGGGTTGGTGGATGTCCCAAGTCTTCGATTTTTTTGGTTATACGACCGTTTCGTCACGATGTTTTCCTTCACTTTTTTGAGAGCAATGGTGATGAAATAATTTACACAAAGTAAAGCGCCTGTCTGGGTTTGAACCCACGACCATCACTGCTCTATTTTTAAATAAATCAATTATGGTGTGGTGTGTAAGAAATTAAAAAGGATGGCCAGGGTTAGAAACTGCAAGCGAAATAAATGAGATACTTACTTGGCAGGTTTTGAGCAAATGTCACAAAAAATAAATCATGAAATGTTTCTAAACTCTGGGCATTACAAGTTTTCTTCGACCATTACGATTGAAACAGAAAGAATAAAAAATAGCTTAATTAATTCAAAAAACCCATCTCAACTCCGATGTGATGAAATAAAAGCGTTTCACGTCTTGCACGCTCATTTCATCTATGCACACGGTATTACGTCAGGAATACCGAAAAAGAAACAAAACTATTATGTAGATATTTACATTTTTTGCATAAAAACGAGGATTAATGAGCTTGTGTCTTTATGTAGAAGAATTCTGTTGCTACTGATAAGGTCGAGGTTAGACTGCGAACAAGGATGTGAAAATCGCTATAAGTGTGAGTTTTAGTTGATTTTCGCTATTATTGGTCGTGAAAATAGTGGTTTCTATTGCACTTATTGTATTAAATGATTTTTATTTCTGTAAGTAGGTTTGTACAAACACTTTTACACGTCAATCATATTTTTTGACAACCTGACCTATCTCACAACTCTGAGAAGAAAGGCCGAAACGAACTCAGAGGTCACAGTCTTTTTAAAGTCCAGACATAATCTTTAATCATAGTCAGATCCTGTGAAGGCCATGTAGATTGGTGTCTGAAATGGTCCTTTTGAGGAAAGAACCACACAGATTGAGTGTACCTGTCCAGTCAGTGCACGCAGTTGTCAGTAATCGTGCAGCTCAACTCAGAACTTAAGGAGCTCAAGATGCTACGAACAATACGAGTACCAAAGAAAGAACATTTGGGTAGCCCGCATAAATTACTCAAACTGCCAGACCATGATTAAAACAAAATGAGAAAAAAAAATGTGTATACCTATTATATTAGTGTTTTTAAATTATATTGTATTATAATTGTACCTACCTTACATGTACTTTTGTTATTCTAGCTTGTTAAAATCTACGTAATAAAAATCTTAAATTTATTCATTCACTCACAGACAATGCACAGCCTAAACCTGGATGTAGCTAGAAGCATGGAATTTTGTATAAAAGTTCCTTTTTATAATGAAAGTGACCGTAAGGAAGCATTTTGTTTATTCATCCTCTTTAAATAGGTTACTTAGGTGATGGAAGCTTGTATCATAATCAGCCTTTAATGTTCCCATTGCTGGGACACAGGCCTCCTCTCTTCGACAGTGGAGTGGGCTGTAATCTACCACGCGAGCCCAGTGTGGGTTGGTAAAGATTGTATGGAAGTAATTCGCTCCGGCAAAAAAAAATTACAAGCCTTGTAATTTTAGAAAAATATATGGCTTCCATGACTGTGATCCCTGTTAACGAAACCGTTTGCTTGAAAAATAGCTAACTGTATGTAAATTAAAAAGTAGCTTAAAGTCACCAACAGTGTTCTAACCACTCATAGCGATTTTGAGCCGGTTCAACAATTCAGCATTGTGATAAAAAAGAAAACAACAAAACGTATGAATTCATCTCACGCTCTTCAATAACAAGCGTTTGGGTTCTCAATTGGTAGCCAACGGGTATGCTTTAGGCTACTCGCAATTTCACACGTTTGTATTATCAGAAGTTATCAACACAACAGTAGATATATGCCTGTAATAATAAACTATTAAATACGGGCGCGTTCACACCGCCATCTGAATGCTGATGGTGACGGCACACTGTAAAGTTACGGTTTCCGAAAAAAGCGGTGGCCGCCACACAGCGGCCGCAGTCATAAAAGTGGTAGCACCAGGGTTTGACTTTACGGTGTCAATAATGCTCTCTTGGGAAACACACCATTGTGTTCCACGCATGCCTCAAAGAGATGTCAGCACAAGTGTAGGGGTCCACTAGGGCCGATGCCTGCCGGGGTCGCGGGAAAGTCAGAAAGGGAAACCGAGGCCCCTGGCAACACAGGCAACGGAAGGAACACGGGAGGGTTTTAGTCAGTAAGAGTCTGACACACCCTCCCGCTCCGCCCAGAGCGGGAAAAGTTATTTGATAATTTCCCACCAAAAAATAAAAAAGGAAACGCACCAACTTACTTTCTTAAATAACGTTTCAGTGACGTCAATCAATCAATCAATCAACTCAGCCTATTACAGTCTACTGCTGGACATAGGCCTCTCCCAGGCTGCGCCACAACACACTGTCCTCCGCCTTCCGCATCCAGTCATTCTGTGACGTCATTCGACGGTAAATTGCGGACGCTATGTGGCTGCCACCGTTGTCATAGGGAACCCTAGCGAGCGTTACGTTTTGTGTGAACGCGGCCTTAACAAGTAGCGACAGTCAAGTGGACAGCTATCAAAACTCGTTTTACTTTTGTTTTGCCTTCGAGCGATGTGTCTTTAAGCCAGTAGATAAGCAAGTAGCAAGTAAGTAGCTTATTTGCTACTTATTCAATTGGAACTACTAGAAACCCTTTAGGCTACAAATTATTTGCTGTAAGTAACGTCTTCTTGAAACTAGAATAATTACGGTAACTGGAATATCCAGCATCAAAGTCTAGTCACCGTTAACGTTTCGATATTAGATGTTTTTTCATGGAAATTGTAACAATATTGTGTAACTTAACCGAGTATCGAAATCAAGGTTAAGTAAACTTGACAAATGTATGAGAATTGATAGCAAAAACAATGTTTTTACGTATGGTATCGAGTCTTACGAAAAGGAACTATCCTAAACTAATATTAGAAATACGAAAGTGAGTTTGTTACGCTTTCACGCTAAAACGGCTGAACGGATTTGGATGAAATTTGGCACATGGGTAAACCATAACATGGATTAGGACATAGGATACTTTTTATCTCGATATTCCCACGGGATCGAACGTATGCGGGGGTGCTAGTAATAAATAAAAATACCTTACTGTAACGTAACCTAAATCCACGTAAAGTCAGGGAAAATAATTATTTAGAAATTGTAATATCATCTTAAATTGTCCGTATATTCAAATCACAACTGTCATTCCTTATCTGTTGTATGAAAGGGCTATAACACGGCAAATTAACGTAGTGTGTCAGTCTTATTTATTTATAAAACCGATTACGATCAATTGTCATAAAATGACAATTGATCGTAATCGGTTTTATTTTGACAGTTCATCCATATTCATAGCGTTATTTACGTTGCTGAGCAGACAAATTTTTCAAACTTATGAAGCAATGGATTAGCAATAAGCTTCAAAATACGCTGATTGTGATTCAAACTGTGTACGCAATTAGGGTGCTGTATACAAAATATCAGACAGCAGTAGGTAACAGCCATGGGCTTATACAGTTGCTAATAACAGGTGAAACAACATTGTCAAATACAGTGGTAACCTAAGGAAAAACGAAATGAAAAAAAAAAGTGGTAACTAACTATATAAACAGAAATATAAATTACATAAGAAATAAGCTACAGAGGTTGCAAGAAACACCTACATACTAACACAATGAATCTTGGTCATCAATTTGATAACCATATAAACTCCCTGACTGTACATGAATTTTGGCTATTATTTTATCATCAAGGATGTATGTATGATGAACTAAGAAAAACAACTCATTAATTAGCAGAACGACTAAGAGCACTCTCTTAAATACGTGATAAATTAAAAAGTTTTTAATTGATACTTATGTGTTAGAGTTAGTGCATTCTTAGAATTCAGTGTTTTGTTGGCACACTTTTAGCTCTTGAAAATAACTAGTTCAGCTAAAGTACTGCCGTAATCTGATCTAGATTGCCAACAAGCAACTATTCCTAATATCTATGTTATGTGGAGTGCTTTGTCGCTGACAATCTGTCACTCAAGGGTACAGAACATTCATTGTTTGTATCGCTGTGGAGTGGAACTCCTTGCCGATGTACAGTCACATCCAAAATATGTTCGACACTTTAAGGGCTATTTTTGTCTGCTGTTTGCACGATAAAATCTGCTGTGATGTCAACTCGACATTGGTCAAAGTTTAATGTAGTTTGGATCTTTATTATCAAGTCATTAAATATAGTTATCCCTGCAATTGACGAGTAACTAGGTTACTTCTAGGTCATTTTTCACCATCGTCGACTGCATCGTCGCATATTAATTGGAGATTACACATAATCAGCCTATAATGTTCCCACTGCTGGGACACAGGCCTCCTCTCTGTTAGAGGGAGTGGGCCGTAATCCACCACGCGGGCCCAGTGCGTGTTGGTAGATGTCACATGTCCTCGAATTTTTGGTTCTAGGACATGCCGGTTTCCTCACGATGTTTTCCTTCACCGTTTTGAGAGCAGTGGTGATGAAATAAATTACACAAAGTAAAGCGCCTGTCTGGGTTCGAACCTACGACCTACAACTCGTAAGTCGCGGCCGTTACCCCTTTTTTTTTTTTTTTTTTTGAGGGCACCCTCCCGCTCTGGGCGGAGCGGGAGGGTGTGTCAGACTCTTACTGACTAAAACCCACCCGTATTCCTTCCTGTTGCCTGTGTTGCGGGGGCCTCGGTGACCCATAAGTACCGTTACCCCTGGGCCACCACTGCTCAATAATTGGAGATTGATTGATATTATTTCGATAACGTTTTCTCCCATTGAAATATTTTTCTCTAATTTCCGTTTTGGACCATAATTAATGACTACCCTCTTGTCCTGTGATAAAAATGATTATATCAATATGAAAGACTGAAGCTAACACTTAGGCTCGTTATGAGTTTATAATTTCTCGATCAGCCGGCAATGTAGCATCAACTTACATTGTAAATGTGCAAGAATTAGCACACAACCGTATCTACTCTAATTCCATTTAATTAAAAACTAGGTAACTGCATAGCGTGCATTTTTTTTGTACACAGACACTTAGGTGTGATTTTAAAGTGATTGCGAAATTAGTGCATATTTATTTTTCATGAAACAGATATAATTAAATATTTTAGTTTCGATCGACCATAATTATCACAAAAATGTCATGAAAATTACATTTTAAGGGATTGTGGCCAACCAGTCGATGCCCAAACAGGCTCGCCTGGCTGTTTACAATGGTGTGCTGGTGCCTACACTTATGTATGGAAGTGAATGTTGGCAGTGGCAAAAGAAGCTTGCAAGTAGAATAAATGCTGTGGATTTCTACAGCATGAATGATACGCGGTGCAGTTGAAAAGAAGATGTAGTGACAAACATTTAAAAGAGTATGCTTGGATGGTTTGGTCACGTTGAGAGAATGAATGAAGGGCGACTAACAAAAGGTATTTAAAACGCAGAAGTGAGTGGAAACGCCGGAAAGGGACACTCCTAGGAGGACATATAGTGACCTAATTGGTGATGTTCTTCAGAAAGGTCAGGTGCGTAGTACTCGCAACCGGCGTGCGTGTATGACCAGATGTATGAATGTAGGCGAAGCAAAAGGAGTATGTAAGGAGCGTAGCAAGTGTCGGCCCTTGTTTCTGCCTATCCTCATGGGAAGAAGGCGTGAGTTTATGTATGTATTTAAACTATTATTCAATCAAAAATTAAACTCACTTTCTCCGCTCCCCCGCTCCTAACTTGGACCAAACACCTCTATTACAACATTTAACAAGATTTGCACCACCAAACATCTATTCACCACATTGCATTGCACGATGCACCTCGCATGCATTATCTTCGGTCAATGGTCAAGTGTTTCGACCGGTACAACAGCTGGTTTTTATAAACACAGACGTTGAATTTCGTGTTTTTGATAAGAACGTAGTTTGACTAGATTTGGTAGGAAGAATCAGGTGTTTATATAACAAGATATGGCGACGCATTTTTTTTTTTTTTGTCAAATTTTGTTTTTTAACTCCAGATAGTAATTTGACATTTACATACCAATCTTTGTTGTTTGTTTTTGCAATTTGGAGATTTGACATTTGCGTTTATTTTATTACTATCTGGGATTAAAAAACTGGACAAGTGCGAGGTGAACTCGTATGGTTAAGGTTCCGTACGTACAATGAATATGTTATCTACCATCTTTTTTCCCAAGTACAGACTTAACATTGTATTAAAAAAATATGTTCTTCCATAAATTGCAACTGCAAAATGTAAGTTTGTACGCACATTATTGAGAGATTTACCATGTTATTTTAACACCATAGACTTCTTATAAGTTTGTAATCTATAGAGAGTTATTTTGAATGGGCTTGATTCTAGTTAGTTAGTAGCTTAGTTCCCAGCTGTGGATGACAGAAACTTTTGTTGATTGTAGTTTCACTGATGGATTCGTATTTGGCAGCTACTAGCAAGACCAGGGATTCCAAATTGGGGTCGAAATAAGTTTTCCAAGGATTGACATAAACGAAAACTGATTTTGGGGGTCGACGAGGTCTAAAAATCGACCCCTATTAACTAACACAAGTTCGTATTTGTAACTTTCAAGATAGTGGTGCCGATTCCCTTGTTCACAAACTAAACTAAATTTAAGTTCAGTGCATCTTTTTCTGTCTATTTCATTAAGAAAAGGACAGAAGATAAATTTTAGTTTAGTCCTGTCAAATTAATCAGCGCTTGACGTAAATTGACGTAATTTTAGTAGACAAGTTTTTAATCTTGTCTAAACTTGTATGGAGTAGTGACAGGCGCTGATTAATTTGACAGGACTAAACTAAAATTTATCTTCTGTCCTTTTCTTAATGAAACACAAAGAAAAGATGCACTGAACTTAAATTTAGTTTAGTTTGTGAACAAGGGAATCGGCACCACTGTATAAGTTGTGTTACGTGTACCAACTTGTTATGAGAATGACTAATATTTTAGTAGACAATATAATTGTGGTACTTTTAAAAAACTCAACAAATCGATAAGCATGCACAATATGGAAACAATTGGCTATGTGGGTTTGAGGTATCAGTTCGTTTTGGAAAATAGTTCGGGAATCCCTGAGCTAGAAGAAAGTAATCAATCAATGAAGTAGTCAACAGAAATCTTTGCTAAGAGTTTCACCCTGTTTGTTACATAATACGGAGATACTATTGAAATCTAGCAAACCACCTGTAGAGTCCATTTCAAAATAGCCTATAAACTTAATCAACCGTATCCAAAGTTTTCAAAACAAGCTGGTATTACATGAAGCAAATAACAACAAAAGATTTGCTGAAATCAACTCGCAAAACATCCGCCGGTTCGCTCGTAAAAGTCGGAATGAATCCGGCCCGGAAAGCCGGTTCGCCGGATAGCATTAGCCGTGACTGAGTAATCACCGTCCGGGGTCATATGACACACCTGACGTATTCAAATTTACCTCATAATGTATTGAAATAGGGACAAACATGAAAGCTTAAAATGGCGGAGAAAACATGTGTTGTTTTTGTTTACTTGGATAGCGGATAAGCTTAATGAAGTGGGGTTGAAAATGTATTTTTTTTTTTTAGGGTGGGATGTCACATAACTTCTCCCACTCTGCCCGGAGCGGGAGGGTGTGTCAGACTCTTACTGACTAAAAACCACCCGTATTCCTTCCGTTGCCTGTGTTGCGGGGGCCTCGGTGACCCATTAGTACCTTCCCGCGACCCCGGCAGGCATCGGCCCTAGTTCTGACGACATCTCTTTGAGGCGCGCGTGGAATACAACGCGCCGTTGACCCGGGCCTGGTCCTTACCGGACGGTGAGCTACCCATTGCTCACCGTCCGCAAGCCCGCGCCTACGGTGGCCGGATATGTACCCTACTTAAGGCGCAGATATATGATTTTAGTGATTTTTAAAAATCTGTTATCACGCCTTCAAATAATGCAAGTAAGTTATGCAAAAAATGTATGTTAAACTAGAACGTATACACATCAATTCTACATGTGAATATTTAAGTATTGTAGTAACTTTATGAAATAGATTCAGGAAATAAAGTCTACTCAAAGCATAAAAAAAACATATTACTTTCAAACTACTTCAGATATGTTCATGATGTTTTTTTTTCTATGGACAGACTATTTTATTATCTATAATTATATTTGTGATATTTTTCAAATGTGTCCGTGTGGTGCCGGAAGTAAAGAATACTACCATCCCATTTCTTCCCGTGGCACAGTGGAACGAATGTATGGGAGCGGTTGGACGTAGACATGTCCGAAAAATAAGAGTAAAATTATGCCAAACTAATGATGCCATCTTATTCGATTACTTAATGCCTTCATAAATTGTGGTGATGAATTTCTTCATAACTCCCATATTTCGGGAGTAATTTGAGAAAATGTGAAATTTTACTATGAAAATGAGTGTATCGAGCTCTCTCCCTCCTGATTCCGGGCTTGTTTCAAGTAGCGGTCTCTAATATCGTAATGCTATTACTAAGAGCTATATTTAATACTAAGACACATAGTGCGCCAAATGTGCACTTTCTGGGATAAAAGGAAATGAAAATTTAAAAAAAAAAACGTTTTTTCCCCATTTGTATTTACTTTAAACCGCAGACAGACTTATTAAGAGGTCTATAAATATATTATATATATACAGAAATATATATTAACAAAAATATTCACAAGAACTGATGAGAGTATGACTTTTAAGTAAGTTGATAATAAATTACCTAGTTTCATTAAAAGTACAATAAATAATTAAGATGTAAGCTCTAATTTACTAAGTTACACATTTTAAAACAATAACATCTTTTAATTATCTTCGTCATCATCATCATCATCAATTAATTCAAATTCAGAATCGATGTCCGCTAAATCATTTATGTTAACAAATTCGATATCACTTTTCTCAGAATCCGTAAGCTCATAAAATTCCTTAAAAGAAGATTTTTTTACAAACTTATTTCCTTTTGGACGGATACTTGTAACAAGTGGATCAGAAGACAGTAAAAGATTGTGCATAATATCTTCATTGCATGAGATACTGCTATGCTTTCGAGAATGCCCCTCTCTATATTTTCTAAAATCTTTATTTCTAGCCTCAGATGCCTCTTCGGATAGAAAACCAATGGGCACAATTGACATGTTCTGAACTATGTCTGGCCCATGCATTAAAATTTTATGAAGTGAAGAAGGCATATAATACCATGGGTATAACTCCACGTAAAGCTTAGCAGTATCAAAGCAGAACTCTCGGAATTTAGTTACGTTGATCTTCTCTCCTGATGAAATACACTGCAAGATCACACAGATTTTTCTTAAAAGCATAGCATCTATTCCGGTCAGTTCAGCAGATTTAGTGTAGTTTTCAAAAAATCTCCTTGCCGAGTTGCCATTGTTGGTGGATCCACTGCCTTGTTTCACAACATCGAGAAGTAAGCCCGTTTCTCTTCTTACAGCCTCTTGAACTCTTTTCTTCCTGTCATCAACTTGCCTTTTTGCTATATCACCCCTTACTTGCCATGATTTTATGTCTAATTTGTAGGAAATGTGTAATAAGCATTCCATTGAGCGAATCCAAGCGTGAAGGGTGCTTAAGCTATATTTATACATGTCCTCGTTTGCGTGTTTATCTTTGATTAACTCTAAATTATTCATTTCTTTAGGACAAGCCTTGCATATGTCACACACTGAAGCTGCTGTATTGGATATAATGGAATGAATTTTACCATCAATCATTGTCAACAGCAGTTGGTGTTTGACACTAATTCCATCAGTGATGGTGGATGGAGTTAAGGCTTCAATCTCTGCTTCGATTTCAGCCATCTCTCTGTGCACATTTTCTTTGGTTTCCTTTATAAACTTAAACAATATTGGCCGGCAAAATGAAGTGGAAGATGGTCGCTCGTTTTCCCAAATTGTTACACCTTTTGAGACGAGCCGCAGTGGTACAAGACTAATCATAAAATTACTAGCAAGATCGATTTGCTCATCTTCACTCGTCCTTTGATGATAAATGCTTTGGCTAGATGATCCGTCAAAACCCCATTTGCTGGTCAATACGAGCTGTTGATTGGGATCAACAGGGGTTTCTAACGACCTAATAAGTCTTCTTGAGGTTAAATCCATCAAGGCTTGTAATTTGATTTTTGCAGAGCTCTCTGTAACTGTGAGATCTTCTTTGGCCGGATAGCACTTTAATTTTTTCTTTAACCAACATGTAGTAACTCGGGTATTGAAGAGCTCCTTCTTGAGTGTTGAAATCCCGAAGAGTGTTATAGCGCCATTTCGATAAGTTCATCGATACATAAAGAGCCAATGCCTTCAAAGGGGATATTTCCCGTACCTGAATTGATTTACCTTCAATGAAGGCTTTGATTTTTGAGGCCTCTTCTGGATTCTCCGTCAAGTATTTCATAACATAAGCTGTATCGCTTTGTCCTGCCTTTTGAAGCGCCCTTTCGGCCGAAAACATAATTTCAGCGCTGCTACTGCTGCATGAAAGACTATCTTCAGTGCGTCTTCTTTTTTGCCGGTTACTAAGGTCCTCAAAAGATTTACGAGGACTAGGATGTGTACAAGTTGAAGCATCAGATTTAGCAGGAGAAATTATGGGCTCGATGACGTCACTTATATTTTCTGTAGAAGGTTCCATATTTTCATTCTGTAATTCCGGCCATTGAATTGCAGCCTGTAGCCAAATCTCATGTTTCTTCCGAAACTTATCTGTGCTTCTTCCAGACTGTGTCCATTTTGCATAAATGCGGTAGCAAAATCGACGACACCAGTCTTTTAAACTTGTTTCAGCACTTTCACATAACTGAACACAACTGTTATCTTTTAAAACACTGAACAAATAGTTAAAGTCGCGTAAATCTTTATGTGCGCGTGCGCATAAAGCAACGTGAATATCAAGATTTGTATTAAAATTTGGAAAATACATTGCGAGATTAGCTTGGATACAACGAGGTGTAAATCAACACTGATTTTAAAGTTACTAATAGTGACCTATTTATATAAAATCCAGGTATCCCAGGTATCCTTTGTTAAATATTGCAAGGTAATTAGTTATTGTGATAATTAGTAAATGATGCATGCTAAATTAGTGTATTAAGAGCCATTTAGTAATTAAATAATAGCAATGTTCTTATCAGTAATCATTAGTGCATCAGTTTTATATGTAAACCTTAAGTCCCTAATTATATATCCTAATTAGCTTATATCTTCTCTAATTGGCTGCTCAGAAATGTTATTGTAATAAGGTAAACCTTTAGAAAAACGGTTTTAATCAACAAAATAAACAAAAAATAAAAAAATTGTGTTATAAAATAAACATCACTCTTTATCCCAGAAAGTGCACATTTGGCGCACTATGTGTCTTAGTATTAAATATAGCTCTTAGTATTAGCATTATGATATTAGAGACCGCTACTTGAAACAAGCCCGGAATCAGGAGGGAGAGAGCTCGATACACTCATTTTCATAGTAAAATTTCACATTTTCTCAAATTACTCCCGAAATATGGAAGTTATGAAGAAATTCATCACCACAAGTTATGAAGGCATTAAGTAATCGAATAAGATGGCATCATTCGTTTGGCATAATTTTACTCTTTTTTTTCGGACATGTCTACGTCCAACCGCTCCCATACATTCGTTCCACTGTGCGTGGGTGTCGTAAAAGGCGACTAAGGGACTTACAAGAGAATGGGCAGCAGCGTTCTCTATGCATATTAAGACCATACTGCGATCGCCAACCCGCCTGCCAAGCGTGGCGATTATGGCAACCCCCCTCCCCCTTTGGGGCGACTCCCCTTTGGGGGAGACCTATGTCCAGCAGTGGACGTCTTTCGGCTGAAATGATGATGATGATGATGATTTTTCAAATATTCATATTTTCGTTGCTAAAAATAAATATTCCCTTTGAAACCGAACGGCAGCGCGGCCTGAGCGCGACGCGCATTTGTATGGCCAAGGTCAACGGTGTTTACCCAGCCCTTAATTGCTTTTTCTATGAAGTTCACTGTTCAGTTTCTATCTGTATGGACTCCTAGTGCTTCATCATCAGCCTACAGCAGTCCACTGCTGGACATAAGACTCCAATTACACGCCATTCAGCTCGATTCTCGGCTACTCTTATCCAGCTGCTATCAGCCACCCAACGAAGATCGTCGCTCCACCTTACGGACTTAATATAGTGATAGATAAATGCAGACCCCTTAAATCACTTGTTGTTATCAAAATTAATCTTTGTATATTCTACACAAATCTTTGCATAATTAGTGACACTACTGGTAGCCCGCTGGTCAAAATTTGACCCCCTCTACTTACAATCTATATAGTTATTCCGAATTCCTGAATTTATCTATCACTATATTAAGTCGGCAGGCCTAATATAGTGATAGATAAATTCACTGTATCGTTGAAATAGTTTTGATTTTTGTACAATAATAGCTATTGTCCAGTGGTATACGAGTATCTATTCTGCGACCTACCAATGTCTAAGTCCTGACAAAAATTAGTAACTAATTATAAATATATGTTCAGTTAAGGCATATCGGATGTTCAGATTAGCCCGTTCGTTTGTTCAATGATTAATAGCGTACATAATCCATTTTCTTCAATTATTTTAACCTTTGCGGATTGATTAAGTTTTGATAGGAACATTGATATTTTTAAATTAATCTTACTTTTATTTTCACCTGTAGGAAAATAAGCTGATTACGATCATGATTTATTTTCAATTGATTTTCAAATTGAATTCAAAAGATGTGTCTTTATCTAAAACATTCCGTCTGCCTGATTGGCATCAGTCTATTTTTTTTTTACTTAGGTATAATAAATTAGTAACGAAGCCAACGTTGTACATTAAATATATTAAAAAACAAAAAAAAAAAAATCTACGAGGTGTGGAAACGAGTCTGATGCCGAAAAATAGTTTTTAGAATTTTTGTCTGGATGTATGTTCGGATTGACGCGAAAACGGCTGAACGGATTTGGATTTTTGCACACAGACAGTTTATAACTTGGATTTTAATCCCGGTACGTTCCTGTGGGATATTTCCCGACATACACGCGGACGAAGCCGCGGTCAAAACCTAGTACAGTCGCCAACACATCAGGTTATACAAAACTGTCAAATTTCTCCAAATGTTTTTAAGCCTTAAAATGTTGTTGGTTAAGTTCAAAATCGAATGAGAAAATCTTACAGTTTGTGGTAACTTGATATGCTGACGACTGTACCTTATAATGTTGAAGCAGGCTTCATTTAACATTTTATTCGTGCGAATAGGGAGGTAATCATAATTTATAGAATAAAATGCGACTAAAAAGGTGACTTTCAAATCAACATTATTCTTCGTTCATACCGGTGCCTAATAACGAATATGTCTCAAACGTCAATAATATTATCAAGATTATTATTGTTTTTTAAATCGCGATGAAACAACTTCTTCACATTAAATCACATAATATCAAAATTAATATTTATATATTCTTCTACACATTGCATAATTATTGACACTAGTGGTCGCCTACTGGTCGAAATTCGACCCCCTCGATCTACTTACAATGTATATAGTACTTACTAATTCCATGCTATTAAAAAGTACTTACTTATTCAATGCTCAACCTATCACTTCTGTCACCTATCTATCTTCAAGTCATGAGGCCCTGATACTATTTGTTTGTGTGTGTCAAGCTCATGGTAGTGTGTGTAATGTTTTTTTGTTAATTTATATAAAAATATTATCTTTCTGCATTTCTTATCCTCCTCCATATAAACTTTAACTGTGCCAAATTTCATCTTCCGTCCGTGAATTTTCGTAAAAAGGGGTCAAAAGTTTTCGCTTCACGTATTAATATAAAAATTATTTAAATACATTTGTTTATGTAGCATACATAGATAGATATTTTTTAGACGACCCAAGGTCGTAAAGGTACGTTCGCACTAGCGCAAAGTTCAAATCTCCGCGTGCGGTAAACAAATGCGGAAATCTGTCGATGAAATATAAATAAATAATGCAAACAGGTTTTATTTATCACAAGTATCTTTAACTGCCATTGATATCTCATATCTGCGAAGGTATTATTGCAGATAATTTATATGGTAATAAAAGGAATGACACTTCAAATGTTTATTTCATGATGATGCTTAGGTACTTGGTAAGTACTTACCGTTAATAACCGTGACGTAAGTTAAGGAAAAAGTGTGTATGAGTAATCTGTGTAGTAAGGCATGGTTTGAGCACGCATATCACGTCTTAGTTTAGTTGCCATTTTAAGAACGTTTATTATGAAAGTATAATTTTAATTTTCAGTTTCATGCTTATATGGGAAAGATAGTCGTAATTTTTTTTGATGATAAATGGTTTTTATTTCTGTAAGTAGGGTTGTACAAACACTTTTACACGTCAATCATATTTTTATAATAAAGCTAGATGAGGTCGGTGTATCCTATAAGACTACTCTGAGAAGAAAGGCCGAAACAAACTCAGAGGTCACAGTCTCTTCTAAAGTCCAGACATAATCTTGGGCAGATCATGTAAAAGGCCATGTAGATTGGTGTCTGAAATGGCCCTTTTGAGGAGAGAACGACACAGATTGAGTGGACCTGTCCAGTCAGTCCACGCATTTGTCAGTAATCGTGCAGCTCAACTCAGAACTTTAGGAGCTCAACGATGCGACGAACAATACCAAAGAAAGAACATTTGGGTAGGCCGCATAAATTACTCAAACTGCCAGACCATGATTAATACTAACTGAGAAAAAAAAACAACAATGACCCAAATAGTCAGTCATATTGACTGTTAACTTTTCTTAAATGATAAGCAATTTATTTTCCTCATTTAAGAACACAAAAAAGTTAAACATACTTATAAAGTTTTGTTATTAAGTTGTCTTAATAATGTCAGTAAAGTGACTAGAACCTTCCACATATGCTAATCTCTCTGTACAGCTTAATATCGTTATCGAGAATTAATATCAGTCGTCCCATACATTTGGGTCGAGTGGACGACTGATTTTTTTTTCGCGATTACGATATTGGGCCCATGGAGAATTCTGATACACGCTGTATTTATCGCAAAATACACTCAGAAACAAAAATCCAAAAATATCACCAAATCTATGTATCTGCATACAACAGATGATGTTGCAACCTTGAACCCATGTTTGTAGGTGAGCGATGAATAATTCAGTGTTGGCGTTTCGCGCGGAAGCGAGCGAAATCTAACACATGCGGAATAACGGTGTGAACAGAGCTTTATGCTTGATTTTTTTTAATTGTTTGAGAATTAAATACGTAGGTGTGTACTATGTAGTAATGCAATGGTCAATATTAGGTCTTATTTTTGACTAGACTTTATGTGCGATCCAGGATGAAAAGCAGCCTATGTCCTTTTCTAGGTCAGGGTCCCCATGTGCCGAATTTCATCCAAATCCGTTCAGCTGTTTTAGCGTGAAAGCGTAACAAACAAACAAACAAACTCACTTTCGAATTTATAATAATATTACTAGGTGCGCCCCTCGGTTTCGCCCGCATAGGTCTCGTTCCCGCGGGAATATCGGGATAAAAAATATCCTTTGTATCCACGTCATAGTCTACCCATGTGCCAAATTTCATCATTTCATCTTTCAGCCGTTTTAGCGTGCAAGCGTTACAAACAAACAAATAAATACACAAACAAACTCACTTTCGCAAATATAATATTAGTAAGTAACTATATACAAGGTGTTGTTTTGGAACTGCAAAACATTTTAGGAGGTAATTATGTTAGTGATTCTCGACCCGAATCAACAAAAAAAAAAAAGATAAGATAAAATTTAAAAATCTAAAATAAAAAATATTATTGATTATTGACTTGGTATCGTATTGATAAACGATTATTTACGAGTTTCATAACAACCTCCTGAAATGTTTTGCAGGTTCAAAACAACAGCTTGTATATGTAGCTTGATGTTAATAATACACGATTCGCTCTAACGCCTTTTAATTTAGATGAAACAACCAAATTAAATCTGAATAACGTAAAAAAATATCTGGCAATGGTACCGATTCCCTTGTTCACAAACTAAACTAAATTTAAGTGCAGTGCATCTTTTTCTTTCTATTTCATTAAGAAAAGGACAGAAGATAAATTTTAGTTTAGTCCTGTGAACAAGGGAATCGGCACCAATATCTTATATTTCTGTACCTTTCAACTAAAGTGGTTGAACCGTAAAGGTGACTTTTATTTTCTAGTGTATTTTTTAAACCGGTTGACAAATCTTGTGTGGTGGACTTTATTCAGACTTGTCACTAGAAATTAAAATACATTATGGTGTTTGCATTTCAATTGGCACGATACTGAACTGTGTCTACCCACTTTGCTCAAATATTGATTGACCTTGTACATCAGCATCGAATTTAATTTGTAAACAGATATCCTACTAATATTATAAATGCGAAAGTTTGTAAGGATGGATGGATGGATGTTTGTTACTCTTTCACGCAAAAAGTACTGAACGGATTTGGATAAAATTTGGCACACAGATAGTTCATAACCAGGAATAAAGGCTCCTACATACTGGCGCGACATGTCGCGCGACGATTCGCGACACAAAGGCACGGCTTGTAGCGCTACACGCGGTGTCTTTGTGTCGCCTCGCGTCGCGCGACAAGTCGCGCCAGTATGTAGGAAGGAGCCTTCACACATAGTATACTTTTATCCCGATATACCCACGGGGTCAAAACTTATGCGGGTGAAACCGCGGGGTGCATCTAGTTACTTATATATAAGACACAAGTATACCTATATGTGGAATCCTAGGTCGTGAATTGAAGATGTATTTATTAACCACTAGCTGTTGCCCGAAACTTTGTCTGCGATCCAGGATGAAAAGTAGCCTATGTCCTTACCCAGGTCATGGTTTATCTGTATCTAATTATAAAAATTGGCCAAGTGCGTGTCGGACCACGCACAATGAACGGTCCCGTAGTTGGGATTAAACTATAAGGGTTCCTTGTTTACTACCCTTAAAAATGTCCTCCAGATCGAATTTCAGCCATAGCGACCAATATCAGCGGAGCCTTCGGCCCTGGAGATATTATAGTACACAAGCGTGTGTGCAGACACAGGTGCACTCTCTCATCCCTCACTGTCATTGTCCGATGGGACGGCAATCCAACGAGACCGGAGAGAGATCAGGCGCAGGGCCAACGGCTTAACGTACTTCCGAGGCACGGGGGTATCAAACCGCCAACTTCCAAACTCCGGGCTGTTACTAAGAAATTCCTAATGGCAAAACCCAATAACACTTTGCCCGACCCGGGAATCCAGCCTAGAACCCCACGCTCAGCAGTCGCGCTTGCGCTCACGAGACCCAACGGATTAGTTCAAAACCTATAATGTTCCCACTACTGGGACACAGGCCTCCTCTCTGTGAGAAGGGTTGGGCCGTAATCCACCACGCGGGCCCAGTGCGGGTTGGTAGATGTCACACGTCTTCGAATTTTTGGTTCTAGGACATGCCGGTTTCCTCACGATGTTTTCCTTCACCTTTTTGAGAGCAGTGGTGATGAAATAATTTACACAAAGTGAAGCCTCTATCAGGGGTTCGAACCTACGACCTACAACTTGTAAGTCGCGGCCGTTACCACTGGGCCACCATTGCTCAAAACGTGCTGTCGACCTACAATACCGTACATATAAAGTCAACTCAAGTCCTAACTTATCAATTATAGGTCACCAATTGACCTTATGCTATCCCTTTTATTAAACAGTTTTAAGAACGTCTTAAAGTTAATTATCGTTTGAGTATTCGGCCATCGGCCATGGGTCCCGTAGACAGGCGCGACGAGACGATGTGACGCGATTCTGGTAGAACAATTTCATGAAATTTTTATAAAAACTGTTCTATTAGAGTCGCGTCGCGCCTGTCTGCGAGCCTTTAAACTGGTAAAAACATTAACCCAGGTTTCTGAATTGATAATTTAAAATTGTGAACTTGTCAAACCCTTTTTAGAGTATAATCGGTGATTCCTTGAATATAGCCCGCTAAACTCACTATTTCTTACGTTTAAAAAAGTAGGATTTTAAGTTTTCCGCTTTAGTCATACAAAACAAGCCTAAACATCACAAATCTAACCTTACATCGCCTAGAAAATGCCTTGGTCTATTATATTGAGTACTACACGAACACTTATCTTCGTACAATATGTGGGGCCTTGACAAACCTGTATAACATTCGATGTGTGCAAAATTGCAATGTCTAGAAAAAAACCGGCCAAGTGCGTGACACGCAAAAAGAAGGGTTCCGTAGTTGGGAAGAATTAAACCCAAGAACAAACTTAACATTGTGGTTGAAAAACATGTTCCCTCATATCCACCAACATTTTATTTGAGTTTGTACGCACAATATTGAGAGATTTACCATGTTATATTAAGACCATAGACTTTTTTTAGGTTTTCTTGTAATCTATAAGTAAAGGACTATTTTCCGGTTTTTTTTTTTAATTTTAGACTCCTTAGTTTCGGAGATAGGGGTGGGAATGGTCAATTGTCATCTATTTTCTTAAATAACTTTAACAGTATTTGTTTTAAAATTATAAAAAATAACGTATATGTAATCCTTACAACAAGCCCTTTCATTTAATATGTCACTTGGTAAAGCTTGCAAAACTTGTTTTTTATTTTCTAATTGGCCCCCTCAAAAGTGATCTTCTAAATTCATTTATTTACGTTACACGTCCGTGTTTGGATCATAGAAATTCCTGTAGATTTGGAGCAAATGGACTGTGACAGACAGTCAGACGTGTGAGTGATCCTATAAAGGTTCCGTTTTTGCCTTTTGAGGTACGGAACCCTAAAAATATTTCTATCGATGGCTGATTTTCTAAGTATTGGTCTGGCTGTTGTCTGTTTTCCTTATGGACAGGGAATAATTACTGTAGGTACAAATCTCGTTTCACAATGACTAGTATGAAATGTACAAAACAATTACTTTCACGCTATTTTACTATGCCTGACGTTGAACAAAATCTACAATGATTCGTTCTTATGACACCATTATCGATTTCTTAACTTGCAATAGGATCCAGTCTAAACGCCTGATCTAAGTCCAAACCCTTTGGTTTGATACTTAGATCAGGCGTTGCGATGTAATGAACCAATTGTTCATGTATAAAACGTAGGTGCATTAAAAACTCTTGCGGTTGCCCCGTGGTCACGATCTACACGCTCAAGCGACACGCGTCTTACGACAGCAACTGCGGAGGAAACAAATTAAAGAAGTTACCCTTTGGATTGATACTTAGATCAGGCGTTGCGATGTAATGAACCAATTGTTCATGTATAAAACGTAGGTGCATTAAAAACTCTTGCGGTTGCCCCGTGGTCACGATCTACACGCTCAAGCGACACGCGTCTTACGACAGCAACTGCGGAGGAAACAAATGAAAGAAGTTATTTAGAGCATGCCACGAGTCACCGCGACGCGACGTGCGGAGCGACGGCCAAATGATAAATGATAAATGATTTTATTTCTGTAACTAGGTTTGTACAAACACTTTTACACGTCAATCATATTTTTAAAAGCTAGATGAGGGCGTTCGGACAGAAACATGAGACGCGTGCGCGTGTTGCTTGACGCAATTCGCGTCGCAAGTCGCGTCGCTTGAGGCTGTGAACAGAGCCTAAGCGCCATCGGCCATTGCACTTGCGTTTGACCCAGTGTTATCCATCGTATGTGCAACAGACGTTGCGCCTGCGCCGCGTACGTTGAGGTATTCACTGTAACTATTAGGACATCAAAAGCAAATACAAAGTAAACGCTAGAATGAAACCTAGATTTCTATTTATAAATTGTGTATTAGTTGAAGTAATAAAATCAATAACTACATTTGGTGCAGCCTGGCACCTTGCTGACCTTTAATTATAGATGCAGTTATTAAGGTTAATGATGATTTCTTGCATAATATCGTTAGATTAAATATAAATAAAGCTAGAATCTTGCGTTCGTTTTCAAGATTTCTGAATAACGTTACCGACCTTGGTAAAGTATAACTTACTACAAGTATGGCAAAAATAGCAAGAGTCACGACTTCTAACCGTCTTTATTTAATCACTGGTCGGTAATAGGTTTATTTATTCGTCATTGATCAGACACCACCATGAGGAAAACCTTTGTTTCCTAGAAAAAACCACCGTGCTCAACTTTTTTCCGCGAGTCGTAATTACGCTTAGTTCCAACCGCTAGATTATGAGTACATATGTATGGCTGAAGTACCTACTCTGATTCCCGAGGGATGCCTCTTGAGATTTTTTATAGAACTTATTCTTTAAGCTCATAATTTACCGTTTTAATTTTGCCTTTCAATTTGGATGAAGAAAATTAGCCTTTAATTTGAATTTCTGCGCCTTTTAATCTAAGTGAATCAATTTGGTTGACTGTTTACTGCTTTAGCAAAAATAAAAAATATATAATAGTTTCTCGAATATTTTCAAGCGCGTTAACTAGTGTGATTGGTTGAATGATTTATTAACAGCCATTCGCAGAAGTTTTTACGCGTTTGACAATTTGTCACATTAGTTTTGCATTAATGTTCACTGGCCCTAACACAGGCGCTATCCATCTATTTATTGATAAAAGTATTTTGGGGGCTTGTGGCTAAATAACAACAGCTGCACGGGTCAATCGATCAGGTTAAGCTACGCTTGCCGCGGTTGGTCCGTAGATGGGTGACCATCATTACATACCAAGACCACTCCGTGCCTCGGAAACGGCTTACCGTAAGCCGTTGATCCCGGCTGCCATTCGTGGATCTTTGACAGTCGTTACGGGTCGTCAGAAGCCCGAAAGTCTGACAACCAAAGGGTATCGTATTACCCAGTAACTGGGTTGTGGAGGTCAGATAGGCAGTCGCTCCGTGTAAAATACTGGTATTCAGCTGCACCCGGTAAGACTGGAAGCCGACCCTAACATAGTTGGGAAAAGGCTAGGCAGATGATGATGATGATAAGTATTTTTATCTCACGAAGCGACGCGCGCTTTACTTGTGGTTACAAATTGTACAAACACGCAGTGAATGTGTGCGTGAAGACGAGTAGCGTCAGCACATACCACACACGCACACACACTCAATTCCTACTTCGCGATTTTCTCGGACGGTACTGAGAGCTCCTGCGCTTACACACACATTCACAGCGTGTTTGTAAACTTGGTTACCACAAGTAAAACGCGCGTCGTTTCGTCAGATAAAATACTGTACGAAACAAACTTTCGCCCTCTGTTTAAACCCTTAGGTTTTCAAAAATCCTTCCCCGCTGCTTATCCTCCTTTACCTACAGAAAAAACTTTTATGCAAAGTTTCATGATTCTAGAAATCTAGACTCATCGGTTTTGGCTGTGCGTTGCCTGTCAGTTAATTCAAGATTTTTATTGAGTAGATTTATTCGAATTCTTGGAACAGTGTTTTACCTCACAATAATTTGATCACTCATAAATTCACTTATAATTTCATCGTATTATATCACCAACGTGGGCTCTCTACCGGTCTTACTGACTATCTACTCTTTTTAACCAACTCGAAACAAAGGATGTTCTGTATTCGACCCGTATCTATGTATGTTTGTATAATCTAAGATTTTCATTGCAAAAGCTATTCTACGCGACGCACGTATAAGAAGCAAATCACCTTAAAATCCCTCCTTTATAAGTACTTATCACAGCTTATTTACGAGTGTCTACGGTACTCTAAAATATAACATTGTTTAAGGCGCTGACAAGAGGCAAACGACCAAAATAGGCTTGTCTTAAGAAAAAAAATTGCCAAATCTGTATAGTTTGTGGTAGCGGAAAAAATATATGTCAATTTTGAACATATTTCTTAAAACATGGCTGTACCCAAAACAAGCTTTGAAAAAAAAAACTCGACACAAACTAAAGTTAAACTAACCTCTTACCGTGAGTTTCAATCCAAAATATCTGTATTTAGTATCAACATACGTTACATATTTAATTATTAACAAGAATCTTATTTGAATGCAGAACTTGGTTGTTTTTTTATTTTCGATTACTCAACTAAATTTTGAGTAAATAGATAATTGCTTCGTAATGTGCAATAAATTACAAGCGCATCACGCTTCTTTTTCTTTTCTATTCAGTCTGACAGTGACCGCGGTTTAGGTGTTGTCAGCGTCTGAAGACTAGATGCTTATCGATCCCAGTCTAGGTCACTAAGGACACTGAAAGGCAAATAAGTGAGGGGTCTAAGTGCAAATCCGCCACTATCCAGTTTCCCAAAATGTTCACAGAAGTTTAAAAACATTCTGTGGTTTAATAAATCTTCAAATGCCAGGAGATCTTCTAGGTTTATAAGAAATATAGTTTTTTCCAGCTCATAATTCATTACGATAACAATAGCATTAATATCTTATGCATAAAATTCAATTGAAAAGTGAATATGTTTTGCATCTCAACCCTGGATAGAGGCGGTTTTGGACTTCATTCTTAGGAACAGAGGCGGTTTTGCAAGTAATAAGCATAAAAACACTAGGTCGGCCATGATGGCTGCTGCTCGGTGATTGGTCGAAACGCCGTCGGGATAGTGTAGCTTTTGAATCTCACTTGCTATTATTTTTGGCTTTTTGTATGTGAAAGAGGCGGTTTTGACCGTAACTGATTTTACAGAACCATGGATAATGTGATTGAGTGTCACTAGACACAAAAAACATATTTTGTTTTTTAATGGACAGAGGTGGATTTGCACTTAGACCCCTCAAGTAGGCTGAAGGTAACTAATTGATTGCTTTGTTAACTTAATGGCTTAAAAGATAGTTATTACTGTAGAAAAAAATATTTTTAGAAGACAGCAAGTACTTATTATTGTGATTATTATCAACTAGCTTATTCCCGCGGCTTAGTGTAGAGGTCGGAAATTATCCTACGGGAACATTGTACCGGGGTTAAAAGTATCCTATGTCCTAACCCAGGTCAGGGACAATCCCTGACCTGGTTTAGATCACGGGGTACTTTTTTAACAAACAAACTCATTTTCACATCCTACTTTTCCTACTAATATTATAAATGCGAAAGTTTGTAAGGATGGATGGATGTTTGTTACTCTTTCACGCAAAAAGTACGAACGGATTTGAATGAAATTTGGCACACAGATAGTTTATAACCAGAAATAACACATAGGATACTTTTTATCCCGATATACCCACGGGGTCAAAACTTATGCGGGTACAACCGCGGGGCGCATCTAGTTTATAATATTACTAGCTGCGGCCTTCTGTTTCACCCTCATAAGTTCGATGCCGTGGGAAAATCGAGATAAATGTGAAAATGAGTTTGAATCCTATGCCCTAACCAATGATTTAAATATATATTGCAAGCATGATGAAAATTGTTATTGAAGAAATTAATTGAATTGAACCCATGTGCCAAATTTCATATACATTCCGTTCAGCCGTTTTAGCGTGAAAGCGTAACAAACAAAGAAACAAACGATCTCACTTTCGCAACTTATAATATTAGTTAGGATAACTGGTTGATTCGTGGTTGGACCCTTACCAAGGGGTAGTATTACCCAGTAACTGGGTTGTGGAGGTCAGATAGGCAGTGGCTCCATGTAAAAAACTGGTATTCAGCAGCATCCTGATAGACTGGAAGCTGACCCCAACATAGTTGACAAAAAGCTGAGCAGACGATGATGATGTTCAAGAAATTGTTAATCATTATATGGTTATGGGTTTAGGTTCGTAGTTCCTATTTAGTTACTTTTATTGTTGTTATAGCTATGTGTATAAGTCTTAACTTCTACAATAATTTAAAATATAAAAAAAAACAAATCTCTTCACCACCCTTTTTTTTTTGCATGGAAAATCATCAAATAACTTCTCCCGCTCTGGGCGGAGCGAAAGGGTGTGTCAGACTCTTACTGACTAAAACCCACCCGTATTCTTTCCTGTTGCCTGTGTTGCCAGGGGCCTCGGTGATCCTTTAGTACCTTCTGGTTGAGAATGCCTAAGGCATTATTTCCGCCTTTGTACGTTTTTGTATGTAAAATTTCATATAAATAAATAAAAGCTAAGATACTATCGTCTAAAGTAAACGATGTGCCTAGGACATTACTGAAATCGGTGAAGGAAAAATATCGTAAGGAAACCTGGACTTATAGTTAATATAAGTTTGAAATCGTCAACTTATCTTGACCAAGAGCTGCCGGGGTCGCGGGAAGGTACTTATGGGTCACCGAGGCCCCCGCAACACAGGCAACAGGAAGGAATACGGGTGGGTTTTTGTCAGTAAGAGTCTGACATACCCTCCTGCTCCGCCCAGAGTGGGAGAAATTATTTGATGATTTCCCACACTCAAAAAAAAAAAAAAAATCTTGACCAAGAGTGGTGATCAATGCTTGTGCCTTTTCTGTATGAGAATTTAATTTGGTTTAAGAACAATATTTACATAGTTCGTTGCTTTTGAAAAAACTTTTCCCATACAAAGGCTTTTTTTGCGATTTCTGATTTTTGTAGCGGACAGGCATTTTTAACGTTTCCCATACAAATCTGAAAGTTCTGAATTATTTGAGGTCATTTACTTCTCGGAAATCACAAACAACAAACTATCTTGTTCTTATAGCAAATCAATGTTTAACGCATATTCGTTCGAAGTTTTTTTTTTTTGTTTATTGTCGGCTAATCTGTCTATTATAAAAAGTAAGTATGTAGTTTCTTTCCTACGAAACGTATGGAAAAGTTTTCTGGCACCAAAAAAGTTTTTGTGAAAACTGCCCTTTTTCTTGCTGACTGCACATTTTTTTCAAAATCTGTGAATGCAGATCTAAATGTCTCAAAAATTAAGGACGGTCTCCTAAGACTGTTTTCCTGTAGCTACAAAGGTTAACGTAGTTGCCCTTACTGCCCCGTCTCAAAAATCCACCCTGTATATTAGTAAAACAGTAGCAAGATACATACCAAAAAAAAAAGGCTTTTTTTGCGAGAATCACTATGGTCGCAACTAGTAATTTATAATCCTTGTATAAGAAGAAAACAACAAGAATACGTTTATCCACTCATAATATCAAAAGTCGTCGAAACCGCTGCAAATATTCCCACATCGCGGAAATAATCGTAAAGCCAACTTACACGGACGAGACAACCCTAACACGATTAATAATCATAGGTTTAATCAATTACATACAGGTTGATTTTTATTTTGAGTCCGCTCCCTTTTAACCACTATCTTTATGGACAGTCAGCGTCAAAAATATCGGGACGAACCGACTTTTCAAAATGATCTCAACAACTAAGAAAAATAAACCTTATGTCGATTTGATAAAATTCTTGTCAGAATGACAGTTGTCGTGTGATTTCTTCATTTTGAAACAGTTCTTGTGTCATTGAGTTAATTTTTGATTTTCATAGTTGTTTAGATCACTTTAACAGTCTGTTCGTCCCGATATTATTGACGCTTTTTTTTTGGACGTTTTCTGGACAATTTTGCGATCAGAAGGCCTATTCCCGTAATTAAGGCGCAGATATACGATTTTAGTGATTCTTTTGTATGAACAGACTATTTTATTTTCTATAATTATATGTGATTTTTTTTTAATTATTCATATTTTCGTTACTAAAAATAAATGCTCCCTTTGAAACCGAACGGCGACGCAGCGTGAGTGGGACGCGCAGTTGTATGGCAAAGGTCAACAGCGATTACCCGACCCTTAAAACGTTCAAAATCTAGCCGCAGTCTCGTCTCTCTGACAAACAATGTCAAAAACTTCTCAAAAATGTATGAAAGTTGAGTTAGTTTTGACGAATTGAGACTGATATTAAAATGCAAACGTTCTTGAATACAGGAATTGCCATCAGCTGTGGTGTTGGCTTGCCTAAAAGTACATAACTTAAAAAAAAGAAACATATCGATCTAATAACTATTAATAGAGTATTAGTCGTTTTTTAACGATTAGTGTGTACTATTTAGTTTAAATCGTACAAAAATAATTAACTAGTTGAGGAAAAATACAGGGTTCCTAACGACGTTTTTAAAGAAACACAGACATACAAAAAGAATTATAATACCAGAATTTCAAATAAAAAGTCTATTCAAATAATGTTGGGTAAATTGTAAATAAACCCAACACTATTCCGCGGGTCATTTAATACCGCGTCGTTGGTAATATCGCCTGCACAACCACGTAGTATTTATCGGCAACTAGTTTTTAATTGATTCGACGAAGACCCTGTTTTATTGTGGAATTCTTTGATATAGGAATGTAGGATTCTGAGAGTGAACGTGTCTGGGAAAGTAAGAGTTTTTAAAAGGGAAAATGAGTGTGGATAGAGGTGTGAAGTTGTATCATTTTTGGTAAAATTCTTAGAGATTTTGGACCATATTTTTATTTGGACGTGACGCGAAGTCACGTTCTCTTAAGATTCAGCGACAGAGCAGAATATCAAAAATAAGTGTAATAAGTCAAATTGTAAACGCTATCTGAATTTTGCTTTATATTAGACGTAAATAAAGTAATTTTATTTCTTAATTAAACCCCGTTTAATAAAAACGTTGCGTTTAAACGTCAAAAAAAATTTGGTTAACCAGACACTAATCATTAATTAACTTTAAGCAACGTTTATAAATATGGGGGATAATGTATACGTTAAATCATAATCTTGCATAAAAAAAATGGAGAATCGTATCTGTGGTTGAGAGTGATTTATTAGTAAACTTATAATAATCTCTATTTGCCCTTTCACTTAAGAAAACAGACAAAATACCTAACTTTCGCTACTTTTCTCACGGGGCCACACCAAAAAAACACATCCTCTATACAATTTAAGTCACAAAGAGTTACCATAATTAATTCTCTGCCACATTGTATCACAACTTTAAGGGGAATTTAAAGCAACCGCCAAGTTCAGACGACAGAAAAATTGTTGATCTTTCATTGGTGAATAAATCTTACGATAACCAATAATTTTCTGTCGGCCCCTGCCTAGGGTACTAAAGGTGTTCAACGGAGTCATAAAAAGTTTTTCCTATTAAGGACAAGACTGCACTATCGGTTTCAACATGGTTGATTGGATTTTATTTTGTTTCTTGTTGAAATATCTGAAGATGTGTGTTTTTCTGTGAGTAATTATGCGTGTGACATGAATATTTTGAACTACTCGTAGCTGATCCGACAAAAGTTGTCCTGTCTAAATTTTAATAATTTTAGAAAATTCCCATAGAAAATTCACTTTTTCCAAAATTTTCCCGGATTGTTAACTTTTCAAATTTCGCTTTACGTTAGAATCTGATTCGGACAATTAAGAACACTTTAAACAAAGGTGTTGCTGTTCTGTTGTGATGCGCATACCAACGAAAAACATTTCATTTTTATTATACATATAGATCATTAAAACCGCTACTTAGCGCGGCTACAATGTGTACCTATTGTTTTGTTGTTTTTTTTTTTACATATTATCTAAGAATTGAATGAGACGTAATATTATATTAATGAAAACTGTTGCGATTCCCTAAAGTTTTATATTTTTCTGTTTATATTCGACTTTTCGGAAATCTTACCGATTACCGGAGATAGAGTCGAGGTCTCATTAATCGAAATCTCGATCACTTAAAACTTTTTTACGAAAACCGCGGCGTTTATTCGCCATTCGGTCCTACCTTTACATGCATTTATCGCCACACCATGTATGGTTATGTCTGCTGGTCTCATCTATCAATGGTTTTTTCTTGCTTTTCAGGTAAGTCCAGATCAACCCGATCAACTGGCTGGGACGTGTTTATGCGAGAGGGGACTTGCAGCTGTTTCCTCGCGTTTATGCTAATATTGTACGTTTAATATTTTATATTCATTAATTCTGTTTTGCTGATGGTTCACTTTTAATAAACTGGCTGCTTGATATGTGGCTGGGCACCGGGGTAGCTGCATTAATAAATGTGTCGGCGTAAATGAACGGGTAAACGAAATCTTAATTAGTTTTTTTTATTGGAAATTTGTTTACGTTACGGCCGGGAGTAGTCATGAAATATTAACTTAATTGAAAAAAAGGATTATACATTGGGGTGATTGTAGCGTGTAGTTTTATGAAAAACTTATATCTAATATTAATTTTACAGATAGTTAGAATATATTTTTAGCAAAAGCCCTGACGTTGACTAACATAATGGCAGCGTCATTACGCTGCCATTATGTTAGTCAACGTCAGGGCTTTTGGGCTTTTTAACTTAATGGTGTTATGCCATTATGTTAGTATTTAGATAATAAGTAGTAGTAGTAGGTAGTGGTAGTGTAGTAGTTATTGGGTTTTTCTATCTGGAATATCTCAGTAGCAGCGCGGAGTCTGGATTTGTGCCCGGTTGATGGCAATAGGCTCGCCCCCTATTACATGGGACTTAAACATAACTGGCAAAATCTGGGTGTACTACAAGTACACCTCTGCCCAACCCTTCGGGGAAACAAGGTGTGATATTAAATGTGTGTGTCGATACATTCTTTTGAATTATTCAATACAACTTCAAAACGAACCAAGTAATTACAGATCGATGTCAAAAATTAACTGACAGATATTGCTGAGAACTCTATTTTCAGATATTCAGTGGCAAAAGTGCAAAGAACTTTTAAAATTTATGACAACTACATTTCATTCATTCTCCATAAAAGGTTTGTTATAAAAGTACATTCAATGTTTATCAAGCCAGGTTTTGTGCGTCTCAGTTTCAATTTAAAATCGGCTCTAGGTAACACAATATTTATAGTAATTCTATTATTACCGTAGTTTTTTTCACTGAAAAAGTAACTTGAAGAAGGTGAGATCCATAAAATACACTTTCACAAAAGTGAACCTGAACATGCTTCAGATACCTTTTCAAAATCACCACCATTTTCCTAAACCAATCGACAATAGATTTAATAAAACAACATAATTTAACAACATCTCGCCTATATTCCCCGCAAGGTTAGGCAGATGTGAAGTTAAGTCCAATGCAGTGGCAGTGGGCAGGGAACATTGCTCGCAGAACAGATCGCCAATGGGGCTGAAAAGTTCTGGAATGGCGACCGCGTACCGGAAGACGTAGTGTTGGAAGGCCTCCTACAAGGTGGACCGATAACCTTGAAGGCCGCAAGAATCCGCTGGATGCAGGAAGGATGGTCGAAGTAGCAGTGTTTGGGGGAGGCCTTTGTCCAGCAGTGGACGTCTTTCGGCTGAAATAATGATGATGATGAAGTTTAAGTCCCATGTAATACGGGTCTATTGCCGTAAACCTGGCACAAATCTAGAATCCGGGCTGCTACTGAGAAATACCAGATGGAAAATTCAAATAACACTTTACTCGACCCGGGAAGCGAACCCAGGACTTCGTGCTCAGCAGTAGCACTTGCGACCATTAATTGGTCAAAGACAGCTAATGAGACACAATTGATTTTCTATTGTTTGACTCCGAATCGGTGTCGCGCGGGGCTTAACAGGTTAAACCAATGAGGCAATCAATCAAATAAATTAGTTTAATAAAACATGATACGTAAAACGGGGTTATCCCTACAACCCCGTTTTAAAGTTTCATCCCGATTCACCCCTAAATCCCTATGTAGACGTGAATCGGGATGAAACTTTAAAATTTTACAGTTTCGTCCCGATTCACTTCGCATCCCTATTGTCCCCGTTTTACGCTACCTACTGTAACTTATGTAGCTAAAAAAGCTACATCCAAGTTTAGCAAAACTGTCTTCCTGTGACGCCATTTGATCGAATACATAAAACTATTGTTTCAAACGCAGGCAACTCCGAGATATTTTCTGTTGTCAATTATGGCAGTACATTATTGTGCGATGTGAAACTTCTGCACCTCTCTACTTTGTGCCCAGTAGTTACTTAGAACGATAGTAATCTTCACACTCGCAACCATTCAAGGCTTACTATATTTCGTAAACCTCAACACTTTTTTACGACTGTTTATAAAACTGCCGACTGCTGACTGTTTATTAAAGGAAAAGCGATAATTTTACCGTAAAACCGAGTAATGAATTACTACAAGCTTGTTACAATAATATAGGATCTTTGAAAATAGGATTTTCAGTGTACTTAGTTATTAAAAAAATGCAGAGAGATTTTTTGTGACACTCTTTTCCAATTATCATTGTTTTTTTTTTTCCCCGACCAAAATGTCATGAACGAGTCCACGAAATTGTCACGCCTGCGTTTCTTAGGCCTGTCTCGGTAATGACACCTGAGACACTTTTGTCCAGCAGATTAAAAAAAAAAAACTTGACACAGAACTGGTAAATGAGTAGTTATGTACACAAAATTACAGAATTTTACTATTACAATAAAACAGCTTATGCTATTAGGGTCAGTCGCTTAGCATTATGTTAGCAGCAGATGCAACTAACTGTAGTTTCCAGGCTGCAACGCCTAAAAAAGCAAAGTTATTCCTAAAAACGCAGATCGACGCTGATCTTACGAGTATTTTGTTTCAACTGGGTTTTCTAGAAGTACATACAATTCTTTAAAATAACATTTAGCCTGAATTCCCCTAAGGGTTAAGTAGAGAACACCTTCATTTCACTTTAAAGAGGCTGTCAAAGATGGCGATGAAATGCTTTCGTCACCATCTTTGACAGCCTCTTTTCCAACCACTGCTAAGGACAGGTCTCCTTCCTGTGTGTGCCATACTTCCCTGGTCTGTGCAAGTCTCATTCAAGTTTGATCATGCTCCCATCTGATTGTTGGTCCATCAACACTTCTTCCACCATCTCTCGGCAGCCATTCAGTTACGTCTTCAACTGAAATGACGTTTATTCAGTCTGTGCAAACTAAATCCTTATACTGGAGGTCGAATCAAAAGCCAGCTTACCGCTTTGTCTCCAAGAATTCTCAGAATTCTCTCCCATGTAACCCTGCCCTTTAATGTAAAGCTAGTTAGCATTTATAAAATATAACGTTCTCACATACTAGAGTTTATATTACAAGCGTTAGAACCGGTTCCAAATTGATTTATCACAGTTAACTGTTCCCGAGGCTTAATTTAATGTTCCTAGCTACTTGTTGCAAATACTCGGTGCTAGTGCTCGACTCGCATCAACTGATGGGTAGGGCTGCGAGAAATCGTACTTGAATACCGTAATTTAAATTAATAAATGATTTAAAAAAGTTTAAATTGCGGACATCCTTCAGGAAAGAGTTTTCGATGTCTCTGATTAAGAATGATAAGTGCAAAAGGGTTGATAAAGTATTTTTTCGTGTAAATCTATCAACATTCTCTCAAAGTCCAGTGCTGGAAATAAAACTCTTGTATATTATCAACTAGCTGCGCCCGCGGATTCACCCGCATAAATCTCGATCCCGTAGGCATATCGAGATAAAAAGTATGCCCTAAACCAGGTCATGGTCTATCCATGTGCCAAATTTCATCCAAATCCGTTCAGCCGTTTTAGCGTGAAATTGTTACAAACAAGCAAACAAACTCACTTTCGCATTTATAATATTAACTAAGTCCAAGAATACTTAAGTAGAAGCCTTCTACTTGATAAAATGTTAGTTCTCCTTCTCCTAAAGAAAAAGTCTACTAAAACTTTATCAATTTGAAGGACAAAGTGATTGTCGATTTACATGGCATCTCAAAGTGCTATAAGTGTGTAACATATTGAAGAATTTTCTTTTTTTTTAATAATAATATTTATTTACTCAAAAACAGTAGGTAGGTACAGTACATTCTTACAAATATTAAGCTTACAGTTTAATTATAAATAAGAGAATGAGCATCCGCAGCTGAACTAGGCGTGAGCCTGTATCTCAGCTAACAGCGCCGTTTCCCCTCAGAAACAATACACTAGGTAACCTAAATTAGCAAGAAACAAGTGTTTAGGACCATTACAAATCAAAGAGAAATCAGAAATTAAGGTAAACTAAACTTAAATTACTAACAAATTTTGTGTGTGTATGAGGATTTGTGTGTGAGGATGAGAGGGTGAGTGTGTGTGTGTGGGTGTCTGTGTGTGTAAGTGTATACATATGTCTACATGATAAATGCACAGGAGTGCAGTGAATATACATATACAAGCTGTTGTTTTGAACCTGCAAAACATTTCAGGAGGTTGTTATGAAACTCGTAAATAATCGTATAACAATACGATACCAAGTCAATAATCAATAATACTTTTTATTTTAGATTTTTAAATTTTATCTTTTCTTTTTATTTTTTTTTTTTTTATTGTTTTTTTGTTGATTCGGGTCGAGAATCACTAAAATAATTACCTCCTAAAATGTTTTGCAGGTCCAAAACAACACCTTGTATATAGATATACAAACAAAATATTAACTGATTATTTGAATAAATTTTTCAGTGTCTTCGTATGATAGTTTCATTAAAAATTCATATGCCTTCTTTTTGCAATGGAATTTGTTAAGAGAAAAAATATTTATGGATTTATTAACTTTATTATAAACATGTGGTGCTAGAACTACGAAGAATCTCTTTATGAAAGAGGTTTTAGGTTTATGTATACGGACCACAACGTCATGTTTTCTGGGTTTCCTTGTGAGATCAGTATCATATATAAGTTCACCATGTTGTTTTAGTACAATGTTGAGTAAGAACAATTGTCTCACTGTAAGGACTTCGCATGAGTTGTACAAAATTTTTGTGGGAAAGCGAATTGGACGGAAAGTGTAAACTTTTAGTATTGCACGCTGAGCTATTTCAAGGCCTTTTAGAGTAGTTTTGGTAGCTCGTCCCCATACAATTATGCCGTAATTAATAATGGATTGACAAATAGAGAAATAATATTGTTTTAATAATTTGAGATCAGCAACATGTCGCAAAGTTTTAAAGATATAAATTAGTTTTCGTACTCGTCCCGACAAAGCTTTAATATGTGCCTTATAGGATAAATTATGGTCTATGATTAATCATAAATATTTCACATTGTTGACACGTTCTAGAGGTACATAATTACAGTTATCTATTCCAGGACAATTGTGAGGAATAAGGCAATGTTTTGTAGTAAGCAGTTTAGGTGGATTTCGTATGGTGATGAATTATTCGCTGACAGGCTATTAATTTAGTATGCCTCTGCCTAACTCTTCGGCGATTACAGGCGTAATGCTATGTTGATGTTATGTAATAGCCGATTAATTTTACGTAAGGCAACTTCTTCGTCTACCCCTCGATAAAACCTTCAAGATCACTCAAAGTAATAGGGACACACAAGGATGGAAATCAAAGGCAATGCTTTTAGATTAATCTCAAACTGATGTTGGTATATTTCCCTATCGTAGCCTTAACGCTTAAAGATAACAGTTTTTAATTAAACCAGCCCCTATTACTCAGAAATCACCCTTAATTACGTTTGGCATATGTCCGATTACCAGATAAATAGGCGTACAAGAAAAAATGGCCGCGAAGGAAATCCTTAGATAAAAAATAAAAGAATAAATTGAAAGCCGCGCGTCCCGATAATCTAAGATAAAATTGTAGCACAACCCTGCAATCATTAGAAGTGGTCGTAATTAATTTTACTAGACTATTAAACGTCCAATTGGTTCTATTCACGATGCCTTTCTGATTCACTTTTTCCGGTCGATAAAACTTCCATTATCTCCCGAAAATAAAGTCTGATTCTTCAGATTTCCCATAATACGCAACATACACGCATTCAAGCCTCAGGGTGATAGTAACTAACGACCCTCAGTTAAACCCTTACGCTCTCGAATGGCTTATAATCATCACCCTTCATGTTAAATTGATAAGCAGGGGTTATTCGATGTTTAAGTACGATTCACTGAATCGATTACGTAGCTAATACAGGGATCGAGATTACGAGGTAGAATGTGAAATAAGTAGTTTGGAAATTATTGGGATGGGAATAAAATAATGCGTTATTTTAACGTAACTTTGTGATAAGCAAAAATCTATAAAATTAAATTCCTCATTCGAGATCTTTTGCGTATTCTGATACAACGAGAAACGACAGTATTCTTCGTAAGGCTTAATGGCATGAGATTGTTTTTTTATTCCCTTAATGGAATTTATATATGTCCATAGGTGTGTCCGTGGCATCACAGCGGGTCTCAGAATGCCAGCTGTGTTATTTATTTTTTAAATATCGCAGCATTATGCTGGGATAGGAGCTTTTTTGGCCTCGCACAGGTCTTCGTTTGACGTGACAACGTCATATAAATCGATGAACGCCGGCTGCACGCACGAAAAAGTGTCACGTTCCGCCTGAGCCGAGCGTGCAAGCGAGAGCGCGGAACTAGCGATAGAGAGGCACGATCGGCCTAAGCGTTCGGCTTGTGACGCATCTCTCTCTTATTATCACGTAAAATTATATCCGTAAACCGACTTCACAGATAACCAATTGTTATTTTTTGTTTTGACAATTCGAAAAAATAATCTTAATTTTGTTAGTTTCAAATGTGTTTATTTTATTGTTTGTATTTTATGCGCGCGTCGCAAATAAAATATTATTCATTATTTCCTTATAAATGAACCCGCAGTACAGTTACACCAGTATTAAGTTCAGTTTAACCATACATTATTCGACGTTTATGTTTGGCATAGCTTTACTCCGGGTTTATTAGTAAGGGGTTAGGATTTCGTACAGTCCTAGTTGTATTAAATTTTTCATTTGATTCCACGTAGGTATGCCTGGAATGTACTATAAATTCCAGGCATACCTACGTGGAATCAAATGAAAAAATTCGACGATATCCAAAATGACTACAATTTCAGCAATGTGAAATTAAAATGATCGTTTTATAGCGGGTCTTCGAAACATCATTAATTGTAACTAATATTAATATAATGAAAACAACAATATTGTTGCAATACAATACAAATTATAATGTGTATCATTTAAGAATACAAAACGTAAATATCATGTTGACGTGTTAACCTTGTCTCGCCCATTACGAGGTTCTTATAGTGTAGGTACTTGACCAATTGTATTTAATATATAATTGGTCAGGCACCCATAAGTGGCTAAGTACCGTATAATAATGCACGAGAATCGGTCATTCATGACCACTTAACGACAATTTTGATACTATTAAATATTTTGTTAAAATTAGCGGTTGACAAATGTGACCCGATAAAAGATAATCGACAGATGTGTACAAGAAAAAGTATTGGACATAAATACTTAAAAATAACTATTGCAGAAATATGGTATGTTAACTCAATGATCGTACCGATGCTATTGTTATGGCCAACGAATAGTTTAGAAACTCGACCAACAAGGAGGCTTGAATATACCTGAAGAGGCTCTCTTTAGGCAGGGTTTGATGCAGAAGGCGGTGCTCATTTGTTAATGCATCGCTTTCTGCATCAAACCTGGTTCGAATTATTCAATTTCTTTAGTAGTAGCTTAGACTCTGTTCCTGATGTAGAAATGTGAGGTAGAAATATTTAAAACTGATTTCTTTAAAATATAAATATTTAAAACTATTATTAATTACCTACGTCAAAGCTGACAAAACATCGATAACCTGAAAAATCAATATCATTCAAAACAAAAAAGGACATTTACAGGAAAACGTAGCAACGCCAATGCCAAGTCGTAATTCTACAGAGCGTCATTCTTTCTCAACAAACTACTCAATGGTAATGACATTTCTCAGCCCCGTAATGACCACGAAGTAGTTACACCCTTTGTACGGGTAAGTAGCGAAATGATGTAATCACAAATGTATAAAGCTATTCTTTGAAATGTCAGGTCACGGCCACTAGACTATGAATTAGCTTCTGTTACATTCAATTTGGTATCATTACAATCAGTTTTTACTGCATGCTTCTCGTCATTTGATTTATTACTACATAGCTTGTTACTGCGTATGTTTTCTTGTTTGTATTTATTAATGTTCTTAAGTTCGGTGTTAAAAAAAGCTTTTGTACTTGTCTTTACTTTTTGTTTAACGTCATTAGTACTTAAAAATTCATTGTGCTCTTTGTGCCTGAGTTTGTAAGCAAGAAAGGATATGATGCTGTTATTACCAAGGTCAAACTTTAATGGTATAATAAGTTAATTAGTAGATTTACTTGAAGCTACGTATGTCTACTATTTCTTTTGGTTTAACTTAGCCGGTTTCAGAAACTTATATCTACTATAGTACGCGTTAAACTTAATGACGGCTCTGATGTCCGCTACTCGCTGAGCAGTGCCCTACCCCTCACCCCCGCTGAAACATTATTACTGCGCAGCGACTCGCCTTATGTTCCGAACCGCCTATAACTTTGAATCGAAATTGAATCGAATCTCAGTTTATAATTATATATTTAATACCGTACAAAAAGTTTTTCCAACAAGACGTTTATACTTTTTAGCCGAGTTCCAAAAAAAGGAGGTTCTCAATTCGGATGTTTATATTTTTTTTATGTATGTTCGCCGAGTGACTTAGGTATTTTGTATAGTAACTTTTGCATTTGATCTCGGAAAGCACCATTTGGTGGAGTGGAATTGACAATGATGACCACAGATGGCTAGGAATTTAACGAGTTGCGATTCGATTAGGTACTTTAATATGGTCGCTAAGCCATTTATGCTCGTCACAATGCATATGGTGAGTGGAAGTTCTCCTGGTTCTTATCAGGAGAACTCCTCAACAATTAACGTCCCTGCATCGGCAAAAGCAATATTTTGTAAAAGGTGATGAGCAGTTGACATTAGGCTATTGTAACTTAGATAAATTACAATACTGAATCACTAAAAAGTGAAAAATAAAAAACATTTTACAAAAAAAAAAAACAACCTGCTTCCAAAAAAACACTACAAAATGAAAAATAACTTTAATTGCGGAAGTAGGTGGCAAAAAGTCAGAAGTCAGTTGTTTTTTTTTTTTGTAAAAATGTATTTATATACTTACTTTACTATTTTACATAATCCTTAGTTTGCCCCAAGTTTTTAAATATATTTTCTTCTCCTAATATATCATCGCATGCTTCCAAACTCACCGTATCATAAATAATATCTGCGAACATCTTAGAAGCGCCAAAAACATATGTCCATCGCGTGCCGGACGCTCATATTTTTCTTGCTTATATTTTCGGAGGGAAACTGTCCGCCATTTATTTTGACCAGCCAATTTGTTTGGCTTTGTTATTGATGCTGTATCTTTTTAGACACTTGTTGTTTCTTCCGTGTGTTGAATTTTGATAGCCCATGTATTTGGAGGTTTAAAATTGAATTTATTTTCTGGACCATTAATTTGGATACCACTTTGATTTTGGTCATCAATATTACAATCAAAAGCTTTCGTAGTTGTTGGGAGATCTATTAAATACAAGAATTGAAATGACTATTTTTACGTGGATAAAGTTTGTAGCCATTTCTCTCACATAAGTACATACCGAACATATGGTACTCCATTGTAAATTTTAACGTAGGTATACACAAAACTTTCTCAATTTCTTACCAGCTGGGAGTTTCTCAAGTTCCGCTCACATAATCGCTCGTTCATCGACTTATTAGTTTATCTTAAACATATTTAGTTCTTCGCTTATACAATATCTTGGAGATTCTTTCTCAACGATATTACTAAGTTTCCTTTCGGCCTTTTCAGCCCGTTGTGGTAGTACTTCATTTTCTTTATAGTGAAAATATAAAGTAAGATATCAGATTTTTTATGCCATTTGATAATCGTCTACATTTTTTTTTTCATTCTATATAACGCCGGGGACTTCAAAAAGCTTAAACCTAAATACTTTAGACAAAACTGAAAAGAGATACTTACATATAATAAGCGCTACGATAAACTATGGCAGAGGTATACAATCAACAAGCTTTATAAGGTTACGAAATTAAGAATTGCCAGTTAGTAGTAGTGGAGTTTAGTACTACTGCGAAACCCATTAATTTGTCATAACTCCTTTCATTGTCATTAACGGGGCCTACATTACAAGATGCAGTAACTATATGTACGTAACTATAGTAGTAGATACTAGATACATTTAGCAAAGCGTTTGAAATAGATCAGTATATGACTAGCAACTTTAAAATACTGGACCCTGACCCTTTGCCTGGCAAATACTGGGACCAACTGAGACTATTATTAGTGCATATTAATCGATGATTCATTTCTAAAACAATAGATAATAATTATATATGATCCAAGGTTTCACTGGGATGACATTCCAAAGCTACATTCAAGGAAGGTTCTGAACCAAGATCCGAATCAAACTCCTTAAAATGCCCATATCCATATCCAGCATCAAATATAACCTTCAAATATTATTTCCTCAATATAGAAGGACTATTTTTGAGAAATCTATTCATCGGAATGACAAACATTTTATTTGTATAAGCGGTCCGATGATAGATTACATAAAGTGTGTACGCGGGATACATACTGAGCCTCGCTTTGAATATTTTGAACCCCTGTATTTTGACCTTTGAAGAGTAGCTATGAACTCTTGTCAAATAGGAGTGTTATTTTTCTACCACATCTTTACTAAACTAGTATTTTCTTGGCTTAAAGCCAGTCGCCTGTGTCCTTTTCAATTGCATCTTTTTCACTTCGGTTGATATCGCCTTTAGCAGTCTGGTCGTTCTTAAGTACTTTGGAATCTAGTTATTCAGATTAACTACGTTTGAGACCATTGCCAAGGATTTATAGAACTGTTGCATTCTTGTTTTTGGCAAACAATATTCTTTAGAATTGACGATATTTGCACAGAGCTTTATTGCTTGTAGGTGTATAGTTTATTTTTAAATATATTTTAGTTCAATCTCTCTTCCTAACAGCGGAACGTAAGCTTTGAAATTGAGTGGATAAAAGACTGGGATGACGCTGTCTGCTTATCTAAACTTATCTTATTCTCAAAAACAAACAATAAAATTTCTTCGGAAAGAGCACACTATCACCCCATTTCAATATTTTCACCCACAAAGTTGCTTCCCCGACTAAAATTATTACTTTATTGAATTCTAACTCAGCAAAATTTTCGCAATAAAACCTTGCATTTCATAACTAGAGCAAAACGTAAAAATGTCGTACCTCAGAGTTTTGCACTTGCATAAAACCGGGTTCACATCGATAAGGCCCGACCTTAACGAATTTATTCCCGAAGCTCAAGGGGATTAGTATTCTCTTACCGTTCCCTCACGGATGAATCCCTCTATGAATATAAATTAATTGAAATATCGGCGTTTAAATATTGTGTTGTGTTAATTTGGGGAAGAATTACTTTTTATGGAGAATGTGTTAATTTTTAGGGTTCCGATCTTCAAAAGGAAAAAATGGAACCCTTATAGGATCACTTTGTTGTCCGTCTGTCTCTCAAGACCCTTTTCTCGGGAACGCGTGGAGGTAACGAGTTGAAATTAAAACCATGTACTCAAGTCAACAGTCCCTTGAAGCTAAAAATAATCTAATAATCAAACTTCTACGTTAACGTAAAAAAAAGATAGGGCCGTTTTTGTCGCAAAAAACGTATATTTCGACACTCTCAAGGGAGTCAAAATATATAGGGTTCCGCGTCGGTCCGTTGACCTAGAACTATGAAAGGCAAGTAATATCGTCTCATACTACAAGTACAGAGAAAAATCTGAAAACTACACATTTGTGATTAAATCATAAAAAATATAGTCTATATTTAATACCCACAATTTTTTACGGAACCCTCGGTGGTCGAGTCCGACTCGCACTTGTCCGGGTTATTGTTGAAACTCGTGTCAGAAACAAGAAGAGCTTCGAGATTTCGTTCTATCTTTGGGGTTCCAGATTTAGCCCTAAATTGAGTGGATTTTGCTTTCAACCTTTGGAAGGTTTGAAAGTTATTTTGTAATAAATCTTGTTCAAATCATGTCTTGAAATATTTTTTATCAGAAGAAATAGTTTATCGATTAATCCTCAATTTATGCATTCTCGAATAAGTATGGAGCCTTTACGTCGTTCAAAAAAGACATCAGATTAAAATTAAACCTTCAGAATGAAATAGTTTATACATTTCTAGATCCCTACAAGGCATCATCTTAAGAAAATTCACAGAGGGTGACCCGTATGGAATACGAGTATGTAGGACAGTACCAAACATTAACCGATCGAAGCTTTATTATCGCTCGATATAATATGTATACCGCAGTACCCCATAGTGCCTTAGGCAATGGCATGACCACATATAGCAAGGAATACACAATAATTAATTGCAAGATCATGTTAATAACACTTGTTATCGAAGAGACAGCAACGTCCTGTCTGGCGAAAATTGTTTTGTTTTATAGTTTCTGTAGACGGGCAACTGTTGAGCGATAATTTGTGGCTGAGTTGTAGCACTACTTGTGAATGGAAATAATGACAAATTAAAAGTTTTGTCTTTACTACATCAAAAATTACTACATCATGAAACTGATAATAAGCTCAGACTAAGGAATCTAGAATTTCAAATGCAAATTCCTAAAAAGGTCAGGATCGTATTATAAAATTATGAAAGGCATAAAATAACACAATAAGTGGTACAGTAATATTTTTATTAGGCATTAAAGTGTTACAGACCATTGGACATTAGATAACAGTTACTAAAATTAGCCATATAACGCGGATGCCGTTAAATTCTGACGTAATAATATCCGTATAAGATTTCATATTTGAGGCCTGTCCATTAATATTCAGCGACTTTTTAATGGCATGCTTGTGGTCCCAAAGTCGCCTGTCTGTACCGAAGCTAAATGCAAGACTTGAGACACGGTTGTTATTGTAATTAATAAATTACTATTCTGTTCGTTAGTCCTCGTGTCATTTTTAATAATGTGCATGTTTTTTTTGTGTCTATTTTAAATATTACTGCCCTTAGTCTTTATTTTACAATTGTAATATTTAATAATTATTGCTTATTATTTATTTATGAACTTTGTTCATTTAACGCGTTTATCTATAGTCTTATGTAATTATGATTTCCGTTTGCGATGACGAATCCCAGCAATTTTTATGATTGGTGTTTTAACTATTTTTTTCCATCACACGTACTCATTATTATACTTAATAAGAATTTATTACTTGATGTTTTGACATTCAGCGTCAAAAACAGCCAAATCATGTTCTTACATTAGAACATCAATTTTCGTACACACTATTACAACACCTTTTCAACCAAGACATAGCTAGTTTATTTCTAAATCTTCACAGTTCTTCTATCTGTTATTCAATATAATGTAATGTAAATCACTTCTCTCCGGGGTATCATCAGACTGATTGCCCTATTGAGCAATTGCGAGCCTCGCACTTGCTACAAACAATAAAATTGTCTTGGTGTCTCTATTGGGGTCATGAGCAATTTACAGTATAAATAGACTCAGAAGATTGAGCAACAATAGTCCTTATGGACTTGTGTGAGTATGTCGGTTATGATTGCAGCTGGAATGAATCTGGATGTTTCATTCAGCGAAAGTGTTATTTAATGGATGATCGTTTGTGGTTTTGAACGTACATGCTATTTTTAATTCAATTCTGACTTTGAAATTTAAGGCGCTGATAAGACCCAATTGACCAAAATAAGCTTCTCTTAAACAGAAAAATTGCCAAATCTGTATAGTTTGTGGTAGCGGAAAAAATATATGTTAATTTTAAACATATTTCCCAGAACTTCGTTGTTATCAAAACACGTTTTGAAAAAAATCTCGATACAAACTAACGTTAAACTAACCTCTTACCTTGAGTTCTAATCCAAAATATCTGTATTAAATATCAACATACGTTACGTATTTAATTAATAACAAGAACGTCTTATTTGAATGCAGAGCTTGGTTGTTTTTTATTTTCGATTACTCAACTCAATTTTGAGTAAATAGATAATTACTTCATATTTTGCAATAAATTACAAGCGTTGTGTCATCGCGCTTCTCTTTCTTTTCTATGCAATCTGACAGTGACCGCGGTTAAGGTGTTGTCAGCGTCTTAAGTCTAGAATTTTATTAATTTAAAGGCTTATTTTTAAGGTAGACGCATGTTTTCCAATATGTGGTCTTTACGTACTTTGAAAAGGGCTGTCATAAGAATGCAGGTGTTCGCAGCGTTGTAATTTATAGTGTTCTAATTTCAGTAGTTACACCAAATATGAAATACCCACCAACAACCAGATTCTTTTGAAATTGACTCATCATCTGCCTAGCCTTTTCCCAACTATGTTGGGGTCGCCTTCCAGTCTTTCCGGATACAGCTGAATACCACTATTTTACATGGAGTGACTGCCTATCTGACCTCCACAACCCAGTTACTGGGTAACACGATACCCCTTGGAAAGACTGGTTGTCAGACTTTCGGGCTTCTGACTACCTGTAACGACTGTAAAGATCTATAAATAACAGCCGGGACCAACGGCTTAACCTGCTTTCCGAGGCACGGAGGGGTCTTGGTATGTAAAGATGGTCACCCATCCACAGACCAACCGCGGCAAGCGTAGCTTAAACTGATCGATCGACCCGTGCGGCTGTTAGTACATTACTTAGCCACAAGCCCCTTTTTTTTAAATTGACTACTTAATCAATTTCAACGAAACACATTCATGAAAAACGAAATGAATTACATTGCACAATTTTTCCGATGAATTTGCGGGTTGACTGATAAGATAATTCTGATTTAATAATTTTCAAGGGAAAAAACTGTTGTCTCTCATATCGATTTCATAAAAGGAGATTGTTCTACATCCATACATCTTTCGCCCAGAACCAACAGCGAAGGACAATTACTTTGCGTGTTCTAAATGACAGGTATAAGCCCATGAAGACAAACCAGTACAATTAAGAATTTAAATATTTCGTTTTTGACAGCTTTTTCAATCATCTTTACAGAATCATACATACACAGAACCTGAATTTCTAGAAAATAATCAATAGGTACTGTTCTTGCACAGATGCGACGCACGGCGTAATTGTTCTTGTTGTTGTTCGTTTGTTACAAAAGTAATTATTTTTTCACTCTGCAATTGGCATTTTGTTTTTGTTTTGTTTTTGTTTTGATTGTTAGTTTTTTGTCAGTTGCCAGTGCCGCAACACGTGAGTAAATTGATCACGCAATGTAAATTGTCTTTGGTCCTTGGCCGTGACATCAAGTAATGGACAAGATTGTCAAACGTTTTGGGGGCCTGTCGTAAGTAATTTTGACGTTCGAAAAGTGCTGATTCACGAGACTAGTTTGAATAAATGACTTTTGATTTTGATTTTTTTATTTTGCAACTTTTATTGCTTGAATACGAGGCTTTTGGCTACCATGTATGTGTGTACTTTATGTATATTTTTTGTATGTTCTTTCGTTTTTTTCTTTCTTCTACTGAAAATATCTAAACCAAGCAAGTTATCCTAGAAGATCTCGAGAACAAAACACTAATTACACAATCCCACAAAATTTTTAATTCAGAGAAAAACCTGAGAATCCAGACCAAGCTATTTAATTTACATTGTAATTAAGTTATTTTTATTAAGCCATCCCTGCTGTTGTAGTATATGTAAAAGTTTAGATAAATTCTCTCATGGGGACGTTTCATCTCGGTGAGACTGAAAAGCTCACATGTTACTTGTATAACCTAAGTTAATGTAAGTGATACTATTAGATGAGGGGCTTGTGGCAAAGTAATAACAGCCGCACGGGTCAATCGATCGGATTAAGCTACGCTTACCGCGGTTGATCCTTAGATAGGTGACCGTCTTTACATACCAAGACCCCTCCATGCCACGGAAAGCACGTTAAGCCGGCTGTCATTTGTAGATCTTTAACAGTAATACGGGTCGTCAGAAACCGGAAAGTCTGACAACCAGTCTTACCAAGGTGTATGGTATTACCCAGTAACTGGGCTGTGGAGGTCAGATAGGCAGTCGTTCCGTCTTAAATTCTGGTATTCGTCTGCATCCAATTGGACTGGAAGTCGAACCCAACATAGTTGGAAAAAGGCTAGGCAGATGAGGCTGATGATGACTATTAAACGAAAGTGGTGTTAAAAATATCATTAAGCTGGTGATTGTTTATGCCATAGTTGTACAGACGGCTGCTTATGGCAGATTTATATCTGTCAATAGTATTTGCGATTAATAGTCTATATCACTTGACTTCTTATTATAGTGAATCTTTACTGGATTTGCATATACTGTTGGAGTGTTGGCATTACTTACCGGGACTATCCTTGTTACAATTACCTAGTACACCAAACCAAACCGTTTAATTATTTATCAACAGATAAATAACTTGCACGTAATATAAATATCTGTGTTAGTGCTGTGCACTTCTGTAAGTGATGAATTCACAATAATTCCTAAAACTATGTGATTTTTGTTTGTGTATGTCTTAGTGAGTAATTCGTTGAATGCCTTATAAATAAAGTAATAGTCAATAATAAAAACTAAAAATAAAAAACAAATGCACGTGCACGTGCACATGCACAGCTAATAATTCAAGCCGATCTATTTTCTGAGAGCTGTAACGACCGATCAAATCAAAGGTTCTAGTTGACCTTATTATTGAAAAAAGTAGATTATTCTAGTCTTGTCCCATTTAATAACCACACTGCTTTTAATTACGTTGTTAATTAAAACAAAAGGTCACTAAGGCACATGTCCAACTAGCTATCGACTATTTTCTCGCTCAAGAAACGTACAATAGACAGTATTCTCACCGGCCGGCCGCGGCAGTGTGAACAGACAGTGGTCAACTATTCATATACAGTGTGTGGCGTAAATAGTGGTCCAACGTTAAGTGGTGATCTTGCCTGCCGGGGTCGTGGGAAAGTCTGAAAGGGTTACTGAGGCCCCTGGCAACACAGGCTACGGAAGGAACACGGGTGGGTTTTAGTCAGTAAGAGTCTGACACACCCTCCCGCTCCGCCCAGAGCGGGAGAAGATATTTGATGATTTCCCACACGTGGTCGATACACCGTATATTCAGGTATTTTCAGCTATCACGATTTGAACCATTTTTTTTTTCGTATATGTCAGAATATTTATTATAATTTTTTGAAAAATTATTGTAACCTTGTTTTACTAATTTGGCTAAGTAACGTACATGTGTGTTTCAAATTTTAGGTCACACATAAGTTTGTTGAAAGTAAAGTAAATACCCATTATCCGTCTAAGATCCCTACCGCAGCTAATAAAAGAGCTGATCACCTTGAAACGGCTGAACTGATCTTTACAAAACATGTCTAAGAACCACTGCTAGAAACCCTGCTTTCAAATGAAAAACCGCTTCCAAATCGGTTCACCCGTTTAAGAGCTATGGTGCTACAGACAGACACACACACAGGTCGAGGGTTAAAAATGATCATACTTTCCTGGTGATGCCTGCGCATCAGGTCAACGTGATGTGCAGGCATCACCAAGAACCTGCAAGATACCCGACCCGCCAGAAGAACTCCTCAGCGGTGTACGGCATCTACCGTTTGTTTGGCTCATACGATGCGTTTTGACGAGCACTTGCTAATACAAGCTAAGCGGTTAGGGTCATAATAATCCACAGGTCACTCTAAATGTAAACATTTTTATTAAATATCGAAGTTCAACAATCGATAAAATTCGGCCGCATTTTCGGTTGTCTACCCGTACTGTCCCCCGCCGTGACGACGCTTGGATTTAAATATTACCTAAAACTTATACAAGGTGTTGTTTTGAACCTGCAAAACATTTCAGGAGGTTGTTATGAAACTCGTAAATAATCGTATAACAATACGATACCAAGTCAATAATCAATAATACTTTATATTTTAGATTTTTAAATTTTATCTTTTCTTTTTGTTGATTCGGGTCGAGAATCACTAACATAATTACCTCCTAAAATGTTTTGCAGGTCCAAAACAACACCTTGTATTAAACTTATAGAGCCAATACATATTATTTCTTACTTTTTAGAAGTATTTGGTTGTGTCGGGGGTTTTTTAAATATAACTTTTATTTAGTTCTAGGACATTCCGGTTTCTTCACGATGTTTTCTTTCACCGTTTTAAAAGTGGTGATGAAATAATTTACACAAAGTAAAGTGCCTGTCTGGGTTCGAACCTACGACCTACAACTAGTAAGTCACGGCCGTTACCACTGGGTCACCACTTCTCACACATGTGCCTTAGTGACGGTTCAACTTACTGGGATTTGTTGTCAAAAGTGATAAAGAAATTACGAGTTCTACTATACGTATGATAAATCGCTACACATGAAAATTAATGGGCAATTCATTCCGGTCCTAATTATCCGTTTTGATTGCTCATTACTGTTAATAATCTGTTACTATGCATAATACCTGCCTGTTGTGCAAAATGCCTGGTAATTGTGTTACCTACTAAATATTCTGGTTTTAATTAACTGGTTTATTGGTTTAGTGGTTGTAAACCTGTAGTCTAGGTTGTGCGGTATTAGGGGGTTTTATTCCTGGATTTTTTTTTGTCGGTTTTACTACCCGATAAATAAAAAAGTATTTCCAGTTAAGGCAAATTACCAAATTGGCTTTTCTTAAGAAAAAAAATTGCCAAATCTGTATAGTTTGTGGTAGCGGAAAAAAATATATGTTAATTTTGAACATATTTCTCATAAGTTGGTTGTTACGAAACCACGTTTTGAATAAAAGTCTCGATACAAACTAACGTTAAACTAACCTGTTACCTTGAGTTCTAATCCAAAATATCTGTATTAGTTATCAACATACGTTACGTATTTAATTAATAACAAGAACGTCTTATTTGAATGCAGAACTTGGTAGTTTTTTATTTTCGATTACTCAACCCAATTTTGAGTAAATAGATAATTGCTTCATATTTTGCAATAAATTACAAGCGTTGTGTCATCGCGCTTCTCTTTCTTTTCTATGCAATCTGACAGTGACCGCGGTTTAGGTGTTGTCAGCGTCTTAACGGACAGGATTTCTGATTCTGCATTTCAATCTTTATTAATTATTAATTAAGACTTGTTACAGTTGTAATGGGCAAACATGTCATTTTGTTTAAATATGTATTTATTTTTATTATTTTATATATTTTGATGACTTACTCTTACTGACAATGATGTCATCATCATTGCAGTCTGGAATCTTTCATTGTTGGGTCAGTACTAATGGGCCATTTATCTTTAACGGCCCATTAAATGCAGACAACTGTACTAAACTAACACGTAAACAAATTTACAGTTTTTTTCGCGAATATTACCACAAATACCTAACATTTAAGATAACTACCAAATCCGTAAATTGAAAACGTGTGCATTAGAATCATAAATGTTTACGTATAAGACGACTGGCCACGATTGACATACAAACAAACCGACGAATGCTAGATTTTATAATGGATTGCACATGTTTCAGCCTTGAAGTTAGTTCTTAGTAATATTTGCCCTAATATGGAAATGTTATAAGGAAAAGAGTATTATATTAAAAATAAAGTGATACGGAATTTCCTGATTATTTTGCTGCTCGAAAAAGGATTTAAAATGTGTTGTTAAAATAAGAAAAAAAAAATTAAAATAAAAAATGGTGTGTGCTTATGACCACCAGATAGAAGTGAAAACTTGCGACTGAAGCCGAGTATACGCGATTCAGCGTCACCAACCGACTGGAGCCGAGTATACGCGATTCAGCGCCGAGTATACGTGATTCAGCGTCACCGACCGACTGGAGCCGAGTATAAGCGATTCAGCGTCACTGAGCGACTGGAGCCGAGTATATGCGATTCAGCGCCGAGTATACGCGATTCAGCGTCATTGAGCGACTGGAGCCGAGTATACGCGATTCAGCATCACTGAGCGACTGGGGCCGAGTATACGCGATTCATCGTCACCGACCGACTGAAGCCGAGTATACTCGATTCACCGTCACAGAGGGTCTACTCTCTAAGTCCGTCAAAGAAGATACGGGCCCGTCCGGCAGTTGATTTATCAAAACAAGTACCAAATTCAATTTTTCGGAGAGGCAAATACATATCGAGTGTAGCGACAACTGTGAAATCGTGTTGTCATTGGGTTTCGTGCTTAGGGAGTGGACTGAACCGACACGCTCTGGTCTGGGGGTCTCCCCAGACCAGAGCGTGTCGGTTCAGTTTCCTTCACTGATAAGAAAGAGCGCAATGTGCGCCTAAAGAAGATTTCACTTAAAAAAAACATTTTTCTATCTCTGCTACCTACTCGCTTCCCTAAAGCTCAAAATATAGCAGTTTAATAAGAGCTAAAATAATTAAATAAATAGCAGTTTAATAAGAGCTAAATTAATTCAAAAAAACTAGACGTAAGGCCGCGTCCTATTTAAGCGATCGTCGCGACGATCGATTTTATGCGCGACGCGTCGCGCTAATACGCGGTCGACACGGTCTTATGTCACTTTTTGCTCGGAAATTCGAAAAGCGCACTCTGTCGATGTCGGCGCGATCACGCGTTCAGGTTCACCGAACAAAAGTGACATATGGTCGCGACGATCTCTTTTAGCCCGCGTCCTATAACGCAGGGTCACAGTTTCTGCTGCAACGTTAAATATAAACAGGTTTAATTAAATTCATCATTATGTATCAAGATTACTGTAACGAAAGTCAATGCCAGTTTAGATTATTACATAACTTAACACTGATTTAAACTCGTTCTAGATTCAAAGGATATTGCATAATATATTATTTATTACTTATGTACTGTTGTTTTGAAATAAGTATTTATGTACCTAATTAGGTGTATTTTTACCCAGTTTCCTTCAGTAATAAATAACTTCGAAGTTCCTTAACTTACAAGTGAAAATACTCTTTGTATGTTACATTATTATATTCTTTTTAAATTGTCGTAACAAAAAAGTTATAAATAAAATATGCTCCCAGCGAACCAAAAAGAAATTAAAATTTTTGAATAAATAAGAATTCGACATTAATTATTCGTAAATATAAGGCGAGCTTCACGTTTGCGGTTTTATCTTAACCAAATTATAAATTTAAATGTCTTTGTTCATAGCCTTGCTTTATGAGAATGAATCGCCATGTTATTCGGTGTTTTTTGTCTACATCTGGCGCATGCATCGATTAAGTGCCGCTTAGATGTTGCGATTTTACGACTAAAATGTCGCGGTTGTTTTGTTATTAATAATAATAATACCAGCCTATTGTTGTCCCACTGCTGGGCAAAGACCTATTCTCATACAGAGAAGGCACGATCATTGATCACCACGCTTGCTCAAGACGGGTTCGCGATTTCAGACTTATATTGACTATACGTTCAGATTTCCTCTTGATATTTGCCTTCACTGATGCCAGTAATGTCCAGATAAACATGATAATATCATATTGAAATCATTTATTCACAAATAGGGGTAGAAAAATATATATGTAGATTAAATATATTTTTAATTAGGTTATTATATTACAACGAATAAGCTATAGTACACAACATATTATAGTAGGTATCCCTTTATTTTTTTGAAATTATTGTTAAGGAAAATAAATAAACCATACATGAAATGTATGACATTTTTCCCTTGGTCTGTAATGGGAAATTCATTATGATAAAGTAATTTATTTCTGCTTAAGCCGCTTAATCCATTAATGCATACAGTGTTCGTAATATCAATTTTCAGAGACAACAGCCCTGTTATTTACAGATAATTTCAATTTAAAATTTGATAGAATATAACATACTATGCTGCAGTCGTAACTTTTGTATTTTATCAATGACATTTAATATCTAAAAACCTATTCAACAAACTGAATACAGATGCCAATAACTTTCAAATGAGTGCCTTCTTCAATTTATTCTCAAGCTTTCCACGAGCCAAGTGTCAATGTTATAGTGTCTTTTGTCGCACAAAAAGACACGTTCTTGTCGTACTGTCGTACCGTCAGTACACCCCTTTACGACACAATACGTGTCCTTTGCGATATGCATCTGAGTGTGATGTATTTATGCATTCGTTTTGCTCAAGGATTTTTCTTTTGTTAACATTGATGGGTAACTGTTTTTCTTGCGTTTGCTATGTTTAGTTAATAGATAGTGTATTTTTGTTTTGGTGTTTCTTATCTCCCATTGTACCTAATCCATTTTTAGGGTTCCGTACCCAAAGGGTAAAACGAGACCTTATTACTAAGACTCCGCTGTCCGTCTATCTGTTTGTCTGTCCGTCTTTCACCACGCTGTATAACATGAACCGTGATAGTTAGACAGTTCACGTAAAATTGAAATTTTAAGTTGAAATTTTCACAGATTATGTATTTCTGTTGGCGCTATAGCTACAAATACTTAAAAAACAGATTAAATTAATATTTAAGGGGGCTCTCATACAACAGACATGATTTTTTTGCCGTTTTTTATAGATAATGGTACGGAACCCTTCGTGCGCGAGTCCAACTCGCACTTGGCCGGTTTTTTATGTTAAATGCAGGGTTAACCCACCTGTTTTTGTTAGTAGGTATTATCTTATTTTTTTGTATACACGTGTTTCTGTGACATAATAAACAAATTTTTATTTCCTTTAAATCTATGAAGTTAATAATTAATTAATTGATAATTAATAATTAATTAATGAATGGAAAATTAATAATTAACTAAATGATAATTAATAATGAATTCGTTTATAATTAATGAATCGTCTGCATTAATGTTAAATAATCCAAACTTTATTGTCTTTCTATACTAAGCATTTGACCTATGCTTTTGTCGTGCGATATTCTCATATTTTACCCTGCTAACTGGTAAATTAATTACTGTACCTGTTAAATGATGTTATTTATTTCAGCAAATTGGTTAAAAAAAAAACACTTTCACACATCAAAATTAAATTATGTTTATAAAACTAGATGAGTTCGGTGTTTCCTAACTGAGTACTCTAAGTAGAAAACTGACACAAACACAGATGTTGATTGTATTGATTCGAGAGAAGACTAGTAACTAGATTTTAGAACAGGACCCGTATCATAACTGTTTGTAGTTCAGGTGACCTTGACAGTATTTTTCAGTAGTAATTTTGAACCATGTGCGTTGCAACTATTGCAACGCACATGGTTCAAAATTGCTTGAATCTTCACATTACGCTTGCTGTTTTGACCGTTTTTGACAAAAATTGGTCTGATATAAGAGTGCATGGTTATTAGAAGCCCCAGGTTATTACAAGTACTTGACTTACAAAACGGCTTATTAAGTTCAAAGCTCACTCGTTTCTAAGCCCCTTTCAAGTGTGAGAACCGGCTGGCCTTGATATAATTACTGAGTTAACAAGGTTATTGATACTGAAGCAATTAAAACAGGTATGAGTGCATCAATGGCGGAACTATATATTTGGGTTCATAACCGGTTTTTGGAACGTCATGATTTTGCAAATTGAAAACCGGTTTTTGTTTTCGACAAACACTGATGTCGTTATTTTTGATGGTTTGCTTGTGTCTGATGGGTGCTTTCATTAGTACGACCACTTTGGTCAACGGTTTTCCAGCTAAATTGTTAAGGCGTACATATATGATTTTAGAGACTTTTAAATCTGTTATTACGCTTTCATATAATGCAAGTAAGTTATGCAAAAAGTGTATGTTAAAATAAAACCGATACACATAAATTCTATATGTGAATATTTAAGTGTTGTAGTAAAAAACTTTATTAAATAAATTCTGGAAATAATGTCTACCCAAAGCATTAAAAACGATATTACTTCGAAACTATTATATTTTCATGTTTTTTTTTTATGAACAGACATGATGATTACTTAGATATTTTTTCAAGTAGGTACTCCTATTTTCGTTACTAAAAATAAATATTCCCTACGAAACCAAACGTCGACGTCACAAAAACACTATCTCTCTCCTTAAACTTTTTATTTTCTGAACACTTAACTATACTATGATTATTATTGAATAATTACATGATATAGATAATTTTAATATGTTTTGTGTATGTATTTATTTATAGTATATACGTAAATGGTGCACCACAGACTACCTGCAGTGTTGTCTCTCCTTTCCCCCCTAATCCATCCATCGGTTGTCTTTAAAATATCGCGAAGATTTGATATGTAAAATTTCTACATTTACGAGTATATCTGTAATTTTTATGGTGTACATAATAAAGAGTATTCTATTCTATTCTAAGTGCGACGCGCATTTGTATGGCCGTTGACGATTACCCGACCCTTAACTTGATGTAAGAAAATAATTTAGAGCGAATTTCACTAGAGGCAGTTTTGATGCTGATCGCGTTCCGTTAGAACGTGAACAGCGGTTCTTGAACGCAGTTTAGAACTGCGTTCAAGAACTGTCAGTGTCATCATTTTTGTGGAATATTAAGACAGCTCTTGAACGCGGTTTGATTGGTGAAATTCGCGCTTAGTCGATAGGTTAATTAGATATTATTAATTTTGTAATAATTGTTGGGAGGATTTACTACACATGATAATGTTTTTTTGCAGTGTTATACATTTCATACCTAAAGTCAATTAAGCTAAATTATATTTTCTGAATAACAGCTATTATTGATGAATATTTCTGTACTTAAACATAACTGGCGAAATGTGGGTTTAATACAGGTCCACCTCTGCCTAACCCTCCGGGGAATCAGTTTATGTACGTATTTCTGTACCAGGGATGTTACGAATGTCATATTTTAGACATTCGCGAATGCGAGTGTTTGAAAGGCGAATGCGAATGCGAGTGCGAATGTTGAGAAGGGGCAAAAAAAGAAATATCAAGGTATGATTTTAATTATCGATTTTTATTTATTTAAGATTATACAGTGTATAATGCGGCTTTTAAATGAATTCGCAGCCCCGAAGTAGTACGCCCAATGCGTGAATATACTCTTTCACAAATATTACACTTTGCATGATTTCGATCAATAGGTGTGAAATATCGCCATATTTCACTTTTCTTCCCCAGCGCCATAATACAAAAATAAAGTTCTAAATAACTATTTATAATAAATTATCTTAGCTTAAAATAACCCACAACTTGAAACTGTGTTAATTCACTTAGTCACAATACCTGCTTATTGATTGATCGACAAGTGACAGCTAGAAACAAAGTAAAAAATACGCGATGGTGACCCGCTAAGCTCCGCCCACTCCTACGTGTCTCGACCTGCATAAACTCGCATTCGCCAAACATTCGCACTGTTCGATGCGAATGCGAACGCGAACATTCGTAATAATCCCTGTTCTGTACGGTAGTGAGTGGGTAGTTAAAAGATAATAAAACCTCACTACTCACTGATTATAATATTATTAATTAAACCATTTTTTATTTTGATTGTTATTACAGATATAAAAATAACCTATAAACGGCGAAACGAACTTAAAAAAGCTGATTATGGTTTATAAAATCATTTGAAATATTATCTTTGATTCGAATGCAATAAAAAAGTAATGGCTCCATTAATTTATTGGTACTTTAAAAAATATTTTAAAGCAATAATGGTTTTTACATCCTGTAAATTATTTTATTTTGACAAATCTTATATGCAATATACAATATAACACTAACATATAATATATTATTTACAAGTACAGGAAAAAAACGGGTCAATGTTCAATGAATGTGGTTCAATGAGCTCTATCCGTTTTTTTCATCAAAATTTAATCGAACAATAATTGCATCAAAAAATTTGTGCGCATCGCTGTCAATGGGAAAAGTGTCCAAAAAGCTGGCAGGGTTGCAACGTTGGATGGCAACGCTGATTCTTTGGCCTAAAAAGGGGCCTTAGGCCACCCCTCTGGTCACGTGAAGAGTCGACCAACCGCTTGGCAATGTACCGAAATACTCGATGCACTCGGACTTTAAATCCTTGTTTCCAATTGATTTTATCTCTACTTAAAAATAGATATCAACTTTGTGCCTACAACCTATTAATGAAAATGCCATAAAAAAATTGAAGTTGCAGCGCAAACTGAACTTCATGTTTAGGTAGGTATTAAAGTTTAAATGATGACGTACAGTCAGCGTCAAAAATATCGGGACAAACCGACTGTTCAAAATGATCTCAACAACTAAGAAAATTAAACTTTATCTCGATTTGATAAAACTCTTGTCAGAATGACAGTTGTCGTGTACTTTCTTCATTTTGAAACAGGTCTTGTGTCATTGAGTTAAGACGCTGACAACACCTAAACCGCGGTCACTGTCAGATTGCATAGAAAAGAAAGAGAAGCGCGACGACAAAACGCTTGTAATTTATTGCAAAATATGAAATAATTATCTATTTACTCAGAATTGAGTAGAGTAACCGAAAATAAAAAACAACCAAGTTCTGCATTAGAATAAGACGTACTTGTTATTAATTAAATACGTAATTTATGTTGATATTTAATACAGATATTTTGGATTAGAACTTAAAGTAAGAGGTTAGTTTAACGTTAGTTTGTATCGAGATTTTTTTTTCAAAACGTGTTTTGGTGACAACCAAGTTCTGGGAAATATGTTCAAAATTAACATATATTTTTTCCGCTACCACAAACTATACAGATTTGGCAATTTTCTTTCTTAAGAGAAGCCTAATTTGGTCAATTGGGTCTTGTCAGCGCCTTAATATTTAATTTTCATAGATGTTTAGATCATTTTGAACAGTCTGTTCGGCCCGATATTATTGACGATGACTGCTCGTGCAATTAATTTATATTTACTTATGATTTTAAAGCATGCTACTTTTCATATTGTATTTCATTGTTGTGCGCGACTTGTGAACGTAACTATTATGAAGATATTGTACACACACGAGATACGCAATAAAGATTTTAACTGAATTAATTGAATTGAAAGTTATGCACATGCTACGGTACCCCTCTGCAACCGGAAAAGGCTAGGCAGATTGATTGATTGAAAAAAGAAGTAAAAACTCACAAAGTTGAACCTATGGGTGCCAAAAATATGGTAATCAGGTAGATTCCGTCCGGAAATTGTTTTTTTTTTCAGCTGAAAACGATAACAAAGTTCGGTCTGATTTGCATTTTCGTCCGAGAAACGAAAACGAAATTCGGTCGGAGCCTATCGAGGTAAACAACCACTGTTTTTAACACTGTTGTAACGATTTTAAATAATATTTACATATATCGAACCCTTGTAACGCCGACTTATCGTAAGCGAAAGGCAATTTTTATTACAAACCATATTGTTTTAAATATCGCTTAGGATATAAATTGCCTTTTCGTAAAAATGTCGCTTACGATAAGTCGGCGGTAAGAGCTCGATATTATTTAATATATAATATATCATATACAATTTTTATATATTACTTAAAATAATAATATTATTACATACCAACGGTCTATTAAATACACCAATTACCACATAGCAACCTGCACCTTTGCGTACGCATTAAACGAACAATCATAATAATTGTCAATTCTGCGAATTAATCTCCGGTTATTACGTAACGATAAACGCGTGCTGAACTTTTAACGTGCTCCTAATGTGTATTATGTTGTTGCAATGGATTTCTTTATGGTGTTCTAGGGCTGCCAACATCAATACTCAATGGTCAAGATTTTTCTTTGTGGCATTTATCGTCTTAAGAACAGTATTGGGATATTCATTCTCTAGTTAATTAATGAAATAATGACCATGGCGGCAACCGTCACCTCATAAGAGGTGATGGTTGCCACTCCTATAGAGCAGTGTTATTTCAATATTACTTCAGCGTGAGATAGAGATGGAGCTATAAGTCTTGTACAGCTCCATCACTTTCCCACTGTGAAGTAATATTATAATAATACTGCTATATGGTGATGGTTGGCCCCTAGGACGATGGCTACTTTTACGATTTCTCTATGCAGACTTGCACCCCATATGCCAATAAGAAGTAATAAAAAACAATTTCCAACAAAATCCTTCGGAATGTGACAAATAGACAGGCTATTTGTCACATTCCGAAGGATTTTGTAGTTTGAGTAATTTATGCGGCCTACCCAAATGTTATTTCTTTGGTATTGCTCGTCGCATCGTTGAGTTCCTTAAGTTCTGAGTTGAGCTGCACGATTACTGACAAATGCGTGCACTGAATGGACAGGTCCACTCAATCTGTGTGTTTCTTTCCTCAAAAGGACCAATTTCAGTCACCAATCTACATGGCCTTCACATGATCTGACCAAGATTATGTCTGGACTTTAAGAGACTGTGACCTCTGAGTTTGTTTCGGTCTTTCTTCTCAGAGTAGTCAGATAGGAAACGCCGACCTCATCTAGCTTTATTTTAAAATTATTATTGACGTGTAAAAGTGTTTGTACAAACCTACTCACAGAAAAAAAAAAATATTTATTATTATTTTTGAAAAATCCGTCTGCCATACAACATACGTAAATAACACAAAGAAAGTTGTCAAATTATCAGAATGGAAGACATCGTAATTATTACTGTGATCTTTCAATAATAGCATCTATAATTATTGCTTTTTTAAAATAGTAGAATTATTTTACTTAGTAGAAATTAATTTTACATTCGAAATTTGATAGAAAATAGTCAAAACAATGACTAAATTTGTGTAAAGCTTATAGAAGAAATATATTAGATTTAAAAGACCATAACAGTGCTAGATCCTTAAGCCAGCCGAAGCCATGAATGAAAACAATTCTGTTTTCATTGACACAATCTATCACAGTGACCTCGTTCGTGGTTTTCCTGCATCTTTTCCTCAAACGCCCTAACCAATTACTATGTTATCTTTTTCATTTCAATTTGAGGACATACAACACAGTAATACATTATGTAAGTAGGTATGTGAAATATATTTATCTTTATTTGAAAAAAGCCGAACATATGTATATGTATGTGTATAAAAAAGTAAAGTTTAAGAACGGCCATTTTATTGTGTTAACTTTTTTTTATTGTTTTTTTTTTATGGATCATGTGGTCTACAATAAAGATTTTTTTTTCGAACGATTCTTTGACCAAAAATAAACGAAAAATATTTTCCATCGTGAAGTTTTTTAATTTGACCTTATTGAATTCAATCATTTTTACTGATCTTTTAAAAATTGGTTTAAAAAAATACAACACTACTTACTATAAAATCTATACATACTCGTATTATACCGCGTTGTTCTTCTAAACTGCGCAACGGATTTTCATGCGGCTTTCATCGATCATCATTCTCCTGCCCTTATCCCAATTTATTTGTGGTCGGCACTACATGTCTTTTCTTCCATACTTCTCTATTAGCCGTCATCTCGGTAGCCTCTCCTCTTCTAGCCATAATCATCTTTCACACAGTCCATCCATCGTTTCTTTGGTCTTCCCCTACTCGTATATGGCCATCGACATGCATGAACTCAAAATTTTCCTGACGAAATTTCCCTCATTCCTCTGCATCACATACGTCACCGGTTTCACTTTGAGACTTCCTCTTATATACTCATTTCTTATTCTATCCATTCGTGTCACACCACACATCCCCCTTAGCATTCTCATCTCAGGTGCAAGCATGCTGCCTTTCATTCATCTCTTTTGTGGCCCAACATTCTGATCCATACAAGACAGCAGGTCTAACCATTGTTTTATATATCTTGCCTTTAATTTATTCTGGAAGGCAATTTAAAGGAATATTTGTAAAATACATTAATAATTAACTAAGTTATGTTATAGCACAGAAATTTAGATCAAATCAAAATCAAATCAAATCTTTTTATTGTGGGAATAGGTTATACAAACAGATGTTAGGTAAATTGCAGATCCATTATGTCCTGCCTACTAGGCATACAATAATAAATTATGTCAACATGCAAAATTAAAAAAATTGTTATCACTTTCAAAGCAAATCTTACAAAATAAGTATTAGTGCCAGATTGTAGTATTGGTGGCAGATTGTAGTAGGTACTAATTATTATGAAAATCTTGGATCGTGTAGTAAGCTTTGTCAATTAAAAAATTACGCAATGTATATTTGAATAGTGGGAGTTCCTTGGTGTTTAAAATGTCTACAGGTTTATTGTAAATGTTAGATGCCATTCCAAAACAAAACTTTTGACCAGAAGAGAAATGATGATGATGTTTTGACATGTCGTTATTAAACCAATTTCGAGCAGGGCCGGGTTGCTAGGAAATTTATAAAAATCGAGGAAAACCGATTATATTTTGTAAAGGAAAATCTTTAAACAAAATTATTATAAATCAGGGTACATCCCTAGACTGCCATAGTTATTAGCATCTTATCATCGAACAATGGAGGGAACAAAAAACTAAAGAGCCGACGTTAATCTTTGTAGTCATCTCGCTAGCAATACGCCCGCGACTTTGGCTGCTTTTTGTAGGTATATTACCACGCTTAATTTCTTGCAGAATAAGTACAGGTATTTTGCATTATTTTAATATTAATAAGATGTTCTCAGCCTCCCTCCCTCTCTTGATTATCTCACCTCATTTTTCTCGTGTTGTGGGTGGAGCGATCTGGCAGTCTGTTACCGTACACGTCTTTCTACATCGTTCTCGCACGTATAATTTCAACTCGAATTATGTCACCAATATTTTGATTAAAACTGAGTGTCTGGACTTTCTTGCCCGTTCTTCTCCATACCTACTACGCTTTGGAATGGGCAACTGACTTTATCTTTCTGACTGACGAACCTCATGACAATTCAAAAGTGCCTGTAATTGGTTTAATTTACATTTAAAATAAATGGTTTGAGTTTGAGTAGACCGTCTCATTACAAAACGAGTTCTAACTTTAGTCATAGCCCGGACCTTTGAGCCAGTAATTTAATTTTGATCTTTATTCTGACAAATGTAAAGTTCTTGATACAAAATTAACAACTTAGACTCGGGTTTAACGTCAGTTATTGTCATTAGAACTTTAACTTAGTCGTAAAATAATAATAATAATAATTTGATAATACCAGCCTATTTGTATCCCATTGCAGGACAAATTCCTCTTTTAATCTAGATAAGTTATGAGAATTGATAATAATAATGTTCACAACTGTACCATGAATCATAGTCGTAATAAAGATTGAAATTCAGAAATTGCTCGATGGTTTAAACATGGGTCTCAAGATAAATCCTGTTCTGTAACAAGGTCCTTAGGTGCTAACTAAAACCATACGATGTTCCTTCAATTTCTTTTGATTTTAATAACATTAGTGATAACACTTCGGTAGGGACTTGTGGCTAAGTAACAACCGCCACGCGGGTCGATCGAGTAGGTTAAGCTACACTTGCCGCGGCTGGTCCGTGGGTGACCATTTTGTGGCGGCATCTACATCGCCACATGCGAACTACACAACACACTGGCGTCACGCAAAAATCCTGTATCGCGCAAGCACAGTCAGTATACAACGTCCCGACATCAAACGTTGGGCAGTTCCCCACCAGACACGACACCCGTCTGGTCGGAGGATCCTCCCTTTCCTATGGAGGATGAGTGAACTTTACACCCTGTTCCTCATGTATCTATAATCATTACGTGCCAAGACCCCTCCATGCCTTGGAAAGTACGTTAAGTCGTTAGTCCCGGCTGTTATTTGTAGATCTTTGACAGTTTTTACGGGTCATCCGAAGCCCGAAAATCTGACAAGAGGTATCGTATTACCCAGTTACTGGGTGTGGAGGTCAGATAGGCAGTCGCTCCATGTAAAATACTGGTATTCAGCTGCATCCGGTTAAAAGGCTAGGCAGATGATGAGTGATAACCACCTCGGCCAGGTATGTAAAAATGCGACATAATAATTCAAATAGTATCAATGGAGATTTCTACATGAAAATAAGTCAAATAAGTTACATTATTTTTACAAGCAACTTGTCTTAAGGCGCTGACAAAACCCAATTGACCAAAATAGGCTTCTCTTAAGAAAAAAAATTGCCATATCTGTATAGTTTGTGGTAGCGGAAAAAATATGTGTTAATTTTGAACATATTTCCCAGAACTTGGTTGTTACCAAAACACGTTTTGAAAAAAATCTCGATACAAATTAACGTTAAAATAACCTCTTACCTTGAGTTCTAATCGAAAATATCTGCATTAAATATCAACATACGTTACGTACTTAATTAATAACAAGAACGTCTTATTTGAATGCAGAACTTGGTTGTTTTTTATTTTCGATTACTTAACTCAATTTTGAGTAAATAGATAATTGCTTCATATTTTGCAATAAATTACAAGCGTTGTGTCATCGCGCTTCTCTTTCATTTCTATGCAATCTGAAAGTGACCGCGGTTTAGGTGTTGTCAGCGTCTCAAGCAAGCGTGGTTATCAATGCTCGTGCCTTCTCTGAATGAGAAGAGGCCTTTGCCCAGCAGTGAGAAGATACACAAACTCACGCCTTCTTCCCATGGGGTTAGGCAGAAACTATAGAACGCCACCTGCTACGCTCTTTACATACTCCTCTTGCTTCGTATAGTGACCTCATTGGTCTTGAAAAAGGCCAGGTGCGTAGTAATTGCAACCGGCGTGCGTGTATGACCAGATGTATGGACAATAATAGGCTGGTATTATTATTATGAGGAACATTATTTCGTAATATTAAAGAACTAACTTAGTAGGTAGATAATCTTTGCAATGATCTTGGCAGTAAAACACCCACCATCCGTCTCCTTTGTATTACTTTTCGTAACTGACTTTAAAATTGGCTGAATTACTTTTGTCGGTAATTTGTGTAATACATATTTCTTAGTTGAGTGCTTCTAAATATAGATACAGTGAGTACCTTAGTATATACCGAGGAAGAAACATCCTATCCTAAATCTATATAACATGTATATATAAATGAATCCCTACTTTTCTTATCACGCGTGAACGGCGGGACCGATTTTGCTAATTATTTATTAATTAGCTATTAAGAGAAGGTTCTTACGTAAGAAAAAATAAACTCCACGTGGGTGAAGCCGCGGGCAAAACCTAGTCATATTATAAATGCAAGAGTGAGTTTGTTGCCGGGGTCGCGGGGAGGTACTTATGGGTACCGAGGCACCAGCAACACAGGCAACAGGAAGGAATACGGGTGGGTTTTAGTCAGTAAGAGTCTGACACACCCTTCCGCTCCGCCCAGAGCGGGAGCAGTTATTTGATGATTTGCCATACTAAAAAAAAATAGAGTGTGTTGGTTTGTTACACTTTCACGCTAAAACGGCTGAATGGATTTGGATGAAATTTGGCACATGGGTAGACCATGACCTGGATTAGGGCATAGATTACTTTTAATTCCGATATTCCCATAGGATCGATACTTATAGTACAGCTAGTAGGTTATATTAGCAAAAGAGGTAACAAACTGCCTCTGGTCTAGCAGTCGCAAGCGCTACTGCTGTGTCTAAGATCCGGGGTTCGATTCCCGGGTCGGGAAAAGTTGTATTGGGTTTTTCTATCAGGAATTTCTTAATAGCCGCCCGGAGTCTGAGTTTGTGCCCGGTTGATGGCAATAGGCTCGCCCCCTTTTACATGGGACTTTAACAAAACTGGTGAAATGTGGGTGAACACACACCTCTGCCTAATCCTTCGGGAAATAAAGGCGTGATGGTATGTTATGTTATGTACCAATTAATACAAACGTTCCTACTAAGTCCATGCTTTGTTATGTGACTTTTGTTGCCGACCATACTTTAGAAAAGCAGGGTTTTTTGCCATACATTACAAAACACACAGTATGGGCTAATTATGTAACAAAAGCATAAACTTTTTATACCCGTACTTGTAGAAAATTAAATTACGTTTGATACGATCAAATAAAATGGCCATGTGTATGGCAACATTGAACAAAAAAGTTTGACGAATCCGTCTGAAACGCAAAACAAATCTCTTCCTTATTTTTACACAATAAGATTCAATATCGTGTGCATGTGTTGAAACCATTGTAATAAATAATACGTGTATGTGATTCGATTCGGAATTAAAAGTAATTTGATGTCTAACAAAAAATATATGTACCTATTTGAGGTTGATACGGACAGCAAAAACGTCTAATTACTTAATTCAATTAATGAACAATAAATATATTTCTATGGGGAAATTACGGTGTAAAACACAGTAAAAGTATGTTCCCTGAAGGTAGACAAAGAATTTATTCATTCGTAATTAAAATAAGTTTTGTTTTGCCTAGAGGTTAAAGTATCTACTTTCGATTAAACCTGGACAGGTTGGGTACCACAAAATTTTTGATCCGAAGTCAAGCTTAGCCTAGAAAATATATTTTTAGTAAAATGCATCATCCCTACCTATGACACCAATAACAATATAATCATCTTTCCTATAATATTATGTGATAAATTACCGAAAATAAAAAAGAATAGAAATTTAATACATCAATGAATATTTAAATAATGCATTTTTAATTTAATTTTTTTTAGGTTATCAATATCATTTCGGCCTATAACCGTCCACTGCTGGACATAGTCCTCTCCCAGGCTACGCCAACACACTCTCTCCTCCACTTTCCGCATCCAGTCTGTCCCAGCCAACTTTTTAAGGTGGCTGGGACAGATTGGATGCGGAAGATATTAAAGATATTAAGATATTCGTTTTTTTTAGGTACTTAAATAATATGTATACAGGGTGGCAGGGACAATTAACACGCAACCGGTTACCATACATTTTGACTGCTTAGGTATTTCAACGACGAAATATTTCAACGCAGGGTGGTCCAGAATCATCTACTGATTCCATGTAGTACTAAAATTATAAGTTTGTTTCAGTCATACAATCTTGCTCACAAATTTTTAGAGCCCACTAGAATAACCCCCACTAGTGCCACATGTCTAGATAACATTTATACAGATGTTACACCAGCCCACAAAAAAATTATTAATTTAATAGAATCAGATCATTGCGGACAATTTATCACTGTTCCATATCAAAGCAAAAAAGTTACTAAAAAAGAAATCACTGTGAACCCAAAAACGACTAAGCGTTTGGAAACATTTAAAACTAAAATTCTGAGTAAATTACCACTATTGTCAACTAATGACGCCCCTAATCAACAATATAATGATTTTTTTAATATGTATTGCACACAATTTGAGAATACTTTCGTTCCTAAGACATTGTCGGTTAATAGTATCACTTCCTTCAGTGACTGGGCCACCATTGGTATACATAAAAGTAGAAAACGACTATATGAGTTGTATGATGAACGGACTAGTATAAACACTGCTGAATTTAATTTATATGTTAAGAATTATTCTAAATTATTTAAAAAAGTTTGTTGTATGGCCAAGTCACGTTACTTGAACTCAAAAATTAAAAATAGTGGTAATGTGATTAAGATGACATGGAATATCATTAATAGTGAAACGGGAAGGTCATCCAACCGAAGTAGTGACTACAGCCTTGCTATTGATGACAATATAATTAAATCAGATTCTGAAGTCGCCATGGCATTTGAAAATTTCTTTACAGAGATTCCTATATCAACTACAAAATCTCTAAACTCATCACCCACTGCCGCAGAGTCTTTACTTATAGAAAACGTTCCAGTTTGTGATTCAGAATTTAGTTTCCAATATGTCACCTGTAAAGATGTAATTAAAACCTTTCACACGTTAAATGTTAAAAAGACCGCAGATCTATGGGGTAATTCTGTGGACGTTGCTAAGTCGATTATAAACATTGTCGCACCTACTTTAGCTGTTATTTTTAATAATTGTATTGACTGTGGTGAGTTTCCTGGTCTTATGAAAAACAGTAAAATAATACCGTTGTTTAAATCGGGTAGTACATCAGACCCTACTAATTATAGACCTATTTCAGTACTACCTACATTTAGTAAAATTTTCGAGAAACTTATTTTAGATCAAATCCAAATATTTTTCAATAAACATAAATTATTGCATAACCAACAGTTCGGTTTTACAAGGGGTCGTTCGACTACTGATGCCGGTATTGAACTTTTAGGACATGTTTATAATGCATGGGAGGATAAATGCGATGCTTTGGGTATTTTTTGCGATTTGTCCAAGGCATTCGATTGCGTTCTTCATGAAACTTTGGTCAGAAAACTGCACCACTACGGAATCCGAAACTCTTCTCTGGATCTTCTTACTTCATATTTGAGTGATAGGATTCAGAGAGTTGATGTTAACGGGAAAAGATCACCCGGATCTGTAGTAAGAATGGGGGTCCCCCAGGGCTCAATTCTCGGCCCATTTTTGTTTCTTATTTATATAAATGACTTGCCTTGCCTCATAAAGGATAATCATGATATAGTGCTGTTTGCAGACGACACTTCACTTTTATTTAAACTCAAACGTCAGCAGTTGGTTACTGACAATGTAAATAGTGCCCTCGAAAAAGTAGTTAACTGGTTTAATGTTAACAACCTACTTCTTAACGAGAAAAAAACCAAATGTATTAAGTTTACAATACCTAATGTTAGACAAGTAAAAACTAGTGTTCTCATAAAGGGTGAAGAGTTGAACCCCGAAGATACCACTGTGTTCTTAGGCATAACTTTGGATGCCAAGCTTCAATGGGGCCCCCATATAGATAAATTGTCAAAAAAGCTTAGCTCTGCAGCATACGCCGTTAGAAAAATTCGTGATTTAACGGATTTAGACACAGCCCGTTTAGTATACTTTAGTTATTTTCATAGCGTAATGTCGTACGGTATTCTGTTATGGGGAAATGCCGCCGATATTCAGACAATTTTTGTTTTACAAAAAAGGGCAATCCGTTCAATTTATAAATTAAGTCCCAGATACTCCCTCAGAGAAAAATTTAAAGAGATTAATATAATGACTGTAGCTTCTCAGTATATTTATGAAAATCTTTTGTACGCACATAAAAATATCAATTTGTTTAAAAAGTACAGTGATATCCATAATGTAAATACTAGGAACAAACACAAATTTGTTGTTCCTACAACCAGGCTCAAAAAAATAGGCAGCTCGTTTAGATGCCAATGTATACGTTTTTATAATAAACTTCCTAGCCACATTCAAGAACTAAGCCTTAATAAATTCAAATGTTTTATAAAACAGAAACTGTGCCTAAAAGCCTTTTATACTGTTAAAGATTATATTGAGGACAAAAAGGCTTGGGATTGAGCTGCTCCAATAAACTTACAGTGAATGTTGTTTTTTTGCTCTTTTTATTTTGCTAGCTATTTATATTTTCTTATTCTATATAACATTCTATATAAACAATGACATGAATATTTACTTTGTATAGTATTATATTATATTATTTTAATTATTAGGAATGTGAGGACTATGTGGGTCATTGTTTGTTTTTTTTTTTTTTTTGTCTCTTTCTTTTAATGATGGTCCGGCAGTTTGAGTACTTTATGCGGCCTACCTAAATGTCTTTTCTTTGGTATTGTTCGTCAAATCATTGAGCTCCTTAAGTTTTGAGTTGAGCTGCATGACAACTGACAAATGCGTGCACTGACTGGACAGGTCCACTCAAATCTGTGTGGTCTTTCCTCAAAAGACCATTTCGGACACAAACCTACATGGTCCTCAAATGATCTGACCAAGATTATGTCCGAATATACACATTGACATTGATGAATTTTATTTATGCAATGACATGAATATTTACTCTGTGTAGTATTATATTGTTTTAATTATTGTAAATGTGAAGACTATGTGGATCATTGTTTAATTTTGTTTTATTCGCAGTTAGTTTTTAATATGGTCTGGCAGTTTTGAGTATTTTTTGCGGCCTAGCCAAATGTCCTTTCTTTGGTATTGTTCGTTGAATCGTTGAGCTCCTTTAGTTATGAGTTGAGCTGCACAACGACTGACAAATGCGTGCACTGACTGGACAGGTCCACTCAATCTGTGTGGTTCTTTCATCAAAAGACCATTTCAGACACCAATCGACATGGTCTTCACATGATCTGACCAAGATTATGTCTGGACTTTAAAAGAGACTGTGACCTCTGAGTTTGTTTCGGCCTTTCTTCTCAGAGTAGTCAGATAGGAAACGCCGGCCTCATCTAGTTTAAAAAAATATGTTTTGACGTGTAAAAGTGTTTGTAAAAACCTACTTACAGAAATAAAATCATTTATCATTTATCATTTATCATGGTAACGGGTTGTGCGTCGATTTCACTGCCACCCTGTATAGTAAAGATATAACAACTAAGTTGTCAAATTAAAGCTTCCTACTTTGCTGTGCCCCACAGGGACCAAAATGATCATGTTTTTGTTCAACTTCCACCGAAGTTCACATTGTGGAATGCAGGAAATATATTGAATATTGAGCGTTCTTGAAAGGCTTGTGGCTAAGGAATAACACCCGCACTGGTCGATCGATCAGGTTAACTACGCTTGCCGCGGTTGGTCCGTGGATTTGTAACCTTCTTTACATACCAAGACCCCTCCGTGCCTCGGAAAGTACGATAATCCGTTAGTCTCGACTGTTATTTGTAGATCTTTGATAGTTGTTACGGGCCGTCAGAAGCCCGAAAATCCGACAACCAGTATTACCCAGTAAGTTGGTTGTTGAGGTCAGATAAGCAGTTGTTCCATGTATAATACTGGTATTCAGCTGCATCCGGTGCGACTGGAAGTTGACCCCAACATAGACAGATGAGAAAAGCCTAGACAGATGATGATTGAGCGTCCTTATACCGTCCATATCCACATTTATCCAGCTACGACCACAGAACCATTTAAGGCGCTGACAAGAACCAATTTACCAAAATAGGCTTCTCTTAAGTAAATAAAACGGCCAAATCTGTATAGTTTGTGGTAGCGGAAAGAATATATGTTAATTTTGAACATATTTCCCAGAACTTGGTTGTTACCAAAACAAGTTTTGAAAAAAAAAATCTCGATACAAACTAACGTTAAACTAACCTCATACCTTGAGTTCTAATCCAAAATATCTGTATTAAATATCAACATAGGCTACGTATTTAATTAATAACAATAACGTCTTATTTGACTGCAGAACTTGGTTGTTTTTTATTTTCGATTACTCAACTCAATTTTGAGTAAATAGATAATTGCTTCATATTTTGCAATAAATTACAAGCGTTGTGTCATCGCGCTTCTCTTTCTTTTCTATGCAATCTGACAGTGACCGCGGTTTGGGTGTTGTCAGCGTCTTAACCAAAGGCCAGCCTTAGATGGCTTGACATAATTACCTCCAAAACAACCGCTTGACACAAGAAACCTTACAAATGTAATCACGGAACATCGAATCAATGTACTTTGTGTGCTGCGACCTAAAATAGGGTGAGAGCATCAGTCATCGGCCTAACGCCCAATCGATGGATGACGTCATTCGACTCATTATCGCGTGATTAACACCACCATGCTTCTTTAACCTTGATGTTAACGTGGCGGGTAATTAATTTGTAGCATACGTTGGTAAAAATGATATAGGAAGCTTATTTGACCCTGTCAGTTCTATGTTTGTTTTGTTATAGAGAAAAATAAATAAAATAAAAAATAAAAATTGTTTATTTGCACCTTCAAGTAAAAATATGGTTTACAATAAAATAGGCCTTAAGGTTGGTAAAGTTGCATATTAGAGTTGCAGCCAATACCTAAGCGATAACTTAATATCTTATAATTATAGGTATCAGCAACGGTATCATTTGGGTGTAGTCAGTATTCACTGCTTGCAAAGGTTATCGAATTTTTCAGATGTAGTTTAAAATACGCAAATACCTATTTGGATTTCAATTATAATGGGAAATTAATAAGTATAAGACGTCCTAGAAAAGACACAAATCTAGGTATTTTTCAGCATTTACCGATTTATTAATCAATTTAAGAACACAATTTTGCCCATGATCGTACCCAGTTGCCACAATTAAAACAACTTTGTTAAAAATCAGCCCATTAGTCATAGATTTTACACGCACTTTTTTGTCTCATTGATTATTTCAATTACGACAGTGTTACTATAATTATCAAGTATTTATTGTCTATGTAATAGCTTCGGATCTTAAAGGCCGCCATTTAATTAAGATGGTAATTGGAATGTTTAACAAAACAAGTTGGTTGCTACTTTTTTACTGGCTTTGTTAGTTGCACTTATTTTTTAGTTCTGTTATTGATGTTAGTAAACGAGTTTGTTAGTGTCTTTTGAAGTTTTTGATTCAGTTTTTTTTGTTTCCTATTGTTGTAAAACTTAAAAGCAAAATGGAGTACCTACTTAAGGAGTATTCTGAATACCTAATGTACTTACCTAAATAAAGTACCTACAACAAAACTAAGTAGCCTTACTTACCATTTCCAAAATATTAGAAATTGAAAATGTACACACAAAATAATGTAAACAAACATAAAAATCAGACTTAAGGGAGGAACATGCTGCCAATTTTACGGGGTACAGGTATTCGACCCTTTTCAATCGATAAAACTGTCCATTTATATTTCGGCCCTTCCGGCAACAGCGTCTCTCACCCTTCATAAAGCCCGTAACACACAACCTACATGTCTAATTTATTTATTCAAATGAGGACCCGTCTTATTAATCGAAAATTTCAAATAGGTTTTCGTAATACCCACATAATTTTATTTTTATATCATCGTGAAATATCGTTTAGTTGTAAGTTAGACAACGGAACCTTTATATACAGATTTTGAACTAATTCAATCAATCAACTCAGCCTATCGCTGTCCACTGCTGGGCATAGGCCTCTCCCAGGCTGCGCCACAACACCCTTACGCAACCAGTCTGTGCCAGCCACCTTTTTAAGATCTTCAGTCCATCTAGCTAGGGGGCGTCTCTCACTACGCTTGCCAATACGCGGTCTCCACTCCAGGAGCCGTCTGCTCCATCGGCCATCGGTCCTTCGATAAACATGGCCAGGCCACTGCCACTTCAGCTTGCTTACTCTGCAAACTAAGTTGGTAACTCCAGTTCTTTTCCGGATAGCCTAAACTTTTTCCTACCTAAATAATATTTATAGAAAAAGAAAAAATATATTCTGGAGTACTTCGTAGGTCTTGAAACCCAAGGAATACTAAAGTACCTACTTAGTATGTTAGAACGTAACATCGAACAAAATGTAAGCGAGGGTTAAAATTTTAATGCGATGAAGTCATGGCTGCGGTCTGTACAAGTTTAATTGGCTTATTTGCGTCTACTTCTGTATAAATACTGTATAATAATTAGTAGTGATGCACATGTTAGGTCTTAGGTAATGTAAGTAAAGGCGCATGTGCATTGGTAAATACTTAGATGGAACGCGGGTGTTAATTTGGTACTTTTTACTTATATGTAAGCATTAATTTCCATAAAATAATAATTTAGGGCGAATAAGGAACAAAAAGTGGGGCGAACTTTGTGAGGCGACTGTGGGACAAATCGTCTGGCGAGCATATTTGAAGAAAAGTCATGTATTATTATTTAAATAAATAAATTTATGCAGGTAAACGTAAAAATACTCAAGGGTAGTACCTGCTACCGAGTATTTTTCACGTTTTCCAGACCATCCGAATACCGTACAGAAGTATTATTTTTTTATTGTATTGTAATGGGTTTTCAAAATCATAATGCGTTTATTTAAACTAGTTTGAAAATCAGCACTTTTTGAACGTCAAAATTACATAAGACAGTCCCCCAAAACGCCCGCCCTTCACCACTTCGTATTATAGTGCTTGGAGGAAGAAGTGGCGCAACCAACGCCCCAGCTGCACAGCTGTCTGTTCAGTTTGATTTCTCGTGGTATGCAAAATTATGTTCAGTTTACTAACATAACAATCATACAAAATTCGAGTTACAATTAAGATTGCCTTTCCCGTAAGACGTTTGTTTAGAATTTAAAAATCACGGTATGTAGGTACGTCGTTTGGTTGGTTACACAATATTAGCATAATGTAGCCTCGGCATCCTTGCTTTAAGGCTCCCGCAGACAGGCGCGATACGACAGCGTGACGCGACACTAGTAAAACAATTTGTATGAAAACTTCATGGACATTTTCTATCAGTCGCGCCTGCCTGCGGGAGCCTTTAAGTGTTTTGATGTGAAACTTTACAGACTTAGGACCTTCAAGACTTTCAGATATCTTCAAAGCAGTTTTAAATCTACACATATTATAAATTAAAGTCTCTATGTCTGTGTGACCGCGTTGATCTTCTAAACTACGCAATAGATTTTGATGTGGTTTTAACTATTGTTTTTTAAAGCATTAATTCCGGAAGGTTTATGACTGTGTGTGGTTTTACATTAATATTTATTCCCACTGCTGGGACACAGGCCTCCTCTCAGTGAGAGGGAGTGGGCCGTAATCCACCACGCGGGCCCAGTGCAGGTTGGTAGATCTCTGTCACATGTCTTCGAATTTTTGGTTCTAGGACATGCCGGCTTCCTCGCGATATTTTCCTTCACCGTTTTGAGAGCAGTGGTGATGAAATAATTTACACAAAGTAAAGTGCCTGTCCGGGTTCGAACCTACGACCTACAACTCGTAAGTCGAGGGAGGGAGCGGGCTCCCTCTCACCCAGAGGAGGCCTTCGTCCCAGAACTGGGAACATTATAGGCTGATTATGCAATGGGGTTAAATAGAGAAAGAATGTTTGTACGGAAGTTCGTCATTTTTGCCGATGAAAAATCCTACCGGGATTGTGTATTAATAAATTCTTAAAGTTAAATATAATATAACTTATCTAATAATTATTCTTTTTCTTCTACAGGTAAGCACCAACTTAACAAAAGACGCAAAAAACCGATAACGACTGTTATAGTGAGTACCTACTGAAAACTTTAACCTGTTTGGCGATGAGCCAGTAACTTTCCATCCGTGATATCACGAACTTTAAACTAGTTCTTAAATGGATAAAGAAAATGTACATCTTAACAGGAAACTTAACAAAAAATATCAAAATATTTGGCACTTGAACCATTTCTCCTGTAAGTAATTAATTTGTCTTTTTACTGGGCAAAAGGTCTTCACATACTATGATCACTTTACTTTCGTCATTTCTGACCATCACCAGTTCTGAAAAATAGTCGGAGATTTAGGTACTTAGATACAGCGTGTATCAAAAATGTGTGGTCATATTTAAGGGTGTGGTTGCCCATGGGACCAACATAGTAATCGCGAAAAAATAATCAACTGTCCCATACACTGACCGAGGACCGATGGCCGGTGGAGCAGACGAGTACTGGAGTGGAGACCGCGTATCGGCAAGCGTAGTGTGGGACCCCCAGCTAGATGGACCGATGACCTTAAAAAGGTGGCTTGCACAGACTGGATGCGGAAGGCGGTGGACAGGGTGTTGTGGCGCAGCCTGGGAGAGGCCTATATCCAGCAGTGGACTGTCATAGGCTTAGTTGATTGAGTCTCATTTCAATACCTACCCGACCCAAATTAATGCGACAGATGATAATATTTTCGCGATTACGATGTTGGTCCCACACCTTCAAACATGACCATGCATTTCAGGTACACGCTGTATAAGAAGTTTTATGTGACATTTGAAACGTCACGTTTTCAACCCGCAACCTAGACTTCAGTAATACCTAGTAATTATTTAACGACCTCCACCAGTTACTTAATGCAATAAAAACAAAAGCTCGTCGCACCCAGCTTTACTTAAAGGTATAACCACCAGTTAATAGCACAGGAAATAAAACACATATTTGTTTTTGCATTAAATCCAAGTAAATAAATCGAAGAGCATTAGACTTCGCGCTACTGATGACTTCATGGCTAAAGTTCCCAGGATACCGTCACTCAGACCACGATCATTGTAATTGCTTCTATAATTATTTTGCTAAGGCTTTATGAAGGAAAAAACAAGAAAATTGATCATTATTGTAATCGTGAAGATTTATTAGTTACGTCCGTTTAATGTTAATCTGTTAGTTATCTTTTCACGAACCTGTTAGGTACTTTGTTCTAGGTGTCTTAGTCATTTCACTTCTTGGGTAACCAAGATACAGTTTGGGACCCGCTGTTTAATCCGTCAAGTCTTCTATTAGTGATCATTTCATACCATGTTTCTTGTTTATTTAAGAACTTTGTGTTAGCAAAACAAATTAATTTGAATTTAATTTATTTTTAAAAACTTCCATCCCTTTTCTTTTCACTCTGTACAGGGATCTTCTCTATTTTCCCATTGTTTTCAAGGTAGTTTGGTACATACCAGGATTGTGTTAATCATGAATATAAAATCATAACTATGTTTTTAAAATTAACTGCCTTTTGCCAGCGACATCAGCCGCGTGGAGGTTGAAAAAAAAAATACAAAAAACTCCATGAAAAAATACATATGTATATGTACCAATTTTCATGGTCAAACGTCCATTTTTGATATAATAGATTTCCCGATGTTTCGGGCTAACAACATTTACGTTGCTATCAACTCGTTGAAGTGAACACAGATAACTACAAAAAGTCCCTTCCAGACCACACAGGCGACCAGGTCTATCAAGACCCACGTATCAGGGCTATATATGACCGTTCCAACGCGTTGGACATTGAACTAAACCCCTAGAATATGCACTTATAACGTCAAGTACAAGCTGTAATTACAGAAAACTAGTATTTCTGTTTACCTCGGCCGAGATTATCGCAGTGTCATCGCATTAACAGCCGTTTGTATGCAGCTCTAGAAAGTTAGAACGAGCTCAATTATTTTGCGTATATATTAGATTTTTTATGATGATTTAGCTCTGGTGATAAAATTTAATATGCGTAAGTAAGTAAGTCTTGCGCATCTTTATTTCTGTTTGTAATCTGTTCTCAGTTTGCAGTTTTAATATTTTTTTGTTGAAAATTCTGTTTGGCAACTAAATATTCATTATGCTGAATGCGCTTAGCTGATGAAAAGCTTTAACAAAACTCCCATATAATTTTGTGTTCTCTATAATAAAAAAAAGATATTAAAACGCTTTTTCGAAATTATCTGTTAAAACCTGTATTGAAAAAATACATCCCTGTATAGACGTTAGGCATATTTGAATATCTATGAGTAATAATATTAGCTTTATTTAATAAAAATACATTACATAGGCATAATAAATCAATGAGAATGACGTCCATTTGCACATTTAATAAATAAAAATAATAAAAGTTACCATACCATCTAAGTAGTTTACATCGAGTACTAGAAAATTACACGTATTATCATAAAACGCCATGGAGCCATATATTAAGCTAATCCGTTCTTGCATTCTATAGAAAATATGAACATTTGTAAGCAAAGCTAGGAACGACATGTTAATTTAGTCCGATAGAGAATTTTTCGAACTAAATTGATAAATGAAGAATATTGCTCTTTTTATTGCATCTTCTTGTATCTTAACTTAACTTCAAATGGTAAATTACTCTTTGTTTGATGCTTAATAATTTACTAGCTGTCGCCCGCGACTTCGTCTGCGATCCAGGATGAAATTCCTTCGTCGCGTCGGCCCATCGTCGGCTTCGTCGCCCATCGTCGCGTCGGTGCAAATTTACAATCTCCTATGTGGCATTTTTGTCGAAAATGAGTTTTGTAGATATTAGAAATGCGATTTTGAATACCCATACTTAGCAAAAATTTTTCGTATTTATAATATTAGTTGGGATAATACCAGCCTATAATTGTCCCACTGCTGGGCAAAGTCATCTTCTCATACAGAGAAGGCACGAGCATTGATGACCACACTTGCTTAAGACGGGTTGGCGATTTCACACTTATATTAACTATAAGTCCTGGTTTGGTCACGATGAACGGTGAGCAATGGGTAGCTCTCCGTCCGATTAGGACCCGGCCCGGGTCGACGGCGCGTTGTGTTCTACGCGCGCCTCTTAGAGATGTCAATACAACTGTCGGGGTCCGCTAAGGCCGATGCCTGCCGGGGTTGCGGGAAAGTCCGAAACACACAAACAACGGAAGGAACACGGGTGGATTTTAGTCAGTAAGAGTCTGACACGCCCTCCCGCTCCGCCGAGAGCGGGAGAAGATATTTGATAATTTCCTACACAAAAAAAAGGTTTGCTCACGATGTTTTCCATCACCGATCTCATTAATGTCGAAGATAAACTTAGAAAGTACATAAATTATGAATTGAAAAGTCACATTGGTACTTGCACATCCATATGTAGGTACAGACTTACCTTCCCACATAGATGTGAACAAAAATACATCCTTTCATGCATATAAATTATAAACACAACCTCATTATTTCCAAAATTACTTCATTCCATCTTCAGATGACCCCTATCATTAGTAAGGTGAAAGTCCCAATTTACGTCACACACGTCCCATTTTTTTTTGTCACAGCGTAACTAGGATGCCACGAAACGGAACGTACATGTACTTGTAGTACCTAGCATTATAAATCATCGTCTTGTAAAAGAGACGAGCGTGTGCAGCACTCACGACTTTTAGTTTAGCTGTTAGTGATGCCATTATGTGTAGTCTGTGGCGTTCATGTACTTAGGTATTGTTGGCGTGATGATTAAGTATTGGTTGGAAGCGGATGTTAAAAATAGAATAGGCAACACGCCATAAAAATGACGTCACGTCAGTAATTTTAATATAATCACCATGATAACTCGTCTTAGGCTCATTGACTGGCATCAAAAAAGGAGGAAGTTCTATGTTCGTCTGTATGTATTTTTTTTAATGTATGTTCATCGATATTTTTTATCATTGTTGTCATATATAAATTTGGTTACGTTCTGATGTATCGTTTTTGAGTTATATTCAATAATACGTATTTATTTAATCCACTTTGTGTATGTTGATGATATTATAAAACTTCCTCTCACTGTCGCTTAGATACGACAACCAAAACGTGCAAGAAAAAAATTTAAAAACTCACATTTCATTTAGGCAAAGCTCACATTACAGCAAACTAAATTTCACAATACTGCAACAGAATAGATCAGAATAGAATGAAATGTCAATGTAATTAAAATAAACTAATGAGTAGGTACAAATTATAAAGGTCACATAATTAAAATTAAAATAAAATGTCAAATGCAATTAATTTATAAGGTAATAAAATAACCGCATGATTGAATTTAAACATACTAAATCAGTTTAACACTATTTCCAAAACAATACTACTACTTCAATTATTCATAAACGTAATTCTTGAAACCGCGGTTAAAACCACATTGGGATCGCAATTGTAATTTGATAACATTTTAAAATCATAATTAGCTGCGCAGTCGTTCTTATTCACGTTATTATCAAAATTACGAGTTTTTCCCACGTTGCATACAACGTGAACTTACTTTTTGCTGACATCATAAATTATCTACATTATACAGGTTTTCCATTTTGTGGCTATGTTAAGTGCACTGATTGACCATTGGCATTTAAATAAACAAACAAATAATTAATTAGAAAACTTCATTTTTGCCGTTGTAATTTTATAGCTTGGTAACGTAGACAGTAGGTAGGTAGGTTATGTTACAGACACAAATATCAATCAATCAACTCAGCCTATAACAGTCTACTGCTAGACATAGGCCTCTCCCAGGCTGCTCCACAACACCTTTTCCTCCGCCTTCCGCATCCAGTCTGTCCCAGCCACTTTTTTAAGGTCGTCGGTCCATCTAGCTGGGGGGCGTCCTACACTACGCTTGCCGATACGCGGTCTCCACTCCAGGACTCGTCTGCTCCGACGGCCTTCGGTCCTTCGACAGACATGGCCAGCCCACTGCCACTTCAGCTTGCTGACTCTGCAGGCTATGTCGGTAACTCCGGTTCTCTTCCGGATAATTACATATATGTAATTTACCATTTGAATGAAAGTCATTAAGAACATTAATGTCCACAATCTTTCTGTTTCATCTTTGATGCTCCGGACCACAAAACACACGACTTAGTAACACAATTACTTATACCACATCACATAGCACACGACACAATCACGCAATTAGCAAAACCTCCCCACAAAACAACATTAACGACAGAAACATGATTACAACAACACAAAAAGAATAATTCTCTGACGAACGCTTATTATACGTCTCCGTGAGTCTGTGACGTCATCGAGACGTGTTGATTGCACCTCATTATTGCGTCCCGTGTCGTCTATAATTGAATACACGAGGACGACAATATGAACATTTACCCTGTCCCTTTAATTTAGGTTAGGTTCAATTTTTAGGTTTGTTTATTTAAATTAATGGGTTAGATACAGTTGTATAATTACATGATGGAAACTTTTAGGAATTTTCTTTTGTTAAAACCACGGGCGAAAATATTGAACTTTCACTTTCGTTCAGTTTAACGAAAGTTAAGTCTCCAGATGTTATAACTCGTGGTAAAATGTAAAAACGTTTCTAAAGTTGGCTAAGAGCACAAAAATCTAAAGCTTTTATTTAGATAACCTTACAGAAAGAAATGTGAATGTGACAGCTTTTTCTAACTTTTTTGACCTGTATTTAAAATATGTATCTACTGATTTACACAAATAATTACTTTAAAATTGGTGCCTTGTTGGCCTAGTGGTCGCAAGCGCTACTGCTGAGCATGAGGTCCTGGGTTCGATTCCCGGGTCGGGCAAAGTATTATTGTGTTTTTCTATCTGGAATTTCTCAGTAGCAGCCCGGAGTCTGGATTTGTGCCCGGTTGATGGCAATAGGCTCGCCCCCTATTACATGGGACTTAAAAATAACTGGCGAAATGTGGGTGTACTACAGGTACACCTCTGCCCAACCCTTCGGGGAAACAAGGCGTGATGTTATGTTATGTAAATTGATAACCTCCTTTTTTGAAGTTGGCAAAAAGATAGCAAAGCTTTATACATCCTATTCAATGGGTTGCTCGTTAATCTATTAAGCTCCATTTTTACAGGTTGAAAGTTTCTAGCAAACAACAATTACAATAACATTCAAGCAACAAATAGCTAGAATCGTCTAAACACTGCTTAGACAGTGCAACTTGGCCATGGTACGGAGCGAGAGGGCATGGGCAGCCGTCACCTCCTTCTGCGAAGCAGTAATGCTCGCGAAGGAGGAGGCGGGACGGTTGAGGGAAAGGCAAGTTTCGCGCCCTCTCGCCCCTAGCCGCCGCAGGAGACGCCCAGGGCGTCGGGAATCCCGGGCGGATTTCCGGCCACCGTAGGCGCGGGTTTGCGGACGGTGAGCAATGGGTAGCTCACCGTCCGGTAAGGACCAGGCCCGGGTCGACGGCGCGTTGTATTCCACGCGCGCCTCAAAGAGATGTCGTCAGCACATAGTAGGGGTCCACTAGGGCCGATGCCTGCCGGGGTCGCGGGAAGGTACTTATGGGTCACCGAGGCCCCCGCAACACAGGCAACAAGAAGGAATACGGGTGGGTTTTAGTCAGTAAGAGTCTGACACACCCTCCCGCCCAGAGCGGGAGAAGTTATTTGATGATTTCCCACCGTAAAAAAAAAAAAAAAAGACAGTGCAACTTTTATTGTTGTTTCAACTTATGCCACAGGTAATTAAAGCGCATCGTGTGTATCAGTCTTTATTTTTCAAGTCAGATCGTTAACTTCCCCTGCGGAAAATAACTCTCCTCATACAGCAGTCAAATTATTTATTTCAAATAGGCACATTTTGAACGTCAAAATTTACAAAAAAATAGAATTGATTCTAGTCGCCCTTTTGAAAAGGTAGTTTCGTATGGAGAAGAATGGGCAAGAAACTCCACAGTTACTCTTTTAAAATGTTTTACAATATTTTGTGTAGGTACTTATTCTACATTAATTATATAATTATAGGTGAAGACGATGCACCTAGAATAAAATTACTATACCAAAAGGGATTAACAGTAAGATAACAGCTGTTCGGATTTAACGTAGTAACAAATATTGGCACTTGACTCTTGTCTGGTACTCCATATCCATTAATAAGTCCCGCATACTCACACCCAAGAAAAACTTTTTGTCCATTCCCCCATAAGTCCCCCATTCGTTTTGTTTTTAACCTTAAAAAGTATGATCATGTTTCTAACTTTCGCAAGATTCTCAAGTGGCTTCCCATTCGTCTTCGCAGGAACTCTCGGATATTGTGTCTGCTAACATCTTTCATAATCCTAGAACGCCATTCTATCTGCGGGAGCGTTTTTCCTTCGCCCGTCCTTCTGATGCACCTTGCAGGTCGCATCTTAGAAATCTCCTTAAATCCCCTCCCCACTCTACCGACTTCTACTCCTACTCCTTCACTGTGCACGCGGTTCGGGTGTGGATTTCACTTCCGCCTGACATTAGGGACTGTCAAACTTGCTGTTTTTAAAAGAAGAGTGAAAGAACACTATCTTTCCACTTTGCCATGGTTGCATATTATGTATTTATTCTTTTATACTATTTTTATAAGTATTTTAGTGATATTTATTTTAGAAGTATTTATGTAAGTATATCTCTTATTGTATATTTAAATTAGTGAATAGTTTTTTTTTGTTTTCTCTCCTACTTTTACACACGGTGTCTACATCTCTTTGTCTACTGTCCTATCGTAGGTATGCTGGAAGAGATTTCTTTAGAAATAAGCATCACCTTTGTACGTATTTTTCTGTTCCTTTCTTCTTGTCTGTTTATATGTGTGTACATGAACTGTTAAATAAATAAATAATAAAGAAATAAAACAAAACTCATAATAATATGTATCTATGCGTAAAAAATACGGGTCAAATTAACCTCCTTACTTGAAGCAGGTTAACAAATTGCCCACTTATCCTCGCCCCAGCTCGTAAAATCGACTGAGCGCGAATTGGGTCAGTGTTATGGTAGGCTTTCGGACTGGCAACCATCCTCACCTTATTTTAACAAGGGGAATGAACCAGCTAACTAGTAACTTGGTGTAAAACGGCATATCTTTGTCTGAAGGTATACTATACGGGGTCAAATTGAGTTATCTAGAGAAACTCCGCAGACGTAATGGGTATCGATATTTACACATACATATACATAAACTCACGCCTTCTCCCCATGGAGTTGGCAGAAACAATAGAACGCCACCTGCTACGCTCCTTACATACTCCTTTTGCTTCGTTTACGTTCATACATTCATTTATTTAAATTTCTCGCACACAATTAGGTACAAAGGCGGACTTAATGCCTTAATATTTTATGAAAGGAAGAATGAACAAAGTCAGAAGTATGAGAAGGACAGAGTTGAAGAAGATTGTTGGATGAACGCAGACTTTTAGCGTGTGAAGAACATAAATATTGGAAGTGAGACATAAGATAAGAAGGAGTGGTGGCGTTGCCTGTGTTGCCAGGGGCCTCGGTAACCCTTTTGACAGTCACGCGACCCCGGCAGTCTTGAGAAGACCTAGGCTGAATATATGACCCATTTCAAGTCAGAAGCCATAAGGCACTTGCACTGGCCACAAATAATGCCTAACGTTAATATAGATTCATATGGCAACACGTATAAACTATCACCTCGCCCCGATGTCGCTCGTAAATTGTTATAAAATACACGGTCTATGTAACATTGTGCCGTTAATATAATTTTGTGCTTTAATACATTGAAGGAAGCATATTTTGTTGAAAATATTTGTGTTTATTTTGTAACTAGCTGGATGTGGAGACATGTCAAAATATCGAGAATTCTGAGCTTTTAGAGTTAAAATATATAAACATAAATCTTCCGGAATACATTTTCTATATGATGGCGGAAACCGCATCATATACATTGTGCAGTTTAGGAGAACTTAGCGGTCACACAGACACGAGAAGATTTTTGTTTTAAGGTTCGGGTAATCGCCGTTGACCTTGGCCATACAAATGCGCGTCACGCTTACGCCACCCTGCCCGCCGCGCCGTTCAATTTCATAGGGAATATTTATTTTTTGTTAAGAAAATATGAAAATATCCTACTTGTTCAAGGATAGCTAATGAGACACAATTGATTTTCTATTGTTTGACTCCGAATCGGTGTCGCGCGGGGCTTAATAGGTTAAGTAGTTTGGAAGTATAATATCGTTTTTTTATGTTCAGGGTAGACATTACTTCCTGAATTTATTTCATAAAGTATTTAACTACAATACTTAAGTATTCACATATCGACTTGATGTGTATACGTTCTAGTTTTACATACATTTTTTGCATAACTTACTTGCATTATTTTAAGGCCTATTTACAGATTTAAAAGTCGCTAAAATCATATATCTGCACCTTAATACATTGAAAGATGCATATTTTGTTGGAAATATTAGTGTTTATTAAGTAAGAGTTAAATATTATAAACATAAATCTTCCGGAATAAATTTTCTATAATTATGATGGTGGAAACCGCATCATATGTCTACATGGAAAAAAACGTAACGGCTAGAAATAAACAAGTTGTTACCATTTACAACCGAGCGACTTGTAGGGAGCCTCCAAAGTTTGTTGCTAGAATTGAACAAGTGCAATATTTGCTTGTTTGATATTAACAAAGCTGGTACATAGCACGTTTTAAATAAGTCTTGGTTATTTGTAGCCGTATAAATTTAGCCAAGTCAAATCGGTACTTTGCTAAATCCTGATTTTTTCCGTGTACATTGTGCAGTTTAGGAGAACTAAGCGGTTACACAGACACGAAAAGCGTCTTTGTTTTAAGTATAGGTACTATGTATGGTTATGAGCGCAAGAATGTTTGTAGGGTGATGTATGCTTTGGGTGTTAAAAGCTCTATCTTTTAATCAACACCTTTCCAAGCCCGTTTGTTAAACAAGCATCAGCTTCTTTTAGCTGTTGCCAATGCTGAGGCCTGAGCTTTCAACCACATATTTTATAATTGTTATTAGTAATTAACTGTTTATTTATTTTGCTTCGAAGGTTTCTAATTTATCACTTCGAGTTACAGCAATAGCCTTATGTAAGCGCTCACGCCCTTTATGTCTGGAGGCTTTTATTTAGCTATTAAATTCTGTTTACGTTTTTATGTTGTAATTTTTATTTTTGCTTTTCATTGCTTTCTTGGTATATTGACGTGTGCTAGCTAACATATGCCAAGTAATTAAATTTAATGTTTTGTGTTTCGTAGTGTTAATTATTTTGCATACGATTTGTATAGAAACAAGTTTATCTAACTAAACTGACAGGTGTGCTGCTGGGGAGTTTGCTGCGCCACTTCTTCCCAGCTAAAGCACTAGGAAGTGGTGAAGGGTGGGCGTTTTTGGGGGACTGTCTTATGTAATTTTGACGTTTGAAACGTGCTGATTCTCATCTTAGTTTGAATAAATGACTTTTGATTTTGTTTTTGATATAATGTTATTAAAACGCTGACAACACCTAAACCGCGGTCACTGTCAGATTGCATAGAAAAGAAAGAGAAGCGCGATGACACAACTCTTGTAATTTATTGCAAAATATGAAGCAATTATCTATTTACTCAAAAGTGAGTTGAGTAATCGAAAATGAAAAATAACCAAGTTCTGTATTCAAATAAAACGTTCTTGTTATTAATTAAATACGTAACGTATGTTCATATTTAATACAGATATTTTGGATTAGAACTCAAGGTAAGAGGTTAGTTTAACGTTAGTTTGTATCGAGATTTTTTTTAAACAGGGTTTTGGTAACAACTAAGTTCTGGGAAATATGTTCAAAATTAACTTATATTTTTCCGCTACCACAAACTATACAGATTTGGCAATTTTTTTACTTAAGAGAAGCCTATTTTGGTCAATTAGGTATTGTCAGCGCCTTCACTGAAAAAGTAAGACCCTAAGGGTCCAAACTTCTGTTTACTGTCTTTGATAAAACTTTAGTAACAATTTACTAACGTCATCTCTATCTTATATATTTATTTTATACATCTATCAATCAATCTGCCTTGCCTTTTCATATGTTCGGCTTCCAGTGTACGAGTAACTGGATGCAGCTGAGTAACAGTATTTTACATGGAGCGACTGCCTATCTGACCTCCACAACCCAGTTACTGGGCAACACGATACCCCTTGGTAAGACTGGTTGTCAGATCTTCGGGCTTCTGACCTGTAACGACTGTCAAAGATGCACGTATGACAGCCGGGACCCGTAGCTGAATTTGCTTTCCGAGGCACGCAAGAGTACACAAGACACCAGGATGCATCTATACATGAGCGACTTTTATTTATAATAAAAGTCGCTTTTCGTGCCTTATTCTGTGTGAACGCGTTGTCCTTCCAAACTACGCTACGGATTTTGTTGTGGTTTTACAGAATTTATTCCGGAAGGTTTATGTGCATAATACATACCATAATAATATAATAAAAGAACGTTCTTCCGGGATTGTCCTGATAGCCGTGGAAAACCTCTCTACTCCTCACAAGCACCTCAGGACATGTTGCCCCCTTGTCATTACGACATTATGTGCTAGCTACCGTTTTCGGGGGCCCATTCTTAAGTGGGCAAGTCACCCCTTGCCATTTTATCTGCGTATTTTATGTAAAACATTGGTCAGGCTGGGGCCATAGTCCTTCCATAGTTCTAGATAACCAGTTCACTTTATCCACCCAAGCCCATAATCCAATATCTTGGTTTCCATATCCTGCAATAGTCCTACACCAACCGGGGGTTGTCCTTGGGTGCACTTGCATAGTGTGAACAGGGATAATCGTTGGTTGGCGCCTCATTTAATTAAAAACCGTCTAACCGGCCTCTGCGAGTTGGCTTCGGCCCCTCGTACGCCTTCCAAAGGTCCGGTATCGAGAAATGTCAAGAGACGTAAATACTAAAAACTTCCATATAACAAAGAAATCTCGCAGTTTTTTCAAGTCGTAAAAACCGTAGCAGGAGTGGATCGCTAGTCACAGCTAATTCTTTCGTTTGGAGTTGCTTTGAAATCGGACCCAGTAAATTGTTGTTCGGTAAACCGCATCACGCTCTACTATTTTATTGAACCGCAGTTAAACTGATGAAATTGTATTAAAATCATCTAAACCACAATAGTAATCGGTAGGTGTGAAATATGCGAAATATGCAATATTTTCTGGAAACACCAGCAAGGATATATTATTGATTTATTTAACCATTTATGTACACACATCTTAAAACAGAAATGAAGAAAAGAACAGAAAAATATGTACAAAGGTGATACTTATTTCTAAAGAAATCTCTTCCAACATACCTTTTTATCAAATAACTTCTCCCGCTCTGGGCGGAGCGGGAGGGTGTGTCAGACTCTTACTGACTAAAACCTACCCGTGTTCCTTCCGTTGCCTGTGTTGCCAGGGGCCTTGGTAACCCATTCGTACCTTCCTGCGACCCCGGCAGGTTCCAGCATACCTGCGATAGCTAAGTAGATAAAAAGATGTAGACACCGTGTGTATGAGTAGAAGAGAAAATATATTTATATATAAATATCTATAATCTCTCCCGTCTTCAATATATTTCTACAAGTTTTCATGTTATACACAATAAATCTTCATGATGTATAACATTTTAACTAAAATCTCCGTTTACGACAGAGCCTCTGCCCCACAAATACATTTTCTTAAGACGTCAAACCCCGCAAACCCTTTGAATATTAATTACATTATAATTCGATATTTCTACGACTGGAACCGTTGGCTGCAAAAAAAAAATGCGAACCGACATGTTCTCAACAAAGCAGACTTCGACAATGTTCCTCTAATCAGAATCCCTTAATGCTGTAGGTACGAGATTCAGACTGTGTTAAGGAGACGTTACGTGTGTTGGGATAACGCTGCGATTTGCTTTAAGCTTATGATTGGTTTTGTTGGCCAGTTGAAGGAAGAAAATTGATTAGACTTGTTCTTTTTTGGCTTCATCTGAGGAAAAAGGATGAAAGAATAACTTGTTTTTCAAAAATGAAATAATTGATTGAAGAGTAGTGGTGGCCTATTGGTAACTGCCTCGATTTACGAGTTTTAGGAATCTGATTTATATCATCACAACAGCTCTCAAAACGCTAAAGGTAATCATTGTGAGGAAACCAGCATGTCCTAGAAACAAAAATTCGAAGACATGTGACATTCACCAATCCGCACTGGTCCACGTGGTGGATTAAGTCCTACTTCGTTTCGCAGAGGGGAGACCGGTCTCCCAGCAGTGGGAACGTTATAGGCCGATTATGCTAAATAATTGACTTAGACAGTCATAACTTCATTGATACAAAATATCATAATTGAAATTTGAAATACTTCGACAAAAAGAATCACTCAACTTAAACAAAACGGTTTATTGTAAACCGCCCGTCGAGGCTCAGTTCCTGTTGAATTGAGTTGTTACTAACTTGTTTTCATCGATTTTATAAACCAAAACACATAATTTACATACCTTCTTTTATTTTTACCTGAGCAGAGGGGTAAACTTCTTTTATTTTATGCCAATTATCACACTCTGAGATTTATTTATTTATTCATTTAACTTCTAGTTATCACATTCAATAATGATGTGAAAAAACGCAGCTTTCTACTCCGCAATCAAGCTATCCCCTTAACGCCATCCTAAATGTCAAACCATAAATTTATTTCGAAAAAGTATCCTTATTGTAATTTATTGAATGCGAAATAAGTTAGGAGGCAAAAAGTCGTTGCGGCTGGTCGCAATTTGCAAACATTATGCATCACCCCGGCCCGCACGAATTTACGAGGCAAATCTTTTTTCTGTTGCTTTTTTCAACCCATTGTGTTACCTAATAAGCTGGAGAAAGGGCGAAGGGATTAATAAGTCCCCATTTAGTTTGCACAATAAGATCTTAAAATATATATTCTTTTGACTTTGGCGTTGGCCTTGAATTTAACCCTTTAGACGCCTGGCCAACGCCTACTTATCTTCATAAAAGTTTGATGAAATTGTTTACAATAAGAATACAAAGAACTTATTTTTATGCCCCAAATGAAGTCTTCGATTTATTTATTCTATTCTAAATATACATAGCTGTAGCTTCCCGGAGCACGTATTTTCTAACTAACAACTAACAGATTGATGATTTCAGCAGTTTTTGTCCAGAGTGTGAAGCCTCCGTAACTTTTCGCTTTGTGAAACTTGGTCGTTTGTATAACCCTACTTAACCCTTTCAACTCAGCTAAAACGCTTTGTAATAGGATTGTGTTACACGTCGATACTACATTCAGCCTCAAAAACGTCTAAGTCTACCATTTGTGTTTCATAATAGGAAGCTACACATTCATAATACTGTATGTGTGTGTGCTACACATTCATACAGTAGTATGAATGTGTAGCTTCAATTAAGTAAACAATGATTGTAATGTGTGTTGACAATTAAATTATTTCGAATTTACGGACCCAACTTACGAGTCGTGGTTTCGAACCCAGGCAGGCGTTTTACTTTATGTAAACAACTACTGCGTCCCGCGGTTTCACCCGCATAAGTCTCGATCCCGTGGGAATATCGGGATAAAAAGCAACCTATGTCCTCATCCAGATCATTTTCTACCCATGTGCCAAATTTCATTCAAATCCATTCAGCCGTTTTAACGTGAAAGCGTAACAAATAAACAAATGAACTGACTTTCGTATTTATAATTACGAGTATGTTAATTATTTCATCACCACTGCTTTCAAAACGGTGAAGGAAAACATCGTGAAGGTTTAACCGGCGTGTCCTAGAAGACATGTGACATCTACCAACCCGCACTGGGCCCGCGTGGTAGATTACAGCCCTCGAAAAGAGGAGGTCAGAGTCCCAGCACTGGGAATATTATAGACTGATTCTGCAAATAACCTGATTAAATATAACCCCTCCTGTCGCTTTTCCCACTCTAGTTATTAGACCAAGCTTCTTTCAGTAGTGGTAAAGTCTATAACTTGTCGCAATGACCTAAAACACGCATTTCAACCAACTGCCATGACGTATAAACCCACTCTCATTTCAGAAAATAAAGACAACATACGACCCGTCCATCTCCCTATCCAATTCTGGTCCAAATTGTATGAAAGCTCATAAAGTAAATGGACTAGCTCTCTAGGTCCTACCTATTTTATTACCTATAAACCTAAAACGTTTGACATCATTTGACAGGACGCTTCTAGGGCACTTTACTTAGGTTACATTACACCCTACGTGTAGCGCCACAAGTTTACTTTGGCGCGTGGCCAAAATTGGAACTAAAGCCGTCATTTTGTTTTTTCAATACATTTCTAGAGTAATTTCTCAATTTTGTTGATGTGTAAAATCTTTCCTCTCTCTTTCTGTAGGGACGGAAATGTGTAATAAGCTTGAGCATGGAATAATTTAGTACTTTTTAATAGCATGGAAGGAGTAAGTACTTTTTAATTGCATGGAATTAGTAAGTAGGTACTATATAGATTGTAAGTAGAGGGGGTCGAAATTTGACCAGTGGGCGACCACTAGTAATAATTCGAATAAATATTTCAGTATTTAGCGTTTTAAATTCAGAGGTTCATTTCTGTCGCTGCTCAGTTGCTTATTACCAAGGTGAGATGTCAGATGTTACACATCATATGCGACTACTGTGAGGCTCGATCGATTTTTTTTATTTATTTAAACCTTTTACCTGATATCATCTCTGGACGAGAAGCTGGAAGGAAGCGTGAGGTTATATTCGGTAGGAGCCTGACGTAAACCTCCGTTTTTCTCATAGGGACGGTGTCTATGAGGATTTCTCAACAGAAAAAAAGCGTACAACCGCTTGCGGATTGCGACAACATCGCAACGATTCGATGTGACGTCAGTCACTTCAGCAGCAAGATTACGCCCACCATTTAAGGTATTACTCTGCCAGCAAGGATTAGGCCACAAGACCTTACAATTCGGCACTATTAAATAAATAACTACCGAGTTGTATCCATTCCCCTTGGCTAAACACACGACCCTGGCTACAAACATTATATTATTAGTATTTCAACACAAACATACATACATATGGGCTTATAGTGATGTTTTCCGGCGCTACCCGGTAGTTTAAAAAGGCTTTACACATCAGTGGGCAGACCTCTATTATATAACCTCTGAACGACCGTCATTATGACTAATACGTGTATTTTGGTTTGTATGCAGTTTCTTCATACTTCTTTGGGTTCATTTTGTAAGTAAGGAACTTAATACAATTGTACGATTGCTAGTAGTAGAATGGTGATCGTAAAGAATCGGCCTATAAAAAAATTGCATCCCCACTTTACGTGCAAGTGAGGTACCCTACAAAAAATGTATTTTACTACTTTGTGGCATGATTAATATGTATACCCATGCCAAATTACAGCTGTCTAGTCCTAAGAGCTAAGCCGGGGGGGGGACAGAGAGACAGACTGACATGGCGAATTTATGGATTCCTTATTGACTACGCAACCCTAAAAAGGAAAAAAAATGATATATAAAAAATAACGATTAAGTATTGAAACACAAGAAAAAATGAACAACGTCTCTTATTTTCCTATTAATCTTCCAATAAACTTAATAAATTCCCGCTAACAAGCAATGAAATATTAAACAAAATTGTTGAAACAAAAAATCTTTAACGAATTTGTTGGAACAAGGGCACCTCTAAATCCGTTCTTTGCCCTTCGATATTAAAAAGAATACGTTGTAAACTGGAATCGAATGGACCAAAATATACGAGTTGACCCATAAACGAAATGGGATTCGTTCCCACGATTTTTAATTATTAGAAGAACGCATTCTATGCCACATTGTTATGTGGGAGGAACTGCCCATAAATTCCAGTCCGATAATTGTACCGATCCCTATTTGTAACCGATTAGTCGAATTTCTAAATCGATGTATCGATTTGGTGATACGAATCATTGAGGCGTGGCGGTCGTTTGAATTCCGAATAATTGGAATGAATTGGGAAATGTTCTTTATTTGAATTTCATAATATTGGCTTATGTAACTGTCATCGTCTGACATCCTAGAGATGTGCTTGTTATTGTGTGAGTAACTGTTATACAAATAGGTACTTACCGGATATTTAAACAATATCATGTTATATACTCATGTGATGGAGATAAGAACCTAACACCAGAAATACTAATATAACTAATACTTTTATACTCCGTTTTCTACTACTTCAGGATAACCTTCCTTTACCTTCGTATGTCATTTAGGTAAATATAGGAGTTGAGTAATTACTTACTAACAGTTGTGTTGCTAATCAAACATGAACCTTATTCACACAGATATTCACAGGTCTCCGAAAAACATTCAATATCTAACTTTGACTATTCTGATTGTATGTACTTATGTCACACATATTGTCGAAGTTAAAGTTTGGTTGTAATACTTTCTCTCTATAACTTTGTTGACAATGTGCCAGCGTGATATTTGAACCTAATTCCCTCAATTAACTGTTACAATACAGAGACCAGACGTAATGGTTATGCCCAATTGACTTGTGTTTAAGAGTAACGATTTGAATCCATGCGTACTTACAAGACATTGTATTTTCAATTGAGGAGGTTGGAGGTCTACCTCACCTTTTATTTTTCGTTCCTAAATTCCTTTCAATTTACATGTAAATAGATTCGTCATGTAAGACTGTATGATTCGCTTTAATACCAAGGACTAATCTACATAGAAATATATTTATTATATAAAAATTAATCCCTATTTCCCTTGGTCACGGAATTACACTAAAACGGCTGAACGGATTTGGATGAAATTTGGCACATGGGTAGACCATGACCTGAATTAGTACATAAGATAATTTTTATCCCGATATTCCCACGAAATCGAGAGTTATGTGTGTAAAACCGCGGGGTGCAGCTAGTTATCTATAAATATTCGTTCTGTGTTCGTAAATTTTCAGACACTCAATTACATATTTGTGGCTAAATATAAGTTTAATTATTGGTCATGAAAGCTTTATTATCGGTTTTCAAAAGCTACATGAAAATGTCAACAAACAAACACAAAGCTATGTTTGATTAAACTTTATAACTGCATCATATTGATACCCGGACCAAACCACCCTAAATAATAGGGAAGCAAACAATACGGTACCAAACAATCGAAACCGAATAATGAATATCGAATCAAATATCTCGATCATCGAACAATACTCTGTACCGATCCCAGATGGCATTTGGGCGCATTTAGCATTCCGTAATGAAAAGGCATGGGAAGCATGATCCAAGGTAATTGGATACCGGTTTTGGTTTTCATCAATATTGAGACTATTGTTCCGTCTGGAAATTGACGATAATATCGGATTGGAATCCGGGTTCGCTAAATTATATATAAATTATATATACATTTTTAAGGTATCTGTATTTGGACAAAGGGAAAAGGTTAGCGGTGCTATTCAAAATATTCCTTTGCTATGAAAAGGTTCTTTATAAAATTAGGTTGAGTTATTTTTATGTTCTAAGAATTCAGCCATACCTAAGGCTCAAATACCTCGTTATATTTTGCTAGAAGAATCTCTTAATTTACTGTCTGATTTTCGAACACAAAGAATGTAATTATTTACTGGTAATCTAATCTAACTGGTGAGCTAATCTAATCAACAAGACTCGGAAAAAATAATTTACATTAAAAAAATTACAGAAATTGTAAAATCTGAATTTTCTTAGGAAATACTATAGAAATAAAATATCATTCCACATCATAATAAATCTTGTAAAACATTACCATTACGCTCAACTTTTTAATTGTTTAATAACACAACGCAAACTAAGTATCGGTACCACACTTGCGTGTCACATCCCTACGCTAGGTTTCGACGTCGCGTCGCTCGTGTCCAACGAGCGAACAAAACTCCTATTGTCCTGTTAATAGCCCATCGATCTGTTAAGTCAACTATGACTGACTTTGTGGATATTTACACCGACCAACATAATTCCAGCTGAATGGAACCATTTTGATTTTATATTGAAAGTTACAAAGCGTGTCATATTTTGTATTGTCATTGAGTTTAATCGCTTTGTTTAGTGATTTATGTCATTTATTTAGCGTTAATAAATTGAATTTATATCTGACTAGCTGCGCCCCGCGGTTTCACCCGCATAAGTCTCGATATCGTGGGAATATTGAGATAAAAATTTTCTTTGTCCTAACGCAGGGCACGGTCTACCCATGTGCCAAACTTCATCTAAATCCGTACAATCGTTTTATTTATTTTTTAACAGTTTATGTACACACATATAAACAGACAAGAAGAAAGGAACAGAAAAATACAGGGTACAAAGGTGATGCTTATTTCTAAAGAAATCTCTTCCAGCATACCTGCGATAGGACAGTAGACAAAGAGACGTAGACACCGTGTGTCAAGAGTAGGAGAGAAAACAAAATATTCACTAATTTAAATATACAATAAGGGAATATCCTTACTTTTAAACATACTTCTAAAATAAAAATCACTAAAATACTTATATATAATTAATAGTATAAAATAATAAATACATAATATGCAACTATGGCAAAGTGGAAAGCGTAACAAACAAACAAACAAGCTAACTCACTTTCGCATTAATATTATTAGTTAGAACTAGCTTTTACCAGCGGCTTCGCACGCGTGGATGTCGGGAATTATCCCAAGAGAACGTCCTACCTGGATAAAAAGTATCCTATGTGTCCAGATCCATAATATAATCTATCTGTGTGCCTAATTTCATTAAAATCCTATTAGCAGCATAAAACTAATTAATGATTGAAATACTATTGAGAATCCATGCAAGCCTAGCACTTTTTTTTAGGTTACTGCTCAGTTAAAACCAGCTCACGCTTGCACTAATTATCGCAAAAAACAATATTGGTTGAAGGAGCATGGCTGTTCAATAGTTTACCGGAGGATATAAAAATGTGACAATATAAACACATTCAAACGCAGATTAAGGCATCACTACATTCGAAATAACATAAAACAGAATATGCTTATATAATGTCTCCAACACCCTAGAGGTAACCCCGTTGAACGCCAGACTCCAGATACCTAAGTTCTTATGCACCAATGGTGTATCACGCGACATTTCAGAAAAAAAAAATGCAAAATCTGTTTAGTTTGTGGTAGCGGAAAAAATATATGTTAACTTTGAACATATTTCTCAGAACTTGGTTGTAACCAAAACACGTTTTGAAAAAATAATCTCGATACAAAATAACGTTAAACTAACCTTTTACCTTGAATTCCAATCCAAAATATCTGTTAAAGTAGCAACATACTTTACGTATTTAATTATTAACAAAAACGTCTTATTTTAATGCAGAACTTAGTTGTTTTTTATTTTCGATTACTCAACTCAATTTTGAGTAAATAGATAATTGCTTCATATTTTGCAATAAATTACAAGCGTTGTGTCATCGCGCTTCTCTTTCTTTTCTATGCAGTGACAGTGACCGCGGTGTAGGTGTTGTTAGCGTCTTCAAGATCTTTATTTCTCATAAGAACTTAAAAATAACAGTTCGCCTATAATGATACTTAAGTGATAAATTATAACTTGTACTATTAACATTAGTTAAGACAAGCCTATTTTGGTCGTTTGCCTCTTCTCAGCGCCTTAAACCAAAATTGTGCACAAAGATACATCTTGAATTCATGCAAGCCTAGTACTTTTTGATAGGTTATTGCTCAGAAATTGTGCACAACGTGTCGTGAACATTCTTACTGTCTTGTATGCATGTAATGTAAAACATAACATAATATCACGCCTTGTTTCCCCGAAGGGTTGGGCAGAGTTGTACCTGTAGTACACCCACATTTCGCCAGTTACGTTTTAAGTCCCATGTAATAGGGGGCGGGGGTCCCATGTAATGTACATGTGAGTTTAATGAAAAACTACGTTAATTTAGCTTTGTATATCTTTTTAACTATGCTTCTCGTGTTTATCAGAACAAGCTGGACTCCCCTTTCATTATTTTTCAATTAAATCTAGCCTTATCTTTCCTATGCTTTGTTAACAATAAATAAAATAAGGAGCAATGGAGGACGGTCCTTCGCTATCCAGGATGTCAAAATATCCAGAGGAATAGCGAACCGATAAGGATCGAGCGGGGCATATTTCAGGGCGATAGTTTGAGTCCGCTTTGGTTCTGCTTAGCCTTGAATCCTCTAAGCACGCTGCTGGAGGATTCAGGTCTAGGCTATAGGTTGAGGAGAGGTGGTCAGGTAATATCTCACTTCCTCTACATGGATGACCTAAAACTCTTTGCCTCCAATAATTTGCAACTGATGGAGCTACTGAAAATAACTGAAACTTTCAGTAGCGCCATCAGGATGGAATTTGGAGTGGATAAATGTGCGGTCATGCATGTAAAGCGAGGGGAGATTGTGGAATCCGTGGGAATCCAACTCTCGGATTCCATAAACCTTAGAGCCCTCTCCGCATCCGAAACCTACAAGTATTTGGGTATGTCGGAAGCGTTGGGCATCAATGTTACTGACATGAAGCAATCGTTGAAGCAGCGCTTTTTTGACCGCCTGAAGAAAGTATTTAATAGTCTATCAGGCGGAAACAAGGTGCGCGCCTTCAACGGTTGGGTCATGCCCGTTTTGATGTACTCTTTTGGCATACTCAAATGGACTCAAACCGAACTCGACGCCTTGGATCGGAGGGTCCGTACGCTGTTGACTGCATATCGAATGCATCACCCACGGTCATCGGTAATGAGACTGTATATCCCGCGAAAGTGTGGAGGTCGAGGCTTTTTAAACGCTAAGACCCTCCACAATCACGAGGTATGCAGTCTCAGGGAATATTTCCTAGAAGCCGACGTGGGGATGCATCGAGATGTGGTCGCGGTGGACAAGGGCCTCACCCCACTCTCCTTGGCTAAAGAGAACTGGCGCAAGCTTGTAGTGCTTGACACTAACGATCGCAGGGAGGTATGGCAGAGTAAGGAGCTTCACGGACGCTTTTTCCGGGCCCTACATGAATCCGATGTAGATTTCCAAGCGTCCGTAGCCTCGCTTCGTTTCGGTGACCTCTTTGGGGAAACCGAAGGTTTTGTCTGTGCAATTATGGACGAAGTTATCATGACGAAGAATTACCGGAGATTTATTGTGAAGGACGGCACGGTTGACATGTGTCGGGCATGCCACCGTCCGGGAGAATCAATCCGACACATTATCTCCGGGTGTTCTCGTCTAGCTAACGAAGATTATTTGCATAGACACAACCTTGTAGCCAGGATTATCCATCAGCAACTTGCTCTTAAATACAGCCTTTTAGAATCTGAAGTGCCGTACTACAGGTATGTGCCAGACCCAGTTCTCGACAATGGAAATATCACTTTGTACTGGGATCGATCCATCATCAGTGACAGGACTATTGTTGCCAATAAGCCTGACATAGTGGTGGTGGATCGAACAGAGCGGCGCGCAATGATTGTTGACATAACAGTCCCTCATGACGGGAATCTCGTGAAAGCCGAGAAAGATAAACAGATCAAGTATCTTGACTTGGCTCGCGAGGTTGTCGACATGTGGGATGTGGATTCAGCAATCATTGTGCCGATAGTCATATCAGCCAATGGCTTAATTGCCAAGAGCCTCGACCAACACCTAAGAAGGCTCACGTTGGACGGCTGGATTAAGGGCTTGATTCAGAAAGCGGTACTTCTGGACACGGCCCGCATTGTTAGGAGGTTCCTCTCCCTGGAGCCCTGACCGCCGGTAGCTTGGACCCTGTTCCCGATACCGGTGGGCCACCATTTTTTTATATTTTTAAATGTTTTTATATATTTTTGTATATTCTAATATTTAAAAATATAATTATATTGTGTAAATAATGAAATAAAAGAAAATAAAATAACATTTCCTGTATTAAGTACTTTCTAAATAAAAATGGTGATTTAAACCGAAAAAAACTATATACAGCGTTAATTTCCTTACATAAATTACAAGTTATAATTATCATCTGGATGGAACATTTTGATAATTGTTATTATTTCAAAGCCAGCAAAACAACGTATAGTATGCGTCAAACTTAATGGCGGCTCTGAAGTGCGCTACTTGCTGCGCACTACCCCACCCCTCACCCCCGCTGGCACATGAATTCGTTACTGCGCACAGACTCGCCTCATGTTCCGAGCCGCCATAAAGTTTGAATCGGGCTGTACACATAAGTTCTAAGGATGGACATAGTTTACTGGGTCAAAAGGTAAAGAAAGGAGATCCATCTTTTCCTATTTAATGAAAAAGTTCCAGGTAGTTGGACTGGGAAGGTATATCTATTGTGCCCTTACCAAAAATACAAGTATCATTCTCATTCGTTACCAAAGGACGGTGACCAAACTATGTATATTTTTGTCTGTATCAAAAGCGTATTATTCATTGTAAGTGATCTGAAACTGTAAAGTAAAGAATTCAGGACAATAGTCAGTAGTTTCTTTCTGGAATAATCGAATTCACTCAAGGTCTGATTCATATGTCTTCTAAATCCACAGATGGACTAAGAGATAAAAATTAATTACTCTAAAGGTCTCCATCACTATTACGAAAGCTCACCTAGTAGCTCCTGTTCAAGTTTTTTTTCCTCAAATTAAGGGAAAAAAACCGGCCAAGTGCGTGTCGGACCACGCACAATGAAGGGTTCCGTATTGGGTAGTTAGGATGAATTTATCCCAAAAACAAACTCAACATTGTAGTTGAAAAACATGCTCTCCCATACATCGATATATGCCACGGTCAATTACAATGAATACTCGTTAATTTGTAAAGCCCACTTAGCTGTGATAGTTTTCCTTTTAATTTCATTAGATGTACTACTGCCATGAATTTTCTCACATCTCCATAAACAACCATTTAGCTTGACTCTAACAAAAATGAGCAACTTTAATGCTTAATATTACGCAGACGGATCCTTGAATCGAAAAGTGGTGTTCAGACCCGCAATATTTTTGAATGACCTATCCAACGATACCCCAGACGAGAAAATAAAATATCATCCCCACATTACGAGAAAAGGCTGTACCCTAAAAAAAGAATTTTGTAGATTTTATTTTAGCACTTTGTCGGCGTGATTAATATGTATACCTATGCCAAATTACAACTTTCTAGTACTATGCGTATCTGCGCTACAGCGGGGACAGACAAACAGACAGACGGACTCTCATATAAACCGAACAACTAACAGATCCCGGAGTAGCGCAGTAATGTTATGTTTATTCAAATAGACACTTATACCAATTTACAAAAAAACTTCCCTATAGAAAGGTTTCTTAAAGGGGTGTCTGCCAAGTCGGTTTTACCCTTTTTACCACCATAGAGGAAGGGTAAGAAGGCTCAAGCAAAAAATTGTAATAAGGTATGTTGGGGAAATTTCAGCGCTGGGATAAGACCGTACGAATAAAACTCTGCGGCATATTATTCTGGCTCGACGGTCGGGATAGAATAAAATGGTGCAGAACAAAAAACCGGTATTCTTTCTTTCCTTCTTACATGTACAAAACATTTAGGGAAGTCGATTCATTTGTAATTCTACAAGTCTGTCACACCTGGGGTAAATCCGAACGCATATGATCCTATTTACCCTACATTGGTTCTACTTTGATCGCGTTAACTGCCTTGACCTGAGACATTATGAGCCAATAGTTAGGATAAGATCAAAAGCCCGAAAAAATGACAACCAGTCTAACCATGAAGTCAAGATCCCTCGCGCCTCGAACCCGAACCCGAACCCGAACCTTATTGCGTTATAATAGAGTTGCAAACCGCGTGGCTACTGACACCTATTCGGTGTCAGTGGGGACTGAAGGATTCGGGAGTGCGTCTCCTATTCGGAGACAACGGGGACTTACCGGTCAACTCGGTTTTGGAAGTCAAGATAGGCAGTCGCTCCATGTACACAATACTGGTATTTGGCTGCATTCGGTTGGACTGGTAGCCGACCCCAACATAGTCTGGAAAAGGCTAAGATGATGATGAGGTTAAGTTCTTAATCTATACAGATAAATGAAATTGGAGTGTCTCTTTGTAATATTAAAATAACCGCTTTTTACTAAATGCATATGGAATACATCCATATGCAAAAAAATATTATTAATTTATATGCAAAAATATTTTGGTATTACCGTGTGTATACACGGTAATACCAAAATATTTTTTTTTACAATTTTTGTCTGTCTGTCTGTCTGTCTGTATGTTCCGGCTTATCTCTGAAACGGCTGGACCCATTTTGACGGGACTTTTACTGGCAGATAGCTGATGTCATAAGGAGTAACTTAGGCTAATTTTATTTTAGAATTTTTATTTATCTTTATATATTATCTGTACAAAAAAATAAAATTGAAGTGTCTGTTTGTAATGCCAAAATAACAACTTTTTATTAGATGCATATGCAAGTATATACGGTACTTATAACAAAACAGCAATTTTAATTTTTTTGTTTGTCGGTCTGTCTGTTTGTTCCGGCTAATATCCGAAAACACTGGACCGATTTTGACGGGACTTTCACTGGCAGATAGCTGATGTTATAAGTAGTAACGTTGGCTATTTTTAGAAAAAGTCACGCGGGCAAAGTTGCGAGCAACAGCTAGTGTAATATAAACCTACGGCTGACTAAATTATACGATACAAATACTTATATATACGACTTAAAACGTCTGATTAGTCTTCTCATTTTCTCACCATTTTCTAGACCAATTGACGTCAAAATATAACATGTTCTTGTTGTTAATATCTACTACTTTTTCAAAATCAAAAATATCTAGTATTTTGAGAAGTTCGCTCTTATTCGTTAAGTTTTTGTACTAAGCTAAAGGCAAAGAGGTATCCAAAAAAAAAGCTGTTTTTCCAAGCAATGATAGATAATTCGACTGAGTTGCTGACTACCGCTTAACTAAAAGTTTTTCTTAAGCTTCGCATCCGGTTCTCAACCTTTAAATATTTAGCGCATATTTGATTTAAATTGATGAATATGATAATGCGCAGTGTTGCCATAAAACAAAAAAATTGATGGTATTTTTTGTTTTATGGCAACACTGCGCATATATTATTGTTTCTGGAAACACCGTAAAGTAATCAAAATCCGACTTTTATGGCCGCCATTTTGACAAACTGGCGCGTGCTGTCAGACATTTTATTATGTAAACTACATAAATTATTTTTTGAAAAGTAATCAAAGAAACATGTGATTTTTTTTTTTAACGCATACTTAAGACGCTGACAACACCTAAACCGCGGTCACTGTCAAATTCCATAGAAAAGAAAGAGAAGCACGATGACACAATGCTTGTAATTTATTGCAAAATATGAAGTAATTATCTATTTACTCAAAATTGAGTTGAATAATCAAAAATAAAAAACAACCAAGTTCTGCATTCAAATAAGACGTTCTTGTTTATTAATTAAATACGTAACGTATGTTGATATTTAATAGAGATATTTTGGATTAGAACTCAAAGTAAGAGGTTAGTTTAACGTTAGTTTGTATCGAGACTTTTTTTTTTTTTTTTTAAGAACGTTGCCCCACACTAGGAATTTCTTCCTGTATCGTGGGTGCGTTTACAAACATAGAAACTCACAAACACAAACACCCAGACCCGGAACAATTACTTGCAGATCATACAAATATTTGTTCCGTGCGGGGATCGAACCCGCGACACGCTGCGCAGCAGTCGATCGCTCAGCCATTACGCCAACCGTGTCGCCAAACGTGTTTTGGTAACAACCAAGTTCTGGGAAATATGTTCAAAATTAACATATATTTTTTCCGTTACCACAAACTATACAGATTCGGCAATTTTTTTTCTTAAGCGAAGCCTATTTTATTCAATTGGGTCTTGTCAGCGCCTTAACGATTTATGTTTTGTAATTGTTTCGTTAAATTGCTGGTTTTTATGCATATTTGTAAATTTCACCTGGATCACATTTTTAGAAATTATTTTTTTGTTTTATTTTATCATACAACTCTTGTAGTTTGTCAAAACAACAGACTTGGAATTGAAAGTCAAAACTGAAAATAAGTACAATTACAATTTTAAATAATACACTCAGACTCAATAAAATTAGACACTATTGTATTATTTTCTTTATTACAATTCTTAGACGGTGCTCAAAACATCGATCTCATTTGGACAGCATTTAAAAATAATACGTTTAAATTCTTGAAATATTTTCAATAAGAATTGCTGAAGAAGTTTTAGAAAAATTATCTTTAGTCTCTGTGAATCCTTATTTTAATCTTCAAATATTTTTATATCTTCGGCCTTAAGATATTTAAATGAAGGAGGTATTCTAGACCAGAGGAGTAATTGCATAACACACAAGCAATTGCAAAGCCTTTAATTTTGGCTACTCGACATGACGTGATTTACGTTGTCGAGTAGACGAATTTTTCAAACATATGAAGCAGTGGATAAGGAATTTCCTTCAAAATACTTCTATTTTGAAAGAAAGTGTGATACGCAATTGGGGTGCAAGCATGCTGACCTTCAGTTCGCTAGTATTGAAAGTTATTAAATATGGAGGCCTTGGCAGAGAGTACAACTTTGTGTCCTTTGGCGTCGAGACCCTCGGTCCGTGGGGTCCCAGTGCGCATAAGTTATTTGCGGAAATAGCCAAACGTCTAGTTGATGTAACTGGTGACCGAAAAGCTGGCGGCTTTCTCGCACAACGCATCAGCATTGCAATTCAGCGAGGAAATGCCGCCAGCATCCTCGGTACAATGCCCCGAGGGCCTCTTTTAGGCTTAACTTAGTTTTAATTTAATTTAGTTAATGTTAATAATCTTGTAGTTCGCTAGTATTAGTTGTGACATATATGAGACTACATAATATTGTAAGAAGGGGAAATAAAATTGTTCACGTCTGGCCAAAAACATAATTTTATTGGCATACAACTGCCAATGCATTATGGCCTGGAGGGGCTTATGGCTAAGTAATAACAGCCGCACGCGTCGATCGATCAGGTTAATCTACGCTTGCCACGGTTGGTCTGTGGATGGGTGACCATCTTTACATACCAAGACCCCGCCGTGCCTCAGAAAGCACGTTAAGCCGTTGGTCCCGGCTGTCATTTGTAGATCTTTACAGTCATTACGGGTCGTCAGAAGCCCGAAAGTCTGACAACCAGTCTTACCAAGGGGTATCGTGTTACCCAGTAACTGGGTTGTGGAGGTCAGATAGGCAGTCGCTCCATGTAAAATAGTGGTATTCAGCTGCATCCGGGTAGACTTAGAGCCGACCCCAACATATTTGGAAAAAGGCTAGGCAGAGGATGAATGCATTATGGCCTGTCTTTACAGCCACAACATACCCACTGGGGTAGGCAGAAACTTCAAAATCAAAATATTTTTATTTCACATAAACCTACATGGGCACTTATGAAACGTCAGAAGCTAGGTGCACGGTTCCACTTGGTCGTTTCCTATGGAGAAGAGCCGGCAAGAAACTCCACGGTTCGCGGGAAGGTACTTATGGGTCACCGAGGCCCCCGCAACACAGGCAACAGAAAGGAAGAAAGGAATACGGGTGGGTTTTAGTCAGTAAGAGTCTGACACACCCTCCCGCTCCGCCCAGAGCTTGAGAAGTTATTTGATGATTTCCCATCAAAAAAAAAAAGAAAAAAAAAGGTTACTCTTTTAAAAAATAATTGGCTTTTACAATGTTTTCAAATTACACAAATTAGGTATGGGAGGACAGTGTAGGCCTGTCGAGAAGTACTTAACAAAAAAAAGAGAAAAGAAAACGGTCTACAAAAGATCTAGTCTATTAAGCCTACAACGTTCTCACATTCACAACGTACACAAGAATCCATGTAAAATAATATTAAAAATATTAAGTCTGAAATATAAATTGTAGGTACATAATGTCAAATAGTGAAAATATAATGTCAAAAAAGTATGTCCAACTTGAAGACCACGATGTGGATTCTGCCACAGCACGTCGTGCTACGATCCAAATATATTCTTTTTGCTACGACCAACTTTATAATTTCATGTTCAGCCGTTGCAAGAGTAATTTTATGTATTTTATTAATTACATACATAATGGCTGACCGTTAGTCTAGTGATTGCAAGCGCTGCTGCTTGCTTGTCCTGGATTCGATTCCCAGGATCCCAGGTCTTTCTTTCTTGCCGGTCAGGCACACTTTGCCTAACCGGAATTTTTTTATATATATATATATATATATTTAATTTATTTATATTTATTATTGGGTTTTTCCATTAGAAATGTCTCAGCAGCCCGGAGTCTAGATTTGTGCCCGGATGATGGCAATAAGCTTGCAATGTCCCTATTACATGGACTTAAACATAACTGGCAAATGTGGGTGTAACTACTACTACAGGTACATCTCTGCCTAACCCCTAGCGGATCACAGGCGATGTTATGTTATGTTTAAAGCATACACAACCATTTCCGTGATAATCCACACTCATCATACCAATTAGCTTTGAGCTTCCATTCCATAAAAAGTACAGTCGTGACAAAAAGTGTGTGTCAAACAAATAAAAAACACGGTAGATTCACGCTGCTAATTGGAGCCCCTTTCAATTTTACGCCTCCAAGCGGGACATGTGATGCCAAAGAAATCATAATAAAATAGTAAAACAAAGTGTCACTTTGTAAAGAACATGAAAGAAATAAGCATCACCTTTGTACGTATTTTTCTGTTATTTTATTCTTGTCTGTTTATATATGTGTGTACATAAATGGTTAAATAAATAAATGAATAAAGGTGTTTGTGTTTTTAACGCTAGAGTAATTAACAATATAGGGCAGACATGACAAGTCTTCAGAGACAAGACAAATTATAAAGCAAAATAATAAAAGTATTTAAAGATGTGTTATGTACAGAAAATAACTAATTAACGTTTTATTTTTTTTTATTGTCACCACAGTTCACAACAACTGTCATAAAACTACATGAAAATAGCCATAAATATCATCCTTACTCAAACGAAAGAAAACACAAACCGTCAAACCAGAATAGGCCACTCAAACAGTCTATTTCTAACCTTAAAAAACGATACGACTTAAACTATTATCCATCTTTTACACAGACGCGCGTACTTCGAGCGTTTTGTTTCAGTTAACTGCTCTAATAAGCGCATACGCAGACAGTCAGTCTCTTTGATCTATACGAATAGACATTTCCGATATTATGCTAAAGAAATGAAATGGGTGGTAAAGCTTTTTTTAGGAACTTTTCCTACTGTCTGGCGGAAGGAAGGTGTTATTTGCATAAACACTGTTGTTGGTGATGTTACTTTTATTGTGTAATCCCTCGTAACCACGGGCGATTTTTTCCAGCGGCGATTTTTTATTTCTAACGCACGTCACGTGAAAGTCCAACAGTGTATGTTTTTGATGCGCTGGGATGCACCTTGGGATTCTCAATGCTCGGCTTAACACAAAGAGTTGAAAATCCAGTGTGCGATAAAAAATAGTCGCGGGAAAAATCGCCCGTCGGTACGAGGCCTTATAGATATCTACGTTGGTGGATTCTGCCCGGTTCCGATGATATATTGGAAGAATCTCGCATTCTTCTACCTATTCATAGTATTAATTAATATTCTGAGTTATCCAGCATTTCTAATCTAACGCTGAAGAGTTTGCCAGGTTAATTTAATTACTTCGGAGTTTTTCAATCTACAAGTTTCTTTGAGAATTGTCTTATGGCATTTATTTCATGTAAGATTTACAATCCATCTCTAAACCAATTCCAAGTAACTTGGGACAATGGCTAACAGAAAAAGTAAGGTTTACTATCAGTTTTCGATCATGAGTACAAAACATTAGCATTTATATCTACCCGCGACTTCGTCCGTGTTAAATTTTTTGTTAGAGTCTCGCCCCGTCGCATCACATCGCCAGCCCGCGCTTTATCTACTTAGTTTTCGCTTAGCGTTTTATCTGATTTTTTTTCTTTTTACTCAGTTCCTGAAAGTCGTAGCGTGACGTTAAACAGCCTATAATCTTCCTCAATAATTGGGCTATCAAATGCATAAATTATATTTCAAATCCGAATGGTAGTTCCAGAGATTAGAGCGTTCAATAAAACAAACAAAAAACAAACTCGTCAGCTTTATTATTAGTATAAAAAGAAAAAAAACAGGAAGAAAAATAAGTTTACTTTCACAAAAACACGTGCATACAAAAATATATTGACCTCGAGTAATACATTAACAGAAAAATAAAACAAAATAGATCTACATATTCACGAGCACAAAACTAAAATAGTCGGCAGTTGCACGTCATGAATCTAACAAGAAAGCTTTCAGTCAGCATGATGCTGTGCCACCCACAGCACGGCGATGATTTTAAGTGACAACCCAAAAAAGACGTAGGTAAGGGGAATTCAAATCAAAATTCAAATTCATATACAAGGTGTTGTTTTGAACCTGCAAAACATTTCAGGAGGTTGTTATGAAACTCGTAAATAATCGTATAACAATACGATACCAAGTCAATAATCAATAATACTTTTTATTTTAGATTTTTAAATTTTATCTTTTCTTTTTATTTTCTTTTTTTATTTTTTTTTTTTCAATTTTTTTTTTGTATATTTTTTTTTTTTGTTGATTCGGCTCGAGAATCACTAACATAATTACCTCCTAAAATGACACCTTGTATTTATTTTTCTATTCACAAACAATGATCTAATAAACATATAAAACAAGCTTAAAACCTACGTGAAAAAGATTTTGAGAGACTGGTGTCTGCACTAGGAAAACCTGTATAGCAGATCACCAGGGTCCCATCAAATGTGAATAATAACAAAAACCTAAAAACCAAATCAAAGTGAAAAACTATAAAACACAATAATAGAGAAGTGGAAACATGCGAGAAATATTATGAGTGGGGAAATTATTAGCGAGACGGACGATTTTGGATGAGTCAGTAATTCCTCATTTGCTTTATAATTTTGTTGTACGTAAATGGGTAACAAAATAATATAAATAGTACTTAGAAGATACAACCAATGATATAGTTTATATAGAGGTATAGATTGATATTAGACTATACAATATAATATAAGAATCATGATGTTTTGTCGAATCGTAAAAAGCATGCGAAGCAGGGGGTCTACTCTCTAAGTCCGTTAACGAAAATACGTACGAAAGTAGTTGATCCGTCAAAACAAGTGAAAAATTCAATTTTTGGAACGAGCACAATTACATTGCAAGTACGCAACTGTCAAATCGTGTTGTCATTCATTCTCAGTTCGGATTCCGAAGTAATTGTATGTCCGTAGGTGATGCGAAGTAGGAAACGCCCGTAACTAGGACCGAAACTACGGATTTAGTGATTAGGGAGTAGACGCCCATGAGCGGGTTCCTAATCTATATATCTATCTATTTATTTTATATATAAAAATTAATCCCTATTTCCCTTGGTCACGGCATCACGCTAAAACGGCCGAACTGATTTGGATGAAATTTGACACATGTGTAGACTATGGCCTGAATTAGCACATAGGATACTTTTTATCCCGATATTCCCACGGAATCGAGACTTATGCGGGTGAATCCGCGGGGTGCAGCTAGTTCGCAATAAAATTAACATTTTTTTTTAAACATCCTCATTCTTGTAAGAACAACTACTCTCGCAACATCACATTCTCCGTTAGAAGTCGATGAGCATCCGGAAACACAATAAATCCTCCGATTCACATCTAATGTGACAGATTCGTGATGTCCAAGAGGTACTCGTATTTCCATAAAAACTGGCTCCTAGACGCCATATGCTTCTACAATTATATACCTACTGGAACTGGTTAACTGCTTATTATGGTAATGTAGGCAAACGGCTTGACATATCATGCTGCGTTTCTGCAATTATTTGTTATCTTTATTTTGTAGTAGATTTAGAGCAGAAAGAAAACTTGGTTAAATTGAACACGATTATTAGGAAATCCCGTAGTCTAAGTAAAATATTCTTATTATCAAAATTAAATGATCAGTGTGCGATTTTCAAGGACCCCAAAAAGAGGACTCCAGGAAGCTAAAAATTGAGTATGCAGCTAATAAGCTTCGACCTTAATGTTTTTACCTTGAAGAAACATTATTTCCTAGATGTAGCCAATCATGTTTCTCATGCAACAATTCTTACGAAACCTGTAAATATTAAGCTTTCATCTCTGATGAACTTACAATCAAATCAATTCGCATAACGTTTGATTTCACCCCCTGTGCGCACGCACATTGATGTGAATGGAAATACCCTAGAAAGACATATATACCTTCACATAATCAGCCTATAATGTTCCCACTACTGGGACACAGGTCTACTCTCAGTGAGAGAGAGTGGGCCGTAATCCACCACGCGGGCCCAGGGCGGTTTGGTAGATGTCACATGCTTTCGAATTTTTGGTTCTAGGACATGCGGTTTCCTCACGATGTTTTCCTTCACCGTTTTGAGAGCAATGGTATTGAATTTTCACAAAGTTAAGCGCCTGCTTGGGGTTCGAACTCACGACCTACAAACTCGTAAGTCGCGGTTGCTACCACTGGGCCACCACTGCTCCATAGTGACCTTATTTGTGATGTTCTTCAGAATGGTCAGGTGCATAGTGTTAAAATGTCAAAATTAAACACATTGCTGATAGGGTTACGCTATGTAAGGATTGGAGCCGGTGGCGTTCTGTAGTTTCTGCCTACCCCGATGGGCGTGAGTTTATGTATGTGTATGTAACTTAACTAACAACTTTCTTCTTTTGTCCGCAGGTACAAGTGAAGTGTTACACCTACATGTCAAAAAAGTCCTCTCAACGATAACAGTGTTAGTGTTCATGTGGGGTGCCAGTAGTTGATCGCACTGGCGTGGTACGGGCCCGGCGGGGGCGCGATGCAGGCGGGAGGGGGGTGGTTCCTACCCTGGACCATGGGCCTGCAGAAGTTTGCAGTAGCCCTGCCCATGGGTGGGGTGGTACCACTGGTACCGCCACTCCTGGCTGCAATGCCACAGGCCCCTCCTCCGCTGAGGCTGATCGCGCCGACTCAGTTGCAGCATCAGCAGCCTAGCAGAAAGGTACGGGTTTTTATAATTATAGAAGGTAGAACGTGTAGGTTTCCAATTTCCAGAAACTACAGTTCAGTAGAAATACTTATAATATGTTAAAGCAATAGAATTCGCAGCTTCTTAAAACAAACTACATCATATTCAACCGTTTTATGTTGCTAAGATCATTCCCGCTAGGGATCGTAATAGTGTTATTCAACACCCTTCAATGTTGAAAACTAGTTGTTAGTAGAGGCAATTAGCCAAATATAATAACGGAAGAAACAAAACATTAAATAGCTTGGATGACAAACGATGACTTCCGATACTAAGCTACTTACTTAGGTTAAAAGTCATCTCATCTTGGTTAATACCAGGATTAAGAGCTACAACGTCAAAGTTAAATAATTTATTTGAAGTAGGACATTAAAAGGCACTTTTGAACGTCAAAATTTACAAGCCAATATAATTGATTCTAGGCCCTTCTAAAAACGTCTATAAAAAACTCTATATTAAAAACTCTATAAGTTCATCATCATCATTCATCATTCCAGCCGAAAGACTGCTGGACATAGGCCCGCCACTTCGACCGGTTTTGTGCTTCCCGCATCCAGCGGATTCCTGTGGCCTTCACAAGGTCATCGGTCCACCTTGTAGGATGCCTTCCAACGCTACGTCTTCCGGTACGCGGTCGCCACTCCAGAATCTTTCGGCCCCATCGGCCATCTGTTCTGCGAGCAATGTGCCCTGCCCGCTGCCACTTAAGTTTGCCAATTCTTCGGGCTATGTCGGTAACCTTGGTTCGCCTGCGGCTTCATTTCTGATTCGATCACGTAGGGAAACTCCAAGCATAGCCCTCTATAAGTTACTCTTTTCATTTTTTTTTACAATATTTCGTATACTATATGTGCTACCTAAGTTCATTAAAAAACTTAACGTTAAGCAGTTTGCATCCTAACCATCTTTATCCTTAACTTCATCGTTTCAACGATACCGCTTTGCTCAAGTCTAACAGGCTCCTTGTGCCGATCAATTTGTTGCCGTAGATTCCCTCATTGGGTCTGATTGATTCGATTTAGTGACTTGCGATTTGTTGAAAACGTATTAGCAGTTAGGGCTAAACGATTGCTGTCATTACTCAAGTGTTCAGTGTTATTTTCTTTAAGCTTTTATTGGGATTCTAAATTGTACAATAACAGTTAGAGTTAGGCTGTCTTAGTGGTTGCTGTACTGTTTTCTTTTTTCCTGGAGTCCAAGTCTGCTAAAGCAATTTTGTCAGGATGGCCGATCTGTGGCACTGTAATGATTGATTTTGACAGTTTTGGGAATCTGTTGCACTAATTGAGAGATCTCATTATGGTTTTATCCTTTTTATGATCTCCTACTATTTTGTCATTTATTTTGACCACACGCCATTATGAATTTAGGATTTTTTGGTACAATGGTAATGGCGTTGTCTTAGTATGGTTGTCATAATGTCCAATAATTGAAAATAGCAGACTGACAGACATTAGATAACATAGTGCAAGCTTTGAGCATTTTACCAGTATTTCCCTTAACTTCTCCACATAAGCTTATTATGGTTGTGAGAAGAATGCCTTCACGGCGTCTAACTTTTTAACCGATGAGATATTGCCGCTTATTCTTATATTATAAGAATCGAGGGACAAGAAACTATTTCAATTCAAGATATTATCTTGATTTGAAATAGTTTCTTGTTCATCTCTCTGCTAGCTTATGTAAAGTCTGCTAGATTTAACAATGATATTCCTGCCCTCTTCAGCAGACAGTCTTTCATTTCATGTATTCATGAATAGATTTTGAATATGAGAGAGAACCGAGAAATAATTCTGTCTTCGTTGATCTTCTGATTCGGGATAAGTGAGCTCGATTATTGTTTGCAATCCAATAGTTGGCAACAGATATATTTTTATTCGTTTTATTCTGGTATTGTTCACATAAGCCAAAATTACTCGTTATGAGTATTACCTTGTTGTAAATTGTCACATTTTAAGGTTTCGACCTTTAGGAAACGGGATCTTTCCACGACCTCATTCCACCGGCCCCCTTCTATTATCGGTCATCTAGGCGCACTTCAGGTTACCATCCCTTCCTGGTAGCTATCCCACCAACTCGGACTAAGCGTTTCCAAACTTCTTTTATAATGCGCACAGCAAAGGAATGGAACTCTCTGCCTGCGTCTGTGTTTCCGAACGCATATAACCCTAATCTCTTCAAAGTGAGAGTGAACAGGCTTCTTCTGGGTAAGCTCGCTCCATCGTCGACTTTGTTTCTGTCGCCTCTGACATAGACTAAGGTCAAGAGCAAACCCATCACAAATAAAAAAAAAAAAAAAATCTTTATAACATCACTTTTCTGTTTAGCATAATCAGCCTATTATGTTCCCTGCTGGGTCACAGACCTCCTCTCTGTGAGAGGGATTGTGACGTAATCCACCACGCGTTCCCAGTGCGGGTTGGTGGATGTAACATGTCTTCGAATTTTCGGGTCTAGGACATGCCGGTTTCTCACGATGTTTTCCTGCACCGGTTTGAGAGCGGCACTTTTTTGTATAATGTTGTTTCTAAAGCTAAAATTTTGTTTTTAATAGATTACGAGCCATATTTTACAGGCAAATGGTAGTGGTTTACGATACTGTTATAATTGTTCACTTACTATCCAACCTAATTTTTATTCGAAAAATTTTAATAGAAAATAATGCCTGGATGGATTTGGGGAAGGCTTTTGTTTAGCAGTAGGACAGAGTATGCTAACTAAAAAAATAATTTAATTATTTTAATCATATAGTATACGTATAGTGCAGATGAATGTCGATGGCTATAAGAGTAGGGGAAGACCAAAGAAAAGATGAATGGACTGTGTGAAAGATGTGTGCCTAGAAACGGGGTTACTACCGAGATGACAACTAATAGAGAAGTATGGAAGAAAGGGACATGTTGCGCCGACCACAAATACATAAATTGGGATAGGGCAGGAGAATTGATAATGATGATATAGTGCAGATTATTTTTTTCTTTGACACTATGTCATTTAGTTGTATAGACAAGGAGCTAGCGCAGGTTTAGTATTTACTGTACTGCTTTTTGCTGTGCTGCCGTTTCACAGACTGCTGGTCTGTGATCGGAACTTTGATTGTGTAAGAGTTTTATGCCAATCCTTATTACACTGGTCCAATTGCATCGGTGTTCATAAGACGACTAAGCCACGATGACGTTACAGAATGTTATCAGTCTACAGTCTATGTGCAACAGCTTAATAGAAAAGAAAAATACGTCTCCTGACAAGGGTCTGGTATAAATTATTAAAGGTAATTTAGATCTGGATCACCTGGACTGGAATATTGGACCTTCGACGGACAATGGATGTTTATATAAACATAAATTTTGGAGGAGGTCGAGAATTTTGTCTTTGCCTTTGGCCAAGATATAGTCATTATGGTCTCTGAACACATCTTAATTGGGATAGACTATCGTTTCTTTAACAAATGTACGTTAGTTAGGGTGCATTGGTACTATGGGAGTAAAAGATAAATAAAAAGACAATTTTATAATAAATAAAAGACAACAATAAATAAAAACCGTAATTATGTACAATAAGACGCTCGAACATCACTTGTCCCCATGACATAGACTATTGTCTATGGTATGATAAGCGAAGGGACAATATACGAGTGTGTGTGTGTGCGTGCGAGTATCGTATAAGGAACTTCCAACCACACTTCTTTTTTGTTTTTTTTTTTATGAACTGATAGTATAATAAAATTGTCGTTTAGTCTCACTATCCGTTTAACGGTATCTTTAGCTATATTCTTAAGTATAGGCTATAATCCAGGACTAAACTATTTACGAGCCTTCTATCACTTATCCGCACTTCTTTCACATTTACAAGCGAAGCAAAATGTACAGTATTATGTTTGCAGTTTTTATTCATGAATATATATGGTTGGAGGTACACATGTACGACAAACAAGTGACTGGTTGAATGAATAAAAAAATGGACATTGGTAATGGCGTGTATTTAAGCGAACCCCAAATAATTCCATTTTGGTTTTCTAACATTTTTGTTGAATACTCTAATATAATGAATGCGCCTCTTTTTTAACCTCTAATAATTCCTATTTTGGCGCTCTAAAAATACTAAATAGCAAGGTAACTGCGACCAACTTGGATGTAGCGCTCGTCACGGTTCTAATCTTTTTTTTTTGTGCTGGGGTAGAAAATCCTCATGGATATCCTCCGCCCTGCGGTGAGCGGAAGGGTCAGTCAGACTTACTGACTAAGAACCACCCCGGTGTTCCCCTCCCACACCTGCACCGGATATCATGGGATCTAGTGCGACTTCCGCATGGCACCTTAGACTCGCGGGGGGTATGAGGTGTAAAACTCCCCCCGCGACGTCCAATAGGGGCGCGCATGGAACACTACGCGCCACCACCTTGGGTCCTGCCATGTGGGGGCGACGGAAGTCCTTGAATCCGTCACCCCTGGACCTGTTTTAGGGGGCCGGAGGTCGTTGTCCGCCCTCCGCCGACGCCCGGTGTGCCTGCTGCGGGCAGGGTTAGTGGAAGAGATCTCCCGCTCCCTTTCAGTTCAGTTCTAACCTAACCTAACCCGTTTGGTCGGGGTGCTCTAGCTTAGTTATTGCGATCAACTGTAACAAAACAGGTAGAAATTTTAAAAGAGGCTCATTTATTTAAAAATGTCTACATCATTAGGAAGTCTCCAAAAAGTTATTAGAGGTTCATTAATTTAAACAGGTTCATCACAAGAAGGTCAATACGATTTTAGAGGATCAGTTAAATAATTTTCATGGTTATTGAAGCTAATTCTCGCTTCTTAGTCAGTCATAGTTCACAGCTTGAAATGAGCTTGAAAAATCCAAAATGACATGTACTATGAAAGGGTTTGTCTGATTACCCTATTAACCAAGGGTGGTGTTAACAGTCTCTTACGGTCTTTGCTGAAATCCTAATCTCTTAAGGACCACGCCGTAAATATTGTGTCATTATTTTTGTATAACCGCCAAGTTCTTTGATAATGGGTAGATACTTGTTTACTAAAAACAAAATATTTTTTCTTTGAGCACATTGGAAGTGGTTTATTATTAATTTGTAACGCGTGTGTAAGACAAATTAATTATAGTGTAACAGTGACTAAAGATAATTCTGAGGTAGTAAATTATTACCTTTGGTTGTATGTGTTGCTAGCATAGGTTTTAGTAAGTTCCTGTGAGTAGGAAGGTACTTTAAATAAGCTCATAAAAACGTTCTGCCCATGCCAAGATGTTGCTCTGAACGAAACATACCGTACAATTACAGGTTGCTTCAAACTGATCCCGGTCAGCAAACTATATCACTACACCACAAACACCTCCACCAGTCCGAAAAAAACTGCAAACGCAGTGGAGAATCACAAACAGGAGTCTGACACTAGACACCCACTTTTTCAACGACTCGAAAGCAGGCACAGCTTTCTAAAAACGGCAGCGTCCCTACCAGGAAACCTGCCGATGCGCGTCGGTCCCTACCAGTAAACCTGCCGACGCGGGACGGTCCCTATCAGGAAACCGGCCAACGGTCGTTGCAAAATATGGCACGATACTCTCCCTGCACCCGCTCAATACCTACTACCACTCAAATTTATACATTATCGTGCCATAGACATCACGAGGAAGAAGAATAAGTTCATAATTTGTAACCGTTATGGAATATAAAAAAATCTTAAAGCTTCTCTATATTCCTAAAGAGTTACAACATCAGAAAAAAAATTGGATATCCGACACTTATAGTTGATCGATCAAAATTTTTGTCCAGCGCTTGTTTTATTTCCACGATTTATTATCTTAGCAAAAGCGCTATCAGTTCTGTGAACACGAATGACGTCATATTTTTAGTTTTACGTGTTCGTTTTGTGTTCGCTCGTAAAATATTTTTATTATTTTCCTTCTGTTGGGCAAACGTTTTCCCCATATTCTTTTTCCCTACATTACAGAATCAACATAAAATAAAAATAAATATTAATCACGCATGGTCGAGTCATCTACTGACAATGTTTACCAATGCAAAAATGAGCAGCTGCAAAACTTTTATACTTATTTCATGCAAACACATTTTCTATTCAGCCTTAAGTAAAACCAGGTGCACTTACTGTCAAAATGAAGCCAACAGCCCGTCTTTTACTAGAAATGTATTATTTTATCTTAGTGAAGATCCACTAAGATGGGTACAGACTAATGTCCTCCCTTGCAGCCGCCATAACAGGTGTGTCGTCTCTTTCATTTTATGTTCCGTCTCCCTCTTTCAATGGTGTTATGTTTGCTATTATTATCTGTGAGACTAGTTAAACTTGTACAGAAATTAGTATGGTTCATGTCACGAGCGTGAAAGTTTTAAATAGTATTTTGTGAAAACTTTTCAGTTGCAAATAATGTTTCAAGTTTTTAATGGTTTATTTACAGCGGTCAAAATATCAGTAAAGTGCCGAGACTAGAAAGTGGTCGACCTTGTAGATATTGAATTTGGTTGTATTTTAAGTTGTATTCTAAGTAGTATCCTATAAAGCATTTGTAGCAAAGTTTATTGCTACAAATGCTTTATAGGATACTTAATGCACTAACAAATCACCCAAAATCTTTTCGACTAGCAGCCACCCGTGACTTAGCCTGCCTGGCTTTTTCTAAAACAAAAAGCTTTAGTAAATCCTTATAACATAAGCTATCTGCCAGTGAAAATCCTGTTAAAATCGGTCCAGTCGTTTCGGAGATTAAGCGAAATAAACAGAAACACAAAAAAATAAAAAATATTTTTTTTTGTTATATGTTCAATATATACTTTCATATGCATTTAGTAAAAAGTTGTTATTTTAAAATTACAGACATTTAAATTTTATTTATTGGTATGTGTCCTATTTGCCTAACACATCTAGTTCATTATCAGCCAATCCGCTTCTCATTACAAATTGCACCACACTCTAAGTAATTGGTTCTAGTCTAGCCTGTGTAAGGCGTTTAATAGTCCGGGCATCGTGTCATCGGATTAACTACGTTTGCATACATAGGCTACCCCCTAATACAGCCAAGACTCTATTGTGAAGCCTTTAATGGTGTTACAGTGTTGACAGAATAAATTCGGTTCCGCTTATCGCAAGGATGAGTGTGCGAACTTGGCTGTTCACACTACCGTGCACATATACACTTCAAGTTTATAAACACAAATTTAATGATTTTTCTATTTTTTTCAGTTTTTACTCATAAATTAAAAGTTAATTCATATACGGTTTCCGTCTATGCTTAATTTTTTTTCCATTAAATCCTGAAATTTTAATCGAAGTACCTTAACCATTATTAAAAAATGGTAGAATATTAAATAACGTATCTTTTAAATATATACATGTCATATAAATAATTAACACATTGATAGTAATTCGCTTTTTTAAAAATATCCCTAGACCGTGTTGATGTGTGTATATGGTACAATATTGTGGTAACTATTGATAGTTTTAAGGTATACGTCAGCAGAGTGGGAATTTAGTTATTTACATGTAATTTTAGGCAAAGTTATTAAAAAAAAAATATCTATTTTAAAATCGGGAGTCGTCAAAATTGGGATTAAGCTCAATAACAGACGTAAGACACACCCGTTTACTTCGTAATCAAATGTTAACATCGACTAACTGCGTCCTTAAGCCTTCGGGAATCACCCTGAATTATATTACCCTTAATTTAAATGGGTTTCTACCAGACAGACTTGAATTATTAGGCAATTCTTACACTTCATTCCCGAAAAATCTGGTCAGTAAATATGCTGGTGAATATCGTGTCACCTGTTGTGATTAGTTAAAAACCATTTTATTACAAATTGGCGACAAGCCCCGATTTTCACTGTTTTTACTACTAGACAAAACATCGAGATTTATTTATTACTAGCTGCGTAAGTGAAGTCTCAATCCCGTTCCCACGGGATCGAGATTATGCGGGTGAAAAGTATCAATATAATATAAGTATAAATATCGGGATAAAAAGTATCCCATATTCTAACTTAAGCCATGGTTTACCCATGTGCCAAATTTGATCCAAATTCGTTTAGCCGTTTTAGCGTGAAAGCAAAAACAAATAAACTCTCTTTTGCATTTCAAATATTAGTTAGGATTAGGACTAGCTGTTGTCCGGGACTCATCTGCGATCCAGGATGAAAAGTAGCCTATATCCATCTCCAGGTCATAATCTACCCACGTGCCAAATTTCATCCAAATCCGTTCAGCCGTTTTAGCGTGAAAGCGTAACAAACAAATAAATAAACTCACTTTCGCAATAGGATACTTGTAAGTTTAATATTTTTATATAATATAAATTCTCTAAATGATGGTGAAAATCGTATCAAAATCCGTTGCGAAGTTTAAAAGCACAACGCGGTCACACAGACACACGAAAAGCGACTTTAATTTATCACATGTGATTTGACACCAAATCATTCAAAACTCGATCTAATAGACCATTTCTCGAAACAAAACACTGTCAAAGTTCCTTACTCGTACAACTTCATCAAAACAGAACACAGTGCAGCATTTAGAATTCTCGCTCTAAAATTAAAATGTTAAAGGATCTCAGTTGGCATCCACTGTAATAAAGCAGTGTTTACATCGTAAATCATAAGGTAATTACCGCCATGGGACTGCTGTACGGTCATTACCCCACTCACTTGCGAATTAATGGCTGATGCTTTCTTTGGGCGTGTTGGCAACGATTTTTAAATGGCGTAAGTAGAACCATTGGGTTAATTGGAGTAGTGGGTATTTTTGAAGATACAATTAATATCAAAGGAGATATAAATTGTATCTTCAAAAATACCATACCATTGATAATACATAACTTCAATTATATGTATATACTCGCTTACATTTTTAAATATTTTTATAAAAACATTTAAAAATGCCGGTGGTGAGAGCTCTAGAGGCTCCTCTTCGCTTTGCGGGCCGGTCCAGGAGTACTGCTTACTGAATCTAGGCCCTGGTCCAGCCGCGCAACGAGAGCCTCCTGGGGTGTTGGTCGGGCTCTCCGCTTTTAAGCCATTAACTGTAACGATTATCAGTACAATGATTGCAGAGTCCACGTTACTCACGTCGACAACCTCGTGTTCTAAGTCAAGATGCTTGATGTTTTTGAGGTTACAAGGGTTTGCTAGTCTAAAGTAAAACAAGTATAGGTAGATTACAAATTTTGGCACTTAGACATTATATACAAGGTGTTGTTTTGGATCTGCAAAACATTTTAGGAGGTAATTATGTTAGTGATTCTCGACACGAACAAAAAAAAAAAAAAAATTAAAAAAAAAAAGAAAAGAAAAGAAAAAATTTAAAAATCTAAAATAAAAAGTATTATTGATTATTGACTTGGTATCGTATTGTTATACGATTATTTACAGTTTCATAACAACCTCCTGAAATGTTTTGCAGGTTCAAAACAACAGCTTGTATACTTAGTGAACTAATCAACGAAAAAAGTACTTAATTGTTGTAATTTTATCCAGCTTCGTACATTACCGAGCAGAGAAATTGTATCACTTAAAAATAATAGACGGAGATGGTATTAAACCATAATTTATTAAAAAGCAACAGCGGCTTAAAATATTAATTTAAAATAAAAAAAAAAAAACAATATCTCTTACAAAATTTTACGCAGCATAAAAGTATGAAATTGCACGCCTCTAGACGTAAAACCTTATAAAATAAAACCAACCGTAGTGTGTTAAACATTCTTAATATTCCACAACGCTGGCTTAACGTCGTATTATTAACGATTTTTTCATGAAACCACGCCCTCAGCCATCTAAAAGATTAATCCATTTAATCTCAACACTGCTACACATCTATTACTTGAGTAATTTTGTTGCAATTACCGTCTATCTTAGCGTTTAAAAAAAAGTCGACTACTAGTGAAGGGATTAAGCGAAGTCGACTTGGAATATGAGTCAACTTATTTTGCAGCAGATGTACCTGACAGGTTCGGTATTTATAAAATTAAAACTGTTTCTACACAATCTATATCAAATCAGAGTCAATAAAGTGGTTAAGAGTCAACAAGACCCAAAATTGCTTAACTTGATCCTTCGTTATGTCGAAAATCCTGCTGCATTAATTTTGAAATGAATACATGTTTAAAGTACGGTTAAAGTTGAGGATTAATGTTAAGTACCTACTATGTTTGACAAAATACTATTCCATAAAATTTTCTCGACCGAAAAAGGTTTTCAAAATATACTTCAAATTGGATCATGAAACATTGCATAATAACAAAACTAAATTATCAGGTATCATCTTTGTTTTATTACCGTTACTTTCACCGTAAAAAGAAATTACCTAAACTATCGGCGCCTTGGAACCTCCTCCCTGAAGCCCTGTCTCGCTTGCTCGCGTGACTGCGAGCAGTGGTGGGCGAGCGAGACAAAGAGTGAGGTGTCATGGACTCTTAACACATGTAATTAATAAATGTAAATGAATATACTTACATTGGATATTACATAATGAGAACTGAAAAACTTACAGATTATGCATTCTTGTAAAATGGCTTAGGGTCTCCTAAGGTCCCAAGATTTGTAAGCCATACTACCTACTTCCTATTCAGTCTTAAATTACTGCAACGTCTGCAACTAAATACTGTTATTAGAATTGATGTAGTTTCTTTTATTTACCAGCGTAAATTGTATCAAACTGATCCAACATCTATATAACTGGAATCAACATCTTCATTCCAGTTTTAACAAATAATTCATTAGCCAACGTCGTCATGGCACGCAATTTGCGATTTCTTTAAGGCGCTGTTATATGATTTTAGTGAGTTTTAAATCTGTTAGTACGCCTTCATATAGTGAAAATAAGTCATGCAAAAAATTGATGTGAACTAGAACGCATACATATCAATTCTAAATGTGAATATTTAAGTATTGTATTAATTACTTTATGAAATAAATTCAGGAAGTAATGTCTACCTAAAGCGATATTACTAAATACGATATTATTTTGAAACTACTTAAGTTATATTTCATGTTTTTTTTTTGTGTGAACCGACTATTTTATTATCTATAATTTTATCTGTGATTTTTTCAAATATTCACATTTTCGTTACTAAAAATAAATATTCCCTATGAAACTGAATGGCGGTGCGGCGTGAGTGTGACGCTCATTTTATGGCCAAGGTCAACGGCGATTATCCAACCCTTAATTACAGCCTCCTCACTAACACAGGTAGGTACCTATAAAGGCATGTCTCATGGGTTCTGTTCCTAAAATAACTCAGTATTAATTAGGTCTCCAATGATCGTGAGATGAATTGTCCCGATATCGGGACCTAATTACGAGAAATATATGCCAGTTTTAATGACAAAAAAGCGGCCAAATTCAAGTCGGACTCGCACACGAAGGGTTCCGTACCACCGTACATATTTAACACTACATACATAATTGTTTCTATTTATTATTATTTACCACCTGTATGGTATGTGTGCATTATGGATTGCAATAAAGATTAATTGAATTGAATGTGTATGCAACAAGCAATGCGTGCAATTTCTATAAAAAAAAAAATAATTTTGTAAAAAAGAAACACATTTCTTGACTTTAACTTTTAACTTTATTTTGTTTTTATTATTTTTTGTTATAGCGGCCATAGTACTCACTCTGTGAAAATCAAGTGTCTACATGTTATGGTTCAAAAGATATAGCCCTAAAAAAGATGGACGGACAGCGGAGTCTTAGTAAGACGGTCCCGTTGGCACCTTTTGGGTACGGACCCTTAAAAAGAAATCTGGTTCCCGACTAATAGGCTGATCTAAATTTGCTCGCCCTTCGGTTTTATTCGACTCGACGCATGTTCTACAAAATCGTAATTAAAAATCGTTAGTAAGATATTTTAAAGGCCCTTTTGCGTGACTTTAATTGTGTGGCCGAAAAGATAATGTGCAAAATCTGCTTAAACTTTACCTCGAGCGTAAAGACTCGTTTACACGTCTCTAGTCTTGAGTCGAGTACCTTTCTGATGGTATTTTGTGTGCCTCAAACCATGTTGACAATCTCTTTACTACTGCGAACTCATCATCACCATATATCTGCCTAGCCCTTTCAAAACTATGTTGTGTTCGGCATTCGTCTAACCGAATGCAGCTGTATACCAGCATTTTACATGGAACGACTGCCTATCTGACCCCCACAACCCAGTTACTGGGTAATACGATACCCCTTGGTAAGATTACTGCCAATTACTAAACTGCCAATTAGAAATACTTAAGGGTTTATTCTTTAACTTTGCTTAAAGTTATGACATGTTTTAACGTTAAAAAATGTAAATGACTAAAAATAGAAACAGACGATAGCCATTACGTTACTTAATAAATAAATTCCATAAAGGATAGTAGAACTGGATACCTCTGAATCAGGTTCTTAATGGGGAAGTGCTGAGGTAGCCCGCCAAATTAATATATTCTATTTTGTTTTTTGCAATTTGCTATTCAATGGTGCCGATTCCCTTATTCACAAACTAAACTAAATTTAAATTCAGTGCTTCGTTTTCTTTGTATTTCATTAAGAAGAGGACAGAAAATAAATTTTAGTTTAGTCCTGTCAAATTAATCAGCGCCTGTCACTACTCCATACAAGTATAGACGTGATTAAAAACTTGCCTACTAAAATTACGTCAATTTACGTCAAGCGCTGATTAATTTGACAGGACAAAACTAAAATGTATCTTCTGTCCTTTTCTTAACGAACAAGAAAGAAAAAGATGCACTGAATTTAAATTTAGTTTAGTTTGTGAACAAGGGAATCGGCACCAATGTCAGATTAAATTTTGATCAAAGTATTGCGACAACAACAAAACTATGTATTTATAGGATTATAACTATTAGAATCATCAATACAACTCTCTCAGTTAAAAAATAAGCTTATATTTCAACAGGGTAATTCAAACTTAAAGAGTTTTATTGATGATTTTAATTCCGTAAATACATACTCGTTACGGTCGTGAATCATACTTTGGTCAAGATAAAACCTTATACTGACCGGTTTTACTTTTTAATGCTTAAATGTATACAAGGTGTCGTTTTGCATCCTCGTCAAATTTCAGGAGGCTATGTAAGACATATGTAATCAAATAAAATTACGATTTCTGCTCAATAATTAATACATACTTGTTTTTTTAGTTCTTTAAGTTTGACATTATTTTAGAATACATCACTTTCACAGAACAGAATCACCCCGTTGCGTATGCGGTAGTGTGTGTGTAAAAGGGCAGTTACAGTTCGGTATCACACGGGCCGCGTTTTAGCATGCGTGTCCCACACACGCCGATTTCCGAAAATTAGAAAAAAGAGACCTACTTATTTTATTATTGAATCGTGTCGAGAATCATTAGCATAGTTATCTCCTTGAATTTGACAAGGATGCAAAACGACACCTTGTATAAATGTCGCCCACATGCATAAGCCTTACAGCTTACTCTCAGCATGATAGCAAAGTTGTTCAATTATGTAAATGAGAAAAATTGCGCACATTTATTGCACGATAACACACAGACGGACACATTACTTGTGATTTCTAAAGCGGTTGTGGGTAATAGTATTACCCGGATATTTTTACTGTGTTTGAAAATGTGTAGGTATCGTGGAATACTTACTTACGTAGCTGTTGATTGCCTTATTTTACTAGACTTTAACCTAGAAATTGCATGTCCTGTTATTTTGACTGTCTCTTTGGTCTAGCGGTCGCAAGCGTTACTGCTCAACATGAGGTCCTGGGTTCATGAGGTTCTGGGTTGGGTCTGGGTTAGTCGTGCGATCTGTTATTAGGAATTTCTCTCTGGATTTATGGTTTGTTGTTTATGTTTGTATTACAACATTAGTTTTTGTTTACCCTAAACCCGAAACGGGTCATTGTACTCATAATTTTGAACAACTTTTTCTATGGGACCAACCTTGAAATCGCGAAAAAAAATCAGCTGTTCCATACATTTGTGTTCACCGACATCGACAAAATGTATGGAACAGCTGATTTTTTTTTCGCGATTACAAGGTTGGTCCCATAGAAAAAGTTGTTCAAAATGATGAGTACAATGACCCCTTTTCAAGTTTAGGGTAAACAAAACTAATGTTGTATATTGGGACTTAAACATAATTGGCAAAGTGTGGGTGTACTATAGATACAACTTTGCCTAACCCTTCGGGGGATGTTATATTGAGTACCTCAATAAGACATGAGGCGTTAGAATTGTATTTTCTTCATTACCTTTACCTAATACAGAGTTACTTAAAGAAATAAAAAATTTTACTCGCAAAATTATTTACATTTTATTAGTTTCAATTTGCTCGAATTCATTTAAATATGTTTAAGTATGAGTTAAAAGAAGAAATTACGTATATTCACCTTTTAAGTCTTATCGGTATTTCTCATTTCAATGTCACCTTTTTTCGGTGTCCTGAACTGTAATGATATTCTGTCAACATTTATTGAAGTTAGGGCGGGTACAGACGGAGCCAATTGATAGCGCAATTAAAATGTTTAGCAGCATGTTTATTTAGACTGACTGATAAGACGTAAAAGTAAATCAAGTTTGAGAGCCAAAGGCCAGTTTTGGCCAGACTCCGGGCTGCTATAAATATTAATGCCTTGATCACACGTATCGTTGTAGATGGACAAGACAGTGCTCTCGGCCGAGTGTAAGGGCCAGACAATCACTCGGACGCTATTCTATTTACTAGACTGAGTGCCCCCGCGCTTGCCCGCACTAACTCGCTTGCCCACTCGGCAGGTATAAACATAAACTCGGTGCGTACTCGCCACTTGGCACACTCACGTCGCTCGCAACACGCTATCGTAGATTTTTTATTATCTTTTTGAGATCCATTGTCTCGCTAGTCTGCAGCATCGAAACTGGACTGGCTGACTGACTTGGTGCTAACTTGCCACGTTACAAAATACGTGTAAACACCTACTCGTCCACCCAACTCTCTCGGCCTAGTATAACTTTGCTGTCTCCCCCATCTACTCGGTACGTGTGATCAAGGCATTAGACCAACATAAACTTTATGTATCTTCTTCAATATCAGCGAACGTAATAAAATGAATGTTAGGTATTACGTATACAAGTAGGTACTTAGAAGAAAACAATTTTCTTCACAAAAATGTCACTTCTTAAGTAACTTTTTTTATTTTACCACAACGGGGAATCTCTTGGCCTTCATCTCATCACTTACCACCAGGTAAGTGATGATCAGGCCAAAGTTGGAAGCGGGCTTGACCCGGAATCCTCAACCACAGAGTACTGTTAAAATTGTTGTTATGGCGATAGACTTAGATCAGGCCGACTTAGAACAAGCCCTACTATTAACCAAACCGAGTAGAAAATTTTGCCCGAGCTGGGAATGGAAGCTGGGACCTCTGGGTTTGAGACAGGTGGTTTTACCACTAGACCACAGAGGCGGTTATCTTGAATGGTATTATGGAGGCATGAGGAACAGGGTGTAAAGTTCACTCATCCTCTATAGAAAGGGGAGGATCCTCCGACCAGACGGGTGTCGTGTCTGGTGGGCAACTGTCCGACGGTGATGTCAGGATGTTTTATATATTATATAAAACATCCAGTCATGTCAGTCATGTCAGGATGTTTTATATATTATATAAAACATCCTGACATTACTGCAAGCAGAGTTTACCGCGCGATCTATAATAATATAATATATAATATATAAAACATCCTGACATCACCGTCGGACATATGAATATTATGCTAGTCGCGCGGTAAACTCTGCTTGCGCGATGCAGGATTTTGCGTGACGTCTGTGTGTTGCGTAGTTTGCATGTGGCGATGTAGATGCCGCCACAGTATTCTGTACTTATTGTTCTTTTTTTCTGTACATTTTTATTACTATATGTCCTAATCTTGAGCCGGATAGCTACTAATTCTCAGTCTAATTCATCTATATTACTTGTCGACCACAATCTGGGAAAAAGCTAAGCCTTTAACCGATGGTCTTAAGCCGGAAACTGTAACCTGTATCAACTCAAGGAATATAAAATACATATCTTGTATTGAATCCGCATAATATCTTGCATTACACAAGTACACACGACGGCACTTCTAGATATATTTTTCCAGTTTATGCTGACCTCTCATTATACGGAAAGCCTATACAATCCGAGGTGCATTTATTTTGGAAAATACCTATAGCTTAAGGCCTGTCCCACCGCCCACGAGAAACCGACTAGCTATCAACCATTTTCTCGTGCCAACGTGCAAAATTGAGGATCGTAGGTCCCGTGTAAGTAAAAGAGATACATAATTATATTAAGCTAGATCAGCAGAGGTAGTCCGCGAATTTGAATTTTCTTACGTTTTTTGCAATTTGCAGGTCACTGTCAGATTTGTTCCATACGAACAAATCTCTTATGGAACAAATTTAACTTAGAGAGAAATGATTAATGATTTTAATGATTATAATTCTGCAAATACATATTTGTTTAAGATACTACCTGACACAGAACGCAGGTTCTGTGTCAGGTTCAGTTGCAAAAAACGTAAGAAAATTTGAACTTCGTGGGCTACCACTGTGGATCCACCATAATATTTGATCGCAGACTGTTCACACTACCGGTGAGAGCTCTCCACTATTATAGTCAGTCGCAGTGATAAGAGCTAGCAAAGAGAATTCTCGCCCAGCGACGCTCACATGGCGGGCAGAACACTCGCTGAGAGACTCACGCTTGGTACATACGCATACCAGCTAGTAATCGTTCGCCGCCGCGTCGCGCACAGCACCGGGTGCGCGGCGGCGACGACTTTCTCATTTTAGTTCCTAGCCAAAGAGTAAAGTAATATATTCCTAGCTCTACTCGCTTCTTGTTAGTCGCTGGCGGTGGGACAGGTCCCTAATGTGCAGTCGTGTGTACGTACTAGTGCAGGGGAAATGCGTCATTATCGCGTTGACGCTCTCCTTTAAACTTACGATAATTATAGGAAATTATTGTATTGGTTGGCCATTCAAAGGCGAGCTAATTAACTACATATTTCCGCAATAAATTAATTAACACTTTACTTTCAACATAAAAACTTTTATTACAACAAACTGAGAACCTCTTAATTTTTTTGAAGTCGGTTAAAAATAGAATTGAATTATTACAATAATTACAAAGTTACCGTGTTTATGTCGCACGTGATAAAATGTGGGTGTAACGCCTCTGCCTAACTATTCAGGGATTACTGGCGTAACGTTTATGTTATGTGAAAAATCTTCTCCTCTTGCTTGATGTACAATAATTGATTATCAAATTGACACTCTACGTCTTTTTGCCGAGTTATAGCCATTTTATAAAATGTGTCAAAAAATTATAGTCGTGGTTCTAATTCATCATCATCATCTGCCTAGCCTTTTCCCAACTATGTTGGGGTCAGCTTGCAGTCTTACCGGATACAGCTGAATACCAGTATTTTACATGGAGCGACTGCCTATCTGTACTCCACAACCTAGTTACCCACTGGGTAACACGATAACCCTTGGTAAGACTGGTTGTCACACTTTCGAGCTTCTGACGACCCGTAACGACTGTCATTTGGCACGTTCAAAGATCTACATCTTTGAACGTGCTTAACGTGCTTTGCGAGGCACGGAGGGGTCTTGGTATGTAAAGATGGTCACCCATCCACGGACCAACCGCGGCAAGCGTAGCTTGACCTGATCGATCGACCCGTGCAGCTGTTATTACATAGCCACAAGCCCTCCCCCCCCCCCCCCCCCAAAAGGAAAGTTCTTAAGGAACAAATTTAACTAACAGATGTACTCTTGACTCTAATGATTATAATTCTGTAAATACATATTTGTTATGGTCGCGAATTATATTTTGATCAAGATACAACCTGACTCTGGCCTGCAAATTGCAAAAAACATAAGAAAAATTTTATTTCGCGGTCTACTACAGGGGATCCACCTTAATATACGGGCGATTTGATAAATAATTCATTTCAAATGGAAGCCCATTTGAAATATATCTCACTTGATGAAGTAATAACTACAGAACTTTATTCCCTAAAGTCAGGGAAATGAATTATTTATCAAATCGCATAAGGGCAAAAAAAATACTCCAAAAATAAAGTTAGTGAGCCAACAACTCTTGTAAGTCTTTTTTTTTTTTTAGGGTGGGAAATCATCAAATAACTTCTCCCGCTCTGGGCGGAGCGAAAGGGTGTGTCAGACTCTTACTGACTAAAACCCACCCGTATTCCTTCCTGTTGCCTGTGTTGCCAGGTGCCTCGGTGACCCAAAAGTACCTTCCCGCGACCCCGGCAGGCATCGGCCCTAGTGAACCCCTACTGTATGTGCTGACGACATCTCTTTGAGGCGCGAACTCTCTTGTGAGTCTGCGAGTTCAATTACGTCAACTATTAATCTACTTATGACGGCCTCAGGGGTCTAGTGGTCGCAAGCGGTACAGCTGAACATGAGGTCCTGGGTTTGATTCCCGGGTCGGGCAAACTGTTTCATTTATTATATTATTTATTAATTTAGGATCTCCGGCAAAAGTACACAATACATGACACATAAATAAAGGGCAACATCAGGTATTAAGTAGGTGTACTCGTTCCTACATATTATTGGGATTTTCCATCTAGAATTTCTCAATTGCAGTCTAGACTCTGGATTCGTGCCCGGTTGATGGCAATAGGCTCGCCCCCAAAGGGTGCGATTCCACTGACGCGGAGCTGGGCGGAGTGGAGTTGAGCGGACCGTGAATTGGCCAATCACAGTGCTCAAAATCTCCACTCCGCAGATTTCGAGCACTGTGGTTGGCCAATTCACGGTCCGCTCCTCTCCTCTCCGCCTAGCTCCGCGTCAGTGGAACCGCACCCTTAAACATGGGATTTTAACATACCTTTTTATTTTTTTGGATGGGAAATCATCAAATAACTTCTCCCGCTCTGGGCGGAGCGAAAGGGTGTGTCAGACTCTTACTGACTAAAACCCACCCGTATTCCTTCCTGTTGCCTGTGTTGCCTGGGGCCTCTGTGACACTTTAAAACCTTCCCGCGACCCCGGCATTTCAACATACCTGGCGCAATGTGGGTCACACTTCTGCCTAATCCTTCGGGGAATACAGGCGTAATGTTATATTATTATACGTATTCATCATCACTTGTAAGTTACTACGCATAACCATATTTACATAATTTCCACATTATTTACAACAAATAATAAAATTAAAATATTTCACATAAACCTACATGGGCACTTATGAAACGTCAGAAGCTAGGTGCGCGGTTCCAATTGGTCGTTTCCTATGGAGAAGAACCGGCAAGAAACTCCACGGTTACTTTTTTAAAAATAATTGGCTTTTACAATGTTTTCTAATTACAGTGTATGGGAGGACAGTGTGGGCCTGTCAACAAGTACCAGGTACTTAACAATAAATAAAAGGCCTACAGATCTGCAGTCTATTAAGCCTACAACGTTCTCACATTCACAAAATAGAAAAAATCTATACCTAGGTATAAAATATTATTAAAATAATAAAAATAAAAATCAAATGTAATGGCAATCATGCCGATTGCCATTACAGCTGTCATCATCATTTCAGCCGAAAGACGTCCACTGCTGGACATAGGCCTCCCCCAAGCACCGCCACTTCGACCGGTTTTGTGCTTCCCGCATCCAGCGGATTCTTGCGGCCTTCACATTAAAGCTGTAACAAATCTAAACTAATATCCTGTCCACAAAAGCCACTAACTAATAAATTGTTAAAATTAAACTTGTAGGTATATAATGTCAAATAATGAAAATATTTTGACATCTGACAGCTTACTCATTCTATAAAAGACGTCCATATAATTTAAACTGTCCGCTAAAATCCGGCTAGTCACTAGACTCGCTAGCTCGATTACTTGTAAGCAAGTAATTATAAGAGTGTTCTAATTACGTCCGAACCCGTTCTTAGATGCGCACAGTTTATAGATGTACGATAAATCTTGCAGACGTGAAGGGTGTTAAGAGTCCATAATACCTCAGCGCCACCTCACTCTTTATCCCGCGAGCAAGCGAGACAGGATGGCAGGGAGAAGGCTCCAAGGCGCCGATAGTTTTGGTATTTTCTTTTTATGAAAATAGTGGTAATTAAAGAAAAAATCTGCTTTTTATTTAGTTCAGTTATTATGCAAAGTTTTAAGGCTCCCGCAAACTGGAGTGAAATCGCAGGCGCGACAGGCATATTGCTGCCTGTCGCGCCCGCGATATCGCGCTAGGCTGCATGAGCCTTTATAATCTAATTTCAAGTGTTTTTTTAATACTAGCAGTTTATTGTTTGATTTGGAGGTAACGCAAAAATTTTATGGAATCGTGTTTTTGTCAAACATTACTTAACATGAATCCTCAACTTTAATATATATTTATTTTAAAAATAAAGCCGCATGATTTTAGATATAACGGAGGATCATTCTAAGCAATTTGAGGCATTGTAGACTCTTAATATTCTTGTAGGTAGATTAAAATTTTGTCTTCAGTTTTTCTCTAGATAACAACTTCGGATCATAAATGAAGAAATCCGTAGGAGTACTAAGGTAACCGACACAGCCCGAAGAATTGCCAAATATAAGTGGCAGTGGGCAGGGCACATACGTACACGGAAGACGTAGTGTTAGAAGGCCCACAAGGTGGACCGATTGGGTAGCTCGCCGTTCCGGCATGTCCTAGAACCAAAGACATCTGACATCTATCAACCCGCACTGGGCCCGCGTGGTGGATTACGGCCCACTCCCTCTCACAGAGAGGAGGCCTGTGTCCCAGCAGTGGGAACATTAAAGGCTGATTATTAAGTATGTTTGCTATTTTTTTTACAATTTTTTTGGTATGTACTCATAATAATTGACCTAGTGTCAAAAAATTTCTATTAGCAGTATTACGATTGAATATTTTTATTTACTATAGAGTAAATGTTCAAAATAATGATAAAATATAACAATTTAGTACTTGGCTGAAAAAAATAGTACTTTGATTTAAATTTAATAAAATAATCACGAAAAACCCTCGAGAACGTTGCCAGCTCGCGCGAAATAAACGCTCTTAAAGGCTCCTACATACTGGCGCGACTTGTCGCGCGACGCGTCGCGACACAAAGGCACCGCTTGTAGCGCTACACGCGGTGTCTTTGTGTCGCGTCGCGTCGCGCGACAACTCGCGCCAGTATGTAGGAGCCTTAAAGGCATAATCGCAACCAAGAAATTAATGCACATTATAAATAGTATCAATTTTTTTTTTTGATTTCGCGCAAATTTAACCCTTTTATGCCCGGTAAGTAAGACTAAGTTTCCATACAAGATGTATATGCAGACTTGGTCTTTCTTTTTCGATTTTTTTTTGGAGTAACCGTGAATGCCGATCCCAGTATGGATACTATAGACTACCTTAACGATTGCGTGTGGTTGTGGATTATTAATTGCTTCATTGATTTTCTTGTATTTTTTGCAAAGATGACAGACTTGAACTAACATGAAAACTGGTTGTCAGGTCTGTTACTGATTTCTTTATTTTATTTAATTGTACAAACGGGTTACTAGTTTGTACGCATATTATAATTATGTACCTACCTCTGTTAAGCTCTGTAGATACTTTGATGTTATCTCTTAGGAAAACAGTCCTTTTTCTCTGTTTGCCATGTAATTAAAATATAATAAAGCGGTCAGAATTATTGGGTAAAATAAAACACATAATGAAAACCCATTAATGTAAATACTGCAAATAGTATGAAATATAAAACTTTTCCATTTTATTACAATAATAAACCAGAATAATCTTTAGTTATAAAAAGAAGAAGAAGAAGAAGATTTATCTTATCTTATCTTATCTTTAACCCACAAAATACCACATAAAAAAACCGTCCAAGTGCGTGTCGGACCACGCACAATGAAGGGTTGCGTAGTTGGGATTACTTGGGACGAATTTATTCCAAAAACAAACTTAACATTGTAGTTGGAAAACCTTTTCTCCCATACATCGACATATGCCACGGTCAATTCTCCAACTGCAAATTTAAGTTGGTCGACTATAACTCGTTAGCTTGTAAAGCCTACTTACTACTAGTTTTCCTTTTAATTTACTACTGTCACTACTGCCATGATTTTTTTCACATCTCCATAACAAACGACGGACATGGCGAAACTATAATGATAAATGATAAATGATTTTATTTCTGTAAGTAGGTTTTTACAAACACTTTTACACGTCAAACATATTTTTATAAACTAGATAAGGATTCCTTGTTTACTACGGAACCCTAAAAACACAAAAATTAACACTGTATTATTAACAAATCGAAGTAGATAGCTATTTAAAATTCGAAACACATTCGCTCACGGGCGAGCGACAGGTTAACAAGCGAGAATCGAGTGTTAAAACGATTGTGAATCGGTAATCGTTAATCGATTGATACACGCAGCCTAATTTGCGTAGAACCAACCATGTTTAATTAGAATTGAAAATGCGATTCGTGGTTTTTGATTGTTTAACGTGTTGTAGTACATTATTCATTTAATATATTTTTTATTGGTAGAGTTGTTAGTATAAAGGTTTTATTGTGCCGCAAAAGATGTTGCGTGATGAGTGACAAATTCTTGTTTCTGGTTCTAAATGACGTAGACACCGTGAAGTTGATTGTTAGATTTAAAGGACCAAACTCTTTTTACCCGACTGCCCCAGAAGGAGGGTAATGTTTTTCGAGAATATGTATGTATGTATGTATGTCTATTTCTTTGGCACGCTCTGTAGCCTAAACGGCTTGATGGATTTTAACATAAGAGGTGTCGTTAGATTCGTCTTCATTGTGGGAGTGACATAGGCCAGGCCGGGGACAAACCAATAACCTGAAATATGGTGTAACTTTTGTTTGTCTCCGCCTGTGATACCAAATTTCTATAGCTTATAATGCTTGTTTTCTCTTTTCAGTTAGGTATGTGTTTTTGCAGTCGGGTTTTTGTTTTTTAAATGATTTGTTTCTTTCACCAATATTGTTTATCTCTGGGAATAAACTAAAATATACTGTATTATTGCAATATTACATAACACAACATCACGCCTTGTTTCCCCGAAGGGTAGGGCAGAGGTGTACCTACCTGTAGTACACCCTCATTTCGACAGTTATGTTTAAGTCCCATGTAATAGGGGCGAGCCTATTGTCACCAACCGGGCACAAATCTAGATTTCGGGCGGCTACTGAAAATTCCAGATGGAAAAACCCAATCACATTTTTCCCGACCCGGGAATCGAACCCGGGACCTCATGCTCAGCAGTAGCGCTTGGGACTACTAACCCAAGGAGACAGTCACGAGAATACAAACACCATTATTGGAAAATCGTTTACTCAAATAATTGTATTTACAGAAGAATAGATAACACAATAATTGCGTCCTAACTTTCCGAATTCGACGATATTTATTGAAATTGGCTCGGCAAAGAGTTATTAATTATTATTATCTTTGGTTCGTAATTCTCGATATTCATACCTTTTACTGATATTGGGATTCTGGAACATAAAATATGGCTTCATAAATGTCAGGTGCTTTGTGCCAATTGATCTCATTTTGAATGGGTTACTAAAAATCTAGGATAAGTAATTAAAAATAGTTTTATTTGTTTGCTCTCATGCAGATCACACATTTTACAATATATTAGCATAATCAGCGTATAATGTTCCCATTGTTGAGATACAGGCCTCCACTCTGTTAGAGGGAGTGGGCCGTGGGCCAAATGCAGGTTGGTAGATGTCTCGTGTCTTCGAATTTTTAGATCTTGACATTTGTTTCCTCACGATGTTTTCCTTCACCGTTTTGAGAGCAGTGGTGATGAAATACTTTACACAAAGTAAAGCACCTGTCAGGGTTCGAACCTACGACCTACAACTCGTAAGACGCGGTCGTTACCACTGGGCCACCACTGCTCACAATATATTAGTGTCGGTTTTTTTACATGATTAAATGGCTAATTCCTCTAATTTAACATTATTTGGTTTATATTCAATACTATGTAGCTTAACAAATCATAGTTTTTAGGGTTTCGTAGTAAACAAGGAATCCTTATAGTTTCGCCATGTCCGTCTGTCTGTGTGTGCTTGATCCGACACGCACTTGGCCGGTTTTTTTGTATTAATTTCGAAGTAAGAATCGGACAGAAAATGATTAAAGTTATTTTCAGTTTGGTACGTAAGTAATTTTAAAGTACAGATTTCCCGTAAAAACTCGTGCAGACTGAGATGTTATCTGCTGCGCCCGCGATATCGCGCTAGTCTGCACGACCCTTGATACTTATATTGAAAGGCACGTTGTGATCGAATGCTAACATTTCTGCAGAGCACACAATTCTATTTCAAAATCAATTTCATTTCGCTGCCCATAACTACCCCATCATTTCCGTGTATTACATGCATCATAGGTTTTTCAATAAAACATTAGTAATTTGTCATTATATCTCATTGAAGGTGGCCTAACCCATCCTGCACGCCTCACCAACTTAGTTTTACGTAACAAAAACTTATTTTATTCGCAGCCACGCCTTTATTGTTATTGTGTTAAATGTCAATATTGAATGGTGTTTTTCGTTGTGTGCAAGTTTATCGTGGTGAATCGATACAAATCGCTGGAAGCATTCATGGGGAGTCGTGTGCTTGGAAACCAATTTCCTGTTCTCTTTCATATTGAAATGTAAGTGCCCTTCAATACGTATACCAGACGTGGGATTTATAGTCTCTAGTGTGGGTTTTGTGTGGGACTTTTTTGGGGCCGCATTTGCAGGGTTGACTGACGGGTCAGTTTTGAATGGGACGCATTCAGGTGTGCATTCGGGTAGTAGTGACATTTGTGTTAACTTGTGGCTTTTTGATGGACTAGTTAATCGGTTGCAAGTTAATTCAAATATTGGCGACAATGCCTCAAGCGGCCATGACGGTAATTCACATTTTTTTCTACTATTTATAGTTTTTTTCTAAAAGGGAGTGTAATGTGTTTAAGGGGTTCATGTATATTATGTATGTATGTATCTATGTGAATTTCTTTATTCTATAACCTGCAATTTGCAGGTTAATGTTAGGTTGTATCTTGGTCAAAATATGATTCGTGACCATATCAAATAATTATGTAAACGACATAATAATTTTATTCATAAGTTCACATATAAATTACTAGAAGTTGCATCATTACAAAGTAAGAAAATGTTAAACTATGTATAAAATAAATCGAGTGTATAACTTATATAGATTGTTTGAGGGCCTAATTGAATACAATAGCGACCTGCCTGATGTAGGTTTATTCAAACCTGTATTTCAGACCATCACTTAACAACGCTGAGTGGTTTAGTGGACAATATGTTACTGTACATTGAGCTAGATTTGATACATATTAATTATATTTAAAAATAAATATTGATTTAAATCTAATAAGCTTATTGCATTACATTTAGCAATTTTTCAGTGTCTGAGTAATTAAATGTCGCTAAATATTCACACAACATTTCACTACATTTTTTACGACTTACACTATATAATTATACTTTGAGACTTTTTGATTTTATCATATAAGAACGGACCTAAAAATACATAAAATTTATTTATAAAAGTATGTCTAGTTTGAGGCTTTATGCAAACCAAGTCTTTTCTTCTCTTATCCTTAGATATTTGGATATAAGGAAGTTTGCTATGCTGGAGTAGTACTATATTCAATATAAATAGTTGACGCACGATTAACACCTTACGTGCCGTGTAATGCTCGTGTGTGGGAAATCTCTGCGCACGTTCTAATGGCAGTAGGATTAATTTAGCAGCCCCACCCCATCCTCGCGCACGTATGGGAGTGGCGCGAGGAGGCGAAACGCCGGGGCGTAAGTCCACTGCCGCGAGAAATCGCGGCACAGCCGACGGAGCTCCGGCGGGATCTCATGGCGACATGGAGAGTACCGTTGTCGCAACCCCAGTGCTGGGCACGCCACGATTGCGGCGATAAGTCCCCTCTTTGAGGAGTGGCTAGAGAGGCGCCACGGCGTCCTCACCTTCCGCCTGACGCAGGTCCTCACCGGACACGGCAGCTTCGGGGGGTTCCTGTGTCGGATGAGGCGGGAGGAAACGTCCGGGTGTCACCACTGTGTGGATCACCCGCAGGACACGGTGGAGCATACGGTGGAGGTCTGCCCGGCTTAGGCAGAGCATCGCCGTGTCCTCGTGGAGGCGATCGGCGGCAGAGATCTCTCGCGTCCGGCCCTGGTTCAGGCCATGGTACGGAGCGAGAGGGCATGGGCAGCCGTCACCTCCTTCTGCGAAGCAGTAATGCTCGCGAAGGAGGAGGCGGGACGGTTGAGGGAAAGGCACGTTTCGCGCCCTCTCGCCCCTAGCCGCCGCAGGAGACGCCCTGGGCGTCGGGAATCCCGGGCGGATTTCTGGCCACCGTAGGCGCGGGCTTGCGGACGGTGAGCAATGGGTAGCTCACCGGCTGGTAAGGACCAGGCTCGGGTCGACGGCGCGTTGTATTCCACGCGCGCCTTAAAGAGATGTCGTCAGCACAAATGTATGGGTCCACTAGGGCCGATGCCTGCTGGGGTCGCGGGAAGGTACTTATGGGTCACCGAGGCCCCCGCAACACAGGCAACGGAAGGAATACGGGTGGGTTTTAGTCAGTAAGAGTCTGACACACCCGATTTGTTTACGGAAATTCAGATTTGTGTCAATCGTTACACCTAGATATTTCATATGATCGGTTTTTGCTAAGGCAGGACAACTACATGCATTGTCAGCATACGTGTTGCACTTATGCGCATAAATGTTTATGTTAGTAGTTGGCAGGTTAGTTTTTCTAATACTCGTAGTAAATAAAATGTGTTTGGTTTTATCTGCATTTAGTGTTAAGAGAATGTAGGATTATACTCATTAATATCATTAATACATCTTTCTCATCTCTCTGTCTCTCTCATTCTGAGTTTGTTTACTGCAGTGGATCATATACTTTTAGGCATTATAAAACTTGCGTTTAGCTCCTGTAGTCCCCTTAAGGTGGATCCGCAGGGGTGGCTCGCGAAATTTAAATTTTCTTACGTTTTTTCGCACTTTGGTTGTATATTGATAAAACTATGGTTCGCGACCATAAAAAATTATGTACCTATTTACAGACTTATAATCATTTGATTATATGTCTCTAAGTTAGATTTGTTCCATAAGAACTTTTCCATTAAAGATTTGTTCATAGACAAATCTAACTTGTCCCACTGCTGGACAAAGATCCCCCATACCTTTCCACTCTTCCCGGTGTGCCCGATCAATCTCACGTAAACGCTTCTAAGTCAGTTGTAGAATTATTACAGAAAAAATATTCTGCTATAAAAATGACCAAAATTTAAAAAGCAAGTTATTAAAAAAACAACAAAAAGCCCGACTATAAAACACATAACTGAAAAGATTAATGCTTGTTTTTCTCTTTTCAGTTATGTGTTTTTGCTGTCGGGTTTTTTTTTTAATTATTTGTTTTATTACAAGCTTTTTAGTTTTTTATCGTATATATAATTATATATTTGAAATTGACTCATTACTAGCTATTTCTAGCTTACTGGCTATGTCGCTTCCACAATTAAGACGAATGTAACGACACCTCATATGTTAAAATTCATCAAACCGTTTAGGTTACAGAGCGTGCCAAAGAAATAGACAGACATACTCATACATACTTACATACCTACTCTCGAAAAACATTACCGTCCTCCTGGGGCAGTCAGGTAAGAACACAAATAATTCCATCACTTTATCAACAACAAAACACCTGTAGAAAAACACCCGTTATTTAAAAAGAAGTAACATAAAAAACGAACTGCCAACAGAATCACTTTGACCAGCATCTTGCCCGGAGCAATTTGCAAAATGTGTTCAATATAGCCCCATACTCGGGAGATGGGCAATTTGTTCCTTTGATCATTCAATCTATCTCGTCCGGAGATTCCCCTTTGTTAAGATTATCAATCGGCTGCCGATCTTACCGTGGTCAGTTTTGATTAGATGGGAGATAAAGTAGCAGTTGTAGGTAAAATGTTATTTTTGTTGGGAAAATATTTGTACCTAAATTGTGTACCTAGATTATAGTGACCAAACCAGTCAGCGCTGGAGCTCTGTCTCGCATAGGGTCGCAGCATTATGCTGTGCGATGGCCGTTTTGCGTGGATGTGCCTTGTTTTTTTATGTTTGTGTTCTTTTTTTGCGTCATGTTTACAGCAACTTTGACATATTTTCTTTCTTTTTATTTCTGGTGATGTATACGATGGCGTTGTGGTCAAATGCTCATGATAGACTGTAGACAAGCAAATAAATGATTTGATTTGATTTGTAATTCTTCCTCATTCCTGATGTTTCGGTTAATTTTATTAGTACCGGAAAGATATTGATTATGTTAGCGTGGTTTTCTTTGGGCGTTTTTATAGTTTTTCTTAACGTGACGATATTATCGTGACGTCCATAGGTCCACGGCATCACGATAACAAAGGGAAGTAAAACATATGAAGACGCTTTGAAACATCCATCAACGATAACGTTATAACATGAACGTCCGCGATAGTATCGTCACGTTAGAGATTAAAGCACACATTGTATGAATATTTTCTCGAAGCTACAATTTTAGGTCGTATTTTTTAAGTATTTTTAATAAGCCTTAGCTGGGGTATTAGGCTGAAAGTAACTGAAAATCTAGGTACTAATGAAGGTTTTAATATAATTTACACATACATACATACATACATACATAATAGCTCGCCTTGTTTCTCCGAAGGGTTGGGCAGAGGTGTACCTACCTGTAGTACACCCACATTTCGCCAGTTATGTTTAAGTCCCATGTAATAGGCGGCGAGCCTATTGCCATCAACCGGGCACAAATCTAAACTCCAGGCTGCCACTGAGAAATTCCAGATAGAAAAACCAAATGACACTTTGCCCGACCCGGGAATCGAACCCAGGACCTTATGCTCAGAAGTAGCGCTTGCAACCACTAAACCAACGAGCAGTCAAAAGGGCTGGCAAAAAAAATATTATTTTAAAAATAATTGGTACATTGGTATCTGAAACTGCAAATCTCGAAGGCCACATGTGTTTATAGTTTGGGCAAAAACGACATAGTTATAAATCGCATACTTCGTAAACTATAACTATAAATATTCAAGAATGTTACAATAGCTTTCATAACGGCACATAAAACACGAGACTTTAAAACAAACACATAAAATTCCAACATTTATGGATAACGAAACGAACATACCTACATACCTACGTATCTAAAAAGCAATACATAATGAGCCTGTAATGTTCCCACTGCTGGGACACAGGCCTCCTCTCTGTGAGAGGGAGTGGGCCGTAATCCACCACGCGAGCCCAGTGCGGGTTGGTAGATGTCACATGTCTTCGAATTTTTGGTTCTAGGACATGCCGGTTTCCTCACGATGTTTTCCTTCACCGTTTTGAGAGCAGTGGTGATGAAATAAATTACACAAAGGAAAGTGCCTGTCTGGGTTCAAACCTACGACTTACAACTCGTAAGTCGCGGCCGTTTCCACTGGGCTACCACTTCTCTATCTTAAAAAGCAATACCGAGATATATTGCGAATTTCCAAGAAATATATGTTCGCGAATTCTCCGTCGAAATTTAGTCAAAAACCGGCCAAGTGCGTGTCGCACCACGCACAATGAAGGGTTTCGTAGCTAGGAAGAATTTATCCCTAGAACAAACTTAACATTGTAGTTGAAAAACATGTTCCCCCATACATTTCAACTGCAAATGTTTGTACCCACAATATTGAGTGATTTTTTATTTTGTTATTTTAACCTTTTGACCGCTAGATGACAAACCAAAATGTGCCCAGCACGCCACGGTCACGACTACATGACAGATTTATAAGGAATAATACGTAGCTCGGCGCCGAGGGCACGTCTTTGCATTTTTGACGTGGCGGTCAAAGGGTTAAGACCATAGACGTCTTATAAGTTTTCCTGTAATCTATAAATATAGAACTACTCTTTTATTTTTTGCTAAATTTTAGGCTCAGCAGTTTCGGAGATAAGGGGATGGTCGATTTTCATCCATTTTCTTTAATATCTTTAAAACTAACTATTTTAAAATAAAAATAAAATAGTCCTTTCATTTGATATGTCACACGGTACAGTTAGCAACCATTTTTTTTTTAATTTTCATTTTTTTCCCGCAAAAGTAAACCCATTATTCAAAATTAATTAATTCCTTTGTTTATTCAATCATTTATTTACGTTACACGTTCGTGTTTGGGTCACAAAAATTCGTATGTGTACCAAATTTCAACTTAATCGGTCCAGTACATTTTTCCTTTTGAGGTACGGAACCCGAAAACTACCACAAACTGGAGGGCCACGACAAAAAGACGCCTCCGATAAGGGTCAACCGCCATGCCTTTTAATGTTTTTTTTTTCTTTCAACTTTTGCTAACCAAACGAAGGACAGCCATGTTTTTGTGCGACAAAATGGCTGCTGCAAAGTTTTGGCGGGAAATTGGGCACAAGTTTTGTTTATCTCCCAATTGGTTTGGCTACTTTTCATGTCTTTGACTCTTTGTCTTCAGAAAACTTGCCGTATTTTTTACCTATGAGTAATAAAAACTTACTTATAGGAACTTTTTACTTTCTTTGTTTTCAAAATGTGATGTAAGTACTTGAAACATTGAATGAACAGACGTTTCATCGACAACACCGAAGTTAATTAAAAGTAATCTGTCTAAATAGGTACGTAAAACTTCATGTTTTCGCAATCTTGATAATTACTTGAAAAACTTCCGTTTTATTTTACGAATTAAATGTTTGTACCCACTTCAACTTACGAATATCTCGCCATGTTTTTTGTACCCGTTTAAATGGCCGCTGTAAACTTTTCGCGGGAAACACAATCTAGAACAGCAGAACCGTTTGTTTAAAACTCATTCAGATTTAAATTAATAAATTGTCTTTGTTTAAATAAATATAATCGGTATTCTGTTGGAACTGTTTTATTAATTATATTAAAGTAAGTTGCCTTTCCCCGCGGCTTCGCCCGCGTGGATGTCTGAAAATATCCCATGGGTACGTACTACCGGGATTAAAAGTACCCTATGTGTTAATCCTGGATATGGACTATCTGTGTACCAAAGTTCATCCAAATCCGTTCAGCCGTTTCTGCGCCAATCCGTAACACATCCAGACAAAAACAAAAAGAAAAAAATTCTTCGTTACTATTTTATCATATTTATATTCATAGATTATCGTGAAGTTTGGTTGAAATTCAGTCAATGTAGGTAAATTATATACCACTATTCGTTTATTTGAATACATTATTCATCGTATCAGCTAACGATAATGTTTAAACAACACTATCTCTTCGGTAACAGGTATTTATAAACAGGCCTCGTTCAAAGGTATCAAAGGTATCAATAATAATAGTAGACCTTCTGATTATTGTTTGATTTATACCTAGTATATGCTAAATATTTATATAAGGACTAGCTTTTGCCCGGGACATCGCCTGCGTGGATGTCTGAAATTAACCAACGGGAGCATACTATCAGAGCGGCAATTGTCTGCCGGGGTCGCGTGGATTGCCGTGGTTGCGTGGAAGTTCTAAGGGTTACCGAGGCCCCTGGCAACACAGGCAACGGAAGGAATACGGATGGGTTTTAGTCAGTAAGAGTCTGACACACCCTCCCGCTCCGCCCAGAGCGGGAGAAGTTATTTGATAATTTAGATTCTTACTGACTAAAACCCACCCGTGTTCCTTCCGTTGCCTGTGTAGCCAGGGGCCTCGGTTTCCTTTCGGACTTTCCCACGACCCCGGCAGGCATTGGCCCTAGTGGACCCCTACACTTGTGCTGACGACATCTCTTTGAAGCCTGCAAGGGGACTGCCGACCAAAGTGAAAACATAAAACTATAAAAAACCAGTGGTCACTTTTATAGTTACAGATATTATACTGTTAGTGACTGACGCGGACCCACCAGATTTTTCCCTACCAAAAATCGCTCAGCGCCTAAAGAAGTTTTCACAAATGATCATTACCAAAAACAAAACAATACCATGGACTCTCTAAACCTTTCTTTGTTCTGTCATTCATGCACCGGTCATAATTCGATTAATTTGTCCGTCTGCAATTAGTCGATTCTCGTTCATTGAATCGATTTTTTACCGAGTCTCCATTGCGTTGGCTCGCAAATCGATACGTGATTGTATTTGACGTTGCGATTGAGGTGCAGTGGAATTCGCCGACGCGCTGAAGACTTATTATGGTCTCTAAAAAGATATACAAACTTGAAACCTGTGATTGTTTTTCAAAATCTGATTTGGTGTTATTTATCCCAGCGTTTTTATACTTCTCTGTCATCGGTCTCAAAAACCTCGTTTTCAAAATGTAACAAACATTCATTGCCCTGATATTGAGAAAATAGAAAATCCGTCTTCTCGAAAAGAAAACAATGTAATTGAACTGCCAATATGACCTCTATTGTATTAATCAATATAGATGCAGAATTGTAGGCTCTTCGCAATATGGAAATACTTGGATGAAGGAAAAACAGCTATTTCTTTTTCATTACGAACGTCTATTGTTAGTATCGTTACTGAACAAGACTTTCAAGATGAACTTTTGCTACTTAAATATTGTTTGAAAACGTCATGAACAACTTTCTTCATGGGACCAACATCGTTATCTATAGTATATATGCAAGCGGGCGCGTCCTTTATGCCTGGAGGAGGCTTTTATTTAGGAATTAAGTTCTGTTTACGTTTTTATTTTTTATTTCTGCTTGAGAATAGTTTTCGATGTTTTTTTGTTGGTCTGTGGCGAGTGCTAGCTGACATATGGCAAATAATTTAATTTAATGTTTTGTTGTGTTGCGTAAATGAAAATATAGCGTGTATCAGAAATGTAAGGTCATATTTAAGGGTGTGGTACAGCCCATCAAACTTAACAACTTTTCCGTGGGACCAACAACCGTAACCGCCAAAACATAATCATCTGGCCCATACAAAACATCAATACCTACTCGACCTAAATGTATGGGACAGCTGATATTTTTTTTTAGGATACGTCCCTTGCACGTAAAGTGGGGATGAGATTTTTATTTATTAGGTTAAACTTTCTTTAAAATAAAACAAAGATGGACGCCAGACAATCGCCTATTTCACATGACATTTCAATATGACATTGTGTGTGATTATAATTAAATATAACGTGGTCTGTTATGTCACCAATGTTATTTCAATATCTTTCACAAGAGAAACTTCCAACTTCAAATCAATTACAATATTACGCGTGCTTCATTATTTAATAACATCATCGTCGATAAATTTTCACATCCCATAAACATGACTTTTTACCACAGACAATTTTCAACTTTAACCCATGATCGTTAAAGTTGATATTAGCTTGTAAAATGGACTCGCTCACGGGACTCCCGACTACCGTCAGATAAATTAAAACATAATGTACGTAAGTAGTAAAAGTTTTGGTAACAAAGTTGGCTTGGAAACTGAAGTAAACAACCGTGAAACGCGTCAAGGGTCATTAGGAGCAAGTGGGGCAGAACTGCCAAAAAGATTGCACCTTTCTTGTAAAATATCTTCCTTTGAAGGAATTTTGTTAGAAAAGTGTTTCGTGGCTAAATGATAACTGCAGCTGCAGGGGTCGATCGAACTGCTGGGGACGCGGGAAAGGGATACCGTGGCGTCTGGCAACACACAGGCAACAGAAGGAACACGGGTGGATTTTATTCAGTAAGAGTCTGACACACCCTCCCACTTCGCCTAGAGTGGGAGAAGTTATTTGATCATTTTCAACCAAAAGAAAAAAAGTGGTCGATCGAAGGTTGAGCTATGCTTGCCGCGGTCAGTTCGTGTATAGTTGACCATCCATTACATATCGAGAACCCTCCGTGCTTCAGAAAGCACTTTGAGCTGTTGGTCCTTGTTGTCATTCTTAGACCTGGGACAGTCGTTACGCCAGTAGTCTCGTTACCCCAGTAGTCTAAAAGTCTGAAAACCAGTCTTACCAAGGTGTACCCAGTAACTGAGTTGTGGAGATTACATAGGCAGACGCTCCATGTAAAATACTGATATTCAGCTGCATCCTGTTAGACCCCAACATAGTTGGGAAAAGGGTAGTCAGATTCAGTGGGTAGTGCTTGGCCGATTTGTAAGTTAATAGAGTAATTTGCTTAGTCGTCGGCAAGTTTTTCATTGGATTAGGTCTGAAAAAAACTCGTCGGTCGCCTTTCAGTGTGTGGACAGTTTGCGAATTCAATAATAACTTACTAATAAACTTACGGATATAAAATACAACTGATTACCTAAAATTCGGAAATGATGCCTGCCGAATGAGATCTGCTGTCTTGTATGGATCAGAATGTTGGGCCACAAAAGGGATGAATGAAAGGCAATTGCATGCAGCTGAGATGAGAATGCTAAGAGCGATGTGTGGTGTGACATAATGCGGGATAGAATAAGAAATGAGTACATAAGAGGAAGTCTGAAAGTGGCACCGATGACTGAAAAGTTGTGCGGAAATCGGTTGTCATGGTATGGGCATATGATGCGGAGGAATGAGGAAAATGTCGTGAGGAAAGTCTTAAGTATGAATGTCGATGACTATAAGAGTAGAAGAAGACCAAAGAAACGATGGATGCACTGTGTGAAAGATGATATGGCTAGAAAGGGGGTGACTACCGAGATGACAACTAAAAGAGAAGTATGGAAGAAAGCGACATGTTGCGCCGACCACAAATAAAATGGGATAAGGGCAGGAGAGTGATGATAATGATGATGATGATGATGATGCGTGTGATGGATAGTTCAAACTTCATTGTTTATTAAAGTTTTAGTAATTGTTTACCTCATTAAAAAAAACAGAACACAATTTGACCATTGTCCTTTAGTGATGAGAAAGACTTTAAAAAATCCGAACCGATTATTCGTCATCCAAACCTCGCCGACTCACCTATCTGAATCAGGGACACAGGCACAATTTCGCAGAAGCTCGCTACACAATAACCATCTTATTTTAATTCCTCAGCCGTCGTCACAGTTTAGCATTGTTGACTTTTTTCGTTTTCCAACGTCGTTAGGAGCCGAAAATTCGTCTTTTACGTTTTTTGTGGCCGCGGTCCTCCGCCGTCGTCGCCGACTTTCGTATCGAATATCCGCGTGGCGTTTTACTTTTTGACTTTTTACTCGTTCCCCCTTTGTTCGATTTTTTTTGTCGATTTTTCCAACGTGTTGTGGCATGAATGTGAGCAATGTTGAGTACCTAAAAATGAAACAGGATTCGGGAAACTTGTATTGTGTTGGCGATGATGATAGACTGAAATCGCGTTGAAAAAGCATGGCGCGGCGCGTTTGATCGCTTTTCTGATTTTGTAGATATTTTACCTAACAAAAATAACTTTCATAGTTATCCATAGGGAGCAGTGGTGGCCCAGTGGTAACGACCGCGACTTACGAGTTTGTAAGTCGTGGGTTCGAACCCAAGCAGGCTTTTTATTTTGTGTGAATTATTTCATCACCACTGCTCTCAAAACGGTGAAGGAAAACATCGTGAGGAAACCGGCATGTCCTAGAACCAAAAATTTGAAGACGTGATATCTACCAACCCGCACCGGGCCCGCGTGGTGGATTACAGCCCACTCCCTCTCACAGAGAGGAGGCCTGTGTCCCAGCAGTGGGAACATTATAGGCTGATTACGTAAGTATTTGTTTTTTATTTCATACGTATCCTGTCTCCTATTTCATTCTTCTCAGTATCCCACTAATCTTATCTCAGAAAACAATATTTCCCATCTCGTATTTCTCATACTACAAAATAAATAAAAAGGAAGTTAAACAAAAGTAGGTATTCACTAAACTGGTTGTAACCAGTATGACAACAAAAACCATTGGAACTGGGGCCAAACTCATAAAATATCGGTTTTTGTGTACCACATTCGTCATAACCCTTTTCTTGCGAAACGTAAAACTGATTTCTTGGTTTCTTTAAATTGTCGTGTTTTGTCAGTTCGTGCCCTACTAGTGTAACTCACAATTTTTTCGCCCTGGCTGTATTGGATTTAAAAAAGGGTTTAAAAATAATTGGACTTGCTTTGGACAAAAATGACGGTCTATCTTTAATATGAAATCACAGACAAAAAAATTAAAAGCAGAAATCTGAAACTCACTCATTTGTCCAGTTTTCATTATATTGAATTTCTTGTCGTAGGATCTGGGACAGTCTGGATAAAGACAAATCCAAGATCTCTTTATTGTTGAAATCGTTTCAGTAGTTGAAGCTGTACAAAGTAATAGACAAACTCACATACAAACATAGCCAGTGAAATTGCTATCACCTAATACGAACAAGCGCAAGTCGCTTTTTTGGTATTAGGATCATTCCATAAAATTCTGTCTCAACCAAAAGTTGAAAGAAAAATAAAGAAAGAAATATATTTTATTTGGAAAACGCACAAGATATACAAAAAAAAAAAACAAAGCAGAGCAATTAAAACTATTTTTTTTTAATTAAACACAAAAACAAGATTGATATACCTATATGTTTGAATAAACAATATACAGAAAAAAGACCTGTGCAACGCCAAAAAGGCTGGCCAAAAAAATTGTGATGATGCCAACAGACTGTTCAGGTTTATAACCCAAATGTAATCCGTAGCAGTGTGTATTTTGGTATAATAGGACTGTAAGTAAGTAAGTAAGTAAAATTTTATTTGTTTTGTACATGATAAATATTGCATGCAAGCTAATAAAGAAATACAGAAGTTCTAACATGTTCAGCCGCATATCGTGGCGTACAAATTGGCAGGAAGAGATGGTACATAAACCGTGACAATATTCATCAAAATTACATTGGTGCCGATTCCCTTGTTCCCAAATTAAACTAAATTTAAGTTCAGTGCATCTTCTTCTTTCTATTTCACGAAGAAAAGGACAGAAGATAAATTTTAGTTTAGTCCTGTCAAATTAATCAGCACTTGACGTAAATTGACGTAATTTTAGTAGGCAAGTTTTTAATCACGTCTAAACTTGTATGGAGTAGTGACAGGCGCTGATTAATTTGACAGGACTAAACTAAAATTTATCTTCTGTCCTTTTCTTAATGAAATAGAAAGAAAAAGATGCACTGAACTTAAATTTAGTTTAGTTTGTGAACAAGGGAATCGGCACCATTATGAAATTATGTGGGTACTTATTAAATCATCGTTATACTGTCATCGCATTGCGATTATACAAGTCCCTAATTAAATGAAGTTGTTGATGTGTAACAGAGCAACAGAGGAAAGGTCCTCTCGTTTTCTGTGGGAGTGGTTTCGTGAAGAGGGACGGAAGTGTGTAACAGGAAGTGACTGCTTGAGCATGGAATATGTAAGTACTTTTTATATAGCATGGACTTAGTAAGTACTATATAGATTGCAAGTGAGATGTCAGATGTTAAATATTATATGCGAGGCTCGCCCGTTTTTTACGGTTCCGTAGTAAACAAGGAACCCTTATAGTTTCGCCATGTCCGTCTGTCTGTCTGTCCCCGCTGTAGCTCAGAGACGCTTAGTACTAGAAAGCTGTAATTTGACATAGGTATACATATTAATCACGCCAACAAAGTGCTAAAATAAAATATTGCAAAAAAAAATTTTTTGCGTCCCCTTACACGTAATGTGGGGATGATATTTTTTTTCTCGTCTACCTCATGGTGTGGGGTATCGTTGGATAGGCCGTTCAATAATATTGCAGGTCTGTCAACACCACTTTTCGATTCAAGGATCTACTTGCGTAATATTAAGCATTAAAGTGCTAATTTTTGTTAGAGTCATGTGTCCCCCCCCCCTGCCAGCTAAGTGGTTGTTTATGGGGTGTGAAAAAATTCATGGCAGTAGTACATATAATGAAATTAAAAGGAAAACTATCACGGCTACGTAGGCTTTACAAGTTAATGAGTTATATTCGACCAACTTAAATTAGCGGTTGGAGAATTGACCGTGGCATATATCGATGTATGGGAGAACAGGTTTTTCAACTACAATGTTAAGTTTGTTTTTGGAATAAATTCATCCCAAGTAATCCCAACTACAGAACCCTTCATTGTAAGTGGCGCTACACGCACTTGGCCGGTTTTTTTTTAGTACCACGTTTTAAAAGAAAGTATATTCACATTCCTATAGTAGTGGCTATGGCCAAAAACCCCATTGTCCGGCCGGCGGTGTCTGACAAGACCGCAACAATATACAATAATGATTTTTGTTTAATAACACATTGTTCCTGCTATGGGAGTCTTGACACTCGGAGCTCGTAAAATACTCCTCTGGCACAAGTCATGAAGGAAAGATATTATCGTGGATAGTTTTCTTTATTTGCGATAGGATGTAGTAATGTCTGTGGTTGCGATTACTATTTACTAGTGGCTTTTGTGGACAAGATATTAATTCAGACTTCTTGTAATGGCAAACATGTCATTTGGTTTAAATAGGTTTTTATTATTTTATTAATATTTTACAAAGATTCTTGTGTACCTTGTGAATGTGAGAACGTTGTAGGCTTAATAGACCAGATATTTTGTAGACCTTTTTTTTTTTTGTTAAGTACCTGTTACTTCATGACAGGCCCACACTGTCCTCCCATACCTATTAACACTGTAATTTGAAAACATTGTAAAAGCCAATTATTTTTAATAGAGTAACCGTGGAGTTTCTTGCCGTCTCTTCTCCATAGGAAACGACCAATTGGAACCGTGCACTTAGCTTCTGATGTTTCATAAGTGCCCATGTAGATTTATGTGAAATAAAAATATTTTGATTTGATTTGTTGGTTAGACAACAAAACAATTACATACACTTTGATAGATCGTAAAACGATCTATCAAAGTGTATGTAATGACTGAAGACGCTTAGAACAGCTTGTTGTTAAATAAACGAAAGAAAAAAGAAACTGTTTAAAAACACGAGTTGGGGGAAAATATGCGGCACATCCACGCAAAACGGTCATCGCTCATTATAATGCTGCGACCCTATGCGACAGCTGGCGTTGACATGATGACGTCAACCGGTGCAGCATATAATGAGATAAAAACACAGAAACAAAAAAAAGGAATAAAAACAAAATAAATACAGTAGTTAGTTCAATCCATAATAATATTTAAAATGGCAGCATTCCGTTCCGTTTACAACGACTCACGTGACACTGGCATAATGGCTGTAGCTGTCAGAAAACTATCGGTTTGACGTTTATATATTTCTCTTGATTTGCCCACTATACAACATGTGGCATGTTTACAATATTTTTATATTCAACAAGCTATGTGCCCGACGGGGTATCCCATCGGCAAAAATTACGAACTTCCAAACAAACTTTCATCCCCTATTGATACCCTTTTGGGAGTGAATTTTCAACAATCTTTCCTTATTACCCCACTTTCTATTAATAAGAAACTTTACAGCAAAATTATATGCTTCTAGAACCAGCTGTTTTGGCTGTGCATTGTTTGTCAGTGATTTTAAGATTTTTATTAAGTAGATGTTACACAACATTTTGTTTTTTATTAACTTGTGTTGTCTTACTATCCCGCTGTCCGCCCCCTCCTTAGACCACAGCCCACCTTTTAACCCGTCAACTTGACCTCGTCTGGAACAAGCGTCAAGACCACACATTACTCCAGCACTTATTTTATTTTTACTTTTTACCCATTCTTCGGGATTGAGGCTTCACTTTCAATTTAGGTATAATAGAATCCGCGTTTTTGCACAGAGATTTTTAGGAATTAGAGTGGGTAAACATTCGTGTTATATGCGTTTTATGTCTTGTACATAATCACTCAGAATTATGAAAAGTGCCTGTCACCTAATAAAGTGCTACTAAATATTTTTTTTCAAAATGGTGTTGTATCGAAATCCCTCATATAGACTTAACCCTACCCACCGTATTTGTAAAAGTAATGATTAGCGTCTGCTTAACGATACATTTTTGACGTTTAAACGTCTCTTAACTACAAGAAATAAAATAGAAAGAAATATTTTAACGCTTAACGCGATAACCACTTCGAGTCTTACCCCTGATGTTTCGCTGCGAAATGAAAATTCTTTTTTATATATTTTGGTTAGTTTTCGTATGCATTTGCGTCGGTAAGGTGATCACTGTGGAAATTAAAACGCATAACACTACGTGCTTCGACATGAAATTTTCAACACAATTAACACGCCTTTTTTGGTGGCAACCAAAACGAAAAAAAAAACATATTTCACATGCAATTTTTTCCATTCGTTTGGCGGCGGACGGTAAAAAATTCGGTGCTTTTGCTACATACGTAGAACTATCTGCATGTAAAATCGGTTTTTCATAAGCTACGAGTTGTTATGCATTGTGGATTCGGGTCAAGCGTATAGGAACGGGTAACTGGAACGTACAGTACTTGAATGTTTAGCTTTACTTTTTCTATTTTTTCCATTAATTTGCAACTTTAAAATATAAACAAAACACTGCTGACTTTTTCGCTTCGCGGTTTTTTAACATACTCGATTTGTGTTTACTACCCATCCAACTTTGTTGCTTACTATCTTTCACAATAATAAAATAATCTTTGCATTCAATGTAGGTATATTAATTATAAGTACCTACCTACCTAGTAAATGAGTACATAAGAGGAAGCCTGAAAGTGATACCGGTGATTGAAAAGTTAAATGAAAATCGGTTGTCATCTGATGCGGAGGAACGAGGAAAATGTTATGAGGGAAGATGAGTACAGGAAGACCAAAGAAACGATGGATGGGACTGTGTGAAAGATATGGCTAGAAACAACCATGAAAAATTATGAAATAAAATATTTATTTGCATCGGATTAAGGTATAATTGTTATAAGTACCTATAATAGTTATCGGTAAAGAAGACTAAGTAGTCTCCTTTATCAAATTCGAAAGCGGTGAACTTTTAAAACTATTTTCCTTGCGTATTAATTACCTCGCCTCTAATTCAATCACAATCTTAATGCGTCTACGCACCTGATTATTTGGACCAAAATACCTAAAGGGCATACCTTCATGGTATGCCATGTATGTTGTCTGTGTGCTAAATAAACAAATCTATTCGTGGTTAGAGACCCGATGAGTGACAAAGCTATGTGGTGACAATCACGTTGCTATCGATTGACTGCTTTGATCGAATGAAATCTTCCACGAGGTTCAGGCATTAAGACGATATCAGACACTTCCCTTTTTATTACTTTTTACATTTCATTTGGCATCTTTCACTCGTAGTAAAACGTTAATGAATAAAAAAATTAATGAATTAGTGAACCGATGCAACGGTGCTGGATTTCGGCACTTAGCATCTTTCACTTGCCTACCGAATGACCAAAAAATGCAAATCTACGTTCATTGTCGGTGGAGTGAACGCGGAATGAAACAAAAATGAACCCTCACTCGAGTGGTTCACTCGAGTAGGTACGTCACAGGGAAGCAACAGATTTTATGTGAAAAAGAAGCTGTGCACTGTATTTTCCAGCAAACAAAATATTTAAGTCTGAAGCTGACCTATCGTAAGCTACAAGGCTGAAAAATATAAGTTTTCATAAACACTACTGCAAGAAATCTTAAATCTGACAATATAAAGTGTTAACTGGGTACCATCTGCTGGCAGAGATTTTAAATAATTAAAAAGAAGCTATAAAGAAGCTATTTTCCCACAGCGGCTCCGTCTTATAGCCGAGATAAATAGCCTATTACACTAAGTTGTTCTCAGAATGAATAAACGCTACCTGATTTGTTTTTTTACACGTACTTAGGTGATGTTTAGGGGAATACCCAAGAAACGATGGATGGACTGTGTCAAAAACATGTTGTACCCCCAAATATTTGAGCTGCCAAGTATGTTCAGAGGCTGCAGCTTTCCTAGGCTGAAGATAAGCAATAAAAAGTTAATAAAAACCTAATTGCTAGTAAGGAGTTTTAGCAGTTTGTCAGCACTGAAAATATTATTGATTAAATACTAATCTAGGAACGTAATCATTGGCAACAATATCGAAGTACCTAGTAATAGCTTTTGACATTTAGAAAATTAAGTGGCATTTTACTAGTGCGCATTAAAAGTTATGGCAGCTTAGACCTGTAACTCAGTGCTCTGGACCATAAACTCGTAAAGATATTACACTCTCTTTATGATTCGCAGCAGTCGGGTAAAAACATACAATGCAATTCACTTTTCATTAAGATAAACTAGAATTTCTTGGTTGAATGGTTAATTATAGCTTTTAGCACTTAGAAAATTAAGTGGCATTTTATTTAATTTATTTTAGCATTTAGAAAATTAAGTAGCATTTCATTTAATGTCCTGGAATGGTTAATTATAGCTTTTAGCATTTAGAAAATTAAGTGGCATTTTATTATTGCACATTAAAAGTTATGGCAGCTTAGATCTGACGGATCCGAGTAGTTTGTCAACACGTTAAAAATCTTTGATTTATAATAATCTCTCTGGACCAAAGACTCATGAAGACAATACCCTCTTTTTATGCTTCGCAACAGTCGGGTAAAAAAGATACAAAACAATTCACTTTTCTTTAAGATAAAATAGAATTCCCTGGGTGATTAATTAAGATAATGTAAAACATTCTTATTCTAGCTGTGAGTTTCCTGATTACTGTCTAGGGGATTCACCAATCTTTTGGTCGGCTTTTTTTTTTCTTTTTTTTTGGGTGCTAAATTATCAAATAACTTCTCCCGCTCTGAGCGGAGCGAGATGGCGTGTCTGACTCTTACTGACTAAAACCTACCCGTTTTCCTTCCGTTACCTGTGTTGCCAGGGGCTTCGGTAACCATTTCGAACTTTCCCGTGACCCCGCCAGGCAAGATGAGCTAGATGGTAAGATGAGCTGGTTTCCTTGAACGATTGGTACTTGGCAGCTCTGGACAGAGAGAGGTGGAATCAAAGTTGGGAGTTTGCCCACCAGTGGGACAATAATGGCCGATAAAAAAATAACCCTTGACAGGCACGGTTGAATTGTCAAGGAGTCTGTCAGTCAGAAACATGAAGCTATTTGCCCATTACAAAGCGAGGTTCCTGTTAGAGAAGAACGGGCAATAAACACCATGGACACTTTTTTAAATCAAAAAAATGTTATAAATTGATAATGTCTTTGAGTGCTTGCTTTATAAAGCATCGCCTGAAAAATAAAAATATAAATAGCAATTTCATCATCGATGTCTTTTACGATTGAACTATCTCATTTCGTGTCAGTCTTAAATTGGTCCAATTGCAATTTAATTAGCTTATAAGAAATCAAGCCCTTGCTGTTATTAAATTTCCCTTGTCGTGATATGGAAATGAAATCCTCACCAGAAGGTGAGGACCGTGCTTAGAAAAGCACGGTCCGTTTTTTGTCAGTCAGACACACCCTCCCGCTCCGCCCAGCAAGCTTAGCATGGCGCTTTCTATTTCTACGAAGAATACACATAGCTCTTTCTATACAAAGTGACATTTCGTTTCTCCATTTTTGACATCGCACCGTAGAAATTCTTCTACAATCTGTCATTTTGTCTTTCGTTTCTAACGATCTTTGTCTAGGTCCTTTTTTATGTAGAAGGATTTCTACGGTGCAATGTCAAAAATGAAGAAACTAAATGTCACTTTGTATAGAAAGAGCTGTGTCTATTCTTTGTAGAAATAGAAAGCGTCGTGCTAAACCTGCTGAGCGGGAGAAGTTATTTGATAAATTCGCACCCGAAAAAAAAAACCTGCGTCTGGGCCTGCTGCGAAGTCGTTTTGCCAATAAGCCAGTGGTTACGGTAATAATTTAATAGATTTATTTGAAATAAATGTTTTGAGTTTGATTATGGTCTTATCAACATACTTAGGTATATATAATATAGGTACACACGTAGCTGTTCCATTGTGGCGTACTACATTAGTGCACCAGTAACATTTAATCTTGGCAATCGGATTAACGGTGCATTTAACGAAACTTCCTCCATAAAATGTAAACCAATCTATCAGGTATGCTGGCGGTACTCCAAACCAATAGGTCGGACAGACATTCTTTGGTATACAGAGTCAAGAACTCTGCAGACGTGACGGATAACATTAAATCACGCCTTGTTTCCCTGAATGTTTGGGCAGAGGTGTACCTGTAATACACCCAGTTTACACCAAATTTCGCCAGTTATGTTTAAGTCCCGTGTAATAGGGGGCGAGCCTATTGCCATCAACCGGGCACAAATCCAGACTCCGGGCTGCTATTGAGAAATTCCAGATAGAAAAACCCAATAACACTTTGCCCAACCCGGGAATCGAACCCAGGACCTCATGCTCAGCAGCAGCGCTTGCAATCATTAGACCACGAGGCAGTGATGGGTAAATTAGTCAGACTAGTTGCCTGTCTGAAAACATGATTTGAGTTGTATCTGATACCTGGATAGGAATTTTGTAATTGAATTTTGATGTAGAATTTCTGGAATTGCGAAATAGAGACATAATTTTTGGCCAAGAAATAAATCAATAGGTGGCTTTTGAAATCAGTATCGTTTCTCCAAATATGTGCGTAGTTTTCATTATTTTGGTAGAATAACCAACGTCTGGAAGATAATCAGATCCTCTATCTGTTTTTATGTTGTAATTTTTATTTCTGCTTGAGTACAGTTTGCATTGTTTTGTTGGTATATTGGCGTGTGCTAGCTAACATATGGTAAGTAATTTAATTTAATGTTTTGTGTTTCGTAGTGTTAATTACTTTGCATACGATTTGTATATAATCAAGTTTATATAACTAAACAGACAGGTGTGTTGCTGGGGAGTTTGTTGCGCCACTTCTTCTTCCCAGCTAAAGCACTAGGAAGTGGTGAAGTGTGGGCGTTTTTGGGGGACTGTCTTATGTTATTTTGACGTTCAAAAAGTGCTGATTCTCAGCTTAGTTTGAATAAATGACTTTTGATTATCTCTCCTATAACCTCCAGAAAAACAAATTAGGTCGTAACTGATACCAACTTCCTCATTCTATTAACAGCCACAAAAACAAAGTCACTTCAGAAGTCAATCACAGCTATAGTCAGATTAACGTCCCCATTGCTACCGAACTAGTCACCAGGTTCTGTATTCATTCCAATGACTGAAGACCCCATATCATTTGACAAAAGAGTCCTGGTACCAATAAATCATTCGCTCAAGACTCTGAACCACGTTGGGAATGCCATTGGCATACGCCTCGTCTAAGACCGCCGCATGCCTTCGTTGATGCCAGCGCGAACGATGGCCGGCTAGACTATATTGAAAGTCTGGGAATTACTGAGACGTGTGAGTAGTGATTGAAATAAAGATCTTGTGTAGGAATTTTAGTATACTTAGATTGAAAACGAAGGATAGAACATGAAATTAGGTACTCGTAGATACTCGTATATTTTGACAGCGTGTCATTTATATTTCAAAAATTCAATATCTTAGTATTGTATAATTGCATAACACATGTGTGAGTACTATGTACCTGCTATAAAGTTGCCATTTACTGGGTACGTCTTTCATTGACTTGAATGTGCCCTGGCGGCTGAGAGTATGTCATGCTCACTCTAATGTCTCGCTGACGGTGGCGCGTGTGTTGGATCATTTAGCTCCCTTCAAAATGGTTGCTGAATGGTACTGATCCATGCGTCTTGTTCGTGAACGGGCGCCGTCAGTAGGGACTAGTCATCTTTTATTTGCCATGGCTTATTTTAATTTAATTTAATATTTGTATTGTTTCTGCATAGTTCTTACATTTATAATTATAACATGAATAATGTAACCATATTTTGATTTAAAAGAGTGTCCGTAGAGTTTCTTGCCCGTTTTTCTCCATAGGTACCTACCTGTTACGCTTTGGAATGGGCAACTAGCTTCATGCTTCTGACTGTCCGGCTCCTTGAATATTTAAAAGGGCCTTTAATTTGTTTATTTGAAATAAATAATTTGAGTTTGAGTTTGAGTTTTAAAACAAAATTAAATGATACGATTATTGCAACACGCATGTTCTCTTTAGTACCTAGTTCTTCGTCGTGAGGGGCAGAAGCACTAAAGAAAACACATGTCAATCGGCAAAATTCGAGCAAATCTGTAGACACCTTTTGACATTTTAAAATTATACTTATCTATATTTCGGCCACCGAGAGAATGCGTCTCTGATTCCTTTCAGTTGGACACGATTAGGAACTAATAAAGTTTAAATTCGTAAAACACGTTTTCTTTTGTAATCAGCTGACAAGTGTAAGGAACGCGTTCTCTCATCGGCCAGAGTTTAGTAGTAATTTAAACTGAACTGTTTACCGTCGGAACTGAAAAATCGTGAAAATATTAATATCTTCCTAATGATCGTTTTTTTGAAAATACCTTTCTATTTTTCACTATTTGAAGAATTTTCAGTAGGTTACGTGTTAGTAGGTACTTTACGTATGAATAGAAATGCTATTTCAATAAATTCACAGATGTCTGCAACTCGTATTTCAAGGAAGTGCATTTACCGTGCAATATATATCACAATAATTAGACATTGGCACATCGTAAACAGCACGTTCACGTATACCATTAGGGGTTTATTTATAAACGTTGATTAAAGTTAAGAGACGTTTAAACGTCAAAATGTTTGGTTAAACAGACGATAATTAATCATTACTTAATTTTAAGCGACGTTTGTAAATAAAAAGGGGTTAGTGGTTATTGGCTTTTGTTAAAACCTTTGCCAATTATAAATTTACCTATTGACCGCCCCGTCAAAAAAGCGAAAACGTGTCCTCGGCGCCAAGCGACGAGTTATTCCTTAAAATCTGTCATTTAGTCGTGGCGTGCTGGGCACATTTTGGTCTGTCATCTATACATGACTGTGGCGGTCAAAAGCTTAAACTGACTGTGTTAAGGAGTTGAAATATCATGGGTTTTAACCTATTTCGGTGAGACTGATGGCGATCATTTAACATAATATCCTAACTAATATAATAAATGCGATAGTCAGTTTATTTGTTACCCTTTACGGTAAAATGGCTGAACGGCTGAACGGATTTTGATGAAATTGGCGCATGGGTAAACCGTGTGGGTGACCGTGGTTAAGACGTAGAATACTTTTTATCCCGGTAAAATGTTAGTATGTTCCCATGGGATAATTTCCGACCTCCACGTGGGCGAAGCCGCGGGCAAAAGCTAGTTTTTGATAATTATGTAAAATAAGTCATATTTATTTATGGACTTTAATTAACACGGCTAAAACTAATTACAGTAATTAAAGACAGATACACATGCACTTAAAAAAGAAAATATAAAATTATAAAGTCCAGGTTAAAACATTAAAAAATAAAATAATAACATCATTTATAATTGATATATAATATTATGGAGGCATGAGGAACAGGGTGTAAAGTTCACTCATCCTCCATAGAAAAGGGAGGATCCTCCGACCAGACGGGTGTCGTGTCTGGCGGGCAACTGCCCGACGGTTGATGTCGGGATGTTGTATATATGCTAGTTGCGCGGTAAACTCTGCTTGCGCGATGCAGGATTTTGCGTGACGTCAGTGTGATGCGTAGTTCGTATGTGGCGCTGTAGATGCCGCCACAATATAATCTATACAAATAAAATTTAAGTGACAGTTTATAATGTCAGCATAACAGCTTTTTGCTATATGCATACCTATTACATGAGAGTATATACGGTACATATAAAAAACACAATTTTTATAAACTTAGACAAAGTTTATAAAAATTGTGTTATTCGGTTTGTTCCGGCTAATCTCCGAAATGGCTAGACCGATTTTGACGGGACTTCCACTGGCAGGTAGCTGATGGTATATAGAGTAACTTAGGCTACTTTTATTTTAGAAAAAGCCACACGGGCGATGTCGCGGGCATCAGCTAGTATAATATAATTGATTACTCGTACGTCCACATCATTAATTAATTAATTAATTAACAACGATAACGTTGATTTATATTTTCCGAAAGGATTAAGCTTATGTAAATTCACATAATTAATATGCAACCCATTTAAGCCCTGCTGTATGTACCCAATATCTGTAAATATGAGCATTCCATTTTATGTGTAACTAGCTGCACCCCGCGGTTTCACCCGCGTAAGTCTCGATCCCGTGGGAATATTGGGATAAAAAGTATCAAATCTCCTAATCCAGGTAATGGTCTACCCGTGTGCCAAATTTCATCCAAATCCGTTCATCCGTTTATGCGTGAAAGCGTAACAGACAAAAAAACTCACTTTCGCTTTTATAATATTATTTAGGAAGTTAGAATTAGGATTATTTCGCATCTCTATCTATAAATAACACATTATTTTATTTCTGTAAGAAGATTTGTACAAACACTTTTACAAGTTAATCATATTTTAATAAAAACCAGATGAGGTCGGTGTTTTCTAACTGACTACTCTGAGAAGAAAGGCCGGAACAAACTCACTCAACTATACATCTTTATCTATGCATGTATGCATGTATACATAATCGGCATTTATAATGTTCCCACAGTTGGGACACAGGCCTCTTAATAATCCATCACCCAGTGAGGTTTGGTAGATGTCACGTCTCCGAATTTTTTGATCTAAGACATGCCGGTTTCCTCACAATGTTTTCGTTCACCCTTTTCAATCTATACATACATATTATAAATTAAAGTCGGTTTTCGTGTTTGTACAATGTCGCTTATGGAGCTCCAATCATGCTTGCATAATGATCACTCATATTTGTGCCAAGCTAACAAACCAGTTAATCATTTAAGTATCGATGAAAAATTCTGCAAACTGGATAACAAATTAAAACAATGCGTTGTAATTAAATCCCTTGCCAAGACAGCTGGCTCGGACTAAATGATCCCTCGAGGTACATGTATTTTTGCTGCAATACCTACTCAGTGAGGATTATATGTCAAGGCAAGTTTCTTTTAAACAGATGACTGGAGTCGGAATTATTGACGTAGGTTCGAAATGCGTAATAAAAAGTAAAGATTTTACTTTGTATTCTCATGCCCTATAAGCAAATTCAATTAAATCATACTCTGAAATTCCGACCCCTCAGATAGCAGAACTAAATCATATAGTTAATATATCATTATCTCACTACACCGCATATGAAGATCCACTGAACAGCACTTTAGAGGATCTGGGAGAACGAATAGAACAACTGAAGTCTGCCAATCTGTCTGTATGTCCGCGATATTCTTGTAACGTACGCTACGGATTTTGATGCGGTTTTCACAATCATTTAGGCAATCTTATCTGTATTATTTTTAATTTATTCGGAAGGTTTATTTGTACTCTGTTATTATACTTACATATAATAAAGAAATGGTGATGTTTTGTCTAGTCGTAAAAACCATGTGAAGCTGGAGCAGGTCGCTAGTGAATGAATAATTATGGAATAACTGTGGAATAATTATGGAATTATTATGGAATCATTATGGAATCATTATGTAAGCATTATGGAATAATTACACTATCCTGTGTAACTGTTAATACAACACTCACCCGCCCACTGCAACATCTCAATAAAAATAGTGGCCAAAAAAACTCAAACATTGTTTAAATTGCGTTTTTAAGACTACCCACGTCGGCGTCGCTTTATCTCGATAGCCGATTACAAGAAACGATAAATTGAAATCAAAGCACGTTTGTATGCTTGTAAAGTTAGCGGTAATGCCTCGGCAATTAAAGCTGCGCAGAACACGGGCGACTTTTTGTTGCAAAATCGCAAATATGTCTTTTTATTTTTGTTCGGGAACGACTTTAAACTCATTGTAAGACATTAATTAGTATTGTAGAATGGACTTATAAAACAAGGAGGTACTTAATTATTTTTCTGATTCTGTATTAACAGTCTATAGCTATGAGTATAGTCGACATCGTAAATGCATTACCACTGTTGACAAAAACTCCCCGAAAAAATAATAATACTAAGATTGAAACTATCTAGCTGTAAAATTGGTCTTGAAAGCAATGTCATCATGGACATATGGCCTTGTCGTTTTATGCCGTGTGAGTCCCCGTCGTAAAATGACGGAAATGAATTGAATTACGAGGTAGGAACCTACCTATAGTTCATTAGAACCATTTATTTTATCTGACTAAATAAAAAGAACTAGCTTATGCAATATTTTGCGTACAGTATTTTTATCTCACGAAGCGACGCGCGCTTTACTTGTGGTAACCATGTGTACAAACACGCTGTGGATGTGTGTGTAAGCGTAGGAGCTCTCAGTACCGTCCGAGACACGGGCGAAGTCAGAAATGTGTGTGTGTGCGCGCGTATGTTATATACTAACGCTACTCGTATTTTCGCACACATTCATAGCGTGTTTGTACACTTTATTACCACAAGTAACTTATGTAACAGCTAAAATAATGTCTGCTCATTATTTAACAAATGTTTCACATTATACACATTCCAACAAGCCTATTATGCAAAACGTATTGTATTTTTTTACAGACGCTTCATGCCTAAACTATGTCAATTAAACACACACAAACACAACAAGACCCACCGGGTAATTTATTGCCAAAATTTCATTAAAAATACTTTTAACCTTCACACAAGAGAAAAAAATAAATCTCTACCACTGTTTTGGCGCTCGTGCAGCAATTTGACTCAATACGAATTGCTGATAAATAACACCTAATTATTCAAATCGTCTCATTAAATGTTTCAAAATTACACAGTCAAATCGAAATAAATACGAAACGTAAGTACCTAGTCGTAAATACGATACAGTAGCTCCTGCTCGCGACCGCATGAAATTTCTTGTTTTAACATAAAATATATCATATGACACTGTTTAGACCTGCTGTCTTATACAAGACAGCAGGTCTAAACAGTGTCATACTGATCGGAATCTTGGGCCACAAAAGGGATGAATAAAAGGCAATTGCATGCAGCTGAGGTGAGAATGCTAAGGGGGATGTGTGGTGTGATACGAATGGATAAAATAATAAATGAGTACATAAGAGGGGCATGTGATGCTGAGGAATGAAGAAAATGTCGTAAGGAAAGTATTGAGTATGAATGTCGATGGCTATAAGAGTAGGGGAAGACCAAAGAAACGATGAATGGACTGTGTGAAAGATGATATGGCTAGAAAGGGGGTGACTACCGAGATGACAACTATTAGAGTAGTATGGAAGAAAGGGACATGTTGCGAAGACCACAAATAATTCGGGATAAGAGCAGGAGAGTGATGACGTATCGGCAATACTGTAGCTTCCCATTATTGAAAGAATTTTCGACATCGGATCAGTTGTGCCGCAGATTACGCCCTACATACAATGACATGAATATTTACTTTGTAAAGTATTGTATTGATATGAGCAGTAGTGGCCCAGTGGTAACGGCCGCAACTTCAGTCAGTCGTAAGTTCGAACCCAAAGAGGCGCTTTAGTTTGTGTAAATTATTTCATCACCGCCGCTCTCAAAACGGTGTAGGAAAACGTGAGGAAACCGGCGGTCCCAGAACCAAAAATTTGAAGACATGTTACATCTATCAACCCGCACTGGGCCCGCGTGGTGGATTACGGCCCACTCCCTCTCACTTAGAGGACGCATGTGTCCTCCAGTGGGAACATTATAGGCTGATTATGCAAAGTGTTATACATATTATTTGAATTATTGTGAATGTGAAGACTATGTGCGTCATTGTTTTTTTTATTTTTCTCGCTCAGGTAGGTAGTTTTAACCTTGGTCTGGCAGTTTGAGTAATTTATGCGGCCTAACAAAATGTCCTTTCTTTGGTATTGTTCGTCGAATCGTTGAGCTCCTTAAGTTCCTCAGAATTTTCAGTGCACGCATTTATCAGCTGATAAATGCGTGCACTGGACAGGTCCACTCAATCTGTGTGGTTATTTCCACAAAAGCCCATTTTAGACACCAATCTACATGGTTTTCACATGACCATACTGATAAATGCGTGCACTGGACAGGTCCGCTCAATCTGTGTGGTTCTTTCCACAAAAGCCCATTTTAGACACCTATCTACATGGTCTTCACATGACCTGAAAATTATGTCTGGACTTGAAAAGAGACTGTGACGTCTGAGTTTCTTTCGGCCTTTCTTCTCTGAGTAGTCAGTTAGGAAACGCCGACATCATCTAGTTTTCAAACCTACTCAGATATAAAATCATTTATCATATTTTTATTTATCATTTATACAAACTCACAATCTATATAATATTAGTATATATAAAAAGAATACGCTTTCGTGACAAACGGACGTTGTACTATCGCAATAAATAGTACGATGATTTGGCTTGGATGGCTTTAAGGCTCCTACATACTGGCGCGACGCGACACAAAGACACCGCGTGTAGCGCTACAAGCGGTGCCTTTGTGTCGCGAAGCGTCGCGCGACAAGTCGCGCCAGTATGTAGGAGCCTTTATTTCTATCGAAGACTAGATTTAATGCGCGGGTTCGCTAACGTGAATTATTTTGATCTGTGAGCACTTTATCTTTGGTGGTTAGTTTGTTAGTTATCCATTATTCTTAAATTACATATTTTCACTGTTATTATTAAATCATTTTTTTACTTAACTTTTTTTTATTTTTTATTTATTATCCTAGAATTTTATTACATTTATTCATATTTATATATCTGACTGCCTCGTTGGTCTAGTAGTCACAAGTGCTACCGCTAGACCCGAGGTCCTGGGTTCGATTCCCGAGTCGGGTAAAGTGTTATTAGATTTTCCTATCTGGAATTTCTCAGTAGCAGCCCGGAGTCTGGATTTGTGCCCGGTTGATGGCAACAGGCTCGCCCCCTATTACATGGGACTTAAACATAACTGGCAAAATGTGGGTGTACTATAAATACATCTCTGCCTAAACCTTCGGGGATTGCAGGCGTGAAGATCTGTTATGTTATGTCATATTCATATCTTTATTTGCATTCCATAACGTTTAAAGATCTTAAAACGGCTTAAAGATAAGATACAATTACGGACCCTGTGGGGCACAGCAATAAGTATATACAAGGTGTCGTTTTGCATCCTCGTCAAATTTCAGGAGGCTGTGTAAGACATAATTATTATGTAATCAAATAAAATTACGATACCTGCTCAATAATTAATACATACTTGTTTTTTTAGTTATTTAAGTTTGACAGTATTTTAGAATACACCACTTTCACAGAACAGAATCACCCCGTTGCGTATGCGGTAGTGTGTGTGTAAAAGGGCAGTTACAGTGCGGTATCACACGGGCCGCGTTTTAACATGCGTGTTCCACACATGACGATTTCCGAAAATATGAAAAAAAGACCTACTTATTTTATTATTGATTCTCGTCGAGAATCATTAGCATAGTTACCTCCTTAAATTTGACGAGGATGCAAAACGACACCTTGTATATATTTTTGTGAATATAAATTATTTAATCCGATCCAGCCTGTCCCTTGCTGTCCTCCCCAAGCGACGCCCTAAGCCGAGGTCCGTACCCTACAGGGGATGCCCATAGCGTGTAGTCGCTTAGTTTATAAGCACTGGATGGAGGCCTTTATTTATTGAGGCACACACACGGAAGTCCGGTTAAGCAGACGACAACCTCCTGGTTGACCTGTAAGGTGCTGTTTATAATAAAATTATAAAAAAAAAATTGAAGACAATTTTGAAAAATTATTAGCATTAATTAGTCATTTATAACATTTATTAATATTATGTAAAACAATTGATGGAAAAGTCAGAAATACGTTAATCAAAGTAAAAGTCATAACACCGTGTAGCTATCCATGGTAAAATGGTCTTGTATTACACTGGCACCCAAAATTGCGCACATCGGATGTCGGAATTGCCTCTGTCTGTATTTAATGAGCGCACATCACGGGTGTCTTCGTCTGTGGCCCAATTTAAAAGAGTTGGCACCACACATACTTTACTTTTTCTTCAAGATTATTGCTTGATTGATTATTATTCACACCAAACGTTTTATCGGCCGATGACTGTGACCCAGTGTCTTAACTGAAAGCGACTGTCGCGCGGATACGCGATTACGCGGTCGTTTATATGAATATGACGTTCAAACGCTACTTGATCGATCGTGCGTATATCTACGTCATGTTCATGTATTATAAATGAGCGCGACGACCGCGTACTCGCTGTCGGTTAGGTCGCGACATGTGGAATGTATGAAAGACAACGGACGGACGGTCGGCAGCTAATGTTGTTTTTTCATACATGACGCTCACTGTTGGCGGCCGACTATACCTACGTTTGGTGTGAAGGCGGCCTAAGGGCCGGCGCGGCGTGCATTTCAGTGTGGAATAATTTTTAACTTTATCTACATAATTAAAAAATCAGTAACGCTTGAAAGTTATAAAAGGTCGTGCGGCCGCCCCCCCGCGGTGCCGCGAGACCGCTAGCGGTCATGCGCGTCTTGCGGTAATGCCCTCGTCGCGTCGCGTCGCTGTCGGCCGCTGTGAGTCGGCTAAAATGCTATAATAGAGAGAGTCACCGAATAAAAGTTGGATAATTATGAAGTACAGCAATTTTGCAATTTTTCCTCTTCGTCTTTTAACTTTTTCTTCCATTTACTTTGTGTTGTACTGACTTTACTTCTCGTTCTCATAATTAAAAGTAAACCGCTTTAAGAGAGGCGTATTATAAGTTACATTAGATTCATACAACGACCAACAGTTACAGTATCACCAAAAATACTAATAAATACTTTTACTTTGACAACCTTTTTATCACACTACTCTATTATCACTTATACCACACTACTCCATTATCACTTACACCACACTCCTCCATTATCACTTACACCACACTCCTCCATTCTCACTTACACCACACTCCTCCATTATCACTTACACCACACTCCTCCATTCTCACTTACACCACACTACTCCGTTATAACTTACACCACACACAGACTTGCTGATATCTAAAGGTTCGGAGTCACGCGATTTTGTATGATCAGGTGTCTTTGAACTGGTGCACGAACAAGTTTTACCACGTTCGAGTCAACACCGTCAGGTTTTGGCTGGTTTCCGTCAACAGTAGCGCAACTTTTTCATCGCCCGTGTACAAGTTAATACGGACCGAAGTTTGATAGTGATTTATGGTTCTACTAGCTGTTGCCCACGGCTTCGCCCGCATTTTTTTTTCTAAAATAAAAGTAGCATACATTACTCCTTAAATCAGCTATCTGCCATTGGAAGTCTTGTCGAAATCGATGCAGTCGTTTCGGAGATTAGTCATAACAAAGAGACAGACAGACAGACAAACAATTTTTTTTGTTTTCTTTTTTTGTTATAAGTATCTACCGTATATACTTTCATATGCATTTGGTAAAAATCGTTATTTTGACAACAGACACTTAAATTTTATTTATTTTTATAGATGAATAGTTAAATTGTCCTTTATTATCTGTCATTCAATTGACAACTAAATATGGACTATTGTACTGCCATAATATGTCGTAACGCTGCAATCGTTTATTGATCAATATCGAACAGTGGTAACGTCCGCGACTTACGAATTGTAGGTCATAGGTTCGAACCCAGGCAGGTGCTTTATTTTGTGTAAATTATTTCATCACCACTGCTCTCAAAACGGTGAAGAAAAACATCGTGAGGAAACCGCCATTACTAAAAAAATCGAAGACATGTGACATCTACCAACCCACACTGGGCCCGCGTGGTGGATTACGGCCCACTTCCTCTCACAGAGAGGACATTATAGGCTGATTATATGATCCAAAATAATTGTTATGTATGGTAGTTGATTGATAGGTTAATTATACTACTCACATAATATGTAAAGTCGACCTCATGAATACTTCACCACCATAAGGCTGAGCGGAGAAGTGAGGAGCGGAGCGGAGCTGTGCCGAAATTAACCAATAAAATCTAAACTCCGCTCCGGTTGGTTAATGTCTCCTTGTCCACTGGAGTGGAGAAGTGACTCCACTCCAGTGGACAAGGAGCCTTACGATGAATGTCGCAAAACTGTTAGATAGTTTCAACCTTAGGGTTCATTTTCAAATTGCTGGAAATAAAAAAAAAAACAACTAATTAAAATGATGGCGATTTCACATAATTATTTTGTAATCTCAATTTTATTATCGGTTCCTATAGATTGAAAGATCGGATTAATCAATACTTACAAATCGTTCTTGAAAGAACTTACACACTTTAAATCAGATAATTTTGTCGTAATAACAATTCGATATTTACGCATCATTAATTTTAATTAAATCCAATGCTGACATAATAATAGGCCTAAGCAACATCTTCTCTGTGAAACGCCTATTATAAAGTTATTTTATCCATTCTCGTACAAAGATCTTGACCCATAAAACGCATAGTATCGTATTCATGTACATATAATGTTAGTAATGCCCTTACTTGTTGAAGCATTCACTAAAGTACGGTTCCAATACTGCGATTTAAATGACAAATAATAAATAATTATAATAATATGTATGTATTTGTATTATAAGTTTGTAACATATTTATGTACATCTTTCTGTACCTACTTTATTTATAATCTATTATGTTATCTTTTAATATTATTCATTATTATTATTTCCTCTCAGAGCTCCTGCCATCTTATCTCTTCGCCACCCTTGGTTGACTGGTAGAGAATGCCTAAGGCATTATGTCTGCCTTTGTACCTAATTGTGTGCAAGAAGTTTTAATAAAGAAATAAATGATTAATAAACATCGGACTACAAACTTATTTTAGTTTTGTACAAAATGTATCTGTGTATAACTTAATTAGAATTCATAGATTGTTAAACACTTTTTGATTTCATTGAAATGCGTGACTTAGAAGTCGGCTGTAAGTCAGTTTAACTGAACTGACTTAGGCCGCGTCGTAACTAACAGCAATCGTCGCGCTTGTAGGCGATCGTCGCGCTTGTAGGCGATCGTCACGTCTGCTGGGGTCGCGGGAAAGTCTGAAAGGAATACCGTGGCCACTGGCAATGCACAGGCGACGGAAGGAACACAGGTGGATTTTAGTACCAAAAAAAAAAAAAAAAACAGTTGATCGTCACGTTCATATTCTACTTTTTGTTCGTCGAACCCGAACGCGTGGTCGCGCCGCCAGAGGGGTCTTCCAGTTTTTCGAATAAAAAGTGACATAATTACTTAAACGCGACGATCGCGTATTCGCGCGAACGGTCATTTTGGTTTGGACGCGGGGTAACAACCTTTCCAATCGTTTTTCCTATTCACTCAATACTGGCGCCCTTCTGAGTGCTATATATTTTAATTAAATTTATTTAAAGTTTATTAAGAGTGTAAAGGCTCGTGCAGACAGGTGCGATATAGCGGGCGCGACAGGAAGCGCGACGCGCAACGCGATACTTTCCATGAAGCTTTCATAACTGCCGACAAACTATACAGGAGTTTGGCAGAAGATTTGTATTTTTCTATAAGTATAACTTTTTGTGAATAAATGACTTGAAAAAAAAAAAGAAATACGAAATTGTGCTACTAGTGTCGCGTCGCGCTTGACTGCGGGAGCTTTTATACTCATAGAATTAAGTTAAGGTTACAGTGGGAACAAAAAAAACTTTTTGCTGGCACACTGAGACAGTACCTTTATTTGCAAACGAAATACCAAATCGACGCGCGACGTTAGATTCCATAGATTAAATATAGAAGCGACAGATCGTCTGTTTTATTACTGTACTAGTTTCTGCCCGCGACTTCGTTCACGTGGTCGTAAGATCCACAAAATACTAAAAGAACAGCCACATTTTTATAAAGGCTCGTGCAGAGTGGCGCGACTTGTCATGAGATGCGACACCAGTAGAACAAATTGTATGAAAACTTCATTGAAATTGTTCTACTGGTGTCGCGTCGCGCGACAATTTGCGCCAGTTTGCAGGAGCCTTTAAACTCCCTCGGCCCCCGACCCACCGCGTCGTGTTGCATCGCCCGCGCGGCTGTTACTTCATTTTCACTAAGCGTTCGTTCTGACTTTTCTTCTTTTTTCTCGGCTCCCAAGTATCGTAGCGTGATGTTAAATAGCATAGAACCCTCCTCAAGAATTTGGCTGTTCAATGCAATAAGAATTTATGAAAATCGACTGGTAGTTTCAGAGTTTAGCGCTTTGAAACAAAATAAACGTGGCTCAGTAGAAACGGCTGTGTCTTACGAGTTGTAGATCGTAGGTTCGAACCCAGGCAGACACTTTACTTTGTGTTATTATTTCATCAGCACTGCTCTCAAAAACGGTGAAAACATAGTGAGGAGCCGAAAATTTCTGAAGACCAGGAAAAGTGGAAAGATAGGTCTTTGCCCTGCAGTACAGGTTCATAATAATAAAACCCCCATGATTTTCACAATCATATCAATTTTAAAGGCTTGCATTTTAACTCACCAGTCATATCTAAGCTATCCATGACTGTGAGGAACACAGGTCTCGCATACGCCGGCAGGTCAGTTCCGCGGTCTCGCGCCAATTTATCCAGATCCAGAGTTCCATCCATGTCCACTATACCGCAAATGCCTGCTCTCCCCTCTGTGTTTGGCCCAGTGCAGGTACACTGGGCCCGCGTGCTGGATTACGGCCCACTCCCTCTCACAGAGAGGAGGCCTGTGTCCCAGCAGTGGGAACATTATAGACTGATGATGCTATACTTATACTTAGCAACATAACAAACTCTACAGCTTTATAATATTAGTAGGTATACATACCAAATAGAAGTTCAATTCAATAAATAAAATCTTGAAACGACAGATCTTCAGTTTTATTACTGTGTATAACATGAAACATGCCTCTACACGTGCCGTAATAAAATTTACACATAAATAATAACAAACATAAGCAGTATTTGTACTTTAGTATGTACTTATTTGTAATATTTTTGTAAATATTAATTACCTTTAATTTGTTAATAGCATACATATGTCCGTATATCCGTGAGCAGTGATGGCCTAGTGGTAACGTAGATTCCAACCCAGACAGGCGCTTTATGTAAATTATTTCATCACCACTGCTCTCAAAACGGTGAAGGAAAACATCGTGAGGAAACCGGCATGTCCTAGAACCAATTCGAAGACATGTGACATCTACCAACCCGCACTGGGCCCGCGTGCTGGATTACGGCCCTCTTACAGAGAGGAGGCCTGTGTCCCAGCAGTGGGAACATTATAGACCGATTATGGTTAAGGTATCATTACATAAAATATAAATTTCAATTAATACCTAATTAATATTTGTGTTTAGTTAAAATCTATAAATTAATTTCAACGTTCATTTTCTAATTATATCAGTCCTGTTGATACAAAATAGCAAAACTATCTAAGCACTACGAAATCTTTCTCGTATTCATGATTTTCATTATGTTATTTGTTCGTTTCTACAAAGATGACACTTTTAAATGCTATTATTCTTTCATCTCGACTTCAATTATAAGATTAGAAGCTGAATTGGTAATGTCTTGAAGGAACACTATTTAAAATTGAAGTCTAAACAACATGTGTTGTTCATTTCTCCGTCCACCCGTGGGTTGTCGCTTCTAAACTATTTATTTGACCATCAAGGCTGCAGCAGGAAGTCGCACCGCGATTCTAGTAGAACAATTTCTATGATGTTTTTATAGACATTGTTCTACTAGAGTCGCTTCGCGCCTACCTGCGGGAGACTTCACTAATTCCAGGTTTGTGAAACCGCGAGATTAAAAGTCGTTTTATTATGGGCTATAAAAAACTTTATTGTTTCGCGATCAAGCGTACGTCTTTGTAGAAGTCTTAGTTTTATTTTTTACAATATGAAGGTCGTCTTTTTTTTTGTTTGGGTAATTATCAAATAACTTCGCCTGCTCTGGGCGGGGGGTGTGTCAGACTCTCACTGACTAAAATCCACCCGTGTTCCTTCCCTTGCCTATGTTGCCAGGGGCCTCGGTAACCCTTTCCTACTTTCCCGCGACCCCGGCTGGCATCGGCCCTAGTGGACCCCTACACTTGTGCTGACATCTCTTTGAGGCACGCGTGGAACACAGCGTGCCGTCGACCTGGGCCTGGTCCTTATCGGACAGCGAGCTATCCATTGCCCACCGTCCATAAGCCCGCGCCTACGGTGGCCGGAAATCTACCTGGGATTCCCGACGCCCAGAGCGTCTCCTGCAGCAGCTATGAAGGTCGTCTGGACAGGAAAAATAGGCTAAAAGACCTTGAGTCTGAAACCCAAAACTGTGAACGGTCAGATCAATATCCTAACAACTGGAGTACTCATCAGCTCATAATTTTTCTCTCAAATCCTAAAGGCATCTTCAGAGGGGTGATTCCTGTATTTTAAGGAACTACCAAGAATACCTCTAATTTACATAAATGTTTGACAAGTTTTTGACATTATTTGTCGCTGAGATAAGATTGCGACTTCAATTTGAACGTTTCTTGTTACGGAAATTTGCCTTCAGATTAATGGTTAAAGCTTTTAAAGGAATTTGATCACAAGGCAAAGGTCACCACTAATACATTTTTATACATACATAAATGAAATCAAATCAAATCAAAATATTTTATTTCACCTACATGGGCACTTATGAAACGTCAGAAGCTAAGTGCACAGTTCCAATTGGTCGTTTCCTATGGAGAAGAGCAGGCAAGAAACTCCACGGTTACTCTTTTATAAACAATTGGATTTTACTATGTTTTCGAATCTCAGTGTTAATAGGTATGGGAGGACAGTGTAGGCCTGTCAAGAAGTCACGGGAAGTTACCAAAGGGTTACCGAGGCCCCTGGCAACACAGGCAACGGAAGGAATACGGGTGGGATTTAGTCAGTAAGAGTCTAACATACTCCCGCTCCGCTCAGAGCGGGAGAAGTTATTTGATGATTTCCCACCCAAAAAAAGTACCAGGTACTGAACAAAAAATAAATGGTCTATAAATCTAGTCTATGAAGCCTACAACGTTCTAATAAACTCAAGCCTTCTTCCCACGGGGGTAGGCAGAAACTACAGAACGCCACCTGCTACGATCCTTACATACTCCTTTTGCTTCGTTTACGTTCATACACTAGCGAGGTAATTGCGTAACACACTCAGTAGCAATGAGATTCATTTAGACAGTTCAACAACATTAATTACGTTTTTTACGTTATTGAGTAGACAACGTTTTCGACCTTATGAAGCAATGGATTAGCAATTTACTTCAAAATTTGTGACGCAGTTAGGGTGCGGGTCGATACACGAATGCACAAGTACCTGACCTTTCTAAAGAACATCACCAACAATCAGCCTATAATGTTCCCACTGCTGGGACACAGGCCTCCTCTCTGTGAGAGGGAGTGGGCCGTAATCCACCACGCGGGCCCAGTGCGGGTCGGTAGATGTCACAATCATGTCTTCGAATTTTTGGTTGTACCACACGTCGGTTTTGAGAGCAGTATTGATGAAACAATTTACACAAATTAAAGCTCCCGGGTCTGCCGGGGTCGCGGGAAGGTACAATTTAGCCTGCCGGGGATGCGGGAAGGTACAATTTAGCCTGCCGGGGTCGCGGGAAGGTACAAAAGGGTTATCGAGGCCCCTGGCATCACAGGCAACGGATGGGACAAGGGTGGGTTTTAGTCAGTAAGAGTCTGACACACCCTCCCGCTCCACCCAGAGCGGGAGAACTTATTTTTATTTGACCGTAAGTTGCGGCCGCTACCACTGGTCCACCACTAAGGTCACATCACCAATAAGGCCTCAGAAATCAGGAATCAGACAATTTACTGCCACATAAACATAATACCAGACTATAGAATGTATATTGCTTTACCAAACGTGTCTCCAAGCTGGGTTTGTACTAATTATTCGTTCCAAATGAGTAATGACCAAGACTTTATGTGTATTTCATTTGTTTGTTGGCCCAGTCTTCACAGCCGAGCTGGCTATAAAATCATGACTGCCGCAAACATCCCTAGTTACTGCAGAATATTTGTAAATAATTACTCAAATATTACACTAGCTTTTGCTTTGGCGTTGTCTGCAACTATTTTAAACCTCAATATTTTTTTCATGTAAAGTTCATCTCTTTGACAATATGTTTTATTAACTTCACCTTTTCAAAAAAAATTCTGTTTCGTTGCCAATAAATTTGTTTTAAAATCAAATACTGTGTAATAATAATCTGACCAGAAGCCTTGGTTATTGAGATACTACATTTATCAACTAAATGTCAACCTTATCTGAAAATGTATGTAGGTACAGAACGAAATTTAATAGAAAAATTGTATCTCGCTTTAATCATAAATACAATTTAGGTACATGCTAACACTAAAATTAATATATAATTAGCTGACCGGACAGACGTTATCCTGTTTCGTAAAACCCGATCGCAGCGCCACCTACCGGGCCGAAATGTGAATCTAAATTCCCACTCAAACAAAATGTATTTTATTATATATTATTTTTATTGTTTTTATCTAAATCGGTCCAGCCGTTTTAGATGAGTTCAGTGACACCTACGTACAGAAGAATTTTATATATAAAGATGTACAAGTATATTAAAAACAGGGAAGAACTCATTGGACATCAAAAAGTTAGTCCGTATCGCTGTCAATGGGAAAGCATCGCCAAGCGGTTGGTCGATTCTTCACGTGACCTATTTGCAGGCCTATTTTTAGGCCAAATAATCAGCATTTCCATCCAACGTGACAATGCTCACAGCCTTTTGGGCACTTTTCCCGAAATATAGTCTTGGAAAAAAAAAACAACTAGTAATACATATAGGTACAAAGAAAGAAAATATTTATTAGGTTTATTTGGCAAATTCATGGAAACAAAAAAAAAACATAATATTGAAAACAAAAAAGAAGACCTATGCGAGGCCAAAAAGGCTCCGCTCCTATCTCAGCATGATGCTGCGATATTTAATTTTAAAAAACAAACACGCGGTGGTATTTGCCCGCTGTGACGCCTACGGACACAAAATAAATCCCATTAAAAAACAATAATAAATAAAATAAATAATAAATAATAACACAAAAATAAGTAAATGAAAGCCGTATACGAATTATTTCCGTTCAAATAATTACCAATATAACTCATCCATCTCTTACAATGTCGGTTAACAATATTCCTTGTTCTATTTCAGTTAACTAATACAAAATATTCTTAGAACTTTCGGCCTAATTAGCAGAAAGCTACTGTTATATCATTCTGCTCCGAACTATTGTTATTTTTGGCCACGGCGCCCTTGCGCGGTGGACTTGTTGATTTGTCGCGAAAGAGACGGAATACGCTCGTCTCTTTCTCGCTTAGACAAAGTTTATGGGTAATGTCCTATTTTTTTTTTTTGCATCGGTGTTCGTTGTTGAAGTGTGCGGTTTGTAAGAGATGGCGGTATTATGCGTTGTCTCTCTGTTCGACAGTGTTTTACGAAAATAAAAATTATAAGATAAAAGTTAGTTTCTGGTGACCCTTAATCGCAGATATATTTATTCTAAGCCTAAGCCAAATCGTATCAAATGCATATAAGTTAAACCTTACCGAAAAAAATTGTCAATTTTCCAACACTACGAAAGCCTGAAAACGAAACAAAAGTAATTTATTTTTCCGCCTGATGTGTTCCGAAAACCCGTGTCTTTCAATCTTGAGACAGACGGCTAACACATTTCTTTTTCATACATCTGTCATGTTTTTTTGACATAAAAATATCGTATGAATTGTTTATGCCTCGTTCACGTTCTTTATTCAAAGATATTATTTTCATGAGATATTTTATAAATAGAATTATAATAATCCATGTCATTTGTTGGCATAATTTGAAAAAAGGCTGTTATTATGGTTCCATTTTAGAAATATTATCCTCATTTCTTTCTTTTCGTTTTCAATAACGATTTTATATTACTAAAGTATCTACATAATGATTTGTATCGATATTCAGTACAAAAGTCATGTGATACTACTCATTTTTCTCATGTCATAAAACCAACTGCGACTTTACTTTTGTGCGATATATAATTTTTTAAACTTCCTTAAAAACGCCTTCCTAATTTTTGGCATCTGGAAATCTAATGAATAACGTCATGTCCAAACTCACATAGACTACTCAGAATACACATAAAACATTAATGTATGTTTCTAATAAAAAGCTCCTTCCATTTTCAACATAGCAATAACGCACATTGCCGTCAGTGAATATTACTAAAGGCGTCTGTCGTCTAAAAACACGTCGTGTTGAAGCGAAAATTAATCAAACTGAACAAAGCTTTCGACGGCTCCAGACTTTAACTTATTTGCTTTCCTACCGATTTGTCAATATTCAAACTTTGGAGCGGTGTTGCTCAAATATTTTAATCACTCAATGAAACTCAATGAACTTGGCCTATTGCAATCCAGTGCTGGACATAGGCCTCTCCAAAGTTGCTACGCAGTACCCCGTCCAATAGGTTCGGTAGTATTTTTTTAATTATTTTTTATTGTTTGCTGGAGTGAAATTAGAATGTGAATCAATAAATGGAATTTGTTTAAGGCGCTGACAAGACCGAATTGACCAAAATAGACTTCTCTTAAGAAAAAAAAATGCCAAATCTGTACAGTTTGTGGTAGCGGAATAAATATATGTTAATTTTGAACATATTTCCCAGAACTTGGTTGTTAATAAAACACGTTTTGAAAAAAAAAATCTCGATACAAATTACCCTTAAACTCTTACTTTAAGTTTTAACCAAAACTATCTGCATTAAATATCAACATACGTAACGTATTTATTTAATACAAAGAACGTCTTATTTGAATGCAGAACTTGGTTGTTTTTTATTTTCGATTACTCAACTCAATTTTGAGTAAATCGATAATTGCTTCATATTTTGCAATAAATTTATTTTAGGTATTTTCAGATAAAATGTACTTATCAATATTTGCATGTAGTACCTAACCATTTTTACGTAAATAGAGAGTGTCCTTATGACAGAATAACAGGAAAAACTTACGACAGGAGCCGAGTATACGCGATTCTGCGTACCCGACCGACTGGAGCCGAGTATACCCGATTCAGCGTCACCAACCCGAGCGTAATGGTTCAGTTTCGTTCACAGGTTCAGCGCTAAATGCGCCTAAAGAAGATTTCACTTAAAAAAATAGCCCTGAAATCCTGAAATGGCTTTTTTAATCCCTTCATAATCTCCCCATCAGAACTTTAAAACAACGACTGTCTATCAATATTGTAACACCGAATTAATTACTTTGAGGTCAAACTCTTTCAATTAAAACTTTCCTAAAATTGGTGTTGTTTACATTCGGTTATTTAATGTTTACATTGTCAACGGAACGACGGACACATAAAATTATGATATCAGATTGTTTGAGCAACTTTGGACTGTTGATGATGCCATATTTAACTAGGCTTTTGTGATCTAAAATGTTGTTTGGTTTTGTTATCTTATTGATGATTGAGAGAAAATTTTTCTACAAATAAAAATATTTTCTTTTCATACATACATATATAAACTCACGCCTTCTTCCCATGGGGGTAGGCAGAAGCTTCAGAAACCCACCTTATTTTTTTTTCCCGTGGTGAAATCCTCATGGATGGGCTCCGTCTTGGAAAAATGGAGGGTTATCTTGAACTCCTACCGACTAAAACCCCATGAGTCGGGAGATACTTGTACATTCGCCGCGCTCCCGACTGGGCAGACAGCCACCTGCTACGATCCTTACATACTCCTTTTGCTTCGTTTACGTTCATAAGTCTGGTCATACACGCACACCGATTGCGAATACTACCTACGCACCTGACCTTTCTGAACATCACTGGTAAGGTCACAATCCTCCTCCTAGGTCCTTCTAAGGCGTCCCTTCCCGGCGTTTCCACTCACATCTGCATATGCGTTTCCTTTCGATACGGTGACATATTCCAATGATTGAAAGACATCCCATTATTTAAGCCTGGATTAAAAGTATACCTACTTCTTTGCTATTGACACCAAGACCAAGATCCCTTCGTGAAAGCACGGTAAGCCGTTGGTTCCGGCTGTCATTTGTGATCTTTGACAGTCTTTACGGGTCGTCAGAAGCCCGAAAGTCTGACAACCAGTCTTACCAAAGGGTATTGTATTACCCAGTAACTCGTTTGTGGAGGTCGGATAGGCAGTCGCTCCATGTAAAATACTGGTATTCAGCTTCATCCGGTTAGACTGGAAGCTGACTCCTACGTAGTTGGGAAAAGACTAGGCAGATGATGATGACTTCTTTGCTATTAAGTAATAGGTAGTATGCTCATGTTCTCAATGTGTGTAAAATACTCAAACTCTTTTTAGGTTTTCGCTACTTAGTAGCATCTGCTCGAAATAAGAATAAAAAAAAAAACTTTGAAATATCTTAATTACAACTTGGCAATGGGATTATAACTAATATCTAATTAAAATATAAGAATCATGTCAGAACATAGCACTGTTCTCGTACCTAGCAACTCTACCCATCCCTTCGCACATAACCGGCGTGATACTGACGTCGCTTTTTATTTACATCGTCTACTAACACGTGTTTCCTCCAAATATGAGCTGTTCGTAGCACGGCTACGCTCGTAGCACGTAGGCCGGCTCGTAGCGTATTGATCGTAGCGGCCACCCCACGCGTCTACAATTCTAAGCTTTTAACGATTATTTTCGTTTATGGGTGGATTTCTTGTGTTTGTACTTATCTATGTTTAATCTTTCGTAATTACAGATACAATAAAAAGCCATTTTATCTCTTATTTTATTCTTATTAATATTATCAATAAATGGCAATGATTTGAGTTGTATTGAACATAAAATGTATCAACTTTGCGGATTGTTACCACGCATGTGTGATGGATTACGCCATTCACACATACATTAAAGATTATACGTATGGGAAGGTCGCCATTTATATTATCAACCTTTTCAACTAATAATGTTCGACTTGAGAACTATAGTATACTATTAAAAATCTTTAGTGCAATGTAACTTCATCTTAATTTCTCCAAATAAACTGAACAATATTCCCTAGACTTACTAATATGATGCTGAAGAGTTTCTTTACAAGCGCTAATCTCTGGAACTATCAGCCACAATTAAAAAATGATTTGCATTTAATAGCGATTTTTTATTTGACATTGACTTGCTTATTTTTATATGAAATTGTATTTATGATTTGATGACATTGTATTTATTTTTATGTATATCGTGTTTCGTAACTTGTGATTGTAATATAGGAGAATCTGAAATAAATGGACTTTATTTTATTTATTTATAGCCGTATTGTTGAGGAAGGTTTATAGGCTATTTAACATCACGCTACGACCCTTAGGAGCCGAGCAAAAAGAAAAAAAAGTCAGAAAGAACGCTAAGTGAAAACGAATTATCGGGACACGGTATGCTAATATAAAATAAAAGTTATATATCCCGTGTTGCTTCTAAATGTAGTAAGCCCTTAGAAACGGTTGCAAGCTCTGAACTATAAATCGAGCTGGAAAAGTGTGGGCCAGTGGGAATCAATAAGTAAGTTAAAGTAGACAGCTGTTAGACAGGACCTTCTTCTTCTTAGCAGCCCGGAGTCTAGATTTGTGCCCAGTTGATGACAAAAAGCTCACCTCGTATTACATGGGACTTAAACGTAACTGGTGAAAAGTGGGTGTACTATGTGTGGGTGCAACTTTTGTTAATAACTTACAGAAACAGCATTAAAAGGAAGTCAACAAAAACAAAAAGCGCTAATTTTCGTAACACTGAGGAAAGAAAAACAAAAAACGATCATTGTTGTACATACCCAATAAGTCCGTTAACAGTTGTTTTAACTGCAGCAACCCAACAGCAATCTTATTGTGACGAGAATAAAGACCATTATGATTTTGACAGAGATAAAATGACTGTGAAAGAACTTGTAAGGACTGTACCTACATTAATACAAGGTGTCGTTTTGCATCCTCGTCAAATATCAGGAGACTACTATAAAAGACATATATAATCAGATAAAATTACGATACCTACTCAATAATTAATACATACTTGTTTTTTTAGTTATTTAACTTTGACAGTATTTTAGAATACACCACTTTCACAGAACAGAATCACCCCGTTGCGTATGCGGTATTGTGTGTGTTAAAGGGCAGTTACAGTGTGGTATCACACGGGCCGGGTATTAACATGCTTGTCCCATACAGGCCCATTTCCGAAAACTAGAAAATAAAACTACTTATTTTTATTCATCATCATTAGCATAATTACCTCCTTGAATTTGTCGAGGATGCAAAAAGACACCTTGTATAATATTTCAGCCCTAATTCACGACATACATCACGATCAAAATAACATTACACCCCCAATTTTTCCCAAGATATGACTGAAGATAAATCATGACAGTTTTGCCTGACAGTTTCGCTTGACCCACGTATTGTGCCTTTCTGAATCTTATGAGCTTGACGGATGGCCTAGCTTCTTGAGGGTAGTTATATAAAGATTTGTGACTATATGAAATATGGTTCTTATTTCGTTATTTAGCATTCTTAAAGGACGAATATAATCATTACGAATATAAGTAGTTTTTACGTTCGTAGTTTTTTTTATCGCACATTAAACACATTGTAGGTATTTTCATCTGGTGTAGACTAAAAACATTTCTTTACGGTTTTCGCGTCTGTCATTAATTCATAATGCACACTAGTTATCATTATATTTTTCTGTCACCGCTGCCACTTCAGTTTCAGACTTCCTCTTATATTAAGTATACTCATTTCTTATCGTTTTCCATTCCACTACGAGCCACTACTATTGTGTAACCTTACCCAACCACAACTCACTCAATTCTAAACCTTTGACCCATTTGACATATAGCCCTAAAATGGCAACACATTTTTCACTCAACCCTCCGCTGATACGTGTGCAATCACACCTCCTCACATACACAATATACACCCCCACACTGACTGTTTGTTAGTCAAAGTTTGTAGCCTGCTAATTGCGTGGTACACTGTCCGTGCCGTGATTTTTAAAATGATTGAGTAGGGCTATTCATAATTATTGTGACGTGTTGTGTTGACGTTTGATGTTATATATAGATAGATTTCACAGGTGTATATATTTCAGTGTGTATTGATTTTTTGAAATGCAGAGCTATCATTTCTTTTAAGGCCAATATTTGTCAGATATAACTTTAGCAAAGACAAGAAAACAGAAATTCGTATCATATTACTCTTACAGTTTCTCTGTTTGAATTTCTGAAGTTATCACTACTGCTTGTTCACTATTCAGGATAATTACGATCACTGGTATAGAAGAGTTTTAATCATTCATCAGACTGCACTTGATTAATGATAAAAGATAATGTTAAATGATAATGATAATTATTAATGATAATGATAATTGATAATGATAATAATAACTGGTAATTATAAATGATTTTATTTCTGTAAATAGGTTTGTACACTTTTACACGTCAATGACTTGGCACAAGAATATCTTAGTAGATATTGCTGCTCATAATACCGGTGATATACTTTACACTACCAATTTATTCTTAAACACTTCCAAAAACACACACAATAAATGATTTTTTAAATGACAAAAGTTTCAATTTAAGGCTTCTGCAGACTGGGGCGAAGTCGCGGGCGCGACAGGCATATTGCTGCCTGTCGCGCCCGCGACTTCGCCCCAGTCTGCAGAAGCCTTAAATGTTGCTATTTGTAGCTAAATTCGAATTAGTTGTAATTCTGAATATTTCTAATATTCTAGTCAAAAATATTAAATAAACAGCAACAACAAAACAAAACAAACAGCAAATTTTTGAAATGTGTTAGATTATTTTATGTTTAGATTAACTTACCAGATCTGTATACATATACCTACATTATAAGCAAATAAATTATTTCTAGTTAAACATGAATTTGTAACCACGAAAACACAATAAAAGTATCCAAACATACAAAAACAAAAAACAGGGTCACGACTCAATGCAATTTGTTTTACAAACAAAACATTTACGAAACGAATCACGATGGGAAACATTTTCGCTTAGGTCGACTATTTTCGTTCATTTGTCTGCTATCAACCCTAGGTTAGTAATTCCGACCAATTGTTTTCGATCGAGCATTTTGATTGGTGATTCCGATTGGTTTCGAAATTCGAACGTAGATGTGCTTTATTTGAATTAAATCGGGTTAATTGGTTGTTGATAGAGATGTGTGTGTTATTGTGGTCGGGTTATAGTTTTTTTTTTTCGTTTTTTTTTTACTTTAGGGATGTCCAATATTGAGATGGTTGTTGATAATTTAGTTTTGTGCTGTGTTATTGATAGTTTGTTAGATATGGGCTTGGCTAGACTTTTAAAATGTAGGTTTGTGTGTATTCGGGATTCAATTAGGTTACCTTTAATGTTCTGAACGATCAGTGAGCAAGCGAGGTGATCTATTTCTCATAACTTCTCTGAAATAAGGCTTTGCAAGCAAAATAGGGGATGTTATTGGTTTGTTAACTTATAGTATAACTTCACCTACTTTAAGAAAATGTAATGGATATTTTCAACAGCCAAAAAATAATGCAATGATTTCCAATAATATTCCTTTTCCTCCCATTCTCATGATCAGCGCAAAAGTCCATTCATAAAATTTGAAATATTTCATTACGGGGATGTACCTACAGGGTGCTGCATTAATTTAACATTCCTTTGCCCCTGGACGCTTGTGGACGCGAAGAGGGCTAGAGGGCTACCTACATTCCTACTGGATCCGTCGCCCTTCAGTTTTACATTAACCTTTGTAATGTGTTCTGAAGTAGAAAAGCGGAAGTCCTTGTGTACAGCTAGATTCAAATTTGATGGCGGCTCTGAAGTGCGCTACTCTCTGCTCAGTACCGCACCTTCACCCCCGCTGACAGGTGAATTTGTTACTGCGCAGCGACTCGCCTCGTTTATCGAGCCGCCATAAAGTGAATCGGGCTGTCTGCCTAGTCGACAAGTCAATTCTATAAAATAATAAAATGTACCTAGGTGGGTTTTCTTTACAATTATTGTGATGAAATGAGTCTGTCTCCGTGTTTAACTCGAAAACTACTAAATAGTCAAGGTTTTCATCATAAAAAAATATTTGATTTTTCTTGAGTTTTTTTTTACATTTTTTTTTCTTTCTTTTCAGGGAGAAAAAGACAACGGAAAGAATTGCATATTATCCTGTGAGAAAAGGAAAGCAGATGACACTGACATTAACAAGGACTTGAAAAAGGTAAGATATTCTTTTTAATTATAATTAATATATTTCAAAATCCTATCAGACGTAAGTGCTGGTGCCATTCGGCAGTGGAGTGCTTACAGGCTGAGTTGATACTCTATGGATACCCTTTGGGATTTATTAATGTTCTGTCTATATGTATAAGCCCACTGATGAGCGGTTTTTATTTAGTCCTCATCCAAAAATAAAAAAAAAACCAACCTAGTGCGAGTCGGACTCGCGCACGAAGGGTTCTGTACCATTATCTATAAAAACGTCAAAAACCGTGTTTGTATGGAAGCTATTCAATATTTATATTATTCTGTTTTTTAGTACATTAGTTGTTATAGCGGCAACAGAAATACATCGTCTGAAAATTTAAACTGTCTAACTTCACGGTTCATGAGGTACAGCCTGGTGACAGACGGACAGACAGACAGACAGATAGCGGAGTCTTAGTAATAGGGTCCCGTTTTACCCTTTGGGTACGTATTTTAGGGTCCCGTACCCGGGACCCTAAAAAACTACCTACCAAGCACCATACCGTCGCCGTGCAGTGAAAATCTCGTATTTGAAACAAATGTTATTGTACAGGGGAATATAAAAACTGTCTGAAAAATGACCGTCATTTACGTTCACCGAGATTCCCATTATCATCAATAGGAGGCATTAGATGCATCTTAGGGCCGTGCACGTTTATTCTAAATATGCATTACAAGGTTTTTTACACAAATAAATAAAATTACTGCCTCGTTGATCTAGTGATCGCAAGCGCCACTGCTGAGCAAGAGATCCTAGGTTCGATTCCCAGGTGGGGTAAGGTGTTATTTTTTTTAAGTCTTATTGAGTTTTTCTATCTGGAATTTCTGAGTAGCAACCTGAAGTTTGTGTCGGTTGATGGCAATAGGCTGGCATTGTATGGGACTTAAACATAGCTGGTGAAATGTGGATGTACACAATGGTAGGTACACCTCTGCCTAATCCTGCGGGAAAATAAGGGGTGATATGTAAATAAACAAAACGAAAAAACAAATAATTTTTCATTAAGTGGTTTTCACTGCACGACGTCGATACATGATTGAATATAATGAAAAATTATTGAATATTGCTAACTTCGAAATGCTTCGTTTGTCTAGTGTTCGCAAACAGCGACTTTAGTGAGGATATAGGTAGGATCTGAGTTTACACGTCAAACATATAAAAAAAAAACTAGATGAGGTCAGCGTTTCCTATTTGACTACTCTGAGAAGAAAGGCCGAAACAAACTCAGAGGTTAGTCTCTTTTAAAGTCCAGACATAATCTTGGTCAAATCATGTGAAGACCATGTAGATTGGTGTCTGAAATGGTCTTTTGAGGAAAGAACCACACAGATTGAGTGGACCTGTCCAGTCAGTGCACGCATTTTTCTAAGAGTAGGGGAAGACCAAAGAAACGATGGATGGACTGTGTGTAAGATGATAGGTATGGCTAGACCTATTTCAGGCACCAGCTCTCACAATGTGTTTTTTTTAGGTCAAAACTGTTAAGTGCTACAAAACCATTGTGAGAGAAATAACTAAACTTATTATTATTATCTTTTAAATGATCTGTTCAATGATTTACCGGAAGACATAAAAATGTGCATTAATATTAATATATTTAAGAGAAAATTAAAAAAACACGTATGTACCCTATAACGCCACCATCGCCCCAGAGGCAAATATTATAGTATAATTTATCATTAAGAAGTACTTAGTATCTCATTATAAGTGAACTGTTATTCATAAGTTCTTATGAGAAATAAATATCTTTAAACCTATCTTTTATTCCATTAAAATACACATAAAATTATATTTTTAAATATTTCTTAAAAAGATATAAAAAAACATTTAAAAATATAAAAATAGTGGTCCGCCGGTGTCGGGAGCAGGGTGCAAGCTACCGGTGGTGAGGGCTCCAGAGACAAGAACCTCCTCACGATGCGAGTTGTATCGAGGAGTACTGCCTTCTGAATCAGGCCCTTGATCCAGCCGCCTAACGAGAGCCTCGACAGATGATGGTCGAGGCTTTCGGCCATCAGGCTATTGGTCGTTACGACAATTATTATTATTATTATTAATCTTAGTCCCTTGTCGGCTACATCATATCATCTTCCACAATAAGGAGTTGTCCACTCGTTAAACTACAACTACAGAAAGTACAGAAATAGTGCAACTGCTACTCAGAATTTCAAATGCTCGCTCCTGAGTGTACTAAGGATAGTACTCGTCAACAATGAGATAGTTGTAAGATATTGTATGTTGGTACTTCCGCGCTTACGTAGGATTGTATAATGAAATTATGGGATTGTAAAAGTTACCAAAGAAACGTTAGATAGGTACACTACTGAACAAAGTCTAGGGAACAGCAATTATTTTAATTTCGACACTTTTTATGTAACATATTTTATATGAATAGAAACGTAATTTAATACAGATTTTTATTTTTATTTTTTAAATAAAAGGGTTGATATTGATAAACTAAAAAAATGTTATAAAAATCTATTTCTATCTAAAATGGTACCAAACAAGAAAAATACACTATTTTGTAGGTAAAAAAAAAAAACTAACGCCCAGATAACATTAAATAAACAAAATCATTTCTAGCAATTTTTTAATAATCTTTCGGATCTCCCAGGGCATTAGCAACGGCTCTACATCGATGTGGTATGCAGAGTATCAGGTTGTCTATTGTGACCTATGGAATATCTCTCCACACTCTGGAAAGATGTGCATAAAGCTCTTACTGTGTTAAAATTTTGGTGAAGGTCACTGACGGTCTTCTTCTGAGCAAATCCCACGCATGCTCTTTAGGATTGAGATCAGCGGACTGAGCAGGCCACTCTAATAGCGGTATATTGTTCTCGCAGAGCACATTCATCACCAGCCTGGCTGAATGTACACACGCATTATCTTGCATTAACATGAAATCTTAGCCATACTGTTGTCGATGAGGGATGACCATAAGTTGCAGAATCTCGTCTCATTCTTGTTCTGCATTTAAATTTTCACATATCAAAACGAGGACCGCTCATCCACCCAGGCGAATTCCAGCCTACATAATCGTTCGCCTTGGTACGGATAAACTTCCTGAGGCACACACGCACTCTTCTTGAATCGTGATTAAATCCGCGACTCATCAGAAAAAAGAACACGAGCCCACTGAGTGTCGGTCCAGTGCAAATGCAAATGTGAGTTAGCCCACAATAATCGACGCTCTCGATTTCCGCGTCGAAGAGCTGACACTTTTAAGCGGTCTGCGAGCGTGAAGATTAACTTCATGCAATCTTCTCCTGGCGGTTTGCTCACTAATTGCCACTTGGTGCTGAGACTGGAGTCTTCCTGCCAACTGGCGAGCCATAATTTGAGGGTGCCTCCTCGCAGAATTTTGCAGAAAGCGGTCTACCCTCTGATTAGTAAACCTGTATCTTCCCCTGTGACATTCAGCAACATCTCCTGTAGCCCTGAAACGTGCTCATAATCGGCAAATTATGCTTGGATACGTGTTGTCAGCGTCGGCGGTCTTTTACGTTGACTGCGCCCTGCTTCCAGCCACCTTCCAGCATACCCACAGATCCACAGCCCTCGGCATCTCTTCCCAAGGTAAACGACAACGTGATACATTCCCAAAAGTTTCAAGAAGTCAGGCAAAATTGATTTTCACTAGAAAAAAGAACGATTATGGAGTACTCTCGAAAGTTACTAACGTTTCAAAACGCTGCGACCAAGTAAAGTATACCCTCCTAATTCCAAAATGGTTTTCGTTTTAGGTTTAAATTTCGAACAATTATTTAATGCCGGTTCAACCAACATTTACAAATGTTTGTGGCCAGTACTTCTTTTAAAGAGTTGTCTTATATTTATAAAGTTAGACTAGCTAGACTTTTTTGAGTAGTGTGATTTATGTTATTAGGTTTAACGTAGTTCCACAAAGTGCTATAGTACTTCTTGAAACTTCCACGATTTAACGAAACACGGACTAAAGAAGGACACAGGATACTTTTATTCGGGTATATTTGGTAGTTCCCCGAGGCCCGTAGTGCGCCCGTGTGTGCTGAAACTACTTGAAAAATCCGTGTGCATTTTTGATGATATTTTTCATAGCGTGTTTCTTGAATTATCTTAGAAACGACTTTCAGGTCAATAGACCGTCAACAGCTAAAACAAATTGACCCAGCACAGCACGAACTGTCTGCTCATAAAAAATCACCCCAACACTACACTGTCGTGTGTATAAATAAAGACATTACACTGGCGAGCACATAAAGACGGCATTACTACACATCGGGACAAAATAACTTCGATCACGCGATCAAATGTAGTCGAACGGTATTACTTGGAGTGCCCATAAAATGTGAACACAATAAGTGAGGAGCTGGTGAATTATAAATTATGAATTTGTGACCACAGAGCATCACAGCTTATGTTTTGTTAAATGTGTGTAAATGATGCAGGTTTTGAGGTGGATTAAGAGGATTTTCATGTTTTAGCCAGTGATTGGCAGCAGTTTATTTGAATGTAAATTTTAATTTAAGTATCCACTTCACTGTACATGCTTACAAGGCCCGGGTCGACGGCGCGTTGTGTTCCAAGCGCGCCTCCAAAGAGATATCGTCAGCACAAGTATAGGGGTCCACTAGGGCCGATGCCAGCCGGGGTCGCGGGAAGGTACAAAAGGGTTACCGAGGCCCCTGGCAACTCAGGCAACGGAAGGGGCACTGGTGGGTTTAAGTCAGTGAGAGTCTGACACACCCTCCCGCTCCGCCCAGAGCGGGAGAAGATATTAGATAATTTCCCACCCAAAAAAAAAAAACTGCACATGCTTGTGGATGGAAAATCGTAAAGGTGGTAAATGTAATAACGATGTACATTGACATTAGATGGTAAAAAATAAACCGCAGTTGCATCTTTCTTGAAAGCTTATATCGTGTAAAATATGTTTTTTTTTTATTTTTTTGCGACATTTTTTTGAACGACTGTCTCGTTGGTCTTTCGTTTTCAAGCGCTGCTGCTGAGCATGAGGTCCTGAATTCAATTCCTAGGGCAAACTGTTATTGGGTTTTTGTATCAAGAATTTCTCCCGAAATCTGGGTTTGTGGTTGACGACAATAGGCTCGCTGCCTATTACATGGAACTTAAACATAACTGACGAAATGTATGTGTACTATGGGTGTACCTCTGGGTAACCTTTCTGGAATTACAGGCGCGATGTTAACACGTTGACGGACACGCCGGTTATGACATTCATTAGGAACTTGCGCAGAATGACGCGCCGGTTATACCCTTCGATATTTTTTTGTACTCTAGAAGCACAACTTCTTTAGCAGACGAATTTCCATACTGCTACCATATAGTTCATCATCAAGTGCCCCCAAATTAAATTATTCGAATTGCTAGGTGTCACATAACATGTCTTTTTACCGCTTCCAACGTACTACTACTTGGAACATTTGTGTGCGCACTCACACTTACGCAGCGTTCATAGCAGCGGCCATTGTAGAAGGCATTGGCGAAGGCTATGGCCGGTGCTGTCTTATTTAAATACTTTACCTTTTTTACCGGTGACAGTACGGCTAAAGCCTTTCATACAAAAATCTTGTGTCAAGATAGGGTTACAAAATCAAGCAAAGTATCCGCGAACGTGTTAAGTAATGTTGCTTGAACAAGAACAACGTTATTGTTGCTTAAACAGCTCTATGAGTAGGTATAATAAGGCCAAGCAGTTTGCTCAAAACAGCGAACTCAGAATTTCTTTAGAGAATGTGTTGTTCGTTCCGATTGAAATATAACGAGATTACGTGACGTCATAGTATTGGCACGTGACTGAGTCCCGGTTCTAAGTTTACCATAGCAACAACATTTTCATACACGTGTTAAAAATATGGCGCGATATGAACTGAAACAACCCTTCGTGACCCATACTAATATTATCAATGCTAAAAAAGATAACAAACAGACAGACAGATAGAGTTACTTTCTAACTCTATCTGTCTGTCTGTTTGTTATCTTTTCACGCCTAAACCACTGAACCGATCTATTTGAAATTTGGCAGACCGATTCCCTGGGACCTGAAGAAGGAATAGGATACTTTTATTTATCCTTGATATTTGTATTTAAAAAAAACGAGTGAACCTTACAGTCAGCCATATGATGTGTAACATATGACATCTCAACTTGGTAATAAGCAAGTGAGCAGTGACAGAATTTAAAAAAGCTAAATACTGAAATATTTATTTGAATAATTATTCATTACTAGTGGTCGCCCACTGGTCGAAATTCGACCCCCTCTACTTACAATCTATATAGTACTTACTTATTCCATGCGCAAGCTGTCACTTCCTGTCTACACACTTCCGTCCCTTTCAAGTTCCCAGAAGTCACTCCCTCAGTAAGAGAGAGGAAAGATGTCACATCAATTATGATGAAATACAAAATAAAGGCTGCCGAAGTCGCGTACAACGTAGAAAATATTTATTTACATAACCAAATTGCAAGATGATTATTAACATTAACTAAATTATATTAAAACTAAGTTAAGCCTAAAAAAGGCCCTCGGGGCATTGTACCGAGGATGCTGGTGGCATTTCCTCGCTGAATTGCAATGCTAATGCGTTGCGCGAGAAAGCCGCCAGCTTTTCGGTCACCAGTTAGATATTCTTAGAAAATAAAATGTTACTACGAATAATGTTGGGTCAAATGTCCATTCTCAATAGGTTACATGTCGTGGCTGTATTTGCTTAAGTATGTCTGATATAAGGTTTTATCCATTTCCACAAAACTTCAATACCTACTCAACCCAAACGTATGGGACAGCTGATTATTTTCTCGTGATCACGATGTTGGTACTATGAAGAAAGTTGTTCACTTTCATGGCCTGTGCCACATCTATAAATATGACCACATCAATCTGATACACGCTGTATAATAGACAGGTACACCTAACCTCATTTTAAACCAGAGTACCCAATCCAAACCAAGAATACTAAAACAACAAGCCCGAACAAACACCGAACAACAAAAAATGTCGCAAACTCCAACTTTTCCTAGTGTTTCAAGAGCGACGTCATTCTATTCATTATCTCCGCAGGGGGTGGATTTACGACAAAGAGTGCACTCCACCTTAATTTAAATACATTAGGGCACGTTTTGATGACAACGCGTACACGTCGCAACTAGTTTTTCACCATGAACGCGAAGCGAACGCGCAGCCACCGAGAGGTTGCTGCGTAGCTACCACGCAGTGCTCACTCAGCTGCCAGGGTATCCATTCTGCAGTCCGCAGTTCATCTGTTTTCACTGCGGCATTCAGACGTTTTTATCATGTACTCCGTGAAAAAAAAAGATATTCCTATTTGTTTAATTTTTTTTATAAAAAATGGAAAGAAAGAAAATTAAGAAAACTTTGGGTGCATCCTATTTTAGCTCGTTGAAAAGAATGTGGTCAGTCTTGTCCCACAAAACATGCCTCTCTTCTATTTACGAAATTAATTCTTCTGCGAACATCTCGTCCTTGTCGCAGCGCGGCTTTAAACTAAATGGAAGGACACACTAGTGACGTGGAGATGGCGCGTGTGCTGAGCGTATACTGAGCTGAGGCTGCGCGGTCACTGTTCGGTGAAGCTTGGTGGCTACGCGTACGCGGTGTTTATAAGAGGATTTCAAAATAAGCTTTATGTAATTATCATAGGACTCAAAATTGCAATAACTTTTCGGAGTTCGGAGTAGTTTCGGAGTTCCACGCGCGCCCAATGCGCGCGCGCATATAACGCGTACGTCGGTACGCGGCCTTACACGTTTTGAAAGGCTCTGAGAACATCTTTGCAGTACTAGATGATAATTGGCATAAATAAAAGGGAAATTAATTGTTAAGCAAATTGATAGCCTGCGTCAATTAGCCGTGTTATAGTCATTTCATACAACTGTCAGAGAATGACAGTTATGATTTGAATATCGAGTGCTATAGTGTGTTCACTATAACTTGACGCGTGACGCGATTGGTAGCACTGAATTTTATAGTCTTAGTTTCAATACTAATAGAGTTCAAAATGGCGACTGTTAGAACGGAACTACCAATTACATGACTGCAAAATTCAGTGCTACTAAGCGCGTCACGCGTCAAGTTATCGTGAACGCACAGTACATGGATCTTTTGGCGCCAGAATGACTTTGACATTTGTGAAACTGTCACTGTCCTTCAGTATTGATAAAACAAAATGGCCGTGGAAATCCACTCGCCAAAATAATCTTGTAGCGTTGTACGGATAATTGAATGTAGTGGTATATTTGCATAACAAATGATTTTCCCTGAAGAAATAGAAACAGCTCTTTCTATACAAAGTGACATTTCGTTTCTCCATTTTTGACATCGCACCGTAGAAATCCTTCTACATAAAAAAGGAACTAGACAAAGATCGTTAGAAACGAAAGACAAAATTACAGATTGTAGAAGGGTTTCTACGGCGCCGCGGCGCGACGTCAAAAATGGAGAAACGAAATGTCACTTTGTATAAAAAGAGCTACGTCTATACTTCGTAGAAATAGAAAGCGTCATGCTAAGCCTGCAGGACTAGACAGAAAGCTTCACTTATTTCAAATGTTGATCTACTTAGATGAAGATTTGTGAGATGATTGAAAACTTGAATTGGGTTAAGTGAGAAGCGTATTGAGCTGTTTTAGATCAGAATTGAACCGTTATGGCACTTGTTCTTGGTTCTAGCTAGATTAATTAAACATAACATAACATCACCCTGTATTACCCGAAAGCAGAGGTGCACCTATAGTACACCAACATTTCACCAGTTATGTTTAAGTCTCATGGAACAGGGGCCGACTCTATTCCCATCAGCCGGGCAAACATCTAGACTCCGGGCTGCAATTGAGAGTTTCTCTAAATCCAGATGGAAAAGCCCAATAACACTGCCCGGCCCGGGAATCGACCCCAGGACCTCATGCTCAGCAGTAGTAATTGCGACCACTAGACCAACGAAACATTAGCGGCAATAGGATAGCCCCTATTACATGGGACTTAAACATAACTGGTGAAATGTTGGTGTACTATAGGTACACCTCTGTCAAACCCTATTTGACAACAAGGCGTGATGATATGTTAAGTCTAGTTTCTCTTCGATGTTTTCTTCATCGTAAGTCCACTATCACCAAACGATAACTTTAAAATCCAGGTCTTAAACCCGTAAACCTTCATACCGTCAATACATTCAGACAACTTTATTCGTCAACTCCATGCGAAACTACGTGCAATTGTCAGTGGGCAATAAATTGAAAGTTCCAATAGAAACTGAATACTAAAGTGGCCATTACCATTACATATGAGGTTCAACGCGAATGCCGTTAATAAATCAAATGGGAACAAACTTGTGTGTGTTTGTTTGTTGTTACTTCAAGGGGAATGAATTAAACGTAGATTACCTGGGAGAAATATTGATGGGAGCTGTCTGTTTGTGAGTAAATCAAGGTATTAAATTAGTTTTTAAATGTTAGTTTAAAAACTAATAAAGCAACGGTGCGGTTCAAAAGATGTACTTAGTGAAAAAAAATTGAAAGTGTTAGATGGTGATGAGAGAGATACATACATACATACATAAAACATATTAAACTTATATAATACATTCCATAATAATCATGAAACAAGTGCAAAGAACTAAAAAAATGTTTAATTGGACAAGGACAGCTAATGAGACACAATTGATTTTCTATTGTTTGACTCCCAATCGGTGTCGTGCGGGGCTTAACAGGTTAAGGAGAGAGATAGTGTTTTTTTTACCATAATTTTAAAAAAGGACAAAGATTGAGCACGCCTTATCGACACGAGCATCGCATTCCACAACCGTACCGCTTAAACTGTAGAAGACTTATCATAGAAACTGCTGAAATGCAGGTATTTTATGTCTCTTACTCAAATTAATGTCCACAGTTAATTAATGTACATAAATTAATGCATAATTAACTACTAACTTCTGTTTTCTATTGTTAACACGTACACACATTTCACGACTCATTATCATTCACCTGCCTTTAGCCTAATTGATTTGTGGTCAGTGCAACATGTCCCTTTCCTCCATACTTCTCTATTAGTTGTCATCTCAGTAGTCCCTTTCTATATCATCTTTCACACAGTCCATCCGTCGTTTCTTAGGTCTTCCCCTACTCTTATAGCCATCTACATTCGTACTCAAAACTTTTCACACGACACTTGCCTCACATTTATGACTCACACTATGTCTTAGTTCGAAAACCGTCGTAAAGTGAATTCAACACGTTCGCACTCGTCATAAAATCGATTTTCGAGTCCGAAGTCAACAACCTATCGAGCCAAATCTAAGTAATAATACACATTCTAGCATATATTTTTTTAGGGCAGTGGTGGCCTAGTGGTAACGGTCCCGACTTACGAGTTGTAGGGCGTGTGTAAATAATTACATCACCACTGCTCTCAAGGTGAAGGAAAGCATTGTGAGGAAACCGGCATGTCCTAGGACAAAAAAATCGAAGACATGTGACATCTACTAACCGGTACTGAGCCCGCGTGGTAGATTTCAGCCCACTCCCTCTCGAAGACAGGAGGCCTGAGTCCCAGCAGTGGGAACATTATAGCCTTTTTTTGGGTTAGAAATGCTCAAATAACTTCTCCCGCTCTGGGCGGAGCGGGAGGGTGTGACAGACTCTTATTCACTAAATAAAACCCACTCTTGTTCCTTCCGTTGCCTGTGTTGCCAGGGGCCTCGGTATCCCTTTCGGACTTTCGCACGACCCCGGCAGGCATCGGCCCTAGTGGACCCCTTTAGGGCCGTGAACGCGCCGTCGACCCGGGCCTGGTCCTTATCGGACGGCGAACTACCCTTTGCTCACCGTCCGCAAGAACATTATACCCTGATTATGCATTTATTTATATGAGTGATATCTAGGAGGGTATAGTTATCTCGTCTATGTTTAAGGTTTTTATGTATTTTAAGGGCCTTATTTACATGACTTGTTAATGACGTGTGACTGTTGGTATACGAAAACCGAAATATCGACATCGATCGACATGCCTTTTTAAGTTGGCATTTTTGTCGTAGTTAGATTTTAGTTTTTGACTTTATTTTTTTATATGTGATATTATACCTATTTTTTAGTTAAAAAAATCATGACGCTTGTATTCCCCAACTGGGTGGGCAGAGTATAAAGTACACCCATATTTTGCCAATTATGTTTAAGAGCCACATAACAGGGGGGCGAGCCTATTGTTATCAACCGGGCACAAATACAGAATCTTGACTGCTGTTGAGAAATGGCTGAACCCAATCACTCTTTGTCCGACCTGAAGATAACTCCTGGACTTCATACTAATCAGTCGCGTTGGAGACTACAACGAATGAGTCACCTAACTTTAGTCGTTACTTTTATCCTACACAATTAGGCTGTTTTAGCTATCAAGAAACCTCAAAAGCCCGGATGATGGCAATAGGCTCGCTTCCAATTACTTGGGACTTAAACATAACTGGTGACATGTGGGTGTACTTGTAAGTGCACCTCTGCCTCACCCTTCGGGCAATACAAGCGTGATGTTATGTGATGTGTGTGAAACCTCAAAAAAAGCAACAAAAAGGTCTTGCCCAAAGAAAGTTGACCTAATCACGAAGTAAATGGTGTAATCATGGAGATCATCTACTGAAATTACCATTCAAAATGAATTCATTATAATAGGGTCTTACACCCATTTTTGAAAAGTGTCTTAATGAAATTCTATAGTGCTAATATGCCCAAAAAAAATCACTACACAATCTATATTCAATCGATAAGTGCCATAAAATGCATTTATGGCACTTATCGATTGAATAAAGATTTTGTTGTCACGTGTAATTTTACATTTTCAAATTTCGCGCGTAGGTTGACGAAAACGCTGGACGCAGTGGACGCCATGTTGCTCTGTGGTCATGACGTCACTGGGTTGTGAAAACAAACGCGCTGATCTTTGTATGATAATTGACACGTTTTTGTTAACATAGCCGTATGACGTAATAACATGGCGGCTACTATTTCATGGTGTTTTTTTTTTTAACAATTAGAAAAACTGAAAACGTTGAATTGAATTTTAAAATTTATCTTGTTATTTTATGAACTAAAACTAACATTTTCCGACTCCTTTTTGCTTAAACTATCTCAATAATATATTTATAGATTTTTCTCGTATATAGTAAAATACCCTATTATCGGCACACATGGCTGTTACCGAAACTGCGTAGGTTTATATTTTTATCTAATCCTCGCCAACATTGAAACAACCAGTGTCATAGTACCCATAATATCATCATTCAGTCACCATTCAAACTAGGCTCAAATCAGTACATTTTGAACGTCAAAATTACGTAAGACAGCAAAATTAAAGGTAACATAACGAAAAGACTAGTAGGGAAAATTTTCACAAATTAACATTTTTGTTTTAATTTGGAACGCAATAATAAAAAAAACTCCGTTCGTAAAAACTTTTTTCACACAATATAGTGCAGCCTACCCCATTAAATTTCCCACCATGTTCGAATTAAAAAGCAATATGGCGGTAATCCCGGTGATATGACGTCAGAGTTGATCGACCAATCAACGCTAAGCCTCAGCTGTTGTACAGTTTTAATCACTACACCAGCAGAGATAGTGGTCGTATTAAATGTTATTGTTTTCTGGCTTTGTGTCAAAGTAAAATAAAAAACCGGCTAAGTACGTGTCGGACGTGTCACAATGAAGAGTTCCGTAGTTGGGATGAATTTATTCCAAAAACAAACTTAACATTGTAGTTGAAAAACCTGTTCTCCCATACATCGATATATGCCACGGTCAATTCTCCAACTGCAAATTTAAGTTGGTCGACTGTTACTCGTTAACTTGTAAAGCCCACTTAGCTGTGATAGTTTTCCTTTTAATTTCATTATATGTACTACTGCCATGATTTTTTTCAGATCTCCATAAACAACCATTTAGCTGGCAGGGGAGACACTAGACTCTAACAAAAATTAGCACTTTAATGCTTAATATTACGCAAACGGATCCTTGAATCGAAAAGTGGTGTTCACAGACCCACAATATTTTGGAACGGCCTATCCAATGATACCCCACATCTAGGGATAGACGTGAAAAAAAATATCATCTAGATTTTATTTTGGCACTGTGTAGGCGTGATTAATATGCATACCTATGCCAAATTACAGTTTTCTAGTACTAAGCTAGTCTCTGAGCTACAGCGGGGACAGACCGACAGACAGACGGACATGGCGAAACTATAAGGGTTCCTTGTTTACTACGGAACCTTAAAAATTAAGTAGTTTTGAAATCTGTGCTGCAAGGTATACATAGATTGGTAGGTAGGTAAGGCAATAGCAATCATTTTATCTACACAATTTTGTGCTCAAAGTCAAAGTCAAATCATTTATTTCAAATAGGCACTTAAAAGGCACTTTTGAATTTACAAACAAATAGAATTGATTCTAGTTGCCTCTTTCAAAAGGTAGTTTCGCGTGCAGAAGAATGGGCAATAAACTCCACCGTTACTCTTATAAAATGTTTAACAATATTTTGTAGACATTAATATAATTATATGCGAAGACGATGCACTTATAATAAAATTACTGTACCACAAGAGAATTAAAAATGAAGCAATGACGGATAAATTAATAATGTGGAAGATACATGGTGCTTACATACTTACAAACATTGTAAAAGTATACGATTTTTCTAAAATTTTAAAGTAATAAGTCGAGTGTGCAGAGCAGTGGTGGCCCAGTGGCCGTGAGTTAAAAGTTGTAGGGCGTAGGTTCGAACCCGGACAGGCGCTTTACTTTGTGTAAATTATTTCATCACCACTGCTCTCAAAACGGTGAAGGAAAACATCGTGAGGAAACCGGCATGTCCTAGAACCAAAAATTCGAAGATATGTGACATCAACCAACCCGCACTGGGCCCACGTGGTGGATTACGGCCCACTCCCTCTCACAGACTCAGCAGTGGGAACATTATAGGCTGATTATGTAAGTCAGTGTTAGTTAATGTAATCACATAATGTAAAATCAATCTCATAAAAATAACGTCGTAAATATCAATAATGTGCCCCGAGCTACGCGTATACATTCAATTTTCTTGAACACTATGCTATGACTGGGTAGGTATCCAACTACCTTCGCCAAATTCATCCAAACATTTCGATAGTTTTATTATAAAAGTATATATTTCACATTTACAACACCACCATTATGGACTATCTACTCGCCCCGAAAACCAATCACCCTCCCCGACTCTAAACAAAAGTTTCTGACGTTCACCATCAAACTGTTTTACTAGTTTCGCTTATCAACAAAACTTTGATATTAAAAACTAAACCGTAACTCCTAAACTATCTTCGTTCCAAACAAAGGAATAGTTTTGAAACTCGAATCATGAAGGACAAAACGTTGTGTGAATAAAAATCAATAGTTAGGCTAGGAGCCTTCGACGTGTTGGTAAAATAATTTGGTTGTGGTAAAATATAGGGTGAATATTTAGATGATTTTATTCGGTTTTTTTACTTAATTTCCTCACGCCTGTAATGAAGGCTTAGGCAGGTGAGTAGTAGGTACACTCAAATTCCACCATTTATGTTTAAGTCCCATGCAATAAGCCAATAATATTGCTATCAACTGGGCACAAATGCAGACTCCGGGCAATTTTTTTTATTTTTTGTGTGGGAAATTATCAAATAACTTTTCCCGCTCTGGGCGGAGCGGGATGGTGTGTCAGAATTTTACTGACTAAAACCCACCCGTATTCCTTCCGTTGCCTGTGTTGCCAGGGGCTCCGGGCTGCTACTGAGAAATTCCTGACGAGAAAACCCAATAACACATTTACCGACCTGGGAATCGAATCCAGGAACTCATGCTCAGCAGTAGCGCTTGCGACTACTAGACTAACGAAGCAGTCGCAACGCAGCAGGTTTTTTTTGTACGTCTAAATAGATTTTGCTTTTAAAATTCGGAACATTACTTTTTTTTACTTTTTTAAATAAAATGTTTATGAATCAACTTGAAGAAGTCACAAGCTGATTAAGCTGATTCGTATTATTTATTTTTATTAACTATCTTTTTTTTTTTTCTTTTTTATAAAAATGGATGTTTTAACCCATTCCTAAATGTCATACAATTAAAGTTGATCTCATATGTCAAATAAAATACTGATTTACAGCGTCATAAAATACTGTCAGACAGAAAATCGAATTACCAATCGATTAATTTTTATCGATAGGTAAGTTCCTTGATAAATGGGCCAGTTATTGCTAATGTGCTATTGGGGATGATGCCTGGGTAAAAAAAAATAAATTCTATTTAGTCTGTCAGTCGGATAATAAAAAATATTAGACACGTATTTTTTGCTTTGTCATTTTAATAAAAAAATACTTAGATATACGCATTAAAGTTGGAGAGAGAGAGTTGGCTTGCTAAATCACAATTCATTATAAAATCTAGCAAGGCGTCATGACAAATTTTAACTCAATGTAAAAAAAAAGAAAAAATTACGTGTCCGAAATTTTTTTAATAATCTACTCGATGGACAAAAAAAAAAAAAACTCTGCTGTAGCTTTTTGTACAGGCAGTAACGGATAGGTACTTGTGTATCATTATATTATTATTAAATATATGAACGATATGTAACTCGAATTACATGGAACAAAATATGCATTTCTTACGCAGATAAAATGGTAATGGTCGCTTACTGAAAAAGTTAATGTTTGCATAATCTGTAATAACTTGATATGTTATTATTCGTGCAAAAAGTGTTTAACCTTTTGACCGCCACAGTCATGTATAGATGACTGACTAAAATGTGCCCAGCACGCCACGGTCACGACTACATGACAGATTTTAAGGAATAATTCGTAGCTTGGCGCCGAGGGCACGTTTTTGCTTTTTTGACGTGGCGGTCAATAGGTTAAACCGCATTCTATTTCATCGTCGCCATCTGCCTAGCCTTTTCCCAACCATGTTGTGGTCCGTATACAGTCTAACCGAATGCTGCTAAATACATCGAGCGACTGCCTATCTGACCTCAACAACATACCCCAACATACCCCCCATTACTAGGTAACATACCCCTTGATACGACTGGTTGTCAGACTTTCAGATTTCTAACTACCCGGTACGAGTTCAAATTGGATTGTTGCTATTATCGATACAAATATGTAGTGACGAAAATGTAAACAAAACAATAAGACAGGCTTTCAAACTTTCCATTATACAGTGTTGTACTCCAATCAATAAAAAGGCTGTAACATACTCGATTGTTTCGCTTTAAAAAAGAAACTTTTCTAATTTACCCGTCACCCCAACGCGTCCCTATAGGTTAAAGTTTTTACCAGCCTGTGTTGGCTCCAATATGTGTACACATTTGAAAAATCATTCAGAAAGTTGGACCCAATACTGGAACCACAGAGCACGGAGCCGGTGCTAGAGGCCACTTTGTCAACACTGCATACAAACCAAGCATGTCACCGTTTAATCGCACTGCGGCACAAATGACGTATAGAAATGGCCTTTTGAAGGCGGTCCGTGACTGAAATTGTGGGCTCACCTCACTTTCGTTATCAAAAATTTTATTAGATTGCCGTCTCTTGACGCTGCCGATGAGATTCCGCGCTCTGTGACTGGGACCAACATTTGGCTCCCCATCCCAACATGCCAAGTTGTTATGAACAGAACTTTCCATCACACGTTTCAACGAAATATTCACAGCTGTTATCTATTATAGTTTCCAAACAAATTCTCGAAAATGTTTCTCGTAAAGGACCGTATTTTCAATCCTTTGGTTTTTCTAGCAATCTTTTTAGTGTAGTTGTTTTCTTCTATGTTTAGTTTTACTACATAATGCAATTTATCTATTAAACGCAGAGCAGTATTTTTTATTCATAATATATGTTAGCAGAATTGTCTTTCTGAAAGTTACCGTCTATAAAAAAACGTTTTACAAAAAAAAAAAAAACAACCGACTTCCAAAAAAACACTACAAAGTGAAAAATAACTTTAATTTCGGAAGTCGGTGTCTTTGGATCAGTATTTTAGTTTTTTGCCACCGACTTCCTTTTAGTTATTTTTCACTTTGTAGTGATATTTTTGAAGTCGGTTGTTTTTTGTTTGTTTGTAAAAAGTTTTTTATTTTTCACATTTTAGTGGGTCAGTTTGCAATTTATCTAAGATACAACAGCCTTAAGTCAACTGCTCATCACCTTTTACAAAGATTGCTTTTATTGATGCAGGGACGTTAATTGTTGAGGAGTTCTCCTGGTAAGAACCAGGAGAACTGCCGCTCACCATATGCATTGTGAAGAGTATAAATGGCTTAGCAACCATATTAAAGTACCTAATTGAATCGCAACTCGTTAAATACTTCTTATTAAGTAGTTCCAGTGGCCATCTGTGGTCTATATCATCAGTTCCAATCCACCAAATGGTGCTTTCCGAGAGCAAATGCACAAGTTACTTTAAAAAAATACCTAAATCGCCATAGGTGTGCCTTTAAAATTTGAGGATTTCCCTCGATATCCATTGGATCCCCTCATCAGATTATGACTTGGTGACTATGGGACCTCGGAAGCATACCCTTAAAAACCAAAAAAAAATTAAAAAATTGGTCCACAATTGGCGGAGAAATCGGCGAACATACATAAAAAAATTAAAACAAAATGTATAAACATGTCGAATTGATAACCTCCTCCTTTTCGAAGTCGGCTAAAAAGGCCAGATAATGAATACCTTAGCTTGAGTAACGAGTAGGTTAAATTATTTATAGAAATTTATTTACATAAATAAACAAATTACAAGATGATTATTAACATTAACTAAATTAAATTAAAACTAAGTTAAGCCTATAAAAGGCCCTCGGGGCATTGTTCCGAGGATGCTGGTAGCATTTCCTCGCTAAATTGCAATGCTGAAGCGTTGCGCGAGAAAGCCGCCAGCTTTTCGGTCACCAGTTACATCAACTAGACGTTTCGCGATTTCCGCAAATAACTTATGCGCACTGGGACCCCACGGACCGAAGGTCTCGACGCCAAAGGGCACAAAGTTGTACACTCTGCCAAGGCCTCCATATTTAATAACTTTCAGATTTTCGGCATTTTCTGCCGCTGCACCCGCTTTAGAAGTAGTCCGTTGGAGGTGGGACGGTGCCAGTGTGTCTACACAGGTATCGTCCCACACAAGCATCCGTCCCAGACTCCACGGAACCAAAGACACACCATCAGGTTTTTTGCAATCATCTCTGACAATGCCAGTCGGCTCAAAAAGAGCAGGCAAATGATTAAATTGTTATATTTATTAAATTGTAATGTTGTGTTGTGTGTTAGGTTAAATTACTACCATACAGGATGATTTGTAAATACATAAAAATTTGGTTTTCTGAATCCCATGAATTTTCGCCTAGGCTTTATCCCCATAAAGCCTGCTTAATTGTTCCAAATGGGTCACTCTATCACGCCCTGGAAGGAATACGTCAAATTACAAGTCACCCTGTATAAGTATTACTTAATTGAACAGCTTGGTTGATGATGATATCATCTGATTTTTGACAACAACCTGAGCTAGCAAAGCAAGAAAAAATCACGTTACGACGCTTTCGTTATTTCACGCACTCCAAAGCATTATCTCTGTAAAATTCACACAACTTCATAAAGGCCCGGGAATACAATGGTTTTATTATTTTTTCCCTTTTGTTTCAGGCAAAGTTGGAAACAAAGGCCTTGAAAGCGAAAAGGCCGGGCTTCACAGATGACCGGTACAACGAAACGTCTTATTATATGGAAAATAGTAAGTCTTTTTTTAAGTAAAACAGTTAACAAGTAAATAACAATATCTTGATAGAGTATCTGAAGGATAGACAGCAGTATCCACATTTCAACATATATTCGTATAGTAAAATATGAAACGATGGCAGAGGAAAAGACCAAGAAAAACAACCTAATGTCGATAACATAGCAACAATAACTAAAATCAAAGAAGAAACAACTCGAAATCAATAAATAACGATCGAAACTCACAAAGCAATCAATAAAACAGAAATCAAAACAAATAATTTATCAACAGAACATTATTATGTCTCTTCCATACATATTATTTCTCAGTAATCTTCGCACAAAACCATCGCCATCGCCGTCTCCTCGAAATATCATTTTTATTTCCTGTAAGTACGGTTTTGAAAAACCTCGACTGATATTGGATTACAGAAATACTTATCTTGAATGACGAATCTGGTCCTTTATTTTTTTCTTTCCATTGATTTGATTCTTATCCTTATTTCTGACATCTTTTTCATGATTTGGTAGCTACGTCTCTATATACATCAATTAAATTGGATACATCACAAACCCATTCATCAAATACCCTATCTGGGTATTTGATGTATCCAATTTAATTGATGTAATTTCTTAATGTGGTATTGTTGCTTTTGTATCGGTTATATTTTTGTTTTAATTTTCGTCAGCATGATTTAAAGTATTAGTACTAAGACTACACTTAGACTAGACTAAAGTTTTATTTGCGTACATTTATTAAACACTAGCTTTCGCGGCTTCGCCCGCGTGGATGTCGGAAAATATCCCACGGGAACGTACTACCGGGATTAAAAGGAAATGAAGCTATCGCACTCTTCATAGCCGAGGAAAATAATTATTTTGTACGCGTAATTTTAAGACTGTGATATCTTTTAGAGCATCCATTTAAAATATTTTAAATAATACGATGTACAGGGCATATTTTAATCCAAATTAAATGCCCAATTTAAATAACACATTTTATTGGATAAGCATTATTATAATACCGGTTTAAATTGCTTCAGAAATAACAATGAAATTTTTATCAAATTCTAAAAGACAAAAATGGTAAATGTGCTTTTTAACTTTTTAAGATGTACAGTCCTGTAGAACATACATTTTATGTATCTCGTACTGTTTACGGGGTGCATGCCAGTAAAGCTGGGAGCTTTAGTGGCGTGCACCGCGTCGGCATGATTTTTCTGACCTCTTCAATAATAATAATCATAATATTTCAGCCAAATTCCACAAAACTTAAATAAATTATACACTTAAACCTTCCTCATGGATCACTCCGTCCATTGGTGAAAACCGTTTGATAATCCGTTCAGTAGTTTTTTAGTTTATCGCATTCAGACAAACAGACAGATGCGGCGGGGGACTTTGTTTTGTAATATGTAAGCATACATTTATTTAAACATTTTGTCCTTCGATATTGCTGCCTGCAATTTTGGCTCCACTGGAAACAAACGTAAAAAAAACGAATTATGTATTAGTATTATAATAGAAAAATCTGCTAAAAAGCATTAGCGGTACACAATTCCACTCATAATAAAAAGTGGCCAGCGTATCCACTCATTACGTAACCTATGTTGACACTAAGTGGATCAAAACAGCGGCCACGCTAGTTTTCAATATAGCTAATGTCAGAAAGGCCCATTATGATCTAATGGCCTTAGTCATCTAACCGCAATGGCGCTTTCTTCATTCAACCCCCGTTGTGCTTTACGGCTATGCAGATATTTCGAGGTAACGACTTATAAATTGCGATATACCCGCTTTTTTAAATGCTGGAAATGCTTTTTAGTATTTTTGGGTCGAGGTTTTCTTTAATAAATTGGAGAGTTTCATCATTTTAAATAAGATGTAGACTTTGCTGATAATGTCAAATATCCAGAGATTTTAAATCTGAAATTACACATATTTTAAAGTGATTACGTACATTACTAAAGGCAAAAGAGTAAAATGCTCTAATATTTTGTCGTACTTGGACGCTGCTGCCTTTTTCTATTATTATTTATCTCTGTGATTTTCGTTAAGAACTAATTGACAAAATATGTGTTTATACTCATAGAATTTCTGAATTTCAGGCCTCAGAAAAGTCTACCCATACTACTTTACGTTTACAACCTTCACCAAAGGAAGGTGGGTCGGTGAGAAAATTCTCGACGTCTTCGCGCGAGAGTTCAGAGCCCATCCTGCAGCTGAGTATGAGAGGTGCATCCGAGCGGGGACCCTGACTGTCAACTACGAACGAGTTGACCCTGACTACAGATTGAAGCATAATGACCTACTAGCAAACGTCGTCCATAGGTAACAAAACAGTATTCTAATATTCAATGTCAACGGTATCCAGTAATCCGCTTCAGATAGCTACAGCACCCTAGACTCAATATACACAAAGCCCAAACACATCAACATTTTTTGTTTCACACAATACTCATACAAACTTAGATGTTACTTTGATTTCAGTATTGTAAATAATAACTTTATTTTTCTCGCCTTATATGTATTTCTTTTACTTATCCTTACATACTACCACAGTTACTCTAACTATAAATATTATTGTTTTATAATAATGTGACGTGCGTCGAAGCTTGTTTGTATTTCAGGTCTAATTTGTATTTAGTCCACTGTAACACAAATATAATCTTCAATAACGATATCTTGAGCACCGAATGAGCATGCGGGTGCATATTAGCCGTTTCCCAACATAGACACAAAGTTCTTTATCACTTAATATCTTAAAAGTCGCAACTGCTAATAGTCCGACACCGTGTCTAGTTCAGAACGGCGTGCATCTTCACACGATAAATCTTATAATTTCGCTCACGCATGTTCATTTGTTGTTTGGTTCTCGCCTAATCTTTATTTCATACGTCACGAGAACTGATATTTAAACGAACTCTGAGCAAAAATGTTCCACGATCAGTGAGTAATAATGTTGAAGAAGCATCGGCAGCGTCGTGATGATACCGAAGGTGGCTATAAATTATTTTCCAAACACGAAACACATACACAATTATTTGTACTTTAAACAATACTAATGTTCTCTAAACAATTCTTCGCCAATGACTAAAATATCTAAAAAAAATGTTTTGTCCTCACAAAAACGAAAATGTCGTATACATAAACGAAATTTTCGCTTTCTTGTATGTGGTTTTGCTCCGAGTCCGTTGCCCAGAAGCCGTCAGCCTGACGTGTGTATCGTTGCAGGCACGAAGTACCGGTCACCAGCCAACCGATCACCCTCGTACATATCGACGAGGACATTGTGGTTGTCAACAAACCGGCCTCTATCCCCGTAAGTGGCAAATGAGACAGCCATGTTATGTGTTCGCTTATCATACATCAAATACTTGTATGTCACCCTTATATGTCGCATGTTGTGCTAATATAGATTTTAGTAGTGCACTAACCAAGCTTTCCATATACTTCATTGTAAAAAAAATAAAAAATAAGTTCACTGTACTTTCTTTCTCTTAAGTTTTTATGTTAACCAAATTATTAAGAAGGGTCATAACTCACAAATTGAATTTCGGTGTAATACTTTAGAGAGCAGACAGACGATAAAGAACATCGCATTTAATATCTAAACCATCCAAAATTTAATTTCGTTGGACCCACAATGTTAATACGACTATCATACTGTAGGCTTCTATTTCACTGAAATCCGCTTTTCTGCCCCTAAAAGCTAGCTTCTCAAAGTCCTTTGCGTTAACATAGAGCGGTCCCTTTGCAAGAAATACTCTGCAACGTTATATGACTAAGGACTTCTAATATTATGAAGCACTTTTATATCGGATTTTACGGAATAAAACAGGACTGTAGAAGGTAGGTGTTAGAATTTACATGCAAAGTAGGCAAAGGCGAGGCAAACTTGATTTTTTTCAGCCCTCACTCAAGTTGAACATCGGGCTCTATAGAACGTGTATTTTTAGATGTAGGTACTAAATTATTATTCTCTACTCTGCTTTGAAGTTGCTGTCCAATCAGAAAAAGTGTTATATAATACGATCAGGTAGATCTTTGAAATGCAGATGTGGTATTCAATTGAGTTCTGCGTCAGTTCTCATAAAATAGTTGACATCCAAACTAAATCCCATAGATTTTTTTTTACTGTCAGACGTCAATAGTGCACCATAATGATGCGTCTAAAGTAGCTTAACGTCAGTGAATATGCTTTAACAATAAGACTGCCTCATCTTATACATAATATCAATATGTTTTCAATTACCGTCGACGTCAGACAGCCATAAAATAATTGATAGCCGAACAAAATCCATAGTAAGCTCTATTTAATGTGCAAATTGTATTTTTACGATTTGTTTCCTTTGTTACCTTTAAGGAGAATCCATGTTTTCAATTTCTTGCTCCCATAAAAGAGCTTTTTGAAAGTCATCAGGAATCCCTTTGAGCATTAAAGCGATGTCTGACTGAAAACGAAGCCTTATTTAGGACCCTATTAAATAACCTTATAAATTCTGTCTTTTGGGCATTAAATACATGATTAGACGCCGACTTTCTGTTCTATAACAGAAAAAAGTATTTCAGTTCTTCTATATGAACTGAAAGAAATGAACTAGGTATCAGGGACACTAACACACACGGATCATTAGTATCGTTCAGAAATCAGAAACCCATCGTAACATACATAACATAATAAAATAATTATCTCTTACTTAATACGATCTCTAAACTCCACACTAAGCGTTTCGCACCCAAGTATTCCAAATCCCTTTGCCCGACACAGCTGCCAAAATGAAACAACAATGTTGACCAACTACTCGTGCCAGTGTATTTGTACGTAGGTCCTCATTAAGCCTCTTGTTACACCAATACAATAAGCTGTATATATACATATCTAGATTTAGCATATATGCCTGTTTTTCTACCTCCTCACGTACTGTTTCAGCAAAGTGGAAATTTCATCGAGAATGTTGCAACGTACGTTTTTGTTTGTGCTTTGAACACCTCTTGGTTTAATATGAATTGTTGGGATTATTTTGACTAGTTGTAAAATCAAATGAGAAATATTACTTTACCGAAAATTAAATAGGGAATTGCAAATAAGGAATATAATAAAATTAAGTAACCTTTAGAAATTCGACTCTGTAGAAATACGTCGCGTAGATACTATATAAAGTAATATGAATTTTATAAAGACCCTACCAAATCAGCTTTGAAGTAAAGACTAATAAGTTAAGCTTTTAGAATGTTCGAATTTTCAAATATTTTATTTAAATAACCTCTCGTCCCATACTAAATCGTAAGTAATAAATTCAGAACTTAAAGAATCGGTCTGAAGAAGGAATCAATATAGATTATATGAATGTAATTGTAAGGCGGATGCCGTAGAAAAGAAATATTTCTTCAGTTCAAATGTAAAAGGGTCCAAATGATCGGCCGTCCCCCACCATAGTGATTGATATTACGGCTCAATGTTGGATCCCTAAGCTGAACGGTGCAAAGTAAAATATCGTGGCTCTGGCCTACATTTGCCCTTTTAAAACATGGCAATCAATTCTATTAAAATATTGGATACCGGGATTCGGTCAATTTACCCGTATTGCATAGTTTAGTTTTTACTGAATTTTAGACGTCTAGTTTAGTCACTGTTATTACTAATACACCTTATTCTTCTAGTTAACACCTATATAAATAAAAAAATATATTAACCTATATAATAAATTTGAATAACTTTATTTACTAATCTACTTATTCCAACGTCACAATTTAATCTTCTGAAAACACAATCATACAAAAATAAATACACGAGACGAAGGTTTCATACCACTCAATTGCTCTTGTACGTTCACAGATTTAATTTAACACAACTCGGAACACTGACGAACGTAGTTTATGTGTTAGATATGAGAATCCTGCCATCAAATCAACCGGGATTATTACCCTTTGAAGTTCGTATATAACTTCATGTACAGTTGAACAGTTGTCCTTTATTTAGGGTCCTATTTTGATATTCAAACGTATTCCAGATATGTTTAAGAACACTTCCATCCATTCAACCGTTCATACATGCTACAGAAATGTCTCCAAATTTTCCATTGAAATATGAATGAAGTTGTTACGACATATTAATATTTCATTAATTTATTAATTAGAGTCTCATAACCTACAAAATAACTTCTACAAAATGTCATGCATATAAAAGTAGCACCCTATATTCTGTGCCTCCAGTGTATTATGTATTTATATTGTTTATGATGTTGTAATGCACTTTGAGTATCTCATTAATGTTAATGCGGTCCCCTCTGTGCATATTAGAATAAGCCATTAAAATCATCTTTGTATCTCTGTTGTGTACCCTTAATGAACCTACAATTGTGCCTTTCCTAATAGATTGTCAAAATATTACGCTTATAGATGTTAGAGATTTTGTGCTTAACGTTATAAATCCTCCATTTAATTTGGATGGTCAGATATTACGCCTCCACTGACCGATGGATTACAAAAGCTTTTGTGATCGTTCCACAATGTATGTAACCAGGCCTTGTAAATAATCTGTACATCAATAAACTTCACTTTGAAGTCCAATATTCTCGATCGAAATATTTATGGAAGAGATTTTTCTGCATTATTAAATTCTTCAGCAGACTCCACAAGGAGAATATTGAGTTAGCAACAGCAAAGTATTTTTATAAAACCTTAAGTTTGTATTTTGTTTGGTGTGATCGCAATCCGAATTCCTCTACCAAACCAAAGAATACGTCAGAAGTGAATAACTCTGACGTGATACAGTTGCTCTCAAAGGCAATTGCAACATCATAAGACTATAAAAAGTCCGTAATGAAACATTGTTGTGTCCGTGGTGGGCCAGGCACGAGACGCCAGTGCTCGCTAGTCCCTTGCGCATCATACACGTGGATGAAGAGCTTCTCGTGCTCGACAAGCCTTGCTCGCTGCCGGTGAGTCATGCGTTGGGACCGTTTTATCATCATCGTCAGGCTCTGACTGGTATTTGGACCCTGAAAATCTTTTTACTACAACAAACTTGGAACATATTGCAATATTTTTATTCCCGATCCATCACCGCAACAGGCAGACATGTAAGAGCTTTTTTGCCAAGCATGCCCAAAAAAAAGAAACCTTTGTGAAAAAATCGTTGGCAATTAAATAATCCCTCAAGTTTGTAGTACCTTTTTGTAACATTATGATTTTTGCCAGAATAGAAGATTTCCTTTTTTCAACAAAGAAAAACGTAACGAAAAAGAAAGACCGTTGAAAGTACAATGAGAAAGAAAATAAATCTCCGCAAAGATAGCTCACAGAAATTCGGTGGGTTTGTTTTTTTTCGCGGTCCAAACAAAGTACGCCGTCAGAGTCTGGCTATGTAGATTGTGATCTGCACAAAAGTTTGAAACATAATACCACAAACACAGTTGAAAATGTGCGGTCTTGTCGAAAATACCACTTGAAAGTGGTCCCGAACTTGGTAGCGAGCCCAAATACTTCCTATTTTATTTCATTTCTTTCAAGCGGGTACCGTGTTATCCAAAATATTTAAACCTGATCCAATTATTGTTGTTCAGGAATAACTTTTCCAATATTTTCTTTTATATATATTTTGGTAAATTGAGTTGCAGAAGCTTACGTCGATTCAATTAGGAGTTCCCTTTTTGTCAATTCTGAAAACATTTTGCCCAAATAATGTTTACAAATTCTAAGGATGGATATACCGCCTGTGAATAAATACAAACTCGAATTTACTACGTAGAGGGTACTTAGGAGATATTCGTAAAAGGGTCAACGATTTACATGCTAAGTTTTCAGATTTAAAACCCTTGAATATGCAGCATACTATATTTTTACGGCATTATGTTACCTTGCAGATATGCATGTGATGTGGACTTTGTTCTTAATTTGTATTGAAACAGGACGTCTTGTAATAGTACAAGACCGAGTCATGTTTCAATACAAATTATATTCATGAATCAATCGGCTGATTTCACTCAAAATCTAGTGTTTTCCTCCTAGCGCTATCTGTATTAAGCAGATTTCAAGATAGAATGCAATTCGATCTCTCAAAATGTCAAAATTATTTCTTACTTGGCTCGGTACTCGCTTTACTATACTTTACTTTACCTGCTGTCTCTGTACTATAGTTTTGCTTTGACATTTCCCTATGCATGTACTTCCACAACTATCAATATATTCATTTTGCTGTGTTACTTGTACTGTGGCGATCTTTTATCGTTTGGACTGCGTAAGGTATTATTTTGTTTTGTGTGCACATCATCATTTAATACTCATGTTTCAAACTTGCTTGCTTCTTCATCGTTGCTTTATTCGTTTTTAACTTCAATTTTATCATTATCAGGTACCTTGTGAGCATTATGCGATGTCTTATAAGTTTCATTTCGGTTACTTGGATTTTGTTATCAACAACCAAATGTCGAAATAATGTTATTCAAATTTTGATTTGTGATTCCAAATTGTGTATAAATTACCAATCATGTCACTTGACGAAATTTTCTTTCTAATTAAAAAGCATGATAAAGGCTAACTTTAAAGAGTATTTCGTGAAGTCTATCTCAAAATTAACGTCCAATTTAATAAAAACTATTTCACTAGGTGCATCCATGTGGCAGATACAGGCACAACACGGTCGTTTTCATACTCGCAAAAGAGTACAACTTGAAGAACTTGAGGACCATTCACAGACTCGACAGGCTGACGTCAGGTGAGAATGCTCTAAACTGTAAACTCTTTCTTCTCGGCTTAAAAAAGATGCTTTCAAAAAATTACACTCGCTGGATTTTAAATTGGTGTAAATGTAAATCTGATTTCTGTTTTTCTTTTGAAACGTTGGACGGGATTTTGCTGTTCATAAAATATGGTAAAAGGTTGGCAGTTGGTCCAATTTAGAATTGGCTTTTCATTTGATTTTGTAAGAAGGTGGCTTAAGATTTTTAAAAGCTCCCATAATATATTAAAAAGGTTAAAAATGACTTTCTGTAGAAATAAACATAAACAATGGCCAAAAAAATTCAATTGCTGAAAATCTAAAGATGGGGCAATGATGAAAAATGTTATGATGATGACGATGACGACGATTGTATCCGATGAGCTCCAACAAAATTATAACCTTGTAATTCTACACCCAGGTCTTTTACTATTCGGGAGGAGTCCGAAGAAGGCGAGACAGATGGAACACCAGATCAGGAACAGACAAGTACAGAAGGAGTACGTCTGCAGGGTGGATGGAGATTTTCCGGAGTAAGTGACTTTTTCACCAGTTTTATTTGTTCAAAGGCTGATATTTTTAATTCTTACTCGACATTCATATCCTAGTCGGATAGGAAATGTCGACTAAGAATTTAAAAAATGAGAAGAAATGGCAAAACAAACTCGGGAGTTCGGGAGTCAAAGTTCCTTTTAAAGTCCTGACACAATTTTGCCCAGATCATGTGAAGAACATAGGAAAGTATTGAGGAAAGTACCACACAGTTTTGGGTGGACCTGTCCAGTCAGTGCAAGCATTTGTCAGTAATTGTGTAACTCAACTCAGAACCCAACAACTCGACGAACAATATACCAAAGATTTGGGTGGGCCGCATAAAGTACTCAATTTGCCACACCAAAAATGAGAAAAAAAATACCCATATAGTTCCTCACGTTCACAAAAAGAAAAGTACTCTCTATCTATTTTACCAATTTAAGTTTGAGTTGTTATTACAACTTTCATATGAGTTTATGATTGTTCGTTTTTTATTTTTACTTTTTAGACACTTACACACGTTACGATATTCTTGCGCAAAATTGAACTTGCACAAGTATACGTTAACGTGTGGGGGATGAATTAGCACAAGTACCCGAACCTATAGGTGTCACAACTTGCGCAAGTATATCGTAACATCTACTACTACGCTACCATAACAGATATTGTCAGGTATTACAATGTGTTTCCATTCACTCATAAACTTCACTATTTTGTACAGTCAGTCGCACGTCGTGGTCACAATTTGACTCTGACGGCGCATTTATTTCCAAGCTCTGGACGCCAGTTCCCGTCATTAAAAACGTTCAAAATCTAGCCGCAATATTCTCATCTCAGTGACAATCAATGCAACCAAAAACTTGTCAAAAATGTAGGAAAATTAGAAGTTTTTTGGCAGGTAAAGAGAATGCTAACGCCCTTAAAGGTACGGGAATTGTCCCTAAGGTCTTCTTAGAGCAAGTCGCTGTCATGCGCTGGAATGTAGATCCTGGTTCAATGATTTCACAATTCATTTTCACTAGTATCACTAGTATCACGGTACGCAACATGTACGCAACGTTAAATGAAATTACCACAAGTGTTGATCTTTTCTGGAGCACTGCACTCAATATCGATCTTGTAAAACTTCTACAATAATATTGATGTACGTTCGAAGGAATTTAAAATTTTACTCGTTGTAGGAAAGTTTATTTTTGCTATTGGCCACTTTAACTATGATAGTCTTCTGTTGACGAGCCAATCATAATGTTTATTCATTCATGAAGAGACTCTTAGTTCATAAAACCCATCGTCCACGACGCTACTCAAAAGTAACGTGTTACAAAACTCAAAAGTCACATCACCAATGAGTTATGTAGGTAATGAGTAGCCATAACGTCACAGCACTAGTATTTCAACGGTGGTCCGTAGACGATCCGTCTTCGTCATAATCATGATGGACAGCACCACAAATTCATCCATCCATCTGGCTATTGGTCTGCCAAACTTCCTTCTACAGAGGGGGCTCTACTCCACCTGCCATCACTAAGTCTAGCAAAGACGACCCGATTTACTAAAGTGTTATTAACTACGCTTGTGATTAGTTGCGTCGTGTACGGACCGCCATTGAAATCAAACTCAAAGCACAAGCACTTTTGAATTGTCAAGGAGTCGGTCAGTCAGAAAGACGAAGTTAGGTGTCCATTCCAAAACGTAGTAGGTTACTTTGGAGAAGAATGAGCAGGAAACTCCATGGACACGCTTTTAAATCAAAATATTGGTAACATCATCCATGTTGAAATTATACATACATATGTGAGAAGGATGTAAAAAGACGTGTACGTTAAAAGAGTTCAGAGCAGAAAATAAACGATTCAGAAATATAATGTGTCCTTAAAATAAGTCTTAGCAGCTAAGAGTTGACCATGACCAGTCCCAGATACTGGTGCTGTGACATATTGACTACTCATTGGGGATTTGAGTTTGTTACTTTTGTGTTGCGTCGTGGACGAGGGGCTTAAGTGTTTCTAGTTAAGGTGAATCCGCTGTGGTAGCTCCTTGCAATTTGCAAGTCAGTGTCAGGTTATATCTTGACCAAAATGATTCGCGACTCTAACAGATATGTATTTACAGAATTATAATCATTAGAATCATTAATACATCTCTCTAAGTTATTTTTGTTCTATTGAATGACTTTTTCATGAAATCATGACATTGGAGAACAAACTTGGGGCTACAGCTGCGGATGCACCTTAAGTTGCATCGGGGAATGTTTAAGTTCAGAAATGCTCTTTAAACAAGTACAGAGTGATAGGTTCTTTGAGTATTTATTAAGTAAGCACGCAGTCAAATATTTGACTTTCAAATGTTTTACTATTGTTTTCTGAAAGTTAAATATTCTTATACTTTTTAGTTTCAAATCTCTGAAACCTATTTCAATCTATTAATTTAGTAAGTATTTTAAAAGAAATCAGAAAATACATTTTAAAATTTAGTTGACTTAAGAGAGGGCGATTCATTCATATTTTATTTCCCATTGATCCCTCAATAACGAGTTTTCAGTAGATTTGCAGTATTCCAGTCGAATCAAGAGCTTCTAGTCAAACTAAGTGTAAATTTGCGTTTCATCATCGTTCATTTATAGCGGTGCATAGATTTTTTTTTTTGCTAAAATGTGTTAACTAAATAATTTAGACTAATTGATGAAGGCGATTTATTATTTTTTTGTTTTTTCATAATGTCTCATCATATTTTTAAAACTATGGAACAGTCCTTTATTTCTCTTATTTTATTTTTCTTTCATTTATTCGATAAAATATACGTTTAGGTACAATACGTGTCACTAAAGATGAGACTTGACACACCACGTGGTTTGACTTGCGCAATAGCTGATAACGATATTAATAACTATTTCGAACTAAAAAAATATAATACTAACTATTTCGTATAATAACTATTTAATACACGACTGTACCTGCGCAGAGCGACACTACAGACGCTCGTCAAGTCTCATCTTTCGTGGCGCGTATTTGAAAAAATGTATAACCAACGACATTTTCCACACAATATAATATCATCGGTGTATTATCTAATAGATAATATTCGTGGCAGTGACGTATCGGAACATTTTGTACAAATAAAAAAGGAAACCAAAGGCTGACGCAAAATCAACCATACTTTCAATGTTTCAATTACTGACTCCACCTTATCCCAACCACGGCCTGAGCTAATATTCTCGTGCCTACATAAAAGAAGAACAAGAAGATGTATTTACCTTCCACTAGTTTTTATGCTACGGCTACATTGTCGCGATAACGCGAACATCACTTCGCGTGCTCTCTGTTGTACAGCGAGACGTCGAGTAGTGTGCGCCAATGTAGCCGTAGCATTAAACTGCTTCGTTGGTCTAGTGATCGCAAGCGCTACTGCTGAGCATGAGGTCTTGGGTTTGATTCCTAGGTCGGGCAAAGTGTTATTGGGTTTTTCCATAAAGAATTTCTCAGGAAAGGAATCTCTCTTGTGCGGTTGGTGGCAATAGGTTCATTCCCTATTTACATGGGACTTAAAAATAACTGGTGAAATGTGGGTGTACCTACTATGGGTATATCTCTGTCTAACCCTTCAGGGAAACAAGGCATGATGTTACGTAGTTCTTAAACATACAAGTAACATGGTATAAAATTCTAACTAACAGAAAGCTTCGACAAATTTAACAGCCGATCCCAAAGTAAGCACAGCTGGTATCTTGATGACCCAAAAACTACACAAAGTTAATAATTTAACTTCAATTACAGTGACGAAATCGAATGCCTAGAGCCAATAGAGGTGGTGAGCTACAAGATCGGTGTGTGCAAGGTATCACCGAAAGGCAAGGATTGCTCGACGGTGTTCAAGAGGCTGGGGTACAACATGGCAAGCAACACGAGCGTGGTGCTGTGCAAACCAAAGACTGGCAGGATGCATCAGATTAGAGTACACTTGCAGTATTTGGGTAAGTTTTGTAAAAAATTGTTACAGGCAATGATATTATAAGTAAAAAGAGGCTACCTACCCTGCATTCGATCTTCAAAAACGGCACACTGCGATATTGTGCCATTTTTGAAGATCGAAACGTACGTAAATACAACACTACAAGGTTATTTTGGTGCGTGACTAAAATCGAAACTAACGTCGCCATTTTGTTTTGTCAATACATTTTCTGTAACATAATTTCACAAATGTTTACCAACATCCCCTGTCAGTGTCTTTCAGACGCAAAAAAGCTATAGGTAACAAGTGGAAGTAGCACGGCATGTCGTAATGATGACACGTGGAAGTAGGACGGTATGTTGTAATTTTCAGAAGCGAAAAAGAGACGCATAATATGTTGTTTCCGGTGACGCCGGCCAACACTGAATTCGGGTGTTACCTAGCCCAGTTTTGATGTGCCTCTTGCGCAGCTCGTATAACCTATCTTCCTCTTTTTATTTATCATATCATTGGTTTCAGATGAACAAACCAAGAAAATCTTGGTGCATCATTTTTTCTGCTTAGAGATTCGGACCCTCAGCCGGGAATGTTTTCTATGAAAGTGGTGCCATCATATAAAGACCATACTGTAAAGACTATAATAAAAATCAGTCATTTTCACCGGTGTTTGGCTTTGTGATATCAGAAAACGCTCTCTTTGTGCCTTCATTTTATGACGGCACCGTTTTCTTACGAAACCCAAACCGGTAGAATAAAACCTATTTCCCTGGACTTTCTACCTCTTTTATTGCTTCGTAAAATCTTTAGGCTCGTTCACACTTAAGATTATCTCCATTTGAAGTTGCAACTGGTCACGTCTCCATCAATAATTGTCATCGCACACGTCATATCTAGATTGTATTCAAAATCTATGACAGATAATACTGATTCTTTCAATTCTTCCACCAGGTTACCCGGTAGTAAACGATCCTCTATACAACCACCCAGTGTTTGGACCGCTCCGAGGAAAGGGAGGTGATACGGGAGGCAAGACGGACGAGCAGCTGGTCAGAGACCTCATAGCCATCCACAATGCTGAGAACTGGCTCGGAGTAGATGCTGCTGATGATGATCTGCTGTTCTCTAAACCTGTGTCGGATGATAAAGGTAAATTTAGAATAGAGTCATCATCTGCCTAGTCTTTCCCCAAGTATGTTGGGGTCGGCTACCAGTCTAATCGAATGCAGCTGAATACCAGTATTTTACATGGAGCGACTGCCTATCTGACCTCAAGTCAGTTATTGGGTAACACGATACCTTTTAGTAAATTGTTTAGAATAGTGATACAGAAAAAAATAAGACTTCAAGTTCAGTGACGTGGCGTGGCCCTCTGATAAATTCCGGTTAAGTTTTATAACAAATAATTTTATACTAATTCGTGTACTAAAATTTTTCTTTTCTGGGGATTGTGAAACAGGCCATTAGCATTTAGATGACATCTTTATTGGCATTTTGCCCTGTCAAATCTTGACTAATGATACACAATAAGCCCACGTTCGCACGGGCGCTTTTTAGGGCGAGGTTTTTTATCGTACTTTGGATTTCCAACGCTCAGCTTACCGCCGAGAGTTTAAAATCCAACTGTGTGCTTTTACAATGCGCTAGGATGTGCTCCTTTGGATCCTCATCGCTCGGTTCGATTCTGACAGAGGAGAATCCAAAAGCGCCGTTAAAAGGGTTTAGGGCCTTATCATACTAGCGAGTTGCAGAGCGAGTGGAAGTGGCGAGTGCGCAGCGAGCTCACCGCGAGTTCGCAACGTGATCGACACGAGTGCGCAACGTGTTCGCCACGTTTTCACAATATTTTACACGCGCTTGTCTCGCTCTCTCTTGTCCACTCATGTCAACCGCTCTCGTTCCGCAAACGCAGCGAACACGTTGCGCACTCGCGGTGAGCTCGCTGCGCACTCGCCCCGCTTTCCACTCGCTCGCAACTCGCTAGTGTGATAAAGCCCTTAATTATTCAGTGTTACGTTACTCCCGGAAGTCACACGTAGATATATAGATGTCATGTCTTTTTGAGATTTTTTTTTTTAATTAAATAAACAATCTATAAAAAAGGCAATTCGATTCAAAAGAATCATTAAACGACTTGAACATAGACGAACATCGGTAGTTTGGCGACAAATATTACTATGTTAATTTCAACAGTTGGTGAGGATGACTGCGACACTGGAATTGCTTCGAGGGAGTCTTCTCCAAGACTGGAGTCACCTGCACCAGGAGTCACGCCTTCGTCTATTATGACCCGTAAGTGTTGAAACCCGAAGTTATGAAACCTCATTAGTTCTGGTACATTACCGTACCTCATACAATTCTATAGAATCAAAAGTTATTTTATAATTGCATGGACTGACGAGTTGCTAGGAAGTTTATTGCGCCACTTCTTTTTCCCAGCTTAATCACTAGGAAATGGAAAGGCAGACGTTTTGGGGGACTGTATTATGTAACTTTGGATTTTCAAGAAGGGCTGATTCTCAGCCTAAGTTAAATAAAGTAAACTATTTTTATTTTAATTTAATGTCACAAATTCAGCCCCAGGTACTTCGTAAGGTTCATTATTCTCTGTTTTACGTCACTATCAGACCTTTTTATGTAGTTAGCTTTCGGTTTTCAAAGGATAAATAATTGCAGTTAAACAAAAGAAAAATGATATTTTTTTTAGCATTAAGGTGCCATCTTCACGAGCAAGAGTATCGCGGCGATAGTCACGCCGTGACACCAAATTCTAAAGAAACTGCGCTATTCGCCGTGTGTAGGTTGCTCCATAAGCAATCTACACACGGCGATATCATCGCGGCGAGAATTTGATGGCACGGCGAGAGTCTCTCGCCAGTGGAGATGGCGCCCAAGATACAAGCTCCAAAACTCATTCAAATTCATCACTTCTATATCCTAATCACCACTTACTTCCCCAGCGACCCTGCCGAGCCCGTCGAGCGGCGCGGAGGCCCCGGAGGCGAGCTCCCCGGCGCCGTGCACGATGGCGTCGTCGCCCGTCGCGTCACCGTCATTCAATGAGGACTCCAATGACGCCAAGGTACAGTCACATCCAAAATCTGTTAGTCACCTTAAGGGCTATTTTTGTCTGCGCGTTACATACTAAAATCTGTATTTTTGCAACCTCCTTTTTAGATAGGATTCGGTTAACAAAATAAAACTATGACCACTTTTACTAAGCGGTAGGTTGCTTGTTCCATTTTCCTTATGGAATGGGCTAAGTCAGTCCGCGAAATTAATATTTTTTATGTGTTTTGCAGTTTGCAAGTCAGTGTTTTGATCAAAATATGATTGTGACCACAACAAATCTCTGTTTACAAAATTATAATCATTAAAATCATACGAGTACTAATACTCTTTATCTTCAAATTACCCTATTGTTTGACGTGATAACGTCTTATAAATCGATGAACGCCGGCTGCACGCACGAAAAAGCATGACTCATTGTCACGTTTCGCCTGAGCAGAGCGTGCAAGCGAGAGCGCGGAACTAGCGATAGAGAGGCACGATCGGCCTAAGCGTTCGGCTTGTGACACGTCTCTATCTCGTTATCACGTAAAATTATATTCCGTAAACCGAATTTACACACAACCAATTTTTTTTATTAAAATGAACCAGGTTCTTAATAATTAATTAAAATCTAGCCTATAAGACTAATAAGTCAATTTTATCTAACTTAATTTTTACGTGATAATTATTTTAAAACTAAGAATAGTGTTGATTGTACTTTTCACAAGTTGACAGTAGTTACGAGTCGTCAGAAGGCCAAAAGTCTGACAACCAGTCTTACCAAGGGGTATCGTATTACCCAGTATCTGGGTTGTGGAGGTCAGATAGGCAGTCGCTCCATGTAAAATACTGGTATTCAGCTGCAACCGGTTAGTTGAAAAAGTCAAGTTCGTTCCACTTTCTTAGAGTCTGATATAAATTACCCTATTGATTACTTTTTTCATGAAATTAAGCCATTTGAAGGAAATTTGAATTTCGCGGGCTACCCTGGCGGTTTCGCCTTAAAGTTTATCCGAATAACCCTTATCTTTTCTCCAACAGTCAGATAAGGTGACAGTGGCAACCCAAACGGGCTGCACGACGGCGGCCCCGAGCCATGCCAGTGGGCTGGCAAGTAGCTCGGCGATTGGCTCGACCGACGCACTGTCCACAGACCCGCACTGCTACGAGTGCCGCGTCAGGTACAGGGATCCCAGGCCCCGTGACCTTGTTATGTACCTGCACGCCTGGAAATACAAGGTAAGGGCTGATTGTTTTGGCGACTTTCTTTCAAGGTACAATGAAATAACTTTAAAGTCTATTGCAAATTAGGGCGGGCCGCACCGAACGTAACTCATTGCAAAAATCTTCCATCACTTTCGTACATTTTCTATCGACCAACGCACATTACAGACAGGCCGCACCGCACTTTTTTGTATAAAAATGGGTTGCGTTGCGGCTGTAATGTGCGATTGGCTGTCACAAAAAAACTAATTGGATTTGCATTTCGCAGGGCCCCGGCTGGGAGTACGAAACTGAGCTGCCTCAGTGGGCAAGCATCGACTGGGACGAGCCAGAGAGCTCATAGTTACTGGATTTGACACCTCTGAGGAAGCGCCTCGCCTCGGCACTGGTCATCACAAATTAGATCAATATAATAAATTCAACACAGAATAGTTTAAAGTAATTTAACCTAGGACCAATTTCACCCATAACTCTGAACGCGAGCAGCAGATCTGAACGGCGTTCAAGGTTGTCACTGTCAATATTCCATAACAATAATTACAGTAAATGTGCTAACGACAGTTTTCGGGGACCCATTATTGAGTGTGCAGGTCAACCTCTGCCATTTCATCCGTGTAAAATAAAACATTGATCAGGCATGATAGTCATTCCATAGTTCTAGGTAACCAGTCCATTTTAGCCAACCAAACCCATAGTACAATATCTTTGTTTCCATATCCTCCAATAGTCCTACACCAACCGGGGGTTGTCCTTGGGTGCACTTGCATAGTGCGTACAGGGATAATAGTCGATTGGTGTTGGACATTAAGAGCATCTAACGGGCCTCTGCAAGTTAGCTTCGGCCCCTCGTATAGTTAGTTCCAAAGGCCCCGGACCTCAGGGTCCCGAGATATGTCAATCACAGTGACAGCTCTTAAACGCGGTTTAGACGTGCTGATCGCGTTCAGTTTTATTTGTGAAATTCGCCCTGAATAGTTTCTGGCTTAGTTTGTATTGTCGGCCTCGAAATTGCGTTACCACCCTTCTAAACCATAACAACGTCTATTAATCTATTTGACATTTCGATAGTTTCAACCATACCGATTGTTGTCAAAAGCGATATGCATTTATGAGGTGGATCCTTTCATACAAAAAGGTGGTTTGGTACTCGCAATGTAAAAAAGATAAGCTCTGAAATATTCCGTAAATTATTTTAAATTCATTTATATTTCATTGCAAACACGTTAAATCGTACTTTATTCATTTGTTAGTTTTATTAAAGTGGGATAAGCTTAATTGTATTTTATCTTGTTTTAAGAATATTTGAATTTACTTTAAAAGTACCACTGGCACTTTAAGATGTATATCCTGTAGCCTAACTTGCAATGGCAACGCTTTTTATTTTGATAGTTCAACAAGATTCATTGTGTTAATTACCACGTCAAACGGACGAAATTTTCAAACAAATGTAAAAATGGATTATGAATTTTCTTGAATTGATTGTGAGTTACGTTAACGGGTGCTGATTTGTATTCAAACCTTTTTTTGTACCATGTATCTAAAGCTGATTTCGACACTGAATCTTGCACTGGATCATGTGCATCGACTGCGAGGCGCCCTAAAAAACTAACTTGGCTGTTACAACGACAGTGCTCTAAGGTAAGTTTTGTAATTAACATAAGTGAGAGTTAGTGTAAGGATACAGTTACTTTATCAGCGTTGAAAATCGCAGTTCTGAAAAAAAAACTTTGAAAAAATTTTAGTCGACTTTAGAGCACATTTCGATTTCCTCTTTAGCGTTTTTTATTTTCAATTCTTTTAGATTTTATATAATTTTGTCCGTTCAGTTCCTATCGGCCTAAAATTATTTGGTCAAAGCTTTTTAGTGACGTAGTTATTATAAGGGAAATGTAACAATTTGTAATATGTACCATTAAAATAGTTATATCGCTTAAACGAGGCAGGGTCAGAACCACAATCATAAATGAATTATATTAAAATGATAATCATTTAAAAAAAGAAATAATGGGATAGCTCTTCTAATCTTACGACGGCATTTTGGCGAACTTTTTACTGAATGACCCGCCAAATGCAATTTTATCAGTGACTAAATGACAATATATTTTAGTCATTTTTAAATAAATTTTAAAGCAGGGACATCTTTGACGAAAACATGTGTGTAAGTCGTTTTTAAAATAACGTTTGGAAGGGTTCAAATAATTTTATCTCAATTAAATATTGGACCACTGCTATATTTTCTTATTATCTTGAAAAAAAAGTATAATAGGACCACTGTTCAATAGAAAAGCTATCTCTGTAATATTAGATGCGTATGTTTATAATAAATGCATAGGTAAATGAAGTAACAATAAAATATTATGTCGCATTTTTGTAGGTGGCGTTTCTAGCAACACCGCCATTTTTGGCTTCCATAGTTTTGAAGTAGTGATTTAAATATTTGGAGAATAAACCATAAAATTTTGTACTTTACATAAATCAAAGGAAATTTTAAAAATTCATCTCTGGCTTTAAAGGCCAGTTGTGATATGCATTTAATGTATCTATTATTTTTAACACCATCTTTTAAAAAGACAGCTTTCAAAACGGTTTTTTCTAAACATGACAGAAGTAAAGACAGGGAGGGGTGATTCCGCAAGACAGTTCACAGCAGCAGATCCTAAAGACATAAAAAATCGTTTGTTTTTCTTATTTTTTTTTAAGTTTTCGAGTGTGTAGGGTTAAGTGAAAGGGCGTATACAGTTTTGTTTTTAGTCAATTTTTTAATAGGTTCTTTTGAACCTTTATAATGTATAAGTCCTTGCCAGTACCAATTTTGTTTTTCTTTTTCTACAATTGGATTGTTCTGGTACTCCTTGAAACGTGTATGATCGTTTGTATACCTATTAGTGTATTGTAGTATTAAAAATGTAAAAGACATTTTCTTTGACACTAAAGTTTTTGTGTGCGATGATTTTTACCGTTTGCCAAAAAGTATTTGGCAGAAATAATTTTATGTCATGATGACAATATTATAATAAAAATAGCCAAAATTTTCTTGAAAAAACACCGTATTTCATTGATGAAACAGTTTCATATTATTAAAACATTGCAACTTCAAAAAGCATCGCACAAAAAAATACCTTAATATAATTATTATGTATCCTCACGAGCTTTCGTAATATTAGTTTGATAATATGAAAAGTATATATTTTTCCTACATATAGCGTAGTGGTAGCGAGCGATATACATTGTTTTTGTTATTTATTTATGAAATTGCCTATGATTTTGGAATAAAATCTTGTGTGGGACACTCCTGTCCGCCGTTATTAAAATGTAAAAAGTTTCGTTTTGATTAAATATTTTTTAATTTCCAGAATATTCAATCAGATTCGATTTCACGAGCTAACATTTTATCATAATGTGCGACTTCAAAATAAGTAATTATATTTATTTAAGTTCATCGATATTTTCATTATTGAGGATCGATTTAAAAAAAAAATTACAACAACATAACATCACATCACGCTAGTAGTCCCATCCCAGAAGGGTTTGGCAGAGATGTATCTATAATACTTACTTTTTTGTTTGTCTTTGATTTTGGGACTTATTCCATGTCATAGGAATTTTCACTGTTATTGCTATCGGCTATACATGTACATACGCTGATTGTTATTCTGCTATCAGTTCAAGCTAAAATCATGCTGGCATATCATTATCTGTTTTGGGAACAAAACCATTGATATTTAAGAAACGGTAAAGTTTGAGTAAAAAAATATATATTTAAAAACAGTCAAACAAAATACCTCTGTTTTAGTTCAATAATCCAAATATTTGTGTTTTAATGTTTACATTGTAAAATACGGTAGTGTGTACAAAATAAGATATTGTCTGTGGCATATCAACTAGGTACCACTCGAATTTGTTTGACGTGTTGATTAGTTGTGAAAAGCGTCTGGAGATAATGTCTCTCCGATTTAGTAAAGGTTCTAGCATACAATGTGGTGAAAGAAAATTACAGAAACCAAAACAAAAAAAAAACACTTCAAAAAGTGTTTCTTTTTTTATTTATTATTATTAAGAATCTACAAATTCAACAAAATTGTACAAATTCTATTGGTCATATATTTATTATGTATAGAATTTGTGGAAAAATATGTATTTCTTTTTGATTCTTTAACAATACGAATATTTTCGTTTTTAGCCTTCAAACTTACCAGGCTATGTGGCAAAATCTAAAATATTAGGTATCTATTACGGCTTAATGTCGTTTCAAACAACCAACTTGACTTTGCCTATCTCCTTTGCCTTCAAGTAACGATCAACACGTCAAATAATTTTTATCCGAAAATTGATTGTTGTATTTTTATATAGTATGTAAGATCCGTTCAATATATATGTACTGTTACAAATAAAGTGAATAACAGAACGGTAATTGAGCTTGAAGAAAGGCTGGCGACGTATTAGCGATTTTCTTTAAAGGTAACGATACACTTGCGACTATTTAATCGCAACCCCAATAAAATATTAATATTTATCTTCGCTTTTTAGTGGACACTAGAATGAGTTGAAAACTTAAAGATTTTGTTCGTCGCATTGTCGATTCATTTATTTATAAGAAAATTTTCATGTGCCTTCTCAAAATAATGGTAAAAAATAAAGATAAAATTGTAAAATGTTTTTAATTACAGTTACATATACTTGTTACACTTTTAACATAAGTAGTGTTACATTTGGCACTGACGGGCTTCGTATTGTAAAATGTGGGTAGAGGACAAACAAATTACGAAATATATTGCAACGAAACCAAGTCATTTTTACATTAGTTTTTTAAAACCACTAAATTTTGTAATTAAATTAATTATTTCCAAAACCCATTTAGAAACTGAGTTATTGAAGGCCTTAATACGGCGGAAAATACAGAAATTATTGTAAAAAAAATTGATACCAATTTTTGATTATTTGGTAATTTTTACAAAAGTTGTCCTCTGCTTAATTTAAGAGAAAGCTCGCTTTTGGCACAATTTTGCATAAAAAAAAAATGTTTGTGATTATATTTTGCATATTTTTTTTTTGTAATAGTTGTTTTTTTTGTTTTTTTCTAATTAATTATTATTGTCATTGTGGTCGTAATTCGTGCCATAAATAATGGCCTGCGTTTCTTTTTAGTTGACACAAGTTGTGTCGTATTATTTGAACGATGACAAAATGAAAGACAATTTGTTAATTTAATAAGTATTTCGTAATTAAGAATATAATAGTGTTTCCTTCTTTAGATTCGTGTTATAAGAATTCATGTTTCCACTTAAATTTAATTAGAATAAAAGTCATCATTGAATTCGATGTTTTTATTTTTCCCTGAATGAATGAATGAATGAATGAATCAATGAAATGTACCGACCCCAGCGTGGTTATACCAGACCCGGTTGCTAGAATGAACCCAAGGATTCGCATGAGTCCCTGGAGCCTCATGTTCCATGAGACTACAGAGACCATTGCATATCAAAGAGTAGACGAGGGGTGCGGTAATGGTTGAGAAGACGTGCCCTTAGGATATGGAAGGCTTTACTAGGGCAGTACCGGATATGCATCCTTTTTATTTTTCCCCTGTTGAAATATACATAAAATAGGTTCCTACATTTTTCTGGATAAAGACAAATCTAACATACATACACCATAAAACATACATAACACCCTGCTTTTCCCTCTACTGTAGTCGGGTAAAAAAGGACATCGTTAACTGTAACTAAGTACCTAATTACGTACCCCACTAGTGTCGGATCACGCTTCTGGCCCTCAGCGTGAGTGGCGAGCCCTAGTGTCCTGTTTCAATTACATGTTCGAGTGGAAAGCACTTCGTCAAAGTACCATGGAAACGTACGATGTACGGGCAATTTGGGAAAGAATGAGAAAAACTGTTTTATTTAATAAAGAGGATAAAAATAAATACACTTGATAAACTTCTTATACTTTGGATAAACTTCTTCACTTTTTGTACTTTTAATTAAAATTATTTTATTACAATTTTATTATTATTATTTTAAATTAAATAATAATAAAATAACCTAACCTAACCAGCACGTCGGTGGCTGCTGTCGACGCGTCTACGGCAGCTGCCAACGAGTGTCGACGGCAGTACATTACCAGTCAACAGCGATGCGGAGGAAATAAGTCAGTTAGTTTGTTAATAGTTTTGGTTGGGTTAGAATTAAATTATTTTTATTAGAATGATAATAGGTACCATTACAAAATAATTTGAAAACAGACGAAGATATAAAAGACTAGCTTTTACATCTTCGTCTGTTTTCAAATTCTTTACCACAATATAAATACATTTTGAAGCTGTGGCACTGAGCAGACTCTTGCATATAAATAGACTGTATAAATACATTGTTCAACGAGGGGAGAAAGTGACCGATTTCTAACGAGGATGTAGTTTGAGGCCCGAGGTTCAGCCGATGGCCTTAATACACATGAGTTGGGAATCACACTTTCTTTATAGGTACTATACTATACGAAGAAAATAATAGTAAAATAAAAAAAAATAAAAAAAAATTGTGCAACAGTAATGACGTACATTCTGCCAGATTTAAAAAATAATCATATCGTACAGTCGCCAGCACATCAAGTTACCACAAACTGTTAAATTTTCTCATTCGATTTTGAACTTAACCATCAACATTATATGGTTTAAAATCATTTGTATAAATTAGAAAATTGTTGTAACTAGATGTGCTAGCGACTGTACTTTCCGAGCAGGTATAGAATAAAGTATATTTAATTACTTGATAACATAAAACAAAGTAGCATAGCACCTTTAACCAATGTCCAGTTGACATCAACTTAAAACCTGGTTAATCATCTACCCATTTTATGAAATATAAATAAATCTAAAATAATAAATAAATAATAATAAAGAATTTGTCAGTGTCACATTTTTAATTCGGGCTAACATGTAAAGCAAATGTCATTCTGCGGTATTGACAATACGATGAAATATAAAATGCACAGTCGGTAAAACAGGTTATATCGTGCAATGAGCAGACAAAAATGGCCCTTATGATAACGAACATATTTTGTACGACGATACGTTAAACAGCGTCCCCGCTTGTGACAAACACGCCAACAACTCTCCCAAAAAAGTGACCAATGTTGTTGTTCATGGACGGGGGATTCTAGCATTTCACTCAAGCTAATGTTTCCTAGAAGAGCGGTGGCCGCCACATAGCGTCCGCAATTTACCGGCGAACCGGCGACGTTACTAAAACGTTATCTAAGAAAGTAAGTTCGTGTGTACCTAGAAAGTATTTTTTGGCACCGAAGAGTTATAGAGGTATGAGGAACAGGGTGTAAAGTTCACTCATCCTCCATAGAAAAGGGAGGATCCACCAACCAAACGGGTGTTGTGTCTGGTGGGCCCGACGGTGACTGCCCGACGGTTGATGTTGGAATGTTGTATATGCCAGTCGCGCGGTAAACTCTGCTTGCGCGATGCAGAATTTGTGCGGGATTTGTATGACGTCAGGTTTCAGATGCATAGTTCGCATATGACGTTGTAGACGCCGCCACATCACTGTCCTCCGGAGATTGGAGGTCGATAGTGGGCTGAGTCAGTGCATATGCTTGCCAGGGCCACTAGTTCCAGTGAATCGGAACCGGGTGCCGCATAGTTTTCGGTGGATCGGTACTGTCTGCGGAGATTCCCCAGTGACTCGGGGCGATGCTGCGTTATGCTCCAGTGAGCTGGATGTTGTACAGTGCCAGGTTGAGGCTGACTGCTGGCGTCGACCAGAAGAGGGTTTTCTATAAATATGTCGGCTCAGCTATCGACATGTCGTAGGCAGCGTTAACAGTTTATTTGTATTATGCGCTGCCTAGTATTGCTAGTGCACCGTATGTAGGCACCTATTGCTAAATCTTTTAAGACCCAGACAAGATATTCAACTTCATGTAATTATCCAGAATTACCGATCAGTTTGAATTGAACCGAGTATCCACCAGAAAACAACTGCTGCACCTGCTTGCTATCTCAGTAGACACAGACACAGAGAATGGACTGAGGATTCTGTTTTAATTGGTGGTTAATACAATAGACAAGCCCTTTTGAAATTCTTGGATTTTTAGAACTTGGGACGTAAAAGTTATAACCAGTTTTATTTTTTAAGGTGTACCAATGTAGATTGTTACTTATAGGCACATAAACATTATTTCGGTAATAAAGTATATGTTCTAGATTGCTTGTCTTTTTTTTTTTATTGTTTTACTTACTATCAAGTAGGTAAATTGAGATGAGGATCGTACCTACTCAGCGGAATGCATTAGGAGATACCTATGTCCAGCAGCTGAATGCAACAGTTTGATAATGATGAAGTCCTGATGGGGTTTTGAGTGTAGGTAAATAAAACAATACAGTTAATAGTTTTGTTTTAAGTACATTTATTTTATTTATAATTAATTAATTCGTAAATCACTTCATCTAAGAAGGGGGCAGGTCGGGTAATACCCTCATGGCGAGCATAGCTCAAATACCAACATAACTGCGTTTAGTTTACGACTAAATTACGTGTAGTTATTAAAATGTTTTTTTAAATATTATTAATTAATCCGAACTTCTAAAATTAGTACACTTACATGAAAATAAATGGCTTAGTTGCCTTAATATGTGGTACAAATTCTATAACAAAACAACAAAAAAAGTAAGCGGTACGAAATCTGCCGTTCACCTTTAAATTTAAATTGATTAGGCAAAATTTAATGTTCTTTTATAGGCTTGCAGAAAAGAGACAGGTATTGGCCGCATAGTCGCTTTGTCTCTTTCTAGAGATTGGTCACTTTTGTGAGGTTAGTCAGATCATACATACTCTATGTCTATGTGAGTTGACAATAACAAAATAACATAATTGTCAAGTTTGACACGTTACCGATACCAACCGTCAGATAAGTTCCACGGAGGAGATATAAATAGGAGATTTAGCCCATTTTCACCTACACTAGGCGGTACCTAAACGAATTCCCAAATAAAAGCGTGCTGTTGGATTTTCAACACTCGGCTCAACACCGAAAGTTTTAGCTTCTATTGCTCAACTTAGACCAGGTTTATTAAGAGTTAAAATAATATGTATACAAAAAACAAGTATACCTAATGAATAAATAAAAATACCAAATTATATCCTAACTTAAACTAAAACTATACTTAAACCTACAAAATAAAATATAGCGTCGCAAAAATTCATCCACATCGCTGTCGACTGGTAATGTACCCAAGAGACTGGCGGCATCACCACGTTGTATGGCAATACTTAGCCTCTGGCCAAGGTAAAAGCCAACCCTTGCGCCACGGGATGTGTTAACCAGCCGTTTCGAGATTTCCTTAAAAAGGTCATGAGCACTCAGAGCCTATGACCCGAGGGCTTCAACCCCAAACGGCTCGAAAATACCCACAAGGTTATTATACTTACGCCGCTTGAGGTTCAGCCGCGCCAGCACAGCACGCCGAGCCAGGAAGATGGGATAGGGTAAGAGTATCGACACACGTTGCATTCCACACTAAAGGCCTACCCACTTTCCATAGAAATAAAGACATGCCGTCGGGTCTCTTGCCATCGTCACGTGTATAAGATCCCAATGGCTTGGACCATTGGGTTCTTATACAGCTGGAACGCCGACGGTGACAAGAGCTCGTCGGAGCTCGTCGGACCCGCACTTCGGCTGCAAGACAGGCCGTGGTGTCCGAGACTGTTGAAAACTTTGCCACAGTGACAGCGATGAGGAGAACAACATGGAGCTCCTAGTTCAAACTTAGATGTTACTTTGATTTCAGTATTGTAAATAATAACTTTATTTTTCTCGCCTTATATGTATTTCTTTTACTTATCCTTACATACTACCACAGTTACTCTAACTATAAATATTATTGTTTTATAATAATGTGACGTGCGTCGAAGCTTGTTTGTATTTCAGGTCTAATTTGTATTTAGTCCACTGTAACACAAATATAATCTTCAATAACGATATCTTGAGCACCGAATGAGCATGCGGGTGCATATTAGCCGTTTCCCAACATAGACACAAAGTTCTTTATCACTTAATATCTTAAAAGTCGCAACTGCTAATAGTCCGACACCGTGTCTAGTTCAGAACGGCGTGCATCTTCACACGATAAATCTTATAATTTCGCTCACGCATGTTCATTTGTTGTTTGGTTCTCGCCTAATCTTTATTTCATACGTCACGAGAACTGATATTTAAACGAACTCTGAGCAAAAATGTTCCACGATCAGTGAGTAATAATGTTGATGGAGCATCGGCAGCGTCGTGATGATACCGAAGGTGGCTATAAATTCTTTTCCAAACACGAAACACATACACAATTATTTCTACTTTAAATAATACTAATGTTCTCTAAACAATTCTTCGCCAATGACTAAAATATCTAAAAAAAAATGTTTTTTCCTCACAAAAACGAAAATGTCGTATACATAAACGAAATTTTCGCTTTCTTGTATGTGGTTTTGCTCCGAGTCCGTTGCCCAGAAGCCGTAAGCCTGACGTGTGTATCGTTGCAGGCACGAAGTACCGGTCACCAGCCAACCGATCACCCTCGTACATATCGACGAGGACATTGTGGTTGTCAACAAACCGGCCTCTATCCCCGTAAGTGGCAAATGAGACAGCCATGTTATGTGTTCGCTTATCATACATCAAATACTTGTATGTCACCCTTATGTGTCGCATGTTGTGCTAATATAGATTTTAGTAGTGCACTAACCAAGCTTTTTATTTACTTCATTGTAAAAAAATAAGTCCACTGTACTTTCTTTCTCTTAAGTTTTTATGTTAACCAAATTATTAAGAAGGGTCATAACTCACAAATTGAATTTCAGTGTAATACTTTAGAGAGCAGACAGACGATAAAGAACATCGCATTTAATATCTAAACCATCTAAAATTTAATTTCGTTGGACCCACAATGTTAATACGACTATCATACTGTAGGCTTCTATTTCACTGAAATCCGCTTTTCTGCCCCTAAAAGCTAGGTTCTCAAAGTCCTTTGCGTTAACATAGAGCGGTCCCTTTTGCATGAAATACTCTGCAACGTTATATGACTAAGGACTCCTAATATTATGAAGCACTTTTATATCGGCTTTTACGGAATAAAACAAGACTGTAGAAGGTAGGTGTTAGAATTTACATGCAAAGTAGGCAAACTTGATTTTTTTCAGCCCTCACTCAAGTTGAACATCGGGCTCTATAGAACGTGTATTTTTAGATTTAGGTACTAAATTATTATTCTCTACTCTGCTTTGAAGTTGCTGTCCAATCAGAAAAAGTGTTATATAATACGATCAGGTAGATCTTTGAAATGCAGATGTGGTATTCAATTGAGTTCTGCGTCAGTTCTCATAAAATAGTTGACATCCAAACTAAATCCCATAGATTTTTTTTTACTGTCAGACGTCAATAGTGCACCTTATTGATGCGTCTAAAGTAGCTTAACGTCAGTGAATATGCTTTAACAATAAGACTGCCTCATCTTATACATAATATCAATATGGTTTCCAATTACCGTCGACGGCAGACAGCCATAAAATAATTGATAGCCGAACAAAATCCATAGTAAGCTCTATTTAATGTGCAAATTGTATTTTTACGATTTGTTTCCTTTGTTACCTTTAAGGAGAATCCATGTTTTCAATTTCTTGCTCCCACAAAAGAGCTTTTTGAAAGTCATCAGGAATCCCTTTGAGCATTAAAGCGATGTCTGACTGAAAACGAAGCCTTATTTAGGACCCTATTAAATAACCTTATAAATTCTGTCTTTTGGGCATTAAATACATGATTAGACGCCGACTTTCTGTAAACACTTTTTCTGTTCTATAACAGAAAAAGTATTTCAGTTCTTCTATAAGAACTGAAAGAAATGAACTAGGTATCAGGGACAATAACACACACGGATCATTAGTATCGTTCAGAAATCAGAAACCCATCGTAACATACATAACATAATAAAATAATTATCTCTTACTTAATACGATCTCTAAACTCCACACTCAGCGTTTCGCACCCAAGTATTCCAAATCCTTTGCCCAACATAGCTGCCAAAATGAAACAACAATGTCGACCAACTACTCTTGCCAGTGTATTTGTACGTAGGTCCTCATTAAGCCTCTTGTTACACCAATACAATAAACTGTATATATACATATCTAGATTTAGTAATATGCCCGTTTATCTGCCTCCTCACGTACTGTTTCAGCAAAGTGGAAATTTCATCGAGAATGTTGCAACGTACGTTTTTGTTTGTGCTTTGAACACCTCTTGGTTTAATATGAATTGTTGGGATTATTTTGACCAGTTGCAAAATCAAATGAGAAATTTTACTTTACCGAAAATTAAATAGGGAATTGCAAATAAGGAATATAATAAAATTAAGTAACCTTTAGAAATTCGACTCTGTAGAAATACGTCGCGTAGATACTATATAAAGTAATATGAATTTTATAAAGACCCTACCAAATCAGCTTTGAAGTAAAGACTAATAAGTTAAGCTTTTAGAATGTTCGAATTTTCAAATATTTTATTTATTTATTTATCACATGAAATGTTTCCTCTGCCATTACAGATAATAAATAAATAAATAAATAAATGTTATTTAAATTTTATTTAAATAACCTCTCGTCCCATACTAAATCGTAAGTAATAAATTCAGAACTTAAAGAATCGGTCTGAAGAAGGAATCAATATAGATTATATGAATGTAATTGTAAGGCGGATGCCATAGAAAAGAAATATTTCTTCAGTTCAAATGTAAAAGGGTCCAAATGATCGGCCGTCCCCCACCATAGTGATTGATATTACGGCTCAATGTTGGATCCCTAAGCTGAACGGTGCAAAGTAAAATATCGTGGCTCTGGCCTACATTTGCCCTTTTAAAACATGGCAATCAATTCTATTAAAATATTGGATACCGGGATTCGGTCAATTTACCCGTATTGCATAGTTTAGTTTTTACTGAATTTTAGACGTCTAGTTTAGTCACTGTTATTACTAATACACCTTATTCTTCTAGTTAACACCTATATAAATAAAAAAAATATATTAACCTATATAATAAATTTGAATAACTTTATTTACTAATCTACTTATTCCAACGTCACAATTTAATCTTTTGAAAACACAATCATACAAAAATAAATACACGAGACGAAGGTTTCATACCACTCAATTGCTCTTGTACGTTCACAGATTTAATTTAACACAACTCGGAACACTGACGAACGTAGTTTATGTGTTAGATATGAGAATCCTGCCATCAAATCAACCGGGATTATTACCCTTTGAAGTTCGTATATAACTTCATGTACAGTTGAACAGTTGTCCTTTATTTAGGGTCCTATTTTGATATTCAAACGTATTCCAGATATGTTTAAGAACACTTCCATCCATTCAACCGTTCATACATGCTACAGAAATGTCTTCAAATTTTCCATTGAAATATGAATGAAGTTGTTACGACATATTAATATTTTATTAATTTATTAATTAGAGTCTCATAACCTACCAAATAACTTCTACAAAATGTCATGCATATAAAAGTAGCACCCTATATTCTGTGCCTCCAGTTTATTATGTATTTATATTGTTTATGATGTTGTAATGCACTTTGAGTATCTCATTAATGTTAATGCGGTCCCCTCTGTGCATATTAGAATAAGCCATTAAAATCATCTTTGTATCTCTGTTGTGTACCCTTAATGAACCTACAATTGTGCCTTTCCTAATAGATTGTCAAAATATTACGCTTATAGATGTTAGAGATTTTGTGCTTAACGTTATAAATCCTCCATTTAATTTGGATGGTCAGATATTACGCCTCCACTGACCGATGGATTACAAAAGCTTTTGTGATCGTTCCACAATGTATGTAACCAGGCCTTGTAAATAATCTGTACATCAATAAACTTCACTTTGAAGTCCAGTATTCTCGATCGAAATATTTATGGAAGAGATTTTTCTGCATTATTAAATTCTTCAGCAGACTCCACAAGGAGAATATTGAGTTAGCAACAGCAAAGTATTTTTATAAAACCTTAAGTTTGTATTTTGTTTGGTGTGATCGCAATCCGAATTCCTCTACCAAACCAAAGAATACGTCAGAAGTGAATAACTCTGACGTGATACAGTTGCTCTCAAAGGCAATTGCAACATCATAAGACTATAAAAAGTCCGTAATGAAACATTGTTGTGTCCGTGGTGGGCCAGGCACGAGACGCCAGTGCTCGCTAGTCCCTTGCGCATCATACACGTGGATGAAGAGCTTCTCGTGCTCGACAAGCCTTGCTCGCTGCCGGTGAGTCATGCGTTGGGACCGTTTTATCATCATCGTCAGGCTCTGACTGGTATTTGGACCCTGAAATTCTTTTTACTACAACAAACTTGGAACATATTGCAATATTTTTATTCCCGATCCATCACCGCAACAGGCAGACATGTAAGAGCTTTTTTGCCAAGCATGCCCAAAAAAAAGAAACCTTTGTGAAAAAATCGTTGGCAATTAAATAATTCCTCAAGTTTGTAGTACCTTTTTGTAACATTATGATTTTTGCCAGAATAGAAGATTTCCTTTTTTCAACAAAGAAAAACGTAACGAAAAAGAAAGACCGTTGAAAGTACAATGAGAAAGAAAATAAATCTCCGCAAAGATAGCTCACAGAAATTCGGTGGGTTTGTTTTTTTTTCGCGGTCCAAACAAAGTACGCCGTCAGAGTCTGGCTATGTAGATTGTGATCTGCACAAAAGTTTGAAACATAATACCACAAACAGAGTTGAAAATGTGCGGTCTTGTCGAAAATACCACTTGAAAGTGGTCCCGAACTTGGTAGCGAGCCCAAATACTTCCTATTTTATTTCATTTCTTTCAAGCGGGTACCGTGTTATCCAAAATATTTTAACCTGATCCAATTATTGTTGTTCAGGAATAACTTTTCCAATATTTTCTTTTATATATATTTTGGTAAATTGAGTTGCAGAAGCTTACGTCGATTCAATTAGGAGTTCCCTTTTTGTCAATTCTGAAAACATTTTGCCCAAATAATGTTTACAAATTCTAAGGATGGATATACCGCCTGTGAATAAATACAAACTCGAATTTACTACGTAGAGGGTACTTATGAGATATTCGTAAAAGGGTCAACGATTTACATGCTAAGTTTTCAGATTTAAAACCCTTGAATATGCAGCATACTATATTTTTACGGCATTATGGTACCTTGCAGATATGCATGTGATGTGGACTTTGTTCTTAATTTGTATTGAAACATGACGTCTTGTAATAGTACAAGACCGAGTCATGTTTCAATACAAATTATATTCATGAATCAATCGGCTGATTTCACTCAAAATCTAGTGTTTTCCTCCTAGCGCTGTCTGTATTAAGCAGATTTCAAGATAGAATGCAATTCGATCTCTCAAAATGTCAAAATTATTTCTTACTTGGCTCGGTACTCGCTTTACTATACTTTACTTTACCTGCTGTCTCTGTACTATAGTTTTGCTTTGACATTTCCCTATGCATGTACTTCCACAACTATCAATATATTCATTTTGCTGTGTTACTTGTACTGTGGCGATCTTTTATCGATTGGACTGCGTAAGGTATTATTTTGTTTTGTGTGCACATCATCATTTAATACTCATGTTTCAAACTTGCTTGCTTCTTCATCGTTGCTTTATTCGTTTTTAACTTCAATTTTATCATTATCAGGTACCTTGTGACCATTATGCGATGTCTTACAAGTTTCATTTCGGTTACTTGGATTTTGTTATCAACAACCAAATGTCGAAATAATGTTATTCAAATTTTGATTTGTGATTCCAAATTGTGTATAAATTACCAATCATGTCACTTGACGAAATTTTCTTTCTAATTAAAAAGCATGATAATAATTTTAAAGAGTATTTCGTGAAGTCTATCTCAAAATTAACATCCAATTTAATAAAAACTATTTCACTAGGTGCATCCATGTGGCAGATACAGGCACAACACGGTCGTTTTCATACTCGCAAAAGAGTACAACTTGAAGAACTTGAGGACCATTCACAGACTCGACAGGCTGACGTCAGGTGAGAATGCTCTAAACTGTAAACTCTTTCTTCTCGACTTAAAAAAGATGCTTTCAAAAAATTACACTCGCTGGATTTTTAATTGGTGTAAATGTAAATCTGATTTCTGTTTTTCTTTTGAAACGTTGGACGGTTTTTTGCTGTTCATAAAATATGGTAAAAGGTTGGCAGTTGGTCCAATTTAGAAATGGCTTTTCATTTGATTTTATAAGCAGGTGGCTTAAGATTTTTAAAAGCTCCCATAATATATTAAAAAGGTTAAAAATGACTTTCTGTAGAAATAAACATAAACAATGGCCAAAAAAAGTCAATTGGTGGAAATCTAAAGATGGGGCAATGATGAAAAATGTTATGATGATGACGATGACGACGATTGTATCCGATGAGCTCCAACAAAATTATAACCTTGTAATTCTACACCCAGGTCTTTTACTATTCGGAAGGAGTCCGAAGAAGGCGAGACAGATGGAACACCAGATCAGGAACAGACAAGTACAGAAGGAGTACGTCTGCAGGGTGGATGGAGATTTTCCGGAGTAAGTGACTTTTTCACCAGTTTTATTTGTTCAAAGGCTGATTTTTTTAATTCTTAGTCGACATTTCCTATCCGACCACCCCTGAGAAAATATGGCAAAACATACTCGGGAGTCAAAGTTCCTTTTAAAGTCCAGAAATAATTTTGCCCAGATCATGTAAAAAACATAGTGTCTGAAATGGTATTTTGAGGAAGGTACCACACAGTTTTGAGTGGACCTGTCCAGTCAGTGCAAGCATTTGTCAGTAATTGTGTAGCTCAACTCAGAACCCAACAACTCGACGAACAATATACCAAAGATTTGGGTGGGCCGCATAAAGTACTCAGTTTGCCACACCAAAAATAAAACTAAATGAGAAAAAAAAAATACCCATATAGTTCCTCACATTAACAAAAAGAAAAGTACTCTCTATCTATTTTACCAATTTAAGTTTGAGTTGTTATTACAACTTTTATATGAGTTTATGATTGTTCGTTTTTTATTTTTTATTTTTAGACACTTACACACGTTACGATATTCTTGCGCAAAATTGAACTTGCACAAGTATACGTTAACGTGTGGGGGATGAATTAGCACAAGTACCCGAACCTATAGGTGTCACAACTTGCGCAAGTATATCGTAACATCTACTACTACGCTACCATAACAGATATTGTCAGGTATTACAATGTGTTTCCATTCACTCATAAACTTCACTATTTTGTACAGTCAGTCGCACGTAGTGGTCACAATTTGACTCTGACGGCGCATTTATTTCCAAGCTCTGGACGCCAGTTCCCGTCATTAAAAACGTTCAAAATCTAGCCGCAATATTCTCATCTCAGTGACAATCAATGCAACCAAAAACTTGTCGAAAATGTAGGAAAATTAGAAATTTTTTGGCAGGTAAAGAGAATGCTAACGCCCTTAAAGGTACGGGAATTGTCCCTAAGGTCTTCTTAGAGCAAGTCGCTGTCATGCGCTGGAATGTAGATCCTGGTTCACTGATTTCACAATTCATTTTCACTAGTATCACTAGTATCACGGTACGCAACAAAATCACAAGTAACTCATAGTTAAATGAAATTACCACAAGTGTTGATCTTTTCTGGAGCACTGCACTCAATATCGATCTTGTAAAACTTCTACAATAATATTGATGACGCGACTACTTATGCACGTTCGAAAGAATTTAAAATTTAACTCGTTGTAGGAAAGTTTATTTTAGCTATTGGCCACTTTAACTAGTATAGTCTTCTGTTGACGACCCAATCATAATGTTTATTGATTCATGAAGAGGCTCTTAGTTAATAAAACCCATCGTCCACGACGCTACTCAAAAGTAACGTGTTACAAAACTCAAAAGTCACATCACCAATGAGTTATGTAGGTAATGAGTAGCTATAACGTCACAGCACTAGTATTTCAACGGTGGTCCGTAGACGATCCGTCTTCGTCATAATCATGATGGACAGCACCACAAATTCATCCATCCATCTGGCTATTGGTCTGCCAAACTTCCTTCTACTGAGGGGGCTCTACTCCACCTGCCATCATTAAGTCTAGCAAAGACGACCCGATTTACTAAAGTGTGATCTAAACTACGCTTGTGATTAGTTGCGTCGTGTACGGACCGCCATTGAAATCAAACTCAAAGCACAAGCACTTTTGAATTGTCAAGGAGTCGGTCAGTCAGAATGACGAAGTTAGGTGTCCATTCCAAAACGTAGTAGGTTAATTTGGAGAAGAATGGGCAGGAAACTCCATGGACACGCTTTTAAATCAAAATATTGGTAACATCATCCATGTTGAAATTATACACACATATGTGAGAAGGATGTAAGTTCAGAGCAGAAAATAAACGATTCAGAAATATAATGTGTCCTTAAAATAAGTCGTAGCAGCTAAGAGATGACCATGACCAGTCCCAGATACTAGTGCTGTGACATATTGACTACTCATTGGGGATTTGAGCTTGTTACTTTTGTGTTGCGTCGTGGACGAGGGGCTTAAGTGTTTCTAGTTAAGGTGAATCCGCTGTGGTAGCTCCTTGCAATTTGCAAGTCAGTGTCAGGTTATATCTTGACCAAAATGATTCGCGACTCTAACAGATATGTATTTACAGAATTATGATCATTAGAATCATTAATACATCTCTCTAAGTTGTTTTTGTTCTATTGAATGACTTTTTCATGAAATCATGACATTGGAGAACAAACTTGGGGCTACAGCTGCGGATGCACCTTAAGTTGCATCGGGGAATGTTTAAGTTCAGAAATGCTTTTTAAACAAGTACAGAGTGATAGATAGGTTCTTTGAGTATTTATTAAGTAAGCACGCAGTCAAATATTTGACTTTCAAATGTTTTATTATTGTTTTCTGAAAGTTAAATATTCTTTTACTTTTTAGTTTCAAACCTCTGAAACCTATTTCAATCTATTAATTTAGTAAGTATTTTAAAAGAAATCACAAAATACATTTTAAAATTTAGTTGACTTAAGAGAGGGCGATTCATTCATATTTTATTTCCCATTGATCCCTCAATAACGAGTTTTCAGTAGATTTGCAGTATTCCAGTCGAATCAACAGCTTCAAACTAAGTGTAAATTTGCGTTTCATCATCGTTCATTTATAGCGGTGCATAGATTTTTTTTTGCTAAAATGTTCTAACTAAATAATTTAGCCTAATTGATGAAATCACTAGGTGATTTATTATTTTTTTGTTTTTTCATAATGTTTCATCATATTTTTAAAACTATGGAACAGTCCTTTATTTCTCTTATTTTATTTTTCTTTCATTTATTCGATAAAATATACGTTTAGGTACAATACGTGCCACTAAAGATGAGACTTGACACACCACGTGGTATGACTTGCGCAATAGACGATAACGATATTAATAACTATTTCGAACTAAAAAAATATAATACTAACTATTTCGTATAATAACTATTTAATACACGACTGTACCTGCGCAGAGGGACACTACAGACGCTCGTCAAGTCTCATCTTTATCTCTTCAAAAATGTACAACCAACGACATTTTCCACACAATATAATATCATGGGTGTATTATCTAATAGATAATATTCCTGGCAGTGACGTATCGGAACATTTTGAACAAATAAAAAAGGAAACCAAAGGCTGACGCAAAATCAACCATACTTTCAAAGTTTTAATTGCTGACTCCACCTTATCCCAACCACGGCCTGAGCTACTATTCTCGTGCCTACATAAAAGAAGAAGAAGAAGATGTATTTACCTTCCACTAGTTTTTATGCTACGGCTACATTGTCGCGATAACGCGAACTTCACTTCGCGTGCTCTCTGTTGTACAGCGAGACGTCGAGTAGTGTGCGCCAATGTAGGCGTAGCATTAAACTGCTTCGTTGGTCTAGTGATCGCAAGCGCTACTACTGAGCATGAGGTCTTGGGTTTGATTCCTAGGTCGGGCAAAGTGTTATTGGGTTTTTCCATACAGAATTTCACAGGAAAGGAATCTTTCTTGTGCGGTTGGTGGCAATAGGTTCACCCCCTATTTACATGGGACTTAAAAATAACTGGTGAAATGTGGGTGTACCTACTATGGGTATATCTCTGTCTAAACCTTCGGGGAAACAAGGCATGATGTTACGTAGTTCTTAAACATACAAGTAACATGGTATAAAATTTTAACTAACAGAAAGCTTCGACAAATTTAACAGACGATGGCAAAGTAAGCACAGCTGGTATCTTGATGACCCAAAAACTACACAAAGTTAATAATTTAACTTCAATTACAGTGACGAAATCGAATGCCTAGAGCCAATAGAGGTGGTGAGCTACAAGATCGGAGTGTGCAAGGTATCGCCGAAAGGCAAGGATTGCTCGACGGTGTTCAAGAGGCTGGGGTACAACATGGCAAGCAACACGAGCGTGGTGCTGTGCAAACCAAAGACTGGCAGGATGCATCAGATTAGAGTACACTTGCAGTATTTGGGTAAGTTTTGTAAAAAATTGTTACAGGCAATGATATTATAAGTAAAAAGAGGTTACCTACCCTGCATTCGATCTTCAAAAATGGCACACTGCGATATTGTGCCATTTTTGAAGATCGAAACGTACGTAAATACAACACTACAAGGTTATTTTGGTGCGTGACCAAAATCGAAACTAACGTCGCCATTTTGTTTTGTCAATACATTTTCTGTAACATAATTTCACAAATGTTTGCCAACATCCCCTGTCAGTGTCTTTCAGACGCAAAAAAGCTATAGGTAACAAGTGGAAGTAGCACGGCATGTCGTAATGATGACACGCGGAAGTAGGACGGCATGTTGTAATTTTCAGAAGCGAAAAAGAGACGCATAATATGTTGCTTCCGGTGACGCCGGCCAACACTGAATTCGGGTGTTACCTAGCTCAGTTTTGATGTGCCTCTTGCGCAGTGCGTATAACCTATCTTCCTCTTTTTATTTATCATATCATTGGTTTCAGGTGAACAAACCAAGAAAATCTTGGTGCATCATTTTTTCTGCTTAGAGATTCAGACCCTCAGCCGGGAATGTTTTCTATGAAAGTGGTGCCGTCATATAATGACCATAGTGTAAAGACTATAATAAAAATCAGTCATTTTCACCGTTGTTTGGCATTGTGATATCAGAAAACGCTCTCTTTGTGCCTTCATATTATGACGGCACCGTTTTCTTAGGAAACCCAAACTGGTAAAAAAAAAACCTATTTCCTTGGATTTTCCGCCTCGTCTATTGCTTCGTGAAATCTTTAGGCTCGTCCACACTTAAGATTATCTCCATTTAAAGATGCAACTGGCCACGTCTCCATCAATAATTGTCATCGCACACGTCATATCTAGATTGTATTCAAAATCTATGGCAGATAATACTGATTCTTTCAATTCTTCCACCAGGTTACCCGGTAGTAAACGATCCTCTATACAACCACCCAGTGTTTGGACCGCTCCGAGGAAAAGGAGGCGATACGGGAGGCAAGACGGACGAGCAGCTGGTCAGAGATCTCATAGCCATCCACAATGCTGAGAACTGGCTCGGAGTAGATGCTGCTGATGATGATCTGCTGTTCTCTAAACCTGTGTCGGATGATAAAGGTAAATTTAGAATAGAGTCATCAACTGCCTAGTCTTTCCCCAAGTATGTTGGGGTCGGCTACCAGTCTAATCGAATGCAGCTGAATACCAGTATTTTACATGGAGCGACTGCCTATCTGACCTCCTCAAGTCAGTTATTGGGTAACACGATACCTTTTAGTAAATTGTTTAGAATAGTGATACAGAAAAAAATAAGACTTCAAGTTCAGTGACGTGGCGTGGCCCTCTGATAAATTCCGGTTAAGTTTTATTACAAATAATTTGATACTAATTCGTGTACTATTTTTTTTCCTTTCTGGTGATTGTGAAACAGACCATTAGCATTTAGATGACATCTTTATTGGCATTTTGCCCTGTCAAGTCTTGACTAATGATACACAATAAGCCCCACGGACGATTTTTATGGCGGGGTTTTTTAATCGTACTTTTGATTTCCAACGCTCAGCTTACCGCCGAGAGTTTAAAATCCAACTGTGTGCTTTTACAACGCGCTAGCATGTGCTCCTTTGGATCCTCATCGCTCGGTTCGATGCTGACAGAGGAGAATCCAAAAGCGCCGTTAAAAGGGTTTAGGGCCTTATCACACTAGCGAGTTGCAGAGCGAGTGGAAAGCGAGGCGAGTGCGCAGCGAGCTCACCGCGAGTTCGCAACGTGATCGACACGAGTGCGCAAAGTATTCGCCACGTTTTCACAATATTTTACACGCGCTTGTCTCGCTCTCTCTTGTCCACTCATGTCAACCGCTCTCGTTCCGCAAACGCAGCGAACACGTTGCGCACTCGCGGTGAGCTCGCTGCGCACTCGCCCCGCTTTCCACTCGCTCGCAACTCGCTAGTGTGATAAAGCCCTTAATTATTCAGTGTTACGTTACTCCCGGAAGTCACACGTAGTTATATAGATGTCATGTCTTTTTGAGATTTTTTTTATTTTTTATTTAATAAACAATCTATAAAAAAGGCAATTCGATTCAAAAGAATCATTAAACGACTTGAACATAGTCGAACATCGGTAGTTTGGCGACAAATATTACTATGTTAATTTCAACAGTTGGTGAGGATGACTGCGACACTGGAATTGCTTCGAGGGAGTCTTCTCCAAGACTGGAGTCACCTGCACCAGGAGTCACGCCTTCGTCTATTATGACCCGTAAGTGTTGAAACCCGAAATTATGAAACCTCATTAGTTCTGGTATATTACCGTACCTCATACTATATTATAGAATCAAAAGAAATTTTATAACTGCACGGACTGATGAGTTGCTAGGAAGTTTATTGCGCCACTTTTTTTCCCAGTTAAATCACTAGGAAGTGGGAGGGCAGACGTTTTGGGGGACTCTCTTATGTAACCTTTGATGTTCAAGAGGGGCTGATTCTCAGCCTAAGTTAAGTAAAGTAAACGATTTTTTTATTTTGATATATCACAAATTCAGCCCCAGGTATTTCCTGCCGGGGTCGCGGGAAGGTACAAAACGGTTACCGAGGCCCCTGGCAACACAGGCAAAACAAGGGACACGGGTGGGTTTTAGTCAGCAAGAGTCTGAACCCACCCTCCCGCTCCGCCCAGAGCGGGAGGGGTTATTTGATAATTTCCCACCCAAAAAAAAAGCCCCAGGTATTTTGTAAGGCTATTCATTATTATCAATTTTCTTTTTACACGACTGCCCAAAAAGGAGTGTAATGTGTTTCGGGTTCATGTATGTACACTGGACGTCAAAAAAATCGCACCTCTTTCAAAATCCCCTTCAAAATAATTTAAACCATATTTATTCAATAGTAAGAGTATGACTATGGTACACTACTTGAAGGGGAATTTATTCAGCTTTCAGAAAAAGTTGAGAAATTTTGGTGTTATTTACATAGGCATGAAATAAAACGGGTTAACTGTAAAGAAGGAAAAATAAGTTTTATTACAAAATCAAAAAATTACAATTACAACAGAAACAATACAATTAAATTTTTCAAAATAACTTAAAACCTAGTGTTGGTCCCCCTTGCCTTGATGACAGCTTCCATGCGGTCCTTCATGGACCTAATTAATTTGACAACGCTTTCTTGAGGAATGTTGTCCCATTCCTCAAGCACGGCATCATGGAGGTCTTGAAGAGTGGTAGGGGCAGAATCTCGGACCCGTACTCGCCGTTTCAGCTCGTCTCATATGGTATTTTTTTTAATTTAATTTTTAAATAAAACTAGTCACTTAGTGACAAGTTTGATTATAAAAATAAATTAATTAAAAATTAAAAACACGACTGCCCTGTTAAAAAATTGCAGTTAAACAAAAGAAAAATTATATCTTTTTGGCATTAAGGTGCCATCTTCACGGGCCAGCGTATCGCGGCGATAATCACGCCGTGACACCCAATTCTATAGAAAATGTGATGTGATGGCACGGCGAGATTCTCTCGCCAGTGGAGATGGCGCCCAAGACACAAGCTCCAAAACTCATTCAAGTTCATCACTTGTATATCCTAATCACCACTTACTTCCCCAGCGACCCTGCCGAGCCCGTCGAGCGGCGCGGAGGCCCCGGAGGCGAGCTCCCCGGCGCCGTGCACGATGGCGTCGTCGCCCGTCGCGTCACCGTCATTCAATGAGGACTCCAATGACGCCAAGGTACAGTCACATCCAAAATCTGTTAGTCACCTTAAGGGCTATTTTTGTCTGCGCGTTATATACTAAAATCTGTATTTTCGCAACCTCCTTTGAGATAGGATTCGGGTAACAAAATAAAACTATGATCACTATTACTGTGCGGTAGGTTGCTTGTTCCATTTTCCTTATGGAATGGGCTAAGTCAGTCCGCGAAATTAATATTTTTTATGTGTTTTGCAGTTTGCAAGTCAGTGTTTTGATCAAAATATGATTGTGACCACAACAAATCTCAGTTTACAAAATTATAATAATTAAAATCATACGAGTACTAATACTCTTTATCTTCAAATTACCCATTGTTTGACGTGATAACGTCTTATAAATCGATGAACGCCGGCTGCACGCACGAAAAAGCATGACTCATTGTCACGTTTCGCCTGAGCCGGGCGTGCAAGCGAGAGCGTGGAACTAGCGATAGAGAGGCACGATCGGCCTAAGCGTTCGGCTTGTGACACATCTCTATCTTGTTATCACGTAAAATTGTTGGGGTTGTGTTGTCCGTAAACCGAAGTTACACACAACCAATTTTTTTTATTAAAAAGAACCAGGTTCTTAATAATTAATTAAAATCTAGCCTATAAGAGTAATAAGTCAATTAACTTAATTTTTACGTGATAATTATTTTAAAACTAAGAATAGTGTTGATTGTACTTTTCACAAGTTGACAGTCGTTACGGGTCGTCAGAAGCCCAAAAGTCTGACAATCAGTCTTACCAAGGGGTATCGTATTACCCATTATCTGGGTTGTGGAGGTCAGATAGGCAGTCGCTCCATGTTAAATACCGGTATTCAGCTGCAACCGCTTAGTTGAAGAAGTCAAGTTCGTTCCACTTTCTTAGAGTCTGATATAAATTACCCTATTGATTACTTTTTTCATGAAATTAAGCCATTTGAAGGAAATTTGAATTTCGCGGGCTACCCTGGCGGTTTCGCCTTAAGACGCTGACAACACCTAAACCGCGGTCACTGTCAAATTATCGAATTTGACAGTGACCGCGGTTTAGGTGTTGAAAAGAAAGAGAAGCGCGATGACACAAAGCTTGTAGTTTATTGCAAAATATGAAGTAATTATCTATTTACTCAAAATTGAGTTGAGTAATCGAAAATAAAAAACAACCAAGTTCTGCATTCAAATAAGACGTTCTTGTTATTAATTAAATATGTAAAGTATGTTGATATTTGATACAGATATTTTGGATTAGAACTCAAAGTAAGTGGTTAGTTTAACGTTAGTTTGTATCGAGATTTTGTTTTCAAAACGTGTTTTGGTAACAACCAAGTTCTGGGAAATATGTTCAAAATTAATATATACGAGTATTTTTTCCGCTGCCACAAACTATACAGACTTGGCAATTTTTTTTCTTAAGCGAAGACTATTTTGGTCAATTGGGTCTTGTCAGCGCCTTAAAGTTTATCCGAATAACCCTTATCTTTTCTCCAACAGTCAGATAAGGTGACAGTGGCAACCCAAACGGGCTGCACGACGGCGGCCCCGAGCCATGCCAGTGGGCTGGCAAGTAGCTCGGCGATTGGCTCGACCGACGCACTGTCCACAGACCCGCACTGCTACGAGTGCCGCGTCAGGTACAGGGATCCCAGGCCCCGTGACCTTGTTATGTACCTGCACGCCTGGAAATACAAGGTAAGGGCTGATTGTTTTGGCGACTTTCTTTCAAGGTACAATGAAATAACTTTAAAGTCTATTGCAAATTAGGGCGGGCCGCACCGAACGTAACTCATTGCAAAAATCTTCCATCACTTTCGTACATTTTCTATCGACCAACGCACATTACAGACAGGCCGCACCGCACTTTTTTGTATAAAAATGGGTTGCGTTGCGGCTGTAATGTGCGATTGGCTGTCACAAAAAAACTAATTGGATTTGCATTTCGCAGGGCCCCGGCTGGGAGTACGAAACTGAGCTGCCTCAGTGGGCAAGCATCGACTGGGACGAGCCAGAGAGCTCATAGTTACTGGATTTGACACCTCTGAGGAAGCGCCTCGCCTCGGCACTGGTCATCACAAATTAGATCAATATAATAAATTCAATACAGAATAGTTTAAAGTAATTTAACCTAGGACCAATTTCACCCATAACTCTGAACGCGAGCAGCAGATCTGAACGGCGTTCAAGGTTGTCACTGTCAATATTCCATAACAATAATGACAGTAAATGTGCTAACGACAGTTTTCGGGGACCCATTATTGAGTGTGCAGGTCACCCCCTGCCATTTCATCCGTGTAAAATAAAACATTGATCAGGCATGACAGTCATTCCATAGTTCTAGGTAACCAGTCCATTTTAGCCAACCAAACCCATAGTACAATATCTTTGTTTCCATATCCTCCAATACACCAACCGGGGGTTGTCCTTGGGTGCACTTGCATAGTGCGTACAGGGATAATAGTCGATTGGTGTTGGACATTAAGAGCATCTAACGGGCGTCTGCAAGTTAGCTTCGGCCCCTCGTATAGTTAGTTCCCAAGGGCCCGGACCTCAGAGTCCCGAGATATGTCAATCACAGTGACAGCTCTTAAACGCGGTTTAGACGTGCTGATCGCGTTCAGTTTTATTTGTGATATTCGCCCTGAATAGTTTCTGGCTTAGTTTGTATTGTCGGCCTCGAAATTGCATTACCACCCTTCTAAACCACAACAACGTCTATTAATCTATTTGACAGTTCGATAGTTCCAACCGTAGCGATTGTTGTCAAAAGCGATATGCATTTATGGGGTGGATCCTTTCATACAAAAAGGTGGTTTGGTACTCGCAATGTAAAAAAGATAAGCTCTGAAATATTCCGTAAATTATTTTAAATTCATTTATATTTCATTGCAAACACGTTAAATCGTACTTTATTCATTTATTAGTTTTATTAAAGTGGGTTAAGCTTAATTGTATTTTATCTTGTTTTAAGAATATGTGAAATTTTACCAGTTCAATTATGCGTTGTTGCACAAAATTTTGTTAATGACAATAGTTTAAAAAATTTTAAAATGTTGTTCAATCCATTTGTTAATTCCTGTTAACAATCTGTTATATCAGTAAATACTTTAAAAGAGAACTTTATTTACTTTAAAAGTACCACTGGCACTTTAAGATGTATATCCTGTAGCCTAACTTGCAATGGCAACGCTTTTTATTTTGACAGTTCAACTAGATTCTTTGTGTTAATTACCACGTCAATCGGACGAAATTTTCAAACAAATGTAAAAATGGATTATGAATTTTCTTGAATTGATTGTGTGTTACTTAAACGGGTGCTGATTTGTATTCAAACATTTTTTCGTACCATGTACCTAAAGCTGATTTCGACACTGAATCTTGCACTGGATCATGTGCATCGACTGCGAGACGCCCTAAGAAACTAACTTGGCTGTTACAACGACAGTGCTCTAAGGTAAGTTTTGTAATTAACATAAGTGAGAGTTAGTGTAAGGATACAGTTACTTTATCAGCGTTGAAAATCGCAGTTCTGAAAAAAAAACTTTGAAAAAATTTTAGTCGACTTTAGAGCACATTTCGATTTCCTCTTTAGCGTTTTTTATTTTCAATTCTTTTAGATTTTATATCATTTTGTCCGTTCAGTTCCTATCGGCCTAAAATTATTTGGTCAAAGCTTTTTAGTGACGTAGTTATTATAAGGGAAATGTAACAATTTGTAATATGTACCATTAAAATAGTTATATCGCTTAAACGAGGCAGGGTCAGAACCACAATCATAAATGAATTATATTAAAATGATAATCATTTAAAAAAATAAATAATGGGATAGCTCTTCTAATCTTACGACGGCATTTTGGCGAACTTTTTACTGAATGACCCGCCAAATGCAATTTTATCAGTGACTAAATGACAATATATTTTAGTCATTTTTAAATAAATTTTAAAGCTGGGACATCTTTGACGAAAACATGTGTGTAAGTCGTTTTTAAAATAACGTTTGGAAGGGTTCAAATAATTTTATCTCAATTAAACCACCACTGCTATATTTTCTTATTATCTTGAAAAAAAAGTATAATAGGACCACTGTTCAATAGAAAAGCTATCTCTGTAATATTAGATGCGTATGTTTATAATAAATGCATAGGTAAATGAAGTAACAATAAAATATTATGTCGCATTTTTGTAGGTGGCGTTTCTAGCAACACCGCCATTTTTGGCTTCCATAGTTTTGAAGTAGTGATTTAAATATTTGGAGAATAAACCATAAAATTTTGTACTTTACATAAATCAAAGGAAATCTTAAAAATTCATCTCTGGCTTTAAAGGCCAGTTGTGATATGCATTTAATGTATCTATTATTTTTAACACCATCTTTTAAAAAGACAGCTTTCAAAACGGTTTTTTCTAAACATGACAGAAGTAAAGACAGGGAGGGGTGATTCCGCAAGACAGTTCACAGCAGCAGATCCTAAAGACATAAAAAATCGTTTGTTTTTCTTATTTTTTTTTAAGTTTTCGAGTGTGTAGGGTTAAGTGAAAGGGCGTATACAGTTTTGTTTTTAGTCAATTTTTTAATAGGTTCTTCTGAACCTTTATAATGTGTAAGTCCTTGCCAGTACCAATTTTGTTTTTCTTTTTCTACAATTGGATTGTTCTGGTACTCCTTGAAACGTGTATGATCGTTTGTATACCTATTAGTGTATTGTAGTATTAAAAATGTAAAAGACATTTTCTTTGACACTAAAGTTTTTGTGTGCGATGATTTTTACCGTTTGCCAAAAAGTATTTGGCAGAAATAATTTTATGTCATGATGACAATATTATAATAAAAATAGCCAACATTTTCTTGAAAAACACCGTATTTCATTGATGAAACAGTTTCATATTATTAAAACATTGCAACTTCAAAAAGCATCGCACAAAAAAATACCTTAATATAATTATTATGTATCCTCACGAGCTTTCGTAATATTAGTTTGATAATATGAAAAGTATATATTTTTCCTACATATAGCGTAGTGGTAGCGAGCGATATACATTGTTTTTGTTATTTATTTATGAAATTGCCTATGATTTTGGAATAAAATCTTGTGTGGGACACTCCTGTCCGCCGTTATTAAAATGTAAAAAGTTTCGTTTTGATTAAATATTTTTTAATTTCCAGAATATTCAATCAGATTCGATTTCACGAGCGAACATTTTATCATAATGTGCGACTTCAAAATAAGTAATTATATTTATTTAAGTTCATCGATATTTTCATTATTGAGGATCGATTTAAAAAAAAAATTACAACAACATAACATCACATCACGCTAGTAGTCCCATCCCAGAAGGGTTTGGCAGAGATGTATCTATAATACTTACTTTTTTGTTTGTCTTTGATTTTGGGACTTATTCCATGTCATAGGAATTTTCACTGTTATTGCTATCGGCTATACATGTACATACGCTGATTGTTATTCTGCTATCAGTTCAAGCTAAAATCATGCTGGCATATCATTATCTGTTTTGGGAACAAAACCATTGATATTTAAGAAACGGTAAAGTTTGAGTAAAAAAATATATATTTAAAAACAGTCAAACAAAATACCTCTGTTTTAGTTCAATAATCCAAATATTTGTGTTTTAATGTTTACATTGTAAAATACGGTAGTGTGTACAAAATAAGATATTGTCTGTGGCATATCAACTAGGTACCACTCGAATTTGTTTGACGTGTTGATTAGTTGTGAAAAGCGTCTGGAGATAATGTCTCTCCGATTTAGTAAAGGTTCTAGCATACAATGTGGTGAAAGAAAATTACAGAAACCAAAACAAAAAAAAAACACTTCAAAAAGTGTTTCTTTTTTTATTTATTATTATTAAGAATCTACAAATTCAACAAAATTGTACAAATTCTATTGGTCATATATTTATTATGTATAGAATTTGTGGAAAAAAATGTATTTCTTTTTGATTCTTTAACAATACGAATATTTTCGTTTTTAGCCTTCAAACTTACCAGGCTATGTGGCAAAATCTAAAATATTAGGTATCTATTACGGCTTAATGTCGTTTCAAACAACCAACTTGACTTTGCCTATCTCCTTTGCCTTCAAGTAACGATCAACACGTCAAATAATTTTTATCCGAAAATTGATTGTTGTATTTTTATATAGTATGTAAGATCCGTTCAATATATATGTACTGTTACAAATAAAGTGAATAACAGAACGGTAATTGAGCTTGAAGAAAGGCTGGCGACGTATTAGCGATTTTCTTTAAAGGTAACGATACACTTGCGACTATTTAATCGCAACCCCAATAAAATATTAATATTTATCTTCGCTTTTTAGTGGACACTAGAATGAGTTGAAAACTTAAAGATTTTGTTCGTCGCATTGTCGATTCATTTATTTATAAGAAAATTTTCATGTGCCTTCTCAAAATAATGGTAAAAAATAAAGATAAAATTGTAAAATGTTTTTAATTACAGTTACATATACTTGTTACACTTTTAACATAAGTAGTGTTACATTTGGCACTGACGGGCTTCGTATTGTAAAATGTGGGTAGAGGACAAACAAATTACGAAATATATTGCAACGAAACCAAGTCATTTTTACATTAGTTTTTTAAAACCACTAAATTTTGTAATTAAATTAATTATTTCCAAAACCCATTTAGAAACTGAGTTATTGAAGGCCTTAATACGGCGGAAAATACAGAAATTATTGTAAAAAAAATTGATACCAATTTTTGATTATTTGGTAATTTTTACAAAAGTTGTCCTCTGCTTAATTTAAGAGAAAGCTCGCTTTTGGCACAATTTTGCATAAAAAAAAAATGTTTGTGATTATATTTTGCATATTTTTTTTTTGTAATAGTTGTTTTTTTTGTTTTTTTCTAATTAATTATTATTGTCATTGTGGTCGTAATTCGTGCCATAAATAATGGCCTGCGTTTCTTTTTAGTTGACACAAGTTGTGTCGTATTATTTGAACGATGACAAAATGAAAGACAATTTGTTAATTTAATAAGTATTTCGTAATTAAGAATATAATAGTGTTTCCTTCTTTAGATTCGTGTTATAAGAATTCATGTTTCCACTTAAATTTAATTAGAATAAAAGTCATCATTGAATTCGATGTTTTTATTTTTCCCTGAATGAATGAATGAATGAATGAATCAATGAAATGTACCGACCCCAGCGTGGTTATACCAGACCCGGTTGCTAGAATGAACCCAAGGATTCGCATGAGTCCCTGGAGCCTCATGTTCCATGAGACTACAGAGACCATTGCATATCAAAGAGTAGACGAGGGGTGCGGTAATGGTTGAGAAGACGTGCCCTTAGGATATGGAAGGCTTTACTAGGGCAGTACCGGATATGCATCCTTTTTATTTTTCCCCTGTTGAAATATACATAAAATAGGTTCCTACATTTTTCTGGATAAAGACAAATCTAACATACATACACCATAAAACATACATAACACCCTGCTTTTCCCTCTACTGTAGTCGGGTAAAAAAGGACATCGTTAACTGTAACTAAGTACCTAATTACGTACCCCACTAGTGTCGGATCACGCTTCTGGCCCTCAGCGTGAGTGGCGAGCCCTAGTGTCCTGTTTCAATTACATGTTCGAGTGGAAAGCACTTCGTCAAAGTACCATGGAAACGTACGATGTACGGGCAATTTGGGAAAGAATGAGAAAAACTGTTTTATTTAATAAAGAGGATAAAAATAAATACACTTGATAAACTTCTTATACTTTGGATAAACTTCTTCACTTTTTGTACTTTTAATTAAAATTATTTTATTACAATTTTATTATTATTATTTTAAATTAAATAATAATAAAATAACCTAACCTAACCAGCACGTCGGTGGCTGCTGTCGACGCGTCTACGGCAGCTGCCAACGAGTGTCGACGGCAGTACATTACCAGTCAACAGCGATGCGGAGGAAATAAGTCAGTTAGTTTGTTAATAGTTTTGGTTGGGTTAGAATTAAATTATTTTTATTAGAATGATAATAGGTACCATTACAAAATAATTTGAAAACAGACGAAGATATAAAAGACTAGCTTTTACATCTTCGTCTGTTTTCAAATTCTTTACCACAATATAAATACATTTTGAAGCTGTGGCACTGAGCAGACTCTTGCATATAAATAGTACATTGTTCAACGAGGGGAGAAAGTGACCGATTTCTAACGAGGATGTAGTTTGAGGCCCGAGGTTCAGCCGATGGCCTTAATACACATGAGTTGGGAATCACACTTTCTTTATAGGTACTATACTATACGAAGAAAATAATAGTAAAATAAAAAAAATAAAAAAAAATTGTGCAACAGTAATGACGTACATTCTGCCAGATTTAAAAAATAATCATATCGTACAGTCGCCAGCACATCAAGTTACCACAAACTGTTAAATTTTCTCATTCGATTTTGAACTTAACCATCAACATTATATGGTTTAAAATCATTTGTATAAATTAGAAAATTGTTGTAACTAGATGTGCTAGCGACTGTACTTTCCGAGCAGGTATAGAATAAAGTATATTTAATTACTTGATAACATAAAACAAAGTAGCATAGCACCTTTAACCAATGTCCAGTTGACATCAACTTAAAACCTGGTTAATCATCTACCCATTTTATGAAATATAAATAAATCTAAAATAATAAATAAATAATAATAAAGAATTTGTCAGTGTCACATTTTTAATTCGGGCTAACATGTAAAGCAAATGTCATTCTGCGGTATTGACAATACGATGAAATATAAAATGCACAGTCGGTAAAACAGGTTATATCGTGCAATGAGCAGACAAAAATGGCCCTTATGATAATGAACATATTTTGTACGACGATACGTTAAACAGCGTCCCCGCTTGTGACAAACACGCCAACAACTCTCCCAAAAAAGTGACCAATGTTGTTGTTCATGGACGGGGGATTCTAGCATTTCACTCAAGCTAATGTTTCCTAGAAGAGCGGTGGCCGCCACATAGCGTCCGCAATTTACCGGCGAACCGGCGACGTTACTAAAACGTTATCTAAGAAAGTAAGTTCGTGTGTACCTAGAAAGTATTTTTTGGCACCGAAGAGTTATAGAGGTATGAGGAACAGGGTGTAAAGTTCACTCATCCTCCATAGAAAAGGGAGGATCCACCAACCAAACGGGTGTTGTGTCTGGTGGGCCCGACGGTGACTGCCCGACGGTTGATGTTGGAATGTTGTATATGCCAGTCGCGCGGTAAACTCTGCTTGCGCGATGCAGAATTTGTGCGGGATTTGTATGACGTCAGGTTTCAGATGCATAGTTCGCATATGACGTTGTAGACGCCGCCACATCACTGTCCTCCGGAGATTGGAGGTCGATAGTGGGCTGAGTCAGTGCATATGCTTGCCAGGGCCACTAGTTCCAGTGAATCGGAACCGGGTGCCGCATAGTTTTCGGTGGATCGGTACTGTCTGCGGAGATTCCCCAGTGACTCGGGGCGATGCTGCGTTATGCTCCAGTGAGCTGGATGTTGTACAGTGCCAGGTTGAGGCTGACTGCTGGCGTCGACCAGAAGAGGGTTTTCTATAAATATGTCGGCTCAGCTATCGACATGTCGTAGGCAGCGTTAACAGTTTATTTGTATTATGCGCTGCCTAGTATTGCTAGTGCACCGTATGTAGGCACCTATTGCTAAATCTTTTAAGACCCAGACAAGATATTCAACTTCATGTAATTATCCAGAATTACCGATCAGTTTGAATTGAACCGAGTATCCACCAGAAAACAACTGCTGCACCTGCTTGCTATCTCAGTAGACACAGATACAGAGAATGGACTGAGGATTCTGTTTTAATTGGTGGTTAATACAATAGACAAGCCCTTTTGAAATTCTTGGATTTTTAGAACTTGGGACGTAAAAGTTATAACCAGTTTTATTTTTTAAGGTGTACCAATGTAGATTGTTACTTATAGGCACATAAACATTATTTCGGTAATAAAGTATATGTTCTAGATTGCTTGTCTTTTTTTTTATTGTTTTACTTACTATCAAGTAGGTAAATTGAGATGAGGATCGTACCTACTCAGCGGAATGCATTAGGAGATACCTATGTCCAGCAGCTGAATGCAACAGTTTGATAATGATGAAGTCCTGATGGGGTTTTGAGTGTAGGTAAATAAAACAATACAGTTAATAGTTTTGTTTTAAGTACATTTATTTTATTTATAATTAATTAATTCGTAAATCACTTCATCTAAGAAGGGGGCAGGTCGGGTAATACCCTCATGGCGAGCATAGCTCAAATACCAACATAACTGCGTTTAGTTTACGACTAAATTACGTGTAGTTATTAAAATGTTTTTTTAAATATTATTAATTAATCCGAACTTCTAAAATTAGTACACTTACATGAAAATAAATGGCTTAGTTGCCTTAATATGTGGTACAAATTCTATAACAAAACAACAAAAAAAGTAAGCGGTACGAAATCTGCCGTTCACCGTTCACCGTTCAAATTTAAATTGATTAGGCAAAATTTAATGTTCTTTTATAGGCTTGCAGAAAAGAGACAGGTATTGGCCGCATAGTCGCTTTGTCTCTTTCTAGAGATTGGTCACTTTTGTGAGGTTAGTCAGATCATACATACTCTATGTCTATGTGAGTTGACAATAACAAAATAACATAATTGTCAAGTTTGACACGTTACCGATACCAACCGTCAGATAAGTTCCACGGAGGAGATATAAATAGGAGATTTAGCCCATTTTCACCTACACTAGGCGGTACCTAAACGAATTCCCAAATAAAAGCGTGCTGTTGGATTTTCAACACTCGGCTCAACACCGAAAGTTTTAGCTTCTATTGCTCAACTTAGACCAGGTTTATTAAGAGTTAAAATAATATGTATACAAAAAACAAGTATACCTAATGAATAAATAAAAATACCAAATTATATCCTAACTTAAACTAAAACTATACTTAAACCTACAAAATAAAATATAGCGTCGCAAAAATTCATCCACATCGCTGTCGACTGGTAATGTACCCAAGAGACTGGCGGCATCACCACGTTGTATGGCAATACTTAGCCTCTGGCCAAGGTAAAAGCCAACCCTTGCGCCACGGGATGTGTTAACCAGCCGTTTCGAGATTTCCTTAAAAAGGTCATGAGCACTCAGAGCCTATGACCCGAGGGCTTCAACCCCAAACGGCTCGAAAATACCCACAAGGTTATTATACTTACGCCGCTTGAGGTTCAGTCGCGCCAGCACAGCACGCCGAGCCAGGAAGATGGGATAGGGTAAGAATATCGACACACGTTGCATTCCACACTAAAGGCCTACCCACCTTCCATAGAAATAAAGACATGCCGTCGGGTCTCTTGCCATCATCACGTGTATAAGATCCCAATGGCTTGGGCCATTGGGTTCTTATACAGCTGGAACGCCGACGGTGACAAGAGCTCGTCGGAGCTCGTCGGACCCGCACTTCGGCTGCGAGACAGGCCGTGGTGTCCGAGACTGTTGAAAACTTTGCCACAGTGACATCGATGAGGAGAACAACATGGAGCTCTTAGTCTTAGGGAAGCATTGAGGCGGAAAGTAGTATCGTCGAACAAAGTGCCTAAGTTCGATGAAGGTAGTGCATGAAGCCACAGACCCAACTCCCACTTACCCACAGACAGCAGGCGCGCACGCTTCACAGAAGTGCTTCTATTTGGGTAATAATTAGCGTCGTCGTCGATGGTTGGTGGTAAAAATGTAATTTGTTAAACTTGGCAATTCTGTGATCAAATTACGATATTCGGAATTTTACCGGTTGAGACGCTGACAACACCTAAACCGCGGTCACTGTCAGATTGCATAGGAAAGAAAGAGAAGCGCGAAGACACAACGCTTGTAATTTATTGCAAAATATGAAGCAATTATTTATTTACTCAAAATTGAGTTGAGTAATCGAAAATAAAAAACAACCAAGTTCTGCATTCAAATAAGACATTATTGTTATTAATACGTAACGTGTGTTGGTATTTAATGCAGATATTTTGGATTAGAACTCAAGGTAACAGGTTAGTTTAAAGTTAGTTTGTTTCGAGATTTTTTTTCAAAACGTGTTTAGGTAACAACCAAGTTCTGGGAAATATGTTCAAAATTAACATATATTTTTTCCGCTACCACAAACTATACAGATTTGGCAATTTTTTTTTTCTTAAGAGAAGCCTATTTTGGTCAATTGGGTCTTGTCAGCGCCTTAAGATTTCTTGACATTTTTATTCATCATGAAACATTGCCATGCCATGAGGAAATCGGCATATTCTAGAACGAAAAATTGTCATTTACCAATCCACTGGACCCGTGTGGTAAGATTATAGCCCACTCCCTCGCACTGAGAGCTCGCTATGTGCACTGGGAACATTATAGGCTGATTATGCTACTGGTAAGGGATTGCAGTTTTGCTATAACTTCTGTTATCCTCTCCGTAGTATCGTAAAATTCTTTGATAGCAAATTATAAGTATTTTGCTATTTTGAACAAACATTTAGGTTTACGATCTCACTGCTTGAAGAGCTTTTGGTAACTTCATTTAGTACCGATATCGTTATAAATCATAGATATTCAAAAGACTAGCTGCGCTCCGCAGTTTCACCTGTATAAGTCTCGATTCCGTAAGAATATGTCAATAAAAGTATTCTATATCCTAATCCAGGTCATAGTCTACCTATGTACCAAATTCCATCCAAATCCGTTCAGCCGTTTTAGCATTAAAGTGTAACAAACAAACAAACTCACTTTCGCATTTATAATATTAGTTAGGATTAATCAAAGGCATAGAAATATCCAACAAAAAAACTGACTGACTGCCTCGTTGGTCTAGTAAGCGCTGCTGAGCAAGAAGTCCTGGGTTCGTGTCTCAGGTGAGGCAGTGTTATAGGGTTTTACCATTAGCAACTCTCAGTAGCAGCGCGGAGTCTAGATTTGTGGCCGGTAGATGGCAACAGGCTCGCCCCTGTTCAACCATGAGCAAGCAGTAGCACCACAGCGTCAGGGTTAAGAGCGACATACATTCGTTCTACGCGCCGCCAACACCGGCGCACCGTCAGCGCTAAGAAGTGACCTACTGAGATCTTGGCTTTTACTGGAAACTTGAAACAGGCGTGATGAATATAAAAAACAAGCGATTTTTGTAAAAAAAAATATATTTTGCTAACAATGCTAAAATGAGACCCATAAGTCGTACTTAACCTTTCGATTGAACTCAATACAATTGAGTTCACTTGACATCTTAGAACGCCTTTGTAAGGTTTAAGTGAAGTTTTGGGTCAATTCGGTAAAGTATCATCAGGGTCGAGCCTCCGCGGGGTACACAGAAGTGGTTGATAGCTGATTGAGATTGGTTACAGAGTGGTTGGATAACTGATCTTAAACCTGTGCATTCTGAGAGTTGACAACGTCGCAAATAGCAGTTTTATTTACCTGTTTTGATTTTGTCAATATTTACTGTATGGAAATTACACAAATCACATTATTAACCAGCGGGTTATAATGAAATTCAGTACAATATTATTGCCCGGCTAGAGCCTAGGGCTTTAATGACTTGCTTAATGGTAGCCATACACGTTACGATATGCAATTACATCGTAACGTGTACAAGTCTGCGTTACACCAAAAAGCTCGGATACTTATGCTAATTCATCCCACACACGTTAAGAGGCTGACAACAGCTAAAGCGGGCACTGTCGGACTGCATAGAAAAGAAAGAGAAGCACGATGACACAACGCTGGTAATGTATTGCAAAATATGAAGCAATTATCTATTTACAATTTTTTTTTATGTTTCGCTACAGCGTTTCATAAACATGTATTTGTTGCGCGAAATATACATACAAGCTAGCAAAATTGTATACATTTAAATAATTGATTATAATAATAATAAAATTATTTATGCAGACAAAGTCCATAATTGTTAGTAACAATTATGTTGAGTTTGAATTTTTACTACAATTTAATGTTTTTTGTAACCTATTTTATATAATAATCTTAAGAAATACCTACAAGATGCACAAGTACCTATATAATAAACATAAATAAATCTATTGATTAGATAAGCACAGAATTTTAACACTTCCGTCACTCTACATATTAGAAATAGCTGTATTTGTAAAAACTAATCTTCAATGGTTTCCTCTTTTGTCATATAGCTCCGATAGAAATAGACGTGAGAAATATAGACTTTGGGTGCAGTCACACTCGGCCAAAACTGCACTTCTAAGAAAACGTGTTGTATGCATGGCCCCATTAATATACAATAAAATTCCGAATGACATTAAGCAATTGAATTTTAATATATTTAAGAGAACACTTAAAAAGCTGCTTAGTGATAAGTGCTACAATAACATTGTTGATTTTTTAAATGATAAATTTTGAATTTTATTATATATTGACATATTTTGTTTGTAATTACTATTTGACTACATTTTGTACTGACTCTGATTGTATATTGAATTATTGACTATATTTTGCACTGACTCTAATTTTATATATGAAACTGACATTAATTTAATTCATTTATAATTGCTAATTTAATTAATAACATATATACATTTTGTACGCCGAGTGAGGCAAAACATGTTGGTCCGGTAAAATTATGTTTCCATCTATATGTGCATATTCATGTATCATGTTACACATATTTGAACAAATAAATTTATCTTTATCTTTATAAAAAAATTAAAACCCTATTAGGGTAATATATTGCTTGTAGAATAATTTGACAAAAAAATCAGAATGATTGCATGTATAGTATGGTTTTTAATCGTTAAAAGATTTTTTTTGAGGTACCTATCTTCGTGATTTATTTCTATCGTATCAAATTCTATTGTATTATGTTTTCAAAACACATTTCACACCTAGCATATATCCTGAAGAAAATAATATATTTTTCTGATTTTATTTACTGCAGTGGATCATATACTTTTAGGTATTATAAAGCTTGTAAAACTTGCGTTTAGCTCCTTTAGTCCCTTTAATGTAGGTACGTATACTTGTGCAAGTCCAATTTTGCACAAGTATATCGTAACGTGTATGGCCTGCATTAGAATAGGTTTGCTTAACATATAATTTGTCATTATCGAGTAGGTGGTGTGAAAACCAATTAATTCTCATGGCAAGTTATTGAAAATAGGCTTTCCGAAAGCGGGGTCCAAAAACGACTACCTATGCCAAGTAAGTATGTTTATTATGGGAATCAAGCAAGCAAGATGATTATAAATTAACTTTGTCGACGTTCAGCACGGACGTTTGGAGACAAAGTACTAACATAAGCTCTGGAGGGTAGCTGTGGTAATTAATGGTAATTCACATAAATTTCATGAGCATGCGAACTGAAATGAGTCTTAGCATGCTAATGCTAATGGATCAAAATCAAGTCATTTAATCAAACTAGGCTGAAAATCAGCACTACAATCGTCAAAATTACATAAGACAGTCCCCCAAAACGCCCACCCTTCACTACTTCCTAGTGCTTTAGCTGAGAAGAAGAAGTCGCGCAACAAACTCTCCAGCAGCACAGCTGTCTGTTCAATTAGAAAAAAAATTGGGTTCTATACAAAATAATTTACACAACGCTAAAACATTAAATTATTAGGCATATGTCAGCTAGCACACCACTATACCAACAACAAAAAAAACATCGGAAATTATAGTCAAGCAGAAATTTAATAAGGAAACAGAAATTAATACCTAAATAAAAGCTTCCAGGCATAAAGGGCGTGCCTGCTTACATATGCTATATCTGTAACTCAGACAACACAAATGATAAACTAGGACCATCGTAGTAAAATAAAGAAACAGTTACTACCAATAACAATTACAAAACCTTGGTCAGCAAGCTGACAGGTCACCACAAGCAGCACCCGTTCACGAGCATAACGCAAAGATTACCCCCCTCGTCATATTTGAGAGAAGGGCGCAACCCGACCCCCGACGCTACCGCAAGAAGTGACATCTAAGGGAGCATGACGAACTTTCTGCCGGTTGCTCCAGTAAGAATAATATATTCAATTGTTGCTAATAATATGACGATAATTTATAATAATTATGTAAATTTTGTTAAGATGCAAATTAAAGACCACGTTTAATATAGCGTTCGCCATAGGACGTCTCTTAGCGTGCGTTTACTCGCCGATAATGTTTGATTTGTGCTAGTACACTTGCATATTGTATGTGATTAACGTATGAAGAACGAAGCGATGAATTCACACTTCACAGTATTTTGCAACTACATTTCATTTGTTAAATGCTAAATGAGCATTTGTATGCTAACAATGAATTGGAATGCTAATTAATCCAATACTACTGGAAAATCTGCGGGCAAAAAGATCATCTTCCTATAATGACCACCAAGATCATTATAGGAAGATGATCTTTTGCCCGAAGCTTCGCTAGCGAGGATGTCGAGAATTATCCCACGGGAAAGTACTACCGGAATAAAAAGTATCCTATGTCCCCAGAGAGGTAATTGCATAATTCATGCGTTCATGCGTTGTCAAGCAAACAATTTTTTCTAACCTCTGAAGCAAGCATGTCGAAATGAAATACCATCGATTGTCATGTTATGTAGAACTACCCCGCAGGTATCGCCTATCCGTATACCAAATTTCATCCAAATCCGTTCAGTCGTTAACTAGGCCGGGAAATTAAGTTTGAACCCTGCACTAAATCTTAACAGCGGATACTTTTTTCTCGTGTTTTTGAACAGCTCTTCTAATAATAATAAAAAAAAAACATTTTCAAGGACTGTATCAAAGTAAAAAAAAACGAAACCGCGTTTTTGAGAATAAAAATTGAAGCAATATAATTAACAGGAAAATTTTGGTTACTATTGTAACCAAAATTTGTTGTGTTGTTAATTTTTTACATATTTGTAAAAAATTGGTAAAACCAAGATATCTTGTCAGAATAAAACACTATCGTCCACGGATATTTCGCTAAAAATAAAATTACGAAATGTTACAACTTCAAGCAAAAATATTAACAGGGGTTTTTATTTTAGATTCCCTAATTAAATATTTTAATACGCCATCCAACAAATTTAACATATTGTGCTAGCGCAAGATATTATCAAAGTTTTTTTGCAATAGTGGTTCAGGCAAAAATGTAACTGAGTTAAATTTAGTTTAACTTTTATTTATAGGCTCTATCTGACTTAAATACAAAAAATAAACACATTAAAGCCAATACCTATAATAAAAATATAAAAAAAACGGTTTGCTTTAATGTGTTTATTATTTTGTATTTAAGTCAGATAGAGCATTTAAATTAAAGTTAAACTAAATTAATTATACCTTCTTGTAATATCTCATCTCTTCGACAAACACTTAATACAAACATATCTGTTATTTTATTTTTCTACCAAGTAAAATTTAAATACCATGTTTTCTTAACATCGTGTTTGGGCCACTTTTATTTCTCATTTATATAAATGATTTGCCAAAGTGACACAACAACAAATGATTTTGTTTGCAGACGATAGCACTGCAATAGTTAAATGTAAGGACTTAAATACGTATCAATTTGACATTAATAATAGTCTTACTAACATAATTAATTGCAAAAGTTTGCTTTTATGCGTGAGGTGATTAAAAAAATATTGTACTGTTTTTTTTTTTCTTTGCTTTATACCCTATACACCTTGGTAGGTGTACCTTGGTAGGTAAAGTCCAGATTGCATCCAATTTCTACTGGTTACAATAGTTGAGGGTGGTCCCTCAACTATTGTAACCAGTAGAAATTGGATGCAATCTGGACTTTAGGGCACCCCGACTCGGATAGGTTAGGTTAGAAGGGGATGGCGGGGTCGTGTGAGCGAGCGAAGCGAGCGAATAGACCCCTCCATCCCCTTCGTGGTTAGTTTTTTATAAACCATCCAGAAGTAGGAGCCCCGCGAAGGGGGGCTCCGTCGACCAAGCGCACCCTCAACCATGCATTGAATATTTTAAGATTAGGTTAGGTGCCATTTGAGTTAGGTTAGAACTGTGACCATTAAACATGAAAATTAGGTCAAAAGAACATTAGGTCAAATGAATGTTATATAAAAAGAATATTATACATATTGAAAATTATATAAAATTAACGTTATACTAAATGTTTTATATTAAATGAAAATTATATCATATGAAACATTAGGTCATACGAAATTAGGTTATATGATTTTATAGCATATGAAAATTATATTATATGAACGTTATTTCAAGTGAAATTAGAGCATTTGTTATTATATCATACATTACACACCCGAAATGATGATGATGATCAATTATTTTGAAATAGATTTTTGACATTTTAATAATTCCTCATTTAGGTCTGACATAATTGAGTATTCAATAATATGTAACTGTTCATTTTATTTTCTAATTTAATATCATAATTATGCATGATTTTCAAATATTTTTAGTTAATTTTAATTTGTAATCATCGGCTATATTTTCACACCATATTTGTACGCCTCCTGGCATAACATAGCACTCTGTTTATCAATCATAAGATCTGTATTTCCTTACCTATGTTAACAAATAATTAATAAAAATAAATTAAAAAAAACTTACACGCGGGGGTGAACTTTTCGCGGTATACATTTTAACATATTCCCTTATCCATACCCTACACGTTAAATAAAAAATCGCTGTTTTAAATTAATGCAAAGTTTGCCTAAAATTCTGAATAAATTCCCCAGACTAAACGACGCCATAAGGCGTGAAGTGTAAATATAGATCATTGGTGAAAAGGTAACAAACAGACCGACAGAGGAGTCTGCAAGCGTTCTCCGACAGTCATTTCTCCTTTGGACTGATCAACGACAGGACGTTTCGTTTTTGAGAGATTCGTCGATAGAACGTTTCACCTATGGACGTTTCGCCGACAGAACCTTTCATATCCCCCCCCCCGGCTGCGCCGCCGCTGCGAACGGACGTGTTTACAAACGCTCCGAGTCATACATTCATAAATTAATGTTTAATTTCGCTAATAATCCTAAAAAGTGTCAGCATATGGTAACAAACAAGGTGACAAAATAAATATCGTCAAAACAAAACAATTAAGAACAATGAACTATATAAACAATAGTGAGTAAAATACTTTGAGTGAACAACAGTGAGTAATAAACTATATAAACAACAGTGAGCAAAATACTTTTAAAAAACAATGAAAACAGTGAACTATATAAACAACAGTGAGCAAAATACTTTTAAAAAGTGATCAAGAAGAAAGTGGTTGTTATGCGAACCCGTTAGTGCGAAGTTTGACCTTTAAAACTAGTAAAGGTGAACTACTTTTTGACCACATCGCACGTACTAGCAGCACATCGCTTATTTGATCTATATACTTATCGCAAGTTTAGTCTCGAGGTGCAAAGAAGCGCTGTACAAACGAGTTGTCTCGAGTTCAATCCTGGGTCGAGCTAACCATTTTTCGCATATTCTTTTGTTATTTTTTTTTTTTTTTTTTTTATTATTCCTTTTTGCTCACAAAAACTAAATAGTCATCGTTCTTGGTCAAAAATAGCGACTTCTACTATATACATTATTCTAGCTGAAAAATATTTAATCGCCTAATTTCCATTGATCTATCTACGGCTGTTTCTGTGGTTTCTGTGGCCAATTTACTGAAATCACACAGTGAAACTACGCACTTCCGCCACCATGCCGCTAAATCGCACACCCCCTGCCTCAGCGCCTACCGCGGAATCTGAGATGTTAAGCTCCGCAATACAACTTCCCACAGAAACAAACGATCTACCGTTGCAGCACTGCGAATCCGAGCCTGATCTGCATTCGTTCACGTTAAATATTACTGAACGTAAAAAAAAGAAAGCATGACGGTGATACTGATATTACGTCTCTAATTAAAGAAATGTTTACTACATTCTCAAAAGAACAAGAGATGCGCTTCCAAGAGTTAAAGTCAAGTATGGATGTTATGTCCTCTAAATATGATGATTTTCTAATAAAAATTACTTCTCTTGAAAAAGAACGGAAAGCTGACAAAATTTTGATTAAAGAGCTAGAGGAAAAACTCGAAACATTGGAACGGAGGTCTCGAGGAACCGGTATTGAAATACGTAATATACCTAAACTAAACGGTGAATCAAAAGAAACCTTAAGCAAGGAAATTATGCAATTAGGGAAGACCCTAAATGTCGAGATCGACAGTTCCAGCATAAAAGATATCTACCGATTAAAATCAAAAGACGCCTCAAATCCGGTTATTTTGGACCTCACCACGGTATTGCTCAAGGACAAAGTTATTAAGGCTGTCAAACATTTCAATAAAAATAAACCAAAGATAGAAAAGTTAAACACAACTCATTTGAGCACCAAACCAACTAAAGCCACTGTACATAGCAGAGACTCTCTCTCACAAAACTCAGAAACTCTTCTTCTTGGCAAGAAAGTTCCAGAAAAACTATGGATATCATTTCTGTTGGACGGCGAATGGGGTTGTTTATTTAAAAAATACCGAGGATTCGATACATGTTCGAATAAACACTGAGGCAGACTTAGACAAGTTAAGAAATTCCATGTGACTATATTTTTCTGAAATTAAAGTTTGTCAAATTCTCAACATAAAAATAGAGCATGTTTGGTACGCTCATATTTTATTTTTACTTAAACTTTGTCATTCTTGTCACATTTACAACGTTGTTAAAATTATGTTATTGCATGTATATCGGCTAATTGAGTCATTCATTTTTCTTGTTAAAATAATCAGATTTATTTTGTTACCAAATGTCTCTTATCTAAATACAATACAACGGAATAAAAATTGTCATATTATACTCCACAAAAATTACACAAATTGCACATTTGACATATTTCTCGATGCTGTTATTTATAATTATAATCACTTTAAATTAAATTATAGACATTCATATCAATACACACCGCTACAAATTCATTCAGATGCAAGTTTATTATACAAATTCAACTGTGAAATGTACGCACACCTAGCTACACTACCAGTCTTCTCATACACACATTCTCCACGCAAACATCACACAAAAAATCATTTCTTACAATCATCAAAATGCTGTACAACAGTCCAATATTTGCTCTTAAACCTAGAATACTATTCATGCCAAAATATTTTCCCGCCTCTACATTCAACGACATAATACAGTTATCAGAAAATATTGATCAAGTTTCTGTATCCAAATCTCAAGTTACAGATATTGATGACTGTCATAAAATACTATCGTCATTGGATGATCAACACCTGCTCATTCTTAATCAGAACATTCGTAGCATAAACTGCAACATGCCAGAGTTAGACATTTTGTTAACGAGAATGAAACTCAAATGCGACATAATTATATTGACAGAATGTTGGCTCTCAAAAGCAAATGTTATACCAAACCTATCAGGTTATTGTAGTGTGGGAACTAAACTAAACCTAAAACAAAACGATGGTGTAGTTATTTTCTTCGATGAAAACCTTAGTGTAGTTATTGAAGAGCCTACCATGCAAGATTGTAATAGTTTGATCGCTGTAATCGACAATCGTATAGCCATACTTGCCGTATACCGATCACCATCCTATAAAAACATCGATCAATTTCTTACCTCATTAGATACCACATTGCATAAACTTTCCGCCCACGAACATATCATTATAATGGGAGACATAAATATCGATATAACGCACAACAAAATCAATCAAAATGGAGAACGCTATCTGACCTTAGCAGCCACACATGGTCTCTTACCAGCTCATACGTTAATTACACGTAGCAAAAGTGAGGCCTGTTTGGATCATGTACTAATAAAAACTAATTACCCCATCACCACCCTAGTACCCCATACTACGCTAACAGACCACTACCCTGTTTTGTTGAGTGTAAGGTTAAAGAAAACACGACAATACGCTTTAACAAAGATCACAAAAGTCGACGTACTAGGTATACAACAGGACCTAAAAAACATTGATTTTAGCCCAATTTATCACTTAGCAGATCCAAATGCCTCCATTAACTTTTTCACGGAATCCCTACAACACGCAATTGCTAAAAATACTAAAGAGATTACTCTATCTAAGCGCCTCCAAATAATAAAACCCTGGATAACGCAGGGCCTGCTACGATGTATAAGAAATCGTGATAAACTACACAGAAAGTCAAAAAAAAATCCAAATAATGACATCTTAAAACTTACATACAGTCGTTACAGAAACTTCTGTAATACTATACTGAGGAAAGTAAAAAGAGCATACGAGAAAAGTCAACTTGAAGCAGCAAAAAAGGACAATAAAAAGCTGTGGAGAGCAATTAAAGATGTCACAAACACGTCTAAAAAAACTAACTCTGCCAAAGAACTGCTAACTATTTCAACTTCCCCAGAGAAAACACTTAATGAAGTGAATAGCTACTTCATTAATGTAGGACGCTCATTAGCAGAGAAAATATATCATAAAAACATGCAAATGGCACACAATAATACTCCAAACACAAGCACTGATGCAAATACACTAAATTCACTTGTAATAATGGATACAACTAACGAAGAGATAGACCGACTCATTTCTGGTTTAAAGACACATTGCGCCAGTGGATGGGATAACATTAGTAGCGCACTTTTGAAAACGCATAAGTTAATTCTGATCCCCCCTATAGTAAAAATTTTTAATGACTGCTTACTCTCTGGAGTGTTCCCTGACTCTCTAAAAAAAGCAGAGGTATGCCCTGTCCATAAAGGCGGGGACAGAAATCGTATTAATAACTACAGGCCAATATCTATCTTGCCGGCTCTATCGAAGATACTTGAAAAAATTATAAACTTGAGACTAGTGAACTACCTAGAAAATAATAATCTGTTATCAGCAAATCAATACGGATTTCGGCAAGGTAAATCAACTGAGCAAGCCGTGAATAGATTAATAAATTATATAAGCTCTGGTCTGGATAAAAGAAAAAAATGCCTTACTATTTTCTTAGACTTGGCAAAGGCCTTTGATACGATTTCTGTTTCCAACTTATTGGACAAACTGGAGAATTTAGGAATACGAGGCACGCAGCTCAAGCTTTTTAAAAGCTATCTATCTGGGCGTTCTCAATGTGTCAGAATCGAAGGTAACAAAAGTGATGACCTACCTATCACGCATGGAGTTCCGCAGGGCAGTATCCTGGGGCCTACCCTTTTTCTGGTATATATAAACCAACTCTCAAGTCTTAAACTCTCCCAAGGCGAAATAATCTCCTTCGCAGATGACACTGCCTTATGTTTTACAGCCGATTCTTGGGAAGAGGTCTTCAGTGCTGCACAGCTTGGCTATGAGACGGTTGGAAAGTGGCTGCAGAGTAACATCCTGACTTTAAACGTAGACAAGACCAAATATATCTGCTTTGGCATCAGAAATTTAAACGGAGTTAGTGAAAGGCAGAAAATTATATCACATGAATGCCAATCCACATCGATCTGCTCGTGCCACTCACTTGAACGTGTTATGACGGTCAGATATTTAGGCGTTACAATCGATAGCAGACTCGATTTCAAAGAACATATAAGACTCCTGTGCGGAAGAACACGAAAACTTATATATGTTTTTAAAAAATTGCGGCACATAGCTGATCCTCCACTGTTAAAGCAGATCTATTATGCCCTTTGTCAGTCACTTCTAACTTACTGTATCTCATCCTGGGGAGGTACCTGTAAAACTACACTTAAGCCTCTTGAGATCGCCCAACGTGCAATCCTGAAAGTATGTACTTTTAATCGTACGTACTTTCCTACCGCAACACTGTACAAATTTTGTGAGGTCTTGACAGTAAGACAACTTTACATACGTAACGTTACTCTCCTTCAACATAGTAAACAAAATTACAATCCTGCTTACCTACAAAAACGTAGAAAGGACAAAGTATGTGTTAGAAGTGATATGAGTAAAACCAAATTCAGCTCGAGATTTATTAACTTTATTGGACCTTTTATCTACAATAAGATAAACAGAGCCATTGACATTTACCCGCTTACAAAAACAAAATGTAAAAAAAAAGTCTGCGAATACTTACAAGCTCTTGATTACGAAGAAACTGAAGCCCTTCTAAATATACCACAGTGACGCATACCTTACACTGCCACACAATAGACACCCTTACATACATACACAACACACACAAACACACCCTTACTCGTCCACACACCCTCTTACATTCCACGCACATACATTATCATCACACACAAAGAGAGGACTCACACTGACACCCAACACCTAAAGATAAAAAAAAATGGTAATTCATGTTTAATATAGATTAATTTACGATTATTCTTACGTTGAATTATTTTTTTTTTTTTTTTAGATTATTAATTTATATAATTCTGAATTCCAAAATTGTTAATTATTATTATTTATTTCATTTATCATTTAAACATTGTTAATTGTTATAATTCATTTTTTATTCTATTATTGTTAGTAATAATAAGTTAATTTAATTCAATATTTTTTAATTTACTTTTTAATATATATTCTTAATTATTATTAAATGAATTGATCAGTATTTCAACTTAATTATGTTTGATGGCTAAAAATGCATTGAAATATTTGAGGGGATTGGCGCTGATAGCTGAAATACAGGCTTCTGCCTAGTTCGGCTACAGATGTTTAATTCATTTGTAATTTTAAAACACAGCCTAAGTATTTTCATGAATCAGTATGTAATTTGTTTTTGGGAAAAAAATAAATGTTATTATTAAATGTTATTATATGCGTCACTTTCGACGACAGTAATAGAGGGGATCTGGCGGTAATGATCACTGTTCTAACCTAACCTAACCCGACATTATCCTTCGCTGTAGCTGCCAACCTACTATATTTGATACCAAGGGCTGTCGTCGAAAGTGACGCATATGAAAGGTTCTGTCGGCGAAATGTCCGTAGGTGAAACGTTCTATCGACGAATCTCTCAAAGACGAAACGTCCTGTCGGTGATCAGTCCAAAGGAGAAATGACTGTCGGAGAACGCTTGTAGACTACCGACAGAGTTACTCTCGCATTTACAATATTACTATTCGTATAGATGACAAATAAAGCTGCTACCCTAACCAGTATCAAATCACATCCTATTCTTAGTCAGGCCACGACAACCCTACTCAAATATAAAATAAAAAAGAACAAATAAAATGGCCGCCATATTATCTGGTAATTTGTTTTAAAGAATGAAATTGTTAGATTAATGGTTGGCGTAAGGGGCGTTAAAAATTTAACACAACTAAAGGCTTGTAATCAGGTTTGCGTGACTAGCCCCCCTTTCCACCCCCTCCCCTATACCCCTATAGAAGGAAGTGTCGTGATGGATGACGTTACGGTTACTATGCATGTTATTTTTTTTGTTTCGTTAAGGGCTGGCACGTCGGCTTTTTGTCAGTGTTGATCCGGGTGTTGGGGGAAATTTATATTAACAGCGATATAAAATATTGTTGGTGCTAAGAGGTAAGGCATCTGTCCCACCCACGAGAAAGCGACTAGATATGTATCAACAATTTTCTCGCTCATGAAACGTACAATTGATTGTAGGTCCCGTGTAAGTAAAAGAAACATATTGGTGCCGATTCCCTTGTTTACAAACTTACCTAAATTTAAGTTCAGTGCATCTTTTTCTTTCTATTTCATTAAGAAAAGGACAGAAGATAAATTATAGTTTAGTCCTGTCAAATTAATCACCGCTTGACGTAAGTTGACGTAATTTTAGTAGGCAAGTTTTTAATCACGTCTGAACTTGTATGGAGTAGTGACAGGCGCTGATTAATTTGAGTCGCGCGGTAAACTCTGCTTGCGCAATGCAGGATTTGTATGACGGCAAGTCTTTGATGCGTCGCTCGCATGTGACGTTGTTCATGTCGCCACAGTAATATCGGCGAATGAAGATCCCAAAAAAAAACTCATCAATTTTTTTTTTCTTTTTTGCTGCCTCATGTTTAGTTATCCATACCCATCACGTCTGCGGAGTTTGGATAATTTAAGTTGACCCTAAATTGTAAATAGGTATTCTTAACACGAACAATTCCCCTTTTCTCGTAATGTTCATAAGCTAACATTAAAGCGCTGACAAGACCGAATTGAACAAAATTGGCTAATCTTAAAAAAAAATTGCCAAATCTGTATAGTTTGTGGAAAACTATATTTTATGTTAATTTTGAACATTTTTCCCGGAACTTGGATGGTAACCAAAACACGTTTAAAAAAAAAAACTCGATACAAACTAACGTTAAACTAACCTCTTACCTTGAGTTCTAATCCAAAATATCTGTATTAAATATCAACATACGTTACGTATTTAATTAATAACAAGAACGTATTATTTGAATGCAGAACTTGGTTATTTTTTATTTTCGATTACTCAACTCAATTTTGAATAAATAGATAATTGCTTCATATTTTGCAATAAATTACAAGCGTAGTGTCATCGCGCTTCTCTTTCTTTTCTATGCAATCTGACAGTGACCGCAGTTTAGGTGTGGTCAGCATCTTAAAAAGAAGAGAAACAAATTGTACTAAAACACTTATCAAAGAAAAAAAAATGTTTTTTTATTTCCTTACCAGTCAGCCCTACAGTAAATAATACTTAAGTCTGACACATCTCAGAATGTTCATATCACTAGATCTAACACGTCATAGCATAATCATGTTTGTTTTTATAATGGAAACATGGAAAGAAAACGAGTTATTAATAGATTTTATAAAAGACTCGACTGCCTCGTCCGTCTAGTGGTCACAAACGCGACAGCTGAGCATTGATTCTTAGGTTCGATTTGAAGATATTGCTGCACCGACGCGAATGATCAGAATTTAGGATCAGGCCCATTAAGCATAATTTTGTGAGTTGTGAGTCGCATAATTTAAGCTGCATTCGGTTACATACCATAACAGTTCGGTTTATGCTACACGACAACGCGTTGCAGGATTTAATTTCAAATCAAGGGACTCATTGTAGTCGTTTGACCTGTAGGATGGAAACAATTGGGTTTATGGGTATTGCCCATATACCCAATATGGGAATTGCCCGTTTATCCTGTCACCTTCAAAACTCAAAAAAAAAAAACTCAAAGCATTTATTTCAAATAAACCAATTACAGGCACTTTTGGATTGTCAAGAGGTCGGTCAGTCAGAAAGATGAAGCTAATTGCCCATTCCAAAGTGTAGTCGGTACCTATGGAGAAGAACAGGCAAGAAACTCCACGGACACTCTTTTAAATCAACATATTATGGTTACAAAATATTGTTTACATCATTATTTTGATATAAAAGGTCAAAAGAGTCCGTAATAAAAAGATCAGCAAAAAAAAAAACAAAAAAAAAATTAATTAAAATAAGCCGTGACAGCCAAGAGATGAGTCTCTACTGACGGCACCCGTTCACGAACATGACGCATGGATTAGCACCATTCAGCTCAACCATTTTGAAGGGAGTAAAATTAAAATATTCCGGGGAAAACACAGAACTACCTTCTTATGTATTTTCCCCAGATTATAAGTTTTCTCAGTACCTAGGTCAATAGGCCTGAAGGTAATTTTAATTGATGAATTCGCTAATTACATTGTAATTTCAGTCAAATGACGGATAGCGCGTAAGATATTGTGGTAGATCCCATCGGAAAGTAGTTTCTGCAGCTTTTCATTGACATACCAGCAGCATTAAAAATGTTCTTGAAGTGATGCAACGCTAGGCCCGGTTTCTGTAAGAAGATAGTAGATAACAATTATTAGAAATAGTAACCATATTACTAATGTACCTGCAGGCAAGTTGCCTGTAAGTCAGTCTGTATGGTCTGTTCCTAAAGTATCTGCTGAAAAGGTAAACAAAGCCATCAATCACCCTAATTGGGTAACACCTATCAATCGCAATCCCAAATTTAGATTAACAAAAACAAGTAAATCATTTGTTATCAACAGTATCCGCTTTTATAACAAGTTGCCAAAGTCAGTTACAGAACTTAGCGATGGAAAGTTCAAAACCCACATCAAACGTGTCCTTATCAAAAACGCATATTACAAGATTAAAGACTACGTTGAAGACAAAGAAGTTTGGCAATAATTCCTTTTGCACATGTGGCTTCCCTGGTACATCAGTAACGGCATAACTATGGAAATATCTATTAATTGCTCCCCAATTACGATGTTTATTATTATTATTTTTAGACATACTTTTTGACATTATATTTTCACTATTATATACCTACAATTTATATTTCAGACTTAATATTATTAATATTATTTTACATGGATTCTTGTGTACGTTGTGAATGTGAGAACGTTGTAGGTTTAATAGACTAGATCTTTTTTTCTTTAGACCGTTTCCTTTCTCTTTTTTTGTTAAGTACTTCTTGACAGGCCTACACTGTTCTCCCATACCTAATTTGTGTAATTTGAAAACATTGTAAAAGCCAATTATTTTTAAAAAGAGTAACCGTGGAGTTTCTTGCCGGCTCTTCTCCATAGGAAACGACCAATTGGAACCGTGCACCTAGCTTCCGACGTTTCATAAGTGCCCATGTAGGTTTATGTGAAATAAAAATATTTTGTTTTTTTTTTTTTTTTTGATTTTTTGAATCCGAATAATTTTGAAGGATAATCCATCGCTTCGTATGTTTGAAAATTTTGTCTGTAGAACAGCGAAAATGACACAATGAATGTTGTTGACCTGGCAAACTGAAACCCATTACTACTGTAAGCGTGTTACGAAATTACCCGACGGTTCAGAGGGCCAATAGACAAGCGCCAATCGTATTCAAAGCGTTTTGTATTTCTAAGACTTTTCAACGGGATTGGCATACGCTTCTCGGTAGCGTGTGTCAGTCCCATACAATTTTGACTTTTCAATCGTCGTTGTCGCTAGCATAATCCGCTTTATGGAGCCATGTTGTACTTCTGCAACACTCCATTCCAATAGACGTAAAATTATATCAAATCCCAGATAGATCGACTTAACTCGGTGTTGTACACCGGCAACACTGCCGTCCTTTACCTGAAAGCCTTTAACCCTCAAATGGTATTTTTTTTTTCTTTTTAATAGAAAGTGATAGAGTTAAATTATCTATCTTTCTGTCTCAGAAACATTTTTACAACATTAATAGTTCCAGAGATATGAAAATTTTGTAGGCCGTTAAGTAACATAATTTATGATGATTCCATCAGTTGAATGCGTCTAACCCACACTTCTTCGCTTAATGTACGTTAAAATACCTTAACTGCCCGATGTGATGATTATTTTCTGGTCTTTTACTTAACTACAAGTACACACACACACATTATCAGCCTATAATGTTCCCACTGCTGGGACACAGGCCTCCTCTCTGTGAGAGGGAGTGGGCCGAAATCCACCACGCGGGCCCAGTGCGGGTTGGTAGATGTCACATGTCTTCGAATTTTTGGCTCTAGGACATGCCGGTTTCCTCACGATGTTTTCCTTCATGTTTTTCTTCAACTACAAGTACGTTATCTGATTATTCTTGACTATAGAGACGCAAAAGGACTATAACTACTTTGAAGTTAAGCATTTATATAACAGTTTCAGTGAAAAACTTAACTTATTCGCAGTTATCCGCCCTTAACGCTATTTTAGTTAAGCATTTAATTCTGTAAATTTCTCACAATATTTTACTTGTAAATGATTCTTGTCTGTTTGATGAAAATGGTGAAAAAATAAATAAATGATCCTAAGCTACAAAGCAGCTAAGCCACATTACTTAGCTGTCTTTTTTTTTTTTTTTTGAGGGTGGGAAATCATCAAATAACTTCTCCCGCTCTGGGCGGAGCGGGAGGGTGTGTCAGACTCTTACTGACTAAAACCCACCCGTATTCCTTCCTGTTGCCTGTGTTGCGGGGGCCTCGGTGACCCATAAGTACCTTCCCGCGACCCCGGCAGGCATCGGCCCTAGTGGACCCCTACTTTGTGCTGACGACATCTCTTTGAGGCGCGCGTGGAATACGACGCGCCGTCGACCCGGGCCTGGTCCTTACCGGACGGTGAGCTACCCATTGCTCACCGTCCGCAAGCCCGCGCCTACGGTGGCTGGAAATCCGCCCGAGATTCCCGACGCCCAGGGCGTCTCCTGCGGCGGCTAGGGGCGAGAGGGCGCGAAACGTGCCTTTTCCTCAACCGTCCCGCCTCCTCCTTCGCGAGCATTACTGCTGCAGAAGGAGGTGACGGCTGCCCATGCCCTCTCGCTCCGTACCATGGCCTGAACCAGGGCCGGACGCGAGAGGTCTCTGCCGCCGATCGCCTCCACGAGGACACGGCGGTGCTCTGCCCAAGCCAGGCAGACCTCCACCGTATGCTCCACCGTGTCCTCCGGGCGATCCACACAGTGGTGACACCCGGACGTTTCCTCCCGCCTTATCCGACACAGGAACCTCCCGAAGCTGCCGTGTCCGGTGAGGACCTGCGTCAGGCGGAAGGTGAGGACGCCGTGGCGCCTCTCCAGCAGTGGCTGGAGGAGTGCCTCAAAGAGGGGACTTATCGCCGCAATCGTGGCGTGCCCAGCACTGGGTTGCGACAACCGTACTTTCCATGACGCCATGAGATCCCGCCGGAGCTCCGTCCGCTGTGCCGCGATTTCTCGCGGCAGCGGACTTACGCCCCGGCGTTTCGCCTCCTCGCGCCACTCCTATACGTGCGCGAGGGCTTTTGCCTCCAGTTCCCATGGCGGCAATCCGGCAAGGAAGCTCGCTGCCTCACAGGAGACCGTGCGGTATCCCCGGACCATCCGGATGGCCATGACCCTTTGGGTCGCGCTCAACCGGCGGGCTGGCCGCAGCGCCAGAGAGCGCGCCCATACAGGAGCCCCGTAGAGGGCCATGTACCGCACGACCCCCGCGTAGAGCCTCCGGCAGGAGGTGTTTGGACCCCCTAGATTGGGCAGGAGCCGCTTCAATGCAGCGCCCGCCCGCTCCAGTTTGGGAGCCAAACGTCGGAAATGCTCCACGAAGTTCCACCGGCTGTCGAGGACGAGTCCCAGGTACTTCATCGTCGAGAGAAACATGTCTGAGGTGTGTTTCACGAGATCGAGCTTTGATCTTCAGTATAAGAATAATTTTACTGAAGATTACATAACTTTGAAGTTTTTAAACGACAAGATTCTAAAGAATCCTCAACTGTCAATTCAATTTCGTGCGTATCCTAAAGGGATTTAAAATAAACGAAAATTAAATATAATTAAAACATTATCACCGATAATACCCAATCATAAAATGTGTTTCTGGCAAAATTTACCAATTATTCGTGATGATGAACATCATCAAAATACCAGTCACAAAAGAGTCACTAAATAATAAGTGTTTTAGTACAGACTAAAACACTTATTACGAAGTGATCTAAGTAATTATCTGCCTTTTATACCTCACGTGTTCAATTTAGATACACGGGCGAAGCCACGGACTAAAGCTATTTTATAATATTAGTAGGATTGATTTACATTTAATTTGTACACTTGAAAAGCTTTTAGAATTGTTTATGTTTTTATGTTTTATTATTTTTTCACAGTGGAATTTTATTACATTATTACTTTTTTTTTTGTGATATTATTAGGTTGGGGAAAAGGTTTCTTCGCATTTTTTATGAAAATTCAAACCATTTTTTAATATAGTTTATTTACATTTAACTAAAGTATGTAGGTGCCATTTTGTTCGATAACTTTTTGCCATCTTGTAGGACTTCTGATCAAAATACCGCGACAAGTGGTTTTGGCAATACTCTCGTGATGTTAACCTGACACTGCCTAAAGAATTCTGAAGATACCGAAACATGTGGAAATCTGAAGGTGCAAGGTCTAAAGGACTATACGGTGGATGCATTAACACCTCCCAGCCAAACTCTCTTAATTTTTGCTGAGTGGCTAAAGATGTGTGAGGGCTAGCGTTATCATGATGAAAAACCACACCCCTTCTGTTGATTAATTCCGGCCGCTTTCTCTCAACTTCTTGCTTTAATCTCATCAGTTGTTCGCAGTAGAGTTCAGAATCGATGGTCCTGCCTGGTGGTAACATCTCATAATCTATAATGCCCTTCCAATCCCACCACACACATGGCATCACCTTGTTGCGAGTTAACCCGGGTTTCGCCACAGTCTGTGAAGCATGACCGGCCTTTGACCACGACCTTTTTCGCACGTTCTCGTCGTACGTGATCCACTTTTCATCACCAGTTATCAGCTTCTTCAAAAATGGTTCGGTAATAAAGAATCACAAATGAGTACACGGTCCATTGGGTTTCTTTCAGTGAGCTCGTGAGGTACCCAAATATCGAGCTTTTTTGTGTACCCAGTTTTTTTCAAATGCGTCAAAACTGTTTTGTGGTCAATTCCCAGTTCTTCAGCTACGTCGTAACTACTGATATGCCGATCTTGCTCCACTTTTTCAAAAATGGCATCCATTTTATCCGTAATAGGGCGACCAGAGCGACGTGCATCTTTGACATCAAAATTGCCGGATTGAAAACGCTTAAACCAAATTTGTGCTACACTCACAGACACAGCACTAGGTCCATAAACGTCGCAAATTTTTTTCGCGGCTTGCGTTGCATTTTTACCTTTTTTAAAAATAGTAAAATTTTAAAATGTATCGAATTTCTTCATTAGATTCACTCATCTTGACGGTACGAAAAACAAATGAAAATCACACATTTTCCTAATTTGAATTTAGAATTATGTTCTTTAAAATTTAAACTTTCAATGATACTAAAATCAGTCAGATACAAATAGTATACCCAAAGAGATTTTATTACAAGTTCATACATACTATAATGCGAAAAGACTTTTTCCACAACCGATCTCGGTATTGGTCACTGTATTTTATTTTCAGTAAAAACTACAGTGACACAATTTCGTTCTACTGTACATTACATCGATCTAGATTAGTGATCGATGTACATTAAAATAAATTAAGACTGAAGTTGCCTCCACACACGGCGTGTGTCGCGATTATTATGTGATTTACAATTAATGGAATGAAGAACATAAATTAAGTGTATTTTCCATGCCAAAGTAGTGATCTCATGATCTGTAAGATCGTAATTAGTTATTCGTTGATTATTGCCTATTAAAATTATATTTAGGTTACCTTTGATTTACCTACATTTTTAATTTTAAAATATACTTTTGATTTTTAAAAGAGCATGTCTTTAATTTCTCACATATTCCCATAAGAATGCTAAACTATAAAGAAGTTAACCACAAGCGAAATGTTTTTAGCCACCTTTTAGTTAAGGAAAGCAGTTAATATTTTACAAAAGTTGCATATCACATTGGCAATAATTAGCTTAAAAGCATCTAAAGTCTCGTAGCCGCTCATTAGGAAAGATATTAAAATTTAAATGTAAGCGAATGTCATGGCTATAAAGCAGTTATGTCACTTAACAACTTTTTAGTTAAGTATTTCTGATCAAAATTTAACAAACATTACGAAGGTTAAAATTTCAAATAAATTACTTCTCAAAAAGCCGTTACGGTATGGTTAACGGCCTTTTAGTACAGTAATTAGATGCGATATCTAGGTTACATGCTTAACAAAATAAGAAAAATGAATTTTAAAACTAATTAATATGAGTTTCTGGACATAAAAGATTCTTAAGGATAAATAGAAAGAAATATCAATTGATGTGTCCAACAACCATTAACCAAAGTTTTTAAGATATAACTATTCCCGCTTTTTTTGCCATTTTCTCGGAAACAACTTTTTGGGCTTAACGGCCTTCTAGTTTTAACTAGAAGGCAGTAGAAAGTTTGTTCCTAAAGGACGGCAGAACAAACCATTCTACCGCTTTAGTAACAAATCGGCTAACTAGATGGCGACACTTTTATTAAATTGGCATTAATGTGATGAACGTGTATTAACCGGTTTCTCTCTCTTTGAATTTTTTACGAAAAGTGATTTATTGGTGAAATACTGATATTTGGCTATCGAAATTGATGTGAGTAAAAGGTAAGTTGATGTATTTCAATAATCAAAAATATTTTTTTTGCAGATTCAAGTATTTCTTGGATTTTTTTTTAGTTTTCTTTTGTTGCATGAATGCCACATTGCGCGTTTGTGGTCGATTTTTTGCCGTTTATTTGAATTTTGCATATTTCGTTTTTAGGATCAAAATGATTCGTAAATTACGTACTTTGACTACTCAAGACCTGGAAAATATACAAGGAGAATGGAATGACAGTGACGATGATGATGTCGCCGATCCAACATATCACTTCTAGCCGAATGACCACGAAAGTTCTGATGAAGACCTAGAGGAGCCTCCTGACTTAGAAAATGAAGTTTAGGCTGCCACCACTCTAGAAACTACATCTATAAATACTCAGTTCAATAGTACTGCAACGGATCCAAGTCCAGACATCATTTCTCCTAGTACTAGTTCTACAGTGGCTCCTAGTACTAGTTCTACAGTTGCTCCAAGTACATCTGATCGTATACCTAGGACACACATCGTATGGAAAACGAAAAGCTTGAACCTAAATGATGCCCAACTACGTTTTCATGGATCTGACACGTTACCTCCAGAAATACTTCGATTGGACACTCCATTTGAGGTAGTTTCATATTTGTTTACTGAAGATATTATCAACCTTATAAGAGACCAGACTAATTTATACTCTGTCCAGAATGATGCTAATAAACCTGTAAATGTAACTGGCCAAGAAATACGCAAATTTATTGGTATTGTATATTACATGTCAATAGTTCATATGCCAAATGTAAAAATGTATTGGTCTGAAAATATTGCCTTTGCGCCGATACAAGAGATAATGCCGTCAAGACGATTCGAATTACTTAGGCAAATGTTACACTTCAATGATAATAGTAAAATATTGCCATATGACCACGTTGATTCTGATCGATTATATAAAATCCGGCCACTGATAGAAGCACTCAACCGCAACTTTAAAAAAGTTCCATATGAAGCGCATTTATCGGTAGATGAACAATTGTGTTCAACAAAGGCTCGAAGTGTGCTGAAACAATATTTACCTGACAAACCCCATAAATGGGGATTCAAACTTTTTGTTATATGTGGTGTATCTGGATATGGATATAAATTTGAAGTTTATAGTGGACAGGAAAACAAATGCGCAGCAGACGAGCCCCAGTTAGGGGCATCATCTAATGTGGTAGTTCGCCTTGCCCGCGATGACAACGACGCGATGAAAAAGTCGGTAGTTCTGATTGGTAGCAATCAGAACTACCGACTGTTTTTCGATAATTATTACACCTCGATGCCGCTTATCGAATACTTGCCCAGTCGCGGCATTCTAGCTTTAGGAACAATAAGAAAAAACCGAATTCCCAATTGCAAGCTGACAGATTAAAAAGTTTTTAAAAAGGAACCACGTGGTACGTCGATAGAACAGGTCGGTAACAGCAGTAGCGTTGATGTGGCTGTAGTGGCATGGAGAGATAACAAAATTGTCACTCTAGCATCCAATTTCGCAGGAAAACACCCAACATCGGTAGTAAGACGGTGGGATAAGTCTGGAAATAAATACATTCCTGTTGAACGTTCTTTTGTCGTAGCAGAATATAACCGACATATGGGTGGTGTTGATCTATTAGATTGTGTGACCACTATTAGATCAAACTCCGTAGTAAACGTTGGTATTTACGAATTTTTCATCTTTTCTTAGACATGGCTATGTGTAATTCATGGCTTTTATACCGAAGAATAAATGCTGCAAATGGTGGTACCAGTAAAACTCTCAACTCTGCCGAATTTAGAGTAGCTATAGCAGAGGCAATTAACCGTACAAAGCGCGTGATATTGAATGTCTCATTCAAGATAAAAAGAAGACAGGTCCAGCTCAACATGTTCCTCCGAAAGATGTGAGGTTAGACCAATACGGGCACTGGCCAGTTTGGGTAGATAAAAAAATGAGATGCAAATTTCCAGGCTGCACAGGGTGTACGCAAACAGTTTGCGAAAAATGTGGGGTTAGCTTATGCTACAATAAACAAAACAACTGTTTTAAAAAATTTCATCTCTCATAACTTTCTTTTACATTTTTAAGCATAATGAAGCAATGTTGCATTCCTGCAACACGTAGTTTTTTTTAAATAATAAATATTTTTTTTTGTAATAAGATTTTTTAAATTATTTTTCCCAATAATAAATCCCCATTTGCTACCTATTTTCTGTACAATAAATAAAAAAAATTACCTTGCGCCATAAAGGGTTCAATTCTAACGCGATCACTTACTAAACGGAATTAGTAACACATTTATCTGTATCACTTTTGTCCAACAATTATTGTTTCAACAACAATAATTGTTGGTTTGTTTACATTATTGCCGACTGCCTCATTGGTCTAGTGGTCGCAAGCGCTATTGTTGAGCATGAGGTCCTGGGTTCGATTCCCGGCTCGGGCAGTGTTATTGGGTTTTTCTATCTGGAATTTCTCAGTAGCAGCCCGGAGTCTGGATTTGTGCCCGGTTAGTGGCAATAGGCTCGCCTCCTGTTACATGGGACTTAAACATAACTGGCGAAATATGGTTGTACTACAGGTACATCTCTGCCCAACCCTTCGGAGAAACAAGGCGTAATGTTATGTTATGTTATGTTGTTTACATTATTGTTATCGAATCGCCAAAAATTGAGGTTATAAAAATCTGTCTTAAAATTAGGATTTTGGGTTTTAAGTATTCAAATAATTCAATGAAATCACTCAACTTGTAAGTGGCACTACAGAGTGGCATCCACATAACTATGCGTTTGTCTTCTGATCCATTGTTTATATTTTCATCTGATTATTTTGGCACTAACTATAGTACAACGTCTGTATTTAAGCATTCTAAACCCAAAATATCATTTTAAAACACAACAACAATAATTAAAGCACCATTTCAGAAGCGCAAATTATTTGCGAACAATTTAACCGGACCGGTGAGGTCGACGAAGCGGTCGCTAATGGCCACCGGAAGTTCGGATCAAATGAGCCGGACACAATGCCGGACGGTGTGTACAAGATGGCTGTAATTACACCTGGGTGTTTACGTGTACCTATGTAGGTAAACTTGGGTGTTTAAGTGGAAGACGTGTAAATTAGATTTAGCTTCCGTTAGTATGGTACATAATGTTTCTTAAGAGTTTGTTAGAGAACATGTTGTTGGGGTATTTCAGTAATCCTCTTAAACTAATATTAAAAAGGCATGTATTTAAACGAACCTCTAATAATTTCCATTTTGCGATCCTAAAAGTATTATTGAACACTTTAATATATAATGATTGCGCTTCTTTTTGTGAACGTCAAAAAAATCCAAAATGAGCATAATTTTAATTAGGTACTTAACTGGGTTGTGGGGGTCAGATAGGCAGTTCCTCCATGTAAAATTCTGGTATCCAGCTGCATGGTAAGACGTTGGGATCTAAGCAAGTTGGGAAAAGACTAGGCAGACGATGACGTAAACATGGGATTTCAGACTAAAAAAACTTGAGTTCTGTATTTGGATAATTTTATCGGATTGCACTTTTACGACTATCATACACCTCGATAGCTCGATACCTTATCAATGAGTTATCAGAGTTAGTCTTATCAAACAGTACTGCTTCAGTCCATCCGTTGTATCTACCGGCTCAATATATACAAATAACTGACATAAGGATATCGTGTTTTGGTTTATTTTTTCATTTCAATTTAATTGCAATAGAATTTTGTATAATACTGAAGGCGTATTCATTTTTTAAGTGGTTAAGTACCTACTTTTCGTGCATTATCAATGGAAAACATGGATGAAAGTTCGCCGGACATAAAGGGTTTTAATTTGAATCCTGCAAATACGAGGTATTTATGTTTATTTTATTAGCAGTCTTGCAAAATGTAAAGAACAACATAATCCAATCTTTATTTACCTAATCCACTCCGACTGCAAAATGCGTTTGATAGACGATATTCCTTCTGTATCATCTTTTACTAGTCGGTTCTAATGATTTTCTTTTCTCTGTGCATCATCGTTAACATCTGCGGAGAAATTGCGTGACAGAAAGCTTTCCATTAAGACAGTTCCAACAACATTCATTGTGTTATTCTAGCTGCTGAGCAGACGAATATTTCAAACATATAAATCAATGGACTAGCAATTTCCTTCATAATTAAGACAAGTGGCTTTTGTACTCGTTTTATAGGTACTTTTTCGATCGCGATAACGTAGGTAAACTGCAATTTGTACTGAAACTGAATGAGCGCCGTCTGGTGACATTTTATGGGAAACACCACTATTCCATACTAATTGACGTAAGTGAACGTTAACGGTAAGTATAAAAACTCGCACTGAGCCCTCAGTATATGACCAACGGGGATAAGGAGGTTACTCCTCGATCAGTGGACAGATTTATTCAAAAACCTACTCTACCACCTACCTACTTACGTTACATTTTCAGTAATCCCCTCCTCATTCCTGACGAAGGACTGAAGTTTGATAAAGACGCGTTGTACTATGACATGAGCGGCGAGAAGTACCTCATCATACTGAACCAGCACACGTTTAAGAAGACCATATTCTTCAAGTTTGTATTCCATTTTTCTTCTTTAATAATCAGAGGGGCACGTGGCTAAGTAACAGGTACGAGGTCGGTCCGTGGATGGTTGACTATCCATTTCAAACCGAGACTCCTCCACGTCACAAAAACAATTTTTGTCGGTGGTCCCAGCTGCCATTCGTAGATTTTTGGCGGTTCTTACGGGGAGTCGGAAACCTGAAACTCTGACAACCAGTCTTGCGAAGAGGTATGATATTATGCTGCAACTTGGTTGCGGAGTTCAGATAGGCATTCGCTCCACGTCAATACTGGTATTCAACTGCATCCAGTTAGACTAAAAGCTGACCCCAACATCTTCGGAAAAGGGCTAGGCAGACGAATGTCTCGTAACACATGAGATATTTCAACTTTGTCTCTAGTATGGCAACACCAGAGGCAACGCAGATCAGGTCATGATTATGTTAATCATATTACTGAACGTGAAATCATGGGTTCGATCCTAGGGGCGACCAGTGTTTTTGGGTTTTACCATTTGTAAATGCATTGCAAGCTGGATTTTTGCCACTAGGCAAAAATACCAAGTGAAAAAGCGTTAAAAAAAAAATATACAGCATATAGTTGTACTATCATTTTTTTTTACGGTTTTAACGGTTTTTCACTATTTGCAGCCTTTCCCTGCCTCTCTTTCTTCTTTCTTTTTCTTTCTATTATAATTTCACGCGAATTAATTATAAAGTTTAATTATTTAATTATAAAGTCACAATTTTCCAGGCATCCAATTTCCACCTAGCTTAAAACAATAGGCCTTGTTGCATGAATGATTACGTCTACGTCTCTCCTTAAATATCATTTTCTTTGATCTTGTTTCATGATTATTATTGTATATATATTTATATAGATTGCAGAGTGGTGTACCACTCTAAAAAAACTGTGAAAAATACACACAGTTTTTACAGTTTTTTCGAGTATTTTTTCTCCCTTTAATCCACCCAACGATTGTCTTTAAAATATATATTTCAGCCATTGTGCCGCCGTAGGTGTGTAAAATTTCTACATTTAGTATCTGTAACTTGGTGTACATAATAAAGAGTTACTAAAGGAATCAAAATCTATCTAATGATTATTACAGGAATCAACAGCCGTCCACAAGAAACGGTACCGACAATGATGTAAAGAGCCTAAAGAAGGTGTTCGGAAACCTCGGCTTTAAAGATGACAATATTATCGTGTTCAGAAACCTGGAATACGAGGGGATTATCAAAAATCTTACTGCAAGTAAGTTGACTATTGCTTTTATTATGGCTCAGACTCAAGGCATTTATTTTATTTAAACCATTTACAGGCACTTTTCCGTTGTCAAGGAGTCAGTCAGCCAGAAAGGTGGAGCTAGTTGCCCCTTCCAAAGCGTAGTAGGTTCCTATGGAGAAGAACGTGTAAAAAACTATGGCTCTAACATAAATGACGATCCAAAAATTAAAACGAGTCGAAGACCAAACAAAGAACATGTATGGAGTTTCTTTTCAAAGCAATAATATTCATCTCTCTTATGTAACTAACGATATTCACTAGCGTGCGTAATAACTTTTTAGGCTTAAAGGCTAAAGCTAAGGTTTCCTAGATGAGCGGTGGCCGCCACATGACCGTCGTGGCAGTGAAAAAAAATATAAATATAAAAATCTTTTTAAAAACAAGCTTTTAACTAACTAAAAAGTACTAAAAAAACTTACAAAAACAAAATTTTCAATATTTTCTTAAAAGCTTGAGGCTTTATCTTTAAATTTACACTTACCTTCTTACGAAGGACGTCTACGTCTCGAACTTTTAAGAACATGTTAAACTTCTTGGTTTCGTATGTTTTGATTAATACTTTTTAGTTCATTAAAAGCTTGTTTTTAAAAAGATTTTTCTTACTTATATTTTATTTTGTATTTTTAGCATTATAATTTGTTTAAATATCTATTCTATCAACTCCACTTGTAAGGTAGTTGATTCCTCTCAGCAAACCCTTTCATTTGATACCCATATCACGTGTGCTTAAAAAATAACTAGTCCGCCATCTTGAGCCGTCCACCATATTAGATTTAGAAGATGTCACTTAGCTAAGCATGCATTGTCATCCAAACTAAACCTGTATGCAAAATGTCATCACAATCGGTTGAGGATAACTGCTTTAAAATTCAGATGCAAGATTTGACCCGAACATACATAACTCACATACAAACATGATGAAATGATGACAGCGAGGTTTGACATTACGGTGTCAAATACAAAAAAAATATGTCAAATATAAAAAAACACACAGTGTGAGTGACAGTGATGTAAAAGAATTGACTACCTACCTACTCAGTGTGTTCAGCCAGCTAAGCGCTAATGTATAAAAGCGTTGTATGCAGAGCGCCAATAATTTATAATAATATACCTAACTGTGTTAAGAAATTAAATACAGACCAGTTACAGAAAACATTTAAAAATATACTGACAGAAAAAGCCTATTATAATGTTAATGAATTATTAAATGATAAATCGCTCTGAAGATACAGACTAATCTATTCTATTTGTTTTGAATTGCATAACTATTGACCTAATTTATTAATATGCTATTAATGTTAATTGTTGATTTATTTATGTTATTATTCTTTGTAATATTTTTTATTTTGAAATCTTGTTGTCTTTCGACCTAATTTGTACATCAGCCATGGTCAAACATGATAAGCCAAATTAGTATTTGGCTCAACATGTTTGACCATGGCGCCGATTCCCTTGTTCACAAACTAAATTAAATTTAAGTTCAGTGCATCTTTTTCTTTCTATTTCATTAAGAAAAGGACAGAAGATAAATTTTAGTTCAGTCCTGTCAAATTAATCAGCGCTTGACGTAAATTGACGTAATTTTAGTAGGCAAGTTTTTAATCACGACTAAACTTGTATGGAGTATTGACAGGCGCTGATTAATTTGACAAGACTAAACTAAAATTTATCTTCTGTCCTTTTCTTAATGAAATAGAAAGAAAAAGATGTACTGAAATTTAGTTTAGTTTGTGAACAAGGGAATCGGCACCCATGGCTGCTTATTATAGGTGTTAAAAGGACTACCTTCAAACATGTTCATCACACCATGTATATTATCTACACATGTTTTTGCAAATAAATGAATCTGCATCTGAATCTCAGCGCACTAGCAACGTTGTTCAAAAGTAGTTACACGTTAGTTGCCTGTATACCAAATAGGTTGCTCCACTGTACTTACATGCAACACGTCTATTATATTAATATTCCCATGTCTCTGAATTTAACTCGGAGAGGATTCGATAAATTATATTTATTTCTGTAAAAGCGTTTAAAAAACACCTTTACACGTCAAAATTAAATAATGTTTTTAAAACTAGATGAGTTCGGTGTTTCCTAACCGACTACTCTAAAAAGAAAGATTGAAACAAACTCAGAGGCCACAGTCTCTTTTAAAGTCCAGACATAATCTTGATCAGCCCCTCATATGTGAGGGCCATGTAGGTTATATGTCTCAGACCATCTGAGTCAGATGGTCTTTTGAGGAAAGAACCAAACTATTTTGAGTGGACCTGTCCAGTCAGGCATGCATTTGTCAGTAATCGTGTAGCTCAACTCAGAACTCAACGACTCGGCAAAGAATACCAAAGAAAGGAGTCAAAGTGTCTGATTACCATTAAAACTATCTAAGAAAAAAAATTACATTCAAAATAATTAAAATAATACTTACAATATACTACTATAAACTACTCAGGGGCGTGCCGTCCATAGAGGCAATTAGGCCTAGCCTACCCTACCAACAACGCCAAATGCATTTATTTTAACTATGTAATACAATAATACATAATATAAAAAAAAAGTTAAACTCCTGTTAAAACTCTTATAGCAACTTGTCGCAGACGCCACGTGACTCACAGTTCGACGGAGCTTGGTACGGTAGGTATGTGCAGGCAAGCACTCGGCTAGCCTACATACCGTTCATAAATTTACGCACACTCGTATGTACGTATATTTTCGTGTGTATGAACGGCACACAATAGTGACATGGTTTAAATTAGGGGCGTAACTCCTGCGGCAGGAGCTCGATACCCATTGGCTGTGTGTAAAGTCAAGATTTAATGAATGAAAAGTATTGAAGACCAGGGTTCCCAATTTTTGGACAATTCCCCGAATTGAGGGGGAGTTTCCTTCATGACTACTAGAGACAATTAAAAAAACAGGGTGGTTTTGTCGAATTTATACCTTCCAAAAAAATATAAATTGTAAGGAATAGCAAAAGCCCTATAAAAATAATTAAAAACTTCATAATTTTTTATTTTTCTTCTCATATTTGGGAAATTTCGCTTAGTTTTTGGGGAGTTAGGGAAATAAGTTTCGGCAACCCTGGACTGTGTTATCCGGCAAAATATGGTAGTCCCTTTTGTGGAAGAAAGAACACGGTATGACAGTGATACAATTTCAATTGGTAGTGTTTTTTTATCGACCAGCCATCTTGTTTCATGTGACACGCAAATTATATCCGAACTTGAATGTTTGCTTTTTTATATCTTATTAAGTTATAAGAAATTCGTTTTGAAACGTAAAGTAGTGTAAATATTATTTGTTGTGTTATTATTTGTTTATTTACCTAAGAATGGTGTTCTGTTGTGAAGTTTGCGCCGATAATGTGTTGGTTAGGTTAGGTTAGTCGCACTTGTCGTTTATTGATAAGATTCAAGTTGTGTCTAAAGGTAGATGTGTGCCCGAATTACGAGAATTAATCCAAAAATATGATAATTCATGACTTCGGATATCTTGCAAGTGACGTGTTCTGTAATTATCACCCACCCACTAGGTTATGATTTTTGAGGTGGCCGAATCTTTCTTCTATTTGCATCGTCAGAAAATCGTGTTTTGAACCTTGAATAATGTGGTGAGTTCTTGTATTTAACTTTTATTTTTACAGGATTACTTTCAATGTTTGTTTTTTTCAAATATTATAATTCAATAGTGACTACTTTTAGGGTCATCATATGTAGAGCTGCGACGCTGTGATGTTGCGCGAATTAGCTTTTTTTGTGTCAGTATGCGTGGCCTACCCTCTGTGGAGAACCACTGCACGCCACTGAAACGACTACTAATATATATTACTTATAATATAGTACCTACTTTACAAACTAAGTACTCATGTCATTGTGTATAGAATAATCATCAAATTGTACTCGGACTTTTATAAAAATGGTTTAAAAAAGAATTAGTTCTCAAAAAAATACCAACATACAGTGTGTAAAATTAGAGCAGCTCAATCCCAAAGCCTATTTGTCCTCAAGATAAATTAGATTTGAGACATTCCACGAAACAGTAAAAATGACCTAATTATTACATAGGTACTCGTACTAGCGACCCGGCCCTGTTTCGCACGGTTTTTACGACATGACTAAGCATAGTATTATTATCTAAGTTTAATGTTAAAGTAATATGTACAAATACCTGCCGGAGTAAATTCTCTAAGTAATAGTGAAAACCACATCAGAAACCGTTGCGTAGTTTACAAGAACAACGAAGTCACCGACAGTCACAAAAACCAAATAAAAAATGTAATATATTTTGTACAGATATAGATTTTTTGGTAAAAATCTAGTATCGTTTGGCAGGAGAAGGGGGGTAGGAGTGGGGGAGGAGGTTGGGGGGTGGTGCACCTTGCCCCCTGGCACCACTCCCATGAAAAGGTAACGCACCGTTCTTGAGAAAAACAAATTATTGTAACCTAACCTCAAAACTCTTAGTCGCTTAAAAAGCCGTAGTATGAGCCCAGCTTCGCGGGGGAGATTGGGGGAGGGGTGCTCCCTGCCCCCTGGCACCACTCCCATGAAAAGGTAACGCACCGTTCTTGAGAAAAACAAATTATTGTAACCTAACCTCAAAAAGTCGATTAAAAGGCGTAGTATGAGGCCCGCTTTGCGGGCCTCTAGGGTTTAAAAAAAAATAACCTCGAAGGGGATAGCGGGGTCTGAGTTCGCTCGCTCCGCTCGCTCACTAGACCCCGCCATCCCCTTCGAACCTAACCTGTCCGAGTCGGGGTGCCCCAAGTCCCGAGCTCGCTTCGCTCGCTCTTGCATCCTAAGTTCTCCTAGTAACAGTAGTAACATTGCCTTTTGTACACATATACGATCAGTGGAAGTACAAACACAGGGAAAAAATTCACGCAACTCGAGGAGAAACGGAACGATCGAAAACAATTGACAGTGACACATGACGCAAATGGCATACCTGTTTTATGGTTTACGTTCCGTGTTATCGAATTTGCCCGACATTTTATACCATGGACTGACTACAAATACTGATACTGGATACTGGATACTGACTACAGATGCTGGGGCAGATTTGGTTGTCAATCGCCCATTTTAAACGTTTCGTTTTTCGCTTCTTATCGGATTTGAGGTTAGAAACATTTTTTAATAATTTATCGAAAAATATACATTACCTTTTAATAAGAGTGGTAACGTTATAATCGGGGACCCAAACCCTACCAACTTTAGCCCCTTTTACCCCCCAACTCCTGCCAAACGATACTAGATCCAACCCGATTTTTTCCGATTCCAGTCGCAACTAAAGACCACTCGACGACCTCATGCATCTGTGTCACGATCCTCACGCATGGAGACAAAGGAGGCGAGGTCCATGCAGCAGACAGACCATACCTACTGACTGATGTCATCGCCATCTTTGAGAAGCAAAGAAGTCTTGTCAACAAGCCGAAACTGTTCTTCGTTCAGGTAGATTTGACAAAGAATGTACTAATGACATATTGTAAAAAGGTTAAGTTACAGTTGCATAGTTCGATCGATTAAAGTTAAGTAAGCTTTCCACGGTCAATCCAATTAGAGATACATAGATGACCATCCATTTCGTACGGGAACCCCTCCGTGCCTTGCAATGCAGACTAAGCAGTTCGTCCCGGCTGTCATTCGTAGATTTTGACAGTCGGGACGGGTAGTCAGAAGCCCGATAGTTTTCATAACAATTGCTTCAAAACGTTGGAGGAAGACATCGTGAGGAAACCGGCATGTCCTAGAACCAAAAACTCAATCCTTAACCACCAACCCGCGCTAGTAGGTTACGGGCAGTCCGACCAGCTCTCCCTTTCACACAAACGAGACCTTTTTTTTGGCTTGGTAATCATCAAATAACTTCTCCCGCTCTGGGCGGAGCGGGAGGGTGTGTCAGACTCTTACTGACTAAAACCCACCCGTATTCCTTCCGTTACCTGTGTTGCCAGGGGCCTCGGTAACCCTTTTGTACCTTCCCGCGACCCCGGCAGTCATCGGCCCTAGTGGGCCCTTACACTTGTGCTGATGACATCTCTTTGAGGCGCGCGTGAAAAACAACGCGCCGTCGAACCGGGCCTGGTCCTTACCGGACGGTGAGCTACCCATTGCTCACCGTCCGCAAGCCCGCCGATCTATTTTGTAAAAATCTCACCGTAAGAACTCAGGTGCAGTGAGGTTTAAGTGACCTGTCAATAGTGTCAATCCCTAGCACAAGCTAAATAGACTACCTGCCTTACATCTTAAAATATACCCTCAAATCTGAAGCAACTTCAGCCCAAATATTCGTATCGCTCACGATTTTCTATACCTATTTTCAAAATTCTAAAATTAAAAACACGTCACCACAGGCTTGCAGAGGCGGTAATATGGATGCTGGCAACATTGTGCACTTAGACAGTCACAGTGACAGTGTTCTCACTGTACCTACACATGCTGACTTCCTTGTACTGTGTTCTACAGTTGAAGGTAATAAACAAGTGTTCTAAACGTATGTAGGTTCAATTTTTAATATAAAAAACGAGCGAGCCTTACAGTAGTCGCATTATATGATGTGTAATATCTGACATTTCACCTTGTTAAAAAGCAACTAAGCAGCGACAGAAATTAACCTCAAAATTTAAAAAAGCTTTTTACTGAAATATTTGTTCGAATAATTATTAATTACTAGTGGGCGACCACTAGTACCTAATGAATATAGCTTTTTTTTCGAAATTCGACCTCCTCTACTTATTATATAGTACTTTCTAATTCCATGAGTACACTAATTCCATGCTATTATAAAGTTCTTACTTATTCCATGCTGTCACTTCCTTTTACACACTTTTTTTTTGGATGGGGAATCATCAAATAACTTCTCCCGCTCTGGGCGGAGCGGGAGGGTGTGTCAGACTCTTACTGACTAAAACCCACCCGTATTCCTTCCGTTGCCTGTGTTGCCAGGGGCCTCGGTAACCCTGTTGGACTTTCACGCAACCTCGGCAGGTCCTGTTATACACTTACGTCTCTTTTGACGGAAACATATTACACATAAAAAAATTACATGCATATTCACTATTCAAACCCAGTTTAAGTTACTTCTAATGGAAGAATAATTGCCTCTTTGGTCTAGTTAGAAGTCTAGTGGTCGTTCTAAGAAGATTTCTTACATCATTAACATATTACCACATTCCGCAGACCACCTATCCTACCGAGACATGCATGGATCCTGGATGATCCAAGCTCTCTGCCACATCATCCAAAACCATCACGACGACCTGGATCTCTTGCATTTGATCACCCTGATGAACCGCTTGGTGGCATACGAAAAGAGCACCTACACTCCTTCTAATAAGGCGATGGACAATAAGAAACAAATGCCGGAGACAAGGTTCACGTTAACGAAGCTGCTGAAATTTTGAGCCAGTTCCGAAGTCTACGTGATGATGTCCGTTTTGTTAATAGAATTAAAGTTTTTGGTCAGTTTTCTGTTTCATAAATCAGTTTTAGATATAATCTTGCTAATAAGAATTATATAATTGAATACGGGAACTCCATAGCTACCGTCAGTGATTTTGCACAGACCACTATATACAGGGACAAGGCTTTTGGCTATTGGCGTGGCCAAAACCAGAACTAACAACGCCATCTTGATCTTTCAATACAATTGGTCGTAGTTACACGAAAGGATCCAATCCACAAAAAAAAAAAATTGAGTTAAGTATTCCAAAAAGACCGTAAAGGTTTCACGGTCTATTTGGTATACTTAACTCAATTTTGGTATTTTTGTGGATTGGATCCTTGTCGTGTAACTTTTCGTGTCCCAAATGTTTACCAATAACTACAAACAACAACAAAACAAAAAAAAACAGGACAACAGACATTGACAGGCACCCGCCTGTCAATGTTTTAAAGTGTCAGATAGATCCCTGTAGTTATTGTAATAAACGTAAAATAACTGCTTAAAAAAAAATCTACTAAAGAAGATCCGCATCTTCTTTTATTAGTCCCCCCCGAGCCCCAACTCCATCCTGAAAATCATAGCTGGGAATTCGACTTCAATAATGCATAGCATAATTAAGAGATGTATCTCTCAGAATAATCTTGACGCAAAGTAATAATATTAAGCTTTACGAACATAGTCATAAGATTTTTGCTTACTAACCCACTATGGATGTTACTTGTCCGAAATAAAGGTTATTTTTTTTGTAACTATTTTTACCTTTCGCGTCACCGGGCCAGATGAGCTTGTGGACCTACCGCTACTTCTGATGTAACCAAATAGTTATTTATTAATTTTACCCTACGTCATCATCATCTGTCTAGCATGTTGGGGTCGGCTTCCAGTGTTACCGGATACAGCTGAATACCAGTATTTTACATGAAGCGACTGCCTATCTGACCTCCACAACCCAGTTACTGGGTAACACGATACCCCTTGGTAAGACTGGTTGTCAGACTTTCAAGCTTCACACGACCCATAACGACTATCAAAGATCTACAAATGATAGCCGGGACCAACGGCTTTCCGAGGCACGGAGGGGTCAAGGTATGTAAAGATGGTCGCCCATGTGGATGGGTGACCATCTTTACATACCAGGTTAAGCTACGCTTGCCACGGTTGGTCCGTGGGGACCAACCGCGGCAAGCGTAGCTTAACCTGATCGATCGACCCGTGCGGCTGTTATTACTTAGCCACAAGCCCCTCCTGATAAAAAAACCCGAGGGATAATTGCATAAAAACGCAAAAAAAATAACGCAATGAACGTGGCTGAACTAGGCTGGCCTGCTAACGTACAAGCTTCTGTGATGTCCGTACGTGTACGAAACAAGATAATGCATGATACAAAACTTCTTAGCTTGCAGGACAAAAAACATTTCAACAAGGGCCACTGCTATAACTGTTATAACCTATTGCTAGGTACTTAAATAAATACTTAGGTAATATGATAATATTCATGTTATTTGTTCTTTATCATAACTTCCGTGAACTGTATGTCGATGCAGTGGATTCAGGGGCATTCACGGCTATACGTATCTAAAAGACTTATGAATCACCATCCGGCAGCATTCTGACATTTACACAACTATTAACGATTGGAGTACTTACATAGATACTTAAGTAATATGATAATAATCGTGACAATTGTTCTTTATCGCAACTTTCTGTGATGAAACATAGATCATGTTTATCGTCGCAGTGGATTCAAGGAAATTCACGGTTGTACGTGCACTCGTTGCACTCTAAGACTTGTGAATAAGCATCCGATAGCTTTCCGTCATTTAGACTACTATTAACCGGTGGCAAACCAGATGTGTCGCAGCCAAAGCGACAAATTAGAAAAGGAGAAACACAGAAAAAGGGTACTCAACCAGCCCTGACTGCGGTCCGTAGCTCCTTGCCAAGAACCTGCAGCCAAGTTGATGAGGAGGGTTTCATGAAAGTGGAACGGAAGAAGAAGAAGCCTTGTTCACGTAACCTGTGCGGCACCGCACCGAGTGGACCCAATATGCTGCTGCGCCCCGCTGTGCCAACGACGCAGCTGTACCTTTCGCGTTTGCATCACTCCACAAACGAGGAAGTCGTGCAGTATTTAAAAGTGAAGACCAACTGGACTCTGAGGGTTGAAAGGTTGGAATCGCGCCACAACGTCAACTTTAAGTCATTCGTGGTACGAGTTCCAACCCACCATCTACAGACTTGCCTGAAAGAGGACTTTTGGCCGAAAGTTGTCGTATATCGACGTTTCCGAGGACGGTTACGCGACACTACGCAGCGATACACGACGCCGTCAACATTACGTGTATAGTTATAATTGTTTAAGGTTTTTAATATGTATTAGTTTATTATTGTATAAAATTATTTTGTGTATTCAATTTATGGGCCCTAGTTGCCTGATAATAAAATGATTAATTAATTAATTACTTAATTAATTAACGATCGCGACATGTTCGCGCCGTCAGTGGAGACTGGTCCTCTTAAGACGCTGACAACACCAAAACTGCGGTCACTGTCAAACAGCATAGAAAAGAAAAAGAAGCGCGACGACACAACGCTTGTAATTTATTGCAAAATATGAAGCAGTTATCTATTTACTCAAAATTGAGTTGTGTAATCGAAAATAAAAAAACAAGCAAGTTCTGCGTTTAACTAAGACGTTCTTGTTATTAATTAAAAACGTAATGTATGTTGATATTTAATACAGATATTTTGGATTGAAACGAAGAAGAGAAGAGAAGAAGAGAAAAGAGAAGAGGTTAGTTTTTAACGTTAGTTTGTATCGAGATTTTTTTTTCAAAACGTGTTTTGGTAACAACCAAAGTTCTGAGAAATATGTTCAAAATTAACATATATTTTTTCCGCTACCACAAACTGAACAGATTTGGCAATTTTTCTTAAGACAAGCCTATTTTGGTCGTTTGCCTCTTGTCAGCGCCATAAGTGCCAGAGAGAGCTTATTTTTAATCTTATATTTTGAATTGTTTATTTTTTTTACATTGTTCACACATATTGAAGCAACAAGAATAATCTACCTACCCAGGATTTTGTAAGAAATATCTTGATTTAAAACAGAATCCTTGGAGTTTTTTTGCCCGTTTTTCTCCATAGAGATTTGATTTTACGTTTTGGAATGGCAACTAGCTTCGACTTTCTGGCTAACTGACCGACTCCTTGACAATTCAAAACTGTTTGAATTGTAATAAATGCTTTGAGCTTTGAACCATAATAAAACCATACTTGCAGTAAGATTTTTGATAATCTGCTCGTATTCCTCTAGTCATTTAATGATTTAACTAAAGTAAATGCTAGAGTTTGAATTTAATCGGGACCATCAACATCAGACCGATGTAGATGTTCCTAGCACAGCAGGGAACGATTTTTATTTTATGTTATTGGATGACAAATAAGATGAACGGCCCAACTGATGAGAGGCTATCCTATACCTACAATAAATTTGCCCAATATTTTTACAGCACAATAAGTTTAAATCACCCCTTGCACTCAAGCGATTATCACGCAATAACATTGACGGCCCACAAGCTCCAATAATTTCGCGTGAACAAAACATTTCCTATAATATAGTAAAACTAGCTGTAGCCCGCGGGCTTTTTCTAAAAATAGCCTACGTTACTTCTCATAACATCAGTTATCAGCCACTGAAAGTCCCAACAAAATCGGTCCAGTCGTTTCGGAGATTAGCCGGAACAAACAGACAGACAGACCGATAGACAATTTTTTTTTATTGTTTTTTTGTTATAAGTACCTTACATACTTTCATATCCATCTAATCAAAAGTTGTTATTTTGGCATTACAAACAGACACTTCAATTTTATGTTTTTTGTATAGATAACATATTAATAAAAATAAATAAAATTTCTAAAATAAAAGTAGGATAAGTTACTCCTTATTACATCATCTATCGGCCAGTGAATTCCCGTCAAAATCGGTCCAGTCATTTCGAAGATTAGCCGGAACAAACAGACAGACAGACCGATAGACAATTTTTTTTTAAATTGTTTCTTTGGTATAAGTACCATGTATACATCCATATGCATTTAGTAAAAAATGGTTATTTTAATATTACAAACTGACACTCCAATTTTAATTATCTGTATAGATATTGCGCAATAATGATCCTGCACGGTGCAATGAAAAAATGTGGTGCAATAAAATTTTATAACTCGCTCAAATCGTCATCAGAACAGTTGCAAGATATGGTGACTGTGATGGATGAAGCATATTTGATGAAAGGGATAAATATATATGTGAATAATATTAAGGTCATGGTGTTTGAGAAAGAGGATGTATCGGCGTGTGATGTGAAAATAAATGATAAGAGCGTGGAGCAAGTTTGTAATATTTGGGGAGCCTGAAAAGACAAGGGATGGAAAGATTGATGAAAGATTCATGCAATTGTGACCAAACAGTCGATGTCCGAAAAGGCTCTACTGGTTGTTCACAATGGTGTGATTGTTGGGTGCAGCAAAGGAAGCATGAAAGTAGAATAAGTGCTATGGAAATGCGTTCCTTGCGAAGCATGTGAATGATAGGCAGAGGAATAATGTGAAGGGGCAACGGTGCGGTTTAAAAGAAGATGTAGACAAAACAATTAAAGAGTACGTATGCTTAGATGGTTTGATCGTGTTGAGAGGATGAATGAAAGGCGACTAACAAAAGGTTACAAGGCAGATGTGAGTGAAACACCTGGAGTAGACGCCCTAGCAGAACATATAGTGACATGGCCTATAAAGGTCATGTTCTTCAGAAAGGTCAGGTCGTAGTACTCGCATGCGTGTATGTCCCGATGTATCAACGTAAACGAAGCAGATGGTGTTCTATAGTTTCTATCTCCATGGAAAGGAGGTGTGACTTTATGTATCTGACTTGGTTTCCGTACGTAATATTCGGGGCACCATTGAAAATCACCACTGTGCTGTGTGGTATGGGTCCCCCATAGCACTGCATCATGCTGAGTGGAAGCTTTCTTGTTACCGTCACGACGAGCAGCTGCCGACTATTTCTGTTCTGTGCTCGTGATTATTGATCTATTTAGTTCCTTTTCTTTCTTCCTTTCTTTTATATTATGTACATGTCATTAAAACTACTTTAAATTAATAATAAGATAATATACTAACATTAATTATAAGAAATTTACTAACACAGTGGATCCTATGTTGTCCAAAATAAAGAATTTATTATTATTATTATTATCCTTACATATCTCGGGACCATTAGGGTCCCGGACCTTTGGAAGGCGTACGAGGGGCCGAAGCCAACTCGCAGAGGCCCCTTGGACAATTGTAATGGAATGAGGCACCAACTGACGATTATCCATCCCTGTTTGCTCTATGAAGCTGCACCCAAGGACAACCACCGGTTGATGCAGGACTATTGCAGAACATGGGAACAAAACATATTGGGCTATGGGTTTGGGAGGATATAGTGGATCGGTTTCCTAAGACTATAGAAAGGCTATGGCCCCTACCTGACCAATGCTTTATATAAAATACACCGATAAAATGGCAGGGGGTGACTAGCACACTCAATAATGGGCGCTCCGAAAACGGCCGCTAGCACATAGTGACGTAGTGACAAGGGGGCAACATGTCCTTAGGTGCTTGTGAGGAGTGGAGAGGTATTCCAAGGCTATCGGGACAATCCCGGAAGTACAGTCAAGATCCCTACCAGCATCTTACTAGAATACTTCCTTCCTCCGAGCACGTTTGCTCTTACGAATCTCCACTCAAGCCGGCCAATAAAGGCAAGAATGAGGTGGGAGCTCTGTTCCTCGTCAGTGTTCACGCCAGCCGGCCAATAGAGACAAGCTAGAGATGAGGAATAAGACTTCTCCCAGGAGATAGGGTCCGCTGGGGTGGGGTCGCCACTGCCCAACAGCTCGCCACATGCTGCCCTGCGTATAATTAAACTGGCAACCATACTATACAAACCGGAACTCAGCAGCACTACTAGGCGGCAGTATAATAATAATAAAATAGAATATCGAGAAAAACTTTTATTATACGAGTATTTACATAATCTTATAGAGATTCGACGCACATAGGCATTGATATACATGTTAAAACGAAGCTTTACCATGGAATAGCCTCAGAATTTCAATTGCTTTGTCAAGGTGAATCTTGCCTCCGGCATCTGCTTTTTATTATTCATCACCTTCCATTTACAGCGAGAAGTGATCCTTTCGTAGGCCACTGTCCGGTTCATCTGGATAATCATATCTAGGAGATTTAGATCCTCGTAATTTTCTTGGATGGTGTCACAGAGCGCTTGGATCATCCAGGATCCACCCCAATCGCGGTAGGATAGGTAGTCTGTGGAAAGAGGTACAAAATTAATGAAGCTGGTACTTTAGGTTTTAAGGTCAATGTGCGTCTGCGATAACCTTTAGGTTACGCTTGTTAGTTACCTTCAATAGTAGAACACAGCACAAGAGTGTCAGCGTGTGTAGGAACAGTGAGAACACTGCCACTTTGACTGGCTAAGCGGTCAGTGCTGCCAGTAAACTGGAATAAAAAAAAGATTAGATCAGAAGTTAAGTAGTGACTTACAAAAACCTAAAAATTAATTAATTCATTTAATTACTTACTTTAAATAAACAACAACAACCAAAAAAGTGAGAATCAGCTTGCCGTGGATCTTGCGTCATCATAAGCATCTCCTCCTCAGAAGAAGAATAGCAAGAAGCCATCTCAGAAGAGTAGTAAGTAGGCGTAGTGAGAACACTGTCACACTGGCTGCCTAAGTACACAGTGTGACCAGCATCCATACTGCCACCTCTGCAAGCCTGTGGTGACGTTAAATTAAGATTAGAACTTTGAAAATACAAAATGAAGATCGTGCGGACTACAGCACAACTAATTGGACTGCAGTATCTTCATTTTAGGGTTTATGTTCGGTCAGGTATCACAAGCGATAAGGTCAAGCCGGAGAGCCTAAGCAAAGTGTCATTCTATCAGCGATAACCATGATGTAAAGTCAAAAATGTATTGGATTGTCATGAGCTACCGAACAGCTTATCCTCAATCCTGATGAAAGTTGTTGTATAAATACAAAGCGCTTTGAAAGCGATTGTAACCTTGTCTAGGCCCTTAGTCTTATCTCTGTAAGAGCTGGCCCATAAACGTTCTGAAGGCCGTGACCACTCCACAAGTGAAAGAAATATTTGGCCTTTGAATCGGAGAAAAATACGGAAAAAATAACCAAGACTTTGTTAAATCAACCTGAATAAAGAACAGCTTTGGCTTGTTTGTGAGACTTGTTTCCTTCTCGAAGATGGCGATGAGTTCACTCAGTGGGTACGGTCTGTCTGCTGCAAAGATCTGACCGCCTTTGTCTCCATGCGTGAGGACCGTGACACAGATGCATGATGTCCTTGTGTGGTCCAAAGTGGCGACTGGAAAGTAAAGTCAAAATATATAATCGTTGACTCGAACTCGTTGTGTTCGATCCGTGGATAGAGATAGGATCCGTTATAATATATCGAGATCCCTCCGTGCGGAAAGCACAATAACCTGTTGATCTCGTCAATCGCTGTCATTCGTACATCTTCGACAGTCGTTACGGATAGTCAGAGGCCCGAAAGTTCAGCAGCCAGTCTTGCCAAGGGGTATCATTTTACCCAGTGAATTGCGTTGTGGAGGGCTGATAAGCAGTCGCTTCATGTAAAATACTAGTATTCAACTGCATCCGTTTACGAGTAGACTGGCAGCCGGCTCCAAAATAGTTGGGAAATGGCTAAGCAGGTAATGATGACTAAAAATTATTAGGGTTTTAGGTATTTTTCACGAACTATAGGAATACGATCGAATGTCATAATAAGTAAAAGCTGTTCCTTCTATGGTATTCATATTTTTTTGTATCTTGGTGTTTATGAGGACGCCACAATGGACAGAATAAAACTTACTTGCAGTAACATAATCGATAATATTCTGATATTTCAAATCTCTCAACACGAAGATTTGAAAGCCGAGTTCATAGAACACCTCTTTTAATCGACGCTCATCATTGTATGTACCGTTTCTGGTGGATGGCTTTCGCCTGTAATAATAAATAAATCTATATTATTTACAATGAAACGAAAATCAATTTAAAAAATCAACAAAATTAACAACAACGACCAAACAAAACAACACAACAACAACAAAAATGAAAAAAACATTCAACACACAGATCATACACACACGTCACACATACACATCACAACACAAATCGCATCATGCACATCCACAATGAAATTAATAAAGTATGTCTGGAAAATTGTGATAGGTCCGCATAAGGCAGGCCTAACACCTACAATAAATAGCGCAATGTTATTATTGCGTAATATTATTGCATCAGCTCTAGGGTGCAAGAGCTGATGCAATAATATTGCGCTATCGTTTGAGTGTTTAATTTTATTGCATAATAAATATTGTGCAATCAATTTGAAACTCGCCGAAACTTTTGTTCAATCGATGGGCAATATTGCATTTTTTTTTGGTTTTGTCAAATATATGTTTTGTCTTTATTTAATTTTTTATATTGTGTCTACCTTATGGTGCCAAATAAACATAAATTCTTACTTTTTTCTTTTAACCTTCAATGCTAACCCTGCTAAAAAAACGCTTTTCGCAATCAAATTGATCGTTTAGGGCGCACCATGACCTCAAGTTACAACATATTGCCAATCACGTTACGGAATAAAAATATTGGGCAACGATAACTTATTGTAGGGGCCATAGTAAGGAAATCTCGAATTTTATTTCAGCTAGACATTTCATTTCAGTACCATTTACCTAGGATGATACCTAAAACATGGATTTATTTATTATATTATATGTCAGTTTAATATGAATGTATTAATGACCTTTCGGAATAAATACTCTAACTGATGATCAAAACGGCATCAAAATCCGTTGCGAAGTTTAGAAGCACAGCGCGGTCACACAGACAGACACGAAAAGCGACCTTAATTTAGAATTTGTATAGGCAGATGTAATACAAACTTAAAATGTTTGGTCTTCTCAAATCTGTGCTGGTTCAGAATGATCAGGAACTTATCACCGCTCATGTCATAGAACGATGCGTCTTTATGAAACCTTACCCCTTCATCTACAGGCGCATTGGGGCGTTTACTTATAAAAAAAAAAAAACAAAATGGTATATTGAGTGTCGTTATGTCTTTGATTAATGAAACAAAATAATACAATTAGATTATTAATCAAAGCTGTACTAAAAATAAATGAGTCACTAGCGCGTAATTTGCCAACAATGCGAAATTGCCAGCGTTTTTTCAGCAATATTGATGCTAGTTATCAGTTCTGAGGCCGTATTTCCACATGCTATGAAAATTCCGAGAATATTGTTTATCAAGAGATTTCGATACTTATTATCAAATGATGTAAAATGCGTAGCAAATGTTTTTTTTTTAAGTGAAAACTTCTTATGGCGCGTTTAGAGATTTTTGGTAGGGAAAAAACTTATGGGGTCGCGTCACCGACATGCTAACCGTGACATACTAATATGGCGTGTTGGGCCACACTGGCGACGTGTATGTGTATGTGTCCCTCTCTCTTCTTAAAGATCATCATTACTTATAAAAGTTCTTGATCTTGTTTCATATTTATGTCATACGTATATTATTATGTATATGTATAATATATATTTATGTAGATAAGTATATTTATTTATTTATTAAAACTTTATGCACAAGTAAAAAAAATAAAAATACCGTACAAAGGCGGACTTAATGCCTGAGGCATTTTCTACCAGTCAACCAAAAAAAAAAAAAAATAAAAAAAAAATTAAAAGGGTGATGCAGAGAAGACACATGGCAGGTTCAACTTAAGGGATAGATAACACGAATATAACTACATAATACAAGAATAGGTACGTAGATACATACATATAAATAGAATAAACTTTGTCAGGAGAAATAACGATCGGTAGAGGAGAAATAACGATCAGTAGAGGAGAAAACGAATCCAGCAAAATATCAGCGCTGGGATGTTTCTGCCAACTTCTTACGTATATGTTCACGTGCCTTCAGTTTCAAAGACAACCGACTGGTCGCTGGCTGGTATATGCTTTATGTATGTATGTATTTATTGTATAATTATGTAACTGGTACACCACAGACTACCTGCAGTATTGTCTCTCCTTCCCCCTTTAATCCATCCAAAGGTTGTCTGTAAAAGATCGCTTTTGGCGATAATACCGCCCATTGTGTCACCCTATGTAAAATTTCTAAATTTATAGCTGTAATTTTTCATGTTATCATTCTAAAATAGGTATATACAGTAAAATGTCATAATATTGTCTGTAATCTAAAGTGCATAGACACTCAATGTTAATGATGTTATGAGCTTGTAATAGGTACTTATTTACTGTATTAGTTATATTATGTACTGAAGTAAAAAGTATTTGTAATTAATAATTTAAAATTTAAAGTAGGTACCAGGGTCACATAAATCGAAAGAAGTGTTTTTAATTTGGTTGGGTTTCACGGCCAAGGGTACAGCGGTTAAAATTTATTTTCCACTGTACCCTCAAAGGAACAGCCAAGGGTACACAGGAAAATAAGTCAAAATTTCTACATTTATATCTGTAATTTTTATGCTGTATTCTATTGTATTCTATATATATATATTATTTCAAAGTTTTAAGTTTTCACTTCTTTCTATTAATAATAATATGTTGTATCGCATTGTCTGTCTGAAATTTCTGGCAGAAGACATGTTGAGTCGCAAACGGACATTATGCAATATAAGAGGCGTGGCAGGTGCGTTACCAACCCAGAGACCAAGCTGAAAATATGTCTCGTATGTCTGTAATAACGGTGGCACCAATACACTTGCAACCGCCGCACAGCAATGCTGCTTGGCGGTGGAAATGGATAGGGCGATAGAAAATATATAAAAATACAGTTCTACAAACTTAAGCCATACTAGAAGATTTCTTGTATGTGGAATTACGGCCTAGCTTCTGACTGCTTATTTACAAGATGTCATTGATAAGGAAAATTGTGCACAACGCTTCGATGGTACCACAGAAAAGAGTATATGTCTCTTTGTTAAGTTCCGTGGGTGGTATAGTACAATCAGTAAATATATTGCATCACTCATCAAACAATCTATCAACAGAAACATGGTCCTTACCTCGAATTCGAAGGGCGTAGATTATAGGCTCTGGAGTCCGCCTGAACGGATGGCTGATACATTTTAACCATTGTTGAAGAACGTAACAAACTCAAAATTAAAACAATTAATAACTCTTAAGGTCACACTGGTGCGTAAACTGTATGTGTTTATTTAAAGTTGCAGACACGTCGCATTAATCACCATTCTCAATACAAAACCAACAAAATTAAACTGTTCGTGCGATCGTGTGAACAACGCGAAGAAGAATATAGCGATACAATGAATGTGAAACCCAGAATAAAAAATTGTGTGTTGTAACATTTTAAAATAATTCGCAATGTTACTGATGATAGTTTAGTCGATTACTGATAAATGATAAATGAATTTATTTCTGTAAGTAGATTTTTACAAACACTTTTACACGTCAAACATATTTTTTAAAACTAGATGAGGTCGGCGTTACCTATCTGACTACTCTGAGAAGAAAGGCCGAAACAAACTCAGAGGTCACAGTCTCTTTTAAAGTCCAGACATAATCTTGGTCAGACCATGTGAAGACCATGTCGACTGGTCTCTGAAATGGTCTTTTGATGAAAGAACCACACAGATTGAGTGGACCTGACCAGTCAGTGCACGCATTTGTCAGTAGTTTTGCAGCTCAACTCAGAACTAAAGGAGCTCAACGATTCAACGAACAATACCAAAGAAAGGACATTTGGCTAGGCCGCAAAAAATACTCAAACTGCCAGACCCTGTTAAAAACTAACTGAGAATAAAAAAAAAATAAAATAATATAATAACTACACAGAGTAAATATTCATGTCATTGCAAAAATAAAATTCATCAATGTCAATGTGTATATCCGGACATAATGTTGGTCAGATCATTTGAGGACCATGTAGGTTGGTGTCCGAATTGGTCTTTTGAGGAAAGAACCACATAGATTGAGTAGACCTGTCCAGTCAGGTCATACTATAATTCATATTCTATATTATTATCTATATATCAATTAAAACCAATTAACACTTTTCACGATCCGGCGACCGCACCCGGGGCTCTAAGCTCTACAAACTTTCACTTGACGTAAGAAATTATTTCGTTCGATGAAAAATTACACTGTAATTAAAGGCGTCTCGTTGAGAAAATAAGCAAGTATTGTAAATTTTGGTAAATATATTTATATTATCAAATAAAAGTTAATAATGAGTAATTTTCAAATATATATATTAATAAAACTAAAAAGCTTGAAATAAAATAAATTATTATAAAACAAAAAACCCGACTGCAAAAACACATGACTGAAAAGGGAAAAACAAGCATTATAATCTATATAATTTTGGTCTTGCAGGCGGGGGCCTGGTTTTTTGTTTTATAATAATTTATTTTTATATTTATTTATTTTTATAGGTTATATATTTCAGGTTATTCGACTGTCCCGCCTGGAAGACCAAAATTATATAGATTATAATGCTTGTTTTTCCCTTTTCAGTCATGTGATTTGCAGTCAGGTTTTTTGTTTTATAATAATTTATTTTATTTAGGCTTAACTTAGTTTTAATTTAATTTAGTTAATGTTAATAATCATCTTGTAATTTGGTTATGTAAATAAATATTACAGTATCTATTTATATTATTTGAACTTTGAGCATACCAACCAGTCTTAGTAAGGAGATATCGTTTTACCCAGTAACTAGGTCGTGGAAGTCAGATAGGCAGTCGCTCCATGTAAAATACTGGTATTAAGCTGCATCTGATTAGACTCGAAGCCGACTCCAAAATAATTTGGAAAAAGCAAGTAATGATGATGACATGAGATTTGATATTTGAGTTAAAGTAAGTATGATATCGAAAGGATTATTTATAACAAGTTGTTCAAAAATATGATAACGTTTGAATTTAAAATTCTTTAAATAAAAACATTATATGAAATCAATGGTTTAAACATGAAATTCAATATAAAATGAACCGGTAAGTCCCCGTTGTCTCCGAATAGGAGTCGCACTCCTTCGTCCCTTCAGTCCCCACTGACACCGAATAGGAGTTTTGGGCCACGCGGTTTGCAACTCTATTATAACGCCATAAGGTGCTCATCCGCGGAACGAGGTCGGGGCGGGAAGGATCTTGACTTCATGCGACAGCGGCGCGCAAGCTGTCGTATATAATAGTCAATAGAATAAAAAAGACACCTATAAATTTGGTTATTTTTTGGTATTGCCAATACCAAAAATTTTAAACGCATATATTATTTGTACCGTACGAGCCATGTTTTATCGTACTATCTTCACCTCGATACCTAATCAATTTGTTATCAAACTGTTTAGTCATCCGTTGTCTATGCCGCTCAATTAATAACACAAAGAATTGTCAATAGTATATATAACATAACATATTATTTCGTGTTTTTGTGGTATCATTAATCGGGTAAAAAAATACTTTTTTTAGTACAAAAATGTACTCAATCATAATCTTATTGAATGAAAAAGCTGCTTTTTCCCCTATTTTAGAGGACATAAATAATGCCCTTTTTCGGTAATCACTATCATTTCACTTCGTCATAGTTCTGTGTGTATTTAGTATTTTAAATGACATTTTTTACATTTAAAAATCTATATGATGTGGTTAAGGTAGCCTTTATTGTATGTTATATTTTTTCGAATCTTTATTGACTCTTATTTCGGTTGTATTTATTTTCTTTTCTTTTCTACTTCTACGCACAGTATAGTATAGTCTTCTATTCACCTCTAGGATATTTTTTTAGAAATAAGCATCACCTTTGTACGTATTTTTCTGTTCCTTTCTGCTTGTCTATTTACATGTTTGCATATAAACTGTTACATAAATGAATAAAGACACGACATGAATTGTGAGAAGTACCTCATCATACTGAACCAGCACACATTTAGGCATACGTGCTCACAGGAACCATGACCTGGACTTCTTATCAACCCTAAGGCAACGGAAGAAATACGGGTGGGTTTTAGTCAGTAAGAGTCTGACACACCCTCCCGCTCCGCCCAGAGCGGAAGAAGTTATTCGATGATTTCCCATCCAAAAAAAAAATCCTGCGGGGTAACACACTATCAATAGCAATGGTGTCCATTTTGAAAGTTCAACAACATTCATCATATTTACGTTGTTGAACAGACAAATTCTTCGAACATATGAAGCAATGGATTGGCAATATACTTCAAAATCGTTCAGATTGTGATACAAACTGTTTTACGCAAATAGGGTGCAGTTAATATAAAGCTGCTAGTTTGTCCAGAAATCTAGCTGCTAGTTTGTCCTGATATTGTTTGCACAAAAAAAAAATACACTCTAGTGATTACTACACGAGGGCGCTCTACGGTGGACGCCATCATGCGCGTGCGAGCCCTGACAACGGGGAATGCTGTTGCCCAGGGTGGGGTCGTCTTGGCGGTGTCTCTAGACATCGCCAATGCCTTTAATACCCTGCCCTGGAGTTGCATCAGGGAGGCACTCCGGTACCACCGGATGCCGCCCTACCTCTGTCGTGTGGTCGAGGCCTATCTGACGGACAGGGCCGTCATCTACCCCGGTCACCAGGGAGTGTGGAACCGGCAAGAGATGTCGTGTGGTGTCCCACAGGGATCTGTCCTGGGGCCGCATCTGTGGGACATCGGATACGACTGGGTGCTGCGCGCCGACCTCCCTAGCGGCGTCAGCGTGGTGTGCTACGCTGACGACACGTTGGTCCTAGCGGAGGGGAGGTCGCACCAGGCGGCGGCCGAATCAGCGGCACGCAGGGTTGCGACAATCGTCGAAAGGATCCGGCAATTGGGACTCGAGGAGGCCCTGCACAAGTCAGAGCCCATGTGTTTTCATGGTCCTCGGAACGCGCCACCGTTGGGGTCCCAAATAACGGTAGGAGGGGTTTCCATCGGCGTCGAGTCGACGATGAAGTACCTGGAACTCGTCCTCGACAGCCGGTGGAACTTCGTGGAGTATTTCCGACGTTTGACTCCCAAACTGGAGCGGGCAGGTGCTGCATTGAAGCGGCTCCTGCCCAATCTAAGGGGTCCAAACGCCTCCTGCTGGAGGCTCTATGCGGGGGTCGTGCGGTCCATGGCCCTCTACGGGGCTCCTGTATGGGCGCGCTCTCTGGCGCTGCGGCCAGCCCGCCGATTGAGCGCGGCCCAAAGGGTCATGGCCATCCGGATGGTCCGGGGATACCGCACGGTCTCCTGTCAGGCAGCGAGCCTCCTTGCCGGATTGCCGCCATGGTATCTGGAGGCAAAAGTCCTCGCGCACGTATGGGAGTGGCGCGAGAAGCCGAAACGCCGGGGCGTAAGCCCGCTGCCGCGAGAAATCGCGGCACAGCGGACGGAGCTCCGGCGGGATCTCATGGCGTCATGGAGAGTACGGTTGTCGCAACCTAGTGCTGGGCACGCCACGAATGCGGCGATAAGTCCCCTCTTTGAGGAGTGGCTAGAGAGGCGCCACCGCGTCCTCACCTTCCGTCTGACGCAGGTCCTCACCGGACACGGCAGCTTCGGGAGGTTCCTGTGGCGGATAAGGCTGGAGGAAACGCCTGGTTGTCACCACTGTGTGGATCGTCCGGAGGACACGGTGGAGTATACGGTGGAGGTCTGCCCGGCTTGGGTAGAGCACCGCCGGGTCCCCGTGGAGGCGATCGGCGGCAGAGATCTCTCGCGTCCGGCCCTGGTTCAGGCCATGGTACGGAGCGAGAGGGCATGGGCAGCCGTCAGCCGAAGCAGTAATGCTCGCGAAGGAGGAGGCGGGACGGTTGAGCGAAAGGCAAATTTCGCGACCTCTCGCCCCTAGCCGCCGCAGGAGACGCCCTGGGCGTCGGGAATCCCGGTTGGATTTCCGGCCACCGTAGGCGCGGGCTTGCGGACGGTGAGCAATGGGTAGCTCACCGTCCGGTAAAGACCAGGCCCGGGTCGATGGCGCGTTGTATTCCACGCGCGCCTCAAAGAGATGTCGTCAGCACAAAGGTAGGGGTCCACTAGGGCCGATGCCTGCCGGGGTCGCGGGAAGTTACTTATGGGTCACCGAGGCCCCCGCAACACAGGCAACAGGAAGGAATACGGGTGGATTTTAGGCAGTAAGAGTCTGACACACCCTCCCGCTCCGCCCAGAGCGGGAGAAGTTATTTGATGATTTCCCACCGTAAAAAAAAAGTGATTACTACACTAATATATTATTTATTTAAAACCAAAATACAAGATGAACATTGACTAAATACAAACTAAGTTAAACCTAAAACCTAAAAAGGCTGTCGAGGCATTGTACCGAGGATGCTGGCGGCATTTCCTCGCTGAATTGCAATGCTGATGCGTTGCGCGAGAAAGCGGCCAGCTTTTCGGTCACCAGTTACATCAACTAGACGTTTCGCAATTTCCGCAAATAAGTTATGGCACTGGGACCCCATTATGTAGTGATCGTCTAATTTAAAACTGCCCCCCCAAACCACCCCTCCAAATATCTATACAAACATTTCAAATGTGTATGCAACACGCCGAAGAGGCGTACAATTTCAAATTAGACGTTCTCTACCACATTTTTTTGATAAGATAGAACGCTGTTCCTAAAACAAAGGGTCACTTGCACCTATAACACTGTGGAACCTAAGATAGAAATACGCGATATCACTACACACAGAAATCAAAGCTAATAGAAAGCTCTATTCCTAGACAGCACGTTTCGCCGAAAACCCTGTTGATAGAAAACATTGTTCGTAGACATCTCGGTACATAGGAAGCACTGTTGACAGAGATCACTGTCCTTAAATAGCACTTTTTGCCGGAAACTTTGTTCCTAGAAACCACTGTTTCCAGATACCGAGGTATCTGGAAACAGTTCACAGAACCTTTCATATGCGTCACTTTCGACGACAATAATAGAGGGGATCTGGCGCTCGACGGTCGCTGCCGCGACACGCTCACTTCGCTCGCTCGCCTTCGCGTGTTAAGGCTCTTGCAGACTGGGGCGATATCGTGGGTGCGACAGGCATATTGCTGCCTGTCGCACCCGCGATATCGCGCTGTCGGCACGAGAATTTAATGGTCACTGTTCTAATCTAACCTAACCGGTTCGGTTCTGTGAAGCGAGGAACCTAAGATAGAAATAACCGTAGCTATACAAGACATCTAATCGCTTTATCATCCCATTTAGAAAATAGGTCTTTCCAAATGGCAGGAAATGGGTTGCCAGTCAAACCGCTACTTTTAAGACTAATCAGAAAATTGCGACAGTCCCATTAGAAAAGAAACCGATGTTAATCAAATTGTCATCAATCAAAAAATGGTCCTTTGCTCCGGGGAAAAAGTTATATCCGAGCGGAAATCAAGTTAGTTATCGGCGGTCGATTACCGGGATTTGCGGATTAAGGGATAAGATTCAAGCGTTATACTTAGCACCAGATATTGGGCTTAGACCAAACTGAGTCTAAAACTCTAAATTTGACATTTTAGTTTTATAACTTGTATTTTGAGCTTGTATACAGTATATTACTAATACATACATAAGTCGTAGTTATCCTCGAAAAGGGAGGCACATTGTTGAGTTTGCAGAAAGTGCACAACTTTCTGATCACAGAAAGAAAAATATGTTTATTTGAACACACAGAAACACGTGGATACAAAAGATAATTAACTCTAATAAGAAAAAAAAACAAAAAAGATGCTCTTGATTATATATCACGAGAACAGAACAGAAATAGTCGGCAGCTGGTGACAAGAAGGCCTCCACTCAGAATGATGCTGAGCTATGGGGGACCCACAGCACAGCGCCGATTTTCCGTGCTCAACCGAAAACGACGTACGGTAACCAAGTCAAGTTTAAAGATTTATACACAAATAAAAGAAGAAAAAATTAAACATTAGACCGTTATTTAATATTGTAAGTTATTGTAACCCTTATAAGGTTATAGCTTAGGGTGTAGCGCGGGGGACTAACAGAAGGAAATGGAAAGTACGACAATCGAGCCTCAAACGATCGTGTCATCGTGTAGATCTATTAGAGTGCCCTTGTGTACATAAAGAAATATAACATAACATAACATCACGCTTTATTTCCCAGAAGTGTTGAACAGAGGTGTACCAATAGTACACCCATATTTTACCAGTTATGTTTAAGTCCTATGCAATATGGGGGCGACCCTATTGCCATTAACCGGGTACAAATCCAAACCCGGACTGCTACTGAGAAATTTCTGATAAACGAAACGGGTTTTTCTATTTGGAATTTCAGGTAAACCCGACATGGGAATCGAACCCAGGACTTCATGCTCAGAAGTAGCGCTTGTTACCACTGTACCAACAAAGCAGGCAGATAAAGAAATATGTATTATAGTCATGTATTTGTAATAGTATACAATAAAAGTATACATCGATCTTACTAAGGGGCAGATATCATTTTATACAGTAACTGGGTTGTAGAGGTCAGATAGGTAGTTGCTTCATGTACGGTATAGTTGAATCTCAATTACGTTACGGGCATTGTTTTGGGCGATGTGTTTGCCCAAAAAAACTGATAAAAAAGGCCCAAAAAAGATGTCTCTGATCAATGTTTAAACTTAAAACTACAGACAGTTGCAAGCCTTATTTTTAACAATACAATGCCTTGACACCTCCTTGTACTTATATTTTCGAATTAGCTGTTTGTAAAGCAAAATCCAAGTCGTTTTGAATGTCTAGCTGATGTATTCCCAAGAAATAGGCGTGACAATAGTAATCGACAATAGTAGTAGTAGGTTATGTCAATTAACGTCTACTATACACGACAAAGTTTCTAATTAATTAATAAAAATACTTAAAACTACACACAAACTAGGGCGTCGAAAAATTCATCCACATCGCTGTCGACTGGTAATGTACCCAAGAGACTGGCAGCAACATCACGTTGTATGGCAATACTTAGCCTCTGGTCAAGGTAAAAGCCAGCCCTTGGGTCACAGAAAGTGTCAACCAACCGTTTGGAGATTTACTTTAAAAGGCCGTGAGCACTCGGACTCCACGGCCCAAGTTTTCAACCCCAAACGGCTCGAAAATATAATGACCAACAAGGTTACGCCGTTTGAGCTTCTCTGAAGCCGCAGCAGCAGCGCCAACATAGCACGCCGAGCCAGGAGGATGGGATGGTGCAAGAGTATTGACACACGTTGCATCCCACACTACAGGCCTACCCAACTTCCATAGAAATAAAGACATGCCGTCTGGTCTCTTGCCATCGTCGCGTGCCAGATCATTGGGTTCTAATACAGTTGGAACGCCGACGGTAACAAGAGCTCGTCGGATAATGTCGTTAATGTTCGCGTGCCGCGCTAAGCGACCCGAACTTCGGCTGCAAGACAGGCCGTGGTGTCCGAGACTGTTGACAACTTCGCCACAGTAACAGCGATGAGGAGAACAACAAGAAGCTCCTAGTCCTGGGAAGCAGCGAGGCGAAAAGTAGTGTCGTCGAACAAAGTGCCTAAGTTCGACGACGGTAGTGCAGGAAGCCACAGACCCGAATCCCATTTACCCACAGCCAGCAGGTACGCTTCACAGTAGTAGCAGACGTGTTGAGTAAATTGTTTTGTACTACTCTGCAGAGCGGCTCATCCCACCATCTCTGGGAAGATGGATTATCGGGTAGGTCTGTGTTCGGGCAAGCTAGTCTATTATATTATATTAACATCTCCATCACGCCTGAAAAGTTTGGCTAACTAATTTCATTTGACCCTGATTAACGTCTCGAACTACTTTGATGCGTAAAAATGTTTATTGTATGGCCCCAATGGGTATACGAGAAAAAATCTATAAATATATTATTGAGATAGTTTAGGCAAAAAGGAGTCGGAAAATGTTACTTTCAGTTCATAAAATAACAAAATCAATTTTAAAATTCAATTCAACGTTTTCAGTTTTTCTAATCTGTTAAAAAACACCATGAAATAGTAGCCGCCATGTTATTACGTCATGCCGCTATATAATCTAAAACGTGTCAACTGTCAACTGATAGTTAGTTAATAGATCAGCGCATTTGTTTACATAGCGAAGTGACGTCATGACCACAAAGTAACATGGCGTCCACTGCATCCAGCGTTTTCGTCAAACTACGCGCGAAATTTGAAAATGTAAAATTTATATGGCACTTATCGATTGAATAAACATTTTGTGATTTTTTGGGACATATTAGCACTATAGAATTTAATTAAGACACATTTCAAAAATGGGGGTAAGACCCTATTATTTACAATAAATTACCAATAGTTGTAAAGACTTGACAACAGTGTGCTGTTTAAGAGACATTTTTAAAGGATAAAACGTACTACAGTGTGACTTAGTTTTTATCAGAGAAAAATGTTTGCTAAATTGCTCTGGGTTTTGGTTAAACGTGAATCATACTATAAATGTTTGCATGCCGAATGGTAAATATGGCTGACCTTTGATACATTAAAGGTCAGCCATATTTCACCATTCGTATTACCATTTACACCTATTATGTATTACCCATATTTGAAGATGGATAGGTACTTACCGTTTCAATAACAAGTGTACGAAGTCACGAAGCCGAAGCCTGCGGAGCCAAGCCACTGGGTTTCCGAAGACCTAAAACCACCAATTAATCTTGTCTGCTCGACGTCCGTATGTCACTGCAGGGATCCAGCAGAATATCAGCGTCAGGTATATTTGCCTGGCACATGCTGAGCTGGACTCCCATTTCGTGCAACCTTAAGACGCACACTGCACCTTGTTCGGTAATTGATTTGAAGTATGTCATAGTGTCACTTTATTTCTTTATTGGTATATTGGCGTGTGCTAACCATATGGCAAGTAATTTAAATTAATGTTTTGTGTTTCGTAATGTTTTGTGTACTTTGCGTACGATTTGTATATAATCAAGTTTAACTAAAGAAACAGCTGGGGAGTTTATTGCGCCACTTCTTCCCAGCTAAAGCACTACGAAGTGGTGAAAGGCGGGCCTTTTTGGGGCGCGTCTTATGTAATTTTGACGTTCGAAAAGTGCTGATTCTCAGTCTAGTTTGAATAAATAGCTTTTGATTTTGAGTATGTACCTACTTTTTTCTTTTTTGTATATTGGCACCTTGGTTTTATATAACATAGCGCATCGGGGATGTTTGCCGAGGAGCGTGTGGATTGTTTTTACGCAGTCATGCGCAAGCGGTGCACGTCCGTGGTGCGCAGGGTGCGGGCCAGCCGCAACAGTATCCTGAAGGCTTTTGCTGAACGCTTCGACTGTCAGTACGTGAACCACTGTTGCATGGTTCACGTACTGACTAATGTTAAGATATTGTTTTGACTGTATTGTTGATTTTAGTCTAATTCATTTAACTTTATAATAATTTTAATTTGATTCTAATTTGATTTAATTTTATAACAATTTTAATTCTTGTGTTTTAATTTTTATTCTAATTTGTTTTCATTTTATTATAATTTTAATTTTTGATCTTAATTTTAATTGTGATGTTGATTTTAATTGTGTTGTTGATTTTTATTGTACACTATGATCCTAAGTTGGTTGAAATAAATACATAATAATAATAATATATATTCCTGCAATTTGTTATCTATTAATTATGCTATCGTGTGTTGTCCTATGTCTTGTGTGTGCACTGAATAAAAGTTTTTATCTGTCGATTTAAAAGACAGTCTGGATATTGAACGTGAGCACAGGGCGTTGGCTGTCCACAACAATATTCAGGCTCGCAGATTTGCAAAATGCACGACTGAAGTAAAGGCTACCTTGAGTACTTACCTACAGTACTGTCAGTCGTTCTATACGTGCAGTATGGCGTCAACTGCACACAGAGGGCATACAACGCTCTGCGAGTACAATATTCAGGGGGTTAGGTAATAGGTAATAGGTAAAACGGGCTGGTGTCCGCAACTCCACGTCAATGCGCGTATTTTGCGTACGGGTGGGAAATCGATTATTCGATCCACCCCAGCTCCTCAAGGAAGGCCAGCAACGCCTTGGTGTTACTGACCATCTCACAGAGGGTACCTGGGTTACCGAAGTACTTTGCCCTATATGTGGCGACGACCGGGCAGTTTAGTAGCACATGAGCTGCTGTCTCGTCGTCCTTCATGCAGGCCCTGCACAGCGGACTGTCTGTGACTCCTATGATAAAAAGGTGTTTGTTAAATGACCCGTGGCCTGTTATAGCTGCTGTAACAGTGCGCAGCTGTAGTTTAGTTAGTCGGAGAACCCGTTTCGTGAGGCGACCATCAATTGTAGGGAGAGCTTCCTTAGCCTGCCTGCACACACCTTGGTCCGACAATAGTTTGAGATGTTTATCTCTGGTGCGTTTCCTTACCAGAGTGCGTAGGTACCCGAAGGGAAGTGGCACGATGGGTTCAGGTCCCACTGGTGCCATGCTCGACCCCCTTCTGGCAAGTTCATCGGCTGCATCGTTGCCTAGCGAACCGCTGTGTCCTTTAATCCATTGAATGGTTACGTTGTTGAGGCTACCCACCTGGTTGAGGCGCTGGTGGCACTCGTATATTAGCCCAGAGTCAGCTGTGTGACTGTTTAGCGCTTGCAGGACAGCCATGCTGTCTGAGAGTATGCGGATTGAGTGGTCCTTAACTTCCCTGGCCATGATGGCTGAGGCGGCCAGAGAAATACCTAAGCACTCGGCATGGAACACTGTGTTATGGACCCCCAATGGTGTGGCTATGCGTATGTTGAAGTCCTCCTAGAAGATTCCAGCACCTGTGCCACTACCTGTTTTGGATCCATCTGTGAAGATGCGCAGCTCTGCGGGGCGCAACCCCTCGCATCGGCGATCCTCGTGGAGTTGGATCTTGTATTTCTTATCAAATATAAATTGTTTGGGTACCTGGTCATTTATTGCTTTCGTGATGGGGAACTCTTTATTGAGTCCCTCAAGCAGCGCAGTGTGTAGTGTGTCTCTCTTGCCCCAGAGATTCAGTGCATTTAGGCGTACTGCCGCCATCGTCGCTTCCTGCTGTATGAACAGGTGGAGCGGCGGCAGTCCCAGCATGGTTTCGATTGCTGCAGTTGGAGTTGTCCTCATGCAGCCCGTGGTCGCCATGCAGGCAAGTCTTTGCATGCGTTGTAGTTTATTGGAGGCTGTGACTAGCTGGGTGCGGGGCCACCAGACCACGGCCCCGTAGGAGATCATAGGGCGGATTACCGCCGTGTACAGCCGTAGTATAATTTTGGGGGATAGGCCCCACTTCTTACCTATCATTTTCTTGCACTGCCAAAAGGTGATGCAAGCCCTGTTTATTTTGTTGTCTAAGTGACTACTCCAGTTTAACTTACTGTCTAGAATGACCCCGAGGTACTTGACTTCGTTGGCTAACTGAAGTTCTGTATCGAACAGTATTGGTAGGTGGAAAGGGCCTAATGCTCGTTTATGGGTAAACATAACTAGTTCAGTTTTGGTGGGGTTCACCGATAGGTCGAAATCCCTACACCATTTTTCTACGATACGTAGTGCCTGCTGAGTGAGGTTGCAGATTGTTCCCGTTACTTTCCCCGAAACAAGGATTGCAAGGTCGTCTGCATAACCTATTGTGTAATAGTGGTTCGCGTTGAGTTTGGTGATGAGATCGTTTATCACCAGATTCCATAAAAGGGGGGACAGCACCCCTCCCTGGGGGCAGCCTCTGGCTATCATGGCCAGCTGTCGCTCATCTTCATCCACACGTTTGCTTAACATGTTTGTAATCCAGTCCGTTAGTACCTGTTCTACTCCATGTCTAGAGAGGGCGCTGCTGATTCTGGAGAAGTTTGTTTTACCAAAGGCTCCTTCGATGTCTATGAAAGTGCCCAGGCTGGTGCCTTTCTGATGAATCGCTTCCTCTATCTGTCTAACCACTAGATGAAGAGCGGATTCGGTCGACTTACCCGAGCTGTATGCATGTTGGTTACCGTGCAGCGGTATGGTTTTTAGAGCGCCGTCCCTCAACTCCCTATCACACAGCCTTTCCAGAGTCTTTAGTAGAAAGGAGGTCAGGCTGATTGGTCGATGGGATTTGACATTTGTGTAGTCCCCCTTACCTGGCTTAGGGATGAATGTGACTTTCACTTCCCTCCATCCTTTGGGAACGTATCTAAAGGCCAGACACGCTCTCATTAGTGGCACCAGTCTTATTGCGACAGAGGTTCCGCCCCATTGTAGTAAGGCGGGGAACACTCCATCAGGACCAGCTGCCTTAAAAGGATGGAAGCTCCGGATGGCCCATTGGAGTTTCTCCAACGTGATCACCCTGCGTGCGTAATGCCAATCGTTGTCTGATGGCGTTTGAATTACATCTTGCCAGTCGATTACCTGCGTGAAGATACATCCAGGGAAGTGAGTCTCGATAAGGACGCGTCTCGTTTCTTCTGGCGAGGAAGTGAGTGTATTATCAGGTTTGCGGAGGGTAGTGGGCCCAGGAGATTTCTGTTGCGCCAGTACCCTCCTTACCCTGTTAGCTTGCTGGCAAGATTCAATGCTACCACAGAATTTGCGCCATCCCGCGGTACTCCTGAATCTAATGCATTTTTTGTAACTGGACTTGGCTGCGTAGTAATTATCCCAGTCCTCATCCGCACATGTGTTCATGGCTCTGTTCAGAGCTGCCCTTACCTTGCCGCGCTTGCGCTCTAGATCAGCGCCCCACCATGGTTGTTTGCCCGGTGTGCTGCGCGGGGTGGTCTCTGAACAAGCAGTTTGGTAGCTATCTATCATTGTTTTGGTAAGATAGCTCACTTGTACCTCAATCTGTGTCGTGTCCGCAAACGTCGCCGGATCGCTTATTGTCGCAAACTTGGATTCAAGGTTGCGTGTGTAAGTGGCACGATCAGTGTTTCGCGGATTGCGCCGTGTTAGGGCTGGAGAAACACAGACCTGGATGTCGAAGCGGATCCACCTGTGATCAGAGCAGGAGGCCTCGTTGGAGACCTGCCACCCAGCAATGATTTTCGCCGCGCCCTCTGTTGCCAGAGTGAGATCTATGATTGTTCGGCTACGCCTGGTTACGAATGTTGGTTCGGAGCCAGTGTTTAGTAGGGATAGGTTAGTCGAGAACAAGTATTCAACCAAGGCCTTACCCCTCTCGTTTTGCGTGTACATACCCCACAGTTGATGGTGAGCGTTGGCGTCGGCCCCAACTACGACCTCAAACCCACATCCCTCGCAATGGCTCACGAGACGGGCGAGGTCGTGCGGAGGCGGCGCCTCCGCCTCGGGCATGTAGGCCGAGGCGAAAACGATCACCATCTTCGTGGTGTCGTCATGCTGTATTACCAGCTTTGCTGCAGAGACATCTCTGCAACAGAAGTCAGTTAAAAGATGTGTTTTAAGGTTACCTGTGACATAGATGCACGCTCTGGGGTGATCGTGCTCTGTGGTGACCAGGAGCTTACCGCCAAGATTGGAAAGTCCTTGTATGCGGCCCGCCCTAATCCACGGCTCTTGGATCAAGGCAATGGCCGTGCGTTGCGCCTCCAGCCACTTGCGAAGCTGAGCCGTCGCAGTCTGACTGTGTGGAGGTTTGCCTGCAGGACTTTACATGTTGACCAAAGGGACGCCATCGCTGGTCGAACCCTCTTCGTCCCCCCCAAGTCTGAGCCCGGCAAACAAGTCGCCCTCTTCGAAGCCGTTGACAGGAGTATGTCGTCCAGCTCCTCTCCCGTTGGAGGGACAGCGCCCACGGAGGCGGCGGCACAGTCGGCCGACCCTGCTACAGCAGGTTCAGCCGCGGATGCGTCCGGGTTGTTTAGTGGGGGAGTGGTCTCCCCTGCTGGTGTTTGGGGCAGCTGCTTCGGCGCCTCGCAGATGGTCCCAGTGGCAGGGTCTCATCCCTGAGGGACGTCGGTGAACCTGCCGTTCCGACCCTGGAACTTCACGTATACCGTCCCCAATCCAATTGAGAGACGGCGTCCGGCTTCCATCAGGATCGGGATTTGGTCCACAGGGACACCGACCACCACAAACCATGCTGCGGCCTGTTTGTCGGCATGCAGAAGTACCCACCTCTTTATGTCGACCCAGGGGTTCTGGTAACTGAGAGTGCGCCCAATATTGGTCGGCTCTCCGAAGATTCCCTGCTCGTCTGGGATCACGACGCCACATCGTGCTCGCTTCAGGATTTCCGACTGGCTCTTGACAACTAGCGGGATGCTAGATGGGAGAGACAAGTCGGAGACTGTTTTCCTTAGCCAGGCTAAGATGTGGTCGTTACCGCACCACAGTTTAAGAACACCTCCGGCGAACAGTGGCTTGGCGTTGAAGGTCGGTCCTGGAGTGTCTTGCTTGGGGGAGCAGGCCTCAAGAATGATCTGCTTCTGGATAGCAACGAGTACCTGGTCCGATACGTCCTTGCTGAGGATTCCCGTGCGGTCGCAGGTGATCGCGACGTCCAGGGTTGAGCTGGCAGCTTGGGCGTAGCTTCGTTGGTCGACCCGTTTGGATTGGTCAAGACGCGGCCGCTTATGCTCCCCCCGAGGTGTCAAAGACTCGTTGAGAGCTCGCTTGGCCGCGGCCTGATCCTTCCAATCGGATCGCTGTTTATTTTTATTGCCAGCACCCGGAACACTGGTTTGCGGTTGACTGGGCGTTGGTCGGCTTGATCTGTGACCTCTTACCCGCGGAGAAGCTCAGTTGGCCGCTCGTCGGTTTGTCCGTGCTAGTGGCAGTGGCCTGTTTGGTGCGGGAGCCCTTACCTGGCCTCCAGCGGGCTTGGCGTCGCTCCTTCCTCGTCACTCCGTCCCTCTGCTTGCCTTTAGCTGCAGCAGGTGATGGACCTGAAGGGTCAGTGCAAGGGCAACGGGCTTGTTGAGTGCGTTTACCCTTGCCCTTGCGTTTCTGCACTTGCCAGGCATGCGAAGACGGCCATCCGGTGGGAGGAGGCTAGAGGAGCCTCAGGAGGAGGAGGGTGTTTGGCTGGAACCCTGGTGCCGGTGTTACCCAGCACCGGGGTCGTCGCCTTGGTATGGGAAGGGTCGGTACTGGTCCCAATCAGCGCCGACGTCCTTTGTATATTTTGGGACTGTTTTGTTTTGGTCTTGGCTGTGGTTCTCGCCACAGCCGGACCTACGCCCGCGTTGGTACCCGCAGCGTTAGCTGCAAGGCCACCAGGGGCGAGGGAAGTGCTAGCTCCTCCCTTGGGAGTCTCATTGGCTTTCGCCTCCACTCCTGTGTTTATTTTTTTAACATGCCTATTTTGATCCATTTTAAATTGGTTTTTGGATTCATCTCTCTGGCTCCCACCCTCCATGGAGCCCGCACCTGGGAACGTCTCACTATGAAAAAGCTCGAACGTTAGGACTACCAGAGAGATATAGGGGCGCAAGGCTGGCTTACAGTGCGACATCGGGTGCTCGATCGGGTTGGCGTAGGGGGTCGAAAGGCCCACCCCCAACGAACTGATCAACCCTCACTTACACCGTCAGCATGACCTTTACCTACCGCTTCAGCCGTCCGAGGATGATTTCAGCGGACCTCACGCACCTCGCCTGTGGCCCTCTGACGGGACACTATGACCATTTCCCTACCCCTGGCTATTGGGTAGGGCCACCGTTTTGCTTGAAATTCGGACCAAAGAGGGCGTGTTGCCTTACGGGCACATTACCGCCAGAGCCGCTCGGCTCAACCCCCCAGGACTCCTTCATCCCCGCTCACAGCGCTCAACTGCGCAGGTCCTAGCGCAGGTGACTTCTTACTCCTACTCGCCATCAGCTGAATTTAGTGACAGTCGAGCCCGCAACCACCCAATCACAAAGGGGTCACGGTTCGGAGTGGAAATTGGACTGGTGAAGGAAAGGAGATAAGGATGTGGGTAGGATGGGGTAAGGAGGGATTGGGAGATTGGCAGGAGGGTGAAAGACGGTAGAGAATGGGGGGAATTGGGGAAAGGAAGTGATGACGCCTGGTGGTTTTTGTTACGTCTATTTCTTATGGAACTAGACCAAGAAACGGGGTGGCAACCTCGGGAAGGTGTATCCGCCAGACTTGCCTTGAGGATCTACACGACTGTAGCGCTCTCCCTCAAGACCCCGCCACCCTACCACCTCTGAAGGAGGCGGCAGGATAGGCCTGTATCTATACTACCAAGCAAGCAAAGCATGTCGTTGTGCAACCGCAAAAGCATAAATCCAGACCCTCCCCATTCAGGGGGTTAACGAGTTGCCGCGCTTCTGCAGTGCTTTCCGCCTCTGCATGTTCGCAGAGTTGGGAATAAATGGCATTGAAGCCATCATGTGCAGAGCACGAGCCAGCCCCTATTGCCCCTGGCTGGAGGGTTTGAGTCCGCTTAAGGCAGCCACAGGATACTCCGGTTGAGTAGTCACGACCTCTCAAGGTCAACTACGAAAAGCCACACATAAAAAAAAAGTCAGCCCCAACAACATCCAGATAGCAGATAAGTGGGACAGCCCCATACTGGGACATTGGAAACGCCTGCATGCCACTGTAGCGTATAAATAAATAGTTGTGTACTTATATGTATTTTACTAACGCAGCCGAAATTCACTTTGACTTCCCGTCATTGTGATAGTATTTTTGTAAGGACCATAATTGCGAACCGTCTTCTTACGGAGATATTCAAGGTCAAACTTAACTTTATACCCAAATTTAAAGTTAAGTTAAGTTTGACCTTGAATATCTCCGTAACTCAACTCCTGTACAGAGGCATCCATCCATAAGCACAACGATTTGCGTGACATTCTGCGATGGCGTAAACAGCGAGTATTCACACCAAAACTAGGTATGAGAAGGTATTTTATTTTACTAATTATTATTATTATGATAAGTTGCGCATTTAAACAGAAATACAGACTCCAAAAAAACACTACAAGGTGAAAAATTACTTTAGCTTCGGAAGTCGGTTGGCAAAATCCAAATAAACAAAACCAAAGACACCGACTTCCGAAATTAAAGTCGGTTGTGGGTTTTTTTGTAAAAGGTTTATTGCGAAATATAATAAAAAAAAATATAAATAAAACTTTGAACGTTTGGGGTTATATTGAAGATTGCGCAATGATTGAATAAAACTTTGACCAACTTTCAATAATATTACACTATTTTCTCATCGCACGGTGTAGGATCGGTATTGCGCGAAATTTTACTAAGTAATAGATACTCTAGACAGGTTTTACTCACGCGAAAAAAATTTCGTTCATGGGCCGTCAATATCATTGCATGCAAAATAATTGTTCGTTAAATTCAAGGGTTAACACAATCATATTGCGTAATAAAATTATTGCACAAACTTGTTGTAGGGCCGCCTAACAAAACCTTTGGCCTTAGTGCTGACAAGACCCAATCGACCTAAATAGGCTTCTCTTAAGGAAAAAAAAAAATGTCAAATCTGTATAGTTTGTGGTAGCGGAAAAAATATATGATAGTTTTGAACATATTTCCCAGAACTTGTTTGTTACCAAAACACGTCTTGAAAAAAAATCTCGATACAAACTAGAGTTAAACTAACATCTTACCTTGAGTTATAATCCAAAATACCTGCATTAAATGTCAACATACGTTACGTATTTAATTAATAACAAGAACGTCTTTTTTTAATGCAGAACTTGGTTGTTTATTATTTTCGATTACTCAACTCAATTTTGAGTAAATAGATAATTGCTTCATATTTTGCAATTAATTACAAGCGTTGTGTCATCGCGCTTCTGTGAAGTTTATACAAAAAAAAACTGATATTTAAAGTGACTGATATACAAACTGCGTTTGATGACCCCACAAAAAAAAATCACTTAATTCATTTTATTTTTGTTTTATCATCTTTAGATATCGCTTCCCGTAACGTCTATGGGGTTTTGCTAACTTATTAAATCTGATCCTGTATATGAAAGTAAGTCGGTGTGTTTTCCTAGAGAGCGTTGTTTGACACCGTAAAGTCAAACTCCGCTGCCATCATTTTTTTTTTCTTTGGCTTCGCACTGTTTGTGCATTTAACCGCTGCCATCTTTTTTTATGACAGCCATCACTGCAGCCGTTATTTGGAAATCCTAGAAATCCTTCGCAAAAGACGCTGGCAACACCTAAACCGCGGTCACTGTCAGACTGTGGAGAAAAGAAAGAGAAGCGCGATGACACAACGCTTGTAATTTATTGCAAAATATGAAGCAATTATCTATTTACTCAAAATTGAGTTGGAGTAATCGAAAATAAAAAACAACTAAGTTGTTCAATTAAGACGTTCTTGTTATTAATTAAATACGTCACGTACATTGATATTAAATACAGATATTTTGGTTTGAAACTCAAGGTAAGAGGTTAGTTTAACGTTAGTTTGTATCGAGATTTTTTTTCGAAACGTGTTATGGTAACAACCAAGTTCTGAGAAATATGTTCAAAATTAACACATTTTTTTTCCGCTACCACAAACTATACAGGTTTGGCAATTTTTTTTCTTAAGACAAGCCTATTTTGGTCATTTGCCTCTTGTCAGTGCCTTAATCGCTGTGATTGCCAATTAACTATCTGGGAAGCCCTCAGTAATTTGCTAATTGGCTGATAATTGTGGTCGCTTGCTATTAATCTATAGCTAGTCACATGAAGCGTGGCTGCCAAGATTGATATGATTACATAACAAAAAACCTGTATTCCCCGAAGGGTTAAGCAGAGCTGTACCTATAGTCCACTGATTTCGCCGGTTATCTTTAAGTATCATATACTACGACGAGTATGAACAGTGGAGCAGTGTTTAGAAGAATGAGAACGAAGAAGGATGGACAAAAATAAGGTAATGCATTGTTAGCAACGAAAGTCAAATAAACACTTACACTGCTTAGCGTGAAATCCTGGGTACGATGCTCAGGTCGGGCAAAGAGTAGCCGATGTCACCACAGGCACACGGCACGATTCTTATTTGGATTTACCTAGAAAAGAATTAATTATATGAGAGTCCAAGATTAAGTAATGCCTAAAAATACGCACACCAGGGTCTTACACCCATTTTTGAAAAGTGTCTTAATTAAATTCTATAGTCCTAATATGCCCAAAAAAAATCACAAAATTTTTATTCCATCGATAAGTGCCATAAAAATGCATTTAAATTTTACATTTTCAAATTTCACGCGTAGTTTGGCGAAAACGCTGGACGCAGTGGACGCCATGTTGCTCTGTGGTCATGACTTCATGTAAACAAATACGCTGATCTATTATTATCTAACTATCAGTTTATAGTTGACATGTTTTAGTTTGCATAGCAGTACCTATGACGTAATAACATGGCGGCTAGTATTTCATGGTGTTTTTTAACAGATTACAAAAACTGAAAACGTTGAATTGAATTTTAAAATGTATTTTGTTATTTTATGAACTAAAAGTAACATTTTCCGACTCCTTTTTGCCTAAACTATCTCAATAATATATTTATAGATTTTTTTCTCGTATATAGTAAAATACCCTATTGCAAAACACATTTTCTTTGACAATTCGAAGGATTTTGCAAGAAATTCATAATCCATTGCATTGCCAGACGAATTTTTCAAACATATAATATGTTTTAAAAATTCGTCTGCTCGACAACTCGACAAGGTAAAGAATGCAATGAATGTTTTTGAACTGTAAAAATGAGAGGCATAACAATAGGGATGATGACAATTTTTTTTTTGCCCGTCAAGTACCAAGATTATTAAAAAATATTGGACACATGTTTTTTCTTTTTTTACGTAAAAGGTTTAAAGACATTTATTTCTCATAAGAACTTATGAATAACAGTTCACTTATAATGAGATACTAAGTACTTCTTAATGATATATAGCATACATACATAATCAGCCTATAATGTTCCCACTGCTGGGACACAGGCCTCCTTTCTGTGAGAGGGAGTGGGCCGTAATCAACCACGCGGGCCCAGTGCGGGTTGGTAGATGTCACATGTCTTCGAATTTTTGGTTCTTGGACATGCCGGTTTCCTCACGATGTTTTCCTTCACCGTTTTGAGAGCAGTGGTGATGAAATAATTTACACAAAGTAAAGCGCCTGTCTGGGTTCGAACCTACGACCGCGACTCGTAAGTCGCGGCCGTTACCACTGGGCCACCACTGCTCTTAATAATAATTATACTATAATATTTCAAAATTATCAAAAGATTACGGCGATACATTGCCTTGCTAGATTTTATACTGAATTATGACGTAGCGAGTCCCCACACCAACTTGAACGCGTTTTATCTAAGTCATTTTTAATTTTAATATGATAAAGCAAAAAAAAACGTGTCTAATACATTTTTATTATCTGACTGATGGACTAAATAGGATTTCTTTTTTTTGGCGAGGCATCATCCCTATTTGTATTTCGCAATTAGGTACCCCGCCGGTTTCTGAAACGAAAATTAACCAAGTGTTCTGTTTGGCTGTTGATAATTCAGTCAACCAATTACAGCAGTTTCTTTATTTGTTATCTAATTTTTGAGTTGATATTCTTTTTCCAGTAACCGACCACTTTTTCCAGTAGCTAACGTCAAATAACCGTAAATTATAGCAACAAAAGTAAACATGATCAAAAATGTCCGCCATTTTGAGTTCGTCGACGTTTTCAGTGAATAAGTAACAATGTCAATTTAACTTGCGTTATGACTTCAGGAGCGGATGCCTTAGGGACCTCATGTTCAGTGTTTAGTCATCTAAAATTATAGAGAGGTTAATGTGCATCTGAAGGGGTTGTAGAACCCTCGCTAGAAAGAGATAGAAATACATGTATTAAAAAGGTGAGGTCATATTTAAGGATGTGGTACAGACCATCAAACTGAACAACTTTGTCCATGGGACCAATATCGTAATCACGAAAAAATAATCAGCCGTCCCATACATTTGGGTCGAGTAGGTAGGTATTTAATTTGTTTTTATTATTAAACAGTACACACATGTGAATAAACAGACAAGAAGATAGTAACAGAAAAATATGTACAAATGTTATGCTTATTTCTAAAGAAAGTAGATAAAAAGATGTAGACAACGTGTGTAAGAGTAGAAGAGAAAACAAATTACATAAAATCAAAATAACTAGTCACTAATTTAAATAAAAACATACAATAAGAGAATATACTTAAAAACACCATAAACAAAATAATATAAACTATATAAATATACTTCTATGGGACAGTTGATAATTTTTCGCTATTACGATGTTGGTCCCATCAAACAAGTTGTTTAGTTTGATGGTCTATACGTGCTGTATAGTGGAGCATACGGTGGAGGTCTGCCCGGCTTGGGCAGAGCACCGCCGTGTCCTCGTGGAGGCGATCGGCGGCAGAGATCTCTCGCGTCCGGCCCTGGTTCAGGCCATGGTACGGAGCGAGAGGGCATGGGCAGCCGTCACCTCCTTCTGCGAAGCAGTTCGCGAAGGAGGAAGCGGGACGGTTGAGGCAAAGGCAAATTTCGCGCCCTCTGGCCCTGAGCCGCCGCAGGAGACGCCCTGGGCGTCGGGAATCCCGGGCGGATTTCCAGCCACCGTAGGCGCGGGCTTGCGGACGGTGAGCAATGGGCAGCTCACCGTCCGGTAAGGACCAGGCCCGAGTCGACGGTGCGTTGTATTCCACGCGCGCCTCAAAGAGATGTCGTCAGCACAAGTGTAGGGGTCCACTAGGGCCTATGCCTGCCGGGGTCGCGGGAAGGTACTAAAGGGTTACCGAGGCCCCTGGCAACAGGAAGGAATACGGGTGGGTTTTAGTCAGTAAGAGTCTGACACACCCTCCCGCTCCGCCCAGAGCGAGAGAAGTTATTTGATGATTTCCCACCAAAAAAAAAAAAAAAAATACACAGAAGTACAGAACTTTTTCTAAAACGATCTATTAATATCAGTCGCCGACATTAATAGATCGTTTTAGAAAAAGTTAGATAAAGCTAGTTACCGCTTGCACCATATCTCTGGTTCGGGCTTCTCACGACCCGTAACAACTGTCAAAGATCTACAAATAACCACCGCGACCAACGGCTTAATGGGCTTTCCGATATCTAAGCATGTAAAGACGGTCACCCATCCACGGACCTTCCGCGGCAAGCGTAGCTTAACATGATCGATCGACCCGTGCGGCTGTTATTAATTACCCACAAGCCCCTCCATATGTCTGGTTACCGAATAAAGATATTCCACAAATAAACAATAATTTTGGTACATTTAAATCTACGGTTGTACAGTTATGGGTTGGCTCGAATGCAACTACTGAATTAGTAAGAATATGCGAACGACGCATAAATTGGAACGGATTAAAAATGGCGGCAATCACACCGAAGTGTAACAAGAGCCTATATTTTAGCTAAAGAAAATACTATTTCTAGTTAATTGCTTACCCAACTCAGATTCTGCAAAATCATAAAGATATTTGCTGCAGCCGGTACGTACAAATTCCATGCTACAGCCACAACCAAAGTGTATAATCATGTTGATCTCGTATTTAAGCTGATAATATCACTACACTGACTTATCACCCCACCAAGCCTTTCGTCGACGCTTCACTTTCCACCGTTTCCCCCATTTGTGGTGAATTGACAGTTGACATTAGTGACAGCTACCTGACAACTTATGTGTTTAGATAGCTAACGAATAAATAGATACACTACACTAAGCGAAACATAGACCGAAAAAGCCGAAATCACAAAATAAACTTCACCAAGCTGCCATTTCTTTATGCTTTTACTACTTTTCGTTAGAAACTTCGATTCATGAAATGTAGTGTCAAAATTATTCGTCTCTCGTTATTCGGAATCTAAAGCAAACTAGAAAAGGGTTTACCACAGTATTTCAAGTGAAAATACGGGATTAATTCTAAGAGAGCTTGGTGCATGTTACGTCAGCCGACGTATTTGCTCATGTAAGCTCGAAGAACTTAGATTTAATAACTGAAGGCGTATTCATGTAGCTGGAATTACCTACATTTGAAGACGGTAACTTAAATTTGTATTTTGAATCTTAAATTGTTTTAAGATAGAATTGTATCACCGGATACCGGATTCTTTATGGAACGTTTGACTAGTATTATGATTATGTAGGTAATTATCGAATACTTTATGCACACAAATGTACAGAGGCGGTCTTAAATAGGCATTTTCTACCAGTCAACCTTTAGGTGATGCAGAGACAAACAGTGGTAGATTCAATAGCGAAAATTGAGGAATAAATATATGTTTCAATATAAATCGATTCTGAGCCGCAGTTCAGGTCCGGATCGCGCAAGACTTTTGGCGGTCGGAACCAGAGAGGCCGGTCATTGGCTACATGCCCATCCTTCTCCATATACCGGTACCTTCCTGGATCCGACCTCGCTTCGTCTGGCGACTGGTCTGCGGCTTGGGGTCACGGTATGCACTCCACACACATGTCCTTGTGGCACGGACGTGGACCGACTGGGTCACCACGGACTTTGTTGTCAAAAAAGTGCAGGCCGCTTTTCAAGACATGCGCCACTTAATGACATAATCCGCCGGTCTCTTGCCAGCATCAATGTGCCTGCTCTTCTTGAGCCGACTGGCATTGTCAGAGATGATGGCAAAAGACCTGTTGGTGTGTCTTTGGTCCCGTGGAGTTTGGGACGGATGCTTGTGTGGGATGCTACCTGTGTAGACACACCGGCACCGTCCCACCTCCAACGGACTACTTCTAAAACGGGTGCAGCGGCAGAAAATGCCGAAAATCTGAAAGTTATTAAATATGGAGGCCTTGGCAGAGAGTACAACTTTGTGCCCTTTGGCGTCGAGACCCTCGGTCCGTGGGGTCCCAGTGCGCATAAGTTATTTGCGGAAATCGCGAAACGTCTAGTTGATGTAACTGGTGACCGAAAAGCTGGCGGCTTTCTCGCGCAACGCATCAGCATTGCAATTCAGCGAGGAAATGCCGCCAGCATCCTCGGTACAATGCCCCGAGGGCCTTTTTTAAGCTTAACTTAGTTTTAATTTAATTTAGTTAATCATCTTGTAATTTGGTTATATAAAGATATCTATCTAATATAATTAAATAAAATATATATATTTATATATGATTATATTTGAATATAATTACGTAATTATATTCAAATATAATCACAAATAAACACACGAAATAAATAAAACTTGTCACTAAAATGTATAAGATAAAAATAAATAAATTTAAAAACTTAAAACACGACTGCCCTGCCAAAAAACTAACCAAACACTAAAAAGCAATCATACAAACAAACAGTCATATTTTTGGATTAAGAAAGCAGTCTCCAACATTTGGCTCGAATACCCTCGAGTCTTAGAGGGATCCCGATAGCCATAATTATTTTAGACTCAATTTGTAAGATGCAGTTTATGAATAAAACTGTCACCATTCAATGGATTTGGGATCACACATTGAGATCATGGATAATAATAATAATGGTCATGTCAAAGATGCACTATGCAGACAAAGATGGCACGAATATTTTGATGATCAAAGTTAAAGAGAATCTGGTATAAAACCATCTAGTCTGAACCACTTCGTTAACCATGGTTTGAAGGAAGGCTGTTAGATAGGAAATATGAAGTAGCTCTGTTGAGGATGCGTTCGGGCCACATCCCATCGAATAAGTTTAAATATTTAATGGGTAAAAGTACTTCACCAAACTACGAAGTTTGTGGGGTGGTTGAGGTTACTTACCACGTGCTGATGGATTGTGACCGGAACATACACGATAGACAATGGTACCGATTCCCTTGTTCACAAACTAAACTAAATTTAAGTTGAGTGCATCTTTTTCTTTGTACGAGTATTTCATTAAGAAGAGGACAGAAGATTAATTTACGTTTAGTCCTGTCAAATTAATCAGCGCCTGTCACCAAGTTTAAACGTGATTAAAAACTTGCCTACTAAACTTACGTCAATTTACGTCAAGCACTGATTAATTTGACAGGACTAAACGCAAATTTATCTACTGTCCTTTTCTTAATGAAATAGTTGTACCTACTTATATAGTCAATCTCAATCTCTAGGCTGGCAATGGGATTATGTCTTCCCACATGTTTTTTAAAATGTTTTCAGCATTTTTTTTCAGTTCCAGTGATGCAATATGAAACAAAGCGTGTATAAGTATACAAATCGATAAAAATAACATTGTTGCTGCAGCAGTTCTCTGGGGCCTCGTAAAGGGTTAACATGCCAGAACAGAAAATTCAAAAGTGCCTGTAATTGGTTTATTTGTAATAAATGCTTTGAGTTTGAGTTTGAGAACAAACCTACATATATCTTCCTATCTAGAGTTCTGCAAGCAGCTCTTGGTGCCATAGCACTTTCCGGCACACTGAACGAGACACAATAGAAGTCGACGTCTATGGACGTCTATGGGCATTTAGTGTCCCGGAAAGTGTTAATGACATTGACAGGGGGGCGTTGTAGGTAATCATCTGTGAAATTGTCACAGAAATTGTAAAAACGGCCAAATGCGACTTGTCCTTTTTTTAAATTTGACGCAATTTCACAGATGTTTATGTTTACCAACGGACTCTCACACGAAGGGTTCCGTATCACCGTACAATATTTGACACAACATATATTTTTAAACACACGTACACATACATAAAATAACGCCTTCTTCCCATGGGAGTAAGCAGAAACTGTAGAACACCGCCTGCTACGCTCCTTACATACTACTTTTGCTTCTTAATTTTTCTACCCTCCTTTTCACGTTCATACTTTTTGAAGAACATCACCAAACAAAAATTTTAAAAATAAAATAAGAAATTAAAGGGGTGGGCCCTTTAATTTCTTATTTTATTTTTAAAATTTTTGTTAAAGCGGCCATAGTAGTACACACTCTGTGAAAATTTCAAGTGTCTACCTAATCAGCCTGTGTTCCCACTGCTGGGACACAGGCCTCCTCTCTGTGAGAGGGAGTGGGCTGTAATCCACCACGCGGGACCAGTGCGGGTTGGTAGATATCACGTCTTCAAATTTTTGGTTCTAGGACATGCCGGTTTCCTCACGATGTTTTCCTTCACCGTTTTGAGAGCAGCGGTGATGAAATAATTTAGACAAAGTAAAGCGCTTGTCTGGGTTCGAACCTACGATCTACAACTCGTACGTCGCGGCCGTTACCACTGGACCACCACTGCTCGAAACATACTACCCTTTTTTATTTTTCATATTTTTTTCAAAATTACTATATTTGATAGTTAAAAAAAAATGTCAACCCTATTTGTACCGTTGTATGTACATACATATAAGTATGTAACGAACTTGCCTAACCCAGAAGTGACAAGCGACACATTTAACTTACTAATCCACTTGGGATTAGATAGTTTGTAGCGAGATCACTGACCGGTCAGGGGGTAAGATTAAACTGTTGGATCAACCAGCCCTTCGTCTGAGTAGGCGATGCTGGGACGCATTTAGACATGAGATAACTACCAGTTAGGACCTCCGAGTAATCTCCGATCGTTGATTAATTTAGATGATATTGAAATGTAATTAACATATTAAATAAGATCTAGTGATACCTTGTTATGCTTTTGCTAGTCACCTTTCATTCTTCCTCTCTACATAACCGAACCATCTAAGCACACTCTTTTAAATTTTTGTCACTAAGTACATCTTCTTTTAAACCGCAACGTTGTCTTTCCACATCAGGGCAGATGTGAATGGAAACAACGGGGGAACCCCTAGAAGGACACACCTTATTGGTGATGTTCTTCAGACAGGTCAGGTGCGTAGTACTCGCTACCGGCGAGATTGCATGACCAGAAGTATGACCGTAAACCAAACAAAAGGAGTACGTAAGAATCGTAGCAGGTGGCGTTCTGTAGTTTCTGCTTACCCCATGGGATGGCGTGAGTTTATGTGTGTGTATTAAATTAATGACATTCTTCGGAAGGTTTTCAAGTGTTATCAAATCTCATAGAAGGGCAACGCTGATCAAGAGTCAACCTATGACTGTTATAATAGAATAGAATATAATAGAACAGAATACTCTTTATTATGTACACCATAAAATTACAGATATAAATGTAGAAATTTTACATAGGGTGACACAATGGGCGGTCTTTTCGCTACAAGCGATCTTTTAAAGACAACCTTTGGATGGATTAGGGGGGAAAGGAGAGACAATACTGCAGGTAGTCTGTGGTGTACCATTCACATATACAAGATGCAGTTTTGAACCTGCAAAACATTTCAGGAGGTTGTTATGAAACTCGTAAATAATCATATAACAATACGATACCAAGTCAATAATCAATAATACTTTTTATTTTAGATTTTTAAATTTTTTAAAAAATAGGCATTCTTATAGCTAAAAGCCATCTATAAAAGACATTCTTTGGATGGATATAAAAAGAAAACGAGAGAATACAGCTATTGCAACAGAATCACTATTGCAATAGCTGTTATCTCTCCTTCTCACTGCAATTAGCTTTTAAACGTTTTATCGTGTTGTCCTTAAACATTTTTTTTTATTTTTTTTTTTCGCGTTTTAGAAAGGGGAGTTCACACCGATTTCCGTAAATAAGAATAAAATTAAAAAAAAATACCTGCCCATTTTATTGTTGATTCGGGTCGAGAATCACTAACATAATTACCCCCTAAAATGTTTTGCAGATCCAAAATAACACCTTGTATACGTTTACAATAAATACATACTCGTACATACATAAAACATATTAAAATTATCTATATAATATATTCAATAATAATCATAAAACTAGCGCTAAGAACCAAAACAGGTGCAAAGAACAAAAAAAAATAAAAAAATATGTTTAAGGACAACACAAGTGGACAGAAATTGAGCACGCATTATCGACACGGGCAAGGCATTCCACAACCGTACTGCTTAAACCGTAAAAGATTTATCATAGAAACTGGTGGAATGCATCGGCATCTCTAGTCTCAAGTTAAAGGCTCCTACATACTGGCGCGACTTGTCGCGCCAGTATGTAGGAGCCTTAAAACGTTTAAAAGCTAATTGCAGTGAGAAGGAGAGATAACAGCTATTGCAATAGTGATTCTGTTGCAATAGCTGTATTCTCTCGTTTTCTTTTTATATCCATCCAAAGAATGTCTTTTATAGATGGCTTTTAGCTATAAGAATGCCTATTTTTTAACATCCTATGGTGTACATAATAAAGAATATTCTATTATAGTCTCCATGCTTAGCAAATTAGCGCAGTTAGAAACTCATGCCGAAACAATTAATGTCATAGAGTAATTAAGAGAGTGCATGTACAAAAGCGAGCTTAATTAAAGTTGAGCTTTCTCCCAAAAACCTCTGAGTGATAAGGAGATATCACAATAGAGGGTAGGATCCTACCTAAAATGTTATAACTACATAACACAGTACGTAAGATAATTGACTTTAATGCGTTATTCATTATAACGTTACTTGACTGTTACGTTGGTCCAGTGGTCGCAAGCGCTACTGCTGAGCATGAGGTCCTGGGTTCGATTCCCAGCTCGGGCAAAGTATTATATTGGGTTTTTCCATTAGGAATTTCTCAGTAGCAGCCCGGAGTCTGGATTTGTGCCCGGTTGATGGCAATAGGCTCGCCCCCTTTTACTTGGGACTCAAATATAACTGGCGAAATGTGGGTGTACTATCGGTATACCTCTACGTACGTCCTAGTTCATCACTTGTGACTGTTACAGCTATAGCTATATGTAAGTGGGCACGCTCTTTATGCCTGGAGGCTTTATTTAAGTATTAAGTTCTGTTTACATTTTTATTTCTGCTTGAGTATAGTTTTCGGTGTTTTTTTTTGTATAGTGTTGTGCTTGTATGAAGCATACATAATAATTCACTCATTCCGTTCAAGTGAACGAACATATGTCAACAGTCAGTCTTCATTCGCAATCTGCCAGTGTAACACCTTTAACTATTTCTATTAAAATACAGTCCACTTTAAAGTGTTATTTATGTGGTTTTATTACCAGCGTCCGCCACATAAAAATGGTCCTTCGACGAAAATAGTGTTCGCGGCAGATAATCAACTCTATATGTTGTGTGAGTGTGACTCAATTTTGTCGGCGTGGACTAGCGGAAGCGGTCATCAACAAACCCGCGTTGTCATCAGTTGTCATTCATCGCACCGCTCAACTATCGCGTCGCGTGCGAGGAGTACGGAGTCTAAACACAGCGTGCTCAGCAGACAGCGCGCCTACGCGGACGAGCGAGAAGAGTGTACGCGTGCGAACGAGAACCGCGATCAACTCGGCCGCCGGTTGGTCGGCGACGTCGAGAGTTCCAGAAACTTCTAGCAAACTCCATAGCTGCCGGAAGTTATCCGCCGATTTTCAACATCTTCATCCATTGTCCGACGCCATAATCCGCCATTTTTGTGGTGTTCTATCAAGTGAAGTGAATCACACGTCTCATTTTTTTCCGCATTGTGCAATCATTGCATTCTGTACAACTAAGTAGCATCCATATATGCGCAAAATTGCTATTATTGCAAGTTTTTATAATTTGTGTAGTTACACAAACCTTTTAAGCCATCATGGCAAACAATTTAAAACGCCTAATACTGGCCAGGGGCCAGGCAAAAGGAACGATAACCACATTATGTAAGTTTGTTGAGTCCGAGGATATCGACAAAGCCCCTATAAGGGCGCTTATGGTCAAGAAGGACAGGTTGGTCACCGCCTTTTCAGAATATAGCTCATTTAACATTGATATATCTGTTCTAGATGAAAATAACGATGAAAACTTTGGCCACTATGAATCCATATATTTATGTGCCTTAGCCGCATTCGAAGATGCCATCGAAGAAAAATCTAGCCCAGGTAAATCTCCGAAACCCGGAGCAGAGCGTGACGAGGAAGAAAAAGACGCTATGAAACGTCTCCCACCTATAAATATTTCCAAGTTTGGAGGTGAGGTAGGTGACTTCCACGACTTCATCAGCCTATTTAAAAGTGTCATCGACAAGAACACTAAACTATCACAATGTGATAAATTCTATTATTTAAAAACCTATTTAAGTGGCGAAGCCGCCGAACTCATTAAACATTTATCGCTAACTGCACATAACTATGCAACCGCACTGCAATTGCTCAGCGAGCGATATGATAATAAAAACAAGGTCGTTAATTATCATGTTAATTCTATATTAGACCTAAAGCCTATTTCTAAGTGCACTGCCTTAGCTTTAAGAGAAATCATTTCTCAAACCAGACAGCATTTAGCTGCCTTAAAAAACATAAATATACCCGTTCAACATTGGGATGCAATTATTGTATGCATTTTGCAAAGCAAGCTCGACATACACACATTAAGGTGCTTTCATCTAGAAACAAAATCAGAGGCTGACCCTGACTTAAATTCACTTCTTAAATTTTTAGAACAACGGGCAGCAGCACTTGAAACTGTGGCAGACAGCCAAACATCCTCAAATTGTGCAGTGAACAGCGGCCGCAGGACAGGTTTGGTAGCCACTAAGGAGGTAAACAAAAATACACAAGTATGCAAATTTTGTAAGACTAAAAATCACCAACTATATAAATGTGAAAAATTTAAACTTGCCTCGCTATCTGATCGTTTCGGCTATGTAAAGACCAATGAGTTGTGTACCCTATGCTTAAACAAACACCTGTCAAAGTGTAAATTTGCCTTTAAGTGTTCAATTTGCAAACAAAACCATAATAGTTTACTGCATAAAAATGAGCCTGAACAGGAGTTAAAGCAAGTTTCATTATCTATGAATAAATGTGTTGATGTTTTATTGCCTACTATAAAGGTAAACATAACTGACAAGTTAGGTCAACAATTTCAAGTTAGGGCTCTTTGTGACTCAGGTAGTCAGGTTTCCTTTGTGTTATCAGACCTAACAGAAAAAATTGATTGCAGGTTAGTCAATAACTATACCTATATTAAAGGAATATGTGGTCAATCCAACACAGTTCCTCATACTGCTACTTTTAACATCTCTTCTACTCTCAACACTTACAAGACTCAAATAGTATGCTGTGTAGTGCCAAACATCACTAGTGATTTACCTCAGTGTGAGATAGATACAGATAATTTAAAAATTCCTTCATACGTCAAGTTAGCTGACACAGAATTTTATAAAACTGGAAAAATAAGTATCTTATTAGGTTGTGACGCTTTCTTTAAAATCTTATTGCGTGAACAACTACCTATTATCCCTAAAGGTTTGTATTTACACAACACCCACTTTGGGTATATTGTGGCTGGAAGGGTGAAGACTAGAAGTTACTCTCCGGTAAGTAAGTGTACCAAACACATTTTAAAAAACAGTGAATGTGATAGCACCCAAAATATAGAAAAGACTTTAGAGCAGTTTTGGAAGTGTGAGCAAGTGACAGAAGTTTTCACTGAGTCGGCTTCTGAAGAAGCTCTTGCTGAAAAAATCTTTTCTGAATCTGTAATATTGAAAGACAATAAATTTCAAGTTAACTTACCTTTAAAACAAAATTTTGATCAATTAAACATGGGAGATTCTTTCATAAGAGCTTTACAACGTTTTAACAATTTAGAAAAAAGACTTCACAAAGATGCTGAACTTTTCAGAGGTTATAAAGCGTTCATTGACACTTACATTTCAATGGGTCATGCTAAATACATTGATATTCAAACATATGATTTAAAAGCTGGTCAGGTATACTTTCTACCACACCATCCAGTATTAAACGAAAATAGCAAAACTACAAAACTAAGAGTCGTTTTTGATGGCTCAATGGCTACTAATCAAGGTTTTTCTTTAAATGACATGTCGCTCAATGGGCCTTGCATCCAAAATGAGTTATTTAATATATTGATTCTCTTCAGATTACATAAATATGTGTTATTTTCTGACATTCAAAAAATGTTTAGAGAAGTTAACCTCAACCCAGCACACTGTGCTCTTCAAAATATATTGTGGAGAGATTCACCACAAAAGGAAATACAGTGTGTTCAGTTGCAAACAGTCACCTATGGACTTAAAAGCTCACCATTTTTAGCTACAAGATGTTTAAATGAGTTAGCTTTCAGATTTGCGCATACTTACCCTGAAGGTGCACACATATTATTGAATCAATGCTATGTCGATGATGTTTGTACCGGTAGTAACGACTTACAAAAATTACTTGATATGAAAAACCAATTAATTGCCATTTTAAACCTTGGTGGTTTTAAACTTCATAAATGGAGTTCAAACAGTGAGCATATATTAAGGGACATTCCCTGTGCTTTACAGATTTCAAATGAAATTGATTTATGCAAAAGTGATGATCAATATGTGAAGACCTTGGGTATCAAATATAACACACAAACGGATGTATTGAACATTTCCTGTCCACAAACTGAGTTGTTAGATGTCTACACCAAGCGTCAGACATTAAGTTTCATTAGCAAACTCTTTGATCCACTGGGTCTAGTAGGTCCAATTATTGTACTTGCAAAAATAATCATGCAACAAACATGGTTAGAGAAGGTTTCATGGGACTCACCATTGCCACTGAACTTAAATAAAAAATTTAAATGTTTTGTTGATAATTTATCAAGAACAGGTTGTATTCAAGTAAAAAGAAATATTGACACACAAAACTCAACATGTATTGAACTAATAGGGTTTGCAGATGCCTCTCAGAAGGCTTATGGTTGTTGTGTTTATTTAAGAACCATTAACAGCAATGATCAAGTAAATGTTGAGTTGTTATGCTCAAAATCAAGGGTAAATCCCATAAAATCATTAACCACACCAAGATTAGAGTTGAATAGCGCTTTGATACTAGCAAAACTATCAAAAAAGTTGTATGATCAACTAATTAAAAATAATTTTGCCATTAAGGTACATTTATATGTAGATTCTCAAATTGTTCTTGCTTGGCTTAACACAGAGCCCACAAAATTGTCTGTTTATGTTGCAAACAGAGTCAAAACTATCTGTGATCTCACACAAAATGCCTCATGGTCATATGTCAGTACCGTTGAGAATCCTGCAGACTGTTTGTCTAGGGGTATAGAACCTCACTTACTTAAAAACAACCAGTTATGGTGGCATGGGCCACAATTTTTACATAGTAAGAATTACACACATGAATCTACAAATATCAAAATTCCTAAGGAAATTCCTGAACTTAAGCTTTGTAATATTACATTGACTTCTGAATCAAATAAAGATTTCAGTTTATATTCATATTATTCGGATATTAACAAATTGAAAAGAATTATTGCCTATATTTACAGGTTTTTTAACAATTGCAAAGCAAAGAAAGAAGATAGGGTCTCCGGACATCTAAAAATAAAAGAACTTCAATTTTCACTCAAAAATATAATTAGACAAGATCAAAAACAACATTTAAGTGAGGAAATGAATTGTATCATGTCCAAGAAACCCATTAAATCCAATTTGAAATCCTTAAATCCATTTTTAGATGGAATAGGTATCCTCAGAGTAGGAGGTAGGTTACACAATGCTAACATACCATATGATCAGAAATATCCTATCATATTACCCAAAGAATCATACATTACACGTTCAATAATTAACAATGAACACAAATGTTTGTTACATGCTGGGAAGAAGTTGACCCTAGCCAGTTTATGTCAAAGGTTTTACCTAATTAATGGACTTAGAGAAGTCAAAGGAGTAATTCACAAATGTTTACTGTGTTTCAAGCTAAGAGCCAAGGCATCAGAGCAAATGATGGGATCTCTTCCTTCAGACAGGGTGAACCCCAGCCGACCTTTTGAAAAGGTAGGAATCGATTATGGCGGTCCGTTTTCAATAAAATTACACCGTATTAGGAAACCAGTAATTTTAAAAGCATACATAGCATTATTTGTTTGTTTCACAACAAAGGCCATTCATATTGAGTTGGTATCAAATTTAACAACTGAATGTTTTTTACAGGCATTAAAAAGATTCATTTATCGTCGCAATAAGCCATCTATTATTTATTGTGACAATGGTTCTACCTTCAAGGGTGCCAATAATCAGTTGCATGAGTTATACTCATTACATTTTAATCAGGTACATCAGGAGAAAATTATAAACTCAACTTCAGATCTTGGTATTGAATTCAGTTTTATTCCTTCTTATTCACCAGTATTTGGAGGCCTATGGGAAGCAGGAATTAAGAGTGCTAAATATCACTTAAAAAGAGTTGTAGGCAAACAGATACTAACCTATGAAGAGTTGAATACTGTGATAATTCAAATAGAAGGGTTATTGAACTCCAGGCCTTTACTTTCTTTGCCAAGTATTGACCCAAATGACATGTCTTATTTAACTCCTGCTCATTTTTTGACAGGTGCTTCTATTACATCATTCCCTGAACCTGATGTAACAAATGTGCCCACAAACCGTTTGTCATTTTGGCAGCAATGTACTCACATGGCTCAATCCTTTTGGAAAACTTGGTCAAAACAATATTTGACTCAGTTACAAAATAGGCCAAAATGGCACAATAGTGTACCAAATATTGAAAAAGGGGTATTGGTGCTACTCAGAGTTGATAACACCTCTCCATTAACATGGCCAGTGGCCAGAGTAGAACAGACTTTCCCTGGATCAGATGGCAAGGTCAGGGCATTATCTGTAAGAACTAATAGTGGTAAAATCATGCGTACTAGTGTTATGAAAGTTTGTGTACTTCCTATTTATGAATAAATTATACTTAATAATTTACCTGTGTGGCTGCTGGACATGTCATGTGAACTTGTTCATTTACTAGGCTAAATACGTAGGGTATAAATATCGTTAGTTAAGCCAACTTTCTGTTAAAAAAAATCACTTAAATTAATAATCATAGTTGAACTTAAACATGATGTAAACAGATATAGCATACTCAATAGATTCATAATTATACTTTAAGAAGGTAAAATGTAATATAAATATGTGCACATCTATTTTGTAATAGACACATACCAACCTATTTAAAATGCATAGTACATAGGTACTTAAATGAACGTAACATTAATGTATGTTATGTATGTATAAGTACAATAGGTTTTATAATCACAACAATTTAGTAAGTAGTTTTCCAGTTATTGATTAATTAAATTTACTTTGTTAGATTATTCCTTAGTAATTCTGTACATAACAATTTAAAGGATTTCAAAAGAATTGAAGCATCCAGTAAGTAGGTACCTAAATAGTTAAGCATTTTTGTTTATATTATAAAATAGTAAATAAGTAGTACCCAAGTTTAAACAGTTTATTTATACTTGTGAAAAGGACACAAATGTTCCTATTTGTCTAATATTCAGTAAATTTAAGATTAAGTTACATTTTGGTTTGTATTCAAACTATAGCCTTTTGGTTTCTTTGTCGGCGTTGCCATTTATGTATGAAGCATACATAATAATTCACTCATTCCGTTCAAGTGAACGAACATATGTCAACAGTCAGTCTTCATTCGCAATCTGCCAGTGTAACACCTTTAACTATTTCTATTAAAATACAGTCCACTTTAAAGTGTTATTTATGTGGTTTTATTACCAGCGTCCGCCACAGTGCTAGCTGACATATGGCTAATAATTAAATGTTTTGTGTTGCGCGTAGTGTAAATTATTTTGCATACTATTGAACTAAACAGACGAAACTGAACAGACAGCTGTGCTGCTGCAGTTCGTTGCACCACTTCTTCTTCCCAGCTAAAGCACTAGTAAGTGGTGAAGGGTGGGCGTTTTGGAGGACTGTCTTCTGTAATTTTGACGTTCGAAACGTGCTGATTCTCAGCCTAGTTTGAATAAATGACTTTTGATTTTGATTCTGCCTAACTAAACCTTCGGGGAAATACGGGCGTGAAATTATGTATGTTATGTATGTAATTGATATAATAAGATAACAATTGCTAAGTTAATTACAAAGCTTGATACATAACGGTGTTACATATGGCCAAATATTAACTATGCGCAACACAAGAAATCTGCAACGCAATGCGCGCCTACCCGCATAACCTGAAATATAGAGATGCTACTCAAATAAGCTCTCTAATTAACTCGAAATTTCTAGTTCCAACCGGTTAAAAGCGGTTTAATCCGGCAGTCGCACCTTTGTCTGTGGTTTAATTAATTCGTTCTAACATTTATGTGTCCGAAAAAGTGTGGTTTTGTTTAGTTATGGTAGCACGAACGTGAAAACCCCATTTCATTATTGTTTGTAAAATGAAACTAAGTATTCGATTTTATTTATTTGACAGCATTGGAATGTAATCTTACCGATCTCTCCTGTATAAATCTCACCGTGAAGACTTGGTGAAGTGACTGTCAACAGTGTCTTTCCCTAAAGGCGTGTACGCGCGAACGACCAAGAACATGGTGAACACGAACATCGGACATTTTGTTCGCATGTGCGTACCACATGCGAACATCGAACACATGTTCTTCAAAATGTTCCTGTCGATCCAATTTAGTTTTTCTGCGTGGACGGTGTTCGGAGAAATTTGATGGAACATTGTTCAAACTGAACTCGAGGACTGAACGCGCGGCGGCTCGGGGGCATCAGTTTACAGCCACCTATCCAACAATGTACCACTTGCAAAGGTGAATGTATGGCTACTAAAGAAAGCGGGGCGGTTGAGTGCGAACACAAGTGAACTGTGTTCGTATTTGCTTTGGTAATTTACGTCCACACGTACGACCATATGTTCACCATATGTTGTTCGTTTGTGCGTACACGCCTTAACATCGGGTGGAATGAATTCTCACTTTACCTAAGTTTTCACGGCGAGATTTTTACAGAATTGACCGTTGAATTCACATTGACTAGTCACAGAAATATATGTGACTTATACCTAATTATAGGCACTGCTTATATTATACAGTATGCTCGATAGCAGTATACATTTGGAATATTTTTTTGTAGGTCTGACTCCGACTCTCTCCTGACTCTAAAAGTATGACTTATTATACATTTTCCAAATGTGATTGTTTCATACAAGTGAAGTGTATTTTGCCTTCCAAAGTTAGACCTCAATAGGTGAGATTTCATACATTTTTCAACGTGAGTTTACAATTGCTTACGACGAATATACTCGTAATCAAATCCACTGAAGGTCAAAAACCCTAACAGTGGACCATCGCAGAATCCTGTACGTGACGCTTTACAAATTATTCGGTTTTGTCCGGTGAATTAATTGCTTTCTTCAGAATACCAATTTGTCTAGAAACTTGAACGGACGAGGGACAAAAACGTATAATTAATTTGTATGTCTATTAGCAACAGAAGGGAAACTTACAGAACTAGAACAAGTTTTTTCTGCTGGTAAGTATTAATAAATACAAAATGTAGCTTAACGTACTGCCTGACTGCTTCGTTGGTCCAGTGGTGACATGCGCTAATGCTGAGCACGAGGTCCTGGGTTCGATGCCCGGGTCGGGTAAAGCAGGAACCATCAACCACTGTATGTTCCCTCTGTGCGCTGTATATGTATATCGACACAACTCGATATATGATAAGAGCTAGCAGGGCATATAACTCTATGTGTCAGAGTGTTGATGATCTTGATTTATTCGCCACAACCACAAGTGTTCCTAAACTAAAAAAAATATTGTGTAAAAACTTCCTTGAAGATCACTAAAACCTGTTCACTCTTTTCTTGATTCTTACCGAGTGCTTACTTATTCATACTTTCTCTTGCCTGTCTACTGTTTCTTGTGCTACCTTAATATTGTCAGTGGAATCTATTAATTGGCCTTCTTTCACTAACTGTCAACTACCTGTATCCTTGCTGTAAGTTTTCTTAAGAAATAAAATAAAAAATATATTTGTTACCTGCAGTTCCAAAACTCAACATTGAGGGACCGACTTAGAAGGAAGAAAGTTAATAAAGGAACATCATACCAAAAGTAATCCCCGAAGGGTGAGACAGAAGTGTACCTATAGTACACCCATATTTCGCCAGCAGGCTTAGCATGACGCTTTCTATTTCTACAAAGAAAAGACACAGCTTTTTCTATACAAAGTGACATTTCGTTTATCATTTTTGACATCGCACCGTAGAAATCCTTCTACAATCTGTCATTTTGTCTTTCGTTTCTAACGATTTTTGTCCAGGTTCTTTTTTATGTAGAAGGATTTCCACGGTGCGATTTCAAAAACGGAGAAACGAAATGTCACTTTGTACCTATAGAAAGAGCTGTGTCTATTCTTCGTTGAAATAGAAAGCTTCATGCTAAGCCTGCTGTTATGTTTTAATTACCTTGTAATAGAGGGCGAGCCTATTGCCGAGAAAGTTAATGTTGTAAGTCACATAAAGTTAACAGTTGTGCACATAGTTCTAGAGGACGTCTGACGTCACGCAGAAGACAAGATGTACTGTTTGGTGCCTGTTACTCGTACTATACAACTTAACATGCTGGTACTACGGGTTTTAGGCTTTCTTTTTTTATTTTTGGGTGGAAAATTATCAAATAACTTCTCCTGCTCTGGGCGGAGCGGGAAGGGTGTGTCAGACTCTTACTGACTAAAACCCACCCGTGTCCCTTCTGTTGCCTGTGTTGCCAGGGGCCTCGGTAACCCTTTTGTACCTTCCCGCAACCCCGGCAGGCATCGGCCCTAGTGGACCCCTACACTTGTGCTGACGACATCTATTTAAAGCGCGTGGAATACAACGCGCCGTCGACCCGGGCCTGGTCCTTACCGGACGGTGAGCTACCCATTGCTCACCGTCCGCAAGCCCGCGCCTACGGTGGCCGGAAATCCGCCCGGGATTCCCGACGCCCTGGGCGTCTCCTGCGGTGGCTAGGGGCGAGAGGGCGCGAAACTTGCCTTTCCCTCAACCGTCCCGCCTCCTCCTTCGCGAGCATTACTGCTTTGCAGAAGAAGGTAACGGCCGCCCATGCCCTCTCGCTCCGTACCCTGGCCTGAACCAGGGCCGGACACGAGAGATGTCTGCCGCCGATCGCCTCCATGAGGACACGGCGGTGCTCTGCCCAAGCCGGGCAGACCTCCACCGTATGCTCCACCGTTTCCTCCGGGCGATCCACACATTGATGACACCCGGGCGTTTCCGCGCCTTATCCGACACAGGAACCTCCCGAGGCTGCCGTGTCCGGTGAGGACCTGCGTCAGGCGGAAAATAAATGCTTTGAGATTGAGTTTACGTCTCCTAGATACGAGAGGCATGGAAAATGTTGGGAGTGGGTAGGTTATTCCAAATATCATACTATGTATAGGTAATACATTAGTACATTAAACAACATTATTTTTCACGGCGCGGTTTGAGCACAGTACCTAGGTACTTCCATCCTACTCCTTGTGTCTGAGTATTGGACTTTCCGCCCTATTGTTGACAGTGATCAAGGGGCTGTTGGCGCTGCCAACCCCGCCTCGCCGCATCAGGTAGGTGACACGCATTCGCATGATTATATAAAAGCAGTCAGTACACGCCTTTGTGAAGATCCCTGATACGCTAGTGGCAACCCCAACAGCGCCCTGTTTGCGATATTGTGTTGGACACATAAGGCGCTGTAAGCCCTTTGAGTGTAGTCGACCCATAGACTGTAGATGAAAACCAGCGCTGGGGCTTTGTCTTGCATAGGGTTGCAGCATTATGCTGAGCGATGGCCGTTGTACGTGGATGTGACGCATATTTTCCCCCAGCTTGTTCTTTTTGTGTCTCTGTTCTTTCTTTGCGTCATGTTTACCGCAAAAAAACGTATTTTGTTTCTTTCTTTCTTTTCTTTCTAGGTGTAAAAAGCTTGGCAGTAAACAGAGTCGTTGAGGGGTGGGGGTTGGGTATTGTGGCGTAATTAAATAAAAAAACATTTTTACGTCACTTGTATTACACATAATTTTACGAAAGCAAAAATAACAACATCGTTTTAAAAAAAGATCAAACAGATTTTTTTGAAAAATCGAAATAGCATCCAAGATTTAAAAAGATACAGATAATGAAATAAATTTAGATGTGTCGCATGCGAAAATGTTCATCCCTATAGGTTTTGGTTACAACCACGACCTAATAGGTTCGCTAACATGAAAAAAGTGCATTTATGAGAAATAGCACTGATTCGTTTAAAAAAAAAATTGACTTAAGCGTTAATTACTAAACCAAGACGACATATAAATGTTTGGAAAAATAAATCAAATGGGATTATCTGTAGGTGATCCGGACGCCACTTCACGCGGTCACTTGAAGAATGACGCGCGGACGATCCCTGACGGCTACCGCGAGCAACGCCGCGTCTCAAACCCAAAGGGCGAAGTCCATTCTGTCTCTGGCGTAGCAAGTCAAAAACGTCTGGCAAAATCGGTCTTATGGTTCGCGGTGAGATCGATACCTTGTCTCAATAGAGCGCATGTAGGACACAATGAATACGAGCTTCCGTAAACTAAAACTTAAAATTTTGGTAAAAACAGTCAAGAAAAAAATGGAAAAAAAAGAAAAAAATTACAAAGAAAAAAATAAAATTCAAAAAACTGACTGCAATGTGTCATTGATGATTTTAAAATAAGGTTGAATGTGAGAACTCAACATGGAGGATAAATACCTACCAAAAAATATTGCAGAATGACAATTCTTCAGTATGTACTAAGTAGTCAATCTAAAAGAATTATTATTTTCCAGATTGGTGATGCAGACCTGAATATTGTTCTGTGTAGACCCGTATTTTCTAGAAATTGTCTTCTATTACACCTGAAAATCGAGTTAAAACCGTAGTACCGTCAGCAACCACAACCGAAGTAGAATTCTAGGCGTAACGGAAAACAAGATAAGCACGAAGTTTATGTCCATAGAGTTAGTATGGGAGGGCTTTAAACTTTTTTTGCTGACGCACGCTTGTGGTGGAAACTTTTGAACGCGTAATATTTTGTATTTTTTTGTTTATCCGGCCGTTCAAATGTTTACTAGGGGTTTGAACGCTGAGCGGATTTTTGAAGACAAATAAAAGTAACTTTCTGGTGGTGCCATTGTCTGTTGTAATAATTGTCAGCCATACAAGCTTTTATTTAGGGCTCAACACGTGAAAACAATTTAAAAAAATGTTTAATTATGAATGTATTTTCAATATTATATATATTTTATTTGGGTAATTAATATAACAGAATAGATTTTAAATTCAGATTATTACTTAAGAATTAACATAGAAGTGCTACTAACACCTATTGTGGACAATAGTCGTCTAATAAATAAATACATTATTATTATAATCATTAATGATCAACCCGTGTTATTATTTTTGAAGAACGATTGATATTGTGTTTGGTTCTTGCTAATCTTGTTGATCATCTTCAACCTATGTAGTAAAATGCCTTGTAAAAAAGTTTGGCAAGCTTCGACTTAAGTAAACTGCCTTGTAAAAAAGTTTGGCAAGCTTCGACTTATGTAAACTGCCTTGTAGAAAGTTTGGTTAGAAGTTTAAAAAAAGTATAATGTAGGTAAGTCGTTTTTATTTTGTTTAAATTTATTAGGGGGAAGTCCCGTAGCGCCGGACGGCACCTACCGCCGGACACTCGTACTATTCAAGCAAGTATAAACCGGTTCGATTCAAAGTACAAGTGAAAGGGGCGCGGGGGGCACACAGCAACAGGATCACGCGCCGTGGCTCGCGAGTGACGCGCAAGGCCACGGCGGGAGCGGGCGTTTGCTGCTTTTGGCGGGAAATCACGGCGTCACATAAAAATCGATGTAAGTAATTCTGGCACATTTGTGCATTTACATTTTAATGGTATTCAAAAATAAAAGTAGTACTTAATTGTTACCCGTAAACTGATAGAATATTATTAGATTTTTTAACTAATTATAGTAGGTACCACCTAATGTACGAAATCATCTGTCCCTTAGTACCGGACACTAAGTTATCCCTTAGCACCGGACAGTAAACATATTGATATTTCTCGTGAGAATTAACGTTATTTATTCTAATTGTTAAATTTTGTTTTAGAACATAGAAGAATGAATAGCATTGAAATGGAAGAGAAGAAAAAGAAAGGATCGTGGGCTTACAAACGGTGGAAAGCTTACAAACTGCTATCGATATTTTTTTTCCAAAGAACTGAGTGTAAGACAAGCTGCAATACGATACAATATTCCTAAAAGCACTGTATATGACAAAATAAAGGCGCTAAATCGAGGAGAAGAAGAAACGCCGTACAAAAAAGTGGCAGAAGAAAAAGAAAATGAAAAGAACATGAGAGACAAAAAGAAGGAATTAGGATCTAAGTTTAAAGCAGCAATTGTAGGCAAAGGAAAGCAAACCAAAGGAATTAAACCCAAAGGAAAAGAAGCGAAAGACGTGGAGCCCAAAGAAAAATATGGAAATAAAGTGGAACCATTAACTGAAACATCTAACACAAACACAACAATTTGCGTGGTTTGCTTAGAAGACACTGAGGAAGACTGGATCCAGAGCTCATCCTGTCTTGGGTGGGCACATGAAGCATGTGCAGACGTCTCAGAGGCTGGAGATGGCTACATATGTGATCGATGCAAGCTATTCTGAGATTTCCAGTGCTTTTGGTATGGCACAAATATCCGTCCGGTACTAGGTGCCACTTTTATAAATTACATTTTTTGTTACCGAAGTCTGATTAATGGTGTTAATTATTTTTAAGCAGAGGTTGTGTTTTTTTTAGTTTAATTTGATTTCTAACTTAGTTATCTATTGTAAGTCATAAATAAATAAACATTCCTTAAAATATTTTTTATTTTATTTCTAAAAAACCTTAAGTGTCCGCCACTAGGAGACTTCCCCCTACTTTTGTTTAATTGTTGGTAGTTAGTTGTTGTAAAATATTTGTAGGGTTAATAATAACTTTCACTTATTCGTAAATTAATATCTAAACTGACAATATTGTGTCGTCGGTAGGCGAATTTGTAAATGATCGCTTTAAGTTTCTCCGGCAGGAATAATAATAGGGCACTATCACATAATATGTGTTATGTTTGATTGTTGCTCTGTATCGAAATACACGTTATCTCTTTCATTTTACATTCATTTATTAAATGGACATATTTAACTCGAGATTTATAATACCTTATTTGATTTAGAAATTAAAAAGATTTACGATAGGCTAATTATGTACTACATGATCAGCCTATAACGTTCCCATTTCTGGGACTAGTGTTGTGTTGTGTTGTGTTGTGTTGTGTTGTGTTGACTTAAGTCTTTTCGTCTTCATTTCGAGACTTTCAAGACTTGGGACTCATGAGTCTCACGGGTCACAATTTCTTTGAGTTTTTGAGGAATATTAATAGTAACAACAGTTTGAAAAAAAAAAGAGATATAATTATAGATAATAAGAGTCTGTTAATACAAAATGTATCATGAAAATATCTTATGTAGGTATATGATTTTAGTGACTTGTTAATATATTATTACGCATTCATACATTGCAAGTAATTTATGCAAAAAACGTATGTTAAACTAGAACGCACACACATCAATTCTTTATGTGAATATTTAAAATTATTGTAGTAAAATACTTTATGAAATAAATTGAGCAAATAATGTTTACCCAAAACTTAAAAAACGATATTACTTTCAAACTACTTAAGATAATTTCATGATATTTTTTTTTTTTTTGTATGTACAGAATGTTTTTTTATCTATAAATTCTATCCGTTTTTTTTTCCAAATATTCATATTTTCGTTACTAAAAATAAATATTCCTTATGAAACCGAACGGCGTGAGCTCGACGCGCATTCGTATGACCAAGGTCAACGGCGATTACCTGACCCTTAATTCGGCGTCGCTCGTCATTCGGCCATTTTTATATAATATAACCTTAGTTTCGGTAAGGCTTTAATACCATTTCTTTTTACGTATCACTATGGTCCTATTCGTGACGAAACTCCATTAAACTACTTACATATTTCGGAACCATCAAAATAAAACTAATTTCTAAGTGAAAACCCGTGTACCCGTTCCATAAATCTACAATATTACGCACTACAAAATCACATTTTACAAGCGTCCAATATGTTTTATATAAATTAATTTTGTGCACGCTTCGTGGTTTACCGCCATTTCTTTTGATTACAATCAGGATCATAATCTTTCTAATTTTACGTGTACCGTTCCTAATTAGAGTCACATTACACATCTATTAATCATGTTGTAATTTCCTTATTATATGTAGTTTTATTCGGGAAATTAATTTAAAAGAACGTGCATTAAAATTGTTTATTGTTTTATTCCAGGGACATATTAGGTACCTACAACAAGAATTTTGTTTTTTTCTATGACGCCCATTTGATTTCAAGTTATAACCATTTTTATCCACCTACAAATTGGACCGATGACCTTGTGAAGGCCGCAGGAATCCGCTGGATGCGGGAAGCACAGAACCGGTTGAATTCACGGTGCTTGGCGGAGGCCTATGTCCAGCAGTAGACGTCTTTCGCCTGAAATGATGATGATGATCAGAACTTTTACCTATTAGGTACAGTCTGTTTCAAAAAGACGTACCTATGCATCGTCAAGAATTCATTCGACTGTCTACAATGTGTGTTCGATAACACTGTATTAAAGTGCTACAATTTGAAATATGTTATGTGGCTACACATTTATACAATATTATGGTACAAAGACTGTAGACAATCAAATGATTTATTGTCGATTTATCATCATTTTGAGGCTGACTGTACCTAATACCTATACCTCAGACCAAATAAAGAAACATGCCAAAACTACACCTCGCTCTGTGCATACACGCTCACACGCACACATTTCCAACCCATTTCAACAAAATTACATCTCAATAAGTGCACATATGTTTACGGAACCTGCCTCACGTCACTGTTGACAGCGCTATGTCTTGCACTAGGACAAATGTCCTAGTGCAAAACTTAGCGCTGTTCTATTATTTAATAAATGGCAAGCAAAGCCGTAGTCGATTACTCTGCCATTGTCTAAAGTGAGTCGAAAAAGCTTTTTTTTTAAGTGAGATTCTTCGATTGATACAGTTTAACACAATATCGATCTTGTTGGATTAGTACGGGACTGAAACAAACAAATAAAATTGTTAAAACATAAAATATACGTATACCATACCAGGAATATTTCCACACCCACAGAATATTCATAATTTTGACGGATGAAGGTCATCAGTGCCATAAGCAGTTCTGAAGAGGAATACTTTAGTAAGGGGAAATCACTAGGACTTTTAATAGCTTCAGTCAAATTACTGTCTATTCTATTTTTCTCTATGGCAATGGTGCCGATGTCGACAATAGGGTATTTTACTTTATACGAGAAAAATCTATAAATATATTATTGAGATTAGGCAAAAAGGAGTCGGAAAATGATAGTTTTAGTTCATAAAATAACAAAATAAATTTTAAAATTCAATTCAACGTTTTCTAATCTGATAAAAAACACCATGAAATAAGTAGTAGCCGCCATGTTATTACGTCATACGGCTGTGTAAACTAAAACGTGTCAACTGTCAACTGATAGATAATAGATACATAGCAGCGCATTTGTTTACATAGCCAAGTGACGTCATGACCACAGAGCAACATGGCATCCACTGCATCCAGCGTTTTCGTCAAACTACGCGCGAAATTTGAAAATATAAAATTTAAACGCATTTTTATGGCACTTATCGATTGTTTTTTTATATTAGGACTATAGAATTTAATTAAGACACTTTTAAAAATTGGATGTAACACCCTATTCTGCCAATGTCAATGTGTTGAGAAAACGTGCACTTCTTACTATCATTTCGTCAACAACATAAAACATTTTTTAACGAAATGACAGTAAGAAATGCCATTTTACTGCAGCAATTTTTTTTTATATATATTTTAATGGCGTGGTTGCTGGGACCTTAGCCAACTGTAGCTAATTAAAAGTCCGGATATAGGTAAAAGTAGCTCCTAATCCGATGTTGTCAATAATTGTATCATCAAAAGTAGGTTTTTTTTTTTAAATCGAATCTCGAATAATTAATAAAACTTTAAACTCACATCTCCCAACACTTAAATAAAACGATCATCCATCTACAATCTGCCAACACTGACGTCGCATCCGTTCTGGACGGAAGTGGCGCCATCTGCCGACAGATGTTGACATCGAGCCAAAATGCATTGTAAGCTGCGCTCCATATTGTCACGTTTATTATATATTCATCCGTGTTTTGTGGTGGTCAGTAACTATTAGATGATGCTTTAGGTATTCAGATGGAGATCATTCAAGGATATTATATCGACGGCAGCAAAATAGAAAGAGTTAACTGCACGTTTTACGAAATTCACTTTATTTACGTAATTCGACTCGGAATACAAAATACAAAAAAAATACAAAATAGTTTATTGTGACAAATAGAAAATTACATTTCGCTTAAACGTGTTTGGAGCCTCCTTTTAAGCAAAAAATGCCTGTATTAGAAGGCTCCGCTCTTTTTGCTCCGAATTGGCTCCGAATTCTTTGTTTAATCATAGGATTTTTTTTCTGTTGAACTCTCAATTTTTACTAATACTTACTACACCTAATTTTTACTCGTTGTAAACAAAGATATCAACCAAATAGCCATTTTAACGTCGGTTTTTTAAATTTGCGTTATTTTTGTGAAACAACAATAAGTCACGTTGTCGTTACAAATAATAGTTAAATAAGGAAAATTATTAGATACATACTGTAGAATTACTAATTCTACAATTATTTTTTTTGGTATTTATACTCTATGTAATCATCACATATTCAACCTTATTTGCGAGTTCGATCCTGTCATGTTTTTCTATTCAATGTTCGAATTTTTAAAATTCTTTTTGCTTGTCAGAATGAAAAAGCTTCAAAAATTTTTGTCTAGGGTCTGATTCCTCATCATGGCTCCGACTGGAAGGTCATATTTTTTTAACACCAATACCAAAATTTTTTCATGTGATACTACTAGTACTCTGCCTGTGTTGTGATTTTGGTATAACTGGACTAGAGACAGTCTTCGCTTGTTCTATCGAGCTAGGCGTAGTTTTCTCTCCAGGAACTGGTATGCAAATTTTCAACAAGAAAAAATCCATTCTCATTTTAACAACAGATTTGTGACTTCTTCACTATTATTTTTAAATGTAGGAAAGTGTTTTTGTTTTTTTTTTTGCTTTTACGGACCGAGTACCTCAATATGTGAGGTGAGATCAATATCGTCTGATAAAGATGTGAGATCAGCGCGCTTCTCCCAGTCTGTTCTGACTTTCGGTATATCGGTGCACTATAGAGTTAACACTGGATGGATGAAATGGCAGCAGGTCACGGGAACAATCTGCGACTCCCGCATCCCCCTTAAACTTAAGGGGAAGATATATAAAACAATGGTAAGACCTGCTGTCTTGTATCAATCAGAATGTTGGGCCACAATAAGGATGAATGAAAGGCAATTGCATGCAGCTGAGATGAGAATGCTAAGAGCGATGTGTGGTGTGACACGAATGGATAGAATAAGAAATGAGTACATAAGAGGAAGTCAAGTGTCAAGTGGCACCGGTGACTGAAAAGTTGTGCGGAAATCGGTTGTCATGGTATGGGCATGTGATGCGGAGGAATGAGGAAAATGTCGTGAGGAAAGTCTTGAGTATGAATGTCGATGGCTATAAGAGTAGAGGAAGACCAAAGAAACGATGGATGGACTGTCTGAATGATGATATGGCTAGAAAGGGGGTGACTATCGAGATGACAACTGTTAGAGAAGTATGGAAGAAAGCGACATGTTGCGCCGACGAATGATGAAAGATGTGAGATCAGATCATAAGATGTAATTCCTGGAACTAACAACCGGAATCTTTGTAAACCGTGGAGTTCCAGAGACATCTACGCTACATCGTTTCGGAATTGTAATCCAGATAATTGCTTTTATTACTAGGTATGATTCTTAATTGTAATTTGGTTTTAACTTGTTAGTTTTTAATGCGCGTCAGTTTTAGTTAGTCTTGTCTTTATTAAGCCTGTACCACGACCACGGTTTAGAGCTTAGCGCCACAGGTTTTGGGATTACTTTTAGCCCCATATTTGAAGCGTATCTCCGAGGCCAGGTTGCAACCATTGCGGTAGAACGTACAAGCTTTCAGTTCTAAACTCGCGTGTTTAAGTTTTAAATCTAGCCCGTGCAATCTAATTTTACCCTAATATCAGTTTTAGCATCAGAAATCCTTTTTATACCATGTGATTTTCAAAATTTACGTTTTTATATGATTCTTTAGTTCAGGTTTGTTCTTTTTTATTATTGTGCGATATTATAAGTATGCAATGTGGTGAATGTTTTCTTTATTTTAATTATACTACAGAACCGTTATTTGCAATAAACAAAGTATTAAATAAATAATAGTAATAACTGTCTTATTATGGCAGTTGACTCATTTGGTATACTTTTTTGTAAGAAGTAGATAAAGACAAATACCGTATTATGAAAAAAAAATACAGTAATTGGCCTTAATCATCCTTGGTAATGCCCTAATAACGAAACGTTGTAAAATAGAGGAAGATTATTTGTGCTTCTATTAATTATCACAGTTTTGCGTTCAAAACGCTCTCCTGTAAAATCAGATTTTGTAGATAACCTTATATACTTTGCGGCCGTCGATATTAGATTAAATAAGATGCCTTCTAGCTGAATGGGACCATGTAGCTGCAATTCAATTCAATTACAAAATGGTTACGTCCCTATTCAATACGGATGTTATAAATATTGGACACGTATTTTTTCTTTTTCTACGTAATCAAAAGATTACGGCGATACATTGAGTTAAAATTTGTCATGACGTCACGCTAGATTTTGTACTGAATTGTGACGTAGCGAGCCCCCACTTTCCAACTTTAATGCGTTTTATCTAAGTATTTTTTTTATTAATATGACAAAGCAGAATATACGTGTCTATTTTTCTTAAATCTGTCTGAAGGACTAAATAGAATTTATTTTCTTTTACCCAGGCATCATCCCTCTTCACTAGCCAATCTACAATACATTACTAACATTTAAAGAGGTTAAATTTGTGAGTTTGTACTAAGATTACCCATCTTCGGAAATACTGATCCGATTCGGACAATTGTTTCACTAATAGGAAATTAAATGGTCAAGGACAGCTAATGAGACATGATGTGCCTCATTAGCTGTCCTTGAGCAATTAAGTTTGTTTCGCCATTTCTTCTCAGGGGTAGTATATCGATATCCTATTTACAGAATAAACAATTTCAATTTAATTTAGGGGTCAAAGTCTCTGTTAAAGTTCAAACATAATCTTGATCACATCATGTGAGCGAGTGTGGGACGTGACCTAATAAAGTGTAACATCGAATAACACGTCCCCGTAAGTTTACTAATACGAAACACTTAACAACGAATGCACGCTACCACGAAAAACTGAACGCCGTAGCCATGCGATCTCGAATAACCAAATGTCTTATTCACCTATTTGAAACACTTAACAACGCATGCACGCTACCACGAAAAACTGAACGCCGTAGCCATGCGATCTCGAATAACCAAATGTCTAATTCACCTATTTGAAACATTTAACAACGCATGCACGCTACCACGAAAAACTGAATGCCGTAGCCATGCGATCTCGAATAACCAAATGTCTAATTCACCTATTTGAAACACTTAACAACGCATGCACGCTACCACGAAAAACTAAACGCCGTAGCCATGCGATCTCGAATAACCAAATGTCTAATTCACCTATTTGTAATACTTAACAACGCATGCACGCTACCACGAAAAACTGAATGCCGTAGCCATGCGATCTCGAATAACCAAACCTCTAAAAGTCATCGTAAAAAGTATCAAATCAAATATTTGAGAAAAAGGAAAAATTATATATTAATATGAATTCAGTTACACAGTTACAGAACGGTTAACACAGTACAAGTACCTATGCAAGACCTTGTAAAAATGTGGTTAAATCCATTGTTACCTTTTTTCCAAATGTTTTTTAACCGACTTCAAAAAGGAGGAGATTATCAATTCGACATGTTTATATATTTTTTTTTTATGTATGTTCGCCAATTTTTCCATCAATTGTGGACCGATTTTAAAAAAATCTTTTTTTATTTGAAAGGGTATGCTTCCGAGGTGGTCCATTGTCATCAAGTCTTAATCTTACGAAGGGATCCCATGGAAAGCGAGCGACATCCTCAAATTTTAAAGGCACACCTATAGCGATTTAGGTATTTTTTCTATAAAAAAACAAGTTACAATGCACAAGTTACTATTAACTTGTGCATTTGCTCTCGGAAAGCACCATTTGGTGGAGTGGAATTGATGATGAAGACCACAGATGGCTACCGGAACTACTTAATAAGAAGTATTTAATGAGTTGCGATTCGATTAGGTGCTTTAATATGGTTGCTAAGCCATTTATGCTCTTCACAATGCATATTAGTTCTCTTGGTTCATACCAGGAGAACTCCTCAACAATTAACGTCCCTTCATCAAGAAATGCAATATTTTGTAAAAGGTGATGAGCAGTTGGCATTAGGCTATTGTAACTTAGATAAATTACAAACTGACCCACTAAAAAGTGAAAAATTTTACTATTACTTATTAACCTTTTTATATAATAAAAAAACGACTTCCAAAAAAATACTATAAAGTAAAAAATAACTTTTACTTCGGAAGTCGGTGGCAAAAAACTAAAATACAGATCCAAAGATACTGACTTCCGAAATTAAAGTTATTTTTTTTTTTTTGTAAAACCTTTTTTTATGTACCATTGACAAGCATTGACATAATATTTTTTGGAAAACCAATCACTGACTTTCACTGATAATAGAAATTGTAAGTGCGCCATCATGGTCAGTGTTGATGAAATTCCCGCAAGAAGTATTGTAAGAAAGCGTGTTATACAGCACTATCATGCATATACAGGTAATACTTTTTCCGTATGTTTGATTTGGTTGATTGAATGAATAAATACTTTTTACGATGACTTTTGGAAGTTTGGTTATTCGAGATCCCATGGCTACGGTGCGGTGTTAGGTTTTTCGTGGAAGCGTGCATGCGTTGTTAAGTGTTTCGAATAGGTGAATTAGAGATTTGAATATTCGAGATCGCCCGGCTTTTTTTTTTTTTTGGGTGGGCAATCATCAAATAACTTCTCCCGCTCTGGGCGGAGCGGGATGGTGTGTCAGACTCTTACTGACTAAAACCCACCCGTATTGCTACCGTTGCCTGTGTTGCCAGAGGCCTCGATGACCCTTTAGTACCTTCCCGCGACCCCAGCAGGCATCGGCCCTAGTGGACTTTGAGGCGCGCGTCGGCACGCGCCGTCGACCCGGACCTGGTCCTTGCTCACCGTCCGCAAGCCCGCGCCTACGGTGGCTAGGGGCGAGAGGGCGCGAAATTTGCCTTTCCCTCAACCGTCCCGCCTCCTCCTTCGCGAGCATTACTGCTTGAAAATTGACCATTCTGCCCTTATCTCCGAAACGGCGGAGCCTAAAGTTTTGTAAACATACAGATAATAGTTCTAACTTTATAGATCACAGGAAAACCTATAAGCAGTCTTAAAATAATATGTAAATCACTCAATACTGTGCGTACAAACTTATATTTGCAGTTGGAATGTATGGGGGAACATGTTTTTCGACTACTATCTTAAGTTTGTTCTTGGAATAAAGTCATCCCAACTAAGGAACCCTTCATTGTGCCTGGTGCGATACGCACTTGGCTGTTTTTTTAAGCTATATGGACCGTAGATTTAAAATAAAATTTAAGAAAACGAACTTTACTTGTTTGAGGGCTCTGTAACCGATAGTTTTTAAAATCGCGTTTAGAGAATATATTATTTCAAGAATAAGATCACCTAGCACTTACTGGTGGTGTGCGCCCTGAACGAAGCCGAAATAGTTACATTATTACCTATCTAAGTCACTGGATTTTGGTAGGTGTTATATTCTTGCATCCCCATTGTCGAAGGATGCAAGACTGTTGTATAAGTTAGCCAAAATAGGATTTAGACCATAGGGAATATTTTGGGAATTATTGTTTGTTCCGATGAGGGTGTCATAATCAGTTTGGTATTAAACTCTCAATAAATAAACTATATTTGTTTCTATTATTTCGATTATTTATTTTTTAAATATATTTACAACCTGTAACTGTACATTATGGATTGCAATAAACGATTTGATTTGATTTATATAAAAAAAACAGTCTACTCGGTACATGCTACATTAGTAGGTACCTACTCTAAAATTAATCACACGAGTGTTTTAACAACTATAATTTTTTTTTTTTGTGTCCCGTACTAATGTAACGAAATTCACTCGATCGAATATTTTGTTTATTATTTGTTATATTTAATTGCTTTTTTTATCATGCACACTTGTTTCCTCAACTCACTTTAGACATTGGCAGAATAGTCGACACTGGCTTTGCTTGCCTTATATTAAAAATAGATAATAATCGAGATTTTAATAATATTTCAGCTGGTATTTTCGAAAAAAATCGACAAACAAAATCGGAACAAAACATGATAAATTTCATAAATTTCTTGTATGTACACCGATCTAAATATCACAAAAGAACTCGTTGTTTTAAGCAAATAAAGCTCTTAAGAATAACGACGTAACATAAAAAAAAAAAAATGTTTATCATGTTTTTCCTATCGTTATTTAAAAGCACTCGGTTTTTTTTTTTAAGTTTACAAAGGCATAGTTCCAGTGTTTTGAGCTTTTGTGAAAAGTTGGACATCATGGAATTATCATGTTGTGTTTTGCTAGTATATGATATTATAAATGAGGAGTCATTTATAATACTAACTATAGTAGCTTTAGCATTTTAGTATTTTTAATACTAGCTTTTGCCCACGGCTTCGCCCGCGAGGACGTCGGAAATTATCCCATGGGAACGTACTACCGGCATTAAAAGTATCATATGTGTTAAATCCAGGTTATAAACTACATATCTTTTCTTTTATCCTTTCTCTTTAGCCTTTCATTCAAATCCTGCAGGTGACTGCTCAGAAATTGTGCACAACGTGTGTTGCGCCAGTTCTTCTTCCCAGCTAAAGCACTAGGATGTGGTGAAGGGCGGGCGTTTTAGGGGACTGTCTTATGTAATTTTGACGTTCGAAAAGTGTTGATTCTCAGCCTAGTTCGAATAAATGTCTTTTGATTTTGATTTTTGAACAGAATACATTAATATATATTTTGTTCAAACCCAGGTCATGGTCTACCTATGTGGCAACAGTTTTAGCGTTAAAGCGTAACAAACAGACAAACTTACTTTCGCATTTATAATATTATAAGTTAGGACTGTAGCCACTAGGAAGGATATATTAGCTAGGCGAATTTGGTAGCGCTGCATTGACTGTCGCAGAATTTTGTTCCTCTCCACAGAACCCGAAAAAAAAATTGCATTTTATAAAAAAGCTTAATATATTGTACTTACACTTCCTTAGGGGATTTCTGCGTTACTTTGGTATATTTTTGCCTTTGTTCTCAGAAATAAGCAAAATGTCTGGAGAAATTAATGACCCTTGCCTTACAAGCTTCTTATAGGCTTACGGAAAAAACATTGTATTCTAAATATTAAGGAAAACTGCGCTGTTTTTTTAATTAATGCTTTACTAATTCTTCTAATTTGGGTGTAGGATTAGTTGACTGATCCTTATCAGGCATCTTACAATTATTGCTTTCTGTTCTGCCTAGACCCTTTTGATAAAGACAGGTAAATATCTTAGTAAGAAGAAGGCGACAGACAAATTGTTCAATTTAATCCAAATACAAAAGTTACCTGCCGGGGTCGCGGGAAAGTCCGAAAAGATTACCGAGGTCCCTGGCAACACAGGCAACGGAAGGAACACGGGTGGGTTTTAGTCTTTTTAGTCAGTAAGAGTCTGACACACCCTCCCGCTCCGCCCAGAGCGGGAGAAATTATGTAATAATTCCCAAACCAAAAAAAAAAAATTAAGCATTGCTCGCGCGAGTTGGACCTATATAGCTCTCTCGTGTCAGCACGAAGTATTTACATCTATTTGTATAATAAAAATTAAATGCTTTTCGTTGGTAAGAGCAACAATTGAGAACGGCTGGACCGAAATGGCAATGTTTTGTTTAAAAAAAATCGTAAAAGTCCGAATCTGCACCCTAATTGCGTCACACTCTATCAATCACAATCTGAATGATTTTGAAGTATATCGCTAATCCATTGCTTCATATTGTCTTTTTATTAATTTTTTATTCCCCTAGTAGGATTTATACGTGTCCGTAGATGTGTCCGCGGCATCACGCGGGCCCTATATCAGAATACCAGCGCTGCGGTATTTATTTTTTAAATATCGCTTCATTATGCTGAGATAGGAGCCTTTTGGCGTCACACAAGTCATTTTTATTTAATTTCTTTGTTGTTTTTTATTTAAACGAACAAATGTGTTTATTTTGTTAGTTATAAATGCTCCCTTTTTTACTTTTTTATTTCTTGTGCGTGTCAGTCTTACCAAGGGGTATCGTATTACCCAGTAACTGGGTTGTGGAGGTCAGATAGGCAGTCGCTCCATGTAAAATACTGGTATTCAGCTGTATCTGGTAAAACTGGAAGCCGACTCCAACGTAGTTGGGAAAAGGCTAGGCAGATGATGATTTTATGTGCGAGTCCCAAATAAAATATTTGTCTTTATTTATTCATTTATTTATTTATATATACTTTATTGTACACCACAAAAATACATGACAAAAAAAATAAATCAAACACTACAAAATATACAATGGGCGGCCTTATCGCTTATTCTTTTTTTCTATATTTTCGAAAAATGTGTCCGCTCAACAACGTAAACAACGAAATGAATGTTGTTGAACTGTCAAAATGAAACCGATTGCTACTGCTACCAGTAGCAATCGGTTTCATTTTGTGTTACGTAATAACCCCGCAAATTCGTACAGAAAAAAGAATATGTCTCCCGAAAAAACTTTAAATGCGGGAATAACTGAACGTCCTTTTTTCTATTGGGTGTTTCTATGAATTATTGTTTGGACAGGACAGAGTCTGACGGGTCAGCTATTAAACAATATACAATTAATAAAGTATAAGAATAGCTCAAGCCGTGGCGAAAATATTTGACTCAGCAATGTGGCAGCGAGCAGGGTTAACTACCCAGAGTGCAGGACACGCATTATCCCGTGGCCACAAGCCAAGCTACACATTCAAGGAACTGGCGTCTTGCGACAACGGCTGCGGAGAGAAAAAATAGATGAAGTTGTTTAGTTAGATCATGCTACAAGCCACCGCGGCGCGACTTGCTCAGCAAGTCGCGCCGCGGTGACTCGACGGACAGAAACCGGAAGGGAACCGATCACTTTTACGATTTTTTTTTTGTTCGAATTTCGTTTTACCGAAAACTATTGACCGACGTCTTTTTTGCTTTATGCATTATTTGACCTATTTTTAGATAGAAGTATCATGAGGCATAGGTATTATTACAAAATAACTTTTGCTATTGGCCGAAGCCTCTCTTGATGTTTTTTTCATTTGCCAAATGATTTATTTGCCATATTTTCACCACACCGAAACAACATTTTACGGAGTGTTATTTGGTCACAAATATATAGCCGGTTACTTGGTAGCATTTTCAATATTAAATTAAAATAGTGTCATAAAAAGTCAATATGTTGTGCTACAAAATTTAGTGACAGAAACGATTCGCTGCAAAACCGACTTCGCGCAGTCTTGGCTGCCCTACCCCTAGAGTGTAATTTGAGCCCGCGTAGGCGCGGAGGGGTAGGGCGGCCCGCAAGCTGAGAAGCAGGTGGATTGATGGCCCACCGCCGCGGCTGAGGCTGGCCGGCCAGCAAGCCGAAGCTGCGGTGGTGAGCGTTAAAACCGCAGCGCCGGAGCCGTGACAGAAACAATGCTTGCTGCATGTTGCATGCCTGCTTGCATGTTGCATGCTTGTTTGCACGCTGCGTGCTTGCTTGCATGCTCCATGCCTGCTTGCATGCTGCATGCGTGCTTACATGCTGCATGCTTTTTTTTTTTGTGTGGGATATCATCAAATAACTTCTCCCGCTCTGGGCGGAGCGGGAGGGTGTGTCAGACTCTTACTGACTAAAACCCACCCGTATTCTTTCCTGTTGCCTGTGTTGCCAGGGGCCTCGTTGACCCTTTAGTACCTTCCCGCGACCTTCGCGCGATGCTGCATGCTTGAAGCAAGCATCCTTATTTGCATGCTTCTTACTGGGACCACTTTCAACCACTTTAATGAACTATTTTATTAGGTGCCGTTACATTTAATTAATTAATTAAACAAAATGGTAGGTTAAACTAATCGGAAATTAGTTCCTGTTGCCTTAATCTTAATCAAACTTTCTAGGCGTTTGGTGAAATAAAAATATGGTAATGAAAAACAGTGGTATAATGAATGTTCGGAAACATAATACTTCGAGCAAATGTTATTTCGGCTAAGTGTAACTTCGGTAAAAAGTTTTTCGACCAAATGAAACGTCGGAGTAACAAAAAAAATCGAATTGATAATAGATCAACTGATACAGTGGCAGACGTGACTTCGATGAAGTAAAAAAAACGAAACTGTAATACCTAGTTGAAAAGTTTTAGGTGAAATGAAATTCGGTCAAATGTTATTCAAACTTATGATAGGTAACCAAACAGGAAACGCGCGTGCGTGTCGTTAAAGTCGCGTCGTAAGTCTCATCGCTCGAGGCCGTGAACGACGTCACTAGAGAAGGCTATTTTAGTAAGTAGCCCTTTAACATAACAAACTGCAAAATATAGCCTATTATTACGTTCCATTTTCCACCACATCTTCCACAAACAATTTGATTCAATCTACGCCACAAGCATGTAATTTCAAAACATTGTTCTGATCGAATTGCGATATGATTGGGGTGAATCTGTGTCCCACGGGAAATGTGTCCCGTCCCTACCCCCTAGTGTTACAATATAAATGTAGGTTGTTTATAGGTAGGGACAGATGAATGACTTATTATGAGCCTTTTAGGAATAGCCGCAGGAGAAAAACTGGAAAAAAATTACGTCATCGATAAGGTAGAATTATTAACGCTGGTTCTCTCTTTTTTCCTAAAGAATTCGTTATTTTATTAACAACTAGCTGCCTGGACAGACGTTATCCTGTCCAAATTTCAATAAAATTATGGTTTCGAGTTCACACAAAAATTCCATAGAAAAAAAAAACGCTTTCAGTTTTTCCCATATTTTTCGGACAACGTTTCCATTTAGTTTTTCCCTAAAAACTAATGCAACCTGCATTACGAACATTTAATGAAATAATAACCAAACCGGTCAAGTGATGCGCGCTTACCAACGAACAGCACGGCATTTTTATTTACATATATTATATTGATTGCAGTATTATTCCTGCGGTTAATTAAATTTTGCGCGCAAAAACGGTTAACTTATTTTTAGTCTTAAATGGAATATTCAAATAGATTGTCTTTCCAATCAACGTTGTCAAAAAAAAATCGGAGAAAGAATGAAAGAAAAATATGTTATTTGGTACCTACTCGCACAGGAAATACAACAATAAAAAAAGAACATTTAACTAACCAAATCAAGAAAAAAATAACATAACAGAGGAGCTTGGCAGTCGTAAGAATGTATTGTTGTGGACAAGACACCAAAATATTCAGTGAAATATCATATTTTTAAGGCTATAATGCCGTATTCCACAATGTTGAGGAGTGTGTTGTATCAAGGCGCCGACAAGAGGCAAATGACCAAAGTAGGCTTGTCTTAAGAAAAAAAATCCAAATCTGTATAGTGTGTGGTAGCAGAAAAAATATATCTTAATTTTAAACATATTTCTCAGAAATTGGTAGTTTCCAAAACACGTTTTGAAAAAAACACTCGATACACGAGTTTCTTTTTTTTAAAAGTTATTGCAAAATATGACCTTATAGAGGCATGAGGAACAGGGTGTAAAGTTCACTCATCCTCCATAGAAAAGGGAGGATCCTCCGACCAGACGGGTGTCGTGTCTGGTGGGCAACTGCCCGACGGTTGATGTCGGGATGTTGTATATATGCTAGTTGCGCGGTAAACTCTGCTTGCGCGATGCAGGATTTTGCGTGACGTCAGTGTGATGCGTAGTTTTGTATGTGGCGCTGTAGATGCCGCCACATCACTCCCCTCCGGAGACCGGAGGTCGATAGTGGGCTGAGTCGTGTATCTTGCGATGCTTGCCAGTGCCAGGTGGGGTTCCAGTGGGTCGGAACCGGTTGTCGCATAGTTCGCGGTGGGTCGGAACTGTCTGCGGTGATGCCCCAGTGAGTCGGGGTGGCGCTGCGTTATGCTCCAGTGAGTCGGACGTGATACAGCGCCGGGTTGAAGGCTGACTGCTGGCGTCGACCAGGAGAGGGTTGAGGAGCTCTGCTTGTTGACCGGCCGAAAGTGCAGTGTGCTGTGCCAAGGTTGCTGGTGAGGCTTAGGGTGATGACCAGGTATGCGCGGTCGCTGCATGCTGGTGGTCAGGATACCCGTTGAAGCCGTGGGTGCTGGCTGGCTGTGTGACTCGCCGCTCGAAAGCTTGAGGAAGTGATGATGATGACGTCACGCTGAAGTAGTTGCACGAAGGCTGCGCTGACGTATCACGTCGGGGTCACCAGTATAGAGGTATGAGGAACAGGGTGTAAAGTTCACTCATCCTCCATAGAAAAGGGAGGATCCTCCGACCAGACGGGTGTCGTGTCTGGTGGGCAACTGCCCGACGGTTGATGTCGGGATGTTGTATATATGCTAGTTGCGCGGTAAACTCTGCTTGCGCGATGCAGGATTTTGCGTGACGTCAGTGTGATGCGTAGTTTTGTATGTGGCGCTGTAGATGCCGCCACAACCTCAACCTCAGTTCATATTTTGCAATAAATTGTTGTGTCATCGCGCTTCTCTTTCTTTTCTATGCAGCCTGACAGTGGCCGCGGTTTAGCTGTTGTCAGCGTCCTAAAACGAATATTTTATATATATTTTATAATTCAATCGGGTAACGGAGATGCCGTTACCCGATTGAATTCTGCAGTGTGATAATCCTACTTGCAGGTTTTTTATATTATTTTGTGGTATGTATTTAATACAAAGGGTCGTTACTCTCTCCTCAGCATAACTATTAGTCTTATCTCTAGTTTATGTTTGTTGTTGTTAGGTATAAGACCAGTTAAAGGCCAATTTTTGGCCTTACCAGTAACCTACAGAGGCGTTCCGTTACCGGCCAAGCGGTTCTCTTGGTTGGCTTCATCCAGTTAGTGATGGGTAACTCATCAATTTTATTTGAGGTTGAGGGAGGACCTCACTTTATTTCATGAGGTCCTCACGAGGCACCCCTCATTTGAGGTGAGGAATCGTCAACGGCGCATTAACCGCACGACTCGTGAGCCCGAGCTGAATTCAGCCGAACGTACGAGGGAGCGAGGCGGGCGGGCGCGACGACGACTCACGAGTACTCGCGAGTATTTACTCACTCGTGACTCACGAGTACTTGCGAGTCACGAAGTCGTTCGCCTCACCCCTTGCCACGATTTCATATTGTCAATATCAATTTTTGAGGACGCGTGAACGAGTGAGGTGTGGTGAGGTGGTTCAATGAGGAAATTCGAGTAACTCTTTCAATTTGCGACCATGAGTCCCTCAAACGAGGGACCTCATGAGTGAGGGACTCATCACTACACCCAGTGGAGTTCGACTGCGACGTGCACAACCCATCCCGGTTCCTGTGAAGCTGCCCAGGCGGTTTGCGCCCGAAAATCTGGCCAGCTGAATTGCGTGTCGCCTGTTTTCGGTCGGCGCACTGATTGAAGTTCGCCGTGAGCGTACCAACCCAAAGCAAATACCCATATTTTTCCAATCACCTTGATTATCTAAGTAGTTTTAAAAATTATTCCTAGCATGTTACTAATTTCTCCTATAAAATGAAAGTTGTTTGTACTAAAAGAATTAGGGTTATACTAAAAGAAAGGGTTTGTACTAAAAGAATTAGGTACAAAAACTTTTGCGTATTTTTCACGTCAATAACATAAGCGGACACAGTGAATGATTGTAATCCTTCCCGCGGCACCCTACGACAAAAACGTGACCAAATTCATAATTATTGGTGTTCCACAAGTTTCCTTAACCACCACCCCTTTAATTATTTTTTAAAAGAATCGACTTGAATATTTTTTTATAAAATCTTACGACATTTTTTTTTACTTTTTTTATATTTTAATTGGTGTTGTTTTTGTTATTTCTGATAAATTAATATAAGTACGGGTATTTTGTGGTGAAGAATTTGATTATTTTATTCGATATTGTGTCCGGGGGTCCCCAGTGCATCAGATACATTTCCACTACAAGATATACTTACTAACACAATCAGAATCAAACTATTGTAAACTTTAGTTAATACTTTATAAATATAAATATATGATAAATAAACATCACATCTAAACCAAAATCAAAAATCATTTATTCAAACTAGGCTGAGAATCAGCACCTTTCGAACGCCAAAATTACACAAGACAGTCCCTCAAAACTAGGACGCGGAGAAGTATGGGGGATCCTTCTCCGCATCCTAGTGCTTTAGCTGGGAAGAAGTGGCGCAACAAACTGCCCAGCAGCACAGCTGTCAGTTCAGTTAGAAAAACTTGAGTCTATACAATCAAAACAAAACATTAAATGAAATTATTTGCCATATGTCAGTTAGCACACACCAATATACCAACAAAAACACTAAACCACCCTAAAAACGCAATTACGTATAAAATCAGAGCCTGATTGAGTATGAAGTTCCCTCTGAAAGTCGCTAGACCAATTTAGCATCGTTTAAAACATGAAAAATCGAAAATGCGGGCGCCGAAGCCTATAATCGGAAGCCATGCTTCGGGTGACGGCGGAGCTTCCGGGCCAATGGTAAATTATCTTCAGAAGTTCCAGTTCGTACAAAAGAACCCGGTTTATTAGGTCCTCAGAGAAACTCTCCAATCGTTGCGCAAATCGCGCCGAGGGTGACTGGTGGCACTAAACTTCTTGCGTTTGTTTTCTTTGCGCACGTCTCGCTTGAGTGTGTAGCTCTTGGCCTCGAGGAGCTACCCCTTGTATTCGATGATGATGGGATATGGATTCGACAAACAGCGCAGTTTATTCTTTACTCATCTAAATGTCTCTAGATTTCAATCCAATAAAAATAAGCTACAGGACCACAGAGCCAATGGATTCGCTGAATGCAAACTGACTGTTATTTTAGTCCCACTTTCCACCGTCATTTTCCTCTTCTCTCGTTATGAACTTAATAAGTACCCACTGCGATTACTTTCAAGGCAGTTCATTCTACCCAGAACCCAGCGTTTTTACCGACCCAGAAATTCGACAACCCTCTTCATCATCAAGACTAGAACTTCATATTTTAGGTATGTTTTTAGGCATAGAGAAGTTATTATTTTCTCATAGGTTAATAATAATTTAAGCTGGAAAACAAAGTAAAAAATCTAAAGTGAAAAAATACAAACATCAAAATATTTTATTTCCACGGTTACCTACTCTTTTAAAACAATTTGCTTTTACAATTTTTCAAATTACAATGTTACTTGGGATTGTATATATTATAATTTATATTATATTTTATTAATGTGAGAACGTTTTAGGCTTATTATACTGTAGATTTGTAGACCATTTTCTATTTTGTTAAGTGCTTAGTACTTGTTGACAGGCCTACAAGGTCCTCTCATACCTATTAACACTGTAATTTGAAAACGTTGTAAAATCCAATTATTTTTAAAAGAGTAACCGTGGAGTTTCTTGCCGGCTCTTCTGCATAGGAAACGACCAATTAGAACCGTGCACCTAGCTTCTGACGTTTCATAAATGCCCATGTAGAAAAAAATCAAATCAGATTTAGGGGGATAGCGTAGGCAAACTGAACTTCTGCAAACTGTCTGTAACACGCCCCTGTCGTGATCTCAACAAATTCACGAGATTTTCAAACGCATTTACACGAGCAAATACGGGAGGAAATTGTGCTTTTTTAGAAAATGTATACAATGTGAAGTAATAGTAATTACTTCACATTGTATACATTTTCTTCCAGTTTTACTGAATATCTTTTATTTTAGATTGGTTCCTTTTTTTATACGAGACTCCTCATACTAAAGTAAAATTATGAATGCACTGGAGTTTTCTGACATGTGCTAGGTATCACTTTGTGTAATAAAATGATCATATTAATTGTATTTATTATAATAATATTCTAGACCTTTACAATTAATATTTTTTATACATTTATTTTACACTTATGGGTCAGGACCAAATTTTTGACGTGTTGCACAACGGAAATCACAACGGAAATGTATCAGAATGGAAAATAAATGCAGCGCAATATAATTATTAGGGTTGTGTGAATATTTTAGGCACGTGTAATCAAATTAATTACTCTTGCCTAAGATATTACGATACGATTTACACACAATACATAGAGATATAATTCACAAACAACATAAAGAGAGCGAAAATTAAATACATACCTGTTTGACTATATCAATCAGCATTCCAGTTTGCTCACGAAACTCTTGCTGTGTGGTATTTTTTTTAGCTTGTTTCAAAGCCTTATGTTCGCCGCGAGCAGTCCATTATTGAAAATCCAGATTATAAGATATATGGAGAAAACATTCCATACACCGAATCTTCATATGCAGTGAAGAAATTCCTTGTTTGTAAATTTCTTCACGAAGTGGTTTAGAAGTCAAAGCGTCTAAATTATTCATCTCACTCGGTTTTGTCAAGCAAATGGGACACGTTGCATATGATGGTACTCCAGCAATAATATTGGCCACTTTTCCATCAATCATGGTCATATGCAATTCATGTGATACAATAATATTTCCACACTGTGTAGATATTCGTTCATCAATTTGTTTTTTCATCTCAGACTCTTCAGACTTTATAAAGTCAGCTGTCTCCGAAGTGAAAGTGAACTTCACTGGTCGACAGTACAGAGTTGAGCAAGGGTTCTCCCAAACTAGATTTTCATTCCCAGATGATGGCCTAGTAGACACTAGCCGAAGAGGGACGATGCTTATCATGACTACTGATGAATCATCGAACTCTGTAGCTGTGTTTGACGTTTTCTGTTTATAGTTACTCTGCGACGAAGAACCATCAAGTCCCCATTTCCAGGTCAACTTGAGTTCTTCATTTTGAGACCTATCAACAGTATTTATATCAAGTAATATCCTCTCCACAGTGTGGTCCAATAGCGCTTGCAATTTAATGTGAGCTCCGTTTTCGGTAATCTCTATACTCTCTTGTGGTGGGTAACATCTTTTCTTGGCATTTACAAGCTTTGGATAAGATGGAAAGGCAGCACAGTTTTCTTCTTTCAGAAATTGTCGAAGAGCTAAGTACTTCCATTTCGAGAGCGCAACTGATGTATAAAGAGCTAAACACTTATCTTCAGAGACAGTACTTAAGCTCTGCTTTTTGAATAGTCTCTCTTCTACTTCGGATAGCGCATCTGGATTACTGGAAAGGTATTCGACCACTTTTGCCAGATTCGTTTTGCCGTTGTCTTTCAATTTTGTTATGTACCAGTGCTGCAACTCTTCCTCGGAATTTTCTTCTACTATGGAAGTAGAACGTCTTTTCTTTTGCTTATTACTTAACTCTTCGAACGGTTTTCTGTGCTCCTTTTCTGTAGATGTTCCCGCTTCCGCAGTACATACTGCAAGAGTAGGAACATGGCAATCTATATCCACAAGCTCAGATAAGGCTGCGTCCGAAAAGCCCATCACACTTCTCAGATCAACACTGTCACAAACAGGCCAGTTGATGTTTTTTTCCAACCACTTGCGATTAATTACACGATTCATAAAAGTTTTTTGATTTCTACTTGACTCTATCCACTTTTTATTTAAATTTACACAAAAAAGTCGACAGAACTCCTTGATTCGGTTCTTGTCTTCTTCAGAAACTTCGGTAGTCAAGACAGAAATGATACTTTCATACAGAAACATATGATTTTTCAGATCACCGCCACTTCTTAATTTCACAAAAAGATCTAGGTTGGTACAAAATCCAGCCATAGTTCTAATGTAAATATAAAAATACAAGTATTTCACTGTGTTCACAAACAAGCGACAAGAGCGAAACTAGATGGACTTAATGAATGTCTTTATATTTATAGTTAGTGTTAATTACTCAAGTAGTGGACATAACAGTGAGTGAAAATTATTCAGCCAATCAGAGACGAACATTTTTCGATGACTCATTAGTTATGCGCTTAGCCGAGTGCACAAACAAATGAGTCATCAATCACAATGCAGGTGCTACCGATAACATGCAATAATAACTAAATCTCTACCAGAATTACTAGTTATAAGTACGTATGCGCTATTAAAACTATTTATTTAACTAAAAAGAAGGTGAAAACAGCCAAATGAGACAAAAAATATGCTTTGAATTTATTTTAAATGACAAAAAAATTCTTCCAAATCATTTTTTTTACCGAATGATTACTCGCGCTGCCGCAGATGGCCGGCGCTGATTTTTCATGGATAGAGAATGACCCTAGCTATCATATACTCACGCCACACACTCAACATATTAGTACAATTGAAGAAAAAAAATTAAACGTGATTCGCTCCATACAAAAAAATCTAATTAATTTTTTTCAAGACAAACTATCAACTTTAGAAGAAATTTTATAAGAATAAAAGTTGTCAGGAATAATATAACACGTCATATAAAAAAAAATCGCATCGATATAGGAACTTTGTTGCCTAAGTCCACTAATTTTCAGTATGGGCCCACTGTGCGACGCGTCGCGCGACAAGTCGCGCCAGTATGTAGGAGCCTTTACTCCTGCGGTTAATCAAATTTTGCGCGCAAAAACGGTTAACTTATTTTTAGTCTTAAATGGAATATTCAAATAGATTGTCTTTCCAATCAACGTTGTCAAAAAAAATCGGAGAAAGAATGAAAGAAAAATATTTTATTTGGTACCTACTCGCACAGGAAATACAACAATAAAAAAAGAACATTTAACTAACCAAATCAAGAAAAAAATATCATAACAGAGGAGCTTGGCAGTCGTAAGAATGTATTGTTGTGGACAAGACACCAAAATATTCAGTGAAATATCATATTTTTAAGGCTATAATGCCGTATTCCACAATGTTGAGGAGTGTGTTGTATCAAGGCGCCGACAAGAGGCAAATGACCAAAGTAGGCTTGTCTTAAGAAAAAAAATCCAAATCTGTATAGTGTGTGGTAGCAGAAAAAATATATCTTAATTTTGAACAGATTTCTCAGAAATTGGTAGTTTCCAAAACACGTTTTGAAAAAAACACTCGATACACGAGTTTCTTTTTTCAAAAGTTATTGCAAAATATGACCTCAACCTCAGTTCATATTTTGCAATAAATTACAAGTGTTGTGTCATCGCGTTTCCCTTTCTTTTCTATGCAGCCTGACAGTGGCCGCGGTTTAGCTGTTGTCAGCGTCCTAAAACGAATATTTTCTATATCAGCTCCGTTACCCGATTGAATTCTGCAATGTGATAATCCTACTTGCATGTTTTTTTTTTTTTATTATTTTGTGGTATGTATTTAATACAAAGGGTCGTTACTCTCTCCTCAGCATAACTATTAGTCTTATCTCTAGTTTATGTTTGTTGTTTTTAGGTATAAGACTAGTTAAAGGCCAATTTTTGGCCTTACCAGTAACCTACAGAGGCGTTCCGTTACCGGCCAAGCGGTTCTCTTGGTTGGCTTCATCCAGTTAGTGATGGGTAACTCATCAATTTTATTTGAGGTTGAGGGAGGACCTCACTTTATTTCATGAGGTCCTCACGAGGCACCCCTCATTTGAGGTGAGGAATCGTCAACGGCGCATTAACCGCACGACTCGTGAGCCCGAGCTGAATTCAGCCGAACGTACGAGGGAGCGAGGCGGGCGGGCGCGACGACGACTCACGAGTACTCGCGAGTATCTACTCACTCGTGACTCACGAGTACTTGCGAGTCACGAACTCGTTCGCCTCACCCCTTGCCACGATTTCATATTGTCAATATCAATTTTTGAGGACGCGTGAACGAGTGAGGTGTGGTGAGGTGGTTCAATGAGGAAATTCGAGTAACTCTTTCAATTTGCGATCATGAGTCCCTCAAACGAGGGACTTCATGAGTGAGGGACTCATCACTACACCCAGTGGAGTTCGACTGCGACGTGCACAACCCGTCCCGGTTCCTGTGAAGCTGCCCAGGCGGTTTGCGCCCGAAAATCTGGCCAGCTGAATTGCGTGTCGCCTGTTTTCGGTCGGCGCACTGATTGAAGTTGGCCGTGAGCGTACCAACACAAAGCAAATACCCATATTTTTCCAACCACCTTGATTATCTAAGTAGTTTTAAAAATTATTCCTAGCATGTTACTAATTTCTCGTATAAAATGAAAATTGTTTGTACTAAAAGATTTAGGGTTATACTAAAAGAAAGGGTTTGTACTAAAAGAATTAGGTACAAAAACTTTTGCGTATTTTTCACGTCAATAACATAAGCGGACACCGTGAATGATTGTAATCCTTCCCGCGGCACCCTACGTCAAAAACGTGACCAAATTCATAATTATTGGTGTTCCACAAGTTTCCTTAACCCTTTAATTATTTTTTAAAAGAATCGACTTGAATATTTTTTTATAAAATCTTACGACATTTTTTTTTACTTTTTTTATATTTTAATTGGTGTTGTTTTTGTTATTTCTGATAAATTAATATAAGTACGGGTATTTTGTGGTGAAGAATTTGATTATTTTATTCGATATTGTGTCCGGGGGTCCCCAGTGCATCAGATACATTTCCACTACAAGATATACCTACTAACACAATCAGAATCAAACTATTGTAAACTTTAGTTCATACTTTATAAATATAAATATATGATAAATAAACATCACATCTAAACCAAAATCAAAAATCATTTATTCAAACTAGGCTGAGAATCAGCACCTTTCGAACGCCAAAATTACACAAGACAGTCCCTCAAAACCCCCATCCTTCTCCACGTCCTAGTGCTTTAGCTGGGAAGAAGTGGCGCAACAAACTCCCCAGCAGCACATCTGTCAGTTCAGTTAGAAAAACTTGATTCTATACAATCAAAACAAAACATTAAATGAAATTATTTGCCATATGTCAGTTAGCACACACCAATATACCAACAAAAACACTAAACCACCCTAAAAACGCAATTACGTATAAAATCAGAGCCTGATTGAGTATGAAGTTCCCCCTGAAAGTCGCTAGACCAATTTAGCATCGTTTAAAACATGAAAAATCGAAAATGCGGGCGCCGAAGCCTATAATCGGAAGCCATGCTTCGGGTGACGGCGGAGCTTCCGGGCCAATGGTAAATTATCTTCAGAAGTTCCAGTTCGTACAAAAGAACCCGGTTTATTAGGTCCTCAGAGAAACTCTCCAATCGTTGCGCAAATCGCGCCGAGGGTGACTGGTGGCACTAAACTTCTTGCGTTTGTTTTCTTTGCGCACGTCTCGCTTGAGTGTGTAGCTCTTGGCCTCGAGGAGCTACCCCTTGTATTCGATGATGATGGGATATGGATTCGACAAACAGCGCAGTTTATTCTTTACTCATCTAAATGTCTCTAGATTTCAATCCAATAAAAATAAGCTACAGGACCACAGAGCCAATGGATTCGCTGAATGCAAACTGACTGTTATTTTAGTCCCACTTTCCACCGTCATTTTCCTCTTCTCTCGTTATGAACTTAATAAGTACCCACTGCGATTACTTTCAAGGCAGTTCATTCTACCCAGAACCCAGCGTTTTTACCGACCCAGAAATTCGACAACCCTCTTCATCATCAAGACTAGAACTTCATATTTTAGGTATGTTTTTAGGCATAGAGGAGTTATTATTTTCTCATAGGTTAATAATAATTTAAGCTGGAAAACAAAGTAAAAAATCGAAAGTGAAAAAATACAAACATCAAATTATTTTATTTCCACGGTTACTCTTTTAAAACAATTTGCTTTTACAAGTTTTCAAATTACAATGTTACTTGGGATTGTATATATTATACTTTATATTATATTTTGTTAATGTGAGAACGTTTTAGGCTTATTATAACAGTATAATAAGCCTAAAACGATTTGTAGACCATTTTCTATTTTGTTAAGTGCCTAGTACTTGTTGACAGGCCTACACTGTCCTCGCATACCTATTAACACTGTAATTTGAAAACGTTGTAAAATCCAATTATTTTTAAAAGAGTAACCGTGGAGTTTCTTGCCGGCTCTTCTCCATAGGAAACGACCTATTGGAACCGTGCACCTAACTTTTGACGTTTCATAAATGCCCATGTAGAAAAAAATCAAATCAGATTTACGGGGATAGTGTAGGCAAACTGAACTTCTGCAAACTGTCTGTAACACACCCCTGTCGTGATCTCAACAAATTCACGAGATTTTCACACGCATTTACACAAGCAAATACGGGAGGAAATTGTGCTTTTTTGTCTTAGCGCTACTATTACTTCACATGGTAGACATTTTCTTCCAGTTTTACTGAATATCTTTTATTTTAGATTGGTTCCTTTTTTATACGAGACTCCGAAGTTTTCTAACATGTGCTAGCTATCACTTTGTGTAATAAAATGATCATATTAATTGTATTTATTATATTCTAGACCTTTACAATTAATATTTTTTATACATTTATTTTACACTTATGGGTCAGGACCAAATTTTTGACGTGTTGCACAACGGAAATCACAACGGAAATGTATCAGAATGGAAAATAAATGCAGCGCAATATAATTATTAGGGTTGTGTGAATATTTTAGGCAGGTGTAATCAAATTAATTACTCTTGCCTAAGATATTCCGACGATTTACACACACCCTAATAATTATATTGCGCGCATTTATTTTCCAGTGTGATACATTTCCGTTGTGATTTCCGTTGTGCAACACGTCAAAAATTTGGTCCTGGCCCTTATATAAATCGATTAAACTAAACGTTACAATAAATATGACCATTTTATTATACAAAATGACAGCTAGCAAATGACAGATTACTCCAATAATTTATTAATTCGACTTTAGACACTCACCCTGCGTCCTAACCGACTGTCGCTTTCGGTTAGACGCGGCCATAGATACTAGTCAGAATGCCTCATATGTCTAGCGATCCCAAGCGCAGTTCATCATTTCACCCGAATACGTCCACTGCTGGGCATATTTGCTCCGCAAGCGCAACTGCTGAGCCCAAATAAGGCCAACCACAACACCACCTTACCATTTTCCAAGCAATTGTCAAATCAAATCAAAATATTTTATTTCACGTAAACCTACATGGCACTTATGAAACATCAGAAACTAGGCGCACGGTTCCAATTGGTCGTTTCCTGTGATGAAGAGCAGGGAAGAAACTCCACGGTTACTCTTTTAAACATAATTGGCTTTTACAATGTTTTCAAATTACAGTGTTAATAGGTCTGGGAGGACCAGCGTAGGCCTGTCAAAAATTACCAGGTACTTAATAAAAAATAAATGGTCTACAAATCTACAGTGTATTAAGCCTGCAACGTTCATATTGTAATACCAGTAAACCCGATTACAAAAGGCACATTTCATCCTAATTGACTCTGACAAATCGCGGAGATGTAACTAGTACAATCAACCGTCAAAAACCGTCAAAAACCGTCAAAAAAACCGCGCCCTTAAGGAAGGGCGCGGTTTTTGTAGTTCAAGTGGCGTGCGGTTGATTGTACTAGCTACATCCCCGCGATTTGTCAGAGTCAATTAGGATGAAATGTGCCTTTTGTAATTGGGTTTACTGGTATTACAATATGAACGTTGCAGGCTTTTTTTTTTTTTTTTTAGGGTGGGAAATCATCAAATAACTTCTCCCGCTCTGGGCGGAGCGGGAGGGTGTGTCAGACTCTTACTGACTAAAACCCACCCGTATTCCTTCCTGTTGCCTGTGTTGCGGGGGCCTCGGTGACCCATAAGTACCTTCCCGCGACCCCGGCAGGCATCGGCCCTAGTGGACCCCTACTTTTGTGCTGACGACATCTCTATGAGGCGCGCGTGGAATACGACGCGCCGTCGACCCGGGCCTGGTCCTTACCGGACGGTGAGCTACCCATTGCTCACCGTCCGCAAGCCCGCGCCTACTGTGGCCGGAAATCCGCCCGGGATTCCCGACGCCCTGGGCGTCTCCTGCGGCGGCTAGGGGCGAGAGGGCGCGAAACTTGCCTTTCCCTCAACCGTCCCGCCTCCTCCTTTGCGAGCATTACTGCTTCGCAGAAGGAGGTGACGGCTGCCCATGCCCTCTCGCTCCGTACCATGGCCTGAACCAGAGCCGGACGCGAGAGGTCTCTGGCCTCCACGAGGACACGGCGGTGCTCTGCCCAAGCCGGGCAGACCTCCACCGTATGCTCCACCGTGTCCTCCAGGCGATCCACACAGTGGTGACACCCGGACGTTTCCTCCCGCCTTATCCGACACAGGAACCTCCCGAAGCTGCCGTGTCCGGTGAGGACCTGCGTCACGCGGAAGGTGAGGACGCCGTGGCGCCTCTCCAGCCACTCCTCAAAGAGGGGACTTATCGCCGCAATCGTGGCGTGCCCAGCACTGGGTTGCAACAACCGTACTTTCCATGACGCCATGAGATCCCGCCGGAGCTCCGTCCGCTGTGCCGCGATTTCTCGCGGCAGCGGGCTTACGCCCCGGCGTTTCGCCTCCTCGCGCCACTCCCATACGTGCGCGAGGACTTTTGCCTCCAGATCCCATGGCGGCAATCCGGCAAGGAGGCTCGCTGCCTCACAGGAGACCGTGCGGTATCCTCGGACCATCCGGATGGCCATGACCCTTTGGGCCGCGCTCAACCGGCGGGCTGGCCGCAGCGCCAGAGAGCGCGCCCATACAGGAGCCCCGTAGAGGGCCATGGACCGCACGACCCCCGCGTAGAGCCTCCGGCAGGAGGCGTTTGGACCCCCTAGATTGGGCAGGAGCCGCTTCAATGCAGCGCCCGCCCGCTCCAGTTTGGGAGCCAAACGTCGGAAATGCTCCACGAAGTTCCACCGGCTGTCGAGGACGAGTCCCAGGTACTTCATCGTCGACTCGACGCCGATAGAAACCCCTCCTACCGTTATTTGGGACCCCAACGGTGGCGCGTTCCGAGGACCATGAAAACACATGGCTTCGGACTTGTGCAGGGCCACCTCGAGTCCCAATTGCCGGATCCTTTCGACGATTGTCGCAACCCCGCGTGCCGCTAATTCGGCCGCCGCCTGGTGCGACCTCCCCTGCGCCAGGACCAACGTGTCGTCAGCGTAGCACACTACGCTGACGCCGCTAGGGAGGTCGGCGCGCAGCACCCAGTCGTATCCGATGTCCCACAAATGCGGCCCCAGGACCGATCCCTGTGGGACACCGCACGTCATCTCTTGCCGGTTCCACACTCCCTGGTGACCGGGGTAGATGACGGCCCTGTCCGTCAAATAGGCCTCGACCACACGACAGAGGTAGGTCGGCATCCGGTGATACCGGAGTGCCTCCCTGATGCAACTCCAGGGCAGGGTATTGAAGGCATTGGCGATGTCTAGAGACACCGCCAAGACGACCCCACCCTGGGCAACAGCATTCCCCGTCGTCAGGGCTCGCACACGCATGATGGCGTCCACCGTAGAGTGCCCTCTGCGGAAACCAAACTGGCTCTCCGCCAAATCCGGCCCCACCCGCACCAGCTGGCCGACGAGGCGGTCTGCAATGACTCTTTCAAAGAGCTTGCCCACCTCGTCGAGCAGCACGATGGGCCGATAAGCGGACGGAGAGTCCGCAGGGCGCCCTGCCTTCTTTATGAGGACCAGGTTCCCCGTCTTCCAGCGAAGCGGGAACTGGCCCCTCTCCATGCATGCGCTTAGGAGCCCCCTAAGTCGAGGCCCAAGAGCCTCCAAGGCCAGGACCCAGGCCTTCCCAGGTAAGCCGTCGGGTCCTGGGGCGGTATTTTTGGCATTAAGCCTGCGTACCGCCGCTCTCATTTCTCCCTCGGTCACCTCCGGAGCATCGTCGTCGTCGTCGGCGGTGTGGTCCGCATCAGGCACCGCAGTAGGCGGAGCCATAGGTGGGGAGGAGTGTTCCCCTCGCGAAGGGAACAGAGCGCTCACCACGTCCTCCACAAGCTGGGGCCGGAGACTCTGCGTTAGCGGGGGAGCCCATGGGCGGAGTTTATCCCGCACCACCTTGTACGGGCGTCCCCACGGGTCCCTGTCCAGAGTCCCCAGCGACTCCTCGTGGGCCAAACCCCTGGCCCGCAGGATCTCCGCTTGGAGGGCGGTCTTCGCCGCTCTGTACCCCTCGTACAGCTCCGCCTGAATGGCTTCCGTATCCGGAGGTTTGATACGGAGCCTGCGGTGCCTGGTGTACCGGCGTCGCGCAGCCACGCACGCAGTGCGCAGAGCCGTCAGCTCCTGCGACCACCAGTACACCTGGCGCGAGGCACGTCTAGGCTGGACCCGGGGCATTGCCACGTCACATATGTCGGACATGGCCTCCCGGAACCACTCCGCCTCATCGTTGATGTCGGCAGGCCTGTCCGGTGGTGACACCCTGGGCGTCTCCTGCGGCGGCTAGGGGCGAGAGGGCGCGAAATTTGCCTTTCCCTCAACCGTCCCGCCTCCTCCTTCGTGAGCATTACTGCTTCGCAGAAGGAGGTGACGGCTGCCCATGCTCTCTCGCTCCGTACCATGGCCTGAACCAGGGCCGGACGCGAGAGGTCTCTGCCGCCGATCGCCTCCACGAGGACACGGCGGTGCTCTGCCCAACCCGGGCAGACCTCCACCGTATGCTCCACCGTGTCCTCCGGGCGATCCACACAGTGGTGACACCCCGACGTTTCCTCCCGCCTTATCCGACACAGGAACCTCCCGAAGCTGCCGTGTCCGGTGAGGACCTGCGTCAGGCGGAAGGTGAGGACGCTGTGGCGCCTCTCCAGCCATTCGACAACCCTTAAAGCTTACTTAGCTATGTACTCGCTAGTCGGGTTCTTGGCATGACTACAAGTCATCCATAGCTAAGTATAACGATGACTCGGATACGGGTTGTGGGCACACGAACGAATTATTGTTCGACCCATATGCTGGGTGCTGGGCACCGAATGTGTTAATATTGCAGATAGAAAATTTTACTCGAAGGACACATTCCTTTATTTTTTAATAGAAAGCAAACTGCATTTAAAGATTTTTGAAAATTCTCTTCTCCCACACCCGGGAATCGAACCGGCTAAAATCTGAAAAAATATACCCTGTACTTTTATTGCATCGATCGTTAGAGTCAATTATAAGGATGAAATCTCTCTAACAAACATAAATTAAATGAAAGGAAAACCAGGAAATCTTAAATTAATGTAATTATTTACAAAAAATGGTAAACTAACTAATTAGTTGCTCGAAATGGGCTCCATTCTCTTGGATACACAAATTTATTCTTTTAACGAATTCATTTCTAGTAACCTTTAATAAAGTGTTGTGGTGAATATTATAAATCGTATTCTGAACTTCAACTCTCAACTCGTTGTCATTCGCATAAGATTTCATGTAAATTTGATTTTTTACATATCCCCACAAAAAAAAATCTAATGGGGTGAGATCTGGCGATCTCGCAGGCCATCTGATTGTGCCGTTTGTACCAATCCAGGTATTAAAATGGTTATTAATGTAGGCAGTAGTGATTCTGCTGCTATGTGCTGGAGCACCATCTTGCTGTAGAATTATTTGGTTTCGCTCTTCCTCGGGGAAACCATTTAACTCGTTTCTTAAGAGATCCAGTATTTCAATATACTTGACAGTGTTTAAATGACCTTCGTACACATGACATCGACTAACACTACATTATTTCTCATAATTCCGCACCAAACGTTGAAAGAAAATCTTACTTGATTGTTAGTTTCATGAACACGAACAGGATTCACTCGAGACCAATAATGGTTATTGCGGCGATTGTACATGCCATTATTGCTGAAGTTGGTTTCGCCAGACCATACAATGTTACTCAAAAAATTAGGGTTTCGTCAATTTCTCCAAGCATGTTTTCACAAAATTGTAATCGTCTGTCACGATCCCCAATATGCAATTTTTGCACCAACCGACCTTCACAATAGCATTTATACTTATACTTTTTCAGCACTTTAAGTACGCGAGTGTGGGTTGTTCCTAATTCATCGGCAGCATCTCTACTTGAAGCCTTTGGAAATGATTCAAAGTATGTTAAAACATCTAGTTCAAAATCGAAATAGTTTTGCTGAATAGTTTGCCGTCTCTTCTTGAAACCACCCGTATTCTTTAAATTTTCTACCATTCTTTTCAATACGAACCGAGTTGGTGCCTGTCGGTCTTGATATCTCTCTCCATACCACCGCAGAGCTAGATTCACATTTTTGTTATTTAAAAAATAAGCTTCCATTAAATCAAAGTGTTCTTGATAAGCCATTTTCACCGTGAGACAAAATGTGAAATGAGTTGTAAAAACAATCAAATGTGAATAACAACTATGACAATATAATTTTCAAATTTTAATCTAACATTCCATATTTAAATTACCTCATACACGCAGCTATGAGTATGTCGCAAAGGAGTCTGCATTACAAAAGATGGATGTTAGTTAAAGAGCTTGACTCATTGAATTTGTAACTTCAGAATTCCTGGTTTTCCTTTCATTTAATTTATCATGTTTGTTAGAGAGATTTCATCCTTATAATTGACTCTAACGATCGATGCAATAAAAGTACATGGTATAATTTTTTCAGATTTTAGCCGGTTCGATTCCCGGGTGTGGGAGAAGAGAATTTTCGAAAATCTTTGAATGCAGTTTGCTTTCTATTCAAAAATAAAGGAATGTGTCCTTTGAGTAAAATTTTCTATCTGCAATATTAAGAGTACTTTCCCTCCAGGTGGCATTACAAAATTCCACCCTGTATAGTGGCTTGTATACCACGATTATAATAACCCCCGTTGGCTCTTTTGCTTCTAATAGTTCTAACACACATTAATACACATTAATATAGAGGCGGTGCAGAACAGCCCTGCCCCTGACCACTGTCTTACTGTGTAGACACGGATTCCCTGAGCTTGTATACCCGCTTTTTTCATAGCCAAACAATGATTGAACCCACATCCAACCATATTTGACACCTTCCCGTTCGACTCCATCTTCATATCATTGTTAATTTATTGCTTCTCTATGTTATTTATTTTATACATAACACTATCTTCTGCTCGCGACTTCGTACGCGTGGGAGTCCTAAGACTAAACTAAAATAACAGCCACATTTCCCACCCGCGCTATTACGTCGTTTTCGTTTAGCGATCTTTCTGACTTTTTATATTAATTTTAATATTAATTAATATTAATTTTAATATTAATTAATATTAATATTAATATTAATATTAATGATATTAATACGCTTGCCACGGTTGGTCCGTGGATGGGTGACCATACATACGAAGACCTCTCCGTGCCTCGGAAAGCACGTAAACCCGTTGTTCCCGGTTGTCATTTGTAGATCTTTGACAGATGTTACGGGTAGTCAGAAGCTCGAAACTCTGACAACCAGTGTTACCAAGGGGTATCGTGTTACCCAGTAACTGGATTGTGGAGGTCAGATAGGTAGTCGCTCCATGTAAAATACTGGTATTCAGCTGTATCCGGTAAGATTGGAAGCCGAGCCCTACATAGTTGGGAAAAGGCAGGCAGATGATGAATAATATTAATAATAATAATAATAATTTTTTTTTTATGTTTTTATATATTTTTTATATCCTAATATTTAAAAATAAAATTAAAATGTGTAAATAATGAAATAAAAGATAATAATAATAATATCCTTTATTTTTATAATTCGAGCCCAATACATATATAAATATAAAAACAATAACTATAAACTAGTAGGTACCTATTAGTTTATAGTTATTTTTTTTATACTTTATACAACAAACATAAAAGCTACTTTACTAGTTTTTGCTCGGCTCCTAAGTAGCGTTGTTAAATAGCCTTCCTGGCTACCAAATGCAAAAATAAAAACCGGCCAAGTGCGTGTCGGACCACATACAACGAAGGGTTACGCAGTTGGGAAGAATTCATCCCAAAAACGAACTTAACATTGTAATTGAAAAACATGTTCTCCCATACATCGATATACGTCACGGTCAATTCTCCAACTGCAAATTTAAGTTGGTCGACTATCCTGCCGGGGTCGCGGGAAGGTACTTATGGGTCACCGAGGCCCCCGCAACACAGGCAACAGGAAGGAATACGGGTGGGTTTTAGTCAGTAAGAGTCTGACACACCCTCCCGCTCCGCCCAGAGCGGGAGAAGTTATTTGATGATATCCCACCCTCAAAAAAAAAAAAAAGTTGGTCGACTATTACTCGTTAACTTGTAAAGCCCACTTAGCTGTGATAGCCATAAACAACCATACCATACCTTACCAACCATAGCAGGCAGCCCCCCCCCCCCCCCTGCCAGCTAAGAGACACGACTCTAAAAAAAATTAGCACCTTAACGCTTAATATTACGCAAGCTGATCCTTGAATCGAAAAGTGGCAGACCTAAAACCCCACATTACGTGCAAGGGAGGTACCCTAAAAATGTTTTTCCATGATTTTATTTCAGCTCTTTGTCGACGTGATTAATATGTATGTATATGTACATATGCCAAATTACAGCTTTCTAGTACTAAGCGTCTCTGAGCTACAGCGGAGACAGACAGACAGACGGACATGGCGAAACTATAAGGGTTCCTAGTTTACTACGGAACCCTAAAAAGAGGCGCAATCATTATATTTCGGTGTTCAAAAATATTTTTAAGAAAGCAAAATAGGAATTAATGGGGTTAAAATACGCAAATCTTAAATGGCCAACGCACTTTTAGGCCAATTTAGGCGTCATAATTATTTCAATTTCCTCTGCAATTATTGGCATGGGATCATCTTATGTAGAACCATTTACAGAAACTTCCTTGCCAACAAACTATTTCAAAGTTTTGTCGCGATTCTCCTCTGCATCCCTATTAACTCCATTCCACCCGCCACTTAAAACGCGTAACAGTCAGATTCAATCCAATCGAACAGTTTTCAAAAACAAAAGAACAAATTCGACTTTAAAAAAATCTGATGTCACCCACAGCCCGACATTCAATTGGCCCCATATCCATTACCTAATTGCGATTGGTCGCGACTCCGGCCACAACTCACTGTTCACCAATCGAATGAGGTTCGAATTTTAAATCATAAAGTAATTGAAACTTTGTTGTATGCGGGTGTTATGAAACGAATTTCCATAGTGAATGTTAGTGTTTTTAAAATAAATTATGAAGGTAGCGCTACTAGGGTTCATGGTTTTTAATTAATTACATTTTATTGAAAAATGCTTGTAATATGGTCATTAATTTGACAACCTTCTTTGAGCAAAGTCGCCTTTTCCGCGCTACATGAATAGGTGTTGGCAAAGTTGTATGGAATTTCATTACTGGTGACTTTTAGCCACCAGCAATTTCTTTTGAATATCCATTACGGTCGAGTGTTGTTTCAATTTTTTTTATTTTGGCTGCTTAGGCAGTGCTTACAATCATCATTGTGTAATTAAATAAAACAAAAAAAGCGCGAGGAACAAACAAAAGCGAGCCGCGGTGATTTTTTTTTACAATTACAAATGCTTACTGTACTAATCCGGTTTTATTTCAATTACTCGCATTGTTTGAGTAAAACTTTATTGTAAATAAGCCTTGGTCCGCACTGACTGCGGTACTGGCCACGGTATGATGGCCACGAGCTTAGCTTAGCTACGCTCTTGGCCTTCAAGCCTGGTCATCATTGTAGCCCTTGCTTTCCGCGCTATTAAAGCCTCTACCTTCGATCTCGGCCTTTATTCCAGCTTGTCCAGCTACTGATGGCAACGCAGTCATTACAGACCGCGGCAGTAATGTACTTTAATAGTTGTATGTCTTCGATATAAATATAGAAAAGTGATCTAAATAATCCACAATAATGCTATTAGGCATGCTAAAGTTTGCTGCCATGGTAACAAAAAACGGAAAACTCAAGAAAATTGTCCCAAATAATTACATTTTTACCAGCTGCATCTTACAGTAAGTATCGACAATATTTTCCGAACTAAAAGTAACCTATAAAAATGAAAGGTAGATATTATAAAGCTGAAGTTGAATGTCAGGTAGACAAAGCCGTTTGCGAGCGCTCGGAGCTGTATGAGAAGTGTTAAGACGCTGACAACACCTAAACCGCGGTCTCTGTCAGATTGCATAGAAAAGAAAGAGAAGAGCGATGACACAACGCTTGTAATTTATTGCAAAATATGAAGTAATTATGTATTTACTCAAAATTGAGTTGAGTAATCGAAAATAAAAAACAACCAAGTTCTGCATTCAAATAAGACGTTCTTGTTATTAATTAAGTACGTAACGTATGTTGATATTACATACAGATATTTTGGATTAGAACTCAAAGTAAGAGGTTAGTTTAACGTTAGTTTGTATCGAGATTTTGTTTTTAAAACGTGTTTTAGTAACAACCAAGTTCTGGGAAATATGTTCAAATATAACATATATTTTTTCCGCTACCACAAACTATACAGATTTGGCAATTTTTTTTCTTAAGAGAAGCCCATTTTTGTAAATTGGGTCTTGTCAGCGCCTTAAGTATCTAAGTAGTTTACTAGTGGCTTACGTCACGAGGAAGAACGAATATGTGGAGAGGATGAATCAGCTAAGAATCAAAATAATATTTTAGGAAAAATAAAGCAGCCTGTATTATTGCACTGACCGGTTTTGTTGCTAAAGGGCGCACCACAGTGCCATAACAGACGATGCTCACAGATAAATACTTTTTTTTTAAATTACAAACATAAATATCGTGGCTTTCCCGTAACTTTAACGTATCCGATAATATGTACACTGTAAGCACAGAAAGAAAAAATACCCATCTCATTTTTAGGGTTCCTTAGTCAACAAGGTCGCTCAGCGCGCCATGGAGCGGGCTATGCTCGGAGTTTCTTTGAAGGATAAGATCAGAAATGAAGTTATCCGGAAGAGAACCGGAGTTACCGACATAGCCTGCAGAGTCAGCAAGCTGAAGTGGCAGTGGGCTGGCCATGTGTGTAAAAGGACCGATGGCCGGTGGAGCAGACGAGTCCTGGAGTGAAGACCGCGTATCGGCAAGCGTAGTGTGGGACGCCCCCCAGCTAGATGGACCGACGACCTTAAAAAGGTGACTGGGAGAGACTGGATTCGGAAGGCGGAGGACAGGGTGTTCTGGCGCAGCCTGGGAGAGGCCTATGTCCAGCAGTAGACTGCTATAGGCTGAGTTGATTGATTGATTGATTGATTGATTGATTGAGTCACCAAGGAATGCTTATAAATAGTTTCGGCATGTCCGTCTGCCTGTCTGTCTGTTCGTGCGCGGCTTAGGTAAGAGACTCTTACTTCTAGAAAGCTGTAATTTCGAATGGGTATACTCGTACATATTAATCACGCCGACAAAGTCGTAGAATAATATCTTTAAATAAATTATTTTTTAGGGTACACCTCCTACACGTAAATTGGGGATGATGTTTTTCTCGTCTATCCCATTGAGTTGTCGTTGGAAAGGTCGTTCAAGAACATTGCCAGTGTGTGAAAACCATTTTTCCATTCTGGGATCAGTTTGCAAAATATTAAGCTTTAAAGTGCTAATTCCTGTTAGAGTCAAATGTTTGTTTTTGTACCAGCTAAATGGTTGTTTTTGAATATAACAAAAAATCACTACAATAGCATATTAACGAGGTAAAAAGGAAAACTATCAAAGCTAAGCAAGCTTTACAAGTTAACGAGTAATAGTCGACCGAGAATAAGTTAGAATGTATGGGAGAACATGTTTTTCAATAACAATGTTAAGTTTGTTCTTGGGATCCTTGCCGGATTGCCGCCATGGGATCTGGAGGCAAAAGTCCTCGCGCACGTATGGGAGTGGCGCGAGGAGGCGAAACGCCGGGGCGTAAGTCCGCTGCCGCGAGAAATCGCGGCACAGCGGACGGAGTTCCGGCGGGATCTCATGGCGTCATGGAAAGTACGGTTGTCGCAACCCAGTGCTGGGCACGCCACGATTGCGGCGATAAGTCCCCTCTTTGAGGAGTGGCTGGAGAGGCGCCACGGCGTCCTCACCTTCCGCCTGACGCAGGTCCTCACGTGACACGGCAGCTTCGGGAGGTTCCTGTGTCGGATAAGGCGGGAGGAAACGTCCGGGTGTCACCACTGTGTTTGGTCGCCCGGAGGACACGGTGGAGCATACGATGGAGGTCTGCCCAGCTTGGGCAGAGCACCGCCGTGTCCTCGTGGAGGCGATCGGCGGCAGAGACCTCTCGCGTCCGGCCCTGGTTCAGGCCATGGTACGGAGCGAGAGGGCATGGGCAGCCGTCACCTCCTTCTGCGAAGCAGTAATGCTCGCGAAGGAGGAGGCGGGACGGTTGAGGGAAAGGCATGTTTCGCGCCCTCTCGCCCCTAGCCGCCGCAGGAGACGCCCAGGGCGTCGGGAATCCCGGGCAGATTTCCGGCCACCGTAGGCGCGGGCTTGCGGACGGTGAGCAATGGGTAGCTCACCGTCCGGTAAGGACCAGGCCCGGGTCGACGGCGCGTCGTATTCCACGCGCGCCTCAAAGAGATGTCGTCAGCACAAAGTAGGGGTCCACTAGGGCCGATGCCTGCCGGGGTCGCGGGAAGGTACTTATGGGTCACCGAGGCCCCCGCAACACAGGCAACAGGAAGGAATACGGGTGGGTTTTAGTCAGTAAGAGTCTGACACACCCTCCCGCTCCGCCCAGAGCGGGAGAAGTTATTTGATGATTTCCCACCTTCAAAAAAAAAAAAAAGTTTGTTCTTGGGATAAATTCATCCCAACTACCCTTCATTGTTCGTGGTCCGACACGCACTTGTTATTGTTAGCCAGTGAGGGAACGACCTACTGACAATTATTACAACTTTTTGCATGTGGCTTTATCTGGATCATGATCTAGACCCCTTGGGGTGGAAATCGGTTTCCGGGGTCGACATGAACGAAAACTGAATTTGGGGGTCGACGAGGTCTAATAATCAACCCCTATTCATTCCTGTGGCCTTCACAAGGTCATCGGTCCACCTTGTTCCAAGGCTACGTCTTCCGGTACACACCACCAACAGAAGTTTTCAATAATTATTATTATTACTGGTGAAAAAATACCCTTAATAAAGCCGAGTGCCTCTTTTCTTCCGTTTATAATGACCTTATTTTGTACTAGTCCATACCTTCTTCTTACAGAGATATTGAAGGACAAAGTTCCAACTTTTTTATGTTTTTTTTTACGAAAACATGTTTTAAATATTATACAGAGTGACGATTAGGTTATGACATTAAATAGTACAGCGGTTGTTACAAGTTGTTAACAGTCTGTTAAAATAATAAATAAGCAATATTACTGAAAATAGAAAACAGAATTAAAAAAAAATAATATGCGTAAAAATTGGCACGAAATAAACCATCCTTTATAATAAGGCACCGCACAGACGCGGGGAGCGATGATATCAACCATTCAACACAAAAATTTTTGATATTGTTACCAAATAATCACAAATTAAGTTTAATGCTGTTAAATACTAGAACGAAATTAAGTTACTACTGCTAGAATGGTAATTATTATGTATTATCTTAATTGTGTATGTTTAAAATACGTGGTTTCAATTAATGTGATAACCTAATCGACACACTATATACAACTTAACTTAAAATACTCCAACGATCCATGCAACCATTTTTTTTTTTTTGAGGTTGGGAAATCATCAAATAACTTCTCCCGCACTGGGCGGAGCGGGAGGGTGTCAGACTCTTACTGACTAAAACCCACCCGTATTCCTTCCTCTTGCCTATGATGCGGAGGCCTCGGTGACCCATAAGTACCTTCCCGCGACCCCGGCAGGCATCGGCCCTAGTGGACCCCTACCTATGTGCTGACGACATCTCTTTGAGGCGCGCGTGGAATACAACGCGCCGTCAACTCGGGCCTGGTCCTTACCGGACGGTGAGCCCGCGCCTACGGTGGCCGGAAATCCGCCCGGGATTCCCGACGCCCTGGGCGTCTCCTGCGGCGGCTAGGGGCAAGAGGGCGCGAAACTTGCCTTTCCCTCAACCGTCCCGCCTCCTCCTTCGCGAGCATTACTGCTTCGCAGAAGGAGATGACGACTGCCCATGCCCTCTCGCCCCTTACCATGGCCTGAACCAGGGCAGGACGCGAGAAGTCTCTGACGCCGACCGCCTCCACGAGGACACGGCGGTGCTCTGCCCAAGCCGTGCAGACCTCCACCGTATGCTCCACCGTGTCCTCCGGGCGATCCACACAGTGGTGACACCCCGACATTTCCTCCCGCCTTATCCGACACAGGAACCTCCCGAAACTGCCGTGTCCGGTGAGGACCTGCGTCAGGCGGAAGGTGAGGACGCCGTGGCGCCTCTCTAGCCACTGCTCAAAGAGGGGACTTGTCGCCGCAATTGTGGCGTGCCCAGCACTGGATTGCGACAACCGTACTCTCCATGACGCCATGAGATCCCGCCGGAGCTCCGTCCGCTGTGCCGCGATTTCTGGCGGCAGCGGGCTTACGCCCCGGCGTTTCGCCTCCTCGCGCCACTCCCATACGTGCGCGAGGACTTTTGCCTCCAGATCCCATGGCGGCAATCCGGCAAGGAGGCTCGCTGCCTCACAGGAGACCGTGCGGTATCCCCGAACCATCCGGATGGCCATGACCCTTTGGGCCGCGCTCAACCGGCAGGCTAGCTGCAGTGCCAGAGAGCGCGCCCCTACAGGAGCCCCATAGAGGGCCATGGACCGCACGACCCCGCATAGAGCCTCCGGCAGGAGGCGTTTGAACCCCCTAGATTGGGCAGGAGCCGCTTCAATGCAGCTCCTGCCCGCTCCAGTTTGGGAGCCAAACGTCGGAAATGCTCCACGAAGTTCCACCGGCTGTCGAGGACGAGTCCCATAAACACAATGTTTTGTAAATTCACTGTTACGTTGTACACTACCGTAAACATCAAATTTTCACACCAAAAATAAAAGTCGTTCCTTATTATTTTTGCACAAAATTACTTCGTTTGATGTACAGAATGCGTAGATGACAGCTTCGTGAAGGGTCTTGTTACAACCTGTATTTTTATTTTCTCCACGTTATTCTTTTATAGCTTCATGGCTTATTAGGTGCAAGAAATGAAGAGGGCTCTCGGCTCTCGGGTTAGCCCTCAAACGATTTAACTTTTCCCTCTTCTTTTAAATTATAAATAAAGCACCTTCGAAATATATTTGTATGAACAACTCGGCAATAATATCTGATTTCATGATTCATCCATTAATATCTGTCGTCAAGATGACGGCAAATATGTGTGATCATTTGTGGAAGGCATATACAACTGGCAGCACAAATATGTGACATCGAAGGAACACCATAACTATCTGACGAGACAAGCGAAGCCAAAATATAGGATGCTTCATTGGCGTCAAAAAGATTTGTCATCTAGTAGAATGACACTAATCAGATATTATTGCCATGCTGTCAAAAATCAAAATCAAAAGTCATTTATTCAAACTAGGCTGAGAATCAGCACTTTTCGAACGTCAAAATTACATAAGACAGTCCTCCAAAACGCCCACCCTTCGCTACTTCCTGGTGCTTTAGCTGGGGAGAAGTGGCGCAACAAACTCCCCAGCAGCACAGCTGTCTGTTCAGTTAGAAAAAAATGGATTCTATACAATAGTATGCAAAATAATTTACTCTACGCGCAACACAAAACATTAAATTATTAGCCATATGTCAGCTAGCACAACACTATACCAACAAAAAAAAAACAAAGAAAAAAGAAAGAAAAGAAAGAGGAAAAAAAGAAAGAAGAAAAAGAAAGAAAGAAGAAAGAAAGAAAAGAAATATCCATACAGGGTTAAATTTAATTAGTTAGCTAACGTGACGTGATGGGTGTCGATATCTGATAATCTGAGCATGATAAAAAAAAAATCATGTGATGATATATTTTTTTGGGTCAAAGACCGCTGGTATTAACGTGCTTTCCGAGGTACAAAGGGGTCTTGGTATGTAAAGATGGTCACCCATCCACGGACCAACCGCGGCAAGCGTAGCTTAACCTGATCGATCGACCCGTGCGGCTGTTATTACTTAGCCACAAGCCCTTCTCAAAATTACTACATACTTCCTCTAATAGAGCAATTTTTCAATCGTCAATTACGTTTTATCAGCACATTGCATTTCAATACAAACTTTATTTGTAGCTCGTCTCTAGTGTACGATGCTTCATACGAAATTTACGAAAGTGATCTTGGAGGATTTTTCACGACGCGGTGCGGCCCGACCAAATGAACAACCAAATACAATATCAAAAAACATTTTTAATCCCCCCACATTAAAACCGTTCCATCGACCTCTAGAGTATCCAGCAATTAACCAAGTTTAGAATACGGCTACCATTTAAGCAAAGGAATCCGTGAATCTCCATTGAACCCGCAAACTATTCGGCTTGTGCAAACTGCGGTCCATTTAAGTTAGCCTGGGTCTGAGACAGTTTGCGACCATTTCCTTCGCCAAGCCTAGTCGCACGCACACACGTGTTTGTTGTTCCTTGTGTCTTGTTACTGATCACGTAGATAGGTAGTAGATAAGATTCACCTAGACAAAATCAAACTGGTTGCTAGTTTAATTGTATAATTTGTTATTTTTATGACATTGATTTTATATTCTGTAACTACCCTAACCCACACACAGACCTATTACTTATTTTTTTTAGGAAAACATATAGGTACTTTTACAATGTTTGTAAATATGTGAGCACCATGTATCTGTGTACCACCGATTGTACTTACTCTATTTAAAAGTGAATAAATGAATTATTAATTATTATCACATAATTAATTTATCTGTCATTAGTTCATTTTAATTATTTTTACCTATTGTGGTGTAGTAATTTTATTCTAGGTGCATCGTCTTCACTTATACAAGGTGTCGTTTTGCATCCTCGTCAAATTTTAAGGAGGTAACTATGCTAACGATTCTCGACACGAATCAATAATAAAATAAATAGCTCTTTTTTTTCTAGTTTTTGGATATGTGTGAGACACGCATGTTAAAAAGCGGTCCGTGTGATACCGCACTGTAACAGCCCTTTTACACACACACTACCGCATACGCAACGGGGTAATTCTGTTATGTGAAAATGGTGTATTCTAAAATACTTTCAAACTTAAGTAACTAAAAAAACAAGTATGTATTAATTATTGAGTAGGTAACGCAATTTTATTTGATTATGTGTGTATTTCATAGCAGCCTCCTGAAATTTGACGAGGATCCAAAACGACACCTTGTAGTTATATAATTAATGTACCTATACAAAATATTTTAAAAGAGTAACGGTTGAGTTTCTTGCCCATTCTTCTCTATACGAAACTACCTTTTGGAAAGGACGACTAGAATCAATTCTATTTTAATGTAAATTTTGACGTTCAAAAGTGCCTTCTATGTGCCTATTTGAAATAAATAATTTTGATTTTGACCTACATAACCTGACAAGGTTGGCAGATATGTACAGTACTTCCACATTTCGATAGTTTTGTTATAGACCTCTATTGCCATTATTATCATTCTCCTGCCTTATCCCAATTAATTAGGGGCCGGTGCAAGATGGCTTTCTCCCATACTTCTCTGTTTGTCTTCATCACGGTAGTCACCCCCTTTCTAACCATATCATCTTTTATACAGTCCATCCACCGTGTCTTTGGTCTTCCCCTATTTGTATAGCCATCCACATTGGCTGTTGTTCTTTTTTGTTTTTGTGTTCCTTCTTTGCGTCATGTTTACCGCAAACAAATGTAATTTCTTTCTTTCTGTTTTCTTTCCTTTTCATACTCAAACGTCTATTGCGATTAACTAATATACGAAGAGAAATTCGAAGACGGATTACGACCCACTCCCTCACGCAGAGAGGAGGACCATGTGCGCCTATGTGAAGTTAAGGAGCTCAACTTGGGTGAGCTCCTTAATTAAGTTCTTAACCAAAATCAAAAGTCATTTATTTAAACTAGGCTGAGAATCAGCACTTTTAAAACGTCAAAATTACATAAGACAGTCCCCCGATACGTCCACCCTTCATCGCTTCCTAGTGCTTTAGCTGGGAAGAAGAAGTGGCCCAACAAACTCCCCAGCAGTACACCTGTCTGTTCGGTTAGAAAACTTGATTCTATACAAAATGAAATGTATGCAAAATAATTTATATTACGCCACACAAAGCATTAAATTAAATTATTTGCTGACCACGATTGTCTGGGGTTTAATAGAGCTTTTGACTACTGAATTTGTTTTTCTATTTCTTCAGATAGGAAATGTCGACTCCAGATGAAGTCGAAATTTCCTATGTAAAAAAATGCTAGATAGCAATTTTTTGACTTGTAATAGTCAAAATCAAAATCGAAAGCTAGGTGCACGATCCCAATTGCTCGTTTTCTACGGAGTTTCTTGCCGGCTCGCAAGAAACTCCACGGTTACTCTTTTAATAATAATTGGCTTTTACAATGTTTTCAAATTACAGTATTAAGAGGGATGGGAGAACAGTGTGTAGGCCTGTCAACAAATACTGGGTACTTAACAAAATTGAGAAAGAAAATGGTCTACAAATCTACAGTCTATTATGCCTACAACGTTCTCACATTCAAGAAAAATAAAAATATCTATATCAAAATATATTATATAAAATCTATATAAAAATATTATCTAAGTATATAAAAATAAAAACCCAAGCAAATTACATGTTTGCCATTTCAACTGTAACAAATCAGAATTAATATCCTATCCACAAAAGCCACTAATAAATAGTTGAAATTAAAATTGTAGGTATATAATGTCAACTAATGAAAAGATTCGATCAAGAAAATACTTAATTTGGGTCAATTAATAGGCACTTACATAGTTATGCCGTTTATGAGGTATCTACCAGTGAAGCCGCATGAGAAGAAGGAATTATTGCCAAACTGCCTTGTCTTCAACGTAGTCTTTAATCTTAAAATATACTTTTTGACATGGACACGTTTGATGTGGGTTTTAAACTTTGGCAACTTATTATAAAAGCGGCTACTGTTAATAACAAATAATTAGCTTGTTTTAGTTAATCTAAATTTGGGTATCACAGTTTCATTATTAGGTACTACATGTATTTATATTATGGAAATCTCTTCTTATTCTGAAAAGTCCCAAGTTTTTGCGAACATTCAAAATACTTTCTAAGATATAAAGAGCAGGCAGAGTTAGTACTTCAATTTCTTTAAATTTGTTTATAAGGGACTCACGACGACCCATTCTATAGGTCGCTCGGATTGCCCTCTTTTGTGAATTGAAAATTGAATCTACGTCGTCTGCCAATCTTCACAAAAGAACGACATAAGACATAATTACTGTGGAAATAAGCAAAGTATACTAACCTAGCTGTGGCTATATCAGTCATCTGCCTTATTTTTCTTACTGCATATGCAGCTGAACTTAATCTACCTGGAAGAGCTCAAATGTGGGCACCCCATTACAATTTAGAATCTAGAGTAATTCCTAGAACTACAGCTTCCGTAATAGCATCTAGATTTGATTATATAATTGTGATTCTGATATTATATTTACAGAATCAACAATTTCATCATATTTCATTACCCAGCAATGGGGGAACATTATGGGCTTATTATGCTATGCTTGAAGCCAATGTGTACAAAACAGACTAGTTTCATCCAAAAACGTTCTGTTCCAACAAAACTGAAACGGCCCACAGTTGCGAAATATATTGCAAACTGTAAGAAGTTACAAATGCAACTAGTTTCAGGACAACAGCTGTTACAATCTTTTTGTGTGTCACTGAGGGAGGAAACTTGTGTTGAATTAATTATTTAATACAAAGCGAGACGTTTTTTTGTTGCAACGTTGGCATTACTTTGTTTGAACTGTGGGTTGCTGCTGTATTGTTAATGTTGGTCACTTTGATTATTTAGTTATATGTCTAGATAGTTTACCGCTGCAAAAGAACAAACAGGCCAGCTTTGTTTTGCTGGTGTGCGTGACAGCTACGTCTTAGGCTGTCATTGTGTTAATCTAGTGTGCGTGCATTTTGCGGCCAACAGTTGGACGCAATTTTTTTCGTCGAGTTCATAGCTTTGGGTATTATATCTGTGGTTGGTCAACGTTTTTCTTTTGTGGTTGATGTGGTTCCATACCCAAAGGGTGCTAACGGGACCATATTATTAAGGCTCCGCTGTCCGTCCGTCCGTCTGTCACAGGGCTGTATCTTTTGAACCATAATAAGTAGACACTTTTCACAGAGGGTGTACTATTATGGCTGCTAAAACAACAAATAATAAAAAATAAATAAAGTTAAAAATTAAAGGAATATACCAGGCCACTCAGAAAGTATTGCGAAAAAAAGTTTGAGAGACTGGCCAGTTATGATCTATTTTGAAAATACGATTTGTAAGTAAAAATATATACGTTCCAATTTCAAAATTTCCCTCAACATTGTTTGCGAGCTAATTTAAATTATCGTGTCTCATTAAAAAATGGATCAGCGCCGGGAACATTTTCGCGCTATGATTTTTAACGATTTCAAGTGTCGCCTGAAACCGGACGAATCGTACGATAGACTTCAAAATGGCATTCATGGATGAAGGCCCTTCTAAGGCAACCGTGTATCGTTGGTATAATGAATTCAAGCGCGGTCGATTAACTATGGGGGATGAAGAAAGAAATGGTCGCCCTTTGACGGCTGTTACGGAAGAAAACGTGCTAGCAGTGAAACATTTAATCCATAACAATAGGCGAGTTACGTATCAAGAGATTCAGCACATACTGCAGGTTGGATCAGGAAGCCTTCACGAAATTCTACACGTGCATCTTCGCATGAGGAGGATAGTTTTACGCTGGGTGCTGCACAACCTCACCGATAGAAAAGAATAGAATACTCTTTTTATTATGTACACCATAAAAATGCCGATACCACCGATGCTAAGAAGCAGGCCCGGGTGGAATGGTGCCGTGATATGATAAAAAAATTTGAAGCAGGCTCGTCTCGACGTGTTTACGACATCATTACAAGTGATGAGTCTTAGATTTATCAATACGATCCAGAAACGAAGCGCCAGTCGACGGTTTGGGTGTTTCAAAACGAATCAACGCCTACCTACTACAAAGTGAAGCGCAATCTAGAAGCGGGGGAAGATTTTGATCGCGAGCTTTTTCAATTTGACTGGCTACTTGGTGTCAATTCCTTTACGGAACCAAAAAAGCATCAACGCTGAATGGTATAATTACCAAATGCTTGGCAGAAGTTTTCTCTTTTGTGAGCAGCAAGCGAACAAACATAGGGCTCCGCGGGCTACTGCTCCACCATGACAACGCGCCTTCGCACACCTCGCTCAAAACGACGGGACAGCACGCCGGTCAAACTCCTGTGTCACCCTCATTACAGCCCTGACCTAGCAACGTGTGACTTCTTTTTATTCCCGAAAGTAAAAAATCAGCTCAAAGAGATACAATTTTCGTCGCCGGAAGATGCGCTGTCAACGTTCGAACAGGCTGTAAACGAGGTGTCTGCGGCGGACGGGAAAAAGTGTTTCGAAAACTGGTTCAGACGCATGAAACTTTGTATAGAGGCTAGTGGAGAGTACTTTGAAAAGATTTAATAAAAAAATATTTACTTGAAAAACATTTTTTTTTAATTTTCGCTAAACTTTCTGAGTGTCCCACGTACAAGAAAAGAAGAAGTGGTGGCCCGGGCCCTATCAGAATACTAGCGCAGCGACACTTATTTTTAAGTACCGCAGCATTATGCTGAGAAAGGAGCCTTTTGGCCTCGTACAGGATTTTTGCTTTTATGTTCATTTATGTTCATGCTTTGTTTTTGTTTTTTTTTTTATGTTTCTACGAGTGTTTTTAGTTTAATTTGTGATCTCTCGTGCGAGTCCCAATAAGTATTTTTTCTTTCTTTCTTTCTCTTTGAGTGTTAACGCCCCGACTTACGAGTTGTTGGTCGTGGGTTCGAACCCAGATAGGCGCTTTATTTTGTATAAATAATTTCATCACCAATGCTCTCAAAACGGTACAGGAAAACATCGTGAGGAAACCGGCATGCCCTAGAACCAAAAACTCGAAGACTTGTGACATCTACCAACCCGCACTGGGTCCACTCCCTTTCGAAGAGAGGAGCCTGTGTCCCAGCTGTGGGAACATTATAGGCTGATTATGATAACAAGAAAAGTGTTTTATAACTAAGTAATAAAAAATGTTATACGGTGGTACGGCTCGCACTTTATTGCCCCTTTTTATTGGTATTCTATGTTGTTATTATGTTTTACCATTAGAAATTTCTCACTAGCAGCCTGAAGTCTGGGTATGTGCCCAGTTTATGGCAGCAGACTCGCCCTTATTACATGGAACTTAAACATAATAAACTGGTGAAATACGGGTGTTAGGCAGGAATGCAAGTATTTATCTGTATTTCAATCAACAAAACCGTTATATTTAAGTAAGGTTCATTCGGCTAAGCTCGGATAAGAAGTAAGATCGAATCACACAAAAACAACACGTTAGCAAAATCATTTTATTTTGCCCCACTCTTAAGACCGCGTCTGACGCTTCACCTAATAACATGTGTGCTATGTGCAATGTAACTAACAAGTTATATTTCGCGTGTTTTAGTACTGATCCGGACTTCTACTTGGGTTTATTTGTTGTGAAAATTTAGTGTTTCTTTGTTTTAATCATTTTGTAACTAATTTTAGCAAGTGCTCTCTCTATAGAATTTATTCAAATTAACTTAGGATAGCTGTAGGCTTAGATCCGATCTTACCCGCATTTGGATCGGATAAAAAACCTCCGCTCGTATTCTGTAAAAAAATGTTACCGGCTCTCAGACTTCTTAATTTATTTCGAAAAAAAAAACTTTTTTTATGGAAATAAATATGAGATGAATACGGTATTTGAGTATTCATACAAAATTGGTAAAAAGAAGATTGATGAATCTTCAACGCTTGTCACAATCTCACCGCAGTAGTTATCTAGAAAATCACTTGGTTTTCCACTCGACAAGAACTGATTTAATTACCTTAAAGCAAGGTAAACTATAGGTAGGTAAGGATAAAAGATGTGTATTATTGTTTAATTCTATACGACCATTTATGTGACTTTTATGTGAAAACAAATTTAAAAAAGACGCTTCATTTTTTGAAATAATATTTAATTTATTTGCATTTAATAATATGAGATGCTTTAAAAACATTAAAGCATATCATATTATTCCCTATGTTAGCATATAGGCATCTATTGTTAATTATTATTCTTGATCTAAAAACGTTTTTACCGAGATTATCTACAACACACAATAATCTCAGATATTCGGAAAATTACTAAATTATTAAAGGCTTATTAATTTTATTGGTATAATACAAACTTGCAGTTTCATAAAAGCAGATATAACAGCAAATATTACATTACATTATTTTACACTTACCTAGTTAAGCACCTAACTAAAAGACTTATTCTTCTTTCGTGCTTTATTTTATTTTATTCAGTATACCTATACTAATAACAATGAAGAAAATACTGCAATGAGAACTATCAGTAAGTAGTTTAGATACATGCTTATCTAATATTTTTTCGGCAATAAACATATCCTTTCAGTCTTAACTTCTGAGACCGAGGAGTATCAGCACAAGTTTGAGAAACATAAGTTATTAATATTTACTTGTATAGGGTAAGATCGGACTACCCATACAAAAAAAATAAGGACTTCATCAGACTATTCAAGTTTTAATGCAAATTTACGTAATTCGAATACTATCGTTGTAACATAAAATTCCCTATTAGTTACTTTTGTTTTCATATTAGCAATAGAACCGTTATTAGAACATAGTCCGAACTTACACTGTAAACTTCCGGTCTTTTCAATGCTTTATTTTTTTTTTTTAACTGTGGTCTGGCTAGAACTGTTGAGAATAGGAAGAAGATAAAATATTTAGATAAAGGAGACTTGTTAATAATCAGTTTGATGTTTTTATACTAGGCACTGATCATTCAAATATGTAGGTATATATTATGAAAAAAAAATTAGAACTTTAATTTTTAATTTCAACTCATCAAAAATCAGTCCGAACTTAGCCGAACGCACCTTACTTACTTCAAGATTACCCATTACGATGTGAAATACCAATTAGGTACATTTAAATAATGACAGGACTACCAGTGCATATTAGTTCCGTCATACTAAAAACTAAACGAGCTTAGAATATCACTTGAGTGAAAAGTAATAGTTGTGTGTGTGTGTTGTAATACCTTTTGCTTTTAAACATTTTTATGTAGGTAAGTACTAGTTTTTGTCTGCTGATTTGCCTGTTGAAAGGAAGAAAAAAATATTTTATATAAATATTAAAAAAGAACTTTAAAACTACAAAAATTGCAGCAAGCGAGCCTAACAGTAGTCGCATAAGATGTATAACATCTGACATCTCACCTTGGTAATAAGCAACTGAGCAGCAACAGAAATTAACCTCAGAATTAAAAAAAAAGCTAAATACTGAAAAATTTATTCGAATATTTATTCATTACTAGTGGTCGCCCACTGGTTGAAATTCGACCATACTTACAACCTATATAGTACTTACTAATTCCATCAGTACACTAATTCCATACTATTTCAAACTACTTACTTATTCTATGCCAAAGCTGTCACTTCTTGTCTACGCACTTCCGTCCCTTTCAACAAATCTCTCCCACAGAAAGCGAGAACAAAGATGTTACACATCAGAAATAAATACCGCAACGCTGGTATTCTGATAGGGCCCAATTACCGGATTACCTATGTGGCGGCATCTACATCGCCGCATGCGAACTACGCAACACACTGACGTCAAGCAAAATCCTGCATCGCACAAGCAGAGTTTACCGCGCAACTGGCATATATACCACATCCCGACATCAACCGTCGGGCAGTTGCCCACCAGACACGACACCCGTCTGGTCGGAGGATTCTCCCTTTTCTATGGAGGATGAGTGAACTTTACACCCTGTTCCTCATGCCTCCTGTACCTATAAGCTTTTACTAGTAATACATATTGAATAAATCTATAATTAGGTACAATTTGCATTGTTACAATAAAGAAAGAAAGAAAGAAAAATATTTTATTTGGGACACGCACAAGAAATACAAAAGTAAAAAAAAAAGAAGCATTTAAAACTAAACTTCGAATAAACAAAAAACAACAAAGAATATCCAATAAGACGACTTGCGCGATGCCAAAAAGGCTCCTATCTCAGCATAATGCTGCGATATTTAAAAAATAAATACCGCAGCGCTGGTATTCTGATAGGGCCCGCTGTGATGCCACGGACACATCTACGGACACAATATATAATATATCCCACCAGGGGAATAAAAATTAAATAAAAAGACAATTTATAATGAATAAAATACAGAAGTAAATAAATATATATATATAATAGATGTACAGTAAATATTAAGATTGACTCCGACGCTCGTACTTCACTTGTCCCTATTGTTGTTATTGTTGTTTTAGGACCGAAGTTATTTTTTTTTGTCTACGTCGGGGAAGTTCTTTGGGCAAGAGCTTCCACAACAGCAATACCGATACGTATCAATACGGAAACTGACAACTTATCGTTATATGTGAAATACCTATTTTGCATTTAGTATTTAAATACGAAACGGAAATGCTGTTTTGTATTTGTATTTGATATGGAAAACACAAAAAGTATTTGTCATCTCTGCTCTTGGCCTTCATCTCACCTGATGATAAGTAATGATAAGGCCGAAGGTGGAAGCGAGCTTCATCCGGAATCCTCAACCACAGAGGAACTGGCTAACTTACCTCTAACTGCTGAAACGCAACCAAAGCTGTCAACATTGTTGTCGTGGCTACAGACTTAGATAAGATAGCTAGACAGACTTAGAACAAGCCCTACCACCAACTAAACAAGAGCAGAAAATTTTGCCCCCGCTGGGAATCGAACCGGCGACCTCTGGGTCCGAGACAGGTGGTCTTAACACTAGACCACAGAGGCGGTTAAGAAAAGACTTATCTCCTATAAAAAAATATGTTTCATACAACGATCCAACACACAGACAGACAGTCTTTATAATACCTTACAGCACATACCGTCCCGACTCTTAATCATATATAAGCACTAATAAGAAAACATAAGGACAAACTCTATTGTGCAATTACGCGACGCTAAAACTTCATACTTACCCGGTTATTGCGCCAAATTGCCTTCTACCCATTAAAAAGCCTATATCTGTGTACCGTTTAAGCAATTTGTATGTTGTGCTCATGTTTAACAGTTTTGTAAATGACTACGATTTGTTTGCCGGCTTTGCTTTGGCGAGGTTGCCCATTTTTTACAACTTTCTTCGGACATTTTTGGGTGAAAAATAGAGGTTACTTCTGTTGTAATTATTCGAGAAAGCCAACAATGCTGCGGTTTTTTGGATTACAGAAAAATTTGCGCTAATTTCACCTTAAGAAAGAAAAATATCTTTTATTTGGGACACGCACAAGAAGTTAGCTGCCTAGCCTTTTCCAAAGTATGTTGGGGTCAGCTTCCAGTCTAACTTGAAGCAGCTGAATACCAGTATTTTATATTGAGCGACATCCTACACAGCACCCAGAGGAAGTACAAAACAATATGTAATGCGTTAAACTATTTTCTTCTCATATCAAGAATTAAACTTTGAATACTAAAATCTTGCATGAGAATCCTTTTGGCACAATCACAACAAGATATTACTTATTAAGGCTTATTAAGGCTCTGACAAGAAGCAAATGACCAAAATAGGCTTGTCTTAAGAAAAAAAATTGCCATATCTGTATAGTTTGTGGTAGCGGAAAAAATATATGTTAATTTTGAACATATTTTGAAGAACTTGGTTGTTACTAAAATACGATTTGAAAAATAATCTCGATACAAACTAACGTTAAACTAACCTCTTACCTTGAGTTTCAAACCAAAATATTTGTATTAAATATCAACATACGTTACGTATTTAATTAATAACAAGAACGTCTTATTTGAATGCAAAACTTGGTTATTTTTTATTTTCGATTACTCAACTCAATTTTGAGTAAATAGTTAATTGCTTCATATTTTGCAATAAATTACAAGTGTTGTGTCAACGCGCTTCTCTTTCTTTTCTATGCAGTCTGACAGTGACCGCGGTTTAGGTGTTGTCAGCGTCTTAAGGGTCGGGTAAACGCTGTTGACCTTGGCCATACAAATGTGCGTCGCGTTCACGCCGCGCCGCTGTTCCGTTACTATTACGGAATACTTATTTTTTGTAACGAAAATGTGAATATTTGAAAAAAAACAGATAGAATTATAAATAATGAGAGAGTCTTTTCATACAAAATAAAATCATTAAAATATCTTAAGTAGTTTGAAAGAAATATCGTTTTTTTTATGTTTTGGGTAGACATTACTTCCTGAATTTATTTCATGAAGTATTTTAGTACAATACTTAAATGTTCACATATATAATTGACGTGTAAGAGTTCTAGTTGAACATACATTTTTTCATAACTTACTTCCATTATTTGAAGGTGTATTAACAGATTTAAATTACTAAAATCATATATTTGCGCCTTAAGTCAAAATTTGACGATGTACTATAGAGCTTTCGTCCATTTCCATTACACAACAAAGGCAAAGAACCACTCTATTATCTTTCCGCAAACTAAAATCTACCAAAACAAAAATAAATCAAACACGAACAAAAATCCAGGCTTTCCGGCCGAGTTTTCCTGTTCAAACCTCAGTTTAAACTGACCTAAAATACATAACAACCTCTTCACTTTTTACAGTTCCAAAATACTGTCTATAAATCAATTAGGGTGGCAATATTTTACCAAAATACAAGTACCGAATGCTATCGCAAGATGGCAGCACTTCCGTAAGCAGTTTCGTTGTACACCGGATACAGTAACACCGCGGTAACCTGTTGAATAATTCATGGACACCCTATATATCTTACTCAGAGTTCCGTCATAGAATATAATTTTAAATATAATAGATGCGCTATGCTTTATATGATAATCTGGGAGTACAAAAATGTTGTATTCTTTCTGCGTACTGGATTCTTGTTTTTTGTTACTAGAATTAAAGGCAACTAGTTTATTTATTTCATATACATTAAAGTTCTTCCTACATTGAAACGCTCAGGTCATGGGGCCCGAGTGCGCGTCTCCTTTTTAAGGAAATTTCTCGCCGACTGGTCGACACTTCTCGTGAGGGCTGGTTCGTTCTTTGGCCAAAGAATTGACATTACCATTCAACGTGGCAAAGCTGCCAGTCTTCTGGGCACGTTTCCGGTATTTATTTGTACGGTTAGTTAGTTGTGTTATACACAAATAAATAAAATAGAAGTGTGTGTCTGTTTGTAATATCAAAATAACAGCTTTTTACTAAATGCATATGAAATTATTTATAAGGTATAAAAAAAAAAAAAAATTTTTTTAACTTACTGTCTGTTTGTTCTGGCTAATCTCCGAAACATCTGAACCAATTTTGACGGGACTTTCACGGGCAGATAGCTGATTTTATATAGAGTAACTTAGGTTACTTACTTTTATTTTAGAAAATACCACGCGAGCGACGCCGCGGGAATCAGCTAGTTGTATATAAGAATTAAGTTTGTGTTTGGTTTTAACCTGTTCACTTTTAGCATTGTTTTTGGACGTATTTGCAAAGTTGAGTTGCATTCTAATTCAAAGCCTTGTTAAACTTTACTTGTCCCTTGTGTCCCATTCAAAAGTTAAAATAGAGTGTCTAATCAATAACAGAGAACATAGTTATTGTGTAAGAACCGTATTTTTTCCCAAAATCCTCATCAACTTAGCGGAAAAGCCGGCCGATACCGGCCACGGTATCCATTTCGGACTTTTCTGGTAACGCACAGGCAACGGAAGGAACATGGGTGGGTTTTAGACAGTAATGCACTATAATATACATACACGCCCACTCCACCCAGAGCGGGAGAAGTTATATGATAGTTGCCCACCCAAAAAAAAAGGGCGGAAAAAAAAATCCGTTGTTTAATTCCAGCACCAATTACGTAACACACTTTCATTGGCAATCCGAGAGTTTTGAAAGAAATACCTAATAATAATAATAATAATAATAAAATTATTTATTCAGAAAAAGTACATAATTGTTAGTCACAAAAAATATCTTACAAACTATGTTAGTACAGACAACACAAAAAGGTAGGATACAAGGTTGGTATGTAGTCATGAAACCTCTCGCTCAATTTCAGGATAGATTGCCACGCTATCCAACCAGAAGCCGAACGAAAGCCTTCATGACTGCCGAGTCAGCAATCCTCGATCGAGTCCTTCTCAGCAATTACTTGAAGGAGACTGTTAGCGCTGCCCCGCACTCTGCTTAGTAGGGAGGCGGTCCGCTTGCGCATTATAGCATGGAAGCCATCAACCCGAGCCTCCACAAACATACCCGAAGCGCTACAAAAGCGGGCGAGCCCTAGCAGCATCCTGAATCCATTATTGTACTGGACCCGCAAGGCATTGATCGACCTTTGAGTACAGCTGACCCACAGACTACTCGTGTAAAAAGTTTGGCGGTAAGCTTTAAAAAGTTTAACCTTTACCTGTTTACTGCAGCGAGCGAACCTGCGTGCCAGCATATTATTTTTGACCGCCAATGCCCTGCGCTCCCTTTGCATTGCATCCCTAATACATTGCTTCATAGATTTGAAAAATTCGTCTGCTCAACAACTTAAATAATGCAATGAACGTGGCTGGACTGTCAAAATTAAAGCCATTGCCATCGATTGCCATTAAAAGTTTGCTACGCAATTACCCCGCCGATATGTGAGGTTCGATTCCATTATACAACACTATTTAGTTTAAGATCGTTTAAAGAAAAACAATATTAGGACGACACCATAAACAAGAGGAAACCCAACAGGTGTTAAATTGAAAAAAAGTGTAAGTTGCACTTTGAACTTTTATTACCCGACTATGCGTGCCAGCAAAGACAGTTATGCTTTTCACGCGTATCTTTGTGTGTTCTTTATACCCTTGAAGCATCTTAACGGCTGAATGGATTTTAATACATAAGTTGCCTATCGACTCGTCTAGGTCGCGAGATTGTGTTTCCTATCTGACTACATTCAAAAGAAACACCGAAAAAGACAAATCATAGGTAATCTTGGTGAGATCATGTGAGGACCATGTAGATTAATAATAAATAATAATAATTATTATTTATTCGCAGACCTTGAAGTCCATAGTGTTAGTAATGACATGAAATATACTTATTTAACTATTATTAGTAATACATACAATAAACAATGAACAAAAACATAATAAAATAAAACAAGATGCCCGTTTAGCTACTTAAAGCCGACCTGTGTGTGCAGTCTCACCCACCGGCCAAGCATCGGGCAGTCCCACCGGTCACTACACTAAATGCCCTCAACATGCTGTGGGAGCTAAAACATGTTCTTTGCCGGAGAGAAGCGCATCGCTTCCGAATAATTGCGTAAAAATCATCTACCCTCGCATCGGTAAACATACCCGAAGCGCTACAAAACCGCGGCAGCCCCACAAGCATTCTGAAGGATTATTGTATTGTACACGCAGAGCGCTGTATGCCTTCTGCGTATACTTGACCCAGAGGCTGCAGGTGTAGAAAGTCTGACAAAAGGCTCGAAAAAGCGTCATTTTAACCTCACAAGTACACCGTGCAAACCTGCGGGCCAGCATATTACTTCGAACAGACAGCGCCCTACGCTCCCTCTCTATGTCTAAATCATCACATAGGTCCTCGGTGACCCACTGGCCCAGGTACTTAAATTTTGAGGTTCGCTTCAAGGGCCTACCCGCTAATGAAATGCACGGCACATTTAGGTCTCTTCTGGCGCCAACATTAAAAACAAGTAACTCACTCTTAGCGACGTTATACCTAAGCCCCTGAGTCACCGCGTAGTCCTCACAGACCTTCAACAAACGTCTTAATGCACTGATTGATGGGCTCAACAAGACCATATCGTCAGCATAACTGATATTGTTCGTAGCAACTCCATCAACATGACAACCGATCCGGTATTGCTGAGCTCAACAATCAGCTGGTGAATGTATAAATTGAAAAGGCGAGGGGAGGTGATTCCCCCCTGCCTCACCCCACATTCCAACTTATATTCTTTGGACAGAGTCCCTGTCCACCTAACAATGTTTATTTGGTCCTCATAATGTTTGTTGCTCGTTTTTGTCAGTATTTCAATAACTAGTAGCTCAATTCAGAACTTAAGGCGCAGATATATGATTTTAATGACTTCTAAATCTCTTATTACGACTTCATAAGTTGTGCAAAAAAGCAAGTAAGTTATGCAAAAAATGTATGTTAAACTAGAACGCATACTCATCAATTTTATATCTTAAGTGAATAAAATTTAAAAAAGTATTGTAGTAAAATGCTTTACTTATAAAATATATTCAAGAAGTAATGTCTACCCAAAGAATAAAAAACGATATTACTTTCAAACTACTTAAGATATGTTAATGTGTTTTAGTTGTATGTAATATTTTCGTTACTGAAAATAAATATTCCCTATGTAACCAAACGTCGGCGCGGCGTGAGTGCGACGCGCATTTGTATGGCCAAGGTCAACGGCGATTACCCGAACCTTAAGGAGCTCAAACACACGTAACAGGGAATCATCTCTTGCAGGCAATTTTGAAATTAATTTTAGTTTCATCAATGAAAACCTGCTCGAGCGTTTTGCTACTGTCTATGCTGCCCCTAACCTTCCAATATTTTTGAATCCCGCTTCAGGGCGCGTTTGCAAATCAGACAAAACTGTGCTGTTTTTTAGTACATATTGTGACAGAATTAAACCAAATCAAATATCAGCATAATCACTACCACATATAAATTGGTTCTTCATCAACAAAAATAGTAACCATTTTGTTGAAAATTATAGATTTTTATAATGTAAAAACGATTTTCTGTTCCCGTTTTCACAAAATTAACGATACCGGGCTGAGTTTCAGTACATTTTTTGTTTTATTATCAACATATTTTAAGGTTTCTAAAAATTTTAGAAGTAGGCAGATATATTGAATTCATCATCATGTTTGTTGCATCAAACATGATAAAAAAAAATCAAAATCAAAAGTCATTTATTCAAACTAGGCTGAAAATCAGCACTTTTCGAACGTCAAAGTTACATAAGAATGCATGAGTTTATTGTAGAATTAGTAATATAATTAATTTATTATTTTAGTTTTAACTGACAATTATAAGCATATTATGTATATTATGTTTTTTAATGTTCAGATTATGGATATAACTTGAACCACAATCACGATTTCGATTTTTTTTATCGTGTGATTTCTCCATTATATTTACCACAAGAAACAATTCAATGAGTACCTATCATATAACTGCGGGGATTTTTAGACGTTTAATACTAGCTGACCCGCCAGACGTTGTCCTGTCAAAATTACAATTTAATTATTTCTATTTTTTTTTTTATTATCGTTATAAAATATACTTTACGACCTATTCTCATACCTACCAAATATACATAAAAAATACATAAAAATCAATCGAGCCGTTTCGAAGGAGTGCGACCACAAACACCGTGACACGAGATTTTTATAATATTAGATAGGTAAGTCTTCTCACACTTAGAATCCAAAAAATTTGAACTTTTGCTGGCGAGCAGGCAGTCTCTCCTTGTCTCGAATTCATTGCGAGAGAGCGAGAGAAGCAGTAGTGAGTGATTTTAGTAAAACCATTGCTGATGTACCTTTTTAACCCAAAATGTACCTTTTCCGCGCTGGATATGTACCTTTTGGGAACTCAGTTGCGGCAACACTGCCTCAGTCAGCGTTGCCATCCATACGAGATTTCTCGTACATGTACGAGATTTGGTGGTCCTGGTACGAGGTTCGAGCTTACATCAATCCTTGTACGATTTTGTACGAGATTCGTTGATACAAGTCATATTTTGGAACGCGCCTCTGATTATAAGAAATGAATGAATGGTGTGTACGTACGAAACGTTTCATTTCATTCATTTTACCTGTTTTGTTTCTATAGGATGTTATGTTAACGTAGAAAATATGTCTATGTTAATTCTACTCTACTCCACGTCCACTATAGTAGGTACAGTTCGGATACTGCATACAGTATCCAAAGCTAAATTCCGGTTGTACGACCTGCCACCTGCGACCATGGACACTAGATTGTCCAGAGCGGTGTTTATGGTGTGTTTGAATAACTTGTACAAACTGCTCTGTAGTACTTTTTGACGAAACTGCATTGTAGAGTGCTTGGTTATGAGATAGTTGACTAGAACATCAATAGATTTTAAGCAATTTATTAAATAAATGGTATGTACGAGGTTGTGTTGAAATAAAAACGAGATTTCAGACCATATCTGTACGAGGACACGCCTTGCGCGTCTGGTAACACTGGCCTCAGTCCGCGCTTGGCCGCCGTCGTGAGTGGACATTGTATCGCCTGTTAGCCGCGCCTCGTGTTGAAAAAGATCGCTGTACATGTACAAAGTATTAGATAAACCAAATTAGATACTTGATACGATGTTTTTATATTCACAGGTTTTTTTATAAATATTCTTTTTTGCTAAAAGTAAAGAGGATTTATAAACGCCTATTCGTCTCCGACTTGATGGCGTGACCTGAAGGTGTACTTCGGTGACTGCTACTGGAACTCGTCGACCAGTAGAACTAGGGGTGCCGAGTTTAGGCTCGTTTTGATAGTAATGATGAGACCTTACCTCCGGACTTGATGGCGTGACCTGAAGGTGTACTTCGGTGACTGCTACTGGAACTCGTCGACAAATAGAACTAGGTGTGCCGAGTTTGGGCTCGTTTTGATAGTTATGATGAGACCTTACCTCCGGACTTGATGGCGTGACCTGAAGGTGTACTTCGGTGACTGCTACTGGAACTCGTCGACAAATAGACCTAGGTGTGCCGAGTTTGGGCTCGTTTTGATAGTTATGATGAGACCTTACCTCCAGACTTGATGGTGTGGTCACCGAGGCCCCCGCAACACAGGCAACAAGAAGGAATACGGGTGGGTTTTAGTCAGTAAGAGTCTGACACACCCTCCCGCTCCGCCCAGAGCGGGAGAAGTTATTTGATGATTTCCCACACTCAAAAAAAAAAAAAATAGACTTGATGGTGTGACCTGAAGGTGTACTTCGGTGACTGGTACTGAAACTCGTCGACAAATAGAACTAGGTGTGCCGAGTTTGGGCTCGTTTTGATAGCTATGATGAGACCTTACCTCCGGACTTGATGGTGTGACCTGAAGGTGTACCTCGGTGACAGGTACTGAAACTCGTCGACGAATAGAACTAGGTGTGCTGAGTTTGGGCTCGTTTTGATGGTTATGATGAGACCTTACCTCCGGACTTGATGGTGTGACCTGAAGGTGTACTTCGGTGACTGCTACTGGAACTCGTCGACCAGTAGAACTAGGGGTGCCGAGTTTGGGCTCGTTTTGATAGTAATGATGGGCCCTTACCTCCGGACTTGATGGTGTGACCTGAAGGTGTACTTCGGTGTCTGCTACGGGAACTCGTCGACCAGTAGAACTAGGGGTGCCGAGTTTAGGCTTCTTTTGATAGTAATGATGAGACCTTACCTCCGGACTTGATGGTGTGACCTGAAGGTGTACTTCGGTGACTGCTACTGGAACTCGTCGACAAATAGAACTAGGTGTGCCGAGTTTGGGCTCGTTTTGATAATTATGATGAGACCTTACCTCCGGACTTGATGGTGTGACCTGAAGGTGTACCTCGGTGACAGGTACTGAAACTCGTCGACGAATAGAACTAGGTGTGCTGAGTTTGGGCTCGTTTTGATAGTTATGATGAGACCTTACCTCCAGACATGATAGTGTGACCTGAAGGTGTACTTTGGTGACTGCTACTGGAACTCGTCGACGAATAGAACTAGGTGTGCCGAGTTTGGGCTCGTTTTGATAGTTATGATGAGACCTTACCTCCGGACTTGATGGTGTGACCTGAAGGTGTACTTCGGTGACTGGTACTGGAACTCGTCGACGAATAGAACTAGGTGTGCCGAGTTTGGGCTTGCTTCGATAGTTATGATGAGACATTACCTTCGGACTTGATGGAGTGACCTGAAGGTCATTACTATCAAAACGAGCCTAAACTCGGCACCCCTAGTTCTACTGGTCAACGAGTTCCAGTAGCAGACACCGAAGTACACCTTCAGGTCACACCATCAAGTCCGGAGGTAAGGTCTCATCATAACTATCAAAACGAGCCCAAACTCGGCACACCTAGTTCTATTTGTCGACGAGTTCCAGTAGCAGTCACCGAAGTACACCTTCAGGTCACACCATCAAGTCCGGAGGTAAGGTCTCATCATTACTATCAAAAGAAGCCTAAACTCGGCACCCCTAGTTCTACTGGTCGACGAGTTCCCGTAGCAGACACCGAAGTACACCTTCAGGTCACACCATCAAGTCCGGAGGTAAGGGCTCATCATTACTATCAAAAGAAGCCTAAACTCGGCACCCCTAGTTCTACTGGTCGATGAGTTCCAGTAGCAGACACCGAAGTACACCTTCAGGTCAGTCCATCAAGTCCGGAGGTAAGGTCTCATCATAACTATCAAAACGAGACCAAACTCGGCACGCCTAGTTCTATTCGTCGACGAGTTCCAGTAGCAGTCACCAAAGTACACCTTCAGGTCACACCATCAAGTCTGGAGGTAAGGTCTCATCATAACTATCAAAACGAGCCCAAACTCGGCACACCTAGTTCTATTCGTCGACGAGTTTCAGTACCAGTCACCGAAGTACACCTTCAGGTCACACCATCAAGTCTATTTTTTTTTTTTTTGAGTGTGGGAAGTCATCAAATAACTTCTCCCGCTCTGGGCGGAGCGGGAGGGTGTGTCAGACTCTTACTGACTAAAACCCACCCGTATTCCTTCTTGTTGCCTGTGTTGCGGGGGCCTCGGTGACCACACCATCAAGTCTGGAGGTAAGGTCTCATCATAACTATCAAAACGAGCCCAAACTCGGCACACCTAGGTCTATTTGTCGACGAGTTCCAGTAGCAGTCACCGAAGTACACCTTCAGGTCACGCCATCAAGTCCGGAGGTAAGGTCTCATCATAACTATCAAAACGAGCCCAAACTCGGCACACCTAGTTCTATTTGTCGACGAGTTCCAGTAGCAGTCACCGAAGTACACCTTCAGGTCACGCCATCAAGTCCGGAGGTAAGGTCTCATCATAACTATCAAAACGAGCCCAAACTCGGCACACGTAGTTCTATTTGTCGACGAGTTCTAGTAGCAGTCACCGAAGTACACCTTCAGGTCACACTATCAAGTCTGGAGGTAAGGTCTCATCATAACTATCAAAACGAGCCCAAACTCGGCACACCTAGGTCTATTTGTCGACGAGTTCCAGTAGCAGTCACCGAAGTACACCTTCAGGTCACGCCATCAAGTCCGGAGGTAAGGTCTCATCATAACTATCAAAACGAGCCCAAACTCGGCACACCTAGTTCTATTTGTCGACGAGTTCCAGTAGCAGTCACCGAAGTACACCTTCAGGTCACGCCATCAAGTCCGGAGGTAAGGTCTCATCATAACTATCAAAACGAGCCCAAACTCGGCACACGTAGTTCTATTTGTCGACGAGTTCTAGTAGCAGTCACCGAAGTACACCTTCAGGTCACACAATCAAGTCCGGAGGTAAGGTCTCATCATTACTATCAAAAGAAGCCTAAACTCAGCACCCCTAGTTCTACTGGTCGACGAGTTCCCGTAGCAGACACCGAAGTACACCTTCAGGTCACACCATCAAGTCCGGAGGTAAGGGCTCATCATTACTATCAAAACGAGCCCAAACTCGGCACACCTAGTCCTACTCGTCGACCAGTTCCAGTAGCAGTCACCGAAGTACACCTTCAGATCACTTCATCAAGTCCGGAGGTAAGGTCTCATCATAACTAATAAAACTTGCCTAAAGTCCACAGCCCACCTATCTCTACTAGTAGAGGGCTTCCAGTGCCTATGAGTCACTGAAGTATTTGTATCTAAGAATTATTTAGTAAAATTATAACAATACGAAATATTTTTTGTAAGTACGAATATAACGAAATATGAAAAAAAAAACTCAAAGTATCAAAATTAGTTCACTTGACTACTATTCCCGCAGCTTACCATGCGTACACATGTGTGTGTAACCCGTTTCAATGTAGTAGTTGGATACTATACCTATTAATATAATTTTGCAAACGCGTCCTTAAGGTGCAGATATATGATTTTAGTGACTTTTAAATCTGTTATTACGCCTTCAATTATTGCAAGTAAGTTACGCAAAAAATGTATGTTAAACTAGACCGCATAAACATCAATTATATCTGTGAATATTTTAGTATTGTAGTAAAATACTTTATGAAATAAATTCAGGAAGTAAGGTCTACCTAAATATAAAAATCGAAATTACTTCCAAACTACTAAAGATATTTTCATGTTTTTTTTTTTTTGTATGAATAGACTATTTTGTTATCTATAATTCTATCTGTGATTTTTTTCAAATATTCATACTTTTATTACTAAAAATAAATATTCCCTATAAAATCGAACGGAACGGCATGCGGCGCTCTGCGCGGGCGACGGGCGGCAGTGTACCGCTGACTTCTGTCACGGGTAGACGCTGACACTTTGCGCGACCGCTGTACTTACGTATTTTTTCAACAATATGGGTAGAACAACTAAAGTTCTGAAAGAGAAATGACGTATACATGAATGAAACAGGATACTGAGGTAAGTTTCTCATATATTATTTATTATAATATAATGAGGTTAGCTAAATGTTATTTTGATAACAATTTGTGCGCGAGTATATCCATTATTTACGAGTAAGTTCAAACATAACTTTAGATCCGTATCAATTTTTTTTTTTTTTTAGGAGGATAGGAAATAATACAAGTTCCCGAAACGAAAATGCGGAGAGCAAGTAAGTACCTACCTAATAAATTGTAGACTACCATTTATTATGGTTTTTTGAGGACAATCCTGTTACAGCAGGTTTGAAACTTACCTAGCTTAAAAAAAAAACAGGTATTAAGATTATGTTTTACTATTTTAGTTGTTGCGACCCGACGGAAGTAAATAATGATAAAAATAATGAAAGAACTGACAATGATTCCCAACATGAAAAAGCGGAGACAAAGTGAGTATTAAATTGTAGATTCTAGGCATACCATTTATTATGGTTTTATGGGGAAAATCCCGTTATAGTAGGTTAGAAACTTGTCTAGTTTAAATAAACAGGTGCAGCTCATTAATAAGATTATGTTTTAATATTTTAGTTGTTGCGACCCGACGGAAATAAATAGTGATAAAAATAATGAAAGAACTGACAATGATTCCCAACATGAAAATGCGGAGACAAAGTGAGTATTAAATAAATTGTAGATTCTAGGCATACCATTTATTATGGTTTTATGGAGACAATCCCGTTATATTAGGTTAGAAACTTGTCTAGTTTAAATAAACAGGTGCAGCTCATTAATAAGATTATGTTTTAATATTTTGGTTTTTGCGGCCCGAGGGAAATAAATAATTACGAAAATAGTGAAAGAACTGACAATGGTTCGTTATTTATTATATACAATGTAGATTCACAGGTTTTTTTTTATATTTCCAGGACCATCAACTGGAATGGAATCAATGATTTTGGTTGAAGGCAAAATACAGACAAAGAAGAGACAGAGAAACAGGAAGATCAAGACACTCGCACACAAGAGGAATATTTCGAAAAATGACTACATTTCTACGAAATGTAAAAAAAAATAATTAGTACAAACAAATTCACGCCTTCTTCCCAAGGGGAAGGCAAAAACTATAGAAGGCCAGCTGCACGCTTCTTTTAAACCACACCGTTGCCTTATCACATAATTTTTCAGCCTATCATTTATAGTCACGTCACACCTGCTTCGCAAGGAGGCATTTCTACAGCATTTAGGGCCGATTTTTCAATCATCAGTTAACTTCTATCCGAGGAATAAATATGGCGCTTTGACATATTTTCTATACAAAAGCTGTCAAAACGTCAAACATATTCTTCACATAAAAGTTATCTGGCGATTGAAATATCGGCCCTTATTCTACTTTTATGCTTCTTTTGCCACACCCAAAATTCATTCACTTCCATGTGTAAACTTAGACACCAGCACACCATTATGAACAGCCAGTCGAGCCTTTTTAGGCATCGACTAGTTGGTTACAATCGCATCTATAGTAACATTCACTTTATTTCCCGCATTTACTCTCCTTTCCACATCTTCATCAATCTTTCCATCCCTTGTAAACTGACTCCCCAAATATACTAACTTACTCTGGGGGGCGATTCTACTAACAACATTGTTCTAAAATGGCAATTGAACCTCAACTCAATCAGGGTTTTCAAGCGTTTTCATATTTTACTTATGAACAACGTATGATTCTTTTTGCTATTGTAGGCATACGTAGGTACCTACCTAGGTACGCACCGGAATATTAATATATTTGATGTTAGAACTAATATTATACGAAAATCATTGAATACTTATCACATCACATATCATACCGTGATACCTACTGATCCTAAAATTATTTCTTTGTTTCAATGACATGCAACAGTGATCAGCGACTATTGGCATGGCCACCATGCCATGTAGTATAGTAGTTAGTATAGTATTCCATTCCCGCTGTTTATTTTATAGTAAAGTAACTCTATCCGACATTTAAAATCCGTTTCGTTTTAACCGCCCAGACTGTTTCCTTTAAGAAAATCTGCTAATTTACAATTATTAAAATATATGGAAAAAATCATTTACTTTTCGTGGTAAATATAACGGAAAATAAGTTTTAATGGGTTTATTATTCGTATAAACTTTATTTGTTATTTAACCATTTTTGTTATAGTAATATTATAAACTTACTAATTGAACTATAGGTAACACTCATTCATTGCCATTCATTCCCGTAGTGATTGAGTTGGGTTTCGACTTGGTTACAGTCAGTTACAGTTTCAGTTATTGTCATAAAAATTGTAGAATAGATTTATGGGAGACGAACGAGAGCCGAACGAAACCGAACCATTGATGAGACGGTACAGAGCGTATAACTTTGCAAATTAGTAGAATCGGCCCCCTGATCCATACAGCCCATTCCCTCTAAATCTTGCCTGCACATCTCATATTTTCTCATCAGTCACTAACGAAATTAAATGTTTTATTTTGGAATTAAATTTAATTATTTAGATTTTTGGCTTTTCATTTCACTTTATATTGTTTCCATAGCTAAATAGCTCGTTAGTCGCATCACAGCCGCACGGGCTGATCAATTAGGTTAAGCTATTCTTGCCGCGGTTCTTCCGTGGATGGGTGAGCATCTTTGAGTACCGAGACTTATCCGTGCCTCGTAAAGTCTAGAAAAAAAAATCTGCTGTTCCCTACATTTATGTTCGCTTAATTCGTCAAAATGTAGGAAACAGCTGATTTTTTTTCGCGATTTCATGTTTGGTCCAAGTTATTTCATGTTGTGTCCAATATAGTAAAAGTTGTTTATAATGATGAGTACAATGACGAGAGAGGTTGACGGTGTTTCAAATTACACCCTGTTTAAACCAACTTATATAATGCAAACTATTAAAATAATATAATATATTACAATCTTATTTTATTATCAGAATATTACCTTATTTATGAACACTACATAAAAAAAATTGGATGTTGATAAAAAATCAGGCAGGACAGTCCACACAATCTGAAACGTATGGTTACCCTAAGTTATGTGCGAACGGTTGCGGGGTCGCGGGGGGTGACGCAAGCTCCTCCCACTCGCTCAAGGTCGCTGGCATTTACCGTCCTCTTAAGATAAAGTTCAATTCATCTATCCCTTTATTTCATCCAGCCTAAACCAAGCCTTACCTACAGCGATAAAAACCAATAAGGCTCTATATTAGCCATGAGCTGTAAATTACATGTATGGAGGTAACTATAAAAGGTCAGTGACGCATGAAGATAAGGCTCCAGGCTTCCAAAGAGGGTATGACTCCGAATGCTATCTCTTGGGACCTTTCAGCTGTAATTATTACGATGTTTAGGAATTATTTATTACGTATTTAAGAAGAGTCGTGTTGGTTGCTTTCGCAGAAGATTTTAGACATTTACGAATACTTATATCCCAACAAGAGCGCCGGATTTAATTTGAAAGAAAAGATTTTTTTTTTTTAATTTAGCAAATTCAAAAATAAAATTTTGAATAACGTTTTCGCATAAATGTGGCTGTATTTCACCAATAACGCGCCGTATTTCCTCTTTAAGATGTTCAACGGTTTCAGTCGATTCGTTTGGCGCATTATTCCGACCGAAAACTTGACGTAATTAGCGAAATGTTTCGCAAAACTTTCACCGGTTCCGTAGTAACAAGCTTAGTTAGCTTAGCTTAGAAAGCTGTAATTTGGCATAAGTGTAGAAATTAATCACGCCGACAAAGTGCTAAAACAAAATCCTGAAAAAAAAAAATTGTTTATGGTATAAACAGGGTGGAATTTTGTAATGCCATCTGGAGGGAAAGTACTCTTAATACTGCAGATAGAACTTTTACTCAAAGAAAACATTCCTTTATTTTTTAATAGAAAGCAAACTGCATTCAAAGATTTTCGAAAATTCTCTTCTCCCACACCCGGGAATCGAACCGGCTAAAATCTGAAAAAAATATACCCTGTACTTTTATTGCATCGATCGTTAGGGTCAATTATAAGGATGAAATCTCTCTAACAAACATAAATTAAATGAAAGGAAAACCAGGAAATCTTAAATTATTTTTAATTATTTACAAAAAATGGTAAACTAACTAATTAGTTGCTCGAAATGGGCTCCATTCTCTTGGATACACAAATTTATTCTTTTAACGAATTCATTTCTAGTAACCTTTAATAAAGTGTTGTGGTGAATATTATAAATCGTATTCTGAACTTCAACTCTCAACTCGTTGTCATTCGCATAAGATTTCATGTAAATTTGATTTTTTACGTATCCCCACAAAAAAAAATCTAATGGGGTGAGATCTGGCGATCTCGCAGGCCATCTGATTGAGCCGTTTGTACCAATCCAGGTATTAAAAAAACTTTTTAAAAAAAAAATTATACCGACTTCAAAAAAAAACTGCAACACTAAAAAGCTAAAAATAAATTGAATTAAAAAATTAAAAGCGAAAACTTAAAAACACTGAAAAGTAAAAAATAATTTTACCTTATAAATCAAAATACCTTAATTACTGCCTACCTATACCTAATTAAATTTAACATTAAATTTTTTGGAGTCGGTGCCAAGCCACGTCAACGTCATCTCAGATCAGTAATTTTTCTTAAACTTTCGTACTTAATAATAATATAAAGTTACACTATATAATAATAAGAAGTCGGTTAATAAAGGAAAATTTACGCAGTAAATATACGAAATCTAAATCTAATAACAACACTTCATAATGACTTTTATTGTAAATTATAGGCAGAACTTTAGAAGTAACACTCAATTCATTGTTGATTGTTTACCCGACACTTCCCTAGATGGCGTTGTATAATTCGATACATTCCTGTATCGCGGTGTTAAGATTCTCAGCGAATTAATGACATTTACTAGAAAAATCTAAGCGAAATATCCCGATCTTCAATAATACCGCGATATTTTTTGGTGATCTGTTGCTTTGAATGTTTATGTTTTGGTTTTCTTTTTGTTTTGATATAATTTTTACTATTCCATAGAGTTATAAAATTTTCTATTTTAATTTGTTTGATTTCTTTTTCTGGTAGGTAATTAGGTATTAATAGCGTCGGGTTTGGTTTGTGTTTTTTTAACTGTGTTTAGTTTAGGTGTTTAATTTTTTTTTCTTGTGCATTTTATAGTTTGCTATAAATCATAGTAGGATAGTTTATAATTATATACTTTAGTGAATAAGTTAGGTTAGGTTTAATTTTACTTCGATATTGTTTAATATAGGTAATTAGTTATTAAGCAAGGTTTTTTGGTTTACTGGCTTGGCACCGACTCCAAAAAATTTAATGTTAAATTTAATTAGGTATAGGTAGGCAGTAATTAAGGTATTTTGATTTATAAGGTAAAATTATTTTTTACTTTTCAGTGTTTTTAAGTTTTCGCTTTTAATTTTTTAATTCAATTTATTTTTAGCTTTTTAGTGTTGCAGTTTTTTTTTGAAGTCGGTATAATTTTTTTTTTAAAAAGTTTTTTATTTTTCCTTTTTTAGTGTTAATATTATTTGACATAATTATTCATTAAGTTAAGTAGCACCATGGGTAGACCAACTAAAGGTGCCGCCCGGATGAGGAAGAACAGAATACAAGAAACCATTAAAGAAAATAAGGAGCGTCTATCGAAGAATTGCAAACGCAATATTATATCTCGTTCCCAGGAATCACCATTGGCTTATCATGCTAGATTAAATCAGATGAGAAATTACATGCGTTCTCAATTGTCACAGGAGTCGCAAAGTGATCGGAGTCGTCGACTTAATCGTATCCAGGAACGTTTGTGTAGCGAGTCGTCTGAACAGCGTGAGTGTCGTCTAGATGTTATACGAAACAGACTGGATAACGAGACTCCTGAACAGCGTGAACATCGACTCGGTGTCATACGAGAACGGTTGAGTAATGAGACTCCCGAACAGCGTGAACACCGACACGATGTCATACGAAAACGGTTGAGCAACGAGTCTCCCGAACAGCGCGAACACCGACACGTTATGATACGAGATCGGTTGAGCAATGAGACTCCCGAACAGCGTGAACACCGACACAATGTTATGAAAGAGCGCACTTACGAATCACTGCGAGTTGAAAATGAGGAGCAGAGTCAAAATCGCTTGGAGAACATGCGTGAGACACGACGCAGAAATAGATTTATTGGAGAGGATACTTTTTTATCTATTATCAACGTTTTTGCAGATGTGCCATGTAGTATTTGTAGAAAATTATTGTACCCCAAGCAGAGATGCCATTTGAAATCTTCATTTCGACAAGATTTACTACCCAATGAATTGGTAGAAATGGATAAAATCGTGACATGTTCTCGATGCTCTACTAATCTGCGAAAACGCAAAGTTCCTGCTCAAGCTTATTGGAACAAAATGGACGTCGCACCAATACCACTAGAACTAGCTTGTTTGTCTGATGTAGAGCAACGTCTACTGACACGAATGATCCCGTTCCTTAAAATTATTAAAGTACAGAATAGGTTCAGCCAAAATTGGTGTAAAGGACAAGTGGTTTTATTTGCACAAGACGTTGTCGAAGTTGCTGAGCAACTGCCACTTCCACTTACTAGTGCAGGATTGGTTATTGTAGTAGAAACTCGAGAGAACTTAGAACAGCAAAGACAGTTCAATATAAACATTGAGAGAGTAAAAACTGCCCTAAGATGGCTACTAAAACATAACAGCTTGTATCGAGACGTCATACCAAATTTTGACAATGTATTAGACTATGATATCACACAAATAATTCAGGTTTCTGAAATTTATGATAATTGCGGTAATCTACAAATACAGACTGATGGGTCTCATCAAAATATGCTTGTACGACAAGTACAAGAAGATCAATCCGGCAGGTTTGTAAACATCAACAACGATGTATCTATTTTGCGTGGTTCATTTCATCAAGGAAATGACCGATTTGACGTAGAATCTCGTGGAAAGCAATGTACCGCTGTCGCGGCAGTTGCTTGTGCTGCATTTGTTTTATCAGATGCAAATACATGGGCAGTGAGTGACATTGATTACATAATTATTATTGGGGATTCTTTCTACCACCAATGTATTGAAACACGAGATAATCCTGATGCTGGGGAATTAAATGCTGAATATTTAGCATTAAGAGAAATTCTGCCACGTTTATTATTCAATGGGCAATGGTTAAATTTAAATGTGCAAAACAATAGTTCGATAGACGGTCATATCGATAGAGATCAAAGTGAAACAGGATTTCCTAATTTGGAGAATGCTTTAATAAGTTTTTTTAGGAATCACCGTTGCGGAATCCTAACAAGCAATTCAGTTTCCGTTGCTATTGCATGTCAACACATATCTGGCAATATGTATTATTGGCTATTTGATTCTCATGCTAGGGGGCCAAAGGGTTGTAGAGCGTCATCTAGAGGTACAGCATGTTGCATGCGCTTTGTAAATATTAGTAAATTATTCGTAATCTTACGGCGTAATTTATGGATAAATACAGGTAATGAACACTTTTTGAACATATATTGCATTACCCCCATTTCTATTGGCATCGAAGAGGGAGAGGTACTACAACAGGTTGCTTCTCGAACATCACACCCTGAATTATTGCATGGCGGACCTCCAAACATAGAGCACGTCGTCACTCAGGAGTCACTTGTATACACGTGTTCCTATAAAGGTATGATCAATACGAGCATACCTACTGTATCATCTAATGACACTACTACAGGCAATGATAAAGCGGTAATAAATACTTCTGTAACTGTGTCACCTCCCAACACTATTTGTAGGTCGCATGATTCCACCACTCCAGTACTTCCTATAGGAGCAGATTCAAATAATGTAGAAAGACGAGTTATTTTTTCGACAAGTTTACTATATTCTACTGACGAAGATGTGCCGAATTTAGATACTATTATTAACGCTAGCAATAGAAACGATTTAAATGATCAAGTCAGAATTGTCGATGTCCAAAGAAAGACCGCACCACCAATCAATCTAGAGAGAGAAAAAAGAATGGAAGAGCTGTGCTGGTACTTTCTTTTCCCTGAAGGGAAAAACGGATTCGGTGAAAACAGAGATATTTCTATAACTGCGCTTGATTATTTTCAGGCTCGAATTATGGGCAATGATAATCGATTTCAAAGAAACGACTACTTATTTTTTGCATTATCGGTTGTGGAATATTTTAAGGCTAAGGCAAGTGTTTCTGTCTCGTGCCGAATGAAGCAAGGTGAACATACACCTCAAGGTCTTGTCGATAATATGCACCTGACGATGCGAAACATAAGGGGATCGGCTGCATATTGGAGAAGATGTTGCGCTGAGTTGATTGCCATGGTGCGGAGTCTTGGTCCTCCAACATGGTTTGTTACATTTTCTTGTAACGACCTCAATTGGCCGGACATGATTAAAGCATTACTTATTGCTGACGGACGCCCAGATGCAATGCCGGATGCCGTTGAAGACTTACCATTTAATGAAAGACTCGAACTAGTACAAAAATACCCAGTAGTTGTGGCTCGACAGTTCACGCTAAGGGTGAATGCACTCATGAGATTTATGAAAATGAATCCTGACTGTTTAGGAGGAGCTATCACCGACTATTGGCATAGGATAGAGTTTCAGAACAGAGGAAGCCCACATTTACATATGCTTTTGTGGTGCAACTCTATTCCCGATTTTGATACTCCTGAAGGCCTTAGAGTAATCGATCAGGTCGTGTCATGCTCACTTGACGGTGATAATGCGGAGCTGGTTAAAAGGTTACAAACCCACAAACACTCCACGACATGCTATAAAGATCGAAATACTGGTTGCTGTCGTTTTGGATTCCCAAGGCCTATAAGTACCATAACGAAATGCTTAGAACCTGATGACGCTCTTCGTAGTAATGGACGTTTTTGTGAATTACAAAGAAATGCAGACGAAGTTATGATTAATAACTACAATTCCATTCTTTTGAAAATTTGGGCAGCAAATATGGACGTACAACCGTGTGGGACCGTAACAGCTGTTGCGTATTATATTGCCAAGTATGCTAGCAAATGCGAACCCAATGATTGTGGCGATGTTGTGAGAGAAGCGGTACAAAAAGCAAAACGGCAAAGTAATGATGTGTGGAAGCAGTTGTTTGTTGTTTCAATGGCGATTCTTGGTCAACGATTAGTTAGTGCCCCAGAAGCGGCATACCGTCTCTGCCATTTGCCTTTGAAGATGTGTACAAGAAAAACTGTTTTCGTGAATAGCTGTCGTCCAGAGCAACGTTACAGACTTCTACGATTTAGTGAAGATGAAACATCAGTTATCAACAATGTATTCGATCGCTACCAACAAAGACCAGATGACCTAGAAGAGATAAGTTTAGCTGAATTTGCCGTTCGCTACGAAACCGTTTCAAGTACAATGTGGAACGATGATGATGGTGACATTGAGTTAAGAGACCAGGAGAACGAGAGTACTAGATACATCCGTTTGCGAGATAATACGAGAATGCGAATCAGAAATCAAGCAGCAGTTCTACGCACTCGATATTACACTTTAAACAGTGACCGAGAAGGATTTTTTTACAGTCTGATTGTATGTCACATTCCTTTTCGCAATGAAAGTCAACTCACTCAAGAGGGCGAAACAGCTGAAGCTTGTTTCTTACGTCGACAATCACAATTAAGGCCTCTTCTTCATAATTTAACCGTAGAACAATTCGCCCATGCCGAACAAGTCATTCAACAAGCTCTGGTTCAGGCTGTAGCACTCAATACTGTGAACCAGAATAGTGGCGCCAACGAGTCTACAGAACATAATGTGAATATCTACACCGAAGACCAAATCAATGTGTTTAATAATCATGATGATTTTATTGAAGATAATGATCCTACCGCTATGCCCGATGAAGTTTTTATAAGTGGAATCAGAAGCCTGAATGTTCAACAAAAAGATTTATTAAAACAAGTGTCGGATACCATTGAGAGGGACATCAGGTTAAATGATAATCTACAGCCTTTGTTATTATTTATTACGGGTGGAGCAGGCAGCGGAAAATCGTTCCTATTAAAATTAATTGTTGAGCATATCAAGCGCTGTTATGGTCCAACTGTGGATATTATGTTGAAACCAAGTTTTGTGGAAGTGGCATCTCTGACGGGTGTTGCGGCACGGCAAATTTCTGGTAGAACCCTTCACTCAGTTTTTTCACTTCCAATAGAAAAAGGTACCACGATGACATATCGTAAAATGAGTGGACAGCCGTTGGAACGAGAAAGGCGTAAGTGGCGTTACATCAAATGGCTAGTAGTGGATGAAATATCCATGGTTTCCTACGAAAATTTGCGTATAATTCACTTACGCCTTCAGGAGTTTAAAAACAATAATTTATTATTCGGTGGTATAAATGTGTTGTTATTTGGCGACATCATGCAGTTACCACCCGTTAAAGGGCATTGGTGCTTCGATCAACCCCCGTGGTCAAACGCAGAAATACATTTATGGCAACAGTTCTCCTTCTGCGAACTCACCATCAACATGCGTCAAAGTAGCGATATGGAATTTGTTGATTTATTAAATAACTTGCGATTTGGTGAGCTCACAATCTCACAATTGCAACTTTTGTGTGAAAGACGGCGAGTTGAACAGATTGGTGAATTCGCAGATGGTGCTGCAGTAAGGATTTTTCCAACTCTTAAATTGGTAGATAACTATAACACTAAGATGACGAACCAACTGCTTCAGTCAAGTCTCGTTTACATCTTGCGTGCTATCGATGAGTCACGAGAGGCAGCAACCTACGGAAAACGACCACCATCTAATGTTATTCCTGCAGATGTAAATAACTGTGGTGGTTTGTTGCACGAATTGCAACTTGGCATAGGCTCTAGAGTTATGTTGAGACGTAACATTTCTGTTACTGAGGGCCTGGTTAACGGGGCAATGGGGATTGTCTCTAAGTTTAAATGGCCTGCCTTTCGTCGCGATCAAATAGAATCAGGCGAGTTACCCGATTCAGTTTTTATAAAATTTGATGATGACACTATTGGCACAAAAGTGAAAGACACTGAGGGGTTAGTTGCCATAGCGCCTGTTTCAACAACATATCAGGCCACAAAAGGTTATGGGGATGTTGAACGGAGGATGCTGCCGCTGATCCTTAGTTGGGCGGTAACGGTGCATAAACTTCAGGGCACCACCCTAAACAAAGCCGTGATTAACTTAGGCAAGAAAAATTTTGCTAAAGGCCAAGTTTATGTTGCGCTAAGTCGTGTAAAGACTCTGGATGGTATTGCTCTTTGCGACTTAGAGCCAAACAAATTGCTCAAGAAACCGCATGACGAAAGAGCATTGCGTGAAATGCAACGATTAAGGCAATTGTAAATTTGTATAATAATAAAAATATAATAATTGGCCAGGCCAAAATGATTAAGGCTGCTTTTTTTTTACTAAGCAGACAGTAGAGTGGGTAAGAGCCCACTCTAGTGTCTGCTGAGGAATCAATTCTCGATGTCAACGAGTATGTCTATCTAGGACAAGATATCTTCTAACTCCTGATCGATAAGGAGTTGTACCTTCCATCATCAGCTCAACGGAATATAAGAATACAAGTAACGGTCTAAACGTGCCTATAATATTCAAAGAATTATCCCCTAACCTTCTAACCTTTCACTGTAAGTTCCTATATGTACTGTTCACCGATGAGGAGTTCCATGCGGTATCTTCGAAGACTATAATTAGTTCACCACGGATGGATAGATAGAACCAGCAATTATTTTTGATCTTTAGTACAATATCCAAATCACATTACGTGTACTGTTTGTTTTTGAGGAGTTCCATCGTTTATCTCCCAAAGTATACATCAAATCTTCACAAAATTAATATGGGACCACCTCAGGAGTATACCCTTACGAATAAAAAAAGAATTTTCAAAATCGGTTGACAATTGGCGGAGAAATCGGTGAACATACATAAAAAAAAAAAAAAAAAATACATACAGTCGAACATATAACCTCCTCCTTTTTTTGAAGTCGGTTAAAAATGGTTATTAATGTAGGCAGTAGTGATTCTGCTGTTATGTGCTGGAGCACCATCTTGCTGTAGAATTATTTGGTTTCGCTCTTCCTCGGGGAAACCATTTAACTCGTTTCTTTAGAGATCCAGTATTTCAATATACTTGACAGTGTTTAAATGACCTTCGTACACGTGGACTAACACTACATTATTTCTCATAATTCCGCACCAAACGTTGAAAGAAAATCTTACTTGATTGTTAGTTTCATGAACACGAACAGGATTCACTCGAGACCAATAATGGTTATTGCGGCGATTGTACATGCCATTATTGCTAAAGTTGGTTTCGTCAGACCATACAATGTTACTCAAAAAATTAGGGTTTCGGTCAATTTCTCCAAGCATGTTTTCACAAAGTTGTAATCGTCTGTCACGATCCCCAATATGCAATTTTTGCACCAACCGATCTTCGCGATAGCATTTATACTTATACTTTTTCAGCACTTTAAGTACGCGAGTGTGGGTTGTTCCTAATTCATCGGCAGCATCTCTACTTGAAGCCTTTGGAAATGATTCAAAGTATGTTAATACATCTAGTTCAAAATCGAAATAGTTTTGCTGAATAGTTTGCCGTCTCTTCTTGAAACCACCCGTATTCTTTAAATTTTCTACCATTCTTTTCAATACGAACCGAGTTGGTGCCTGTCGGTCTTGATATCTCTCTCCATACCACCGCAGAGCTAGATTCACGTTTTTGTTATTTAAAAAATAAGCTTCCATTAAATCAAACTGTTCTTGATAAGCCATTTTCACCGTGAGACAAAATGTGAAATGAGTTGTAAAAACAATCAAATGTGAATAACAACTATGACAATCTAATTTTCAAATTTTAATCTAACATTCCATATTTAAATTACCTCATACACGCAGCTACGAGTATGTCGCAAAGGAGTCTGCATTACAAAAGATGGATGTTAGTTAAAGAGCTTTAACTTGACTCATTAAATTTGTAACTTCAGATTTCCTGGTTTTCCTTTCATTTAATTTATCATGTTTGTTAGAGAGATTTCATCCTTATAATTGACCCTAACGATCGATGCAATAAAAGTACAGGGTATAATTTTTTCAGATTTTAGCCGGTTCGATTCCCGGTTTGCTTTCTATTCAAAAATAAAGGAATGTTTCCATTGAGTAAAATTTTCTATCTGCAGTATTAAGAGCACTTTCCCTCCAGGTGGCATTACAAAATTCCACCCTGTATATCCCATGCACGTAATGTGGGGATGATATTTTCTTCTCGTCTATCCCATGATGTGGGGTATCGTTGGATAGTTAAAAAATATGGTGGCTGTGAACAACACTTTTTGATTCAAGGATCGTCTTGCGTAATATTAAGCATCAAAGTGCTAATTTGTGTACAATGTTAAGTTTGTTTTTGGGATAAATTCATCCCAACTTCCCAACTACGCAACCCTTCATTGTGCGTGGTCAGACACGCACTTGGCCGGTTTTGTAATGTGTTTTTACAATAATTCAACGTTGTTGGTTTGAATACTTCTTATTCTTAACCTTTTGACCGCCACAGTCATGTATAGATGACAAACCAAAATGTGCCCAGCACGCCACGGTCACTACTACATGACAGATTTATATGGAATAATTCGTAGCTTGGCGCCGCGGGCACGTTTTTGCATTTTTGACGTGGCGGTCAAAGGGTTAAACCGCGTGGTCTGTACGTGACAACTGTCAAAAAAAAAACCCACCGTACAACTCGTATTAACAACATGGCGGCAAATTTAAATCCGGCGCTCTTGTTGGGACACCTGATATAAAAATATCATCATCTGCCTAGCCATTTTCCCAACCATGTTGGGGTCGACTTTCAGGCTACCGAATGCAGCTGAATACCAGTATTTTACATGGAGCGACTGCCTATCTGACCTCCACAACCCAGTTACTGGGTAAAACGATACCCCTTTGTAAGACTGGTTGTCAGACTTTCGGATTTCTAACTACCCGTAACGACTGTCAAAGACCCACAAGTCAAACGATTTGACGTTCTTTAATCCGGGGTCTCGATATGTAATGGCTGGTCACCCATCCTCGGACCGGCCTCGGCAAGCGTAGCTTAACCTTCAATCGTTCTGTGCGTCTGTTATTATTTAGCCACGACTCCCGAACGAAAAAATATTTACGTTGTTTAACATAACAACGTAAATATTTTTTTGTAGAACTTAAACAATAGACATGAAATCGACTCTAATGCATATTTTATTCTCAACCGAGGATAGACAAAACGAATAGTGATTTAAAGGCAATTTTATTTATTTACTAATATTTAATTTATTTTGAATCCTTCAAGATCATCTGTTCCCTTGAGTCCCTTAACACATCGACGGTTAAAAGGTAATAGGGCATAAGCGACATTTTGATCGAAAATGAGTTATGAATGCCATCCTACTTAATCTCTATTTTTAAATAGGATGGCATTCATAACTCATTTTCGACCAAAATGTCGCTTATGCCCTATTACCTTTTAACCGTCGACATTAATCTACTTTTCCGCAGAAAAATCTAGTATTTCAATGAGGATGATGACTTAATTTTTTTGGTCGGGTCGATTATTATTTTATTTATTTATTTAACAGTTTATGTACACACATATAAACAAATAAGAAGAAAGGAACAGAAAAATACGTACAAAGGTGATACTTATTTCTAATGAAATCTCTTCCAGCATAAAAAATATTGGACACGTATTTTATCTTTTTTTACGTAATCAAAAGATTACGACAATACATTGAGTTAAAATTTGTCATGCCTTGCTAGATTTTATACTGAATTGTGACGTAGCGAGCCCCAACTCTCCAACTTTAATGCGTTTTATATAAGTACTTTTTTATTAATATGACAAAGCAAAAAATACGTGTCTAATATTTTTTTTATTATCTGACTGACGGACTAAATATAATTTCTTATTTTTTTTGCCCAGGCATCATCCCTATTCAAAATCAAAAGTCATTTATTCAGATTAAGCTGAGAATCAGCACTTTTGAACATTACTTAAGATAGTCCCCAAAACACCCGCCCTTCACCACTTCCTATTACTTTAGCTGAGAAAAAGTGGCGCAACAAATTCTCCAGAAATATGTAAGAATTTATGTCATCACACAAAAAATGCAAAACAATTCCGTAAATCCCATAAAGAAAGAGCTTGTTTAATCCGAAACTCAACTGCCCATTATTCAGTGTGTTCGCACTAGTTGTTTCCATTCAGAGTAAATAAATCGCCCCGTGTGGATGCGCAGTTGTCGCGCTGCGTCAAATATTGGTGTTGCCATCAATTCTGATGCGGGCCCCGCACGGTGTCCGTACGACATTCATTCTGTATTTATGTACACTGATAGATAAATTTGTTGGAGTGAACATTTAATAAAAATAATGATTATTACAGGAAGTCTGAAACTTCTGAAAGTGGCACTGGTGACTGAAAAGTTGTGTGAAAATCGGTTGTCATGGTATGGGCAGGTGATGCGGAGGAATGAGGAAAATGTCCTGAGGAAAGTTTTGAGTATGAATGTGGATGGCTATAGGAACAGGAGAAGATCATGGATGGAGTGTTTGAAAGATGACATGGCTAGAAAGGGGGTGACTGCCGAGATGACGACTAATAAACAGGAGTATGGAAAAAAAATACATGTGGTGCCGACCATAAATAAATTGAGATAAGGGCGGGAGAATAACGATTATGAACATAAAAATTTTCTCTTACAAATAGCGATTTCTACTTAAATTTACGTCCGTTGCTGATGCCTTGGGCTGGCAACCCTACTTACCACCTTCTTACTGATTGGCTAATATTTTTACCACGGCATGACCGTTCATACAAACTACTTATACAAGAGGAACTTTACTGCCCCTTGGTCTCAAGGTCGCAAGTGCGACTACTGAGCAGTGGTCCTGGGTCCGATTCCCGGGTCGAGCAAAGGGTTATTGGTTTTTCCATTAGGAATTGCTTAGTAACAACCCAGAGTTTGGAAGTTGGCGGTATAATACCCCCATGCCTCGGAAGGCACGTTACGAAATCTGCACCTTATCTCTCTCCGGTCGTGTCAGATTGGCGTCTTATCGGACTATGAGAGTGAGGGAAGAGAGAGTGCACCTGTGGCAGACACAGGTGCACACACTTCAATCAAATCAAAATCAATCAATCAAAAATGTTTTATTTCATTATTACACGTTGTACATTATACGGTTGGTGGCGTCTCCTTTTAAGCATAAAAATACCTGTGCCAGGAGGCGCCGCTCTTTTATATCTCGCAATTAGTGAAACATGTAACGGAAGAGAGGTTATGAATTAATTATTCTTATTTATTATTAATAGTCTGTTGGAATATCTGTGTGTGTAAATTTAAGCGTGCGTGCGTGTGTGTGTGCATGTGTGTGTATGTGTGCGTGTGTATGTGTGCGTGTGTATATGTGCGTGTGTGTATGTGAGTGTGTGTGTGTGTGTGTGTCGTTATTTTATGCGGAATCGGTTTTACCTTTTGTATAGTTTTATTTGATATTTAATAGAAGATTCTCTAATTCATCATAGGATAACTTGTCTGTCCACTCAATCAGCAACGATTTGCATTCCTTAAACGGTTTAGTATGTATATCTATTTGTTTATTTATTTTATTATATAGGAAAGAGGAACGTTTATCGTACTGAATATTTGCAAATTCTGTTTTTACAAAAGGGGTGGAAGCAATATTGTGTTTCCTTCTTCTAGCTAATACTTTTGGATCTAAGGGTAGGGATTTATATTTTTTTAATACTATGTGTATTATATATAATTTTCTGACTGATAATAGATTACTTATTTGGTATAGCTCATCGGTGGGAGAAGTCCTTTTTTTGAAGTACATTACTTTTATTAATGTCCGTTGCGCTCTTTCAACATCAAGGAAACGTGTTTTACGCGCACCCCCCCAAATGGAAATACAATATATTATTACAGATTGAACTACCGAGATATACACTTCATTTATAATTTTTTTTTTTGCTAAGGTGGTCCTTTGCAATAAATGACGTAATGTTTTAAAAATCCAAATAAATTTTCGTATTCTCGCAGTAATTTGTTCAATCTGAAAATACCAGGACAGGCTTTGGTCTAACATTATACCTAAGTACTTGACGTGGTTAACTTTATTGATGGTTGGACAATTGCAGTCGCAATCAACCGTCCTCCTACACTCATGTATTTTAATGTTGAAATTTGGTTCTGGTTGGACGTTTTTATATATTGAGAAGCAGATATAATTAGTTTTGCTCGTGTTTAACGTAAGAAGATTTGTTTTTGGCCATGACGCCTTTTAGACCTTTAACATACCTTTTTCTGTGCTGGCTTTGGTTTCAGCCCAGGTTGAGCCATTGAAGACGATTGTGGTGTCGTCGGCATACGAAAATATCTTTGCTTTATTGATTTTCATATTACATAAGTCGTTTAAATATATTAAAAATAACGTGGGACCCAAGACGCTACCCTGGGGTACGCCGCATGTTACGTCAACATCCTCGCTGACAAAACTATCTAGCTTAACCTTCTGTTTTCTATTTGTCAAGTAATCAGCAAAAATAGATAGTTGCGTATCTCTAATACCAATTCTTTCTAATTTTTGAATAAGGATGGGAATAGAGACCGTGTCGAAGGCCTTTTTTAGGTCTATGAAAACAGATAAGCACCTTTATCAAGTTCTTTTGTTAGTACTGTAGTTAAAGATGTGATAGCGTCTTCCGTAGAAATACCGCGTCTAAAGCCAAATTGAGATGGGGATAAAATGTTGTTGATTTGAAGATAGCTTATTAATCTAGAATTTAAAAGTTTTTCTAATACTTTCGTTATGACAGGAATAACAGAAATTGGTCTATAGTTATTCACGTCACCCACCTGCCCACTCTTGTATATGGGGTTATTATTGATTTGTTTAAAAAGTTAGGGAAGGTGCCTTGTTTGAAACAAAGGTTCGCTAGATGCGTTATAATTGGAATTATTTCATGTTTAACATGTTTGAGATACCTTGTGGAGATATTATCCCATCCTGGGGCACTGTCTGATTTTAGAGAGTTTATTATACCATTTATTTCATTGTCATCTATATCCTGTAGAACAAAAGATTTAGAGGGACTAGGTAATGAACGTAGATATAGATTCAGATCATTGTGGGTTAAGGTTTGTTGAATTTAATTTGCCAGTTGATTACCAATATTTGCGAAATATTTATTAATGAAATTTGCTGATTCAGTAGGTGATGCTTTAGATTAGTTAATTCAGAATTAGTTCTGGTAGATTTATTTGTATATGTGATGGTTTTTAGGTTTTTCCAGAGAAGTTTGTTGTTGTTTAACGATTTATTAATAAGGTTTCGACACTTATGTAATATAATATCTTCCGCGCTAAAAGCTGGTCTCCTCTGAGATTGGTCGCCAATGCCATGGCTATCTTTCGGGACCCTGGGGACGTTCGACGTTTTTTAATTAAATGAGGCACCAACCGACGATTATCCCTGTTCCCACTACGCAAGTGAACCCAAGGACAACCCCCGGTTGGTGTAGGACTATTGCGGGATATGTAAAGAAAGATATTGGCTTATGGGTTTGGGTGGATAAAGTGAACCGGTTATCTAGACCTATGGAAATACTGGTTATCTAGAAGAATGACCCCAGCCCGTCCAATGTTTTATATAAAATACACAGATTTTTATTGAGTGTGCAAGTTTGCAAGTCCATTATTGAGTGTGCGAGTCACCCCCTGCCATGTAGGCAGACTTGCACACTCAATACTGGGACCCCGAAAACGGTGACTAGCACATAGTGTCGTAGTGACAAGGGGGCAACATATCCTAAGGTGCTTGTGAGGAGTGGAGAGGTATACTGAGGCTATCAAGACAATCCCGGAAGTACGGTCAAGATCCCTACCAGCATCTTACTGGAATACTTTTTTCCTCTGAGCACGTTTGCTCTTGCGAATCTTCACACAAACCGGCCAAGAAAGGCAAGAAAGACGTGGGAGCTCTGTTCCTCGACAGTGTTCACTCCAGCCGGCCAATAAAGGCATGCTAGAAGTGAGGAACAAGACATCTCGCGGGAGATCGGGTCCGTGAGATCGCTACTGCTCAACAGCTCGCCACATGCTGACCTGCGGGTTTATGTATATCTCTTGGTCAAGCTCCTGACCCTAGACCTGTTTCGGCAAAGTAAACTCTACCGGCACAGACCTAAAGTTCGGAGCGCGCAAGCTCCAACACGACGTCAACGTAGAGATACGGCGAACGGGCCAAGAATTTAATAAATTCTAATTCTTTGCCTAACAGCTGAGGCGAAAATAAACGGATTAACCGGAAAATCCGCCAAGTTGCCTCAGCACCACAAAAAAAAATCCTTTTATTTCTACTTAGATGCAACAACGTTATGAAAAGTGGCCCGAGGCAGCGTTTCCGGAGCGCTTTTTAACAGAAAAGTAAATAAAGGTAGGAACGGGTATAACTAAGATACCTACTTTTTAACTGTGAACATTTTGTTCAGATTCTTGTCGGACAGTAAAGTTTTAAGGAAAAGAGACAGAAGTTTCACTTTCCACATAAGCATACGGTCATAACCAGCCACGGAAAATTTCTGAAAAACCGTCCATTTTAATTATAATGAGCATCACTATAAGAAACCCATATAGGTAAGGCCTAAGGATTGGTAACGATGTGTGGGTCAGGACCAAATATTTGACGTAATTGCACAACGGAAATCACATTTCCGTTGTGCAATTACGTCAAAAATTTGGTCCTGACCCGTATGGGAATGTATTTTAGTGAAGGACATATGGTTACCTTATTTGTAATGCTTTCTTTATTGGTAATGCTGGGTGGTTCTTTCTACGCTGATACAAAATACTATGCTGGTTTACATAATACTATATTATTCATATATACTATGACAGATCTGGTATGAAGAAGAAATGCTTTATCGTTTTAGTTTAGGTATGTAATTATGTAAGCACAGCTGGACAAGGATCTTTTGGCTCGTGGCAGAAATCGGAAGTAACGCCGCCATCTTGTTTTCTCAATACATTTCGCAAGAGAATTTCACAAATGTTCACTGACAGCGCCACCCTGTCAATGTCATTCAAGCGCCAGATCATTGGTCTACTCTAGTTACCCGACTACGGGCGAAGCAAAAAGGAGAGTTATTATTTTGACCTATGTATTTAGTTTTTATTGTTTTTAATTTCCAAATTTACGTCGAGATTACAAGAAAGTAGAGCAGTGGTGGCCCAGTGGTAACGGTCGCGACTTACGAGTTGTAGGTCGTAGGTTCGAACCCGGACAGGCGCTTTACTTTGTGTAAATTATTTCATCGCCACTGCTCTCAAAACGGTGAAGGAAAACATCGTAAGGAGACCGGCATGTCCTAGAACCAAAAATTCGAAGACATGTGACATCTACCAACCCACACTGGGGCAGCGTGGCAGATTACGGCCCACTCCCTCTCACCGAGAGGAGGCCTGTGTCCCAGCAGTGGAAACCTAATAGGCTGATTATGTTGTTACAAGAAAGTGGATCTTCTCTACTCATTCCCAGCGATAAAATCTTCCATTGTTCAACAAAACATCTGTTTTATGAAGAGATAAGCTAAACAGGGCCGCACTCGGCACAAACAGTAATAAATAAACTCTTTAACAATTAAACGGAACAAAAGTAGGAAAAACAAAGTGCTGTTTATTTTAATGACTGTTTTGAAGTGTGGAATTATAAAAATGGGCCTAAATTTTGTTGAAAATGGTGTGTTTGAGTTATGATTGGACGTTTTAAATTTCATCGTTTGCAATAAATAAAAAAGTGCTGCAGGCCACTTCCCGTAATTAAAACATTCAAAATCTAATCGCAATCTCATAATCAGTGGCCGTTTCGGCATTATAGTCATTGTTTTCTGTTTTTTACAGTTTTAATGTGTATTTTTATGGTTTAATGCCAATAAACGCATTTTTTTTTTGTTATTTTTTTCTTTCAGTGACAGTCAATGTCAAAATCTTGTCAAAAATTTAAGGGGCTGTGCATTGACTGATTTTTATAAATTTTGTTCATTGTTTGTGAGAAAGGGAACAAAAATAAATTGTGATTTGAAAAGTCGAGTTCTTTGATTTGCATGTGAAAGGGATTTTCAAATAAATTAAGTATGGAAAATCAAAAAAAATCGCAAAAGGTTTTCCAAAAATGACGCGAGACTAACGTTTGATCATCTTTTTACAAGAAACAACTTTTGATTTTGAACATTGAAAAACATCATCAACATCATTATATGGTCTACTTGCACGTGGCTAGACCAACTTTTTCAATGTTGGTACAAAATATAGCAGAAAAAGAATGTTGAAAAAAACATTATTTCGAAAAAAACTCAGTCTGTAAAGTAATGTTTAAAAAAAATGGGTCCATTAGCGCCGATGCCTGCCGGGGTCGCGGGAAAGTCTGAAATGGATACCGAGGCTCCTGGTAACACAGGCAACGGAAGGAACACAGGTGGGTTTTAGTCAGTAAGAGTCTGTGACACACACCCCCACTCCGCCTAGAGCGGGAAAAGTTATTTGATAAATTTCCAACCCAAAAAAAAAAGCAGGTGGAGTTCTTTAGTTTCTGCCGGGTCCATGGGAAGAAGGCGTGAGTTTATGTTTGTGTGTGTATATAACTCTAGTTACACCATTATGGGTTATCTTCCCGTAAATGTTAGCAGGGTCCTAAATAAACTGTTACGGCTAACACCCGAACATCTAACGGCTAACATCCAGCTCGTAACTTTAGTGGAACATAATGTTGGGTTGGTCCCATATTTAGCATAGATTGAGTATGTTGGCATCAACTTTAGTACCAAAATTAAATGTGTTTAATATTATGTGGAACTATATCAACCTCTTGATGTGTGTCTTCAGAGAGAATAAAACAACTTATTTAAAAAACAAAAAACCCGACTGCAAAAACACATACCTAACTGAAAAGAGAAAACAAGCATTGAAATCAAGCATTATAATCTATAGAATTTTGGTATCTTACACCATATTTCGGGTTATTGGTTTGTCCCGCCTGCGATACCAAAATTCTATAGATTATGTTGTTATTAATGCTTGTTTTTCTCTTTTCAGTTAGGTATGTGTTTTGCAGTCGGGTTTTTTGTTTTTTAAATAAGTTGTTTTATTTCAAGCTTTTTAGTTAATATATTTATGGAATTGACTCATTACTAGCTTTTATTTGATATCAATATTGTTGTAATTTATTTTAAAAAAAATGTTTCCCTCCCTTTTTTTTTGTTTGCAGATGCAATATATAAAAATTATATAGTCTATGTCACTCCCACAATGAAGTCGAATCTAATGACACCTCTTATGTTAAAATCTATCAAGCCGTTTAAGCTACAGAGCGTGCCAAAGAAATAGACATACATACATACTCTTGAAAAACACTACCCTCCTTCTGGGGCAGTCGGATAAAAAGGAAGATTATTGAGCGACGGCATGCATTGAATAAGTTAAAGAAAATATTAAAAATGTTTCGAGAAAAAATTGAGCTTCTTTTGGACCACTTTTACTTTGACATTGCTATGCAGCTATCGTCTTTTCATACTTATTACTAGCTAACCCAACAGACGTCGCCCTGTCCATTTTTTAATCATTCACATAAAAATCCCATATAAAAAGGACGTTCAGTTTTCCCCGAATTTAAACATTTTCCGGAAAACATTTCCAATTTTTTCTTTCATAAAAACTTAATTCGGACTTTTACGGACATTGTAGAACAAAAATTTGCCAAATCAGTCCAGCCGTTGTCAAGTGATGCGCTTACCAACGAACAACATTTTATTTTTATTTATAAATGCGAAATTAACTCCTGTATGTCTTTTTTTTTTTTTTTTTTGGGTGGGAAATCATCAAATAACTTCTCCCGCTCTGGGCGGAGCGGGAGGGTGTGTCAGACTCTTACTGACTAAGACCCACCCGTATTCCTTCTTGTTGCCTGTGTTGCGGGGGCCTCGGTGACCCATAAGTACCTTCCCGCGACCCCGGCAGGCATCGGCCCTAGTGGACCCCTACTATGTGCTGACGACATCTCTTTGAGGCGCGCGTGGAATACAACGCGCCGTCGACCCGGGCCTGGTCCTTACCGGACGGTGAGCTACCCATTGCTCACCGTCCGCAAGCCCGCGCCTACGGTGGCCGGAAATCCGCCCGGGATTCCCGACGCCCTGGGCGTCTCCTGCGGCGGCTACTAGGGGCGAGAGGGCGCGAAACTTGCCTTTCCCTCAACCGTCCCGCCTCCTCCTTCGCGAGCATTACTGCTTCGCAGAAGGAGGTGACGGCTGCCCATGCCCTCTCGCTCCGTACCAGGGCCGGACGCGAGAGGTCTCTGCCGCCGATCGCCTCCAAGAGGACACGGCGGTGCTCTGCCCAAGCTGGGCAGACCTCCACCGTATGCTCCACCGTGTCCTCCGGGCGATCCACACAATGGTGACACCCGGACGTTTCCTCCCGCCTTATCCGACACAGGAACCTCCCGAAGCTGCCGTGTCCGGTGAGGACCTGCGTCAGGCGGAAGGTGAGGACGCCGTGGCGCCTCTCCAGCCACTCCTCAAAGAGGGGACTTATCGCCGCAATCGTGGCGTGCCCAGCACTGGGTTGCGACAACCGTACTTTCCATGACGCCATGAGATCCCGCCGGAGCTCCGTCCGCTGTGCCACGATTTCTCGCGGCAGCGGACTTACGCCCCGGCGTTTCGCCTCCTCGCGCCACTCCCATACGTGCGCGAGGACTTTTGCCTCCAGATCCCATGGCGGCAATCCGGCAAGGAGGCTCGCTGCCTCGCAGGAGACCGTGCGGTATCCCCGGACCATCTGGATGGCCATGACCCTTTGGGCCGCGCTTAACCGGCGGGCTGGTAGCAGCGCCAGAGAGCGCGCCCATACAGGAGCCCCGTAGAGGGCCATGGACCGCACGACCCCCGCGTAGAGCCTCCGGCAGAAGGCGTTTGGACCCCCTAGATTGGGCAGGAGCCGCTTCAATGCAGCGCCCGCCCGCTCCAGTTTGGGAGCCAAACGTCGGAAATGCTCCACGAAGTTCCACCGGCTGTCGAGGACGAGTGCCAGGTACTTCATCGTCGACTCGACGCCGATAGAAACCCCTCCTACCGTTATTTGGGACCCCAACGGTGGCGCGTTCCGAGGACCATGAAAACACATGGCCTCGGACTTGTGCAGGGCCACCTCGAGTCCCAATTGCCGGATCCTTTCGACGATTGTCGCAACTCCGCGTGCCGCTAATTCGGCCGCCGCCTGGTGCGACCTCCCCTGCGCCAGGACCAACGTGTCGTCAGCGTAGCACACTACGCTGACGCCGCTAGGGAGGTCGGCGCGCAGCACCCAGTCGTATCCGATGTCCCACAGATGCGGCCCCAGGACCGATCCCTGTGGGACACCGCACGACATCTCTTGCCGGTTCCACACTACCTGGTGACCGGGGTAGATGACGGCCCTGTCCGTCAAATAGGCCTCGACCACACGACAGAGGTAGGTCGGCATCCGGTGATACCGGAGTGCCTCCCTGATGCAACTCCAGGGCAGGGTATTGAAGGCATTGGCGATGTCTAGAGACACCGCCAAGACGACCCCACCCTGAACTCCTGTATGTCTAAGCTGTCTCTTACCTTTTCACGCTTAAACCACTCATGATCGATAGTCATGAAGTTTAACAGATAAGTTGCCACCCACCTGGAGAAGGACAGACTTTTCATTCTGTATATTTGTATTTTAAATGATGAAATACAAAATACACGCAAACGAAGTTGTAGGCAGGAGCTATTCTTATAATTATATTTTCCTTACAAAAGCGTCGTCTACCTTCCTCATAAATACAAACCTACGCTCATAACTATCTATCTATATAAGTACTCAAACATCATTTACATATTCCCCAAAACTTTCGAAGTAGCCTTCCAAGTCCACCCCTGAATACATTGATAATAAAACCATTGGATTTAATAAAAACTGCTCTCATGTCGAAGTTACAGAACATCGTTTCCCTTTTACAGAGAGTTTTGTTTGATATATTTAAATAACAATAAAAATTCTACGAAGAAACTTTGTCCAGGGCGGCCGAATAGGCGAGAGATGTCGTTAAGATAATGCGATACGATGACGACACGACTTTAGAGAGACACACTCTTTCTTTCTTGCAAACTCAAACTCAGAGCATTAATTCAATAAAACTGTGGCGCCATCTACATCGCCACATGCGAACTTCACATCACACTGACGTCACGCAAAATCCTGCATCGCGCAAGCAGTATTCACCACACGACTAGCATATATACAACGTCCCGACATCAATCGTTGGGCAGTAGACCACCAGAAACAACACCCGTCTGGTTGGAGGATCCTCCTTTTTCTATGGAGGATGAGTGAACTTTACACCCTGTTCCGCATACCTCTATACTGGTGATCTGAACGAACATGAACGTCAGCGCAGCCTTCGTGCAACTACTTCAGCGTGACGTCATCATCATCACTTCCTCAAGCTTTCGAGCGGCGAGTCACACAGCCAGCCAGCACCCAGGGCTTCAACGGGTATCCTACCCACCAGCATGCAGAGCATGCATATCTGGTTATCACCCTCAGCCTCAAAAGCAACTTTGGCAGAGCGCACTGAACTTTCAGCTGGTCAAAACGAAGAGCTGTTAATACCTCTCCTGTTCGACACCAGCAGTCAACCTCAACTCGGCGCTGTACCACATCCATCTCACTGCAGTATAACGCACCGTCACTGCGAATCACTGGGGAATCACCGCAAACAGTCCCGACTCACCTTCAAATATGCGGCAACGGGCTCCAACTCACTGGAACCCCAACTGGCAAGCATCGCGAGGTGACGCAGCCCAGTATCATCTTCCCATCTCTGGAGGAAAGTGATTTGGCTCATAATACACGTCACGCAAAATCTTGCATCGCGCATGCAGTATTCACCGCGCGACAATCATATCTATATAATACATATATATATAGGTACAGCGTCCCAGCATCAATCGTCAGGCAGTTCCTTACCCAGGCTTAATAGTCGTCTGATCGGAGAATCCCTTCTTTTCTATGGAGGATGAGTGAACTTTACACCCTGTTCCTCATACCCTTATAAAACCAACTACAGGAATTGTCAAAGAGTCGGTCAGTCGAAAGATAAAGCTTATAAAGGCATAAAGCCAATTCTGAAGCGTAGTAGGATATGGAGAAGAGCTGGCAAGAAATGAAGAAACTCTGGACACTTACTCTGAATCTCACAGAGAGGAGACCTGTGTGTGTTCCAGCAGTGGAATATTAAAGCCTGATAGTCTTTTTGAAGAAGGCTGAAGCCTTTTAGTCCTTCTTTTATTAATATTTTAATGGTGCAAACATGATTAAAAACATACATTTTACCTATACTACCTAGTTACGAAATATTCATCTAGATAAGTACAGGGAAAAATTTGGTCCTACCTACTTTCTAATAAATACCGATATAACTAAAACATGCTAAACTTCGAAGAACTCACCAATTCAATTTCAACCAGCTTTTATCCACAAAACCAATAATTAGCCTGTCATCTAAATTATTGGAATTTAAACCAAAACCATTAATTTTGTATGTAAATAATACGATTAATTTCCCGGAAAATGTTACCTAAATAAATACACATTTCTCAAAGTTGTAATAATTATTAAGCTTGGTAACCCTCTAATTGGCCTTTATTAATAATTTTATGGAATTCCATTCTGAAATATCCGGCCACGGTTTGTTAAAGCTCTTTGTCCAATAAACTCTGAAACTGGACTGTTATTGGGTGAAGCTTTGGGTTATAAGAATATTGGTTTATATGACTAAGAATCTTCATCATCATCATCATCATCATCATTTCAGCCGAAAGACTTCATCTGCTAGACATACAGACCTTCCCCAAGCGTTTCGAGCGGTTCTGTGTTTCTCGCATCCTGCGGCCTTCCATCGTTTGCTACGTGTTCCGGTTCGTGGTCGCCACTCCAGTAACTTATTTTAGCTCGTGGCCAAAATCGAAACTAACGACGCCATCTTGATTTTTCAATACATTTCACAAAACAATTGCACATTTTTTTTACCAACAGCACCTCCCTGTCACATCATTAGAGCGCCATAAGATCTTTGTAGCAGTTTACATCCCGTGACAATTTCTGTTTTAGATGACTATAGGTTACTACATAACTATAGTTCTAGTTACGGTTCATTGTAATTATTACATAGTAGCCGAAAACAATACATTTAAAAAAGGGACCCCACCAAGTTAAAAAAAACAATTTTGTAACCGCACTCTCCACTACAGAAACAGCTACCTTATGTCCATAAAAATTTACAACCATATTCCAAAGCTAATAAGAGAACTACCATTTCATTTCTACAAAAAAAAATGGCTTCTCCAAAATAATTTTTGCATTGTAAAAGAATTCTTTGAATTTAAGGGTAATTACAAATTAGATATAATTAGTTAATACAAATGTTGTTGTTATTGTATTTTTATACCTATTATATTCTTTTTTTTTGTTTTGTATAGTAGAGTATTAATGTATCTTTATGTCTATAGTGTAAGTGTTTTGTATTGTTTATTAGAGTAAAACTATTATATAAATGTTGTAGGTGGTGTGTTTTGTGTGTGTATTTTGTAGGTTTTATACCCATTGTACGTTAGATATTCGTATGCCGCTTTTAGCACCGCGTGTAGCAATACAAGCGGTGCCTTTGTGTCGCGTCGCGTGTCGCGCTTGTTTGTAAGAGTCTTAATACTGATAACCAACTTATTCCTACCATATCCGACGAATTGTAATGTATTTGTCTTTGTCTTTAATGTAACCTGGAATTAAATTACGCAATAAAGAATTGGTAATTCAGTGTTACAGGAAATGTATTTTTTTTTTCAATCAATCCCATCAAAGTCATCTATGGAAAAGCTACGAAGGATTATCTTTAAAAAGTTTTGCTTAGATTGGTACGGTCAGTACTCTGACCCATGTTTCAAAGAAGATGAGGGGAAGAGTGGTTATGTAGGTCACTGACTGCACGTACATCATAATTTAAGTTTAAGAATATGATTACCTCATACTTTTCTCAAAATGTAAATGTAATGATCATGTGGCGGCATCTACAGTGCCACATACGAACTACGCATCACACTGACGTCACGCAAAAATCCTGCATCGCGCAAGCAGAGTTTACCGCGCAACTAGCATATATACAACATCCCGACATCAACCGTCGGGCAGTTGCCCACCAGACACGACACCCGTCTGGTCGGAGGATCCTCCCTTTTCTATGGAGGATGAGTGAACTTTACACCCTGTTCCTCATGCCTCAATAATCATTTTAGGCACCTGTCCCACTCGCACCGCCGGCGATTAATGAAAAGCGAATCGAGCTAGCAACTAAAAACGAGTTGGCAAGCAACGAGCAGCGAGAGAGCGATGGCGACGAAAGATTAGTCACTGGTCTACATACTTACCAAACGTGAGTCTCTCAGCGAGTTTTCTGCCCGCCAGTCGAGCGAGCGTCGCTGAGCGAGCACTCTTTTTAGGGGCCAGCCTGTCCCCGCTGTAGCTCAGATACGCTTAGTATTAGAAAGTTGTAATTTGGCATAGGTATATATATTAATTACGCCGACAAAGTGCTAAAATAAAATCATGAAAAATACTTTTTTTAGCCTATCTCCCTTGCTCGTAATGTGTGGATGATATTATTTTTTCTCGTCTACCCCATGGTGTGGGCTATCGTTGGATAGGCTGTTCAAAAATTGTGCAGGTTTGTGAACACCACTTTTCGATTCAAGGATCCACTTGCGTAATATTAAGCATTAAGGTACTAATTTTTGTCAGTCGAGTGTGTCCCCAAGGCTAGCACCCCCCGGCTAGCTAAACGGTTGTTTATGGAGATGTGAAAAAATTCGTGACAGTAGTACCTAGAATGAAATTAAAAGGAAAACTATCACGGCTAAGTAGGCTTTACCGGTTAACGAGTTATAGTCTACCAACTTAAATTTGCAGTTGTAAAATTGACCGTGGCATATATCGATGTATGGGAGAACAGATTTTTCAATTACAATGTTATGTTTGTTTTTGGAATAAATTCGTCTCAAGTAATCCCAAGAACCATTCATTGTGCGTGGTCCGACACGCACTTGGCCGTTTTTTTTTTCTAGCTCTTGACAAACAAGTACGCGCGGTGTGAACAGTCAGCGATCAACTATTAATATATGTCTCTCTTTTACTTACACGGAACCTACAATCTTTTCTTTGTTTCTTGAGCGAGAGAATCGTTGATAGCTAGACGCTTCCTCGTTAGCGGTGAACAAGATGCCACAAAATCTAACTATTATTTAAACATACATACAGAAACTCACGCCTTCTCCCCATGGGGATTGGCAGAAACTATAGAACGCCACCTACTACGCTCCTTATTTCCTTTAGATAATCAGCCTATAATGTTCCCACTACTATGACACTGGCCTCCACTCTGTGAGAGAGAGTGGGCCAGAATCCACCACGCGGGCCCAGTGCGGGTTGGTAGATGTCACATGTCTTTGAATTTTTGGTTCTAGGACATGCCGGTTTCCTCACGATGTTTTCCATCACCGATTTGAGAGCAGTGGTGATGAAATAATTCACACAAATTAAAACGCCTGTCAGTGTTCGAACCTACGATCTACAACTCGTAAGTCGCGGCTGTTGCCATTGGACCACATCTTCCTACTTCCTTTAGCTTCGTTAAAAATCTAAATCCCTCTAAAGACCCGAAACTGCTCATCGTTTTCACAACAGTCTGGCAACACACTTTTCTTGACAAATGGTCCAATAAATCTTTTTAAATATAATTTATTGCGGGAAAGAAATAAAACACTCATTATAATTTGCACCTTAATTTGTATAATAATTTCTTCCACGTTTAAATTTACGATCGTGAAGTGTAAACGCGTAATTAAGAAAAGTTTTATAACAATTTAAATTCTTTCTCTCTCCGGTTCCCTTGTAAATGCGTCTGAAATTATAAATAATTTGACCACGTTTTAGAAAACTTTGAGACAACTCTATGAATTTTGTTTCTGTTTACAAACAATGATTAAACATCATGCTTGTTTCCCAGAAAGGGCAAAGGGATAGACAGGTGCGTATTGTACACTAACATTTAGTCATTTATTTATGTTTCATAGAGGGCGAGCTTATTTCCATAAACTGGAGACAGATCCAGCTGCTTTTGAGAAATATATTGATTGACAACACACAGCCTAAGCTGTTGGGTCTGGAAGCATGGAATTTTTCACAAGGGTTCCAATACTAAAAGTGAGCACTATGGAATTATTTTTGAAAATTGGTCCATTAAGGGTGGGTACTCTTAGGGGACCAATTTTCAAAAATCCTTCAATTTAAGTTTGTACGGAAGACTTCAATTTTTGCCGATGGGAAGACCCGTCGGGTGATGGCTTGTTCAATAAGAATCCAATCAAACTTTGTCTCCTTGCGTAGACAGTCGTAAGCAAAATTGTAATCTAACAATAAGTTGAAAAGGCAAAGTCAAAGTCAAATTATTTATTTCAAATAGGCACATAAAAGGCACTTTTGAACGTCAAAATTTACAAAATAGAATTGATTCTAGTTGCCCCCTTCCAAAAGGTAGTTTCGTATGGAGAAGAATGGGCAAGAAACTCCACCTTTACTCTTTTAAAATGGTTAACAAAATTTAGTATAGGTACATTATATAATTTTATGTGAAGTCGATGCGCACCTAGAATAAAATGACCATACCAAAATAGGTAAAAAATAATTAAAAATGAAGCAATGACAAATAAATTAATTATGTGATAGTTACATGATGCTCACATATTTACAAACATTGTAAAAGTATACGTTTTCCTAAAAAGAATAATTAAACTTATAGGTCAGTGTGTGAGTTAAAAGCTCGTGCAAATACAACATTTTGATTGGCATCACGCGTGTATTCCCCGAAGAGTAAGGCAGATGTTTACCTATTCTAGACCCACATTTTTTCAGTTATGTTTAAGTCCCATGTAGTAGGGGGTGAGCCAATTGCCATCTACCGGGCACAAACAAGACACCGAGCTCCTACTGAGAAATTCAAGATGGAAAATCCTAATAACACTTTGCCCGACCCGGGAATCGAAACCAGGAAATCATATTCAAAAGTTGTAGCGATTGGGACCACTAGACCAACACACCACAGTCACATTTTTATTCAGTTACTAGCTGACCCGACGGAATTTGTCCTGTCCAAACCCGAATTTGAAGATATTCCAGGATTTTATTAATGTTACTGTAGGGACACATTATAAACACGAAAGGCAGAACGCTTGATAAGCAAAAATGTATACTTGCAAGCGAGAAGTATGAATGGGTGCCAGTTAAGTTAAGGTTGTCTTAAAGGGTTTTCCATGTAATAAATACAAACATTATTAACTTAACGAAATACTTTAATTAATGGACCCGTAACCTTCCACAACCAGACGAGGCAGTCTTGATTAGGGGCTTACACATCGCGATACGAGAGAGACCCCTAAATTACTATACAGTTCAAATTACTTTAATTTTTAATTAATGTATTTTTTTTTTTATTAGTTGAGAGCAGTGGTGGCCTAGTGGTAACGGCCCCGACTTACAAGTTGTATGTCGTGGGTTCGAACCCAAGCAGGCACATTTCTTTGCGGTAACAATATCATCACCACTGCTCTCAAAACGGCGAAGGAAAACATCGTGAGAAAACCGGCATGTCCTAGAACAAAAAACTCGAAGACATGTGACATCTACCAACCCGCACTGGGCCCGCGTGGTGGATTACGGCCCACTCCCTCTCAGAGGGGAGGTCTGTGTCCCAGCAGTGGGAACATTATAGGCTGATTATGGTGATGACACCTTCTGCCCGCGACTTCGTCCACGTGAGATTCACTTGTTTTCACATAATGTATATCGTATGACAATCGGCAATACTGTAGCTTCCCAAAAGTGAAGGAATTTTCTGAATCAGCAGTGCTATTCTGTAATAATAACACCGTGAAAACTGAAGTGAAGTGAGCTTAAAGTGACCTGTCAATAGTGTCATCCCTAGCATAAGGCGGAATTAGAGCTCACTTCACGTTCACTTCACCTAAGGTTTCACGGTGAGATTTTTACAGAATAGAGTTACTGATCAGCGGGGTAATTGCGTATCACTATCAGTAGCAATGAATACCAGCGCTGCGACACTTATTTTTTTAAGTACCGCAGCATTATGCTGGGATAGGAGCCTTTTGGCCTCGTACAGGACTTTTTGTTTTATTTTCATTTTACTTTGTTTTTGTTTTCTATGTTTCTATACGTTTTTTTTTTTTCAGTTTAATTTCTGATCTCTCGGTCCCGATAAATACTTTTTCTTTCTTTCTTTCTTTCAATGGGTTTCATTTTGACAGCTCAACAACATTAATTGCGTTATTTACGTTGTTGAGCAGACAATTTTTTCGAACTTGTGAAGGATTAGCAATATACTTCAAAATGCATGAATTCAAATAGTGTAACGCAATTAGATTGCAGTAGTTCCGAAGATTACACCTTACATACAAACTCACAAATTTCACATCTTTATAATATTATATTAATGGTACCGTCATTCCCATTACCCCTACGGTTAAAGATCTCGGTTTGCATCTTGACTCAACGCTGGGCTGGCAACGCCAGGTGTCTAGTGTTAGTCAAAAGGTCAACGGTACTCTGCGATCCCTGTATCGTCTAAGGAACTTTTTGCCCGCTAAGACGAAGACTATGCTTGTGCAGACTTTGATTTTCCCTATAATCGACTATGGTGACGTGTGCTACTTTGACTTGAACGCGGTTCTGCTGGATAAGCTCGACAGACTACTCAACAATGGTATCCGGTTCATATTCAACCTAAGAAAATATGACCATGTGTCGAGCTACAGGTCTGAGCTCAAATGGATGTCCATTCGCCAAAGAAGAAGCTTGCGCGCTTTGACCACTCTTTTCTCCCTTCTCAACTCTCCCACCCCTCCTTCTTATCTTATGTCTCACTTCCAATATCTTCGCACGCTAAAAGTCTGCGTTCTTCCAACAATCTTCTTCTACTCTGTCCTTCTCATACTTCTGGCTTTGTTCATTCTTCCTTTCATATTCAGTCCATTCTTCTTTGGAATGCGCTTCCTCTTGATATCAGGACGGCCACCAGTCGGTATGCATTTAAGCGGAAATTGCATAGTTATTTTCAAAACAAATAGCGTAGAGTCATCTCAATTATGTATCTCTTTTCCTTGAATTTGTATGTTTATATATATGTATAATGTAGGTATATATTGTAGTAAATATGTATGTATTTGTATTTTATGCTTGTAACCTATTTATGTATTTCTGTACTTATTCTATTTATAATCTATTATGTTATCTTTAATATTTTTCGTTATTTTTATTTCCTCTCAGACCACCTGCCATCTTATCTCTTCACCTCCCTTGGTTGACTGGTAGAGAATGCCTAAGGCATTAAGTCCGCCTTTGTACTTAATTGTGTGCGAGAAGTTTAAATAAATAAATAAATAAATTAGTATATTGGTCCTGGGTTCGATTCCCGGGTCGGGCAAAGTGTTATCGGGTTTTTATAAATGGTTTTTCTCATAGGCAGCCCGGAGTCTGGATTTTTGCCCGGTTGATGGCAATAGGCTCGCCCCCTATTACATGGGACTTAAACATAACCGGCGAAATGTGGGTGTACTATACACCTCTGCCAAACCCTTCGGGGAAACAAAGCGTGATGTTATGTATGTTATGTGAAACTCAGAAACTCAAACTCAAAGCATTTATTTCAAATAAACCAAATACAGGCACTTTTGAATTGTCAAGGGGTCGGTCAGTCAGAATGATGAAACTAGTTGCCCATTCCAAAGCGTAGTAGTTACCTATAGATAGGAACGGACAAGAAACTCTACGGATACTTATTTAAATCAACATATTATGGTTACAAAATGTTAAAATTATCATTCTGTTTGAAATTATACATATGAGAACAATGTAGAAAGACGTGCACGTTAAAAGTGTCCGTAATAAAAAGATAAAATAAATAACAAAATTAAGGAGCTTAAGGCTTCAAAGCCTCGGGCGAGACGACTTGCGACGCCACCTGCGTCAAGCCACACCCGCGCGCGTCGCTTGTTTCAAGTCGCGACGACGTGACTCATTGCACGCTCTATACAACTTCTTTCATTTGTTTTCCCCACAGTCACTGTCGCATGACGCAAAACGCTTGAGCGTGTAGGTCAGGCTCAAGGGGTAACGATACCACATAGCGAGTAGCCTTTCACTAAAAGAAAGAAAGAAAAAAAAATATTTACTTGGGACGCGCACAGGAAATACAACAATAAAAAAGGACATAAAACTAACAAAATCATGAAAACAATAAAAAATAACATAATAGTGAAAACAAAAATGAAGACCTATGCGAGGCCAAAAGGGCTCCTATCTCAGCATGATGCTGCGATATTTAATAAAAAAAAACAAATACCGCAGCGCTGGTATTCTGATAGGGCCCGCTATAACTACGATTACTGTGCACTACGATTTAATTCCGGATTTTCCCCAGAAAAACTTTTACAAAAGAAACGCGATTAAATCTCCATTCTTTCTTTTCTCTTAGTCCTTGAACATTCAAGAAAGAAAAGGAATGAAACAATAAAGCTACTTTATTCTGACGTTAGGATACAAAATTATTTGCGGCAAATCCGAAGCCAGGCATTACAGATATAATTATATATCTACTGAATATTCATGTAACATTGAACGGAATAATAAATCTTAGTATGGGTGGTATATCATCGTAGATATTATCGACTGCCTGGTTTGTCTAGTGATCGCAAGCGCTCCAGCTGAGCATGAGGTCCTGGGTTCGATTCCCGGGTAGGGAAAAGAATTATTGGGTTTTTCCATCTGGAATTTCTCAGTAGAAGCCCGGAGTCTAGATTTGTGGCCAGTTGATGGCAATAGGCTTGTCCCCTATTACATGGGACTTAAAGATTACTGGCGAAATGTGGTCTACTATAGGTACAGCTCTGCCAAACCCTTTGGGAAATACAGGCGTAATGTAAAAAAAATAAATAAATGTTATGGTATGTTATATTATATGTGCTTTTGTAAGGCTTTATTGTACAACTTTGTGCCCTTTGGCGTCGAGACCCTCGGTCCGTGGGGTCCCCAGTGCGCATAAGTTATTTGCGGAAATCGCGAAACGTCTAGTTGATGTAACTGGTGACCGAAAAGCTGGCGGCTTTCTCGCGCAATGCATCAGCATTGCAATTCAGCGAGGAAATGCCGCCAGCATCCTCGGTACAATGCCCCGAGGGCCTTTTTTAAGCTTAACTTAGTTTTAATTTAATTTAGTTAATGTTAATAATCATCTTGTAATTTGGTTATGTAAATAAATATATAATAGCTAGCAAAATAAAAAGGCTTTATTTGATTTTATGAATTTCAAAACTATCAATTTTGATCGTGCATCTTGCGAACCAATCAGTTAAGGCGCTGACAAGACCCAATTGACCAAAATAGGCTTCTCTTAAGAAAAAAAATTGCCAAATCTGTATAGTTTGTGGTAGCGGAAAAAATATATGTTAATTTTAAACATATTTCCCAGAACTTGGTTGTTACCAAAACACGTTTAAAAAAAACATCTCGACAAAAACTAACGTTAAACTAACCTCTTACCTTGAGTTTTAATCCAAAATATCTGTATTAAATATCAATATACGTTACGTATTTAATTAATAACAAGAACGTCTTATTTGAATGCAGAGCTTGGTTGTTTTTTATTTTCGATTACTCAACTCAATTTTGAGTAAATATATAATTTCTTCATATTTTTCAATAAATTTTTTTTTATTGATTCGGGTCGAGAATCACTAACATAATTACCTCCTAAAATGTTTTGCAGATCCAAAACAACACCTTGTATAGTTGGCAGCTACACGTCATGACTGTGACAATAGGGCTTCCACTCAGCATGATGCTATGCTATGGAGGACCCACAGCACAGCGATGATTTTCAGTGGTCACCCGAAAACGACGTACGGAAACCAAGCCAAGTTGAGTGATCTTATAGGCCTGCGCATTGCACTATTTACGCTGTTGAACAGACGAATTTATTTTTCAAACCTCTCGAATTGTGATTGAAAAAGTGTGTTTTGCAAGGTGCTGGTTTGGCGAAATAAAGATCCAAATGTCGAGGTTGGGTAATGATTGAGTGTGTACGCCGCCCTATCAGAATACCAGTGCTGCGGTATTTGTTTATTTTTTATTGCAGCATTATGCTGAGATAAGAGCCTTTTTGGCCTCGCACAAGACTTTTTTTTTGTTTTTGTTTTCACTATTATGTTAGTTTTAGTTTTTTTTTTTGTTTTCATGATTTTGTTAGTTTTAATGTTTTTTTTTTTTATTGTTGTATTCCCTGTGCGTGTCCCAAATAAATATTTTTCTTTCTTTATTTCTTTACTTGGATATGTTGATCTTGTGAAACAGTTTTTACAGTTACAGGTTTTCTCTCATTTACATAATAAAAATCTTAAAATCTTACATTCATTTACTGACAGACTAGGCACAGCCTAAGCCGCTGAGTTTAAAAGCTTGAAATTTTGTGCCGAATATACCGAAAGGATTTTTGTTAAAAGGGGTCAAATAGGGGATGAAAGTTTTGGCGATGGAAAATCCCATGGGGCGCACTACATGTATATTAAGAAAATAAAAGCAAATTGTACATAATACAGTTCGTCCTACGGATTATCGACGTATCCACCTTTTCGCTCACTCGTAAATACAATTTAATTTTTAAATACAAAGTAATTGCTATAAACTAAACACCTCGCTTGTGGGACTCGGGACGCTTGCTAAGTATTAGACTTTGCCGATATTTAATACGTAGCCGATATAAGGCCTCCCATACTCAACATTCAACAATTCAAATGGAATCGTGCAGACTGGCGCGATATCACGGGTGCGACAGGCAGCGCGACGTGATGCGCGACTTTTTCCATGAAGTATTTATTAAAATTGTGTTACTAGTGTCGCGTCGCACCCGTCTGCAGGAGCTTAAGGCTTCAAAGCCTCGGGCGATACGACTTGCGACGCCACCTGCGTCAAGCCACACCCGCGCGCGTCGCTTGTTTCAAGTCGCGACGACGTGACTCATTGCACGCTCTATACAACTTCTTTCATTTGTTTTCCCCACAGTCACTGTCGCATGACGCAAAACGCTTGAGCGTGTAGGTCAGGCTCAAGGGGTAACGATACCACATAGCGAGTAGCCTTTCACTAAAAGAAAGAAAGAAAAAAAAATATTTACTTGGGACGCGCACAGGAAATACAACAATAAAAAAGGACATAAAACTAACAAAATCATGAAAACAATAAAAAATAACATAATAGTGAAAACAAAAATGAAGACCTATGCGAGGCCAAAAGGGCTCCTATCTCAGCATGATGCTGCGATATTTAATAAAAAAAAACAAATACCGCAGCGCTGGTATTCTGATAGGGCCCGCTATAACTACGATTACTGTGCACTACGATTTAATTCCGGATTTTCCCCAGAAAAACTTTTACAAAAGAAACGCGATTAAATCTCCATTCTTTCTTTTCTCTTAGTCCTTGAACATTCAAGAAAGAAAAGGAATGAAACAATAAAGCTACTTTATTCTGACGTTAGGATACAAAATTATTTGCGGCAAATCCGAAGCCAGGCATTACAGATATAATTATATATCTACTGAATATTCATGTAACATTGAACGGAATAATAAATCTTAGTATGGGTGGTATATCATCGTAGATATTATCGACTGCCTGGTTTGTCTAGTGATCGCAAGCGCTCCAGCTGAGCATGAGGTCCTGGGTTCGATTCCCGGGTAGGGAAAAGAATTATTGGGTTTTTCCATCTGGAATTTCTCAGTAGAAGCCCGGAGTCTAGATTTGTGGCCAGTTGATGGCAATAGGCTTGTCCCCTATTACATGGGACTTAAAGATTACTGGCGAAATGTGGTCTACTATAGGTACAGCTCTGCCAAACCCTTTGGGAAATACAGGCGTAATGTAAAAAAAATAAATAAATGTTATGGTATGTTATATTATATGTGCTTTTGTAAGGCTTTATTGTACAACTTTGTGCCCTTTGGCGTCGAGACCCTCGGTCCGTGGGGTCCCCAGTGCGCATAAGTTATTTGCGGAAATCGCGAAACGTCTAGTTGATGTAACTGGTGACCGAAAAGCTGGCGGCTTTCTCGCGCAATGCATCAGCATTGCAATTCAGCGAGGAAATGCCGCCAGCATCCTCGGTACAATGCCCCGAGGGCCTTTTTTAAGCTTAACTTAGTTTTAATTTAATTTAGTTAATGTTAATAATCATCTTGTAATTTGGTTATGTAAATAAATATATAATAGCTAGCAAAATAAAAAGGCTTTATTTGATTTTATGAATTTCAAAACTATCAATTTTGATCGTGCATCTTGCGAACCAATCAGTTAAGGCGCTGACAAGACCCAATTGACCAAAATAGGCTTCTCTTAAGAAAAAAAATTGCCAAATCTGTATAGTTTGTGGTAGCGGAAAAAATATATGTTAATTTTAAACATATTTCCCAGAACTTGGTTGTTACCAAAACACGTTTAAAAAAAACATCTCGACAAAAACTAACGTTAAACTAACCTCTTACCTTGAGTTTTAATCCAAAATATCTGTATTAAATATCAATATACGTTACGTATTTAATTAATAACAAGAACGTCTTATTTGAATGCAGAGCTTGGTTGTTTTTTATTTTCGATTACTCAACTCAATTTTGAGTAAATATATAATTTCTTCATATTTTTCAATAAATTACAAGCGTTGTGTCATCGCGCTTCTCTTTCTTTTCTATGCAATATGACAGTGACCGCGGTTTAGGTGTTGTCAGCGTCTTAAATAGTGGTCGGTTCAATGGAATTAAAAGTGTGACCTTTAAAAAACTTAAGAAGATTCATAAAACGTTGCAATGTTCATTCTTAGAACGTTGGCTGATAGGTGGGACTCTCCGATCTTGGGAAGGTGGACACGACGGCACGCAGTCAAGTAAACATTCCCCAGGATGCCGGCGTGCCTCACGCAGCTTAGAATAAATGTTTTATAAGTACACTAACACTAGTTTATAAGTTTACCTTGTTACTAACAAATATGGAAGTGATTCTGAATTAAATGTTTTATTATTAATATTATAAAACATTTTGGAGTAAGTCACGTTGATATTCTCAGGTTCTCAACCGAAAACCTAATCCACCTACATACAGGTTGAAATTGAAAACTTGCGACAAACTGAAATGGGATATTGTATACATCATTATTAACAACTTTTACTAAGGGACCAAAGCTGTAATCCCAAAAAAAAAATCTGCTTTTCCTACATTTTGATGAGGTATTGCGAACATAAATGTAGGGGACAGCAGTTTTTTTTTTGGGATTGTAGCTTTGGTCCCTTAATAAAAGTTGTTCATAATGATGAGTACAATCTCCCATTTCGATTTGTCGCATGTTTTCAATGTCACCCTGTATACATACCTACACGCAAACATAATCTCCATAGACGTGATAAGGAGTACCTTCCTATGAATCTAATAACAATACAAATTGCTCTCAAATTGGACAAGCCCTAAAGTTTATATTAATTAGGGGGTGCGCCCAAATTGTCGGCATTCCACTAGATTAGTTACACCCGACCGCGGCCCAAGTTTGGGGCTCTTACCCTTGTAATCGTTTGCACAATATAGCCTTCCTTTCTTTGACTTGACAGAAGACATATCGACGGTTCTCGATGGTTTTTATTACCACCCTGTAATCTTCCACCACCGAAAACACATTAAACCGTCGGTCCCGGCTGTCATTTGTAAACCTTTGAAAGTCGTTACGGGTAGTCAGAACCCGAAAGTCCGACAACCAATCTTACCAAGGGGCATCGTAGAGTCCGTCAAGCGATTCTAGTCCCATGAAAAAGGCGGCAAATTCAAAATTCTTTCAGGTGTCAACACTGATATAGCACGCTGAAAACTTGTTGATACTTGAATTTTGATAAAAAAATTACTTGGGATAAATTAAAAAAAAAGCATTTCAATGTACGTATTTATTCATCAGAACTAAAATCAGAATCAAGAAATTCAATGCCTTCAAATGAGAAATCACTGTCAGTAGAATCATTACGCACAGAAATGATGAAGGGTTCCAACTCGGTTTCGGATATCCTGTCTCTTACTTTATACTTATTTTCGACACTAATAGTGTGATCTGTGCATTTTTTCCAATCATTGGCTGTGACACTATTAAAGCATTCTTTTATAAGGTTCTCCATTTCTTTACCTGGAATCCCTAAGTTTTTGCTGGCTATTTTTCTTTTAGCCAAACTCCATATGAGTTCAATTGCGTTCAGGTCACAATGATATGGCGGAAGTTTCAAAACCTCATGGCCATGTTGTTTCAAAAATTCTTCAGCTTCATACATTGGAGTTGTTTTATGTTCATTCACAAGGCACATAAGCTCAGCCTTTGTAAAGAATTCTTCATAATGAATTCCATTTTCAGTTAGCCATTTCTGAATGTCAGCCTTTAAATCATTCATAGATGGTGGCTTATTTATTTGTGTTACATGGTAGCTAGCGTTGTCCATAACAATGACACTGGGCTGACTTAAATTGGGTATTAATTTTTCACGTAACCATTTCATAAAATTATTTCTGTTCATATCATCATGATAATCTGCCATTTTTGATTTAGTACTGAATACCAATAATGCATTGGGAACAAAACCTTTTTCGGATCCAGCATGAACAACAATATGTCTTTTGCCTGACGATATTTTGTCAATTACACCGCTTGTTGATGGCCCTTGCCATGATTTTTTAACTTTATAATTTTGGTGGACATAGGTCTCATCAAGATAAACTATTAATTTTCCTTGTTTCCGCTTTTCATCAATAGCTCTGAGATACCTATGTCGCCATGCAGCTAGTTCATACTTTTCAATAAGAAGAGATCTCTCATTTTTATTTTTTTTTAATTCAAATCCATTTTTGAGTAATAATTGTCTCAATGTTTCATGACATCCAGTAAATCCAATTGACTCTCTTAAATCTGCAAGCAAACTTCGTAGAGTTGGAACTTGCTTTTTCACACAGTAAAATTCATTAATTTTATTGCGTATGGCTGATAAGTCAAAATTATCCAGATTGGCTACAGTTGGCTGTCGTGGACGTTTTTTCCCCGGTGTGTTCCACTCGCCTTGGTTAATAGCACCTTCTTTTTTAATTCTTCGCAGTGTTTTCACACTTAAATCTGAAAGTTCAATATGTCAGTTCAGTATCAAACGCACAAATTTTATGATAATATTTGTAGAAAATGCAAACAATGTAAACAAATAAATCTGTACTAACCTGTCATAGCAGCAATTTTTGTCAAATAGTCTGTTTCAGATTTCATTTTTTTATTCTCATCTATGGCTATGACTTTCTTAACTAAATTATCAATTGTGCTTTTTATTAATTCATCATCCAAGGTGGCTGAAAAAAGATGACAACAATCTCTTATAATACTTTTCACTTATAGGTGCCCCATTGAGATTCAATGTCATGTATACGACGTCTGAATCTAAACCAAAACCGAAATCGTGATCACATCATAGTAAAATAAACAAAATTAGACAATTGTGCTAAAAGTATCAACATTTTGTAGCCAACCTACCTGTTGTTGAAACAATTTCATCCAAAAGTCGTCGTTTTTCTGTTAACACGTCATCAGATTCAATCTTTACATGATTATATTTATTAATCATTGTAAACAGCAGGCTCCTGACACTACTTTTAATAGGTTTTGGCATTATAACATTAAAAAATTCAACAAAAACCGGAATGCTCGAGGTTAGAACAGAAATTGTGACAATCTGTTTGACAGATAATAGTATTGCCATTATAAGAAATCAGTAAAATGGTTGTGGACTCGACTCGCTTGACAGACTCTATTAAGTCTCGTGCAGACTGGCGCGACGCGATTCTGCTATATAATCGTAGAACAATTGCTATGAAAAGCTCACGGAAATTGTTCTACAGATGTCGCGTCACGCCTGTCTGTACGAGCCTTTACCCAGTAACTGGGTTGTGGAGGTCAGATAAGCAGTCGCTCGCGCGCGATTATACTGGAAGCCGGCACGAACATAGTTGGGAAAAAACTAGGCAGATGATGAAAATCTCAAACAGAGAAGGAGCATTTATCACCACATTTGGTCATAGCTTCGCCATCGGTAATTCAGTGGTGTTGTCCAAGATCTAAGACAGTGCATACATATGACGTTGACATCTAAATGTGAAAACTGCCTTTATTCGCACTACTTTAAGGCTTGTTCAGACTGGCGCGCAGTGGAACAAATTCCATGAAGTTCAGAGAAATTGTTGTATTGGTGTCGCGTCGCGTGACAGTCGCGCCAGTCTGCACGAGCCTTTATTCGGCCAGAAACCGTGTGTCCGCTGGGCTTTCACATAGGCAACTTCTCCGTAGCATAAGGAGATGAGATACCAAAAAACGAGTAACTTTTACTTATATAACAAAACAGAAGTCCAAGTTGCAAAGGCCCGGGTGTCACCACTGTTTGGATCGCCCGGAGGACACGGTGGAGCATACGGTGGAGGTCTGCCCGGCTTGGGCAGAGCACCGCCGTGTCCTCGTGGAGGCGATCGGTGGCAGAGACCTCTCGCGTCCGGCCCTGGTTCAGGCCATGGTACGGAGCGAGAGAGTATGGGCAGCCGTCACCTCCTTCTGCGAAGCAGTAATGCTCGCGAAGGAGGAGGCGGGACGGTTGAGGGAAAGGCAAGTTTCGCGCCCTCTCGCCCCTAGCCGCCGCAGGAGACGCCCAGGGCGTCGGGAATCCCGGGCGGATATCCGGCCACCGTAGGCGCGGGCTTGCGGACGGTGAGCAATGGGTAGCTCACCGTCCGGTAAGGACCAGGCCCGGGTCGACGGCGCGTCGTATTCCACGCGCGCCTCAAAGAGATGTCGTCAGCACATAGTAGGGGTCCACTAGGGCCGATGCCTGCCGGGGTCGCGGGAAGGTACTTATGGGTCACCGAGGCCCCCGCAACACAGGCAACAAGAAGGAATACGGGTGGGTTTTAGTCAGTAAGAGTCTGACACACCCTCCCGCTCCGCCCAGAGCGGGAGAAGTTATTTGATGATTTCCAACCCAAAAAAAAAAAAAAGTTGCAAAGGCGACCTTCTGCGAAGCAGTATTGCTCGCGAAGGAGGAGGCGGGACGGTTGAGGGAAAGGCAAGTTTCGCGCCCTCTCGCCCCTAGCCGCCGCAGGAGACGCCCTGGGCGTCGGGAATCCCGGGCGGATGTCCGGCCACCGTAGGCGCGGGCTTGCCGATGAACAATGGGTAGCTCACCGTCCGGTAAGGACCAGGCCCGGGTCGACGGCGCGTCGTATTCCACGCGCGCCTCCTAGAGATGTTGTCAGCACAATGTAGGGGTCCACTAGGGCCGATGCCTGCCGGAGTCGCGGGAAGGTACTAATGGGTCACCGAGGCCCCCGCAACACAGGCAACGGAAGGAATACGGGTGGGTTTTAGTCAGTAAGAGTCTGACACACCCTCCCGCTCCACCCAGAGCGGGAGAAGTTATTTGATGATTTCCCATCCTAAAAAAAAAAAAAAGTTTCAAAGGCGAACGGCAGATTTCGAACCGCTTACTTTTTTTTGTTTTGTTATAGAATTTATACCACAAATTATGGCAACTATGCCATTTATTTTCATGTAAGTGTACTATTTTTACCCGACTGCCTCAGGAGGGTAATGTTTTTCGAGAGTATGTATGTATCCACATCTCCACGCTCTGTAGCCTAAACGGCTTGATGGATTTTAACATATGAAATTTCCTTAGATTCGTCTTAATTGTGGGAGTGACATAGGCTATATAAAATTTATAAATTGCACCTGCAAATACAAAAAAAGGAGGGTTTTTTTTTTAAATTAATTGCAACAATATTGGTATCAAATAAAAGCTAGTAATGAGTAATTTTCAAATATACATATATGTTAATAAAACTAAAAAGCTTGAAATAAAATAAATTATTTAAAAAACAAAAACCCGACTGCAAAAACACATAACTGAAAAGGGAAAAACAAGCAATAATAATAATCTATATAATTTTGGTCTTGCAGGCGGGGACAGTCGAATAACCTGAAATATGGTGTAACTTTTGATTGACTCCCGGACGACTGGGAACTATGTATACAAAGAAACCCAATATGCATACAAAAAACAGATTAGAACCGCCAGGAGATCTGCTTGGCGGAAATTTGTGAATCCATCGAGACAAACAACGAAGCCGCAAGGGTAAGGAAGATCCTGGCAGCAGACCAGGACCGAACTCTTGGCGCGCTGAAAAAGCCTGATAATTCATACACACTAACCGACCAGGAAACCAGTAAGGTCCTTCTCGAAACCCACTTCCCAGAACTTTAGACTCCTGGAGGATGGGAGGTGGGAGGCTGAACCAGAATGGACCCCAACGGATCAGGACTGGTCCAGAGCCCGCAACATAGTAACAGAAAACCGGTTAAGGTGGGCTATTGACACCTTTCAGCCGTACAAGTCCGCAGGGCTGGATGGCATTTTCCCAGCCCTGCTGCAGTGGTGGGGTAAATCATCTGGTGCCATTGCTGATGGAGATCTATCGAGCCTGCATGGCACTCAGGTACATACCCCTCGCGTGGCGCGAGGTGAAAGTAATTTTTATACCCAAACCTGGCAAAACCGACTACACACAACCCAAAGCTTATAGGCCTATAAGCCTCACATCCTTTCTACTGAAGACCCTCGAGAGACTTTGCGATAGACACATTCGTGACGGACCACTTCAAGCCAAACCCCTTCATAAACAACAGCATGCGTACACCACAGGCAGATCAACAGAATCCGCGCTGCACAGCGTGGTTTCCAAAATTGAATGCGCAGTGGATCACCAATGCTCAGCACTAGCCGCCTTCATTGACATCGAGGGCGCCTTTGACAAAACAATGTTCAATAGCATCAACACGGCCCTTGATAGACACAGCATAGACCCGACCATAAGTGGCTGGATCTCAAATATGCTTAAACTGAGAGCGGTACAAGTCACAGTGAACGACACTACCAGGGCCATAGTGGCGAAGGGCTGCCCACAAGGTGGCGTCCTCTCGCCACTTTTATGGAACCTGGTTGTCGACAATCTTATTAAAACACTCAACGATAAAGGTTACTTCACCGTAGGCTACGCGGATGACTTAACCATAATAATAAACGGCACCCACGAGAATACCCTGTGCAACCTTATGCGCCAAGCCTTAAAAATAGTAGAGGTTTGGTGCAATAAGCACCAACTATCAGTAAACCCTACAAAAACCGAATTGGTTCTATTCACAAAGAAGAGGAAATTGCCACTACTAAAGCTACCACGATTCTTTGGAACCACCCTTTTTTTTTTTTTTTGAGGGTGGGAAATCATCTAATAACTTCTCCCGCTCTGGGCGGAGCGGGAGGGTGTGTCAGACTCTTACTGACTAAAACCCACCCGTATTCCTTCCTGTTGCCTGTGTTGCGGGGGCCTCGGTGACCCATAAGTACCTTCCCGCGACCCCGGCAGGCATCGGCCCTAGTGGACCCCTACTTTGTGCTGATGACATCTCTTTGAGGCGCGCGTGGAATACGACGCGCCGTCGACCCGGGCCTGGTCCTTACCGGACGGTGAGCTACCCATTGCTCACCGTCCGCAAGCCCGCGCCTACGGTGGCCGGAAATCCGCCCGGGATTCCCGACGCTTGGAACCACCCTAAGCCTATCAACCGAAACCAAATACCTGGGCATTTTCTTGGACAAACAGTTGAATTGGGCAAAACACACCAACTACATCATCACAAAAGCCAGCATATCGCTGTGGCAGTGCAAAAGACTGCTCGGCAGGAACTGGGGAATTAACCCCAAGATTACCCACTGGCTATTCACCACGGTCATCCGGCCAACTATCACATACGGCTCACTAGACTGGTGGCCCAGGACAGACCTGAGCACAGCCCAAAAAGATGTCGAAAAGCTACAACGTTTTGCTTGTGTAGCAATCACGAGCTGTACGAGAACCACGCCCACTGCTGCCCTACAGGCAATGCTTGGGCTGCCGCCTCTGCATCTCATTGTGCGAGAGGAGGCGGCCCTGGCTGCCTTTAGCATAATAGGAACTCTGAGTAAAGAGTCCAGAGTCAAGCACATACGAATAAGGGAGGATGTGATCAAACGACGACCAATAATGGCATCACCCTGCGACAGAGCCCCTAAACTACACTGCTTCCAAAAGCACTACAACATAGTACTCACAGAGGAACGGTGTGACTATTCAGGCCCGAATTAGGTAAGAGTATACACCGATGGTTCAAAGATCAACTCCGGAACCGGAGTCTTCTCACACGACCTTAACATAAACATATCCAGCCCACTGGGAAGGTTCAACACCGTCTACCAGGCAGAGTGTGTGGGCATCATAAAAGCGGCGTATGCCATAGAAGCCAGGAGACTCACGTATACTCTCCGACAGTGCGTCAGCTCTCCAATCCTTCGAGCAAACACAGCACTTCGAGACTAACACAAGAATGTCACAACGCGCTAGAACGCTTAACAGTTTTCAACCGCAATACAGTGACACTGCAATGGATAAAAGGACACAGTGGATCGCTGGGTAACGACGCAGCTGACGAACTAGCCAGGAGAGCATCCGGCACGTCAGTCTGCGGACCGGAACCGATCGTACCCATCCCCTTCAACCAACTACGCAAGTGGCCACAGGAGCTCACCCACACACAAGCGGAGAACTGGTGGTCTTCGGCACCTGGGTGCAGACAGTCCAAGGAGGCTATGTCATCCTTAAGTAAGTTCAGGCGGTTATTACGCCTGGACAGGACAGGCCTGCGCCTGCTGACAGGGACCATCACCGGCCACTACTTACTAAACAAACACTTTCACACAATAGGCATAACAGACAGCCCCCTGTGCAGGGCTTGCATGGAAGCAGAGGAAACCGCTGCGCACGTGCTCTTCGAATGCACAGGCGTCGCCCATATCAGAACAAAAACCCTCGGGGCACCCAGAACCTACACAGAGATTTTAAACAGACCAGGAGATGTGATCAAGTTCTGGAGGGAGATGGGCTGGTTGGAATAACCACCAAACGGCCGCCATGGCCCACGCACAATGGTCCACCTAAAGGACTAAGTGCGGAAACCAAACCCTCTAACATAGAACAGAGCATAAAATGCTTGTTTTTCCCTTTTCAGTTATGTGTTTTTGCAGTCGGGTTTTTGTTTTTTAAATAATTTATTTTATTAGAAGTTCGGATTAATTAATAATATAAAAAAAAGATTTTAATAACTACACGTAATTTAGTCGTAAACTAAACGCAATTATGTTGGTATATAAGCTATGCTCGCCATGAGGGTATTACCCGACCTGCCCCCTTCTTAGATGAAGTAATATTTAGAATTAATTAATTATAAATAAAATAAATGTACTTAAAAAAACTATTAACGGTATTGTTTTATTTACCTACACTCAAAACCCCATCAGGACTTCAGCGTTATCAAACTGTTGCAGTCAGCTGCTGGACATAGGTATCTCCTAATGCACTCCGCTGAGTAGGTACGATCCTCATCTCAATTTACCAACTTGATAGTAAGTAAAACACTACAAAAATAGCGACAACCAATCTAGAACCTATGTATAGTTTATTACCAAAACCATGTTTATGTGCCTTTATGTAACAATCTCCATTGGTACACTAGTACATAACCTTAAAAAATAAAACTGGTTATAACTTTTACGTCCCAAGTTCTAGAAATCCAAGAATTTAAAAAGGGCTTGTCTATCATGTTTACTACCAATTAAAACAAAAAATATCTCAAAACACGAAATTTTATTAGCAGTATGAAATTCCCATACAAGCCTGCTGTTCGTCTTTAAAAACCGGACAAGTGTGAGTTGAACTCGCGCGGTGAGGGTTCCGTAGAATGAATATGTTACCCTGTTTTTGTCCCAAGAACAAACTTAACATTGTAGTTGAAAAACACGTTTTCCCGTACATTCCAACTGTAAATGTAAGGTTTTACGCAAAATATTGAGATATTTATCATGTTATTTTAACACCACAAGCTTCTTATAGTTTTTCTGTAATCTATAAGTAAAGAACTATTTTCTGTATTTTTTCAAAATTTTAGGTTTAGTAGTTTCGGAGATACGCGATACGGGGGGAAGTGGTCAGTTTTCATCTATTTTCTTAAATCACTTTATAACTGTTTATTTCAAAATTGTAAAATAGATATTTGAGACCCTTACAACAAGTAATTTCATTTGATATATCGCACGGTACAGTTTGAAAAACTTTTCTTTTTTATTTTCTCATTTGCCCCCAAAAGTGTTTATTTATTTAATACTTTAGAGGCGGAATTTCTTCTATTTTCCGTTTGGGTCAGAAAAATTCATATGTGCAAGTACCAAATTTCAACTTAATCGGTCCAGTAGATTCGGAGCAAATCGGCTATGACAAACGCACATAAGGGTGCCGTTTTTACCTTTTGAGATACGGAACTCTAAAAATGACGGACTTCCATAAAAACTTTCATTTAACCTTTTTACCAGACTACGCAACGCAAAGCAGGGTAATGTGTTTATCAGCCTGTGTATGTATGTTTGTTCCTTTGTGGTGCTCTAGAGAGCAAACGCGTGAGCCGATTTTGACGATTATTACGTCAATTGATTTGTCTTAATCTTGTGAGTGTCACTAAAGAATGACATTAATCAAAATTCAATATAGCGACAACCAGACGCCATAGGTACCATTCTCCACTCTTCCTTAAATTTTCAATTCAAAATTTATAATAAAGCTTTGATAAAGTTCAAAAAATATAATAGTATAAAAGGTCTTAAATTATTAAAAAGTGTAAAATAAAAAAAAATATTCAAAAAATCTGAAAACCAGACTTCGTAAAAAGTGAACTTTAAAAAAGATGGAAACAAGCTGACCGATTTCTATATCTACTTAAACAATCTGTTGCAGCCGGAGGCAATAGGGCTTTATTGTTAAATTTAAGAAAACGCCTACGAATTTTTAAATGACTTTCTTTTAGGGAATGAATTTTCAAAAGTACTTCGTGAGTACTCACCTTCATCATAGAAGGAACCCTTGTGTGAAATTCCTGAACCCAGCTGTTCGGGCTTCAGAAAATTAATGAAAATACAAAAAAAAAAATAATCATAAGTTAATTATTTACACGTGAAACTATTAATGAATATTATAAGTTTGCGAAACTAGTTTCGTAATGTGAATTCGTCGTAATAGTTGGTATATACAAAGAAAGAAAGAATGAATGAATAACGTTTATTTGGGCACAGTTCATGTAACACAAAATACAAAAAACAATAAAAAAGCGAAAATAATGTTTTAACAACAACAGAGTGTGCCTCACGGCTGCGCCAATAATGTTCATTTCAGCATTAAAGTTTTCTAATGAACCTTTAGGGAGAACAAACAGTTTCAACATACCTAATTTTGAAACTTATAAATTAATTAGTATTTAAATATAATAACAAAAACAACAACAACAACAACAAAATTATATACGAAAACAACAGGTATAGTACGCGTCAAACGTAATGGCGGCTCTGAAGTGCGCTACTCGCTGCGCACTACCCTACCCCTCACCCCCGCTGACACATGAATTCGTTACTGCGCAGTGACCCGCCTCATATTCCGAGCCGCCATAAACTTTGAATCGGGCTGTACGAAAAATATCACGCTTGTGTTTACTTTGTGCTGTGTGCCGTAGGGGCAGGCAGAGGTGAAATAGTACACCCACATCTCGCTTAGTAATCTTTTGGGTTCAAGTACGGGAAACCGTGATGATGATGATGAATAATTCCACGAAAAATTAAAAGCGAAATCGGAAATAAGAGGACTCTTAAATAAATCTGTCACCAAACCCAATTATATAAAATCCCTAGATAATTAAACATCAAATTATTAGCACAAACTGAAATTAATGCTTTTTTAATTATTACTTTGACGCAGCATCAAGAGATTAAGCGGTACTCATTAAGATTTAATTCACAGATTATTTAATGAAGAGAAATGAAGTGTCTTATTACTGTGAATTCAGCGGACACTTCACACCTAACCCGTGGTCACGAGCTACACGCTCAAGCGTCACGCGACAGCGACTGCGGGGAAACAAATGAAAGAATTTGTCTATGCCACGGGCCACGCACAAGTCACCGCGACGCGACTTACAGAGCGACGAAACTCGACTTGTGGGCTGACAATCGACTTTCAAAGACATAGGGACAATTTTTAAGTGTCTTTTTTTCTTGGATATGGCTTTTGTGTGCCATTACTTGCTCAAATATTCACACAAGGTTAATTTAGCATATAAACAGATGACTTATAATTTTTTTACGAAACAAATGTATGCGTGCGAAAAATCCGCTTTCCTTTGGAACCACAAGTTAAACCATAATATCTTTAAAGGTTTTAGAACGAATTATTTATGATTTACTGACATACCACGTTTCTACTGCAGAATTTTAAGTCGTATCGCTCGAGGTTCGTGAACGGGGCCGATAGATGCCTTCAGATTTTTATTTTCTCGTTTCATCTTCAAAAATCGAGAAAATCTTTAGTCACCTTTAGATTCGTTAATCGACGGTTAATCAGTCAGGTATTCACAGGTGTGGTAGGTACTTGTTGACTAGTCAACACTGCCCTGGAATACCTATTAACACTGTAAATTTAAAAACACTACATTTTAAAAGAGTACCTAACCTTGTAGTTTCTTGCCGGCTCTTCTCCATAGGAAACGATCAATAGGAACCGTGCACATAGCTTCTGACGTTTCATAAGTGCCCATGTTTTGTTGTTTATTTGAAAGAAAATATTTTAATTTACAGTACATTACGATACGTGTGAAGTTAGCGCCCGAGCGTAGCGTGGGTGTTAAACGCTATCCATTAGACTTACTTATGTTACGAGTATCATATACTATTTTATAGCTCGTGTGACATAAACCCGTCATATTTTTTAATTTATTCAAAAGATTGATTCAAAATAGTATATTATGGAATTGGAGGGAAGGACAAGCACGCGGTTGACACGTAACCCCCTAGGGTTCGGGGAGCAGAGCCTTTGAAGGACACTGTTAAAAAGTGACTTTTAGGTGTTAAAAGTCATGTTTATATAACGCAATTACACACAATTACAATATCAATACACGCTGCAGGTCAAATACTCGAAAATATTTTTAAAAAGGTCACCTTCAAGGTTAATTAGAGGTCATCCATTAATCTGCACTCGAGAACCCCGGGGGTATCAGGTCAAACACTCGAAAATATTTTGAAAAAGGTCAAGGTTATTGAGAAGTCATCCATTAATCTGTACTCAAGCATTCCGGGGGCAAAAGCTCAAACACTCGAAAATATTTTGGAAAAGGTCACGGTCAAGGTTAGAGGTCATCCATTATTCTGTACTCAAGAATCCCGGGGGTGCTGACTAAACCCCGAGGATGAAAATATCATTATTTTTGACCTAGAACGTCTAGTTTTTGAGATATTTGCTAAAAACTCAAAAGGAGATTCCAAGTTAGGACGCAACTTTTTCCTTGTCTGAATTCATAGATGACATAAAATTATATATTTAGGCCACATTGTCGCGCAGATTCGAGTCGAGTTTTCGCAATAAAACTACATGTTCAATCTACGACGAACTACACTTCACATTGGTCACATTGTTAAAAAACTTCGGATAAAAGACGCGGGGAAATAAATGATACATTAATTTTCACACGGTGTAAACGGGACTACTTTTGTCACGGAGAAGCGTGGCTTAAGGCGCTGACAAGACGCAAATGACCAAAATAGGCTTCTCTTAAGAAAAAAAATTGCCAAATCTGTATAGTTTGTGGTAGCGGAAAAAATATACATATGTTAATTTTGTACATATTTCCCAGAACTTGGTTGTTACCAAAACACGTTTTGTAAAAAAATTTCGATACAAACTAACGTTAAACTAACCTCTTACCTTGAGTTCTAATCCAAAATATCTGTATTAAATATCAAAATACGTTACGTATTTAATTAAATACAGGAACGTCTTATTTGAATGCAGAACTTGGTTGTTTTTTTATGTTCGATTACTCAACTCGATTTTGAGTAAATAGATAATTGTTTCATTTATTTATTTATTATTTATTTATTATTTATTTAACAGTTTATGTACACACATATAAACAGACAAGATGAAAGGAACAGGAAAATACGTACAAAGGTGATGCTTATTTCTAAAGAAATCTCTTCCAGCATACCTGCAATAGGACAGTAGACATATAGATGTAGACAACGTGTGTAAGGTAAAAGAGAAAACAAAATACATAAAACAAAATAAAACTATTCACTAATTTAATTATACAATAAGAGAATATACTTACATAAGTACATACTTCTAAAATACTTATATACTTATAATTAATAGTATAAAATAATAAATACATAATAAGCAACTATGGCAAAGTGGAAAGATAGTGTTCTTTCACTCTTCTTTTCATATTATTTTGCAATAAATTACAAGCTTTGTGTCATCGCGCTTCTCTTTCTTTTCTATGCAATCTGACCGTGACCGCGGTTTAAGTGTTGTCAGCGTCTAAGTGCGGGTCTAGGTCAAAGTGTGCTATATGATCAATTTGAAGCTTCTCCAATAAGCTTGCGTGAATAAAGTCATTTATCTCGGGAAAAAAATAATAAGTATACTTTACCGATAAACTACGAGGGGGCGTTTTTAAGTTCGCGGAATGGAGGGTGAGAAGTGAAAATAAAAATACTAAATTATTTTTCTTTTTCAATATATTCACCTGCTACCCTTATACATTTTTCAGATCTTTTAATTACCTTATGTATACCTTCATAAAAAAAGTTTTGTCTTTGTTCGAAAAATAAGCACTTTTTCATCAGTTGAAAATTTCTTCCCACGAAGTTCTTTTTTCAGTTTTGGGAAGAGGTAATAATCACTGGGAGCCAGGTCTGGGTGGATGGTCTAAAATATCGAAGCCCACCTTATGCAGGGCAGCCAACGCAATACGGCTCTTGTGAACAGGCGCGTTGTCGTGAAGAAGAAGGACACCTTTGATTAATTTACGAGTACCCCTCCTTTTTTCTTTAATGCTTTCTTTCAACCTCTCGAGGATAGAAGCATAGTAATCTCCGGTTATAGAAACGCTTTTATCTTTATAATCGGTCAACAGGATCCCTTCTGAATCCCAAAACACTGTTGCCATGATTTTTCCAGCCGATTGTGAAACTTTAAACTTCTTGGGTGGTGGTGTGCCTTTTTTGTACCACTGCATAGAGTCCTGTTTCGACTCAGGTTCATAATGATGAACCCAAGTTTCATCTTCAATAACAATTCGGCTTAATAGTCCATCCGTATCTTCGTTACAGAGGTCCAAAAACGTGCGAGAACACTCCAGGCGGTGTTGTTTTTGAGGCGGCGTGAGCATTCTTGGCACCCATCTTGCACTGACCTTTGTCATGCCAAGATGATCGTGTAGAATTTTGAAAATTGTCGTATCCGATACTCCAACCATTTCTGCAAGCTGTTTCTTCTTTAGTCTGGCATCTTCCGATATTATTTTTTTGACTTTTTAATGATTTCCGGAGTAGTCACCTCGATCGACCGTCCGGGCCGTGGGTCGTCTTCAAGTGAGGTCCTGCCTTGTTTAAAGAGACTGTGCCACTTGTAAACCATGGTTTTACCCGGGCAAGAGTCCCCGTAAACGGATTCCATCTCTTCCAGTATATTTTGAACTGACTTTCCTTGCTTTTTTTTTTGAGGGTGGGAAATCATCAAATAACTTCTCCCGCTCTGGGCGTAGCGGGAGGGTGTGTCAGACTCTTACTGACTAAAACCCACCCGTATTCCTTCCTGTTGCCTGTGTTGCGGGGGCCTCGGTGACCCATAAGTACCTTCCCGCGACCCTGGCAGGCATCGGCCCTAGTGGACCTCTACTTTTGTGCTGACGACATCTCTTTCCTTGTTTGGTAAGGAACTTTATTACGGCACGGTACTCGATTTTTTCCATAATTCACACTTTCTTCCCGATTGAGTTGTTTGCTTGACGATAGTTCAAAGACTAATGATCCAATTATTTTTTTTTATTATTATTATTTTTTTTAGGTATGGCATCTCGTAGTTGACCTTGAGAGGTCGTGACTACTTAACCGGACTTTCCTGTGGCTGCCTTAAGCGAACTCAAAGCCTCCAGCCAGGGGCGAATTTCTTAAATTACTAAGCGACTGCACGCTAAGGGCACCCCCTGTGGGGTACGGACCTCGGCTTAGGGCGTCGCTGGGGGGAGGACAGCAAGGTGGGACAGCCTGGATCTGATCAGAATTTTTATTATTATTGGGGAATTTAAAACTACAGGCTCAGCTGCGGCACGGGCTGGCGCTTCATCGAGCAAGGGTCGGGGGGGACAATTACGTCGGGGTTTACGCGAGGGACCTCGGCGGCGAGGTTGGAACGTAGGTTGGTGTGTTTTGTGCACTGTACTCGTGGCCCTACTGCTTTCCTGGAGGAGGGTAATGGGGTCATCGGGGTCGGTGAGAGTATGCCTTGGACGGCGAACAGAGCTAATTGTGGAGGGCCTATAACTGGCGGCCTGCACAACCAGAGGGTTGCGGTGGGTGGCGGTGGAGTTGAAGAATCGCTTCGTGATGCGCTTCATGAACTGCTTGATGGTGGGGATTTTAAGATCGAGATGGAGGATCTCGTTTCGGACGAACCAGGGAACGGTTTTGGAAACGGTTTTGGAGGCATTGCGTCCTGTGGATGTGTTGGGGCCTAGCATGTGCGAAGACTGCACAGGCATATGTCATAATGGGGCGGATGCACGCTGTGTAAATACGCAATTTGCCCTTAAGGGACAGTTTGCTGCGCACATTTAGGACGGAGTGTAGTCTACCGAGAGCGAAAGCGGCACGCGAACGCACCTGCTTAGTGTGCTCTGAGAAGGAGAGATGGTGGTCAAGGGTCACGCCTAGGTATTTGGCTCGCTTCTCCCAAGGGATAGGCTTGCCGAACATGGTGAGCGGTCGGGGGGGGATGAGGTTTCTACGCGGTTTGGTGAAAAGAACTGCCTGACTTTTGTCGGGATTAACTTCGATTCTCCACTTTCTAAACCAAGCGCTAAGCTTGTTGACTTCTGTCTGGAGAGTGCGAGATATCTGGTCGTGGACTAACCCGGTGTAGTAGATGGCCGTGTCGTCTGCGAACAGAGCCAACCGCGCCTTTCTACTTTTCGGGATGACGCTGGTGAAGAGAGTGAAAATGAGAGGGGCTAGTACAGAGCCCTGAGGGACGCCTGCACGGATAGGATGAGGGGAGGATAGCGCTCCTTTGATGCGGTAGCGGAAGGTGCGGTTTGACAAGAAGTCTCGTAAGATGAGCACGAGACGATCGGGCACACCGAGTTTGTAGAGCTTATATAATAAGCCGTTGTGCCAGACCTTGTCGAACGCTTTCGCTATGTCGAAGAACACAGCACCGGTCGTAAGACCACGTTGAAAGCCGTAGCTTATGTGTTCTACGATGCGGTGGACTTGTTGGACGCAAGAGTATTGGGATCTAAAACCGAACTAATGATCCAATTAAGATAAAACCTGGTATTTATACTAATATTGAGTGGCTAAAGTTGTGGCCATCCCGATAATGACCTATTGTTATCCCCTCCCCCCCATTCCGCGAACTTAAAAACGCACCCTCGTATACCGATTTTTATTAGACTTAACCATGAAACAGCCAGATTGCCACTTATATACCTACATTACTTGCATCTTAATGAACACAAAAATTCACCACACACACACAGCAACACCCTTGTTTTTACAGACCCTTAACGAGGACCTTATTAGTTCTTGACTGAACCGAGGACCCTCCAAAAAACTGGTTTAAATACCTTGTTGGCATTTTTGAATAAGACAGAAAGAGACAGGAGTAGTGATGACCTTATTGAGATAATGCTATCTCAATTTTTTTCTGTATGAATTCCGGCTATCTTACTATATACACATCTAAATGTGACCAGCGATGAACATACGAGGACTTTGTGTAGGCCAACCGAGGACCCCTTATGTAAGCCCTGCAACGCCCTTCCGGCGACGTTACGTAATCAGCCTATAATTTTCCCACTGCTGGAACACAGGCCTCCTCTCTGTGAGAGGGAGTGGGCCGTAATTTTTGGTTCTAGGACATGCCAGTTTCCTCACGATGGTTTCCTGCACCGTTTTGAGAGCAGAGTTGATGAAATAATTTACACAAAGTAAAGCGCCTGTCAGGGTTCGAACCTCCGACCTACAACTCGTAAGTCGCGGCCGAGGTCCGAGGACGTATTTACTTACAAACGATAGCTACTAATCCAACGCAACGCCGTACTAGTTTGTATGAATTAAAAATATAATCAATAGAAAGAAAACTGGTACCAATAACACAAGTGTAAACTTAGCTTGGGTGCCGGGAGTAATAATCAGTGATTTATGCAATTTTAAGAAACAATACTGCATAGTAGAACTAACCTATCTCCTTTGTGTAAATCCTACTAATATTATAAATGCGAAAGTTTGTAAGGATGGATGGATGAATGGATGTTTGTTACTCTTTCACGCAAGAAGTACTGAATTGATTTGGATGAAATTTGGCACACAGATAGTTAATAACCAGGAATAACACATAGTACACTTTTATCCCGATATACCCACGGGGTCAAAACTTAAGCGGGTGAAACCGCGGGGTGCATCTAGTTGTAAATAAGGAAATAAAGATTATTCTATTCTAATTTATGTCACGCAATAACAAAAGCAGTTCATCCCTATTAAATTTTCACGCGTAATACCGGCCGGAAGTTATTAAAAATTATAATTTCCCCAACAATACACAGGGGACGTCATAAATTGATTCCATGGTAAATTGGAAAATCCCCTGAATCCAGGGGTCAGTTGCGATATAAAATACCACCGAAAGCCTGACTAACACCGTTGTAAATAAAATTATACAAGGTTTGAAATGAAGTCACAGTTTTGGGTTCTGTACAGACGCATTAAGGGGACTACAGGACCTAAACGCATGTTTTAAAAGTTTTATAATGCCTTAAATTATATGATCCACTGCAGTAAACAAAATCAGAAAAATATGTGATATTCTTAAGGATACATGCTAGGTAAATAGTGTGTTGAAAATAATAATATAACTAATTTGATACGATAGAAAAAAATCACGAAGATACCTCTAAAAATTCTCGTAACGATTAAAAACCATACTAATATACATGCAATCATTCAGATTTTTTGTTATATTATTTTACATGCAACATATTATCATAATAGTGTTTTATTTTGTTGATACAATCTATAGATTTTTCGTAGATCGATAATTGTTTCATATTTTGCAATAATTTACCAGCGTTGTGTCATCGCGCTTCTCTTTCTTTTCTATGCAATCTGACAGTGACCGCGCTTTTACTATTAATTAAATACGTAACAGATATTTTGGATTAAAACTCAAGGTAAGAGGTTAGTTTAACGTTAGTTTGCATCGAGATTTTTTTCAAAACGTGTTTTGGTAACAACCAAGTTCTGGGAAATATGTTCAAAATTAACATATATTTTTCCGCTACCACAAACTATACAGATTTGGGAATTTTTTTTCTTAAGACAAGCCTATTTTGGTCAATTGGGTCTTGTCAGCGCCTTAAGCATAAAGATAGTATTAAAATAGTGTTTGGTACATAAGACTGTAAGTACGGCACTTATAAACCTCAGTTAAGAGGATTATATAGCCCTAATTTATAGTTTTCTCGGTGCGTCCAGGTAGTCTAGACCGAGACCTAGCCCTGGACATAATTTTTGCATAACCTTTTATGTATCTAGTCCCTTAGAAAAGCCCATTTAACTGAGTTTGTATGTCGTGCTACTTTAGATTATTAAATATTGTTATTTTGGTTTAACCAATCCTGATTTAGCATACAGCTGTGATATTTTAAATTGTTTTAGGTATGTAGACCGGCCTGAGGTATCTGTAATTAGTTTGAAAATCGGTTTAGTACTTTTCCAGGAATTCACAGAAGAAAACCGTTTAAGTGGAAAATTGCAATATTTTGTCTGTTTCCCCTGAAATATCCTTTCAGATGACGCAATTAAAACCGATAGACATACCTCAGGAGACGGGGAATTTCACGGGAAATGTAATGTCATATAACATACCTTATGTATCCTTATCGTTAAGAGTTTAAAAGCGTAAATGTAATGTAAACTAGACGACAAAATTCTTCTAATAAAACTTTAAAACAACCAATTAGCGGCTCTCGTTAAAGTAGAGTTAGGCAGTACCTAAGAAAACATGTGAAACAGTACAGTTCCTAGTCATCGGCAAGGCACTTATTTATATTTTCAAAATCATCAAGTAGTTCAAGTAGTGTCCCTGAAAAGTTCCGAAAGTTGCTTCCTGGAGATTCGTGGAGACTTGTGTTATTATTCAGGTAAAATACTCCTTTATCAGCTGTCAAAAACGTACTCCTCTATGAGAAAATCAAAAACTCAGTAAAAATATATTATATAGTAGCCGTATTGAAGAAGCCGGTAGCTGTATTGAAGATATCTAGAATCTATAGGTGCAGGACGTCAGCGACGCATGGACAGGGAGACCTACCCTCACACCAGGATAATCCTGGATAGGCATTACACACTTCCTACACACCCGTCGGGACCAGCGATCACGCCCGTCCGGCACAGTACCTATAGGGTAACTTGTAGGTTATGTAAGTAGTTATAGTAGGTTTAAAAGAAAACAAAGAATAACAATCAGGCAAATAGCTGTAGAAATCTACTATTGGACATTGCCTCGTATTCTGCTCACCTCTAGCATCAGTTTTGCCTCATTATAGTATCTATAAATAAGGATTAGTACTATAAGATTGCTTGAATGGTTTAGGCGATGGCATGTATTGAATCGAACCCTAAATAATTTCCATTAAATGTGCCTTAAAATATTAAATAGCCAAGTAACTGCGACCGACATGATGGTACCGCTCGCTCAGCTCGCGCGCGTTTGGTGTCAATTCTAACCTAACACATTTCGTCGGGGTACTCCGACCAACTTTAAGAAAGGGCCCAAAAGTCAACAAGCTCCTCATTTATTTAACAAAAGCGTACATCATTAAAACATCTTGAGGGGCTTGTGGCTAAGTAATAACAGCCGCACGGGTCGATCGATCAAGTTAAGCTATGCTTGCCGCAGTTGGTCCGTGGATGGGTGATCTTTACATACCACCACTCCGTGCCTCGGAAAGTACCTTAAGCCGTTGGTCCCGGCTGTCATTTGTAGATCTTTGACAGTCGTTACGGGTCGTCAGAAGCTCGAAAGTCTGACAACCAGTCTTACCAAGGGGTATCGTGTTACCCAGTAACTGGGTTGTGGAGGACAGATAGGCAGTCGGTCCATGTAAAATACTGGTATTCAGCTGTATCCGGTAAGTCTGGAAGCCGACCCAAACATAGTTGGGAAAAGGCTAGGCAGATGATGACATCATTAGAAGATCAATAAGTTTTTAGAGGATCAATGAAATATTTCCCATTACGTGAAGCTCCACCAGGGAGTGACCCAAAAACAAAATAGCTTACGGGCCCCTAAAAGCCTCGTTATTAATGTTCAAAAAGGGAGCGATGCAAATTTGCCCACAAATAGAAATTCTTCTCATTAACCCAGGCTTAATGACGTCTTTTTTTAGTAAAAACCAGCTAAAGAAATGCGTGGCTTTAGCTAGGAGACGAATGCTTAGAAATAAACAGTAGGGGCGCCATGTTTTAATCAAAATCTAAATATTTTTTCATAATAAACAAACATGGGCACTTATGAAACGTCAGAAGCTAGGTGCACGGTTCCTATTGGTTGTTTCCTATGGAAAAGAGCCGGCAAGAAACTCCACGGTTACTCTTTTAAAAATAATTGGCTTTTACAATGTTTTCAAATCACAGTGTTAATAGGTATGGGAGGACAGTGTAGGCCTGTCAACAAGGTACTTAACAAAATAGAAAATTGTCTATAAATCTACAGTCTATTAAGCCTACAAGGTTCTCACATTCACAAAATATAAAAAAATCTATATAAAATATTATTAAAATAAAAACCTATTTAAACAACACCCGCGCCGAGCGAGCGAAGCGAGCGGTGCTGTGGGAGCGGCCGGCGAGCGCTACATCCAAGTTGGTCGCAGTTGAAATTGAAAATATTTATTTCTGACCAAGCACACAGTAAATGCTTGATCAAAAATAAATATTACAATAAATATACACAAGTCCATATTATGCTAGAAGGTAGATACTTATAGCTGTGTTAGTAAAGTTAAATATTATTATTATTTTGGACATGCATGACCGACCAATGCCTCAGGATTTGGCAGTCCACTCTGTCCGTCACCACGTGCAGAAGCGTGTTGGTGCTACCTTTTACCGGAGACCACAGGGAGGTTATTTTGTGAAGCACCGCCTGGAAGCCGCTGGAAACAGTTACTTAGATATTTAGCATTTTTAGGACCCTAAAATAGAAATTATTCGAGTAGGAATAGGTCGAATAGGAATTATTACCCGACTGCGCGGCAGCTAAGAGAGGATGCGTATATAAGTGAATATGGCCCAGGTAGCTGCTCAAATCGTCGAACGCTAATCGTTGAACGATATGGCGGATGTAAGATGGTCAAATCATGAAATGGCGGCGTATCGTGAAATGGCCAGAGACATCACGATATGGCCATTTCTACGATCAGACCAAGACATACACAAAAGCGACTGAAAAAATAAAGGCTACCATTTTTTTTTTCTTTTGGTGCTGAAGTATAGTTCAATAACATTTATGCATAGTTTTTACTTATTTTTTTATTTTGTTGCTCTTTCTTGTCGTTTCAAAGATCCGTATTTCGTGGGAATTCCTATATTTTTTCCTACACGCATAGCAACCCTAGTGAGGGGTGAATATGTTTAAAGTTGATACCAACAAATGATGTACTTTCCGCCCTAGCCAGGTAAGTTGTTACGTCGCAGACTATTATTATACCGTCGCTTTGCAGTAAGATTTACCTTTAAGGTTTAGGTATGCGTCAAAGTATTATGGTTTAGTATAGGAGACCCTTTAATCCATTAAACGCATTCATTCGTCTATTCGTTTTAAAGAGGAAAGATTTTTTTGTTTGTTTGTACCGAATAAGCTCCGAAACTTCTGGACCGATTCTAACCATTTTTCACCAATTAAGCTACATTATCAGGAAGTAATATGAGTCGTATTTTTTTTTAATTAGAGAACCCTACGAAAATCACAATAATGTAATCCAAGGTATCAACAATTCACCTATAAAAGTCACTATTTAGCGTGCGCTGCGAAAACTATTAATGATACATAAAAATAATGTACTACGTGTTTACAGTACTTATCATTACACACAATAAAATAAATTAATTAAAAAACAAAAAACCCGACTGCAAAAACACATAACTGAAAAGGGAAAAACAAGCATTATAATCTATATAATTTTGGTATCGCAGGCGGGGACAATCAAAAATTACACCATATTTCAGGTTATTCGACTGTCCCCGACTGCCTCATTATTGAACAAAAACGCTTATTGTAACTACAATAAGCATTTTTGTTCAATAATGAGGCAGTCGGGTAAAAACACGGGTAAAATCGAAAGATGATGCGCGATGATCTCTGGAACTGTCGGATTTGAAAGATTCTTTTTGCATTTGATAGCCCAATTCTTAAAGGCTATTTAATTAACATCATGCTACGACTTTTGGGAGCCGAGCAAAAAGAGAAAAAGTCAGAAAGAACGCTAAGCAAAAATGAAGTAATAGCGCGGGCGGGCGATGCGATGCGACGCGGTGGGTCGGGGGCCGAAATTTCACGCGAACGAAGTCGCGGGCAAAAGCTAATAAGTATTATAAAAGGATCATAGCAAGTGGCGATCTATAGTTTCTGCGTACCCCATGGGTGTGAGTTCATGTATGTATGCATTAAAAAAGCTGCCTCATTTGTCTAGAGGTCGCAAGCCCTACTGCTGAGCATCAAGTCCTTGGTTCAATTTCCAGGTCGGGCAAGGTGTTATTGGGTTTTCCAACCAAGAATTTCTCAGTAGCAGTCCGGTTGATGGCAATAGGGTCGCGGCCTATTACATGGGACTTAAACATAACTGGCGAAATGTGGGTGTACTACAGCTACACCTCTGCCCAACCCTTCGGGGAAACAAGGCGTCATGTTATGTTATGTTTATTTTTTTGGGTGGATTATCTTATGAATATCTTCTGCTCTGGGCGGAGCGGGAGGGTGTGTCAGATTCTTACTGACTAAAACCCACCCATGTTCCTTCTGTTGCCTGTTGCCAGGGGTCTCGGTATCCCGTATATTTCGGACTTGCGACCCGCGACCCCGGCAGGCATCGGCCCTAGTGGACCCCTACACTTGTGCTGACATCTCTTTGAGGCGCGCGTGGAACACGTTGCGCCGTCGCGTCGACCCGGGCCTGGTCCGGATGGCGAGCTACCCATTGCTCACCGTCTGCAAGGCCACGCCTACGTTGGCCCGCCTGGGGAGCAAATCGGCTGTAACAGACGGACAGACAGACACACGAGTGATCCTATGAGGGTTACGTTTTTTCCTTTTGAGGTATGGAACTGTGACGGGGCAAGTTCAAAGTCCCTTTTTTAAAAAAAAACTATTTTAACCCTTGAAATACTTTAATAGAAATTAGTAGATTTCACAAGAATATGATTTTAATGTGACCGCCACGAAGTTCAAAGTATGACTACCCGAAACTAATATGTCACGAAATGCAGCAACTGTGGGAAACGTTACATGACGCCTATGCCGTCAGCGTTTATATTTTATATGCTTAGGGCTGTCTTACAATTTATAACAGAACCCTCAAAACGATCGGTTTTCGAACTAAATGTACGTAAACATACTCATAGTACAGTAAATAAGCCGAAAAATACTGTAAAATCTGGAAAAGTTGATAAGCAGCTCCAGTTGTTGTTTGTTTGTACGTATTCTTTAGACCCTCAGGAACATTCATCGCCACTAACATCTGCCTTGCTATGAAAAATTAAAAACATAGGGTAGTTTTCCCAACCCCAAAGCGTCTCCAATAGTAAAAGTGATTTTAAAAAAAATATCACCTCCGAAATCGTCATCGGGTTTTTTGGAGTCAACAGAAAAATAAACAAATAATAAATATTACAGGAACTAACAGATTAGACAGAAATTACTATCCTGAAAAATGACCTAAAATACGCTTACTAAAAAGGATCATTGCATCAGCTTTGAAAGCAAAATTAAACCCTAAATTTGGTAGCAGACAGATGCCTAATTTGGACCACAAAAAGTGTCACATTCACGTACAAAATCTGCGCAAAATGAGGGATTCAGTAAAAAGTGGGGGAGTCGATAAAAAGTGGCAGCGTGCCGCTCTTACGCGGCTAAATAAAAAGTGGCGACTGCTTCATTATTGACCACAACGACATGCGAAGGGAGCATGTGGAGAAGGTACATTTATTTCACAACCTAAAAATATCGCTCTTATTAAAAATAAGGTTTTTCTTTTGACAAGTTTTTATCTATCGAGACAGTTTTTGTTATAGGAACGTAATTGTTGACGAAATACAATTCTTTATTCAAAACTGACAACTTAGCCCGGGAAAGGAATAAAGTTCCAAATTCAAAAATAGCTTCATGGTTTAAACCTGGATCTCAACATACCTCACCGGGACGCCATGGCGATGTCGCCAGGTCGAACACCGGTGAAAATGACAGATTGAGACGTCTAGGTACTAGGTTTCATAACGACCGTTATAATATGACGGAACTGCTTTCCTAGAAAACCAAAACTTTAGTACGAAAACTTATTTCACAATACTTTTTCATATGCAACAGAAAAAAAACTCTTTCACACCTCCATGTGCCAGGCTGCGGGGAGCTCTTTAATCTCCAGCGTTGCACCGCTATAAATTTTAATATTAATAATAATCTGTAGGCGGTGGAAACTTTGCTTTATAAGTAAGAATAATGGTAAAAACGTGACTTCAAACATGTTGGTTAGTTAAACAGTTAATTTTAGACGTGTTACTCACTATGAGTAATTTAGGATAGAAAAGTCTAGCCATGTTTAAATGATTTGGACGCGTAAATTTCATGTCTTTTTTTTTTTTCTTTTGGGTTATAAACTTTAAATCCTACAAAATAGATAATCCTGGGCTAAGTTAGGAAGTTAAATGATTTATTATACGAACTAGGTATTTGAAATCTACATACCTACACGCATAGCAACCCTAGTGAGGGGTGAATATATTTAAAGTTGATACCAACAAATGATGTACTTTCCGCCCTAGCCAGGTAAGTTGTTACGTCGCAGACTATTATTATACCGTCGCTTTGCAGTAAGGTTTACCTTTAAGGTTTAGGTATGCGTCAAAGTATTATGGTTTAGTATAGGAGACCCTTTAATCCATTAAACGCATTCATTCGTCTATACTAATGTTTTAAAGAGGAAAGATTTTTTTGTTTGTTTGTACCGAATAAGCTCCGAAACTTCTGGACCGATTCTAACCATTTTTCACCAATAGAAAGCTACATTATCAGGAAGTAATATGAGTCGTATTTTTTTTTAATTAGAGAACCCTACGAAAATCACAATAATGTAATCCAAGGTATCAACAATTCGCCTACAAAAGTCACTATTTAGCGTGCGCTGTGAAAACTATTAATGATACATAAAAATAATGTACTACGTGTTTACAGTACTTATCATTACACACAATAAAATAAATTAATTAAAAAACAAAAAACCCGACTGCAAAAACACATAACTGAAAAGGGAAAAACAAGCATTGTAATCTATATAATTTTGGTGGGCCGGACAATCAAAAATTACACCATATTTCAGGTTATTCGATTGTCCCCGCCTGCAAGACCAACATTATATATATTATTATGCTTGTTTTTCCCTTTTCAGTTATGTGTGTTTTGCAGTCGGGTTTTTTGTTTTTGAATTAATTTATTTTATTTTAAGCTTTTTAGTTTTATTAATATATATATTTGAAAATTACTCATTACTAGCTTTTATTTGATACCAATATTGTTGCAATTAATTTAAAAAAAAACTTCCCCTCCTTTTTTTTGTATTTGCAGATGCATTTTATAAATATTATATAGCCTATGTCACTCCCACAATTAAGACGAATCTAACGACACCTCATACGTTAAAATCCATCAAGCCGTTTAGGCTACAGAGCGTGCCAAAGAAATAGACATACATACATACATACATACATACATACATACATACATACATACATACATACATACATACTCTCGAAAAACATTACCCTCCTGAGGCAGTCGGGTAAAAAAGGCCGTGGGGTATACGGTCTAACTATTATAGTAAAGTTACAATAAGCGTTTTTGTTCAATAATGAGGCAGTCGGGTAAAAACACGAGTAAAATCGAAAGATGATGCGCGATGATCTCTGGAACTGTCGGATTTGAAAGATTCTTTTTGCATTTGATAGCCCAATTCTTGAGAAAGGTTAAAGGCTATTTAATTAACATCATGCTACGACTTTTGGGAGCCGAGCAAAAAGAGAAAAAGTCAGAAAGAACGCTAAGCAAAAATGAAGTAATAGCGCGGGCGGGCGATGCGATGCGATGCGGTGGGTCGGGGGCCGAAATTTCACGCGAACGAAGTCGCGGACAAAAGCTAGTAAGTATTATAAAAGGATTATAGCAAGTGGCGATCTATAGTTTCTGCGTACCCCATGGGTGTGAGTTCATGTATGTATGCATTAAAAAAGCTGCCTCATTTGTCTAGAGGTCGCAAGCCCTACTGCTGAGCATCAAGTCCTTGGTTCAATTTCCAGGTCGGGCAAGGTGTTATTGGGTTTTCCAACCAAGAATTTCTCAGTAGCAGCCCGGTTGATGGCAATAGGCTCGCGGCCTATTACATGGGACTTAAACATAACTGGCGAAATGTGGGTGTACTACAGCTACACCTCTGCCCAACCCTTCGGGGAAACAAGGCGTCATGTTATGTTATGTTTATATTAAAATAAAAAGGAAATTACGGGACGTTAGAACTTCATCAGCCACTGTTTTGTTCCCACTGCTGGTGTTACTCAGGGCGTCTCGCTGTAAGATGGAATGGTACATATTCCACCACATGGGAACAGTGCAGCGGGTTGGTGGATGTTACATGTCTTCTAAATGTTGGTTTTAGAACATTCGGTTCCTCAAAATTTTGTTCCTTCATCGTTTTTTAGAGCAACGAATCAACCAAACACTACTTGAAGGAAAAGCGAATAAGTGCGAGAATAAATATGTTATCAACCATATTTATTATCCCAAGAATAAACTTAACATTTTAGTTGAAAAAAATGCTCTCCCATACATTCCAACTGCAACTGTAAGTTTGTACGCACAATATTCAGAGATTTACCATGTAATTTTAACACCATAGACTTCTTATAGGTTTTCCTGTAATCTATTAGTTCCTGTAATATATAGGAAAGAACTGTTTTGTGTATCTTTTTCAAAATTTTAGGCTCAGTAGTTTCGGAGATGGAGGAATGGTCAATTTTCGTCTTTTTTTTAAATAACTTTAAAACTTTATAGTTGGAAATTATTTTAAAAAATTGAGACCATCACGCACTCGCTTTCATCTGAAATGTTACACGGTACGGCTTGCAAAACATTTTTATAGTTTTCTAATTTGCCCCAAAAGTGACCCTCGTGTTTAAAATTCATTTATTTACTAAATTTCAACTTAACAGGTCTAGTAGATTAGTAGATTCGGAGCAAACCAGCTTTTATTTTAATTTTTTTGAGTGGATTATCTTATGAATATCTTCTGCTCTGGGCGGAGCGGGAGGGTGTGTCAGATTCTTACTGACTAAAACCCACCCATGTTCCTTCTGTTCCCTGTTGCCAGGGGTCTCGGTATCCCGTATATTTCGGACTTGCGACCCGCGACCCCGGCAGGCATCGGCCCTGTGTGGACCCCTACACTTGTGCTGACATCTCTTTGAGGCGCGCGTGGATCACGATGCGCCGTCGACCCGGGCCTGGTCCTTATCGGACGGCGAGCTACCCATTGCTCACCGTCCGCAAGCCCGCGCCTACGTTGGCCTGGGGAGCAAGTCGGCTGTAACAGACGGACAGACAGACACATTAGTGATCCTATCAGGGTTACGTTTTTTCTTTTTGAGGTATGGAACCCTCAAAACTATCTGTTTTCGAACTAAATGTACGTAAACATACGTATAGTACAGTAAGTAAGCCGGAAAATACTGTAAAATCTGGAAAAGTTGATAAGCAGCTCCGATTTCAAAAATGTTTGTTTGTACGTGTTCTTTAGACCCTCAGGAACATTCATCGCCACTTACATCTGCCTTGCTATGAAACATGAAAAACATAGGGTAGTTTTCCCAACCCCAAAGCATCTCCAATAGTAAAAGTGATTTTTTTAAAAACATCACCTCCGAAATCGTCATCGGGTTTTTTGGAGTCAACAGAAAAATAAACAAATAATAAATATTACAGGAACTAACAGATTAGACAGAAATTACTATCCTGAAAAATGACCTAAAATACGCTTAGTAAAAAGGATCATTGCATCAGCTTTGAAAGCAAAATTAAACCCTAAATTTAGTAGCAGACAGATGCCTAATTTGGACCACAAAAAGTGTCACATTCACGTACAAAATCTGCGCAAAATAAATGTACCTTCTCCACATGTTCCCTTCGCATGTCGTTGTGGTCAATAATGAAGCAGTCGCCACTTTTTATTTAGCCGCGTAAGAGAGGCACGCTGCCACTTTTTATCGACTCCCCCACTTTTTACTGAATCCCTCATTTTGCGCAGATTTTGTACGTGAATGTGACTTTTTGTGGTCCAAATTAGGCATCTGTCTGCTACTAAATTTAGGGTTTAATTTTGCTTTCAAAGCTGATGCAATGATCCTTTTTACTAAGCGTATTTTAGGTCATTTTTCAGGATAGTAATTTCTGTCTAATCTGTTAGTTCCTGTAATATTTATTATTTGTTTATTTTTCTGTTGACTCCAAAAAACCCGATGACGATTTCGGAGGTGATATTTTTAAAAAAATCACTTTTACTATTGGAGATGCTTTGGGGTTGGGAAAACTACCCTATGTTTTTCATGTTTCATAGCAAGGCAGATGTAAGTGGCGATGAATGTTCCTGAGGGTCTAAAGAACACGTACAAACAAACATTTTTGAAATCGGAGCTGCTTATCAACTTTTCCAGATTTTACAGTATTTTCCGGCTTACTTACTGTACTATACGTATGTTTACGTACATTTAGTTCGAAAACAGATAGTTTTGAGGGTTCCATACCTCAAAAAGAAAAAACGTAACCCTGAGAGGATCACTAATGTGTCTGTCTGTCCGTCTGTTACAGCCGACTTGCTCCCCAGGCCAACGTAGGCGCGGGCTTGCGGACGGTGAGCAATGGGTAGCTCGCCGTCCGATAAGGACCAGGCCCGGGTCGACGGCGCACCGTGATCCACGCGCGCCTCAAAGAGATGTCAGCACAAGTGTAGGGGTCCACACAGGGCCGATGCCTGCCGGGGTCGCGGGTGGCAAGTCCGAAATATACGGGATACCGAGACCCCTAGCAACAGGCAACAGAAGGAACATGGGTGGGTTTTAGTCAGTAAGAATCTGACACACCCTCCCGCTCCGCCCAGAGCAGAAGATATTCATAAGATAATCCACTCAAAAAAATTAAAATAAAAGCTGGTTTGCTCCGAATCTACTAATCTACTAGACCTGTTAAGTTGAAATTTAGTAAATAAATGAATTTTAAACACGAGGGTCACTTTTGGGGCAAATTAGAAAACTATAAAAATGTTTTGCAAGCCGTACCGTGTATCATTTCAGATGAAAGCGAGTGCGTGATGGTCTCAATTTTTTAAAATAATTTCAAAATATGAAGTTTTAAAGTTATTTAAAAAAAAGACGAAAATTGACCATTCCCCCATCTCCGAAACTACTGAGCCTAAAATTTTGAAAAAGATACACAAAACAGTTCTTTCCTATATATTACAGGACCTAATAGATTACAGGAAAACCTATAAGAAGTCTATGGTGTTAAAATTACATGGTAAATCTCTGAATATTGTGCGTACAAACTTACATTTGCAGTTGGAATGTATGAGAGAGCATGTTTTTCAACTAAACGTTCCATAATTTCCTTTTTATTTTAATATAAACATAACATAACATGACGCCTTGTTTCCCCGAAGGGTTGGGCAGAGGTGTAGCTGTAGTACACCCACATTTCGCCAGTTATGTTTAAGTCCCATGTAATAGGCCGCGACCCTATTGCCATCAACCGGGCTGCTACTGAGAAATTCTTGGTTGGAAAACCCAATAACACCTTGCCCGACCTGGAAATTGAACCAAGGACTTGATGCTCAGCAGTAGGGCTTGCGACCTCTAGACAAATGAGGCAGCTTTTTTAATACATACATACATGAACTCACACCCATGGGGTACGCAGAAACTATAGATCGCCACTTGCTATGATCCTTTTATAATACTTACTAGACTTCGTTCGCGTGAAATTTCGGCCCCCGACCCACCGCATCGCATCGCATCGCCCGCCCGCGCTATTACTTCATTTTTGCTTAGCGTTCTTTCTGACTTTTTCTCTTTTTGCTCGGCTCCCAAAAGTCGTAGCATGATGTTAATTAAATAGCCTTTAACCTTTCTCAAGAATTGGGCTATCAAATGCAAAAAGAATCTTTCAAATCCGACAGTTCCAGAGATCATCGCGCATCATCTTTCGATTTTACCCGTGTTTTTACCCGACTGCCTCATTATTGAACAAAAACGCTTATTGTAACTTTACTATAATAGTTAGACCGTATACCCCACGGCCTTTTTTACCCGACTGCCTCAGGAGGGTAATGTTTTTCGAGAGTATGTATGTATGTATGTATGTATGTATGTATGTATGTATGTATGTCTATTTCTTTGGCACGCTCTGTAGCCTAAACGGCTTGATGGCTTTTAACGTGTGAGGTGTGCTTAGATTCGTCTTAATTGTGGGAGTGACATAGGCTATATAATATTTATAAATTGCATCTGCAAATACAAAAAAAAGGAGGGGAAGAATTTTTTTTTAATTAATTGCAACAATATTGGTATCAAATAAAAGCTAGTAATGAGTAATTTTCAAATATATATTAATAAAACTAAAAATCTTAAAATAAAATAAATTAATTCAAAAACAAAAAACCCGACTGCAAAACACACATAACTGAAAAGGGAAAAACAAGCATAATAATATATATAATTTTGGTCTTGCAGGCGGGACAATCGAATAACCTGAAATATGGTGTAATTTTTGATTGTCCGGCCCACCAAAATTATATAGATTATAATGCTTGTTTTTCCCTTTTCAGTTATGTGTTTTTGCAGTCGGGTTTTTTGTTTTTTAATTAATTTATTTTATTGTGTGTAATGATAAGTACTGTAAACACGTAGTACATTATTTTTATGTATCATTAATAGTTTTCGCAGCGCACGCTAAATAGTGACTTTTGTAGGCGAATTGTTGATACCTTGGATTACATTATTGTGATTTTCGTAGGGTTCTCTAATTAAAAAAAAATACGACTCATATTACTTCCTGATAATGTAGCTTTCTATTGGTGAAAAATGGTTAGAATCGGTCCAGAAGTTTCGGAGCTTATTCGGTACAAACAAACAAAAAAATCTTTCCTCTTTAAAACATTAGTATAGACGAATGAATGCGTTTAATGGATTAAAGGGTCTCCTATACTAAACCATAATACTTTGACGCATACCTAAACCTTAAAGGTAAATCTTACTGCAAAGCGACGGTATAATAATAGTCTGCGACGTAACAACTTACCTGGCTAGGGCGGAAAGTACATCATTTGTTGGTATCAACTTTAAATATATTCACCCCTCACTAGGGTTGCTATGCGTGTAGGTATGTAGATTTCAAATACCTAGTTCGTATAATAAATCATTTAACGTCCTAACTTAGCCCAGGATTATCTATTTTGTAGGATTTAAAGTTTATAACCCAAAAGAAAAAAAAAAAAGACATGAAATTTACGCGTCCAAATCATTTAAACATGGCTAGACTTTTCTATCCTAAATTACTCATAGTGAGTAACACGTCTAAAATTAACTGTTTAACTAACCAACATGTTTGAAGTCACGTTTTTACCATTATTCTTACTTATAAAGCAAAGTTTCCACCGCCTACAGATTATTATTAATATTAAAATTTATAGCGGTGCAACGCTGGAGATTAAAGAGCTCCCCGCAGCCTGGCACATGGAGGTGTGAAAGAGTTTTTTTTCTGTTGCATATGAAAAAGTATTGTGAAATAAGTTTTCGTACTAAAGCTTTGGTTTTCTAGGAAAGCAGTTCCGTCATATTATAACGGTCGTTATGAAACCTAGTACCTAGACGTCTCAATCTGTCATTTTCACCGGTGTTCGACCTGGCGACGTCGCCATGGCGTCCCGGTGAGGTATTTTGAGATCCAGGTATAAACCATGAAGCTATTTTTGAATTTGGAACTTTATTCCTTTCCCGGGCTAAGTTGTCAGTTTTGAATAAAGAATTGTATTTCGTCAACAATTACGTTCCTATAACAAAAACTGTCTCGATAGATAGAAAAACTCTTTCACACTTCCATGTGCCAGGCTTTTTTTTTTTTTTTTTAGGGTGGGAAATCATCAAATAATAACTTCTCCCGCTCTGGGCGGAGCGAGAGGGTGTGTCAGACTCTTACTGACTAAAACCCACCCGTATTCCTTCCTGTTGCCTGTGTTGCGGGGGCCTCGGTGACCCATAAGTACCTTCCCGCGACCCCGGCAGGCATCGGCCCTAGTGGACCCCTACTTTTGTGCTGACGACATCTCTTTGAGGCGCGCGTGGAATACGACGCGCCGTCGACCCGGGCCTGGTCCTTACCGGACGGTGAGCTACCCATTGCTCACCGTCCGCAAGCCCGCGCCTACGGTGGCCGGAAATCCACCCGGGATTCCCGACGCCCTGGGCGTCTCCTGCGGCGGCTAGGGGCGAGAGGGCGCGAAACTTGCCTTTCCCTCAACCGTCCCGCCTCCTCCTTTGCGAGCATTACTGCTTCGCAGAAGGAGGTGACGGCTGCCCATGCCCTCTCGCTCCGTACCATGGCCTGAACCAGGGCCGGACGCGAGAGGTCTCTGCCGCCAATCGCCTCCACGAGGACACGGCGGTGCTCTGCCCAAGCCGGGCAGACCTCCACCGTATGCTCCACCGTGTCCTCCAGGCGATCCACACAGTGGTGACACCCGGACGTTTCCTCCCGCCTTATCCGACACAGGAACCTCCCGAAGCTGCCGTGTCCGGTGAGGACCTGCGTCACGCGGAAGGTGAGGACGCCGTGGCGCCTCTCCAGCCACTCCTCAAAGAGGGGACTTATCGCCGCAATCGTGGCGTGCCCAGCACTGGGTTGCAACAACCGTACTTTCCATGACGCCATGAGATCCCGCCGGAGCTCCGTCCGCTGTGCCGCGATTTCTCGCGGCAGCGGGCTTACGCCCCGGCGTTTCGCCTCCTCGCGCCACTCCCATACGTGCGCTAGGACTTTTGCCTCCAGATCCCATGGCGGCAATCCGGCAAGGAGGCTCGCTGCCTCACAGGAGACCGTGCGGTATCCTCGGACCATCCGGATGGCCATGACCCTTTGGGCCGCGCTCAACCGGCGGGCTGGCCGCAGCGCCAGAGAGCGCGCCCATACAGGTGCCCCGTAGAGGGCCATGGACCGCACGACCCCCGCGTAGAGCCTCCAGCAGGAGGCGTTTGGACCCCCTCGATTGGGCAGGAGCCGCTTCAATGCAGCGCCCGCCCGCTCCAGTTTGGGAGCCAAACGTCGGAAATGCTCCACGAAGTTCCACCGGCTGTCGAGGACGAGTCCCAGGTACTTCATCGTCGACTCGACGCCGATAGAAACCCCTCCTACCGTTATTTGGGACCCCAACGGTGGCGCGTTCCGAGGACCATGAAAACACATGGCCTCGGACTTGTGCAGGGCCACCTCGAGTCCCAATTGCCGGATCCTTTCGACGATTGTCGCAACCCCGCGTGCCGCTAATTCGGCCGCCGCCTGGTGCGACCTCCCCTGCGCCAGGACCAACGTGTCGTCAGCGTAGCACACTACGCTGACGCCGCTAGGGAGGTCGGTGCGCAGCACCCAGTCGTATCCGATGTCCCACAGATGCGGCCCCAGGACCGATCCCTGTGGGACACCGCACGACATCTCTTGCCGGTTCCACACTCCCTGGTGACCGGGGTAGATGACGGCCCTGTCCGTCAGATAGGCCTCGACCACACGACAGAGGTAGGTCGGCATCCGGTGATACCGGAGTGCCTCCCTGATGCAACTCCAGGGCAGGGTATTGAAGGCATTGGCGATGTCTAGAGACACCGCCAAGACGACCCCACCCTGGGCAACAGCATTCCCCGTCGTCAGGGCTCGCACACGCATGATGGCGTCCACCGTAGAGCGCCCTCTGCGGAAACCAAACTGGCTCTCCGCCAAATCCGGCCCCACCCGCACCAGCTGGCCGATGAGGCGGTCTGCAATTACTCTTTCAAAGAGTTTGCCCACCTCGTCGAGCAGCACGATGGGCCGATAAGCGGACGGAGAGTCCGCAGGGCGCCCTGCCTTCTTTATGAGGACCAGTTTTCCCGTCTTCCAGCGAAGCGGGAACTGGCCCCTCTCCATGCATGCGCTTAGGAGCCCCCTAAGTCGAGGCCCGAGAGCCTCCAAGGCCAGGACCCAGGCCTTCCCAGGTAAGCCGTCGGGTCCTGGGGCGGTATTTTTGGCATTAAGCCTGCGTACCGCCGCTCTCATTTCTCCCTCGGTCACCTCTGGAGCATCGTCGTCGTCGTCGGCGGTGTGGTCCGCATCAGGCACCGCAGTAGGCGGAGCCATAGGCGGGGAGGAGTGTTCCCCTCGCGAAGGGAACAGAGCGCTCACCACGTCCTCCATAAGCTGGGGCCGGAGACTCTGCGTTAGCGGGGGAGCCCATGGGCGGAGTTTATCCCGCACCACCTTGTACGGGCGTCCCCACGGGTCCCTGTCTAGAGTCCCCAGCGACTCCTCGCGGGCCAAACCCCTGGCCCGCAGGATCTCCGCTTGGAGGGCGGTCTTCGCCGCTCATGTGCCAGGCTGCGGGGAGCTCTTTAATCTCCAGCGTTGCACCGCTATAAATTTTAATATTAATAATAATCTGTAGGCGGTGGAAACTTTGCTTTATAAATAAGAATAATGGTAAAAACGTGACTTTAAACATTACACACTACGAGTACACACTATGAGTAATTTAGGATAGAAAAGTCTAGCCAGGTTTAAATGATTTGGACGCGTAAATTTCATGTTTTTTTTTTTTTTTCTTTTGGGTTATAAACTTTAAATCCTACAAAATAGATAATCCTGGGCTAAGTTAGGACGTTAAATGATTTATTATAAGAACTAGGTATTTGAAATCCAAGGCTTCACGGGTAGTTGCTGAGTTAGGTACCTTTAATTATTTATATGTCGTAGATACTTATGCACTTAAAAGACATGTCACTTTTAACAAATACTAAGAAAACAAGTAATGTCATTTTCCCGCTAAAACTAAATGTCCTAAGCGCTTGCCATCCTATTGTCTATTCCAATTCAAGTAGGCAAAGGTCTTGAAGACGAAATGCCAAGCGTGTCACTTTTTTTCAAGTTGATTTTTTAATCAACAGCTAACAGGGTAACACTCGTTCCTGCCGGGGTCGTGGGAAGGTACTAAAGGGTTACCGAGGCCCCTGGCAACAAGCAACAGTAAGAAATACGGGTGGGTTTTAGTCAGTAAGAGTCTGACACACCCTCCCGCTCCGCCCAGAGCGGGAGAAGTTATTTGATGATTTCCCACCAAAAAAAAACAAAAAATAAAAGGGTAACACTCGTTCAATATATCTCATCATCATCAGCCTTTCCCCAACTATGTAGGGGTCGGCTTGCAGTCTAACCGGATGCAGCTGAATATCAGTATTTTACATGAAGCGACTGCCTATCTGACTTACCAAGGGGTATCGTGATGCTCAGTAACTGCTGAATAACACGATACCCCTTGATAAGACTAATTGCTGGTTGTCAGACTTTCGGGCTTCTGACTACCTGTAACAACTGTCAAAGATGACAGCTGACAAAACAGCTGCAACAGCAGCAGCTGAAATGACAGCTAGGACCAACAGTTTAACGTGCTTTCCGAGGCACGATACGTTATGGACCGACCTTGGCAAGCGTACCTTAACCTTCGACCGACCCGTGCGGCTGCTGTTGAGTAAGTGTTGAGACACCCGTTCAGTATATTTATCTTATTTGAAACTTATTTCATTTACACTTAATACGGACAATAAATTCTTTCCTGAACAAAATTATTATTTCGTTATTATATTACTGGATATAAAACCATAAAAATACCGTGATAATATAATATACGTTAGTTCAACATAATAAGTTCAGGAGGTCATAAAAATGTTATAAGTATTCGGAAAGTAAGGTTTTTCCGCCCAGGGGAAATCTGGGGCTTTTACTTATTTGAGCAAATCATATTAAATAACTGGTTCTAGCTATAAATATGAATCTCTGTTGGACGTGAATGATGGATGACGGTTAATGAGATGGGATTAAGGGTATTCTTAGACTGTTTTGGGGAAAAATAACCCCTTTTTCTTTTTATATGGGTATCGTTTAGGTAACTGAGGGATGTTTTTAAATCTTTAAGTACGTTTAAGTAATGTTAAGGCTACATCAATATTAAGCCTTAACATTATTTAAATGTACTTATAGATTTATTATTATATTATTTTCTAAATTGTTTACCAATGTAAGGGTTAATAATGTTATTCACAAGCTAACACTAAAATATATATAGTATGTACAGTCGCCAGCACATCAGCCAAACAACAAACTGACAAATTTCTACAAATGATTTTAAACCATAAAATGTTGATGGTTAAGTTCAAAATCGAATGAAAAAACTTGAACAAGTTGAATTATCCATATTTTGAATTGCAGTTGTCATAAATGCAGCATAAACCACAGAACCGGCCAAAGTGTCAGTGCTTGGGGAGACATCAATACTTCAGCCGAAAGACGTCTAGCAGTGGACGTCTTTCGGCTGAAATATTGATGATGATGAAATTCAACATTCGAGTTATCATTCTGCCTTCTGTCAAGATATATCTACTTGCTACTTATCTGATTTATCGTAAGTTTGTTCATTATCATGAATAGTACATTATGCACCAAGGGGATAAAGAAGTGTCTAAAGTCGCAAGCGCACACCGTATTGAATCCCGAGCGTAACTAAGGGTTCTAATGTTCAAGAATCTTGAGTGCAGCGAGGGATTCAAGCCCGCCCAGGACGAAGGCCCCGAGCAGAATACTCTAATTTTCACACGATCTACGAGACAATAAAAACCAATAGTACTAGAATCAAAGTACGAGTATATTAAAATTACAATCACTATTTAGCGTTTATATTAGAGTGGCGTGGAGCTTGGTATTTTTCGACAATTCTTACTTATTCTCCACGGATAACGAATTACCGTTCTTTTATTTGATTTTGTATCTGGCAAATTTACCAGCAACAAATTATCTGATTATTTTCGATATCTTCGATTTATGATAATGTTTAAGAGTTAATTTCCAATAGCCACTCACACCAAACATCAAGGCGGCCAGTAACTAAAATAGGCAGGTAGATTAGTAATTAGGAAGATACGTTACGTACTTTAATAGATTAATTGATACACTTTCTTTGATTATTTCTTTGATTTTTTATTTCAATGACACATATAATTGTAATATCCACATAAACCTAACGAAGGTTTACACTTATATTAATAATTAATCAATACTTTAATTTTAATAAAACTTATGTATAAAGAGCGCAGAAATCTCGACGTTTTGACATGTCGACACATTCACATCAGTAGATCGCACACAAGCGACCGATGCATGAGCGGGTTTCCAGTATAGTAAGTATCTTATTTTAGTTACTAATAATTCAATCATTATTATGGTACATACTTTTGTGGCAAGAAAACTGTGGTCAGGGACTTCATTTAGAAACGTTTCCACATTTTGAGCTGTGAAAACTTTTGATTTCTTGGCACGATGTAGGGTAAAATTCTATTACTAAGAATCCGCTGACCGTCTGTCTGTCTGTCTGCCCGTCTGTCACCAGGCTGTATCTCATGAACCGTCATAGTTAGACAGTTGAAATTTTCACAGATGATGTATTTCTGTTGCCGCTATAACAACAAATACTAAAAAACAGAATAAAATAAATATTTAAGGGGGCTCCCATGCAACAGACATGTTTTATTTGCCGTTTTTATAGATAATGGTACGGAACCTTTCGTGCGCGAGTCCGACTCGCACTTGGCCGGTTTTTAAAAACATAATAATTTGGTAGGTATGTATTAATTTGAAAACTGTTAATGTTCGATGCTTATTGTCGACTTATTGAGCCTCGAATAGATGTACCATAGGCTACTTGACTTCTTTATACATAAATGCTGGAAGGAGACTAAAAACACTGATTCAGATACAGGCCTGAAGCCTTATATAGCTTTCCATTTTTAAAAATCGTCCTAGGCTTTCACGTACGATTCCTTGAAGAAGATTGGGGGAGATTTTTTCTGAGTTGGCAATGCCAATGGCTTCAAATCACTATCGTCACTCGACAATTTTGTGAGAATTTGTAGCTAAACAGCAAAGCGATTTGCAGTATTCGCGCCATTGTTTATTTATTTTGTCTTCTATCTTTCATAAAACTGTGTTTTACTGATTCTACTCGGGATGGCCAGCTCAATTTTCGAACAATTAATTTTTATGATTTATTTAATAAGTTAAATTAAGTCTCAATGGTAAATGGATGGAATTAGTATGTACGAGGGGGCGTTTTTAAGTTCACGGAATGGAGGGTGAGAAGTGAAAATAAAAATACTAAATTATTTTTCTTTTTCAATATATTCACCTGCTACCCTTATACATTTTTCAGATCTTTCAATTAGCTTATGTATACCTTCATAAAAAAAAAATTGTCTTTGTCCGAAAAATAAGCTGACACCGCGTCCTTCACTTCTTCATCAGTTGAAAATTTCTTCCCACGAAGTTCTTTTTTCAGTTTTGGGAAGAGGTAATAATCACTGGGAGCCAGCTCTGGGCTGTAGGGTGGATGGTCTAAAATATCGAAGCCCACCTTATGCAGGGCAGCCAACGCAACACGGCTCTTGTGAAAAGGCGCGTTGTCGTGAAGAAGAAGGACACCTTTGGTCAATTTACCCCTCCTTTTTTCTTTAATGCTTTCTTTTAACGTCTCGAGGATAGAAGCATAGTATTCTCCGGTTATAGAAACGCCTTTATCTTTATAATCGGTCAACAGGATCCCTTCTGAATCTCAAAACACTGTTGCCATGATTTTTCCAGCCGATTGTGAAACTTTAAACTTCTTGGGTGGCGGTGTGCCTTTTTTGTGCCACTGCATAGAGTCCTGTTTCGACTCAGGTTCATAATGCTGAACCCAAGTTTCATCTCCAGTAACAATTCAATAGTCCATCCTTATCTTCGTTACAGAGGTCCAAAAACGTGCGAAAACACTCCACGCGGTGTTGTTTTTGAGGCGGCATGAGCATTCTTGGCACCCATCTTGCACTGACCTTTGTCATGCCAAGATGATCGTGTAGAATTTTGAAAATTGTCGTATCCGATACTCCAACCATTTCTGCAAGATGTTTCTTCTTTAGTCTGGCATCTTCCAATATTATTTTTTCGACTTTTTTAATGATTTCCGGAGTAGTCACCTCGATCGACCGTCCGGGCCGTGGCCGTCTTCAAGTGAGGTCCTGCCTTGTTTAAAGAGACTGTGCCACTTATAAACCATGGTTTTACCCGGGCAAGAGTCCCCGTAAACGGATTCCATCTCTTCCAGTATATTTTGAACTGACTTTCCTTGCTTGGTAAGGAACTTCATTACGGCACGGTATTCGATTTTTTCCATAATTCACACTTTCTTCTCGATTGAGTTGTTTGCTTGACGATAGTTCAAAGACTAATGATCCAATTTTTTTTTTGTATGACATCTCGTATTTGACCTTGAGAGGTCGTGACTACTTAACCGGACTTACCTGTGGCTGCCTTAAGCGAATTCAAAGCCTCCAGCCAGGGGCGAAAAAGTTAAAGTTAAAAATGATCCAATTAAGATAAAACCTGGTATTTATACTAATATTCAGTGGCTGAAGTTGTTGCCATCCCGATAATGAACTATTGTTATCCCCTCCCCCCCATTCCGCGAACATAAAAACGCACCCTCGTACCTACTATGGTGGGTAGTGTTTGCTTGCAATTTTTATGTAAGGTTCCAAATTCAAAACACATTAATCCAGCTAGTCCGCCGGTTGAGCGCGGCCCAAAGGGTCATGGCCATCCGGATGGTCCGGGGATACCGCACGGTCTCCTGTGAGGCAGCGAGCCTCCTTGCCGGATTGCCGCCCCATGGCGGATCCCATGATCTGGAGGCAAAAGTCCTCGCGCACGTATGGGAGTGGCGCGAGGAGGCGAAACGCCGGGGCGTAACTCCGCTGCCGCGAGAAATCGCGGCACAGCTGACGGAGCTCCGGCGGGGTCTCATGGCGACATGGAGAGTACGGTTGTCGCAACCCAGTGCTGGGCACGCCACGATTGCGGCGATAAGTCCCCTCTTTGAGGAGTGGCTAGAGAGGCGCCACATCCTCACCTTCCGCCTGATGCAGGTCCTCACGGCAGCTTCGGGAGGTTCTTGTGTCGGATAAGGCGGGAGGAAACGCCCGGGTGTCACCACTGTGTGGATCGCCCGGAGGACACGGTGGAGCATACGGTGGAGGTCTGCCCGGCTTGGGCAGAGCACCGCCGTGCCCTCGTGGAGACGATCGGCGGCAGAGATCTCTCGCGTCCGGCCCTGGTTCAGGCCATGGTACGGAGCGAGAGGGCATGGGCAGCCGTCACCTCCTTCTGCGAAGCAGTAATGCTCGCGAAGGAGACGGGACGGTTGAGGGAAAGGCAAATTTCGCAAAATAAGGACCAGGCCCGGGTCGACGGCGCGTTGTATTCCACGCGTGCCTCAAAGAGATGTCGTCAGCAACTTCGATTGCGAGAAAATGAACAGGCATAAAGTATATATAGCAGTATTTACTTGTTTGTCTGATCTCTAACCCATGAAAGTGTCGTAACGTTGAGATAAAGTTGCTTGGACTTCGGCGGTAATAATTCTTCAACCACGTTTTTCGCATTCTGCTCCATTAACGAGTTAGGCGAGAGTGTAATTTCTTCGTCACGTGAATATTCCATTGTTTTAGTTTAATCACTTTTCACTGTTCAAAAATGTTGCAAAAGTAGAGCTAATTCCCGATACGAAACTGTTTTCATTCCACTACCTGGAAACCACAGGCACTGTCGATGAGAAGGCCGACGAGGTGGTCAAAGCACTACGCGTCGTGCCCCGCAGACTTTTCCCGTCGCACAGTGTACCGCGTAGAACATGCTAGGTGGACAATATTAGTTTATGATATTTAACGATGCTTTTATATGTAACTAGTCATATTGAGGCATTATTAATAATTTGTGGTATGATTTTGTAATAAAAACCAAAAAAATATATATAAAAACAGAAAATTTTATTTAAAAATAATAAACAAACAACAAAATTGCATTAAATAAATAAATACCTACTATACAAATTACCTTAACCTAAACCTAATCATCAGAATCATCATCAAAATCTTCTGGTGAATCGTCATGATTTTGTGGCAATGACGTTTCCGGTCTTGATGCTACTATGGTCGGGCTTATAATTAACTTTAATACCTCTGCACATATTTTTTCCGGCTTTTTTTGGGGAATCTCACGAAGGCTATTGATCAAAGGGTCAGATGTTATTATTAACATGGACAGCAAGTCTCTATTCGTGGCAACACGTGAGCACTTGCGGGTGTTGTACTCCCTAAATCTGCGGCAATCTTTGTTACGTGCTTCTTGAGCCTCTTCGGAAAGCTGCCCAATTGGAAGCAATGCCGCTTTGATGACCTCAGTACTGTGTACTAATATTTTATGTACAGTAGCAGGCATATAGTACCACGAATAGAGACTAAGGTAATGTCTCCTAGTTTCAAGACAAAATTTATTAAATTCAACTAAGTTTATTTCGAACCCAGAAGACAATGTCCTCAAAATAACATCAAATTGTTTGATAATAGTAACATCCAACCCTGTGATTTGAGCGCTCATCTCAGCATTCTTAAAAAAGCGACGGGCTGTGTTTCCATCATGGGAAGAACCAAATCCTGGCTTTGGTTTCTCTACAATGAGTCCCATCTCGTTCTTGAATTTCAACTTGATTTCTTCGGAACGAACCTTGATATCAGCTTTGTCTTCGTCGCTACTAGCCTCTTAATATTCAACTTGTAGCTGATATGTAAAAGGCATTCAAAGCAACGAATCCAAGCATGATGTGTAGATAAACCAAAGCCAAAATGTTCCTGATTGCTGTTAAACTTCGCGGGGTCATCTTTCATCGTCTTGGGGGTGGCACCACAGATGAAACACTTTTGAGATGAACGAGTTTCCGTTAAGGCGTTACATACCTTTCCGTCTGTCATTGTCAGAAGAAGTTCGTGTTTCACAGAGATTTGAGAATCACCAAAGTTGATAAGTGTTGGAAGAAGAGCATTAATTTCTTCCAACAATCTATTTGTCTCCGCTAACGTGAAGTCGTTCGTTTCCTTAGCAAATATAAATTTGATTGGGCGACAATACATAGTTGATGAAGGCCGAGGATTTTGCCAAATAATTTTGGACCCATCATATAACTTAAGGGGAACGAAAGAAAATACGAAAAGAAATTCGTCCGTACCTTCAGTGTTCGCAAATTTCTGTTTGTATGTGCTGTGCCCAGAACTTCCATCACATCCCCATTTACTAACAAGTGTAAACGTTGAACTTGTTGGGAGGACACTGCTGATAACTTCATTCTGTGCTAATACTAGACGTTCCTCTGTTTTATTTAATAAGGCTTGCAAATTTATTTCAGCACGAGTTTCTGTTATAGCAATGTGCTCCTCTGCAGGGTAACAGGCCTGTTTGGATTTTACTACACTAAAATATGACGGAAACACATTATGTCCTGCCATTATGGACCACTTCCTAGTTTGTTTGTAAGCATGTGTTGTTGACTTAGAATCTATATAGTATGCTAAGGCTTCGTCACTACTTAACAGCCTAGTATTAACGGAACTGGTATTTTTTGACTTAATAATATTATCTGGGCTCTCACTAATGTCTCTAATCACATGGGCAACTTTTCTTTGCCCTGCTGAACGCATAGCAATTTCGGCAGCAGTCACTAATTCACTGGCACTTCGAGATTCTACGAGATCCACGACTCGACGTTTCTTCGTCTTAAACGACGATTCCTCGAAATCTTTGCGAGGTCTTCCAGCTGATGTCACGGCCTCACTCGATGTCGAAGGTTGTGCGGCTAAAGAACTCACAGTAAACTGTATGTCTCCTTCATCCAGCCAAGTCTTATTTGTAATTAAAAAACGCTCCTTTGATTTTCCCGAAGCCAACCATTTGGCTCCAATCTTAGTAGAAAAGTTGTATATTTTCAACTTTATTTCTCTTTGGCTGCTTTCAGTAATGTCACCAAAGTGAAATTTTGAAGAAAGATAGTCATAAATACGCGACCTTTTATCATTCTTCGTGTGTTTCAACCACTCTTCAAAAAAGGCTACCCTTGAAATAGAGTAAACGTGTTCTGAAAAAAAAAGAAAAAAATATGTTGTACTGAAGTGTGCTGAACAATATGTGTATTTTTACAAACTACACAGTTATACCTACAATATATCAGTAGCCCGATTAGAGGCGAATCAATGTATTTCCTGAACGTTCAAAGTTTTCTTTATGAAAAATATTACGCTAAAATTTATGCATCAAGTTAAAAAATGCTAAAAAATTAATTTTAATAGATTCTGATAAAAATAATATATTAAATAATAGTACATACCCTCAGTATTAATATCCATCATAAAAAACTTTCACAATATCACTATAAACCACTATGAGATGTGCACAAAAGTGTCGCTAAATTGCAACTGATTGACCGGAACGCTTGCATTAAACTCATTACCTGACTTCTGAACTCTATGACTCATCAGTTAAGCATTTGAAAAACAACTTTTTCTCGGAATTTGGAGTCTGGGGGTGTTGTTTGTGTTATGCAATTAAGATTTCCTGGAAATGAAAACTTGAATTTTGTGCACCTAGCATGTTCCAGGCGAAATACCGTGCGTCGCAACGAAAAAGTAAGGTGTCCAAACTTTCCTCGGAGACTATCGGACTTATGAGGGAAAGACGAGAGTTGCTATCTACGCCACCGTCTTCGTCAGATAAGTGGGCCTTAAACCTAAAAATTAGAAAGCTGACGCGACGCAACCTTCGGCGCTCTAACACTCGTGACATTATGGTCGCGATTGAGCAGAACCGAGGGTCGAAAGTGTTTGCTCAGGAATTAGGGAGGTCCCATCTGACGAAACTGAGAACTGCGGATGGTAGGATCGTGACTTCAAAGTCCGAGATACTTGAGGAAGTCGAGGATTTCTACGGGCACTTGTACTCAACGCGGACGGCGAAACCAGCGGGGCATAGTGAAGATGACCATCGAGCCGAACTAACGCGCCACTACATGGAAGACATCCCAGATGTCGACCAGTGCGAGATTAGGGTGGCTCTCGAGCAGCTAAAGAACAACAAGGCACCTGGTGATGACGGAATAACGACAGAGCTCCTTAAAGCGAGCGGGGCTCCAGTCCTGAGAGAGCTAGCGAGTCTTTTCAACTCCGTCATCCAAGAGGGTACAACTCCGGAGGCGTGGAGCAGAGGTGCGGTGGTTCTGTTCTTCAAAGAAGGCGACAAAACCTTGCTGAAGAACTATAGACCCATCTCACTTCTGAGCCACGTTTACAAGCTGTTCTCGAGGGTCGTCACGAACCATCTCACCAGAAGACTTGACGAGTTCCAGCCACCAGAACAAGCCGGTTTTCGAAAAGGCTTCAGTACCGTGGACCACATCCATACTGTTCGGCAGATTGTACAGAAGACCGAAGAGTACAATGGCAATTGTGGACTACGAGAAAGCCTTCGACTCCATCGAAATATGGGCAGTTCTGGCCTCTCTGCAACGATGTCGAATTGACTGGCGTTATATCGAAGTGTTGAGGTGTTTGTATGACGCTGCAACGATGACTGTCCAGATCCAGGATAAAAAAAACAGCCCTATCCAACTGCTCAGGGGGGTGAGACAAGGGGATGTGATATCCCCGAAACTTTTCACCAATGCGTTGGAGGACGTTTTTAAGACGCTGGACTGGACTGGACAGGGTATCAACGTAAACGGCGAGTACATCACACATCTTCGTTTTGCCGATGACATCGTCATAATGGCAGAGACACTGGAACAGTTAGACCATCTGGTCTAGCAGCATCAGCAGCATCTGGTGCAGCATCTGCTGCACAGCCTAAATGGAGCCTCTCGGCGGATTGGCCTCGGCATGAATTTGGACAAGACGAAAGTCATGTACAATTCGCACGTCTTGCCGAGTGGTGTATAAGTTAAAGCGGTTTTTTCGACTTCGAAGGACCAATACGCGGGGATGTAATTTATTTATTTTATTTTTTGCGGGTTGGAAGATTGGACGACACACAGAATTGAGCAAAAGGGAATATGAGATTATGAGTAAGAAAGAGGGATGGATGGACTTACTTGAGAACCTTCTGGACGAAGCACGTTGACTCAAGGGGCAGCCTTAGCAGACGTCCCACGTGTTCACGACTTTCTTCCTTTCACTGTGATGCACTATCACTTGAGTTTTAAATGTTACACTTGTGTCGGCCAACACTTATACATAGCGAGAGTTTAGAGTTTTGATATAGTAGCGGATTATTTGCGGAGCGGCGCGGTACGTGAGCGGTTGCAGTAGCACACACACTGAACCATGCGAGAGTGTTTTTTTTTTCAAAACCACAGTGGATATATATGTGGTGATTGGCTTTCGCCGCGGAGGAAGTGCCTCTGATTCGGCGTGCGACGAGCGTGCCTCTCGTTCTGTTGTATGGGAATTGGGAGGGAAGGAAATATAGCTCAAAACTGCGGTCGGAAATATTATAATTTAACTTATTTCTAAAACTTGCGCGAGCACCGAGACCAATCCACATCGAAGGGTCGCTTCTCGAAGTTGTAAAGGAGTACGTCTACCTAGGACAAGTTACCCAGCTCGGTAGACACAACTTTGAGGAAGAAGCCGACAGGAGGATCCGATTGGGTTGGGCAGCGTTTGGAAAACTTCGTCAAGTCTTCTCGTCTTCACATAATCAGCCTAAAATGTTCCCACTGCTGGGACACAGGCCTCCTCTCTGTGAGAGAGGGTGGGCCATAATCTACCACGCGGGCCCAGTGCGGGTTGGTAGATGTCACATATCTTCGAATTTTTGGTTCTAGGACTTGCCGGTTTCCTCACGATGTTTTCCTTCACCGTTTTGAGAGTGATGAAATAATTCACACAACGTAAGGCGCCAGTCCGGGTTCGAACCTACGCCTTACAACTCGTAAGTCGCGGCCGTTACCACTAGTGGTTTTAAGTTAACTCAGAGAATTTTGTCTCTGTCTTGGGAATGTAGACATTTGATAGCAATGTTGGTAGCATAATATAATATTAATGAGGTCATTACCTAGCTATTAAAACAAACTGTACTCTGTGTTGTCTGTGTACCTATAATACCAACATCCTTGGAGGTCACTACCAGTCAGATAGGGTATTCTCTTCCTGCTGGAACTCATACAGGCATTCTAGACTCCTCATTTGCGGTTGTGGATGTCACTCCGGATAATTCTTTAAACTAGGCAGCAAGGCAGCAGAAGCAGAAGGCAGAAGGGGTAACTTCCCTTCAACTAACCAATTATTGTTAAATAATAATAAAAAGGTATCTTCTGGCAATATAAGTCATAATACGAGTAACAAACAATTCAATTTTTAGTAATTCGTTGCTCCTCCAAATTACTACAAATAGAATTGTTTTTGGAAAATACCAAGTTTGGTGTCATTTGTTTAACAGAACATTGGTTCGTCCAACCTAGATCGTCAAATGATGTCAAATAATTATGAAAATCATTGTGTAGTTAGCCATTTTAGCAGAAATATTAATTAAAATTTATATTTATGAATTAAATCGGACTATCTGTTGAACAGCATTGAATTGTCATGTGTTGAGCTTGATAAGCATGTTACCAGAATATATCCTTATTTATTTCTGTAATGGAAGATTTATTAAAGAAACTTAGTACTAGCAGTAAGTCAATAATCATATGTGGTGATTTTAATATTAACTTATTAGAAAATAACTTGACTAATACTGTCAGATTATTAAGTCTTTTTAGGTAAATTGATTTGTCAAATGTTCCTATGAACTAACCCGAGTGACAGCTTCTTCTGCCACTTGTATAGTAATATTTATTGTAATCGTGATTCCTTATACAAACAAATTTGGTTGTCAAGGTTGTCTTTAAAATATCGCTTTTAGCGACAAGACCGCCCATTGTGTCACCCTATGTAAAATTTCTACATTCATAGCTGTAATTTTTATGGTGTACATAATAAAGAGTCTACCTTCTATCTATCTACCAAATTGTAAATAAGTCGGGATTAGATCACAATGGACAAACAATAACATTTTGCTCCTACATGCCTTTATAAATTTTTACATGTAATTGACCTAAACCTTATTTGAATTTCAAATAAGGTAAAGGCCAATTACATATAAAAATTTAGAGAAATTAAATAATTCTTTAGCTATTAAATTATGTGTTCAGAGTTTTAATAATATATATATAAAGTGAATTCTACGCCGAGTTCTTTTCATTATTAAACACATATTATTTAGCAATTTAATGACACTTTTCACATAAAGACTAAAAGTATTTACACAAAGTTTTTATTTAGTGATTGGGCGACTTCAGGTATTCGTAAAAGCAGGGAAAAACGATTAGAACTTTATGGCATAAAGCAAGACATGAACAATATAAGCTTTCCTAAATATGTCGCAAAATATTTAAAAAAAAATTTTAAAAGAGTGCAAAATTGCTAAAGCCCTTCAATTAAATAAAATCAGCTGATGATAAAATAAAAACTACTTGGCAAACATTAGATAATGAAACAGGTAGGAAAAAGAAACGAAATACTGAATTTAATTTAGAGACTGCTCATGGCCCTATATAACCAAGATATAGAAATGGCTCAGGAATTAGAAAACTCTTTGCCGACATTCCTCTTAACACTGAAGCTATTATAATTTCCTCACCCACGCTTTCTGCTGACTTACTTGGAATGTGCGTGAAGAATGTGAAGGAATGCCCTTTGGAGTTTAGGTTTTAGCATACAAACCCCCAGGCTGTTATAAAAGCTTTTAAAGATCTTAAAATTAAATTAACAGAAGGTCTCTGGGGAATGTCTGTAAAAGTCTGTAGATCTATCATCGAAACCATTGCGCCCTATTTAGCTTTCATATTTAACACCAGTGTAGTACAACGAGTCTTTCCGGATCTCCTGAAACACAGTAAAGTAGTTTCATTGTTCAAATCCGGTGATAATAAAGAACCCAACAATTATAGGCCTTTGCCAATTCTGCCAGTTCTCAGTAAGGTGTTTGAAAAGTTGATGCTCAACCAAATGTTACGTCACTTTAATAAAAAGAAAAATCCTTATTCCATGAACAACAGCGCAGTGTCACCTAGGGTGTTGTGACCAGTGACGCTGGTGTCGTCTTAATAAAGAACACTTTTAACGCTTGGGAAGAAGCACAAGATGCCATTGGAATCTTTTGCGACTTCTCTAAGGCGTTCGACACTTCTGCTGAAACTGAAGTACTATGGGATTAGGAATACAACTGTTGAAAGACTGAAAGGTTAAAGTTCAAGTAAACGGCATAAACTCATGAGGGTCTGAAATGGCAATGGGTGTTCCTCAAGGTTTGATATTGGGTCCTGTCCTCTTTTTAATTTACATTAATTACATTAATGATTTACCGAAAATGCACGTATCATAATATATTTGCACATTGATCTTTAAAATAGACCGCTGGTCACAAAATCTCAATGACGTGAATAACTCTGGTCCAAGATTGGTTTATGGTAAATAATTTGGTAAAAAAAACAAATGCACTTGATTGAAATGACCTAACGTTAGAGTAGCGAATGTGACATCATAATTATTGAATGGAAAAAAACTGGAATTTATGAATCAAACGGTTTTTATAGGAATCACGCTAGACGAGAAATTACAATGAGGACTTTATATAACATCTCTGGCTAAGCTCGACCGCTATGCTGTTAGAAAGATAAGATAGTTAACAGGTGTAGAAACCGCGCGTTTGGTCTATTTTAGCTACTTCCACAGCATTATGTCGTATAGCATTTTACTGTGGGGTTGGGTTGCTGACATTGAATCCGTCTTTATTTTGCAAAAGAGAGCTGTCAGATCCATTTATAATCTACGAATATCTAAGAGTCCCCTAAGAGATGATATTTAAAAAAAATAATGCCTAAGGTTTTAAGGCCGCCTTTGTACTTAATTGTGTGCGAGAAGTTTAAATAAATAAATAAATAATATATGTGACGGTACCTTACCAATTAATTTATGAAAATATTATGTACTAGATGCGCCCCGCGGTTTCTTCAGCATAAGTTTTGACCCTGTGGGTATATCGGGATAAAAAGTATCCTATGTGTTATTCCTGGTTATAAACTATCTGTGTACAAAATTTTATCCAAATCCGTTCAGTATTCTTTGCGTGAAAGAGTAAAAAACCTCCATCCATCCATCCATCCATCCATCCATCCATCCTTACAAAATTTCGCATTTATAATATTAGTAGGATGTAAGAAAAGACCATTTTTTTTTTAAACAATAAGTGATAGACATAATGTTAATACTATAAATAAAGATAAAATAGATCAACGACTGTGTTAAAAGTTACAACAAATTACCTTGTATTGTAATTAAATGAAAGATTTAAAACTCATATTAAAAATACACTTTGTAAACAAGCATAATATTATAAATTAGAGGATTATATCCAAGATAAGCTTTATAGGACAAACTAGAGTCTAGACAAAACTAAACTGGTTGTTAATTTAATTGTATAATTCATTATTTTTTCGTATGACATTGAGTTTACATTCAGTGACTACTTCACCTCACACACTGACTTATTACTTCTTAAAATTGTATCGTCTACTTTTACAATGTTTGTAAATATGTGAGCACCATTAATTTTATCTATCACATAATTCAAATTCAAATTCAAATTAATTTATTGTAGAACATAGGTAAAGTAAGATGATACAATATAGTTATGCATATAGGTCTGCTATGTCTCGCCATTGAGGCATACAAAATTCATAATACGTTACAGGATAAGAACAATTAAACACTAAGTAATTTAAAATACAACAATAATAATCATTAGCAACAATATAATTATTTGAAAAATTGTGATTTGTTATTATTATTTACATATTATTCATTATTATATATGTCAGATTACATGTCACATTGTATGTCAAATTAAATGTCAATTATATGTCAGATTCCAAATTATTCTTCAAATTCACTGCGTGAGTTTATCAGTAGTTTACATTTAATTTTCATTACTGCTTTGTCATATTAAATGTCGACTGGTTCAGTGTTTTGTCATTTAAAAATTCTTTAATAGAATAATAACATTTAGCTATAAGGAATTGATGTAGCTTCTTTTTTAAAGTATTTATGTCACTTATATTTCTCAATAAAGGTGGAAGGCTATTATATATATGTGGACCCATACAAAAGATGCTCTTATGCAAAAGTTTTGTTTTGCTAGGTACAATGCGCAATTTGTCTTTGTGTCTGGTCCTAGTATAAAATTCAAATAAATTAAGATTTGATTTTATGAACATTATGGTTTCATAAATGTATACACTAGGGAGAGTTAATATTTTTAAATTTATGAAATGTGGCTTACATGAATCCATCCGTTGTAGATTGCACATTGATCTAATACAACGTTTTTGAGCTTTAAATGCACGGTCTTTTTCTACAGAGTTACCCCAAAAAATGATACCGTAGCGTATGATTGAAGCAACATATCCATGATAGGCAGTTAGTAATGCATGTTGATTGACATTATTCTTTAATCTGTAGAGGGCATAAGAGCTCTGACTAAGCCTCTTGCACACTTCCTCAATATGTGCTTTCCAGTTTACTTTACAGTCTATATGAAGACCCAAAAATTTGGTTACTTCTATTTCCTCAATGTCAGTTTGATCGTAACGTATGTTTAAGTTAGTATCTGATTTTACTCGCTGTTTAAAATTCATGATTTTTGTTTTGTCTAGATTAATTTTCAAGTCATTTTCATCAAGCCATTTTATAATTGTTGTCAGAGTATTAAGTAGGTCAGATTTTAAAACAGTTTTGTCATTACCGGTAAGCAGTATCGTACTGTCGTCAGCAAAGAGGGTCATATGATACATTGTAACTGTCGACATGTCATTTATGTAAATTAAAAAGAACAGTGGCCCTAGAATGCTGCCCTGTGGGACTCCATAGTTTATATTTTTAGCCTCAGAGGTAAAGGTCTCTTCAGTTCTGGTATTTTGGGAGATTCTTTTTAATTCTACTACCTGTTTTCTGTCATTAAGATAGGATTCAATTAGTTTGTGCACGTTACCTCTTATACCAAACGCATATAATTTGTGCAAGAGTATTTTGTGATTTACGCGGTCAAATGCTTTTGACATGTCCATGTATAGCGCTATGGCTGGCGACCTAGTATCCATATTTAATAAGACTTTTTGTAAAAAATTATACATCGCTAAATTTATTGATTTATTTATACATACTGATATGGAGTAAATACCTTATTGTTTTCAAAAAATGGGTAGAGACAGTTATATATGTATTTCTCAAATATTTTAGAAAAGATAGTTATTAAAGCAATAGGTCTATAGTTACCAATAGAAGTTTTGTCGCCTTTTTTATGCACTGGTTTTACTACTGTCAATTTTAATGCCTCAGGAAACGTACCATGTTCTATGCACGGGTTGATAATATGGCTTAGAGGGGCAGCAATGAAAGCTGCTGCGTCCTTAACAATCTGAGTTGTAATTTCGTCATAACCTGTGCTATTTGTATTACGTAAAGAAGTGATAATTTTAAGAATGTCAGGGGAAATTGTTGGGGGCATAAATATAGATTTGGTGTTAAATGTCAAGTGGGAATAATTACTGCTTGTTGAGTCAGTGGAAATTGTATTATCAGTATTTTTAATAATGTCAGCATAATAATCATTAAAGGCATTTGTAATAGTCTTAGGATCAGTAAGGATCTCATCGCTGATAATTAATTTCTCAATACCTCGATTTGGGTAGTTATATTTAGCATTATTAATTACTTTCCAAGTTGCTTTAGATTTATTAATTGCAGTATTTATAAAATAATTGTTTTGAGACTGTTTTGTCAGTGATATTATTTTTTTATATTTTTTGGCATAAGCTTTAAAATTCATTTTATTTTCTTGATTAGACTTTTTCCTGTAGTTCCAGAGAAGTTCACGTTTACGTTTACTGCACATTCTTATTCCTTTTGAAATCCATTTAGGTCTCAAAATATTATTAACGCGATTTTTTTTCATAGGAAAGCATAAGTTATATATCAAGCTGAATATCTCATGGAACGAATTGTAGGCACAGTTAGGGTCTGTGGATTCATATACACTGTTAAACGAGATTTGCTTTAGATATTTAACAAAGATACATCTATTTTCTTTAGTGAAACTACGTCTATTTATGTACCAATGTTTGATTAAACTAAACTTTTTTACTGGACACTTAATTATTTGTGCAGTGTGATCAGAGAGTGCAAAATCTCTTATTTCACCTTCACAACCTTTAATGTCATGAGCTATGTTGTCAATACAAGTATTACTAACGCCACGTGTAGCCTGGCTAAACTGAAGTGTTATATTGAAGTTTAACAGTAGTTCTACAAAGTCATTAGTTATTTTAGAATGGTTTGCAACATCAATATTAAAATCGCCACAGATAATGATTTTTTTACTGCTAGTGCGTAATTTATCCAAGATTTTGCTTAAAACTAGATAGAAAGTATTTATCGATCCAATTAGCTTGTTCGGAGGCCTGTAAATACACAATATATATATTTTATGATCTGTTAACTCGATTGCAGAGCATTCTATTAAATTTATGATAGACATTTGGTTAATGTGATCTAGGTTTTTGAACCGCAAGCCATTCTTGGTTAAAATACAAGAACCTCCATGTCTATTAGTTCTCATGCAATATGATGCTAGATTAAAGTTTGGTATCTGTAAATAAACCTCGTCACCTTTTTTCATATTATGCTCCGTGATACCTAGTATGTCTATTTTTATATTTTCTGTCGCCAATTCATCTAAACAAACTGATAGCATATCTGATTTATTTACCAAACCATTAATGTTTTGATGCATGACAGTTATAATATTATTAACGAAATAAATTATCAGAATCTACGCTATTGTTTGTATAGTTTACAGAATTTTGGATATTGGCTTCATAGACTACTGAGTCGTCTTTTTGTGTTCTGTAGGCGTTGTATTGTATTATATTCTCTATTTTAATATTGATATCCCTAAAAACTGTGTACATGCCCAGGTCATTAATTGAACCTGATGATTTTGAAAACATTGAGTAATCATAGTATAAATTTTTGTTTGAATCAAGTGTGTAACAATGTTCGTGAGTCATAACATCGAGATAAAGCAGGTTATTGAAATTTTCGATTCTCCAATTATACATATTAGCATAGTTTTTGCACTTAAATGTAGGAGCACATAGTATAACATTTGTATGCTGTAGTTTTTGCAGAGATTCTCTTATAGTTAGTATTAAGTTGATGAAGTCATTTGTTGTATTAAAGTCAGTTTCGCCAATTAAAACTATACAGAAGTCATCCAGTGTAAAATTGTTCAGTTTGTGTTCTATTCCAATCATCATTTCTTTAAGTCCGCAATTTGTCTTCAAGTAATGACATATTTGCGTGTTAGGGCCTATGGTGTTATTGGCAATTGTTAGGATTCTATTAGTGTTGTTTGTACTCAGTATACAGATTTTCCGAGGTGGTTTGTTTGTTCCGGTTAACAGATTATTGTCGCACGATGATTTCGATCCGATATTTGACAATAATATGTTTTGCTTTTCTAATAACACATCTACTTTCTCAGGATCTGTTTGCGTCTCCTTGCTCTCGACGGTGGAGGAGTTTAGAGGGAAGGCATTAGAAGTCTGCGTCTCCTTATTCTTGATGGTGGGCAAGTTCTCGGAGGGCTTAAGCAGTAAATTACGTAACATTTCGTTATTAGTTGAGGTACCGGGAATGTTTGTTTGAGGCAAAGTTTTATTTTTGCGTTTTTGTATTATGCTGGTTTTGTCAGGCGTTGTGCATAATTTTTTATAAGTGTCCTTTGCCTTTATCATATTCTGTAGGTCAGATTTTAAACGAAAGTTCTCATTATTTAAATTCTCAATCTCTTGATGTGCGCTCATTAGTTGTAAAGTAAGAATTTTATTTTGTTCAGTCAGATCATTTAGAATATCACTATTATCATTCAAGCTGTCTTGTAAACTCATCATAGTGGTGTCAAGTATGGATTTCTCGTTAGTCATAATGGTTAAGTCACTTAATGAACTTGTTCTGGAAGGTTTGCGATGAGTAATGTTGGAGTTAGAATCCATTTTTTGCAACTTTGACGCCCTCTTTAAATTCTGACGGTAAGTTTTGCAATTTTATAGAAATAGTAGTTTTTATGATGTTCAAAGTTCAAATTACAGTTTTTACAAAAAGTATCGATTGTAGATGGTGGATTCCGAACTTGCGCCCAGCCGTCTACACAAGAGTCGTTCGGTACGTTAACCGTCAAGCCACGGAGACTTAGTATAGTGTAGTCAAATTGGGGATAGTACTGTACATGAGCAATTTTCAAACTGAGCAAAACGGTTATATATGACTCATGTCATATATGTACTTGGAATTTTTTCCACTGTCAAACACTTAGTCACTTTGTTTTTATTTAAAATTTATAGAAGTTCATAACTTTTGTCTTATAAAATAGTGTTTTTATTTAAAGAGTTTTTGGGTTTATTTACACTTGCACTTTCACACTGTCAAGGGCTTATATATTTTATTTTATATGTTTAACTGTCGATATTACTTTGGTTTATTTTTATTATTTTGTAGGATTTTTTACTGTAACACTTATTAAGTGTTCACTGTGAGTTTTTTTACCGTAAATATAATTGTTTTTTATAATATGCACGGGCTTATACATTCACTACGATTTGTAATAGTTCCTATAGGTTTTCTTTTTAGATAACACTGTCACTTGTTCATTGTCTTGTGTTTTATAAATTTTATTAAAAAAAGTAAACAAAAACGTAGATTTACTATTTTTTATAAATTTTGAGAACGGACTGGATTCGATCGTGGTTGTCGCGCGCACGCCGTCATGATAATTAATTTATCTGTCGTTGATTCATTTTTAATTCTTTTACGTATTGAGATGTAGTAATTTTATTCTAGGTGCATCGTCTTTACATATAATTATATAATTAATGTATACAAAAAAATATAAAACATATTTTTAAAGTATTGGTGGAGTTTCTTGCCCATTCTTCTCCATACGAAACTGCCTTTTGGAAGGGGCAACTAGGATCAGTTCTATTTTCTGTAAATTATGACGTTCAAAAGTGCCTTTTATGTGCTTAATTGAAATAAATGATTTGACGTTGACTTTGAATAAAACCTATAGGTCAATTTACATAAGCAAATTTTAATAGTACACGTCATTATTTGTCGCCAAAAATCATCTTCAAATAGCAAAAATCCCTGAAACTAAACAATATACGTACATTTTCAGTATACAAATAGTGAAAATGTACCCCGTAATGGAAACTAACAAAATATAAGGCGCAAAGGTATTTACACCCGTGCCAAATCCCGGATTGACATTATTGCCAATAATATCCAGCGGGCGAGGGGTTAATAGAAAACTTAATACCTTTATTTTCTCAGCTTCAGTTTAGCAGATTGTGGGGTGACCATGAGGTAATAAGAAAGTTGGGATAAAATATTTTATTCATTGAACCCTTTTTGGGATAACAAGTCATTGTAGGTATGTGTGTATGTTTTTCTGGTTGTCCTTAAAGGCTGACTAAGGGATTCAATCGAGATGAGAACATGAGTGAGTATTATTAACGTTGTGGTCTGCAGTAACCGTTTGTAGTCTGTTGTACGGACTCTCACAAAACAACAATCTGTGATCACTTTAACCTTACAGTGGTGCACTTAAAGACAATACAAAACATTAATAACTTAAACATTCGCGATTTACAAACTAACACTCGATTATAACACCAGCCTGACGGGTTTATTTTTAAAATAACACACATTAGGAAACTAAATCTGGCACGCACCCGGTCAAAGTGTGGAACTCTCTGACAGCGTCTGTGTTATTATTCCACGTATGATCACTTCAACATTAAAAGCAAGAATGAATTGGCATTTTCTGGGTTGCTCATTCCATCGTAGACTTCATCTACCGCGTTCCATCACGCGAGATCGAGGTCAAGAATAGGCCCATTTCGCAAGAAAAAAAACTAAATCTGGCATACATTTTCAGAGTTTAGATGGACAGTCGCTCCATACTGATATTCGACTGGAAGCCGACCCTTACACAGTTGGGCTAGGCTTATGATGATTTCCAGTTTTATCCCAAACCCATAGCCACCCTATTCTGTCGTGCTGATCCGTGATGCACCCAGCTTATGGTACCGTGTGGGCCCAAGATAAACCCACTGTTGACCACATCGGAACACAACCGTCACCGGCTTACTTTTCTTAATATTAGATATCGGATTCACGGGGAAATGGGGTAAAGGTAAATAAATTCCTTTTGCAAACAGACGGTTTTATTATTTTATTTGGAGATGGCGTGATGTGGGTGTGTGATTGAAAAGCGATTCACTGATAAACAGGTTTATTTGCAATCGGAAAAGAAGATTAGATTTTTGCTGACAAAAAAGATTCAGCAACGGTACTTTTAGGGACCTATTAGTATGCTACTAGTACCTATTAGGAATCTAAAAGTATATTTATTTATAAGTTTATTTCAGAACATAATTCCATACAAAATTGTTAGTAAAACTTTAAACTATGTAAGTACACACGGCTACATATACATTTCCAATATAAGCTGATTTCATATTGTATAGGATTACCGTACAGGGGCTCTTATTGATGAATTCGTTCTTTGAGTAAAAACCCCGAAGGAAGTGGTCCTGGCAGATCCCCGATAACGTGACAAGGAACGAGATAGACTTCATTATGATGGATAAGAGTCACATATTTAGAGAGGTCTCCATGATCAGCAGGTTTAATACCGGAAGCGATCACAGGCTTGTCCGAGGCACTCTAAATATCAATTTTCGAGACGAGAGAATCCGCATGATGAGGCCTTTTCTCCGACCTACGCAGCTTCAAGCTGCTCTAGGATCCGAAAAATTCCAACTGGAACTTCAAAATCGATTCGCCCTACTGGAAACCTCAGGCACTATCGATGAGAAGGCCGACGAGGTGGTCAAAGCACTACGCGTCGTGTCCCGCAAACTTTTCCCGTGGCAACGAAAAAGTAAGGTCGCCCAAACTTTCCTCGGACACTCTTGGACTTATGAGGGAAAGACGAGAGTTGTCATTGATCAGAAAGCTTACGCGACGCGACCTTCGGTGCTCTAACACTCGTGACATTATGGTCACGATTGAGCAGAACCGAGGGTCGAAAGTGTTCGCTCAGCAATTAGGGAGGTCATATCTGACGAAACTGAAAACTGCGGATGGTAGGAGCGTGACTTCGAAGTCCGAGATACTCAAGGAAGTCGAGGATTTCTACGGGTACTTGTACTCAACGCGGACGGCAAAACCAGCGGCATAGTGAAGATGACCATCGAGCCGAATTAACGCGCCACTACACGGAAGACAGCCCGGATGTCGACCAGTGCGAGATTAGGGCGGCTCTCGAGCAGCTAAAGAACAACAAGGCACCTGGTGATGACGAAATAACGACAGAGCTTCTTAAAGCGGGCGAGGCTCCAGTCCTGAAAGACCTAGAGAGTCTCTTCAACTCCGTCATCCAAGAAGGCACAACGCCGAAGGCGTGGAGCAGAGGTGCGGTGGTTCTGTTCTTAAAAAAAGGCGACAAAACGTAGCTGAAGAACTATAGACCCATCTCACTTTTGAGCCACGTTTATAAGCTGTTCTCGAGGGTCGTCACGAACCGTCTCGCCAGGAGACTTGACGAGTTCCAGCCACCAGAACAAGCCGGTTTTCGAAAAGTTTTCAGTACCGTGGACCACATCCATACTATTTGGCAGATTGTACAGAAGACCGAAGTACAGAGAATACAACCAGGCGCTGTGTATGACATTTGTGGACTACGAGAAAGCCGTCGACTCCGTCGAAATATGGGCAGTTCTGGCCTCTCTGCAACGATGTCGAATTGACTGGCGTTACATCGAAGTGTTGAGGTGTTTGTTTGATGCTGCAACGATGACTGTCCAAATCCAGGATAAAAAAACAGCCCTATCCAAGTGCTCAGGGGGGTGAGACAAGGGGATGTGATATCTCCGAAACTTTTCACCAATGCGTTGGAGGACGTGTTTAAGACGGTGGACTGGACTGGACAGGGTAAACGGCGAGTACATCTCACACCTTCGTTTTACCGATGACATCGTCGTCATCATCGACACCAGATGCTGCATAGACAGACTAAATGGACAAATTATCCAGTTCGGTACACATAACTTTGAGAAAGAAGCTGACAAGAGGATCCGAATGGGTTGGGCAGCGTTTGGAAAACTTCGTCAAGTCTTCTCGTCACCAATCCTGCAGTGTTTGAATACTAAGGCCTTCAACAAGTGCGTCCTGACCGTTATTACATACGGTGCCGAAAAGTGGACTCTGACAGTCGGGCTGGTTCACAAATTCAAGGTCACTCAGTGCGCCATGGAGTGGGCTATACTCGGAGTTTCTTTGAAGGATAAGATCAGAAATGAAGTTAAGGAAGATAACCGGAGTTACCGCTCTGCAGGCTTGCTGCCTGCAGAGTCAGCAAGCTGAAGTGGTAGTGGGCTGGCCATGTGTGTCGAAGGACCGATGGTCGGTGGAGCAGAGGTCCTGGAGTGGAGACCACGTATCGGCAAGCGTAATGTGGGACGCCCCCCAGCTAGATGGACTGACGACCTTAAAAAGGTGGCTGGGACAAACTGGATGCGAAAGGTGGAGGACAGGGTGTTGTGACGCAGCCTGGGAGAGGCCTATGTCCAGCAGTGGACCGTGGCTGAGTTGAGTACCTTATACTTACTTATTCATGTGGTCCATTTATCTTACATTAAAAAGGACACCACTAAAACTGTGTACCATATTCCAGTGCCCCACAATAGTACACTCAACCCTTTCCGTTATGGTGTTTAGAATGTCGTTGGTGCTGCCCCGCAGACGACGCATCAGGGAGGCCACTCTCTTGCGCACTATTGCTATAAAGCAGTCGGTTTTGGCCTCCGCAAACATCCCTGAAGCACTACAGTATCGCGGTAACCCCATCAGCGTCCTAAACCCATTATTGAAGAGGACCCGTAGGGCACTGAAAGCCTTCTGCGTATAGCGGACCCACAGGCTGTAGGTGTACAATGTCTGGCAGTGTGCCTTAAACAGAATAATTAAAAAAAAATTGTGCACCTTGCAAACCTGCGCGCCACCATATTGCATCTCACTGCCAATGCCCTACGCTCCCTCTTAATGTCCAAATTATCAGAGAGGTCCTCAGCTCAAATGTCCAAATCAACAGATAAGCTCAGTCAGCAGTACCATATTAATGTCTTACTGTCATTTCGTTAAAAAATGTTACAAGTTATTGACGAAATGACAGTAAGAAGTGTAATTTTACTGCAGCTAATTAAAAGTCATGATGTAGTTTACAGAAGAATACAAGTCAGGGTATGAATTGAATATGTAGCGCAGCTTGGCTTTGTTACACAACGCTTAGGGATAATTTACTACTTTAATAAAACATATAAACCATTATAGTTTCCGGTTATAATTGCAAAAGTATTTATTCATTTCAAATGAGACGATCTATAGACACATGCAAATTTTTATTTGCACCAGAGGTCGTCAACACAGTCGGGTGACCGTGTTGGTAAAACGAGTGCCTTGAAAAAAAAATATAGCGCTAAAAAGTTATTTTGGCACGCGCCCAAAATCAGAACTAAAGCCGCCATCTTGTTCTTTGAATACATTTCAAGTAGCATTTCACAAAACAAATTGCACAAATGTTTACCAACAGCGCCCTCCCGTCAATGTCATTCGAGCGCTAGAAGATCCGTGTAGCAGTTTAGGTATTATTAACTGAAACTTACAGTAATCCAAAATCTGGGGGCACGGTAGTGCCCCCGCCAAGACGAGCCAAGCGAAGCGCAAGTACACCTTCCTTTTCTCGAAGAGCCTCCTCGTTTTTTTTAACCATCATAACTTGGGTTTGCATTATACCAGATAAACAAAATTCTCGGGATATGATGTCAATAGTAGACTTATTAGACATATAAAGTTTCAATGGCTCTACAGGAGATTTGATAACCTTTTGACAGTGCGAGCCATGTAGTCTCGTCTTGGCAACATTTTACATGAAAATGTTTTGGTGGGATATTTATGACTGAATGACACCTAATCGGCCAGATAAATACTAAACCTCAACCCAACCACTGACTTAGTACCTTTTTTCCTTAATAAACTGCCAGAAGATTTACAAACGTAATACAAAGCGAATTTGAAAAGTTATAAGTACAAATCGAAACGTTTCTTCACACAAAATTTCTCATAATTTAGGTACTCGTATGTATTAATGTACCCACTAATTTTTATTATCATTTTAAAATTATTGTATCATTGTACTATGTAAGTAACTTTATTGTAAAATTTATTTGAACGGCTCAACGCACACCGATAAACCCTGAGAGGTTTTCGTTGTGAGGCTAAAACCAAAATGTAAAGTTAAGGGTTTTAGAAATAAATAAACAAAAATAAGAAATAATAAATAATATAAAAAAATAAAAATAAATAAATAGTGCTCACATTGTCAGACGTGAGCTGTTAACAAAAGAATGTGTACACCACTCGCGGTCGTACACTCAAATGGCCGCTGGCTGATGGCAAAACTGCTTGAAATTCTTGTTATATGATATCGACGATTTCACTGCTCACAGTGCCAGGGGAGGGGCATGAGTATTGCTCACTATTAGGTACAATTTTATATTTCAGATAACATAATGAATTTCTGAACAAACTAAGCCAAATTGACAGCTTCCTGACCACTGACCCATACAACTGTACGAGTCATCTTTTGACGCGTGGCCAAAATGGCAACTAAAGCCACCATCTTGTTTTTAGGGTTCCGTACGTCCGAATGAAAACACGGAATCCTTAGGATCACTCGTGTCTGTCTGTCTGTCACAGAAAATTTATTCCGAATCAAATGGACCTATTAAATTGAAATTTGGTACACTTATGAAATTCTGTGACCCAAACTCGGACGTGTAACGTAAATAAATGAATTTTGAATATGAGAGGCATACAAGAAAATGTTTAAAAAAGTTTCGGGAAACTGTACCGTGTGGCATATAAAATGAAAAGTGTGTGAGTGTGCTTACTGTGTCTCATTTTTTTTTTTAATTTGAAATACAATTTCACAAACATTTACAGCGCCCACCTGTCAACGTCATTAGAACACCAAAAGATTATTGTAGCAGTGTAGGTTATGCTTAAGACGCTGACAACACCTAAACCGCGGTCACTGTCAAATTCCATAGAAAAGAAAGAGAAGCGCGACGACACAACGCTTGTAATTTATTGCAAAATATGAAGTAATTATCTATTTACTCAAAATTGAGTTGTGTAATCGAAAATAAAAAACAACCAAGTTCTGCATTCAAATAAGACGTTCTTGTTATTAATTAAATACGTAACGTATGTTGATATTTGATACAGATATTTTGGATTAGAACTCAAAGTAAGAGGTTAGTTTAACGTTAGTTTGTATCGAGATTTTGTTTTCAAAACGTGTTTTGGTAACAACCAGGTTCTGGGAAATATGTTCAAAATTGACATATATTTTTTCCGCTATCACAAACTATACAGATTTGGCATTTTTTTTTTCTTAAGTGAAGCCTATTTTGGTCAATTGGGTCATGTCAGCGCCTTAAAACAAAGGTTTAACACCACTGCTTTCATCCATCACATTTCATCATAAATAATAACAATAATTGCTGCTCCGTAGCCGCGACCTGCGCCCTCGTTATATCGAGAGTTATAGTTCTTATTCTTATTATATTTCAACCCCTCATTATTTTTCAATGATGTGACAATAGCCTGAAGGCTAGGTAAGCTGTTAGACGGTGATAGGCGAAACAAGACGCACACTAGGCTAGTCTGTAATTCCGGCCAAGTGCGTGTCGGACCACGCACAATGAAGGGTCCCGTAGTTGGGATTACTTGGGACGAATTTATTCCAAAAACAAACAACATTGTAGTTGAAAAACCTGTTCTCCGATACATCGATTTATGCCACGGTCAATTCTCCAACTGCAAATTGAAGTTGGTCGACTATAACTCGTTAACTTGTAAAGCCTACTTAGCTGTGATAGTTTTCCTTTTAATTTCATTATATGTACTACTGCCATGATTTTTTCACATCTCCATAAACAATCATTTAGCTCGACTCTAACAAAACTTAGCACTTTAATGCTTAATATTACGCAAGTGGATCCTTCAATCGAAAAATGGTGTTCACAGACCTGCATTTTTGAATAATTTTGAACGGCCTATCCAACGATACCCCCACACCATGGGGTAAACGAGAAAAAAAAATATCATCCCCACATTACGTGCAAAGGTACTCAAAATTTTCAAGATTTTATTTTAGCACTTTGTCGGCGTGATAATATGTATACCTATGCCAAATTACAGCTTTCTAGTACTAAGCGTCTCTGAGCTACAGTAGGGTCAGACAGACAGACAGACAGACGGACAAAAAGAAGACGCAGAAGGAGTTGACGGCTGGCCATGCCCTCTCGCTCCGTACCATGGCCTGAACCAGGGCCAGACGCGAGAGATCTCTGCCGCCGATCGCCTCCACGAGGACAAGGCGGTGCTCTGCCCAAGCCGGGCAGACCTCCACCATATGCTCCACCGTGTCCTCCGGGCGATCCATACAGTGGTGACACCCGGGCGTTTCCTCCCACCTTATCCGACAAAGGAACCTCCCGATGCTGCCGTGTATGGTGAGGACTTGCGTCAGGCGGAAGGTGAGGACGCCGTGGCGCCTCTCTAGCCACTCCTCAAAGAGGGGACTTATCTTATATAAAGTTACTTAGTTATCTTATATAAAGAAAGATTTAGGAAAATCTTTCCTCAATCAGGCTTTTTATCTTTATTACAGAACTTTTCATATTAATCATTATCTATTTGTAGTTTTGGAGATAAGGTAGTGATCAAATTTCATTTATTTTCTTAAATAACTTTAAAACTATTTACTTCAAAACTATGAAAAAAAAAATACGAGTATACTAAATAAAGCCTTTCATTTGATATGCCACACGGTACAGTTTGAAAAACTTTTATTTTAATTTTGTTATTTGGCTCCCAAAAGTGACCCATATTAAAAATGTATTTATTTATGTTACACGTCCGTGTTTGGGTCACAAAAATTCATGAGTACCAATTTTCAAATTAATCGGTCCAGTAGATTCAGAGCAAGTCGGCTGTGACTTACGGACAAACAGACAGACACACGACTGATCCTATAAGGTTCCGTTTATTCCGTACGGAACCCTAAAAACCGGCCAAGTGCGTGTCGGACCACGCACTATTAGGTAGGATTATAAAATAAACATAAAATAGAAGCAAAAATAAACAAAATTAAAATTGAAATCAAAATAAAAATCAAAACAAAGACTACTAAGACCATGGACTTCTTCAAATCTCTTTGATACATAAAACGGTAATTTTGCACACAGCATGCATTTTTCGGCAGTTAAGTTTTTGTTCGAGAGAGCGAAGCGAGCTCCAAAACTGGAGCTTTCTAGACCAGCGGGGCTATTGCGCAACATACATTAAATGACAATTGATCGCAATTGGTTTTATTTTGACAGTTCGCCCGCGACAATTGCATTATTTACGTTGTCGAGCAGACAATTTTTTCGAACATAAATATGAATCCATCGATTAGCAATATAAGTAAGAGACTGCTGACACACCCTCCCGCTCCGCCCAGAGCAAGAGAAGTTATTTGATAATTTCCAACCCAAAAAAAAAAAAAAAGAGTGAGCGAAGCGAGCTAGAACATTGGAACATCCTGACTCTTGAACCTCTAAAAACTTTTGGGCTTTTACCTAATTATGAATGATGCACACTTTTTTGAACAAATGAACCTCTTTTAAACTTTCTGGCCGTATGTCACAGTAACTAAGCTAGGGAACTTCGAAGAAACGGGTTAGGTTAGATTTGTGACCAACGGCGAGCGCTACATCCAAGTTGGTCGCACTTTACTTTTATTATTTAGTATTTTTAGGACTTCAAAATAGGAATTATTTTGATGTTCACAAAAAGAGGCGTATTCCTTATATTAGAGTGTTTAAAAAAATATTATTAATAAAATACGGCCTCATTGGTCTAGTGGTCGCAAGTGCTAGTCCTGGGTTCAAATCCCGGGTCGGGCAAAGTGTTATTGGGTATTTTTATCTGGAATTTCTCAGTAGCAGCCCGGAGTCTGGATTGGTGTCCGGTTGATGGCAATAGGCTCTATCCCTATTACAATAACTGGCGAAATATGGGTGTACTTCAGGTAGGTACACCTCTGCCCAATGATGATGATGTTATGATAATAATGCGTGATGTTATGTGTATATATTTTTTATTATTATTATTATTTAGGAGCGCAAAATGGGAATTATTTGAGGTTCAAACAATGTCGATTATGTAATACAGAGATAAGCAGTTACAAACTTAAGTAATTTGACGCAATATCTCTTCGAGACGGTCACACTACAGACAGATACATCCGGCTCCGCTTATCGCAATGTTTTTATTATAACGTTACTAACAGCATGTTAACGCTATCTATGACTTATTGAACTTTTTATCCTCAAACCGGAGGAGCAATCATTATCAATCATTTAGTTTATCTGTGGTTGTAAAAAAACAGTTATGTGTAGTTATAAAATGTCAAAACCCGGTATATCCACTATAGGTGAAAAGTGGAAAAATGTTTTTGGCTGTAGATTATTAAGGAATGAGGTTTTTTATTAAACAATCACTCGTGTAGGAGATTGTGTTTATAAAAATAGAAATAAAAATGATAAATAAATAACGGATGAAGGCTCGTGCAGACTAGCGCGATATCGCGGGCGCGACAAGCTGAAATATGCCCCGCGATATCGCCCCAGTCTGTAAAGGGCCTTTAAGCTAAAAAATCTGGACATAGCGTTGTTTGATATAAATTAGCGAAACGTACCGGAGTTGGAAAACAATCTCTTTGAACTTACCGACTTCACTCCCGATACGTCATGGAAATGGCAGCCTTCTTAGACCCCAGACTTTACGCTTTTGTTCATCGCGGACGTACTTAACTTCGTTAAACACTTGCCAATGGGAACATATATAAGAAATTAGGTATCGATTTTAACCGTTATTTTAGTAGTGTTTTTAGTAACTTACCTTGATTTGGAAAACAAAATTCATGCACTTTTAAGTTTCAAATTTGACCCCATTCATAGTTCAATTTCGAGTAGAGGTGTGACATACCGGGTTTTGATATTTAACTATTATTATATTATTTTTTTTTACATATCTCGGGACCATGGGGTCCCCGATCTTTGGAAGGCATACGAGGGGCCGAAGCCAACTTGCAGAGGCCCCTTGGACAATTGTAATGGACTGAGGCACCAACCGACGATTATCCCTGTTTACTCTATGATGGTGCACTCAAGGACAACCCCCGGTTGATGCAGGACTATTGCAGAACATGGGAACAAAACATATTGGGCTATGGGTTTGGGAGGCTATAGTGGATCGGTTTCCTAAGACTATAGATAGGCTATGGCCCCTACCTGACTAATGCTTTATATAAAATACACCGATAAAATGGCAGGGGGTGACTTGCACACTCAATAATGGACCCCCGAAAACGGCCGCTAGCACATAGTGACGTAGTGACAAGGGGGCAACACTTCCTGAGGTGCTTGAGGAGTGGAGAGGTATTCCACGGCTATCAGGACATCCCGGAAGTACGGTCAAGATCCCTACCAGCATCTTACTGGAATACATCCTTCCTCCGAGCACGTTTGCTCTTGCGAATCTCCACTCAAGCCGGCCAATAAAGGCAAGAATGAGGTGAGAGCTCTGTTCCTCGTCAGTGTTCACGCCAGCCGGCCAATAAAGGCAAGTCAGAGATGAGGAACAAGACTTCTCCCAGGAGACAGGGTTCGTGGGGTCGCTACTGCCCAACAGCTCGCCACATGCTGCCCTGCGGGTTTATTATATTTCGTTTATTAAGCTTTTTGCCTTATAAAATACATTTTTAAATATTTCTTAGAAAAAAACATAAAAAAAAAACATTTAAAAATATATAAAATAGTGGTCCGCCGGTATCGGGAGCAGGGTCCAAGTTACCGGTGGTTAGGGCTCCAGAGACAGGAACCTCCTCACGATGCGAGCCGTATCGAGGAGTACTGCCTTCTGAATCAGGCCCTTGATCCAGCCGCCTAACGAGAGCCTCGAGAGATGATGGTTGAGGCTTTCGGCCATCAGGCCATTGGCCGTAACGACAATCGGCACAATGACAGCCGAATTCACATTCCACATGTCAACAACCTCGTGTGCTAAGTCGAGATATTTTATTTGTTTCTCTTTCTCAGCTTTCACGAGGTTATCGTCATGTGGAATGGTAACATCGACTATCATTGCGCGGCGCGCTAATCGATCTATCACCACTATTTCAGGCTTATTGGCGACAATAGTCCTGTCAGTAATAATAGACCGATCCCAGTACAACGTGACATGGTCATTTTCGAGAACTGGGTCGGGCACATACTTGTAATACGGTACCTCAGAGTTCACAAGTTTATATTTCAAAGCAAGTTGCTGGTGAATAATCCTAGCCACTTGGTTATGACTGTGTAAGTACTCGCCGTTAGCCAGACGAGAACAACCAGAGATAATATGTCTGATAGACTCACCCGGACGGTGGCATGCCCGACACACGTCAACCGTCCCGTCCTTCATAATATGTCTCCGGTAGTTATTCGTCAAGATAACTTCGTCCATAATTGCGCAGACAAAACCTTCAGTTTCCCCGAAAAGGTCCCCAAAACGTAGCCAGGATACGGACGCTAAGAAATCTACATCGGGCTCATGAAGAGCCCGATAGAAGCGCCCGTGTAGCTCCTTGTTTTTCCATATCTCCTTGCGGTCATCCGTAGGTAAGTACTACAGGTTTGCACCAGTTCTCTTTAGCCATGGAAAGTGGGGTGAGCCCCTTGTCCACTGCGACCACATCACGGTGCATACCCACTTCGGCTTTCAAAAAATATTCCTTGAGACTGCATATCTCGCGGTTGTGAAGGGTCTTTGCATTTAAAAAGCCTCGACCCCCGCACTTCCGCGGGATGTACAGTCTCATCACCGATGATCGTGGGTGATGCATCCGGTTTGCGGTCAACAGTGTACGGACCCTCCTATCCAGGGCGTCGAGTTCGGTCTGAGTCCATTTGAGTATGCCGAAAGAGTACATCAAAACCGGCATGACCCAACCGTTGAAGGCGCGCACCTTGTTTCCGCCTGAAAGAAGACTAATCAATACCTTCTTCAGGCGGCCAAAAAAGCGCTCCTTCAACAATTGCTTCATGTCAGTAACGTTGATGCCTAACGCTTCCGACATACCCAAATACTTATAGCTTTCGGGTGAGGAGAGGGATCTAAGGTGTATGGAATCCGAAAGTTGAATTCCCTCGGATTCCATTATCTCCCCTCGCTTCACATGCATGACCGCACATTTGTCCACACCAAACTCCATTCTGATGGCGCCACTGAAAGTTTCAGTTACCTTCAGTAGCTCCATCAGTCGCAATTTGTTGGGGGCAAATATTTTTAAGTCATCCATGTAGAGAAGGTGAGATATGACCTGACCACCTCTCCTCAACCGATAGCCTAGACCTGAATCCTCCAGCAGTGTGCTTAGAGGATTCAAGGCTAAGCAGAACCAAAGTGGACTCAAACTGTCGCCCTGAAATATTCCCCGTTTAATCCATACAGGCTCATCATTCCCCTGGATCCGTCGACACCCCGGATAGCGAAGGACTGTCCTCCATTGCCCCATACATGATTCAAGGGAGGTGCGTAGAGTCGTATCTATTTTGTACAACTCCAGCACCTTCATGAGCCATGTATCCGGATAGCGAAGGACTGTCCTCCATTGCCCCATACATGATTCAAGGGAGGTGCGTAGAGTCGTATCTATTTTGTACAACTCCAGCACCTTCATGAGCCATGTATGTGGCACCGAGTCGTAGGCCTTCTTATAATCTATCCAGCAAGTCGACAGATCCTTGCGGGATCGACGAACCTGTTGGCTAATGGCCATGTCGATGAGAAGTAGCTCCTTAGTGCCACGGGACCCGTTCCTACATCCATTTTGAGAGGCAGACATAATAGAATTACTGTCAATGTGTGTGTTAATTTTCGCTCTCAATATGGATGTAAGAAGTTTATAGACCGTCGACAAACACGTGATCGGTCTATAATTCTTGGGTTCCGCAGGACTACCTGACTTATGGAGCAGGTGGGTAATGCCTGTTGTCAGAAACTGTGGTAGCGACCCAGACTCTAAGGATGACTGGAACTGAGATGCCAGGCAAGTGTGTGAACTAGTTAGCCATTTCAGTCAAAAGTTGTGCAGTCCGTCCGGTCCCGGTGATTTCCAATTCGGTAACGGACGGACCGCTCTAGCTATATCTGATGGCGTGATAACGACTTCTTCCATTTCTGGTATAGTTTCACACACTCGCTCGACATCCCGCATCCAGTCAGCCTCAGCATGGCAGACAGGTTCCGACCAGATGCTGCGCCAGAATGCAGTCGTGGTGGCATCATCTGGGCGGCACATGTCTGTCTCGTTTTGTTCAGGTCGCTCCCAAGCTCTATATACCCACCTCTCATCGCTCTGGAACATGCGATTTTGCGTGTATCGATCAACTCGCCGCTTATACCGCCGAATACGGCTCGCCCATGCACAAACTTTCTGCTTCAGGAAGTCGATGCGCTCTGTGACACGGGACATGTATTCTCGAGGACTGATTCCAGTCCCCGAGAATGCCCGCCTTACAAAGCGCATCACACGTGGTCGTGTATTGCCCTCCCTGAAGCAGTATAGTTTGCTGATGAGTACCCTGGCCCCATCAATACGACGCTCGATCCTGCATTGCCAGGCTGGTACGGCTGGTTTTGGTCGAGTAGCTTCGTCACAGTTTGGGAACTTCGCGTTTGCTAAACGACATGCCGCAACAGCCGCGCAATACAGGATCGAGTGTGTATCAACGAGATCCTCGCTGCTCTCGAAGAAATCCTTAAGCAGCGAGTCCAAGGCACATACCAGCGCCCTATTTTTCTTGTGCATGGGTAGGCGTGGTAGTCGGGGTCTAAGTTCGGTCGGAGTGGACCTATACTCGCGAAACGCATCTTCCAGTGCGCTCCTCAATCGGACATTGCACTGGCTACTTACTGTGGCAACCCTATCATCCTCCTCTTCAACATCGTGATTGGACCGCGGCGGGATCGCATCAATGATTGGCGCATGTGTCGCGGTTTGTGCCGGAGTTGAGACGATATGGTTGCTCAGTACCTCTAAGCGCAGCCTATCAAGTGCGGCATCATCCAACCTGTGATTGCGTTGGATGACCCGCACTTGATCCGATAGTCGTTGGGCCGAGACGTTGACGGTTGGCTCTCCCCTGCCGACGTACAGGTGTTGGCGACGTCGGCGGGGAAAAATACTCGTCGCTCGAGCTCGACGCAACTACCGCGGCCGGTGTCGTCACAGCACTCACGGTGGGGCTGGGTACCGGTGGCGGCGAGGCGGAGCTGAGCGAAGAGTCCGGAGGTGGTGGGCGTGCAAGTGCAGCTGATCTTGTCAACATTTCATAATTGTTCTTATATGTATTTGTTCTATCGGAGGTGACATGACAGATGTCACCTCCGGTTCGGCAGTTTTTAATGGAAGTCTCGAATATTGTAGTTCATTTTGCACTTTATTAAATATGGTGATTGACTTGAATTTATTCTTGATAAACTGTTTTACAATAACAAAAAAAAAACTGTGTCGAAAAAAATTGTTATTGAAAATATATTAATTATTATGCTATATTATTCTAACTTTGGAAGAAAAGGGTTACAGGGCTATTGATAAGGTTTTAAATGATTCACTACATGCGAACACATAAATCACGCTTGTATTCCTTGAATGGGGTAGGCAGAGGTCAAGATCACCTACATTGAGCCTAATGTGCTCGAGGGCAATAGGGGGCGAGCCTATCACCATTAACAGGGCACGAAAATCTGATTGATGAGACTCCAGAGTTCCAGACTGAAACGGGGAACTCCCTTATGCAAAAGATAATCATACATACTGCCCGAGAATTAAAGTCAGGACCCCACGTTTAAGATTCGCACTAGTAGCCCATTATAATCTACCCTACGTACCCTACTTACCTACTAGCCATAAGATAAAAAGAGAACACTGAGCACATATTCAGGGTCGGGTAATCGCCGCTGACCTTGGCCATACAAATCCGCGTCGCGCTCACACCGCGCCGGCGCCGTTCGATTTCACAGGGAATATTAATTATTGTATTAAAAATATGAATATTTGAAAAAATCATAGATAGAATTATAGATAATAAAATAGTCGGTTCATACAAAAAAAAAACAAGAAAATATCTTAAGTAGTTTGAAAGTGCGCGGGCTTGCGGACGGTGAGTAATGGGTAGCTCACCGTCCGGTAAGGACCAGGCCCGGGTCGACGGCCCGTTGTATTCCACGCGCGCCTCAAAGAGATGTCGTCAGCGCATAGGTAGAAGTCCACTAGGGCCGATGCCTGCCGGGGTCGCGGGAAGGCACTTATGGGTCACCGAGGCCCCTGGCAACACAGGCAACAGGAAGGAATACGGGTGGGTTTTAGTCAGTAAGAGTCTGACACACCCTCCCGCTCCGCCCAGAGTGGGAGAAGTTATTTGATGATTTCCCACCGTCAAAAAAAAAAGTAATATCGAATTTTATGCTTTGGGTAAACATTACTTCCTGAATTTATTTGATAAAGTATTTCACATAAAGAATTTATGTGTATGCGTTCTAGTTTATCATGCATAACTTACTTGCATTATATGAAGGGGTAATAATAATCTGCGCCTTCAGGGTGTAGAAAGGCCTATCACGAAGCCGTCATCCACGCATTCTGTAGACAGTAACTTTGTGCAAAAACATTTAATAATAATAATAATAATAAACGTTTATTTAAGATAACTAAGATCCAATTTGTTAGTAGTACAATAACTTATAACTAGTGTTAGTAATACAACATTAAGCTACTCGCCCCCTGCCTGACCCATGAGTCGAAGTATCAATACTTATGTGAACATTAATACATCGACCAATGTACAGACAGTCAAGTCTACTGGCTATCATACATAAAACGCTGTTGCGACTAGCCCGTACTCTGCTCAGCATTGACGCGCACCGCTTGCGCAGAGTAGCGTAGAAGCAATCGATGCGCGCCTCCGCAAACATACGTGATGCTCTACAGTGGCGGGGCAGCCGCAACATCGTTCTAAGCGCGTTATTATATTGTACCCGTAGGGCACTGTACGCTTTTTGAGTATAGACTGCCCACAGGCTGCAGGTGTAAAAAGATGTACAGAAGGCTCTGAAAAGAGTGATTTTTACCTCATTTGTACACCTGGCAAACCTGCGAGCAATCATGCTTGCTCTCACGGACAGTGCCCTACGTTCACGTTCAATGTCCATGTCGTCCTCAAGGTCCTCGGTAATTAGATGACCCAGGTATCTGAACTGACGTACCCTAGCCACATCATCTCCATTCAACTTTATAGGGGGCACGCTAGTGGGACACTTAGTAGGTACCGGCCTTAAAGACAACATACTCACTTTTCTTCACATTATATATCAAGCCATGAACATTTGCATAAGTTTCACAGATTTTCAACAGTTTCCTAATGCCACAAACCGAGGCGCTCAGCAACACCATGTCGTCCGCATAGCTAAGATTATTGACACATATATCATCTATGCGACAACCAACCCGCTGGCTGCTGAGCTCCTCGATTAGGGCATTTATATAAAAATTAAAAAGACGGGGCGAGCTCAAGCCACCCTGTCTCACGCCACATTCCAATTTGTATGGTTCCGAGAGGGTGCCCGCCCACCGCACATTATTACTTTATTTTTTGGCTTTTATTTTTTGGTGTGAAAATTCTCTGTTTACGGTACCTAGCGGTTGGAGACTCACTCGCTGAGCGACCTTGAATTTATAGACCAAGCAGGTCCATAAATTCAAAGTCGCTCAGCGAGCCATGAAATCGGCTATGCTTGGAGTCTCTCTGAGGGATCGAATCCGGAACGAGGAGATCTGGCAGAGAACCAAATATGTCGACATAGATCACAGAACAAGCAAGATGAAGTCGGCATTACTAGCCGTAGAATTGGTGATCTTTGGGGTAGATGTGTTTTAGAGTGGAGACCGGCAAGCGTAAGGTAGGACACCCTCAAGCTAGGTGGAGCGATAATCTTCGCTGGGTGGCTGGTAGCAGCTGGATCAGAGTTGCCGAGAATCGAGCTGAATGGCGTGCAATTGGAGAGGCTTATGTCCAGCAGTGGACTGCTGTAGGCTGATGATGATGATGATGAAGGTACCAAGGTAGCGCGCAATGTAACGCACGCAAAACATTGTGCTTATGAGTGCATACAACGGTACAAAGTTCGTGGGAGTTTTTAAAGTTATAAACTTATAACATTTACAACTTGTTTCGTAAAAAAACGTCAAAAAAATTAGAATCAATATATCCGTAACCAGAAAGTTTCCAAATATGGTCCAGTAAAAAAAGGCTCATAATAACAGGAAGAACAAGTGCACTAACATAAAACAAATTAAACTAAATTAAATTAGTCTAGTTGATGTAACTGGTGACCGAAAAGCTGGCGGCTTTCTCTCGCAACGCATCAGCATTGCAATTCAGCGAGGAAATGCCGCCAGCAGCCTCGGTACAATGCCCCGAGGGCCTTTTTAGTTAATGTTAATAATCATCTTGTAATTTGGTTATGTAAATAAATAAATTGTAATTAAACTTAAGACTGCAATTACCTTCTGATTGACTTTTGAAACTATTGTTTTCCGACAAGGAAAATACCACCTGTGTCCTAAATATTTCCTCAATCAAGCTTTTTATCTTTATTACAGAACTTTTCATAATTTATTTAATTATCAATCTTTATCTCAAAAATATAACTCCTAATATTGAATGGCCAACATTGGTGCGCCTGCGACATACTCGTACATTGGTGGATCGATATCCACCATACAAAAAATTCCACACGAATGAAGCATTGGATGTATAATTTAGATAATGTCAAACGTTGGTTGTACTAGCGATAAGGGACTGAACATTCTAAATAAATAAACAGCGTTCGATATTCAAATTATGACAGTGTGCCCAGTGTTCCGAGCAACGTCGATCGATACAGACGTTTATGAAAGTGTTGCAATAATTAATAGAATTTTAAATAATTAATTGAAATGCAGTTAGTTTTATTCCATTTGTCCGTAATTTGTTCGTATTCTTTCGCGTTTTGGTACGATCAAAAGTATGTGGAGATTCCATACCCGTCGAAAGAGTTTGAGCACATACCCTTTAAAGCTCGGGCAATATTCTTCACTTTTTGGAGTCTTGTAAGTATATTAATTGTACTTCTTTAATTTTTAAAAAGTCTAGTTGCTCTATAACAATTTCTTTTAAAAAAAAGGCCGGTATTACGTGAAAAGGCTCTTTGATAGAGCTGTAAATTTCGTGTAGAGTTAAAAACTACGAGACCGAGATCACTAAGATAAGTAACTCACAGAACTATCTCAATCTCTCTATAGCTATATCGTTCATGAAGAACTAAACCTATAAACCTCTGAAACTTGTAAACTATAAACTGAACTTTTTGGGTACGGGGGCAGTTAGAGCCCAGTCACAGATTTTTTTTACAAAGTATTTGTTGTACTAACAGCGCCATAGCACGAACGCACGACGTAAACGTAGGTATGTAAATTCGAACTTTTTTTTAATCGAAAATACAACTATTGATCCTATAGCATTTTGGTTAAAATTTGTTCGTTGCGAAACGAGCATTTTTAATGTTAAAATCGTTCGAATTTACGTTACGTTCCTGCTAGACCCAGAGAACACAGTGGCAGATGACTCACAGTGGTCACGTACTGCCTTGCAACCCTACTCTTTTTGCGCCACTTCTTCTTCCCAGCGAAAGCACTAGGAAGTGGTGAAGGGCGGGCGTTTTGGGGGACTGTCTTATGTAATTTTGACGTTGAAAAAGTGCCGATTCCTAGCCTAATTGAATAAATGACTTATGATTTTGAATTTGCACAGTTAGATTTCAGGGAGACCCTTTACAATCTCCCCAGAGATGTGCCTAAAAAAGCGTGGGGTTCTTTTTACTATATTTTTATAATACTTTTATAAATAGCTACGAGTACCAATTAACTATTTGTTACTTTTGATGCCAAGCGCCCCACGCTTTTTTTACAATCTAATTACCAAATTATTTTGTTAATAACTTAAATCTTTCTTATTTTAAACTTACTAGATTTTTTTATTATAATGAACCAGTCGACTTTATATCGCTATAGAACAAACTCTTCAATATTTAAAAAATATTTTCTGTTTTTAGTTCGGCTTGCTAGTTTTTTTTTCGTTTTTTTTTGTTTTTTTTTTTTGTTTTTTCCTACATAACATCACGCCTGTATTCCCCGAAGGGTTAGGCAGAGATGTATCTGTAGTACACCCACATTTCACCAGTTATGTTTAAGTCCCATGTAGTAGGGGTTGTTTTTTCAAAACTACATATATTTTACTATCTTATTTTTAATCTCAAAATAGCATCAAAAGTAGTGAGACTCGATTTCTTAGTATATCGTATGTTATTTGATGATAGATCTAAAATTATTTTTATTTCATTCATGTTCTTGTAACCTTGCCATTTCATCCAATGCATCTCCATTGCACGGAAGTCTCCCGATTAACTTTGAGCAATCATGTACTTCTATTTTTTTATATTTTTTTATTGCGAGATAAAAGCGTGTTTTTTTTAACCACATATTTTTATGTTTTACTTTTTTAGTTAATAAGTCTAAAGTTATGACATGATCGGTTTACTAGTCGCTACTAAAGAGTTCCACTATCCACCTCCTGGTTCCATCATCAGGCCCTCTTTACCAAGCCCAATCTAATGAACTCGTCAAACCGAATCATACGGGCCCAAACCCGAGGGGTTTATTAGCCACTGAAGAGTTCCACTATACCTACACCTACTGGTTCCATCATCAGATCAGCTCCAAGATACTAAATTATAGTTTTGTTATCCGAACTACGTATATAAACAAAGGTTCATTTCGATGTGACAATTAGAATTAGGTGAAAATTACGTTGAAAGATTCCGTTACATACAGGTCAAGCCAATAAAAGCGTGTTAAAAAATTCAAAACACGACTGCCCAGCCAAAAAAAACGAACTAAAAAGTAAAAAAAAATAAGTTGTATTAGTTAATCTGTTTATACAAAGTGAAAGGTCACTCACTCATTAACTCGCTGACTAAACAGATAAATAAAATTGTCATTTCTGTCGGGGGACCGTTCTGTCGAACACTTTTAAAGTTTTTACAAATTTTATTTTACGACATCTAATGGTGTTATTTTATTTTTAAGCACTAAAGGCGTGGCGTGGATGGCGTGGGGATGAAATTTTTGTTTTAAATGTACACCCTACCTATATAAAATGTATGCCAATAAATTTTATAGTTTTGGCATCTGCTCATCAAGGCCTTCAATTTGATACCCATATTCTAATAATTAAAGAATAAATAAATATTAATCTAGTATAAAAGTAGGTTAAAATATGAACGGAATGTACTTGTATATTGTGCTATATAATTAATTCATATCATGTGTTAAAATTGTAACGCGAGAGTATGTTTCCGAACGTACTCCACTTGAAGTTCAGCGGGAAATTCTACCACATCATTAGATATTATTATTGTTTCACAAACTATCTTGTTTTGTTTATTTAATACATACCTACCATTCGTAAGATTGGTCAGTGGGTCGTCTTAGGTCCGGAGTATAAACAAAAATATGGCGTAACTGTTATTCAGTGGTGCCGATTCCCTTGTTCACAAACTAAACTAAATTTAAGTTCAGTGCATCTTTTTCTTTCTATTTCATTAAGAAAAGGACAGAAGATAAATTTTAGTTTAGTCCTGTCAAATTAATCAGCGCCTGTCACTACTCCATACAAGTTTAGACGTGATTAAAAATTTGCCTACTAAAATTACGTCAATTTACGTCAAGCGCTGATTAATTTGACAGGACTGAACTAAAATTTATCTTCTGTCCTTCTCTTAATGAAATAGAAAGAAAAAGATGCACTGAACTTAAATTTAATTTAGTTTGTGAACAAGGGAATCGGCGCCAGTGTCTCTATTTAATATTCAGTTTTTAACGTGATATATTATTCATACAATTGTGATTATTATAGTTCAGTGGATGAAAGTTCTTGCTCTCGTCAGTGAGTAACTTATGCTTAGCTGGAAACTTTGTGGGATTTTTTAGATTCCCACAAAGAAGTGGCGATTGGGTACCTATAATATATCTGTCCAAGCACGAGAGTACTCAAAGCGGATGTGAGAATCTGTCACTGAGGCCCTCAATTCCTGTATCACCAGTGGGGCGTTGCTAGGAGCCAGTAGCATAAAATGATAATGCTACCAAAGCCTAAAATGAGAATAATGTTTAGTTAAAAGTTCATAATTATGATATGTTAAGGTCTCATAGTAAAGACTAATACCTTAGTCAACCCTGATAAATCCGTGGATTTTGTAGGCCCTAAAATGTGGGGTCTCCAGCTCCTCACAAAGATTCCGTACCAAGTATTTGCTAAGTCGATATTGTTGTATGAATTGCGCATCATCTACATATATCGAACGCATTAGATTGATCACGTAGTCGTGTTCTTTTGTTCCTTGATTCACTGTTTTGATGTGAAAAGTCACATTTTTCCCTATTTTGATGTGAAAGAACTTAAACAGTTCATATTGATCACACGTGACATTTCCTTTTTTATATAATAAACACTCGAATATTTTTCCAAATAAACTAAAATCAATTAAATAAAATATCTCCTCTGAAGCAGCGTAAATTGAATGGATTGTGAGGTTACTTTTTGATAATTCTAGTATGAAAATATGTCAAACGGACGTTCGTATTACGGTATTGCCAGGCATTGTTCAAGCAGAAGTCGGCCAGGGTGTCATGTGACCGCTGACTGGCTTGTTTGACGTGTTCATAATACGAAATTGCAAGGCAGTTCTGTTTACGCCGTAAACTGCCTGAAAATAAGAGTTCATAATAAGGCCCCAGGGACTGCAAGATCGACATAGATAGCGATCGCATTACGGCCGAAATCGGTCGCAAAGTCCTAATGGGGTCCCTAGACTGTCAAGCAATTTTATCGAGTTTGTTGTTTATTTATCTATGTCGAGACAGTCGAGAGTGCAGCCCTTGCAGAACACGTCTCGACGTAATGTTTACTAAGTAGTAGGTAGGTAAGTATTTAAGCACTACTTTTAGAAGTAAATAACCTGTTCTAAGTCATAACTTAGCACAGGATCGTGGACATATCCACGATCCTAAAATAAAAGGTCATGTCATGAGAAGGTACGCTCACCAATACCAAAAGTAAATTTGCATTAATGCTTCAATTGAAATCAACCTACCGTTGATTGCTATGAACAATATTATGCATAATGTGCACATTTAATCGTGACAATCTACGACAGCACAACCTGTACATAGAGCGCAATGAAAGTTCTGCGCGCGTTCCTGGCCGCTCAAAAATGTTTGAATCTCGAATGTTATATTTTTTTAAGAAACTCATTCATCGATTAAAATATTTTTTGGCGGGAAGTCGCACGTCAATTGTGTTTATCGCAAGTAGAAGTTCGTCGTCCGTAGCAAAAATGGAATGAACGCGAAAATATTTTAGAGCGATGATTTTTTATGATTTTAAAAGTTCACTGACTCCGCAAGACTGCACTGCTCGTCTTCAAAATGCTTTTGGGAGGGAAGTACTAGAGATGAGTCCGATATCATGTCACATGTTAAAATCATCGATATTTTAAAATCATTTTAGCATACAATGACAACGACAAAATCATCAATGCTTTTAAATCATTACTTGAATGAACGCGGACTTCGGTGATTCGGATCGGATGGGCTCGGGCCGTCTCGGGAGCTGCGGTGTGATTTGCGACGGCGAATGGCAACAATGCTTTCACTTGCGTTGTTTACAATATGCGCGGCAAATCACGAATGCTATTTATCTAGCATTTAGTATTTCGCGAATCATTGTTTTGGTTAGACGAGGACGACCAACCACCCTTACCTAATTTAATTTTACGCATACGAAATACGTAGTGTAGTGTTGACTCACTATAATTGGATTTTTGATACGTTTTAGTGAATTTAGTTTGGTGAAGTGTACCATAGATTTTAAAACCAAGTTAAGACATTTGTTTAGGTACTTAGTACTTCGTGCAGTTTGTTAATATAAAAAAAAATACGTTTTGATACGACGAGACGAGAGACAACGTGACGTTCTACAGTGGGTGTACTTACTTACTATATTTTTCTATCTTATAGGCAAGAAACGTTTAGTGGTAGGTTCTCAGTTTGTACCTAAATATTCAAAAATGGCTTCAACTGTAAGAAAAACATCCAACGTAAGCAAGAACGCCAGATTGCCATGATATACTAAATAGTCATATCTTGCAGCAAATATCACTAATGGAATCATATTGATAATTTCCATGATTATTAATCAATGCCTAAAAAATACCCTGCCATGAATGTCACAAACTAAGAAAATTTGAATTATGCGGGCTAACTGACAAACTCGATCCATGCCTACATACATAACTAATGATAATGTCACTAAGCCGTTCCGCGATCATTTCAGTATCTACTCACAATTGAAGTGACGAGATCTAATACTCAAATAAAAATCATTGATGATTTTGTCATTGTTCCCGTCACCGATATTTTTTTGTCATTGTCATGCAGTCATTGATACAATAAAATCATCACTCAGCCCATCTCTAGGAAGTACCTCATTTGAGGACCGTAAGGCCGTAAGGTTAGTACGCAGAATTTGATCGTCACCGTGTTTCTCTCCATGATGAAATTCGTGAAGGTCAGCCCTCAACTGCGATCACTGAGGAAATTGTGGCTACTGTCAGGAAACTAATTTAAGAAAAATACTGTTTTCAGCATCAAAATGCTGTCTAACACTACTGACACAGACTTGCGAGTGTGTGAGTTCTCAGAACATAACCGTTTTTTCGTATGGACCTTGTTTTTTCAGTAATGAATGCAAAGTGGCGGGATGATAGAAATAGAGAAAATATTAATTTAATAAAAAATGAGCTCTTCGTTTATTTTAATTTTAGCTATAATTGTGGTGAGGCGTATGAAGTTTTTAAAAAAGACCCTAAAATAATAACTTTTGCTTTTAAAAATATGTATCTAAAAATTAAATTAATAAAATACTGGCGCCGATTCCCTTGTTCACAAACTAAACTAAATTTAAGTTCAGTGCATCTTTTTCTTTCTATTTAATTAAGAAAAGGACAGAAGATCAATTTTAGTTTAGTCCTGTCAAATTAATCAGCGCTTGACGTAAATTGACGTAATTTTAGTAGGCAAGTTTTTAATCACGTCTAAACGTGTATGGAGTAGTGACAGGCACTGGTGCCGATTCCCTTGTTCACAAACTAATCTAAATTTAAGTTCAGTGCATCTTTTTCTTTCTATTTCATTAAGAAAAGGACAGAAGATAAATTTTAGTTTAGTCCTGTCAAATTAATCAGCGCCTGTCACTACTCCATACAAGTTTAGACGTGATTAAAAACTTGCCTACTAAAATTACGTCAATTTACGTCAAGCGCTGATTAATTTGACAGGACTAAACTAAAATTTATCTTCTGTCCTTTTCTTAATGTAATAGAAAGAAAAAGATGCACTGAACTTAAATTTAGATTAGTTTGTGAACAAGGGAATCGGCGCCACTGATTCATTTGACAGGACTAAACTAAAATTTATCTTCTGTCCTTTTCTTAATGAAATAGAAAGAAAAAGATGGACGGAACTTAAATTTAGTTTAGTTTGTGAACAAGGGAATCGGCGCCAATGTTCATTTTTCTAAAATACTGTTTAATATTCTCCTCAGACCTAAATATACTTTATTTTTTGTAAAAAAAGATGGCAACCCTAGTTAGAGGGAGGTCGCCGTAATCCACCACGCGGACAGTGTGGATTTGTTGTTGTCACATACCGTCGAATTTTCGGTTTTAAGGCACATAGTTTCCTCACGATGTTTTACTCCACCGTTTTGAGAATAGTGGTAATGAAATAATTTACCCAAAGTAAAGCGCCAGTCTTGCTTGTCAACCTACGACTTACAACTCGGAAGTCGCGATCGTTACCACTAGGCCACCACTGCTTCCAGGGCCTCAAGTCTGCAATTACAATAGTGTCAGAATGGTCTATTATTGATTTCATAATTGTTGATTTTGACAAGTTTGGTAATCTACTAATATAAAGGCGTTATTAATGAGGATCGGAACAGACCATTCTGACACTATTGTAATAGCAGACTTGGGGCCCTGGTCTCTGGGCCAGATCGTCAAGTGATCTCTGAAATCAAAATCAAGTCATTTATTCAAACTAGGCTGAGAATCAGCACTTTTCGAACGTCAAAACTACATATTGCTTTAAGCTGGGGAAAAAGTGGCGCATAATAACATAATTATATAAAATAGTTAGTACGTCTGGGTTGGTGTATGTCTGGGTTCGATTCCCTTTTCAAAGCTTAGGTACATTTTTTTTTTAGATTTTCAAAATGGAATACCTACGTTGTTAAAACGTACCTAATGCTGGGTATTCCATTTTGACAATACATTTTGGTACCTACCTAGCTACTGGGTGTACAAAAACCGAACAAGTGCAAATTGAACTCGCGTGGTGAGGGTTCCGTACAATGAATATGTTATCTACCATGTTTTTTATCCCAAGAATAAACTTAACATTGTAGTTAAAAACATGTTCTCCCATACATTCCAACTGCAAATATAAGTTTGTAGGCACAGTATAGAGAGATTTACCATGTGATTAATTACAGTTTCTGTACCGTAAGTACAATATCAGTGAAAATTATTATTGTTTCATACATTTAATAAGACACCATTCGAACTCGTCAGTGTCAGTGACGTATGATGACGTCAGAGACAATCCGACGCGTTCAGTGGCAGTGGCTTCTAGCGGACAATATTTTGCCCGACACAGTACTTATCTTGTTTTCTTAACTGTTCAGTAAGTTTAGATAAAAGTATGTTGAAACAATGTTTCGTCATTAAGAAATCCTCAAAAAAGTTTGATTCGTCATCTATCTGATGTTTATGGTGGCGAACTCTCCTTATTCTCCTCTTTTCCGCCACACGTTATAGACCCATTGCCTTTTTAGGGTTCCGTAGTAAACAAGAAACCCTTATAATTTCGCCATCCGTCCGTCTGTCTGTCTGTCTGTCCCCACTGTAGCTCAGAGACGCTTAGTACTAGAAAGCTGGAATAATACTAGAAAAAGGAATGGCTAAAATAAAATCTAGAAAAATTTTTTTTTGGTGTATCTCCCTTGGACATAATGTGGGGATGATATTTTTTTTTCTGGTCTATTGCATGGTGTGGAGTATCGTTGGATAGGTCGTTAAAATATTGCGGGTCTGTGAACACCACTTTTCGATTCAAGGATGAGTTTGCGTAATATTAAGCATAATAGATGTGAAAAAGTCATGGCAGTATTACTTAAGTAAGATACTCAGAAAGTATTGCGAAAATTTTAAAAAATGTTCTATAGGTAAATATTATTTATTAAGCCTCAATACAAAGTTTCATGCGTCTGAACCAATTTTCGAAATACTTTTTCCCAGTCCGTCGCACGGTGGGCTGAAAATCGGCTTTCATAGACTTAGGGATTTCAATTTCCAAGTGCCGAATTTTTTGCCGGATATCGCTTCTATTAGTTATTACTATATTCAAAAATGACACCCGAGTTAATTCTGCACAAAAACGAAGGAATATATATAATTTTTTTACGAAAAATTTGTATGAAGTTAGTATGAAAAAGTTAATTATCTCGTAAACAGCAAGGAAAACCGTAATATCCTTACTAGTGGTTATAGTAGGTAGTACTCATTATTTATAATTTTTTGACATATATAACGGTTATCGCTGCTATTTTTTTTAAACCGTCGCAATATTTTTATTTATTTTTACATATGAAACGGTTCCTTTTAGTGACTAAGTTAAGAACATTGATATTTATGAAGAATGTTATTGACCCAAATATTAAGAATATATAAAACAAGAAAAATATTTAAAAAAATAGCAAAAATGGAAATATTGAAATCAAATATTAAACATTTTCCTTATCTCTGTCGTTGCCGGACTCCAATTCTGAGTCAGAATCCAGATTGGATATATCTAAAAACTCGAACTCACTTTCCTGAAACTGAATTAAGTCGAGAGTTTCAGCAAAAAAAGCTCTGCTTTCTCTTGGCATCTAACTTAGGCCTTTGTGCACTTAGGAAAGGATCCGAAGGAACACAAGTATATTTAAGATATCTTGATTAGAATCTTGCCTGCTTCTTTTTCGCGAATGATGTTCCCGGAACCTCCTAAAATCTTTGTTTCGAGACTCTGAGGCTTCTTCCGAGAGAGTCCTAATCGGCACAATATATTTTTTCTCGATTATGTCAGCCCCGTGTATTAATAATTCATGTACGGTAGACGACATGTAGTACCAGTCGTACAATTCCACGTACTTTTCTGTTATTTTGCGGGCAAAATCTTTGAATTTTATTACGTCGATCTTCTCGCCAGATGTTATCGCTTGCAAAATCACAGCAAGTCTTTTAATAAGATCTTCGTCCAACCCGGTGATAGCTGCAGTTTTATTGGGAAACTCGAAAAACTTTCTTGCGGTATTCCCGTCATTGGTAGTTCCCGAGCCTTGTTTCACAATATCAATCAACAGATTGAGCTGATCTTTGAATTTATTTTGAATACATTTTTTTCTGTTCTACAACTTCAAACGGCAGCGAGAAGTAATGAGGACTCATTACTTCTCGCTGCCCACCGTTTGAAGTCAAGCCTGTACGCAATATGTAACAGACATTCCATACAATTTATACGTTCGTGTAGGGATGACAAGCCAAATTTGTATATGTCAGCACACACAGTTTTCGATGTTACAACATCTAAGTGGTTCATTTCCGTAGGTTTTGCTGAGTCACCATGTTACTATTACTGCACTCTGTGGGGATAAGTGATTGGGATTAGGGTGATTTCATCATCCATTTGTCTTTTGAGACCAATGACAACTGCTTCGCTCTCCTTTACAAAAGTAAACTGAACTAGACGACAATACAAAGTTGAACATGGTTTTGGGTTCCTCTATACAGTATTATCTCCATCTGTCAGTTTTAGTAGCACCAAGGAGGTCATGAAAATGCTTGCATCATCTTGCTCACCCTCCATTTTCTACTTGTATCGGCTTTGGTTGGAAGCACCATCAAATCCCCACTTGGATATCAGCTTTAGCTGCTTATTTTGCACATCGGCATCGTCAGAAAGACTTTGAAGGATCCTCGTCACTGTGATGTCAAGTAAAGCTTGAAGTGTAATCCTAGCCGAGGAATCCGTAACTGACACTGATTGCTTCGGAGGGTAGAAATCAAGCTTAGTTTGTTGCACTTTATAGTAGGATGGACAAATATCCTTAGCACCTTTAAGAATGGCAGCCTCTCGCAAAGTAATATATTGCTACTTTGACAGTTTTAGTGAAAAAAGCAATCCAAGCGCTTTCTCTGGTGTAAATATGACTGTTTTCACTGGTTTCTTAAGCGATTCTTTAATTTTAACGGCTGCTTCAGCATTTTTCATCATGTATTCAATCACAGATGCGATATCCTCATGCCCTTCTTCTTTTAAACGCGCTGCAGCTGCATATGCCAATTCACTAGAGTCTTCGCCTGTATGATCATCAGATTTTTTCTTTTTCTGTTTACTTCCCAAATCTTCCAATGGTTTTCGGGACCTTTTTTTCATTGTTCCAACGGGAGATGATGGCGACGACGACGGTTCTTGAGAGTCTGATTGTGCTCTTGGTATCTCATCAACAGTTGGTTCTTGATTAATTAAAGTTTGCCAATCAATATTTGTTTCCAGCCAATATCCGTACAGTCTTCTGAAGTGATCAAGGAATCGGTTGGATTTCTGCCACCTCTGTAAAGCAGCTCGCGTGAATTTCCGACAAAATTCTTTGAGAGTTACTCGATCTTCGCCAGAAAGGCAATCACCAATGCGGGATACAACTGCACCAACAATACTTCATGATTAAATGAAGTACTCTCACTTTTTAAAAGAACAAACAAGTCTAAATTGGTGATTTTGGTGATTAAACTTTTTATTTTAAGATTTTATAGTCGCAGAGCAAAAAATTTGTGTTAGCAGTTACACAGTTGTGAACAATCTTAATTATAAAGCAAAATTTTAGCCCTGTTATTGCAAAACATCGATAATTAGTTAACTATCCTCATTAGTGCTAATGAAAATTTATAATCGTCAAAAACAATTCTTAGAACTCATAACTAGAGATCGGATATTCGGATGCATATTCACCTAAAGTTGAGATGTTGGCTAATATGGAATGCGCTTTTGTATCAAAAAAATCCCGCGGCTCTGGGAATACAAATTTAGGTTTCTAATTATAGAATCGAATCCGCTAAATCCGCCGGTCTCTTGCCAGCATCAATGTGCCTGCTCTTCTTGAGCCGACTGGCATTGTCAGAGATGATGGCAAAAGACCTAATGGTGTGTCTTTGGTCCCGTGGAGTTTGGGACGGATGCTTGTGTGGGACGCTACCTGTGTAGACACACTGGCACCGTCCCACCTCCAACGGACTACTTCTAAAGCGGGTGCAGCGGCAGAAAATGCCGAAAATCTGAAAGTTATTAAATATGGAGGCCTTGGCAGAGAGTACAACTTTGTGCCCTTTGGCGTCGAGACACTCGGTCCGTGGGATCCCAGTGCGCATAAGTTATTTGCGGAAATCGCGAAACGTCTAGTTGATGTAACTGGTGACCGAAAAGCTGGCGGCTTTCTCGCGCAACGCATCAGCATTGCAATTCAGCGAGGAAATGCCGCCAGCATCCTCGGTACAATGCCCCGAGGGCCCTTTTTAAGCTTAACTTAGTTTTAATTTAATTTAGTTAATGTTAATAATCATCTTGTAATTTGGTTATGTAAATAAATATGTTCTTTCTCCAGAATTAGCTTTCCTACTGACAGGTTATATGAGTTCATATAATTGATTATTTTTTTATTTGGCTGTATAAGTCAATGTAATTTAATTTAGTTAAATTTTAATTTATTAGTGACATAATCTACTCATTACAATGTGTGTTTTATGAGTTGTATTGCAATAAGTGGTTAGCTAGCGTCCTCGACTATTGATTATACTATTCTTGCCTGAGCAACCGGCAGCAAGCTCGGCATGCTCCCTTAGATGTCACTGCCTGCGGTAGCGTCGGGGGTCGGGTTGCCTCCTTCCCTCCAATATGGCGAGGGGGGTGATGGCTGATCTTTGCGTTATGCTCGTGAACGGGTGCTGCTTGTGGTGACTGGTCGTCTTGCTGATCATGGTTTTAATTGTTATTAGTAATTGTTTACTTATTTTACTTCGATGGGGCTAGTTTATCATTTCTCACTTCGAGCTACAGCAATTGCCTTATGTAAGCGGGCACGCCCTTTATGCCTGGAGGCTTTTATTTAGGTATTAAGTTCTATTTACGTTTTTTTTTATGTTGAAATTTTTATCTGCTTGAGTACAGTTTGTTCATTGTTTTGTTGGTATACTGGCGCGTGCTAGCTAACGTATGGCAAGTGTGTAATTTAATCCAATGTTTTGTGTTTCGTAATGTTAATTACTTTGCATACGATTTGTATAGAATCAAGTTTATATAACTAAACAGACAGACGTGCTGCTGGGGAGTTTGTTCCACCACTTCTTCTTCCCAGCTAAAGCACTAGGAAGTGGTGACGGGCGGGCATTTTTGGGGGACTGTCTTATGTAACTTTGACGTTCGAAAAGTGCTGATTTTCAGCCCAGTTTGAATAAATGACTTTTGATTTTGATTTTGATTTTGAAATATACTGAATCGAATCTATGTTAACTTACTTTCAAATGTTACCTTATATGGAATGCACTTTGTATCGATCGTAAAAATTACGCCCGCCATTCCGGAATCGACAAATTTAATGTTTTTTTCTGACTACATATGTAATTGGACTCATACGTACCTACCCAATATTGTGATGTAAAGTAGGTGGAAGCAATAATTTTAAATAAATATGCAATCCAATAATACCGGGGTTTTTTAATAAATATTTTTTAGAAGTCGCTTCCATACTATACACCGGACTAGTTATGCATTCCCGTTGTTCCTGGCATCCCACTCTCTTTTAAAAAAAAAAGATTTTTAAGAAGCCGCTTCCATACTTTCATAGCTAAAAATTAACTTTAGGTAAATATGCATCCGAATATCCGATCTCTGCTCATAAAACAACTAATCAACAAATTAGCTTACTTATCAGATTTCATTAACAATCATTTAATCACCTATTCAGACTTATTAGAAGACTAAATCATTGTAATTACTTACTCACTTATTTTCAGACTCACTAGAAGACTAAACAATTTGTTATTTGGTATATTGGTTGTATGTAAAGTTTTAAAACTCATTTTGTTATGATAAATATCTAGCTCAAACATAGTTGTCTAAGTGTGGATGTACTATAAACCTCTGACTACTCCTTCGGGAATATAGGGGTGATTCTATTTTATGTTACGTGTTGTTAAAAGTCTGTGTTCCTCAGCTTAAACACTAAAAGGAACCGTTTCATTTGTAAAAATAAATAAAAAAAACTGGACGAACTAATACAAAAAATTAGCAGCGATAACCGTTATATGGCATATGCCAAAAAATCATAAATAATGATAACTATAACCACCAGGGGGGTAACCATCACCTCTTATATCAGTATTATTATAATATTTCTTCACAGTTGGAAAGTGATGGAGCTATACAGGAGTTGTAGCTCTATCTCTTTCTCACGCTGAAGTAATATTGAAATAATACTGCTATAAGAGGTGATGGTTACCTGTAAGGATATTACGGTTTTCCTTGCTGTTTACGAGATAATTAACTTTAACATACTAACTTCATTAAATTTTTCGTAAAAAAATTATAATTCCTTCATTTTGTGCAGAATTAACTCGGGTGTCATTTTTGAATATAGTAATAACTAATAGAAGCGATATCCGGCAAAAAATCCGGCACTTGCAAATAGAAATCCCTAAGTCTATGAAAGCCGATTTTCAGCCCACCATGCGCCGCAGACACCTCGTTTACAGCCTGCTCGAACGCTGACAGCTCATCTTCCGACGACGAAAATTGTATCCCTTTGAGCTGATTTTTTATTTTCGGGATCAAAAAGTCACACAGTGCTAGGTCAGGGCTGTAAGAAGGGTGGCTGAGGAGTTTGACCGGCGTGCTGTTCAGGAAGTCCCTCGTTTTGAGCGCGGTGTGTGAAGGCGCGTTGTCGTGGTGGAGCAGTAGCCCGCGGAGCCCTGTGTTTAGTCGCTAGTTGCTCACAACTGAGAAAACTTCTGCCAAGCATTTGGTAGTATACCATTCAGCGTTGATGCTTCTTTGGTTCCGTAAAGGAATTAGCACCAAGCAGCCAGTCAAATTGAAAAAGCTCGCGATCAAAATATTCCCCCCGCTTCTAGATCGCTTCACTTTGGTAGGCGTTGATTCGTTTTGAAACACCCAAACCGTCGACTGGCGCTTCGTTTCGTATTGATAAATCCAAGACTCATCACCGTGATGATGTCATAAACACGCCGAGACGAGCCAGCTTCAAGTTTATCATATAACGACACCATTCCACCCGGGCCTGCTTCTGAGCATCGGTGAGGTTGTGCGGCACCCAGCGTGAAACTATCCTCCTCACGCGAAGATGCACGTGTAGAATTTCGTGAAGACTTCCCTATCCAACCTGCAGCATGTGCTGAATGTATACTAACTAGCCTAACTAGCTAATGTAACTAGCCTATTGTCATGGATTAAATTGTTCACTGCTAGCACGTTTTCTTCCGTAACAGCCGTCAAAGGGCGACCACTTCTTTCTTCATCCCCCAAAGTTAGTCGACCGCGCTTGAATTCGTTATACCAACGATACACGGTTGCCTTAGAAGGGCCTTCATCCATAAATGCCATATGCCAAGTCTATCGTACGATTCGTGCGGTTTTAGGCGACACTTGAAATTGTAAAAAATCATAGCGCGAAAATGTTCCCGGCGCAGATCCATTTTTTAATGAGACACGATAATTTAAATTAGTTCGCAAACAATGTGGAGGGAAATTTTGAAATTGGAACGTACCTATTTTTACTATTATATAATCATATTTTCAAAATAGATTATAACTGGCCTGTCTCTCATACATAAAAACTTTTTTGCAATACTTTCTGAGTGGCCTGGTATAATGAAATTAAAAGGAAAACTATTACAGGTAAGTGGGAGTAATAGTCCGCCAACTTAAATTTGCAGTTGGAGAATGGACCGTGGCGTATATCGATGTATGGGAGAAAATGTTTTTCAACTACAATGTTAAGTTTGTTTTTGGGATAAATTCATCCCAACATTCCAAACTACGAAACCCTATATTTTGCGTGGTCACACGCACAATATACAGGCGACACGCACTTGGCCGGTTTTATTATATTTAATTTATACACACATATTAAAAAAAAAATAAGCTAGATGGAGTCGACATTTCTTATCTGACTAGAAACTTACCTGAGAAGAAATTGCGAAACAAACTCAAGGGTCAAAGTCTCTTTTAAAGTCCAGACATACTCTTGGTCAGATCATGTGACGACCATGTAGATCCATGTCCGAAATGGTCTTTTGAGGAAAGAACCACACAAATTTGAGTGGACCTGTCCAGTCAGTGCAAGCATTTGTCAGTAATCGTGTAGCTCTACTCAAAACTTAAGGAGCTTAACGACTCGACGAACAATACCAAGGAAAGGACATCTGGGTTGGCCGCATAAAGTACTCAAAATGCCAGACCATCATTAAAACTAAGAGAAAAACAAGAAATAAATAAAAATGACCCATATAGTGCTCACATTCACAATGATTAAAGTAATATAATACTTTTCAAGGTACATAAGGATGAAGCTAGTTGCCCATTCCAAAGCGTAGCAGGTATCTATGGAGAAGAAAGGGCAAGAAACTCCACGGACGATCTTTTAAATTAAAATATTATGGTTACAAAATATTGTTTGCATCATTCATTTTGAAAGTATACATGTGAGAACGATGCAAAACGTAAAAGCGTCCGTAATAAAAAGATAATAACAAAAATCAATATATAAATTAAAATAAGCCGTGGCAAACGAGACGACCAGTCTCTACCGACGGCGCCCGTTCACGAACATGACGCATGGATTAGCACCATTCAGCTCAACCATTTTGAAGGGAGCTAAATGATCCAACACACGCGCCACCATCCGCGAGACATTAGAGTGAGCACGACATACTCCCAGCCGCCAGGGCACATTCAAGTCAATGAAAGACGTACCCAGTAAATGGCAGCTTTATAGTAGGTGCTACATAGCACTCACATAATAATGTCCTGTGCAACTATACAACATCATTCAAGCACCAAAAGATCCCTGAAACATTGTACAGTCAGCGTCAATAATATCGGGACGAACAGACTGTTCAAAATAATCTAAACAATATGAAAATTAAATATTATCTCAATGAAACAAGAACTGTTTCAAAATGAAGAAAGTACACGACAACTTTCACAACTGTGACAAGAATTTTATAAAATCGAGATAAAGTTTAATTTTCTTAGTTGTTGAGATCATTTTGAACAGTCGGCTCGTCCCGATATTTTTGACGCTGACTGTACATAGGTTACTTAGTGAATTTCATCCACTGCAGCTGGTGTCCTGTTATCTTGATACTAGACGAGTCAGCAAGCAATGGTTCCCGTGCCCTTGTAACTTCGTAAAAGATCTATGTGTTACCCATTGTTACCCATTCTATAGAAAAAATGTGCTAACAAAACAAATCTTACTCTTTCCAGGTGCTCCAAAACGTCTACTTCATCGTATCTCTCCTAAATGACATCATCGGGACCAACACAGTCACAAAGAAGCCGCCGCTCATCCGCCAAGTTAAAGACGTGCTCTTCAGCATCACATTCTGCACGGCGTTATACGTCGTCATAGTATTCTGGATCTTCCACACGTTCGCCAAAAGCGCAATATTCCCAGAAGAAGCCGAAAAAGCATTCCCAGTATGGCTGAATCAGCTAATGCACACGTTGATCTTACCTATAATCCTTATCGAATTACTTGTAACTAAAAGGAATTATCCTTCGAAGAAAACTGGGTTTTTGGTAGCCATTATTTTGACTGCTTTCTATGCAGGTTACATCCATATTGTGTACTTCAAGTACGGTATTTGGCCATACCCATTCTTGTATGTTGTCAGCGCGGCGACAAAAATTATCTATTTCATCAGTAGTGGGTTACTCGGTATGTTATTTTATTTGATAGGCGAAAAATTGGATGCCATGGTGTCTCAGAAAACTAGTTCTAGGGTAGCTTATTTGAATGGAGCTAAGAAGATACACTGATAAGAAAATAATATAGTTATAAGTCCATACATTATTCCTTTGTTTTATTTTTTAATATTCTAACTAAACCCGTAAGATTCCCAGCAACGGGGATACCGTTGCTGGGAATCTTACGCGCGGTCTGCATACACAGGCAGCGTGATGAACGCGTCATCGGGAAGCTGAGGCGCGGCACGGTGGCGACACGGCTTGGCCCCGATAGATAGATAAAACATTTATTCAGTGCACACAAAAGATATATATAGCACAATACACAATAGCACAATTATTTAATAGATAACAAATTACAGGAATAGGTATATATAAAAACAAGGTGCCAATATACAAAAAAAAAGTGACATAATGAGTCATAATGACATACTTCAATTGATTATCGAACAAGGTACGGTGTGCGTCTCAAGGTTGCAACAAATGGGAGTCCAGCTCAGCATGTGTCAGGCAAATATACCTGACGCTGATATTCTGCTGGATCCCTGCAGTGACATACGGACGTCGAGCTGACCAGATAAATTGGTGTTGTGATAAAGTGTCCAATAACCACGTGCTTCCACGGACGTCACCGCGACGGACGACACTCCTCTATAATTTAATATTTGTTTGTCCGGGAACTTATCATTTTGTAAGATCAGACTGCAATATACCACGCCTTATTTTGTATTTCTCATGATAAGTGAATTGTATTATTTTTGAGGAATAAATATATAAATATAATAAATGTCTTGAAACGTAAACACGTAACAAAGACAAATGACTGACGCTGTCGTTACACATAACTACACATGATTTATTATATTGTGCATAGCGCAATACAATCTAAGTAGGTACTCTTCTATTCCACCACGAGTTAACACCCATTGCCTATAAAGTTCCACTGAAAGGATATTGTGCCTCATAGTCACCTTGCAGGGCTCTTCACCGACTGTCGGGGTCGCGGGAAAGTACGAAAGGGTTACCGAGGCCCCTGGCAACACAGGCAACGGTAGGAACATGCGTGGGTTTTAGTCAGTAAGAGTTTGACACACCCTCCCGCTCCGCCCAGAGCGGGAGAAGCTATTTGATAATTTGAAAAAGGGCTCTTCACTAAGTTAGGACTACAAAATCATGGATATACAGGGTGTTTAGTGCATCGTGTGCCGAATTGAAATGGTAGACTGGTGGGGTCATCTGCAATCCTTTTAGACCCCTAAACACTTCTCATGCCCTGTGGATCTTTTTTATCGACTTTTTATTGCTTTATTAAAAAAAATATCCAAATTTTACATTCAAGTACAAATTTAAAAAAAAAGTACAAGTCGTAAACTCTGAGTTTTAATTTTATATAGATGTGTATTGTATTACAGTACTTTTAAATCCAAAATTAGTGACATTGGCCATCTATTTTTTATTTAATTTACTCGCATTGTTTCGGACTTCAATTAAAGCTGTCCATGTAACAGCTATTTACATGGCTATAAAAAAAAAAAACCAAAAGCGACCGGGATCTTCAAACTCCCTCAAAAATTCTCTAGTCTATCCTCTTGTTAGTGATGTGCCACATACCATAAAAATATTTTTACAACTTTGTGAATTCGCTAGAATTGTGAATCGAGTCACAAAATACTAAATTCCAAATTATGATTAAAAAAATGTTTTTTTCTTAAATGATACCTGAAAAACGTATTAAATCTGTTATCGCACTCTTATAAAGGTAAAATCTGTCTCGTATCTGTATTTTGGGTGGTGGGTTTACTAGAAATTAAAAAAAAATGCATTTTCAACATTTATTTAATAATAATATTTTTTTTACATTATTCTGCTCAAATTGTTGGTCTCTATTGCGAATGCAGGCCCGACCCTCTATTTCGTATTTCCACAGTTGTTGTACGAAGACGCATTTCCTCCTTAATTCTATTGAACGCCGTTTCAATGCGTTGAAGTAGTACCTCCCTAGTCGGAACCTCAGTGGCGTATACCAGCTCTTTGGCACGTCCCCAGATATAAAAGTCTAGCGGAGGTAGGTCTGGGGAACGCCATGCAATAGGGCCATCGCGACCAAACCACGCATTGGGGAACACATCGTCGAGATATTCCCTCACAGTCAAACGCCAATGCGCGGGACAGCCATCATGCTGAAATACTTTGGGCACATTTTCATTAAATACGGGCACCTCGGACACTAATTCGGGCGCGTCATTTTGAAGGAACTCCAAATAATTATCGCTATTGAGGTTATCGGGCAGGTAATGCGGTCCATCTATCTGATTCCTAATCACTCCTGCCCAAACGTTTACACTAAACCTCCTTTGAAAAGATTTCTGTCTTTTAACATGTGGGTTTTCCGTTTTGTTTGTCCAGTGGTGCAGATTTTGAAGATTGAGAATCCCTTCTTTGGTAAATTTGTATTCGGATAAATCCAAATTTACCAAAGTTAGTTTAAAATTACGTACCTTGCACCGGAGTGTAGTGGAATGGATGCTTTTCGTTTTGCTGAAGAACTTTCCACACTTTCCATGTCGAAATATCAAGATGTGCTGCCACATTTCTAATGCTTTTTGTAGGATCTTCCTCAAAAGTGCCAGTATTCTCTCGTCCATTTCAACATTATGTCGCACAATAAAAAGTCGTTCATGAAAAGTGACACTGCCAGCCTGGCGTATGCATCGGTATGTGTCTTGGAAGACTCTGCGGCCAGGTAACCGTCTACCAGGAAAGCGTTCCTGGTAAAGTCGTTGCGCTGCACGAGCGACACCATGGGCGGCTCCATAAGCCATCATTATGTCAGCATATTCTTCGTTAGAGAACGTCGCCATTGCAACAACAAAAAAGTCAACAAAGTTTAACAATAACACCAAAAGTTAAAACGTAACAAAAACCAACAAAACAAAGTAACAAAATGGAAAAATCGCGGAGTACGGTGAACTAGCACACACGTCAGGTAAGAGAGGCAGTGATGTCTCGACTAAAATAATGACGGATTGACGGCGTCGTTGGCAGTTCGTCGTTTGTTTAAACTAGTTTACGCTATGCAAGAAAGAGATAGATGATAGATTTTACTTCACGAAAGTGAGAAAACAAATGTTAACTGTTTCTCAAGTAACAATTACGCAAAAAGACTTTTTTCTTTAAGGCTCCTACATACTGACGCGACTTGTCGCGCGACGCGACGCGACACAAAGACACCGCGTGTAGCGCTACAAGCGGTGCCGTTGTGACGCGACAAGTCGCGCCAGTATGTAGGAGCCTTTAGAATTTGGAATTTAGTATTTTGTGACTCGATTCACAATCCTAGCGAATTCACAAAGTTGTAAAAAGATTTTTATGGCATGTGGCACATCACTAGCAAGATAATTTTAGAGGGAGTTGGAAGATCCCGGTCGCTTTTGGTTTTTTTTATAGCCATGTAACAGCTGTAATAGCTGTAACATGGACAGCTTTAATTGAAGTCCGAAACTTTGCGAGTAAATAAAAAAAAACTAGATGGCTAGTGGCGCCGATTCCCTTGTTCACAAACTAAACTAAATTTAAGTTCAGTGCATCTTTTCTTTCTATTTCATTACGAAGAGGACAGAAGATAAATTTTAGTTTAGTCCTGTCAAATTAATCAGCGCCTGTCACTACTCCATACAAGTTTAGACGTGATTAAAAACTTGCCTACTAAAATTACGTCAATTTACGTCAAGCGCTGATTAATTTGACAGGACTAAACTAAAATTGATCTTCTGTCCTTTACTTAATGAAATAAAAAGAAAAGGATGCACTGAACTTAAATTTAGTTTAGTTTGTGAACAAGGGAATCGGCGCCATTGTCACTAATTTTGAATTTAAAAGTACTGTGATACAATACACATCTAAATAAAATAAAAATTCAGAGTCTACGACTTCTACTTTTATTTAAACGTGTACTTGAGTGTAAAATTTGAGTATTTTTTAAAATGAAACAATAAAAAGTCGATGAAAATAAATCCACAGGGCATGAGAAGGGTTTAAGGGTCTGAAAGGATAGCAGATTACCACCCCAGTCGACCATTTCAATTTGGCACACGATGCACCAAACACCCTGTATATATAATAAACTAGTAGATACTTTATGCGCACGTGGCTTGGGCTGAAAAGTAGGCAGACATGACAATAGATTTATTGTCATTTAAGTATTGAAAATAACACGATCATGAGGATTCTCAAGACCGTATTATATTCACATCATTCATTGGCACAGTAGGTAGTTATTTATTTGTTCACTAGGTGTCAGGCTAATCGCTTGAATTCGTAAAAATATTAGTAAAGTCAAGATGAATTAATATTATAGCTTCCACCGCAGTGGTGCCGATTCCCTAGTTCACAAACTAAACTAAATTTAAGTTCAGTCCATCTTTTTCTTTCTATTTCATTAAGAAAAGGACAGAACATCAATTTTAGTTTAGTGCTGTCAAATTAATCAGCGCTTGACGTAAATTGACGTAATTTTAGTAGGCAAGTTTTTAATTACGTCTAAACTTGTATGGAGTAGTGACAGGCGCTGATTAATTTGACAGGACTAAACTAAAATTTATCTTCTGTCCTCTTCTTAATGAAATAGAAAGAAAAAGATGCACTGAACTTAAATTTAGTTTAGTTTGTGAACAAGGGAATCGGCACCATTAGCGTACACTATGTAGACCGCATTGACCAGGAGCATGACCATTAGCTGGTGTCTACTACCTTGACACTTAAACCCGTGGATGCCTTACTTTTGTTCTGTTTTTCATCCTTGGCTTGCCCTGGTGGATCTGCCGATTGCCCGATAACGGTCGGTGAGCAGAGTATCCTATAGGTACAGGGTGGGACAGGCTGGGACATGGACGAGCTACCTGTTACCATGGATTCAGATTCATGATTGTGGAAACCCCTACGTCGAAATTTTACGTCAGTTAAAAAACATCTGCTGTTTCCTACAAGATTGCAATACCTACCGGTTAAAATGTATGGAACAGCAAATTTTTTATACAGGGGGCAGGGATGCTATTCTTTATATTTTGAGAGACTTAGGATAGAAGAATATAATAAAAAATGTTTATTTGCATAGAATGTCAAGACTGTGCATGTTGTCAAAAACAAGAGATAGTAAATAGGCAGTTAAATTCCACCAACTTTTAAACAATAATCTGTATGTGCTAAGAACTGTAGAGGTACGCAGTAATACAATAAATATTTTTGCGTTATACCGAACTCTTTTGCATACTGCACACCAATACTTTAACTTTTTTGCAACTTATATGAATACATAAATAATAACATAATTTAATAATAATGAAAATACTTCTAAGAATTTCATAATAATTACCTACATTATTCATATGCAATACATAAATTAAAAATAACTAATAATTATATCTTACATACAAACCTAATAATCTATATTATATATATTTACCCAATTAAACACATTTATTAATTCATTGAATTGCAGTGGTGGCCAAGTGGTAACAGCCGTGCCTTACGAGAGAGGTCGTAGGTTCGAACCCGGACAGGCGCATTACTTTGTGTAAATTATTTCATCACCACTGCTCTCAAAACGGTGAAGGAAAACATCGTGAGGAAAACCGGCATGTCCTAGAACTAAAAATTCGAAGACATGTGACATCTAGCAACCCGCACTGGGCCCCTCGTGGTGGATTACGGCCCACTCCCTCTCACAGAGAGGAGGCCTGTGTCCCAGCAGTGGGAACGTTATAGGCTGATTATGTTATGTAAATATTTAATTGCTTAAATTGCTACTTAGCCCTCTTCCTCTCTCCTAATGTTGCTGTGCCCGACAGGGTCCATATTGATCTTTTACTTTTTATACAATGTATGTAATACATATGGAATGCAATAAAGAATTGCGTATTGAGTATTTGGAGATAAATATAGGTCAATAGATTACACTCCATTCAGTTATTGACTTGTCAGTGGATGCAACAGCAACCTTAACACAAAGATAATACCTAAAGATTACTGTGATTTTAGAAATCAGAGATGAAATAACTGAGAAACGACTGTAGTTATCAAGTGATTAGCCATTCACTCAAAGATATTGAATATGTTTAGACAGTCAAAGCGAGTTTTCCTATAAATAATCAAAGTATTCAATATTATTCAATAATGACAAACAAGTATTTTTTGGTACAAAAATATATAATTTGCATATCAATATTTTAAATATAAACCTCTGATTCAAAACCTTTTACAATAAAGTTGATTTCGTCTTCGTCCACATTCTTCTTCCTTCGTCTTTTTTTCTTTCCCTGCCTGTGCGCTGTCGTCAAGCCCATTTGTTCCGCACACTTATCATAAATACTACATAAACTTTTATAAAACATTAGTACTGTAGTAGCACCTCTCAAGTATTGCTCCAAAAATGCCTTTGGATCAACTTGGTTCTCTAATTTTACTGCTATATTATACACAAAAGTTCCATTAAAAGTTTTAGAGTATTTTGGACTTTCAAAACGGTTCCTACATAAAGTGTTCAGGCTATTTATTTGGAGCAAACAACATTGAAATTGAGCAAAAGAGTGCATCTTTTTTGTATCATAACTTTTTGGCTTCTTTTTTATCTTGTCATCCAGTTCAAAATGTTTAATTAAAACGTGAGCTGCTATCAAACTGTCTTCATATTGCACTTTGTTTTTATTCAGGAAAAGATCGTTTTCATCAAAATTGAGGGTAGTAGGAGTTCTTTTGAGTTCTTCAACCTTTTTGGAGTATTTGTTATTGAATTGGAAGTGACCCCTGAAAGTTCCGGTTTTTTCGTCTACAGCTTCTAGCATTACATAGCAGATGAGAAGGCTATGTATATGTCCCAGGGGTACTTCGCATTTAGCCACCCACCACAGCATAGCTATAAAAAACAGTTGGAAATTAGACGGCAGAGTTTCTATCAATTTCATATCTAATTCTTTCAATTGATCTTTCAAAAAATGTTCAAAACATGATTTTAATTGGTCGGTTGTTAGTTCACAAAACGGTGAATCAAATAGTCTGGAAATACTGATGTCATTGCCAATGAATATCCTTTTGTAACTTGTGTTCTTCTCACGACTAACATAGACACAGTTTTCTTCTGCAAAATCTGTTATCATATCAAAACCGTATCTTAGTATAGGTAGACAACATAAAAAGGAGTCATCTTCGTTATAGTCTTCGGCTTGAGGTGAGCTGAAATATAAGTGGTGAGTAAAGAGGTTGATATAGGCTTTAGGAACATGATTCTGGCGAATTCCATCCGCGAACCATTCTGGCACACCAAGATCTAACTGATCATCTTCAATGTCAGTTACTTCATGCTCGTCTTCATCTTTTTCTTCCTCATTTTCTGAAGAAACTTCGTCATTGTCTGAAGGGTTTTCATCATTTTCATTATCATCTTCACTATTTCCATCATTTTCATTTTGTTCTTCAGCTAAAAGGTTCTTCTCAAAGTCCTCAGGCAACTGCCAATCAGATACAGGAGTATCACCTTCACTGATATTGAAGTATTTCAATGATCTACAATGCTTGCTGTGATACCCATCAATACTTTTTTTTATTACATAAAGAACTCTTTGTTTCTGCCTCTTTTTCAATCTACCCAATATTTTAGCTATTGCCGTTTCTAAGGTTTCGTTTTGAAGCCATTGGAATAAACCATGAATACATTTTTGCTGATCATTACTCTTCTTTTTTGTCTTTGGCAATTTTAGCTGAGAGAAAAACTTTTTAAATACCTTTTTCTGAACAAAGTCATTGCCCAGTAATGTTGCTAGTAGAGGCAGCAGCTCTTCTTTCAAACCTCCAAAATTCTTGACCATGTACTCCACTTTATAGATTTTACATTTCAAAACAAATGTCTTTGTATTATCAATTTCTACAGGCTTTGCCTTAAAGTCTAAAGTATTGAAAGGGATGTAAAGGACATTGTAGATAAAAAAATCTGAATCATAGCTTAAAACAGGGCAGTTTAGGTGTCTGGCCATCGCTGCGATTTCATCATCCGCCTCAAACTCACAGACCGTGTAGGGCACATTCATGTCCACCAAGGCTTCTATGAATACATCGCGTAGTAATAGCGGGAATATCTGTATACTCCCTTGGGTAACAGGATCGAGCTTAGAAGCGCCGTATATTTTAGACCTTAATCGGCTGTATGCAGTTCTCAATTTCCTGTGCTCGTAACTGCCGTCGAACAAAACATAAGCAGTAATGTTGCATTTTCTCAGATTTTTTAAGAAATTACGAACGTAAGAGAAAAACTTGTCGTAATCTCCGCCAAAGGCAGAAAAACAGTTCAATAATCTGTACAACTGAGCGCATAAGCTGTGTCCATCGATGATCAGACAACAGTCATGTAGTAAGAAATCTTGCAGGAATGCATGCTCTTTGTGATTAATATAAGTAGTCAAACCTCGAACTCCCATGATTGTATACTCAATCCATATTATCCGTGTATTATTTACAAAATAAATTGACCGCACTGATAAATGTGTATTAGTGAGGTTATGTTTTTCTGTTATTTTGACTTTTCTTGACAATGACAATTCATCATTTGATTGACATTAGGGGTGAGGCGTATTTATCGTAACAGGTAGAATTAACAGATATTAAAAAATAACAAATAACAATTGTTCCTACCAATATAACTTATCTGTTACCTAAAATAACAGACCCTCAAAGACTGTTACCGCGGCTGTTACTGTTAATCTGTTATTCTGAATAGTCCCCACCTACAGACTATTACTACGGCTATTACTTACTTATACACTCACACAAAGGAAGAAATGTAGTAAGGTTATCAATTTCTCTCTCCCTCATTAAAGAATGGCCCTTGCTAAAAAGAGAAACACCTATTATTTACTTCGAAATATGTTTACTTCTCACTCTTACTAAAGCGTTTAAAGTACGCTAAACAGAGAAGCACTTAGTATTTATTATCCTTAAAATATAGTTGGTGGTCTTACAATAACAAACATTTTCGAAAATGTGACTCCTAAATTAGGTCGTGTTACCTGTTACTGACCAGTGACCATTATAAAAAAAAACTTAAAATTATAATCTATTTTCGTTAATGGCAATTTATATTGCAACTAAAAAGTGCGCGCAAATTATGTCTGTACGTGGCTGAAATTGGAACTAATCGTATGCCGCGTCGCTACCGCCGCCGCGGCGCCGTCTTGTTGTTTAGCTGGCACGTTCAAGGACATGTGGCAGAAGAAACGAAGCGACGCATAATTTCATTAGTTGCAACTCAACATTCGCGTGATGCTGCGACTCAAAGCGACGTACATGTACAAGCAGTTGAACCCACAACATCTTCTACCAGCCAAACCAAATCAATTTGGCAAGATTTTGAGAGAAGAATGCAAGGCATTCAACCGGAGGGCACAGCTCAATCTCGTGCCATCGTAGAGGTGCAACGGTATCAAGATGACAAAATTATTTCTAGAACCAACTGCCCCTTGAAATGGTGGAGAGAGCACAAATCGGTGTACCCCACTTTATATAAGATAGCAGCCACAAAGCTCAACGCAATGGCTTCGTCGGTTCCCTGCGAAAGGGTATTCTCTGCTGCAGGGAATATCCTTAATGAAAGGCGGACCCGGTTAGGAGTCAGAAAGTTACAGCAACTAATTTTTCTAAATCAAAATATGTAAATATAGAATAAGGAAATGTAGGTATTTATAGAATAGGTGATAGGTAATGTAAATAGCCATGTAGATATAGAATAGATGATATTGTAAATAGGTAGTCATGTACATACAATGAATTGAACACTTTTAAGTGCGCCAGTTTGAGAATCGTAATCAATTTTTAATTACGACGCGGCGACGTAATATTAATAAAATAGTAAACTGACAGTCCTAAGCCTGTAATAAAGTATGAAGGAAAGTGTTCAGTTTGGAAAAATAATCGATCAATCTGCTCAGCATTTTACAACTATGTTGGGCTCAACTATGTTCCAGTCTAACCGGATGACTAAAAAATAAATAAATAAACGTAATTCTACCATTTCACATCGTCATTCCTAGACAAAACTTCGGATATCATTTTCGACTTTAAATGAAAAGAAACAAAGAACATATTCAATTGAGATTTAAATACGTATTTATCGTCCGTACAAAAATAACAGGCTGTTATTTAATAACAGATATTTGGATCTGTTATTTTTGTGTAACAGTAACAGTGATAACAGATATCAAGTTTAACCTGTTACAACCCATCTCTAATTGACATGATCACATGACATTAGCCATTTATCATAGATCGTTTGGAAATAAAAGGTTTATAAAACTAAGAAGAGGTTGAATCCGAGTCTTAAATACCACGTTACTACTACTGCTCTGCTGCAGCTGGCTACTAGGCCCTATTTTCATTTCGTTTTCTACAACACATTACAATAATCATGAAAAGATTCAAATGACTTCGTGGGAGACCTCAGAGTTTGTGAAAAATAATAAAGCCGTAAAAAGAAATTGAAATCAAATGCAGTTCGTTTATTGAAGGTCGTTGTATTCAATGCATTAGAATTTGCTAGATTAGTCGTAGACATGCGCAAAGGAATTAAAAGATTTAAAAATTCAAAATCAATACCAGTCCCGACTCCCGACTTTCAGAACGAAACATCAAACATCATCGCTTTCATTCATTCCCCTCTCCCGCCCCGCCAACCATTTAATTCGTGCCGGCCGCGTGTGGTAAAAATCGAAACACGTGTATTCTTATAAAAATTGCTTGAATCCATTGATTTAACGTTAACAGTTTCAATTCTTTGGACCATATCAACATATCTGTGTGTTTAACTTCAGCTAAAGAAAAGGTAAATGTACTAATCGATAGCGCCATTTTAGAGATGCGCCGCGTCGCATGGATTTTGGGGTTTACATTTTTGAATCTGTTTTGCAGTTTGATAAACATGACTGAAGCAAAGGAAGTAGTCGCTGAGACTAATGGCGACGAGAATAATAAGAAAGAGGAGAGTTTGGAGGAAGATACCTCTGAGTTGGAGAGTTCTATCATACGTCAGGTTGAGTACTATTTCGGTGAGTAATAACTATTGCATACGATTGACGTAGAGTTTATTTAAAGAAGATGCGTCCGACCAAGGTCATGCATGGTTACAAACATAATTATACGATGCACCTAGCTAAAAACAAAGGCGTTTTATATTTGTTCTATGTAACATGCTGTCAATCGTGCTCACTTCCCCATATCATAGTTTTGCAGACGTTTTCCATATTCAGCATACATCGTATTGCATGTAATCGGGAAGGGATTCCCCTTATTTTAACAACACAGTATGTTGATAACATCCATTTCCCATAAAAAATTGTAGGTTGTATACAAAGTAACTAATATACAAGTACTTTTTAAATAAATGTATTTACTTGACATTTTTTAAAGTAAACTTACACATTTAGTCAAGTAAACAACCATAAAACACAGACTTTTAGATAACATCAATATTCCCTCTATTTCCAGGCGACCTGAACCTGCCCCGTGACAAGTTCCTGCGTGAACAAGTGCAGCTCGACGAGGGCTGGGTGCCGCTCGAAATCCTCACCAGATTCAACCGACTCGCCAAGTTGACTAAGGACACTGAACTTATTGGCAAAGCTCTGAATAAGTCCACCAATGGATTGTTAGAGGTACGACAGATAAGTACTCATTCCCAAAGATAAAAAGTTTTTGGCAATTTAAGTTGTGATAAGAACTTATTCTCTACAAATTCATTGCTGAGTAATGTTCCAAAATTTGTAAACATGTACTCTATAGATTTTACATTCTAAAACAACTGTTTTGTGTCATCAATATCTACAGACTAATTTAAAATCTAAAGTATTGAGAGGGATATAAAGAACATTGTAGAAAAAAAATCTAAATCATAGCTTAATATGAGACATTAATGAATTATTGCCAAAGCTCCAAATAAGTCCACCAATGGATTACTATAGGTAAGACATAAGTTAAGGTTATAATCACAGGCTTATGTAAAACAAATTAATTAAGAAATAGGTATTAAAACAATAATTATAAAGGACAGGTTCAGAGCTGTCATCTATTCCTAAAATTATAGTCAATACTGAAGAAGCCAAGGTTTTAATTCTAATACCACTATGCACAGTTTCAAAACATTTTTTAATATAGCAATTATTAAGATTGCCTTTCACATTTTATAGATGTCTGAAGACAACAAAAGAGTCAGACGAAGCCCCGAAGTACCCATTCCAGAGATGAACGAAGAACGCAGGAAGGAACTCAGCAACAGAACCGTCTACGCTAAAGGATTCCCCAAAGATGCTACGCTGGATGACCTTCTGAAGCACTTCAAAAAGTATGAACATGTCGAGAACATTATCATGCGGAAGTTTCAGGAGCGGTCCTCAAAGAAGAGGATGTTCAAAGGATCAGTATTCATTACGTTCAAGACAAGGGAGCAGGTAATTTTTTAATATATGTATATGTTTTTCTATAAAATTTTTAGAACAGTTTTTCATAGGAAAATAATTGAACTGTGGTATGCCTTAGCAGAGATCTGCACTTTTGATAGGAATTTAGTATCTACGCTGCTAATTAATCCATACAGAAACTACAGAAATTTATGATCTTAACAAACTGCCTTGATACTTCATACTGTGGTATTTAAATAGCGATAAAATACAAGTAGAAAAACACTGATTTTGCTGCATGACTAAAATAAAACAATTTTTTATTGTATATTAAAGGCCTTTGTCGCTTAGCGACCACATCACCCACTGCAGAAAAACACACTTGTTGATTACTATCTACCTTTTAACTAACTTGTACAATTGTTTCGGACACAGGAAAGCGAGGATGGTATTACAAAAGCCAATATCGTACCTTTTATATTGTCCGAAAACATTAATTCTAGTGTGTCTCCATCAGAATATGAAAGACATCATCAACCACTCAGTCATCACAATTTGGAGACAAAACTTTTCTCATTAAGTAATATTAAGATAAGACAAATTCGTTAAACTTCTTTCACTTATACCTACCCAATAACTAGAGTTAAACAAGCAATATATCAACATCAACATTCCCCAAATACAGGAATACAAATTACAGGAATATTTAAACGATAAAGTACACTGGCCTGCAAAACTAAGTACTACCTACACTTTTAAAATTTATTTTTTTCTAAACTAGAAGTTAGAGATTTAAAATAAAAAACGTTTTATAGCAATTTTTATCAGCTTTCTTTGAAACTATAGTAAATTATACATTAGTAACATTTTTAAATCTAAAACATTAAAATATTTTTTTTTTCTAAACTAGAAGTTAGAGATTTAAAATAAAAAAACGTTTTATAGCAATTTTTTATCAGCTTTCTTTGAAACTATTGTAAATTATACATTAGTAACATTTTTAAATCTAAAACATTAAAATTATTTTTTTTTCTGAAATAGACGATTTAGTCAAAACTAGTTTAGAAACGATTTTAAATATTCAGCTCAATGAACCATCTTGGTTACAAGCATCCCTCCCTATTCGCTTTGGCGGTTTAGGAATCCGCAAAATTTCGAGTGTTGCTTCCCCAGCCTTTTTGTCGTCCACCCATAGCACGTCACGTCTCATAGGTAATGTCCTAAGGGCTTTGCCCACAAACTATGAGACTGCGGGCTTGGAGGATGCCAAGAATGCTTTTCAAATTGCTTGCCCGGGTAAAGAATTTCCAGACAACCTAAAATCTCAGGGGAGCTGGGACGATATTTATTGCGATTTAACATACAAATCGATTCTGAGCCGCAGTTCAGGTCCGGATCGCGCAAGACTTTTGGCGGTCGGAACCAGAGAGGCCGGTCATTGGCTACATGCCCATCCTTCTCCATATACCGGTACCTTCCTGGATCCGACCTCGCTTCGTCTGGCGACTGGTCTGCGGCTTGGGGTCACGGTATGCACTCCACACACATGCCCTTGTGGCACGGACGTGGACCGACTGGGTCACCACGGACTTTGTTGTCAAAAAAGTGCAGGCCGCTTTTCAAGACATGCAACGCTTAATGACATAATCCGCCGGTCTCTTGCCAGCATGTGCCTGCTCTTCTTGAGCCGACTGGCATTGTCAGAGATGATGGCAAAAGACCTGATGGTGTGTCTTTGGTCCCGTGGAGTTTGGGACGGATGCTTGTGTGGGACGCTACCTGTGTAGACACACTGGCACCGTCCCACCTCCAACGGACTACTTCTAAAGCGGGTACAGCGGCAGAAAATGCCGAAAATCTGAAAGTTATTAAATATGGAGGCCTTGGCAGAGAGTACAACTTTGTGCCCTTTGGCGTCGAGACCCTCGGTCCGTGGGGTCCCAGTGCGCATAAGTTATTTGCGGAAATCGCGAAACGTCTAGTTGATGTAACTGGTGACCGAAAAGCTGGCGGCTTTCTCGCGCAACGCATCAGCATTGCAATTCAGCGAGGAAATGCCGCCAGCATCCTCGGTACAATGCCCCGAGGGCCTTTTTTAAGCTTAACTTACTTTTAATTTAATTTAGTTAATGTTAATAATCATCTTGTAATTTGGTTATGTAAATAAATATAATTGATTTTTTTTTCTAAACTAGAAGTTAGAGATTTAAAATAAAATACGTTTTATAGCAATTTTTATCAGCTTTCTTTGAAACTGTAGTAAATTATATATTAGTAACATTTTTAACTCTAAAACAAGATAAAACATGGCAATTTTTAGCTTAGTGTCATAAAACTCAATTAACATTTACAAAGTATGTTTTACATGTTATTTATTTTTTAATAACTGCCTCCTCGGGCTCTGCTTACAGCTTCGAGTCGATTTGGCATACTGAACACGAGGTTTCGGAGCCGATGTTGGGGAATATTCTCCCATTCTTCTATCAGGGCCTGTTTTAGTGCCCTGAGGGTGGTTGGTGGTGGTCTGCGGCTTCTGACTAGTCTCCCTAGCTCATCCCAGGCGTGCTCAATCGGGTTGAGATCAGGACTTCTTGATGGCCAAGCGTTCATGCTGATACCAACCTCCTAAATATACTCTTGCACGACCCGAGCCGTGTGTGGCCGGGCATTATCATGCATCAGCATCGATCCATCACCCATATTTACTAAATACGGCCCTGCATACTCATTGAGAATCTCCTGGGCATATCTTTCCCCAGTCAGAGTGCCATTTTCTATGGCCACTAACTCTGTGCGACCTTCTGCCAGCCCATACATGTACACTGCCTCCACCTCTCAAGTGTAAAGTGAGAATCGAGACTCATCTGTAAACAAAATTCTTGACCATTCTTCTTGATCCCACTGTATACGTTCACGGGTGTATCGCAGTCTCGCTACGTGATGCTCTCTCTCTAGTTTGGGGCAACTCGCTGGTCTTTGGGGTTTCAGGTTTGCTTCAGCCAGTCTTCTTCTCACTGTACTGTCACTAATGTAGTCCCTTCGGGTCTGAAGAAGCTATTGCTGGACTTCAACTACATTTAGGTGGCGATTTCACAACACAGTGGGAACAATATAACGGTCTTCTCGGGCACTAGTACACCTGGGTCTGCCATCACCAGGTCTCCTCAAATGGTTTCCAGTCTCTTCGTACCCAGTGGCGGTACCTTCATATAAGCCCAAATGCCTTACTAAAATGCTCGATAGAGAATTTATTGTACCTAACCAGTAGTTTATGACAAAAATTGCGATGATACATACGTAGATACGTAGGTACCTACATACTCAGTCGAAAACTGAACTTTCTTTTTTTGAAATCGGTTAAAATTTTATTGGGCTTGCGTTATTTTGAAACCCTAGGCACGCCACTGTTCGTACCTTCGCTTCACCTTCTGGACCGTTCGTAACGTCACACCCACCATTCTTGCAGTACGACGCATACTGATGCCTAATTCCAGAAAAGTCATGATCCTAGCACATTCTTCAGGTGAAAGAGGCATGATATATGTATAAGTTTATGTGCTGTTGTCTAACTTAGCTTTTGTAACAAGACTCATCAATCAAAAAAATTTGAAAACAAAAATGGGTACAAAAAATTAATGGTAAAATTGTAATTCGAATAGGATTATTTTTTATTTTAAAGTTTTTTTCAGCCATTTCTTAAAAGGTTACCGACTATGAAGTTTTTATGTACAAAATTAAACTATTTTTCGAATCCTTTTTGTTTCGAAAGTATATCTTGTGTGGTACTTAAAAAGTTATTGCAATTTTAAAAGTGTGATACTAAGTTTTGCAGCCTAGTGTATAAATGCTATATTATCTACTATTGATTAGTACAGAAATTATATATTAATTAGAAAATTCATACAGAGTAAAACCCCTAATATCTATAATAAGTTGTTTTAAAGCTTCTTCTCCTACTATTTTGATATACAGTCACGAGCACTAATATGTATACACTTAACAAAATACAAAAGTGATTTTATCGTGGAATAACGACTGCAACATTGAGGTAAGACCTGTTTCATAACAGCTTGGGTTCCAAAATACTTTGTTCGTAACGACGTAAAACTACAATCAACACAGTGGGAGAAAATAACTTTAAAAGTTGTTAAGTGTATACATATCAGTGCTCGTGACTGTACCCGGCAGAGTCCATAATTTTAAGTTACACCTAAGTCGAAGTACGCATTGTGGAATGCAATAAATGATTGAACAATTAAATTTCAGGCCGAAAAGTTCATTGAAGGCAAGCCACATGAGTATCAAGACACAGAACTGATGATCTTATGGCAGGACGACTACATCGCGGCGAAGCAAGAAGAGTATGCCAACAAGAAGGAACAGAAGGACAAGAAAAATAAGGATAAGGACCATAATGTGTGTAACATTTATAATTAACAATGGTGCCGATTCCCTTGTTCACAAACTAAATTTAAGTTCAGTGCATCTTTTTCTTTCTATTTCATTAAGAAAAGGACAGAAGCTAAATTTTAGTTTAGTGTCAAATTAATCAGCGCCTGTCACTACTCCATACAAGTTTAGACGTGATTAAAAACTTGCCTACTAAAATTACGTCACTTTACGTCAAGCTCTGAGTAATTTGAGAGGACTAAACGAAAATGTATCTTCTGACCCTTTCTTAATGAAATAGAAAGAAAAAGATGCACTGAACTTAAATTTAGTTTAGTTTGTGAACAAGGGAACCGGCACCAATGGCGACTTACTAGCGTGTAACAAGCTAATTTGAAGAACACAGACACCTGCCTACTTGCCGCAATATTCCATCCATAATAACTTACCATGATAATAGGTTAAACTCTATTTATTATATTAATCGTATCACGCCCACTAACAATAAATTAATTATCTATTGTCTGTGCCTCTCTTGGGAGTTACCGGGTCTCGAGAGGTTTAGTCACCTGTGGTATAAACGTAGTACAGCTCCTTATAGCCGCAACAGACATATAAATAATAATGTATTATTTCTAATGCAGGTTGAAAAGGAAGAGCTGAAACTGCCCACCGGAACAGTACTATACTTCAGTGGTGGTACTGATCAGATGAAGAGGGAAGATATCAAAGAAGCACTGTCTACAATAGGTAAGCAGAAATTTGTACTTTATTAACTACAGGATACATGGAAAATACAAAACAGTACCCTGGTGTAAAATGGCATTCGGGCTTTAGAAAGACATACACAGGTATAACTGACTGCGACAACACTCTACAAAGCCTAATTTTTTCATATTTCCATCGGAAACTGTACTTAGCAAGTCAGATACTCACCGTCAAGTGGTTGTTTGTGCTGCAAGGAACAGCCCATAGTTTACTAAGATGTAAAATGTCATCGATGAGATGTTGTAGCAATTAGTTAGACCTTTGGTTCAATTTCCAAAAAATAAAACACCAGCCCATAGTTCACTAAGATGTAAAATGTCATTGATGAGATGTTGTAGCAATTAGTTAGACGTTCGGTTCAATTTCCAAAAAATAAAACACCAGCCCATACTTTACTAAGATGTAAAATGTCATCAATGAGATGTTATGGCAATTAGTTAGACCTTCTGTTCAATTTCCAAAAAATAAAACACCAGCCCATAGTTTACTAAGATGTAAAATGTTATTGATGAGATGTTGTAGCAATTAGTTAGACCTTCGATTCAATTTCCAAAAAATAAAACACTACAATACATCTTCTACACTAATCAGATTCAGCAATCAGCATTCAAAATTGTCTCTAAACTTACCAATTGATTGTGTACAGGTGCAGACATAGCTTACATAGACTTCAAAGTGGGCGACAAAGAAGGTTGGGTGCGTCTCACAAAGGAGAACACCGCAAAGGGGGTAGCAGAGAAAATGACAGACAACAAAATGAAGATTGCCGAAGCTGATGTTGAGTTCAAAGTACTAGAAGGAGACGAAGAGACGACATACCTACAGAAAACAGTCGAAGAAATGACCAAAAGGCGAAAAAATATGAAGAACTTCAAAAGCAATAAGGGCAGGAAAGGTGGCAACAAGTACCACGGCAAGAAACGACGACACGACCACGAGGAAAGCGGACCCCCCAAAAAAATCAGAGCATCCGACAGTTAGTTATAGATGGCGCTGCCGTATACAGACGGCTCTATGCTTAACCATAGACTTTCATGTTTGCTTTTAAGTAAATTAAAGATAATCTTTAATACAAGTATAAACTGTTTGTTAAAGAACCGGAACTGTGTTGACCTAGAGTTTCATTTGTTACGTGAAATATTTACTATTAAATTTTATCTCCTAAGGATATTTGTTGTTTCTATCAAATTAATCATTGAGAAAACATGCAATGCTAAGGGCCTGTGCACACCACGTTTTTTAAACGCGCCGTTGACGCGCGTTTTAGAAAGGCGTCGATGGCGCGCTTTTTCCTACAGAAGGTCTACAGGCTGCGTCTGACTCGCGTGCGTATCGCAGAGTATCGCTACAAACGCGCGTTTAAAAACGTGGTGTGCACAGGCCCTAAGAGCGATGTGTGGTGTTACGCGAATGGATAGACTACGGAATGAGTATAAAAGAGGAAGTCTGGAAGTGGCACCAATGACTGAAAGTTGTGTGGTAATCGGTTGTCATAGTATGTGATGCAGAGGAATGAGGAAAGCTGTTGTGAGTATAAATGAGGATAACATGGATGGACTATGTGGAACATGATGGCTAGAGGGGGTGACTAATGGCAAGGCAGAAAAAGAAATGTTGCGCCGACCCCTAATAAATTGGAATATGATCAAGATAATGATGATGACATGCAATGAGAGTTTCTTAAAAGACGTTCACTAGGTGGCAGCACTGAGACGTCAGGTCCGGGCACCTGTTACGAGTGTCAAAGTTAGGCATGGGTAATATCGCTTTTACACTATCAAATCGTGTCTATGTATTAGTTAGGAATATCGGATATCGCATCTATACAATGTGTGGCGAAAATTAAGGGTTTGGTACAGACCATCAAATTAAACAAATTTCTCCCGGGGACCAACATCTTAATCGTGAACAAAAAAACTGTCGTCCCATACAAAACTTCAATACCTACTCTACCAAATGTATGGAACGACTGATATTTTTTTCGCGATTATGACGTTGGTCCCCGGGAGAAAGTTTTTCAATTTAATGGTCTGTACCAAACCCTTAATTTTCGCCACATTGTATACAGACACACAGTATATTGGCTGAATCTGTGTGGAACTCTGAAACGAAAGTGGTATAGGTAAGGTACTGTGATTTTTAAGTTTCAGTTTTGTTCGATTTCTGTACATCATTGTATTTTATTTGTAACTATACACTTTCGAGTGTAGTTACAATACATTGGCGCCGATTCCCTTGTTCACCAACTAAACTAAATTTAAGTTCAGTGCATCCTTTTCTTTCTATTTCATTAGGAAAAGGACAGATGATCAATTTTAGTTTAGTCCTGTCAAATTAATCAGCGCTTGACGTAAATTGACGTAATTTTAGTAGGCAAGTTTTTAATCACGTCTAAACTTGTATGGAGTAGTGACAGGCGCTGATTAATTTGACAGGACTAAACTAAAATTTATCTTCTGTCCTCTTCTTAATGAAATAGAAAGAAAAAGATGCACTGAACTTAAATTTAGTTTAATTGGTGAACAAGGGAATCGGCGCCATTCATTAATTTCGATTAATGAATGTATTGTTTGGTAATATTGATAGTGTTTGTTTGGCCCTCTGAAAAGAAACTAGTACAGTCGTTTCGGTTTTTCAGATATATTTTTATAGGTAGGTACTAATGAGTGTATTGAACTTTCCTTCATACTTTTCTCAGGCTTAGGACTGCATTACTTATAACAATAAGCGAATCATAAGAAAATAATGTATTCGATATTAAACTCTATGCTCCTGTAAATAGTGTTTAAAATTTGTGTTAGACAATGGTGCCGATTCCCTTGTTCACAAACTAAATTAAATTTAAGTTCAGTGCATCTTTTTCTTAGAAGAGGACAGAAGATAAATTTTAGTTTAGTCCTGTCAAATTAATCAGCTCCTGTCACTACTCCATACAAGTTAAGACGTGATTAAAAACTTGCCTACTAAAATTACGTCAATTTACGTCTAGCGCTGATTAATTTGACAGGACTAAACTATTTTTTTTCTTCTGACCTTTTCATAATGAAATAGAAAGAAAAAGATGCACTGAACTTAAATTTAGTTTAGTTTGTGTACAAGGGAATCGACACCATTAGCGTAGCGCACTCTTTTTCGCTCGTTCACTTATACCTACATCCCAATCGCACACAGTACCATAGTATTAGAAGTACCCAAATCAGTTTGAACAGAATATCACAGTGCGATACGATATTGTGTGTTGTTCTCCTCGTCGTCTTGACTCATACTAACATCAACGCATTAGGTAAGCGGATACCTGTTATATAGATTCAGTGCCATTCGATGCATAGGTACTGAATATTGTGCCGATACGATTTGTACCTATCGCGCACTTCTAGTCAGTGGTGGATTTACCAGCAGGCTGAGTAGGCTAGAGCCTAGGGCGGCAAATTTGGGTCCATTTTTTTGTAAGACGCTTTTCTGATGTCTTGCAGAAAGAAGTCTGCATGACGATCAAAATTGATAGAAAAGCAGTTTAAAAAAAAATTACCGATTAATCATTTCTAGTCTGGGGGGGGGGGGGTCTAGAATCATTTACTGGATTCATAGTAACAGTTTGCGGGACAATGTCACTTTAACCCTGTATTTTGTACACTCTTCTCACTACAATAAAAAAAAAAAAATTGGGTAATGTGTGAAGGGGTTCACACATTACCCATTTTTTTTACTGTTTGTAAGCGCAAAACAATTTATTTAATTACGTTTACCGAATGTGAAATTTTGTGTAAGTAGCATACTGGCGGTCAGCCCCGGGCCGTGGGGGCCCCCCCAAATCCTCAGAAGTACTTTTAATCAAATCCCAAACAAAGTCAAAATATGTTCAGTAAAAAACATTTAATTGCAGGGTGCTAAAATTTTCACTTCGTTCGCTCTTCTAGACATTCTCTTATTTGTCAGGCTTTTCTGCATATCTAAGTCAACAAGTAATTTCTGTTTCCAAAACATAACCTACATAAGTTGGTGTGCTACAATTTTCGAGCTCGCTTCGCTCGCTCTGGCATCCTACATTCTCTTCATTCTCACGATTCCTTTATAAGATAAAGTAACTGTTATATACAGTATTAAGGGGCCACGGCGTGCATGATTTTCAATCTAATTCTCTAACTTTTATGCATAAGTCAACAAAGCAACTTCCGTATGAATGTTCAAAAAAACCTAACTGGGAATTACGAGACGGGCCATAAAAAATTTCGAGCACGGCTCACTCGCTCTTGCATCCCACAAACTTGCTCTTCGATGAAAATGTCTGTGAACAGCATTTTTTTTATTGACATTATTCAATTTCTGCAAAATGCTCAGAAGACCGCGGGTGGCCTCATTTTTTTTGCCGCCTTACATTACCCCCGCCATATTAGTCGTATATGATTATGATTGAGCTTTGATACAATTTCAGAAATATACCCAAAAACTATTTCTTGTGCCATTACAACCAAATTGTTTTATTGTATAAAATCTGAAACTGACAACTAGAGAGGTAAGGGCGGCAAAAATTTGACAGCCTATACTTGAAAAATGTGTAAATCCGCCACTGCTTCTAGTCAAAGTGCCTACATTTTCTTTAGTCGTGTCGTAACGGAATGATGAACGTCATCATTATATTCTCTAAACATTGTCGAAATGGAAGACCTCTTGTCAAAGTGGCGCCAACTGGTGGCGAGAATTTCCATGAAAAATTCATTATATGTACGACTGCCATGCTTTTTTTCGCATCTCCAAAAACTACCATTTAACTGGCGGGGGGGAGAGGGGGGGGCGCACTTGACTAACAAAAATTAGCACTTTCAAGCTTAATAATACGCCAACGGATTCCCCACTCTACGTGCAAGGGAGGCACCGTAAAAAAAACAAGATTTATTTTGCCACTTTGTCGGCGTGATTAATACGTGTATACATATACCAAATTACAGCTTTCTAGTACTAAACTTCTCTGAGCTACAGTGGGGACAGACAGACAGACGGACAAGGTGAAACTATAAGGGTTCTTTACTGACTACGGAACCCTAAAAACTTTATTTGGGAATAAACTAAGTACCTACTAATTTAGTACGAATGAGTCGTTAAAGGCTCCTACATACTGGCGCGACTTGTCGCGAGACGCGTCGCGACACAAAGGCACCGCTTGTAGCGCTACACGCGGTGCCTTTGTGTCGCGTCGCGCCAGTATGTAGGAGCCTTTATATGGAAACTTACTTCGTAAACGCCCGCCTGGTTTCTAAGTTAAATCATTCAATCATTCGTTCGTTGTTGTTATTATTGATTACCCATGAACTAGTGTATTCTTTTGTAAATGGTGTGTCAATGTCGGCGAGTGGTGCTGTTCATGTGCTAAAAATATCGTAAACAATATTTTGCAAAATGTTTTTTAAAAAACATCCTACTCATTCGGGTATGTACGAAATTATGTCTGAATCAATGATAATTATAAGAAAACTGAGGTAGATAGATTGCAGCTCTTCGAATTTGAAAATAAATTGAAATAACTATTGCTCTAATAAAGATAATTCCAGGCGAAGGCATAACGTTTCTTGACTTATAATATCATTATTTGGTTTAAGAATAAAAACTGATAAATACCTACTTCTTCAAATGTATTCAAAAGAGTGCCTGAAAACTTACAGTTGCCGATCCTCAAACTCAAGAAACAATGAAGCTGGAAGAATTAAGAATTTCTGAATATCCACTTCCATATAGAATGAAGACTGAAGAAGTAAGAGTACAATATGACTTATCTCCAAATCCATATAGAATGATGACTGCAGAAATAGGAGTACAATATGATTTATCCGACGCAAGCCTTGAGGAAGTAGTTGTTGAAAAATTGGTTTCACCAAGCACAAGTAAAAAAATGACTAAAAAAGTAGATGATGACGAAAATTCTGCTGTTTCGATATCAAGTGAAGAAGATATGACTGAATTTATATTTCCTCCAGTTTTGTGTAGAGTGACAGCAGGGAAAAGGGATCCATATGGTTCTTTAACACTACTTGAAAAACCTAAAAAGAAAGCTGATTATGACTCAGACGACACTTGTGATACCTATGTAATTGGATATTTACTATATTTGACTGGTAAACCATATTTTGACTTTTGACCAAGGGGGTGATTTAAAAATAATTCTAATCCCTCAAACTAGTTGCTTTTCATCATGCAAATAATGTATAAAAGCAGCAGCTATTCTAGTGTAATTTTATATAAATAACCGATGTTTTACTTATAACGCCATAATATTTATCTTATAGAATTTCAAAAAGCAGATCACTCTTTTCGTATTTAAATCTTTCTAGGTCAAGTGCGGTGAAAAGAGTTTATGCAAATGCCAAAGGATGCGGGGCAGAGACTACTATGAATATTATGAACGTACTAAGGGCAAGGACTACATCACAATGTACCCACAGGGGAAATGTGAATTGCCTAGGGGAGCTGTATTACATTTTACTGGAGCCCCCGATACTATGAAGAGGGAAGATGCAAACGAAGCGTTACTAGCTTTAGGTAATTGTTGATATCAAACAACCTTGTATTGAATTTAATTAATAATGTTTTGGAACAACAAACAGGCATTTCTTTATTACTTCAGGCAAAAAAAAACTGTAGAATTTACATAATCCACAAATTGATTATTATTATTCCGGTTTAACTGGGAGATTTTATAAGTACATTGGAACCTAATAATAAAATATTTTTTCTAGTTTTGTATAATGAATGTAAATATTTAAAGAATAATATTGTCTTCAGGTGCGAAAATAGAATTTCTAGACTATCAAAGTGGCAACAAAGAGGGATGGGTGCGTCTCAGTTTTCCTTTTGAAGCAAAAATTATAATCAAGAGGATGATAGACAAGAAACTTAATATTGCCGGAGCAGAATTAAATTTCAGAGTTTTGTCCGGAAAAGACGAAAAGAGATACCATAAAATAGCCATAGAAGCCATTTTTCAAGTACAAAAAAAGGCAAAAGGTTTAGACAAGAAGTTAAAAAAGGCTGGATACAGATACGTGCCAAAATATGATTGTGACTCAAGTGTTTATAATTAAAAACGTCATTTAAAAAAAGTTTTTTAACTCTCGGCCGACTTTGTCTAGATTGTCATCGACACTCTAAGAAGGAGAATAATTTGGTGAATCATCACAAATCCTGATGAGTATAATTGATATCTAGTAGCAAAGAAAACATTTTTTTCATTCAACGAAACAGCTGATCGCGGGGTCAACTCCTAAAATGAGAACTAAATTATGTAGGAAACGCCTGATATTTTTTCATTGAAATTGCTAACGCTCCTTATTCGTATGCGCAGCCGCTCGCTCCGCTATGAAGGACAGTATACGCGAAACAGGTGTGACACCATCAGCCCCAGCAGTAATCAGAACGTTTGTTAGTATTCTGATCACTGGGAAATTCATAAGCTTTATTTTTACATCCAAATATGCAGCATTGGTGCAATTATGTTTAGGTATACCAAATCAATTTAAAAATATTAATTAAATCAAATTTTATAAAATGCAAGGAAGTAAAAAAAAATTGTCAGCACTGGGCCCGCGCGGTAGATTACAACCCACTCCCTCTCGAAGAGAGGAGGCGTGTGTCCCAGCAATGGGAACATTATACGCTGATTATGACTCAGAGACGTGAATAGCTTTAAACTTACCCGTGTAGCCGACTCCTATGTCAGGACTTTTTTTACCTGCATCGACGAAGAGAGTTTTCAATGTTAAGTCTGTTGGTTTTTATTTTGTTTGACTTTGTTAGAAAGCTAACTCTACAGACACTACTATTTAGAAAATTATTCAGTCTATCAGTATCCAGTTCATAATGTTCACTCACGAGTCACGGTTTATTTCATTCAGTCAATGACCTCATCCGTCAAAGTGTTTGACGTTTATTGAATTTATTTCGGTTTATTGCTATGGTTGCTTTTGTTGTAAAAGCATTTTATTTGAGAAGGTTAAATTAATAGTGGTAAATCTAGTGTATTGTAAATAAAATGAAGCCGGAACAAGTGGAAGACACTGAGAATTCGACTCAGGTAGCAGGCGACGTCATTGGAGATACAGCCTACAGCGAGCGCTTTGTCCTCAAAATTTTATTGAAACTTGCTAATTTAGACACGTTAAAAGAAGAAATAAAGGAGAAAGCGTTTGAAGACGATGTCTGCATACTGTGGGATATGACCGCCGAGAGAGATGTTGTGTTATTTCTTCAGAAGCACGATGTTTTGAAGCTATTCAATTTCGCACTACCGGTCATTGAAATCCCAAGAATTATTGAAATAATCGTCGGTATCATTGGAAATATGTGCTGCCAAAAAGAAGTAGTGAATGTGTTGATGAAGATGGATAATTTATTAACTATTCTGCTTGATTACATAAACACGGACGATAGCCTAGTCTTAGTGCAGTTGCTGCGACTAGTGAATGCGTGTTTGTTCCTCGCGAACGAAGAAGAAGTAAACATCTGGATGGAGTTGTTCATAAACAACGAATATTCTTCAGCCTTATACTTTATGTTAAAAAATTCTTCGCACAAAATACTTTTAGTAACTGCTTTAGAGAATTTAAATACACTATGTTCATACTGCAATACTGATAAATTTAGAACTAAGTTTTTTACACATTTTGTTATAACTGAGGCCTTAGATTCACTAATATCAGCGTTTACTGAGATAACAGTCAATCAGAAAGAGGTGTGTGTTAAAGACGAGTTGGAAAGAATTCTAGTTGTAAGTCTTCAGATAGCTTTAAATTTGATTGGGTTTGATAAGTCACAAGAGATCTACAGCTCCAGTACAGAAAGTGTCATGACTATGATAAATGTAATATTAAAATACTATGAAGACAAATTAGTAATTAACAAAGAAATTGATTCTGACTTGGTGGATATTGTTGAGTCAACAAATACTATAGTAAAAGCATTACAAATTACCAGTGCACCTGATAAATATTTTGAACTCAGTTTCAGTATATGGAAAGCCTCATCTTCAATTATAAAATCTGATAAAAATGGGTCATCATTTGAAGAGAATGACAAGGAGGAATTGAAAGAGTTTGTAGCAAAAGTTAAACCATCCTTGGCTACCTTAATTTGTAACTATCTATCAAAATGTACCGATGAGAATTTGCTAAAAGTTTTAGATCATATTGGAGCTGAATATGAAGATATTATAAGTTGGGTTAAGGATAAAGAGTTACAATCGAACGTGCGTAATAGAGCAATTAACTATAGAACTAGGTTGAAAGATAATGTAGATTCATAATTAAAAATATTTCTTCATAATTTTTGCTTTTTATTTCATTAAATAATATAAATTACTCATCATTAGCAGCCATGTTCCACTATTTTTGTGTAGTATAGAAACCTATTTTAGATAACTTTGTAAATTAGAATACATGTTTTTACTAAGCCCTGTTTCTGTCCTTGCAGTACTAACATGTAACTACCAAAAAGTTTGTACAAAGTTCGACGGCCCGCCACTGGGCTGCCGGCTCAACGTGACGCTGGCAGAATAGTCAACACCGGCTTAATTACCGCGAAAAAATAAAAAATGTTCCACTTTTGAGTACACCTCCTTTTTGTGCCATGGTCTGTGAGAGTAACAGCCAGCAGGGCTATTGGCTATCTTTTTCATTGCCAGTGACTAACTAGCTTCAGTTGTACACCGAACTTTGATGACAACTGAGAATTTCATAACATTGGTATTACGTATCACAGTAAGTGGACATCACGTTACGGTGACCAACAGACCGGGATCGGTGCTCATCGTCCCAACACTTGACGCCTCTATTTTTTATCGACTATTATGCGGCTAAGTTGAGTAGCGCCTTTTGAGCGCTAGAATACTTTATTTTAGGGAACATTTTGTATTAAGCGGTTTATATATACTTGAAACGTGAAACTGGCGGTAAATTCAATCTTTTGCAGTTTTAACTCGACAGCCTAGCGAAATTAAATAGTACCTATGTTTTTACTTGTGCTAATAAAGTGTAACTTAGTGAAAATAAATCCTCAAAGGAAAGGTAGGTAAATAAAACCACGAAATAGGTAAACAAAACCACGATAAATAATGTACAAGTTGTTAAAGTATTAGAAGATCATTTTAGATGCTGTATATAGCTATGTACATCGTTAGGACTCTAGTATGATGTATGTACCTACATAACTATGTACATATTTCGGGAATATGTTGTAGTTACATAATTACTCGCGTATACCTACTCTAAATATTATTATTACTTCTTATTTTGATTAAATTTTTAGGGTTCCGTAGTTAACAAGGAACCTTTATAGTTTCGCCATGTCCGTCCTGTGTCAGTTTGTCCCCGCTGTAGCTCAGAGATGCTTCGTACTAAAAATCTGTAATTTGGCACATGTATTACATATTAATACCCAGCCCAGTCCCTCTCACAGAGAGGAGGCCTGTGTCCCAGCAGTGGGAACATTATAGGCTGATTATGATGATTAAGTACATATTAATCAAGCCGTAAAAGTGGTAAAATAATATTTAAAAAAAAAATTCTTTTACCTCTCTTGCATCAAATGTGGGGATGTATTTTTTTTCTCATCTATCCCAAGGTGTGGGGTATCGTTGGATAGGCCGTTCAAAACTATTGCGGGTCTGTAAATACCACTTTTTATTCAGGGATCCGTTTGCGTAATATTAAGCTTTAAAGTGCAAATTTTTGTAAGAGTCAAGTGTCCCCCTAAATGGTTGTTTATGGAGATGTGAAAAAAATCGTGGCAGTAGTACATAAAATGAAATTAAAAAGAAAACTATCACAGCTAAGTAGGCTTTACAAGTTAACGAGTAATAGTCGACCAACTTAAATGTGCAGTTGGAGAATGAACCGTGACGTATAGCGATGTATGGGAGAACATGTTTCTCAACTACAAGTTTGCTATTCGGATAAATTCATCCCAACATTCCCAACTACGGAACCCTTCAGTGTGCGTGACACGCACTTGGCCGTGCCATACTTCTGCCACGACCAAGAATCACAATAAAACAACATAAGAAGTAGTAATATTTACACGCTTAACTTACTATCGGCTTCGGTGTTAATCACTATAATTTATAAAACACTACCTTTGAGTAGTGTCTTTCACGAAAGCCACCACAAACTAAATGATCATCAATTTAATGTCCACTAAGCTTACACAATCGCAATCTTAGCAATATCGATACAAAAACATCTGTCAAAATGTGTTACGGTGGCTATCAGCGGTTCTGGGTGCCTATGACGTCATCCTAGTTAGTCACTGAAGTTAGCCAATACGAAACTAACTGTTTGACAGTTAATCGTTGAACACTTTGCCAAGTGATCATCATTATGAACTGTCAACAGAGATACGCAATAGCCCTGCAGCAGGGCTATTGGCTATCTTTTTCATTGTCAGTGACTAACTAGCTTCAGTTGTACACCGAACTTTGATGACAACTGAGAATTTCATAACATTGGTATTACGTATCACAGTAAGTGGACATCATGTTACGGTGACCAACAGACCGGGAACGGTGCTCATCGTCCCAACACTTGACGCCTCTATTTTTTATCGACTATTATGCGGCTAAGTTGAGTAGCGCCTTTTGAGCGCTACAATACTTTATTTTAAGGAACATTTTGTATTAAGCGGTTTATATACACTTGAAACGTGAAACTGGCGGTAAATTCAATCTCTTGCAGTTTTCACTCGACAGTCTAGCGAAATTAAATAGTGTGTAACTTAGTGAAAATAAATCCTCAAAGGAAAGGTAGGTAAATAAAACCACGAAATAGGTAATTAAAAAATCACGGTATATAATATACAATTTATTAAAGTATTAGAAGATCATTTTGGATGCTGTATATAGCTATGTACATCGTTAGGATTCTAGTATGATGTATGTACCTACATAACTATGTACATATTTCGGGAATATGTTGTAGTTACATAATTACTCGCGTATACCTACACTAAATATTATTGTTACTTCTTATTTTGATTATATTTTTAGGGTTCCGTAGTAAACAAGGAACCTTTATAGTTTCGCCATGTCCGTCCTGTGTCAGTTTCTCCCCGCTGTTGCTTTGAGATGCTTAGTACTAAAAATCTGTAATTTGGCACAGGTATTAAATATTAATCAAGCCGTAAAAGTGGTACAATAATATCTAAAAAAAAAATGTTTTTAGGGTAGGCCTCTTGCATCAAATGGGGATGTATTTTTTTTCTCATCTATCCCATGGTGTGGGGTATCGTTGGATAGGCCGTTCAAAACTATTGCGGGTCTGTGAGTACCACTTTTTATTCAGGGATTCTTTTGCTTAATATTAAGCTGTAAAGTGCAAATTTTTGTTAGAGTCAAGTGTCCCTCCCCTGCCGGCTAAATGGTTGTTTATGGAGATGTGAAAAAAATCGTGGCAGTAGTACATATAATGAAATTAAACAGAAAACTATCACAGCTAAGTAGGCTTTACAAGTTAAGTATATTCACATAAAATAGTCAATGAATAAAAAAAAATATGTATTAAAAAATACTTTGGTATATTAAAATATATATAATCCCAGCAATGTTAGACGTGCCATACTTCTGCCACGACCAAGAATCACAATAAAACAACATAAGAAGTAATATTTACACGCTTAACTTACTATCGGCTTCGGTGTTAATCACTATAATTTATAAAACACTACCTTTGAGTAGTGTCTTTCACGAAAGCCACCACAAACTAAATGATCATCAATTTGATGTCCACTAAGCTTACACAATCGCAATCTTAGCAATGTCGATACAAAAACATCTGTCAAAATGTGTTACGGTGGCTATCAGCGGTACTGGGTGCCTATGACGTCATCCTAGTTAGTCACTGAAGTTAGCCAATACGAAACTAACTGTTTGACAGTTAATCGTTAAACACTTTGCCAAGTGATCATCATTATGAACTGTCAATAGAGATACGCAATAGCCCTGCAGGTCTTACCTGTGGTCTTTTGTAGCTCATTCCAAAAGATTTAAAAAAAAACCGTCATTTATTCAAACTTGGCTGAGAATCAGCACTTTACGAACGTCAAAAATCAAAGACATATAGTGACCTCATTGGTGATGTTCTTCAAAAAGGTCAGGTGCGTAGTAGTCGCAACCGACGTGCGTGAATGAACGTAAACGAAGCAAAAGGAGTATGTAAGGAGCGTAGCAGGTGGCGTTCTATAGTTTCTGCCTACCCCCATGGAAAGGCGTGAGTTTTATGTATGTATGTAAAAATTAAAGATTTAAATGGGTCATCCACCCATTCAGCTGTTAGTCCGCCATTATTCCACCTATTGTCTCATTTATTTACCAGACTATAATTTACTTACTTACCTGTGCATATAAATTTTGGCTAACTTATGTGTACGTCCTCTCACAGAGAGGAGGCCTGTGTCCTCATTATAGGCTGATTATGTATGTGTACGTGACATAATGGGTGACATGCTACAATATTAATTATAGAAGAGCCTACTGGTAGAGTTCATCTCCAGCTGTTCTTGTCTTGCTAATGCAGCTTACACTGATGATTGGACTAAATTTTAGAAATTTCAGATAGAAATGTCTTATTTCTATCTGAAATTTCTCAGTAGCAGGCTTCTTTTTTGGGTGGGATATTATCAAATAACTTCTTCCACTCTGGGAGGAGGGGTGTGTCAGACTTACTGACTAAAACCCACCCGTGTTCCTTCCGTTGCCTGTGGCCTCGGTAACCCTTTCGCACTTTCCTACGTCCCCGGCAGATATCGGCCCTAGCGGACCCCTACACTTGTGCTGGCATCTCTTTGAGGCGCTAACCATTGCTCACCGTCCGCAAGCCCGCGCCTTTGGTGGCCGGAAATCCGCCCGGGATTCCCGACGCCGGCGGCTAGGGGCGAGGGCGCGAAATTTGCCTTTTCTGTCTTCCTGTCCCGCCTCCTCCTTCGCGAGCATTATTGCTTCGCAGAAGGTGGTGACGGCTGCCCATGCCCTCTCGCTCCGTACCATGGCCTGGACCAGGCTCAGTAGCAGGCTGGAGTCTGGATTTGTGCCTGGTTGATGGCAATAGGCTCGGTGTACTACAGCTAGACCTCTGCCCATCCCTTCAGGGAAACAAGGCGTGACGTTATGTTATTTCAGGCTATGCCTGGTCAGGTCTAAATGTGATGCAATGGCCATATGGGGACATTAGGGCCGCCGCAGACCTGATGAAGCGCATCGCAGCGCGGTTTTCACTGTCAAACTAATATCAACATTTAGTTTCTTAAAATAAAGTCGAAAATTAAACCTGAGACCTGTCCGTTTTGATGCGCTCTCGGAATAATAGAATTATTAAACTTTATTTCAAGGCATAGATGATATAGGTTTGACAGTGAAAGCCAGGCGGTGCTCAGCCTCGGCGGCCCCAAATTATGTATACATACAGTGCCGGATTAAGCAAGTGCGACGCCCGTAGCAAATTCTATCGAGAGTCCCTTGATCTGCTATGGGTTAGTATAAAGGGGTAAAATAAAAAAAAAAATTGGTATATGATTACTCAGACCCGCAGAACAGATGGCTGATGGGGCCGAAAGGTTCTGGAGTGGCGTCCGCGTACCGGAAGACGTAGCTTTGGAGTGCCTCCTGCAAGGTGGATCGATGACCTTGTGAAGGCCGCAGGAATCCGCTGGATGCGGGAAGCACAAAACCGGTCGAAGTGGCGGTACTTGGGGGAGGCCTATGTCCAGCAGCGGACGTCTTTCGGCTGAAATGATGATGATGATGATATGATTAGATACTAAATTATAATAAAAATAATGTAGTAATGTATGTAATAATGTAATGTAATAATGTATGTAATAATGTCTTACAAATAAATAGACAATTTCATCATTTTGAATCGAGCCACACTGAGTGTCGAGTAAGGGTGCTCGCACACGTCATACTTTTTGGCGAGCCGTTTATTGGACCGATTCAAATTCTATACATTTATACGAGCGACTTTTTGTAGAACTTGTGCGTTTACCGTATGATGTTGTTTTATTTTCGCCAACGAAATAATCGGTTAACGATTTTCTGACGTGGATTGTTTTAGTCGGAAAACGTGTTACGTTTCACATTTTTGTGTCATCAAATAAATTCAACATACCAGGTTTTAGGGCGCTTACAAATTTAGACGGTTTGGACGGACTGCTGCCGCACGGTTGTTGCAGAATTAGTACAACCGTGAGCCGTACTGCTGCCGGACGACAGCAGTACGACGTGAATCGCCTTATTTGAAGAGATACGCAGATGCAGTCCGATCGAATTTTAGTGATTTCGTTGAAGAAACACGATGTGTTCACCGCACTAGCGAACAAGGACTGAGGCAGGTAGTATATACATTGTTGCCGTTCCGCCAACGGACGTGCGCCGCACTGCTCTCGCACGACCTTGTGTCGAGACATTTTGTATGAAAAACCATCACCGCCAGTGCGCAGTACGATACCCGGACTGCAACAGTCTGGCACCAACCGTCTAAATTGAAAGCTCCCCTAATAAGAGTTTGGATCTGCGGGGCCCCTTTTGTTCGGGTCCCGTAGCAATTGCTACTCTTGCTACGTGGTTAATCCGGCACTGTGTACACACGGCTACACATCAAGCTATACATTTCCAGTTTAGGCTGATCTCGCATTGTACGGAAATCCTATACAATAAGAGATCAGCTTATGCTAGAAATGTATAGCTTGATGTGTAGCCGTGTGTACATACAATCCTAACTAACATTATAAATGCGAAAGTGAGTTTGTTTGTTGCGCTGTCACGCTAAAACGACTGAACGGATTTGGATGAAATTTGGCACATGGGTACACCATGACCTGAATTAGAACATAGGATACTTTTTATCCCGGTATTCCCACGGGATCAAGACTTATGCGGGTGAAACCGCGGAGAGAAGCTAGTATGTTATACAAGGAAGAAGAAAAACTACAATCTGTATATAGGATTATATATTTTTTTACACATTATGAAGCAACATTTACATTACCATAAACGAGTTTTACACCGTCGCGTATGCGGCGGACTAAAACTATTCGAATGTAACAGTACATAGTAACAAAACAAAGCTCGCTACATCCATGCCTCACATACTTGTCACACAATGATATGCTCCTCACATAAAAAAAAACGACACAATACTGAAAAGGAAAAAGGAGATTAATAAATTTACATATATTAAATGTACTTATAAACTAACTAACCAAGAGCCTACGTGCCCAGTGAAAGGGCAAAAACGCACGAACTTTTTTAAATATCAATTTGTATATAGTTTACATATTATTATATCGTTAGAGATAATAAAAACAGAATAAAGACTAGACTTTACACTGATCAACGACTAACTGGCTGACGGCAACATATCGCAGGGTCTCTGCGGGCGACGCTAGAACATAAACATATCGACTTCCCCGTACAGTCGCGGCCGGCCTCACGCTACACAAACGTTTTCCAAAATTAATGTTATATTGTGCTCCATTCAACGCCAGCTTGGCCTCGCCCCGACTGCACATATCGAAAACACTGATCGTACATAAAATAAAACAAAAAAACATGTGACCTTTAATCTGTCCCCCGCAGAGTCACTTCATAACATACATAATTATAAACGTTACATGTTATCTACTCAATAAGTTACATAAATAATTTGAATTTAAAACGAGTCTTAGGCTTCTGAATAACATAATTATAGCATGTAGTACCATGGATAAAACCCAGTTTCGCTACGCACAGTCCACTAGGTAGCGACCATGCCAGGTTAGGAGTATCGACCTTTACAGTTTAATTTGAACTATAATTTGTTGTAATGTTGACTTTTCCTTCATTCTTAAAGACTATAGAACTGTATTATGCTCAAGAGGCAACTTCACGCATTTTCAATTTAACAGACCACTTCACATTGTATGATCGTTCAAATCGCTACCTTACACTAACCTTCTCTAAAATCAAATACCTTATAAATATTCAAAAAAGTTAGAATGTCTATATTAACCGAACGATATAATATTTGTGTATGGGCTACAATACCTAACGACATTCACGACTTCACATAATATATAAACACATTACTCAGGTACATGTGAACATTTTTACATAACAATCCGTTCGGGCCTCGTGACTGGGGATTAAACTGTAAAGGACGAGGGTCGCACATGGTCAGATAATTAGAAGACTGTATAAAAAATAATATTTACAAAGAAATCGTAGCAGAAAAAGCCGCGGGTGATATGAACGCCGGTTGCACCCCTTTGTACCATCAGAGATATGTTGCGTGCGCGTGTGACGTCACCGACTGTAGCTACGCGTTGCCTGCATTGCTTAACGAACATTTTGCGTTCGTTTGTCGAAACGAGGCAAGGGTCAGGACCAATTTTTTGACGTAATTGCACAACGGAAATGTATCACACTGGAAAATAAATGCAACGCAATATATTATTAGGGTGTGTGCCTACTTGCCTCAAATATTCCGACGATTTACACACACCCTAATAATTATATTGCGCTGCATTTATTTTCCAGTATGATACATTTCCGTTGTGCAATTTATGTCAAAAATTTGGTCTTGACCCACAAGTCTTCAAACTCATTAGCATTTTTGGTCGACTTTGTTTATTTTCTAACGCACCGCGTCTTTTGAGTTCAGCTACCAAAGTTTTTATCATTATTGGATACATCCGTTCTCGACAAACGAACACCACCACACGATAAACTAAATTCATTTCGACACAATTCAACTTCGATAAAAACTAATTCACTTACGTTTCGTCGATAAAAAAATACAATAAATGTAAAAATACTTTTACATAAATTTTATGTAGAAAAGAAATAGGTACGACCAGATTATCACCTGGAGTTCAGAATCAAGCCAATTCGTATTATGGTCCGATTTTGGCACATTACCTTCGAAATACATAATAAATAATACTATTTTGACTGCGAACGATGGCAGTGTGAGTTGAACCTTTTCTCTTCGTAATAGGAGCGAATATTGAATGGCAATCAATCTCTAGCTTCTGTTAAAAACGTCGATAAACTATATATTTGTTCGACAGCACGATGTTTATCATAGAATCAAGGAGAGCGTTTGTTATTATTTCTGATGTATTTTTCATATGAAGTGCAAAGCATCGCCATGTTCCTATGACGTAAGCATCGCGCTACAAGAAAATAATCATTCTACGATATAAACTCTTTGGTACATTTTTGTGAGCAACGACAAAATTACTTACAAGCAATTTATGAACATTCTATACGATACCAAAATACTTTTGTTTGGACCGTATTTAATGTCACGTGTCGTACAAACTGAAAGTTTCCTCACAATGAGATAACGTTGTTGTTTGATGTAGCCGATCGCGTGAGTCTGAAGTCACTGGAATGTTCGCCTGGACCGCGACACACTGAACGTTCCACCGCACGACTGAGCCCCACAAATACATATTGCTTTCATAATAAGCGTATTATTTTAATCCATCAAGAATAGGTACAATACATTCAAAATTTTTGTACTTACACAATCTAAACACGAGTAAATATTTAAACAACCTACATTCCCCGTCTTCGTTGTCTTGAACGGACAGTTTGAATCAATAGGACAGCTACGGGGTCCACACCGAGATTAACTTTGTAGAATAAATATTAGGAATACATCTACACAGTCTGTTATATCGGCGAAGGGTGATCAATACATCTCATTTGTGGGGATTTTCACTGAAATATAGTGTTTGGTGAGCTGTGGGCAGGCGCTTCGCTGCACCGCGGTGACTTGTGAGCGATAAAGTGTGGTGATTGGCGAGATAATGTCGGATGAAAATCCCTTGCGTGGGATCTATTGATAACCGCGACCGTTCGGACAAACGTACATACGTCAGCGCTTAGCCGGGAGGCCAGCCGATGTATTCTCTCAGAATCTCACCGGAAAACGGGGGTGAAGTGACTGTCACCTGAGTTTTCAGTGAACTGTCAATAGCATCAGGTGGAATGATCAGCTCACTTCAAGCTCTTCACCTCAGTTTCCACGGTGAGATTTTTACAATAGAACAGCTGAAGCGATCACAACATTTATCACACGGGGGGTTATGAGAGTGTGGTGACTTCGAGATTACTTCGCGAGTGGCGGCCTACGCGCCCGAGAAGCCGTACACTTCGAGCACCCGAATCTCGAAGTCGCCGCTGGGGCAGAGCGGCGGGTTATTGAAGGTCGAACAGCGGTCAGTCTTGCCGAACCTTATGTTCTCGTCCATCCAGATCGCCTGGCCTTCACTGTAAACGTAAAAAAATATATTAAAGTAACATTAACAAAAAGTAACATTTTTATTTTTTTCGTGGAATAATGGAAGACGATACCTACTGTCAGAATGTATGAAATTTTTTGAGAAGAATGTATGACTGTATATGATGTGTTTGTGTGTCTTTAAGAAGTAGTACGTTTTTTACCTTTCTTTTTTATATTTTGATTTTTTACTCCTTTTATTGATATTGTTCAAAACTGCAAAGCTTTGGTCGTAATATTTAAAATAAAATTAATTAATTAATTAAAATTGAATATTATGAAGTGTGTTCGTATTATGTATGTGCAAGAAAATGAGATGTAGAGGAGGCCCAAGTTCAGCAATGGGTTTATAAGGGCTGTGATGATGATTATGAACAAAAGTGGAGTTATTCATGTCGTCAGATAAAAAACAAACACTTCACATTCAAACAGTTATAAAAAAAAAACTATTACAACACCGAAACGGGGGTCATATTAAGGTGAAAATTTAAAAAATTAAGACAAATTGTGACGTACCAATATACACAAATACATGCTAGAATTAGGCTTGAATAATCATCAAACGCTGGAACCAACACTTACGTTCACAGGACAACACACACATTCAATGTAATGAAATCAATCAACCACACGTCAGTAATAACACTTGATCTACAAACACGGTCCTTACTGCTACGAGATAAAGGCGCAGTTAAACTCAAACGTTCTAATTTCAAAACGAGGTTTGCTTTAGTCGTTATATAAACCATAGAGCCAATATTTGTAATAAGAACCGGACTCAGTTCTTTATTCAAAACTGACAACATAGTCCGATACTAGTTGTCCGTTTTGTATTAAGAACCTTACCTTAGTAGGAATAAGGTTCAAAATACAAAAAACTGACTCGAAGGTTTAAGAACCTAACTCAGTTCTGAGTTGAGCTACGCGATTACTGACTGGACAGATCCACTAAAATCTATGGTTCTTTCCTCAAAAGACCATTCCAGAGATTAATCTGCATGGTCCTCACATGACCTGGCAAAGGTTATATCTGGACTTTAAAACGGACTTTGATCTGAGTTTGTTTCGGTCTTTCGCAGGTCGGATAGGAAACACCGAACTCATCTAGATACATAATTTATATTTGACGTGTAAGTGTTTTTGATGTGTAACATCTTTCTCGCTTTCTGCGAGAGAGATTTCGTGAAAAGGGACGGAAGTGTGTAACAGGAAGTGACAGTTTAAGCGTGGAATTAGTAAGTACCATATAGATTGTAACTAACGGGGGTCGAATTTCGACCAGTGGGTTGTTTTTTTGGGTGGGAAATCATCAAATAACTTCTCCAGCTCTGGGCGGAGCGGGAGGGTGTCAGACTCTTACTGACTAAAACCCACCCGTATCCCTTCCGTTGCCTGTGTTGCGGGGGCCTAGGTGACCATAAGTACCTTCCCGCGACAGTACCTTCTGGGCGACCATGATTAGTTATTCGAATAAATATTTCAGTATTTAGCTTTTTAAATTTTGAGGTTAATTTCTGTCGCTGCTCAGTTGCTTATTACCAAGGTGATATGTCAGATGTCACACATCATATGCGACTACCGTAAGGCTCGCTCGTTTTGTATTTTAACCAATTTACAGAAAAAGATGTCATTTATCATTTAAGCTCGGGCTACAGTCAGATCCCGTTTTGTAATAAGACGGATTGTTATCAAGGACATGCGGCTGACGGACTACACACATACACGCATAACTCCACATACCCTCCACCGATAGTAATCATATTATTATCAGCCGCCATGAAAAGACAGTTCGCATGTGGAGTCCTCACATCACTCTGTCCCTCCTTCTTGTCCTCGAGGCATCCGACCCACGGGTACTTCGCTCGTAGAGGATGTAAACTGTAATGTACATATATTATATATTGTATATAAGTAACTGACCCGCCTCCGATGGTGATCATCTTGGAGTCAGCAGCCATGAAGAGTTCAGAGCCGTGAGCTACTCGCTCTTCGCCCTTGCCGTCAGCTCCCGAAGTACATCCAACCCAAGGGTATTTTGCGCGCTCTGGGTAAAGGCTGGAAGCGAATTAAGGGTTGATGCAACATGCTATGGTGTTTTTACAAGTTCAAGGGTTACATGTAAGGGTTACACATTGTTTAAACCGTCGTGCAGTGATAAAACTGTCCGAGAAATGGCCGTCATTGACGTATCTCAAGGATCTCATTATCATCGATAGTAGATATTAGAAGCATCTTAAAGCTGTGCACGTTTGTTCTAAATATGCATTACGGGGTTAATAAAAACGATGGATTTTTCTTTACGGGATTCTCACTGCACGGCGACAATAAATGGGTTCCATTTGAGTTTTTTGGATAAGGTTCATGTCCATCACTGTAGTTATATTCATGCTTTGAAATGTTGTCATTAATTTTTATCGATAGTACAAAGGGTATCGATACTGTGAATACAACACTATGGTATGAATTGAACTTTATAGGGTCTAATCAAAGATATTAAGTATTAATGCCAGTATAGGGTCCAATATACTACAATATAGGATCTAATTTTGTGTTATGGCACTCGTCGGTATGAAAAACTATGTAGTGGCCTGTGTCACAGGAGTGGGAATGTTATTTAGATTGCAAAAATAAAATGATGATATTGTTAAAACGACACACCAAGACTAAATGTTTGTATACATAAATTCTTAGTTATGTTAGGATGGTTAATTATATATGCAGAGATAAAAACGAACACAAATATGAAGCTTCCAAGTGTTAGGTTGCCACAATAAATTAAAAGGGTTAAAACAAATACACATATTGGCAAAATTGTGGTGTCTCTTCCACACCAATGAAGAGTTGAAGTTGAACAAAAACACATAAATAAAACATATACCAGCTTATACCCGAAGAGCACCAACATAATACAACAAATAATTATTTAAACTATTATTATGCATAAAATAAACAATACAAATAAATATAAATAAATTCTTAAACTTGAAAATACATTAAATATATTTTATAGATTTATAGAATTTATTAAACTTTATACTTAATATAATCTATTTTAGAAGGACCGAATAATATATTGATGGTTATTGTTCTACAAACACTTTTTTCATATTTTTAAAACTGCTATGTTTCCATTTAATATGGACGTTATTCAGATAAAATATTTTATTTTTTTTACTAAGCCTTACTTTTTACATTCAGACATGGCCAAAAATAGACAAAAGTAATACTACTATCCATTCATTATGACACTGAATTTTGCCGTCGTAATTTCAATACTAATACAGTTCAAAATGGCGACTGACTGAACAGAACTACTAATCACATGACAGCAAAATTCAATGCTACCAATCGCGTCACGCGTCAAGTTATAGTGAACGCACAGTATGTCATTTAAAGTACATATAGCTGAACAAGGATCTTTCAGCGCGTGGCCCAAATCAAAACTAACGCCGCCATCTTGTTTTTTTAACATAATTATATCACAAAACAGCACAAATGTTTACCCTATCAACGTCTTTCGAGTGCCAAAATATCGTTTTAGCAGTGTACCGATAGTCCAAGGTTGATATTTAAAAAGTGAAGTAAAAGGTTACCTAAAGAGGAATGTCTCTCCGGTGCCGAAGTAAGCCTGTCGGTTACCGCGCTCGTCCTTCTGGTTGCGTTCGAACCACCTCGTTGAACAGTATGCACCGAATACCTGGAAATATTATTTAGTTCTACTTAATAAAAATCTTATATTCATTCACTGAGCGAGTGTATCGCCACGAGTCCTACTATCGCCGGGTAATGTCCACGACACTATTATTCTTCCGCCTGCTTATCGTCGCGACACGCGACCAATTGTCGCATGTCCGCAACAACTCGTTTTACATTATTTTGTTCACCCGCGCGCGGGGTAGCGGTTATCGGGGCGGGTCGCGTCTCGCGGCGAGCGCGCTGCATGTAGGTACTGTCTCGCGGCGGGTGCACGACGAGTTGTTGACGTTTTGCTCGTCAATGTTACTGGCCGCATCGTCGCGATAATATCGCCGTGTGGAGATACTTTCATAGTGATATAGACTGAAGTGATATCGCCGCGATTTTCTCGCCCGCGGAGGTGGCGCCTAAGTCGCTGAGTCTAGAAATCTAGAAGCATTCAATTTTGCAAAAGCGTTCGTTGTACTGCTAAAGTGAGCACTGAGGAAGGATTTTGGAAAATTCACCCCCGAAAGGGTTAAATTTTTGCCTATGGGAAATAACCATTGGGCACACGGCTTGTCCTTTAATAAATGTTAATGAAAACCTCGACGTGTTTAATTTTTGACCAACTATAGATGATGTGTCATGTGAAGCCAGACTATGCAAACTTCAAAATTGTGTGACAGTAATTGTTTAGGTTGATCGTGGTTACAGTTTTAATTAATTCTTCTTATTAATATATTTCCTGACACAGTATCTATGGTTCGTTTTTTCATCCCAGAGACTAATTTGACATTTCAAATGATTGTTGTTCGTTTTTTCAATTTGGCGTTTGAAATTTGCATGTCAATTTAGTCTCCGAGATTAAAAAACAGACTTTAATAAAATAGAAAATCTAAATTCAGTTGGGCCTCCCACTAATGACAAAAGTCTTAAAATATACAGAATATGTTGTTTGCCTTTTAGGCTGTGCTAAATAAATGTATTTTCCTTGTTTTCTTTCTTTATTATAAAATCTTGAATGTAATTGTGAAGTACGTGGTTAGCGAGCAACCAAACCCTTCTTAAATAAAAACTATTGCACTCACCTCGTTGTTACATGTCTTGATCATGAGCAACGTCGGTTCGTGATGCTCGACGCGCACGTAGAAAGTGGTTAACGAGCAACCATGCTCTTCTGTAGTGTACAATAACACTGGCTGGTACATCGTGATGCGCACCGGCAACCACGACCATAATGTGAAAAGCTGGAACGATCAGGAATGTATTAGAATATGTTTTAGATTAAATGTCGAATGAGGTTGCTAAACTATCGAAGATGATGGTGGTGGTTGCTAATCTAACGATAGACTACTGAAACTTGCAATTTTTTTTAAAATAATGTTGCTATTTAACTTTGACTAAATGAACATTTATTGCTAAAATTGTAATTTATTTATTTCTAAATCTATTTAAATTCAGTGTAAACTGTAAACTCAATATAATTCGTGTAGGTACTCTGTGCGAAGATGACGTCATTTGTCAAGCACGCAATATATAATATGGCAGGGTGACCAAGTACAAAAGAATATAGTAAAATCTGGTAATATGATAATTTCTTTAAATCACACAATCTTGCCTAAAATTTGTAAATTATTGCTTGGTTATGAAAGTGGATTTTTACAATGTAATTTTTGTTTTGAAATATTTTTAGGTGGCAACATCTTAATGACGTCACAGTTAGTGTGTGTTGTATTAGTAAACGTGTACAAGTGACTTGTGCTTGTAGTGCTGATATAGAACAATGTAAACACATACAGTTCTACTTTTGTTAGTGATAGTGCAATAACTTTAAAGGATTGTCAATTTTGAAATATGGAGAAAGAAAGAAGCTTTTTTATTTAAATAATTACTAAAATTCGTTTCAAAATCAAGTTTTATGCTTGATGATTTTCGACCTTATTCTGTTATCATAAAGCGTTATTGCACTATCACCGATGATTTACGTGTACAGTTTTACAAATGTAAGAATGACATGTCATGCAACATTAAAATATTGAAATAAACAACAAAATTAGAGAGCTCAAGTTAGAGCCAATTTCACAACATCGATTTTTAAAAAGCAATGTTTTTACAATGTTAGAGGTAACTTCTAAACAATAAATCGCATTCAGAAATTAATTATTAAAAAGAAAATGGTTTCTAATAACTAAATAATTAAAATTTAGGAAGACACAAATCTATTTTCAGAAAGCTGAATACTTTTAAACTTACGCTCACTACCGCTTTTTCTCGCAAATCAGTTTGTACCTTTAAAAATGTTAATTTTCTTGGAGAAACAGACTAGTAACTGGCTTTTGTAACAAAGTTTTTAAGTTAATTACTAATTTCTTTAATCTCAAGCTGCTATATCACCTAGAATACTTAATTATTATTTCTATTGTTAATGCTCTACTATTTATGAAACACTCTGTATAATAATATTATATCTAATGAGTATAATAAGGCCATGCAACTGGAGATCAGTGTAGGTAAGTATTGAACTTTCAAATGATTTCATTACCGGACCAGAAGAAAAAATAATCAAATAAAAATTTGATACATCACAACTTAATAATTTTCAAAGAAGTTGTGAAAATGGCCCTGATAATACTTTACTCCTAATTTAAAAAAAAAGACAGCTCAGCAGCCAGAAAAGGATATAAAATTCGTTAATGATAAATGTATGAATGCTGAACATAACTGGCGAAATGTGGGTACACCTCTGCCTAACCCTACGGCAGGCGTGGTATTATGTTTGTGTATATGAATACTAATTCCTACGCTGCGCAACAGATTTAGTGATTTATCTAGAATCTGTCGTTGACTTGGGCATATACACAGGCATTACTTGCACTTAAAAAAATGTCTTTTATGTTTTATATGTATTTGAAAACAAAGAAACTTGAAAAGGAGACTGTATTTAAAATTAAAGAAATCTAGAAATCCTATTGCATATAGTTTGACCGGCACCGCTGTACCGCGCCTTAGGAATGCGCGATGAAGCGGGGGGCAGCGTTGACGAATGAGCGGCCTGCACTGCCCCCCACGTCTCGCCGCGCACATACCTAAGGCGCGATACAGCGGTATCGGTCAAACTATAGTAGATTTATCCGATTAGTTAGGTTATCAAATATATCTTATTTCTACTTAGTACTAGCCCACATCAAAATATTCTAACTAACGCAATATTTTGCTTTGAAAGTTTACCTACATGTGATCGGGCACAGTTAGGTGCAACTAGATACAGTGACAATGTGGAGTAATAGACACATGCATACAAATTGGGGTTCCGTAGATTTGACAAAACTGTTGAGCAATATATAGTTCTGATAAAATCGAAAGTTCAGAATGATTAATAAAGAAGTTCAATCACAAATTAAAACATCTATTTTATAATATTAAGTATTCAGATTTAACATATTTCTAAATATTCTATATATAAAAGAATAAAAACTGCATAGAACCTGATCTGCAAAACAATAACATTACCTATTTCAAATAGCAAAAATGCTGTCGCTCTGTGCATGTTAGCTCAGCAAGTCACATAAATGCGCAGTTATAAAATTGACTATAATCTAACACTCAAAACGAACTAACAATCACACGGTACCTACGGAACCAGCCAATTTAAAAACGATCTACATAAAGTGCTCAAATGATAAATCTACGTTTACAAGTGCCACCACGACAACTATCCCCCTTGTTACAAGTTAGGTGTGAACAGATGTCCTGTCAAACCTTATGCCTCAGGTCTGATGCGTGGTGTAGTTGGTCCTTGAATACCGCGTTAGGGAATGGGAACCACAGGGCCAGATGGGCGGAGCGTGGGCTCTGCGAACCACGGGGGCAAAATGGCACTAGTCATCAAGTGTGGGTTACAGGCAACGTTGACCAGGAAGGTCTGTAATTGCCTAATTTATTCTCGTACCTAGGTTCTAATTTTATTGTCACATACAGTATTAAAATTGACGAAAACGAATAATGTTTTCAGGGTTTTAGTGTTCTTGTTCTTTAGAAAGTTATTGTATTGGCACTGTACAAAATAAACATGTAATAGAACAACAAAAAAACAAACGAACGCACGTTAGCCGTCATGCAGACTAGCTTACACTCATTTACCATAAGAACGCAAATAAAATATTCAAATTAAAAATAAGCTTAATTTGTAAAGTCGATCCTTCCAAAGCTAAATCGCTTCAAAAGAATAAAATAAATAAAACACCTAGTGACAAGCGGTGCATCTAAACATCGATATAATGTCGCAAGCTCTCAATAGGGGCGACACTTATATTTGGTGACTTAATACTTGTATCTTACTTCGCTCTGGTCTAGAATCTGCGACCTTAGGGCTTGGATTGGGAATACGCCCATCGATAGGGCGCGCGGGCCCGGCGAATGTGAGCCCTAACGGGAAAATCGACACACAGTTAGCACTCACACAAAACAATCGATTACATGCGATCTTCACATCACTATTAAGATATTCTCTCAACTTTAGTTAATTTCTTAAGCTTTGTCCACTTGTTATGGCATTTTATAATTATAAGTACATCTGTATCGACTCCGGAGAGTTCTGAACAAAGATCACACACATGCCAACTGTCAAACACATGACATATTATAATATTATGTTCAATAAATTATTCTAAAAGAAAATATATTGTACATAGAAGAAAGACACACTTAAAACAATGAAAGAAACATGAATAAATCAGACATTCAAAGCGAATGATAATATGAATGTTCGATATCCTTCATTCGTTTCAAATATTTAACTAATGAGAATTAAAATCGAATCGTATGAAACACCGACGTACACAACAATATAGTCATTCACAGACCTTGGCTACACAGACCGAACATAACATAACGGTGATTTGTCAAACGAAAACAGTATGTTTCTTAAATAAATATATTAGACTGGGCTATCGAATTTGTATAACAATTCGATTTAAAGTTAGTCGTGTTAGGGTTGCAATCGAATGAATTTAATGATAAATAAAAGCCAAAGCCACGCCTAAGTCGTCGTAGTACAATACCATTTGTTTGCACGTTTCCTCAGACATTCTCTGCGAAACAAGTAAAATAAACCGATATACAAATATATTCTTGTATATATTTGTGAATGTGCAGTGTGTAGTTAGGATATATCATCGTGACTGTTAGCATCAAAGCTACCCGTAAGCAGAACATAAAACCTGTAGGTACGTGGCTATTTTTCAATGAGAAATTATACCATCATCATCCTTCTTTAATTGACAATGATAAATATAGCCCCTTTCAAATATATATTTTTATACATACTATATAAAAGGCTGCTGCTAAAAAATACATACATTATAATATCATAATTATGATTTTAGTACATTAAAATATCAATATATTCCTGAAAACAAATCGCAAAAATCTTTTACCATTCCCATACATTAGCAGTCTTGAAAAACAAATTAAGCTATCAACTACATATAAATATCCCTACCAACATTACACCTGTCAAAGAAATGTCAGAATCAGAAAGGGTAAGGGTAAAAGTGAAAGTTTAGTTAGGGTAAGTACAAACCTCGCGGATGGTGAGAGTGTGTGACATCATCTGAATGTTGACTTGTGATTGGCTGGTGGGAAGGTTGTCGGACGACCGGGAGCGAACGAGGCGGGATCCCGTGATGACCTGCTTCGATTTGAGTGTCATCTCCGTCTTAATGAATACCCGGGATATGTACTGTGAACTGTGGAAGATGAAGATTAGATTGGTGAAGATTATAGAATAATTTGTGGCTTTTATCAACAACATCTGGGAACAATTTCTTCATAGAATACACTTATTTTTATTTTGCAGAATATGTTGTGTGCCTTTTAGTCTATGCTAAATAAATGTATTACTACGGAAGATTAGACAAAAATGACGTTCCATGTAGAAAGTACGCCGACATCAAAACTGCACTTTTTACGAAATTCACTCTTACATAATTCGACTCAGATTTCTTTGTTTTGTCATACGATTTTTTTTTTTCTCTTTGAATATCAATTTTTACTGATATTAAGTCACGTATATACAACTACAAAAAAAATCTTAAAGTGTCGAAATACCGTATTTTGGAACAAAAAATTTTTATAGTAATATTGGCCTTCACCATTTCCTTGGTAAAGCCCTATTAACTAAATGATGTAAAATAGGATAAGATAGACTTGTTCTTCAATTAAATACCATATTTTTGAAAACGCTCTCCTGTAAAATCATGATTTTGTATATAACCGTATATACCTTGTGGCCGTCGAATAGAAAAATGCAAATTGTCAACGACAAAGACAAAGACATTTATTCGTCGGATGTGGTAGGTACAAGTTGGTTATCAGTTATGCTCAGGGCACATCCGCCGCTAAAAGCGGTATACGAATATCTAGCGTACAATGGGTATAAAACCTATATACACCTACAAAATTTATAAACTACTTTTACTCTAATAAACAATACAAAACACGTCTTCATTACCTTATCATTAGACAACTGTCAGTTGTCAGTATGATTTTGACAGTTTAGTATAGACTTTCTTCTGAAATAGTCTACATAAAAAGTACCGAGACAAAGATTGTTATATACGAAAGACAAAATGACAGATTGCGGAAGGATTTCTACGGTGCGATGTCAAAAAAGGAGAAACGAAATGTCACTTTGTATAGAAAGAGCTATGAGCTATGTCTATTCTTCGAAGAAATAGAAAGCGTCATGCTAAGCCTGCAGATTATAGGTATGAATATTTTAGTAATAAAAAGAATTCCAATTGCGTGGCGTAAACCTTATAACGTCACGTACAACCTCTTTTACCCCACGACTCTTTTACCCCCGACTCTTTCACATTTTTCACATACATTACTTACTACATAAAACGCGCTCTTACATTTTATTTCCTACACACCCAAACATAGATTTATAGCTAAGTTCCAGTAAGCGCGAAATAAAACCATATATCTTCATTTAGCTGACTTAAAGGGAAAACAACGCATATATAATGTTAGCAAATGGCACAATTTTCGGTAATGTGAAATCTTATAAAGACTAACGCTCAGGATTCGTCTCATTAGCATACTCTGATTGAGACGAATTAATTATACATTCGACTCGCACACTCCCTAATGAACGAAATTTTATCAAGGAATAAGTTTTTCTTTAATAATTTGTGAAGCGTAAACGTGATGAGGAATAAAATATTTTTTCATTTTCGTTCTAAACGACATGTCATGTTTTATTTATGATTTGTTAAGTCAAATAGTAAGATACATTTCTTCCGGAACAAAATTATTTAAATGCATAAAATATCTCTTCGTTCAGCATTTCAATAGCAATTCATTTGCAATTTGGCCCTATTCAACTTTAGTTTGGTTAGGGTGAAAAATTAAGGCATACGTTTAGAATGTTCAGATCAGAATATTTTCCCCTCAGCACGAACGTATACCAACGACACGCGCTACGTTATCATAACATGTTCCTTGCTAGCCACATTTGTCAAGATACATACACAACAAGTTTGTTCTTACCTTAAAGCCCTAATGCTAAAAGCAGTCCTAAGCAGCTTGGTAGGCGAAGCAGGCATGTTCCTACAAAACTTGTCAATGGCGTGGTCGACGCCGTTCTTCGTCGCTTCGGCATACCAGTCGGAGCTCTGGTTCGATGCATGTTTGTTGAATAGGATGAGGATAGCTAATGCTACCCTGTAAAATACCTGTGGAAAAGAACATCACATCAAATCAAAAATATTTATTTGCTAGAATATGGTACTTAAGGTGTACAGTAAATTTGTTTCAGCATATCCTTCCATAAAACGGCATGCAAATGTATTCTCAATCAGCGATGTCAATTAATCTAACTTACAAATTCTATTGATTTGTCTTCTAAATAGTCCTTAATGGTATAATATCTTTTAAATAGTAACAGTTTAAAAAGTATTTTTTAAACATTGTCAGCGGTAAGTCTTGAAGACTATTTGGTAAATTATTGTAAATATTACATTATTATTTGTGTTATTGGGTTTTTCTATCTGGAATTTCTCAGTAGCAGCCCGGAGTCTGGATTTGTGCCTGGTTGATGGCAATAGACTCGCTCCTTATTACATGGGACTTAAACATAACTGGCGAAATGTGGGTGTACTACAGGTACACCTCTGCCCAACCCTTCGAGGAAACAAGTCGTGAAGTTATGTTTATGTTGTAAACAATAATCGACATGCAGTATACATTTTTCTTAAATCGATTGTGTAGTATTTTTACTTATTATAATTATAATCATTAGATTCATCAATACAACCCTCTACGTTAAAATTGACCTAAAATGTCGTGATTTCATGAAATACTCATTCAATTGGGTAATTTGGACTTAGAAAGTTGTATTGATGATTTTAATTATTATAATTCTGTAAATTCATATTTATTACGGTCGTTAATGATATTTTGATCAACATACAACCTGCTGCTAACCTACAAATTGCAAAAAAAACTTAAAAAAAACGGGTTACTGCAACCCCGCTTTCGTCTTCATAACGTTATTTCTATTAACCCCTGCGATTTTTAATGAATTATTACCAAAGAGATCCATATCTGAAGCCTCTCTGTAGCCTTATTGCGGCGCATGCGCTCATGCGAGAAAAGGATTAAAAAGATTTAACAATCACCATATAACTTGCATCGTCAAAAACACTCTGGTTTTTTCACGATGCAAGATATGGTGTAACACTGATCCTATAAAGATAACGGAACTGCAATGTCTTTCAAATCTTTAAAAAAACATTGCTGTTTGCTGGCGGAAAGGAGTTATTTCTCAACTACTAGAATCTGCAGAAACCGCGCTCGGACGTTAGTTACAGACTTGTGTCGTTACCTTGATCCCCTCATGGAAGAAGCAGTCGAGGACTCGAACGAGGTGCGGGAAGGGCAGCGCGGCGAGGATCCACCACTGCCAGTCGGCGTAGATGCGTTCCGGACCGATGGCGCCCGACAGTCGCGACAGATGCTGCGCCGCCGACTTCTGCAAACAATTCATACCACTGTACGGAAACTGTATGGGGACCTGAAAAAATCTAAAGTTGGAGTCAACATTCTATAAACCAGGTGTAAATGCGTACCACCTTCATTGCGTGTCCAGCAGACGAACTTTTCAAACATATGAAGCAATGGATTAGCAATTTCCTTCGAAATCCGTCGGTTTGTAATTAAAAGTGTGTTACGCATTTGGAGTGCATGAGTCACACGAAGGCGGATACAGCGCGGGATACACTAAAAATCAATCAAAATCAAAATATTTTATTTCACATAAACCTACGTGGGCACTTATGAAACGTCAGAAGCTAGGTGCACGGTTCCAATTGGTCGTTTCCTATGGAGAAGAGCCAGCTAGAAACTCCACGGTTACTCTTTTAAAAATAATTGGCTTTAACAATGTTTTCAAATCACAGAGTTGATAGGGAGAAGCAGTACCTAATGCTCGCGAAGGAGGTGGCGGGACGGTTGAGGGATAGGCAAATTTCGCGCCCTCTCGCCCCTAGCCGCCGCAGGAGACGCCCTGCAGGCTTAGCATGACACTCTATTTCTTCGAAGAATAGACAAGGCTCTTTCTATACAAAGTGACATTTCGTTTCTCAGTTTTTGGCATCTCACTGTAGAAATCCTTCTACAATCTGTCATCTTGTCTTTCGTTTCTAAGGATCTTTGTCTAGGTCCTTTTTTATGTAGAAAGATTTCTACGGTGGGATGTCAAAAAAGGAGAAACGAAATGTCACTTTGTATGGAAAGAGCCGTGTCTATTCTTCGAAGAAATAGAGAGTGTCATGCTAAGCCTGCTGGGCGTCGGAAATCCCGGGCGGATTTCCGGCCACCGTAGGCGCGGGCTTGCGGACGGTGAGCAATGGGTAGCTCACCGTCCGGTAAGGACCAGGCCCGGGTCGACGACGCGTTGTATTTCACGCGCGCCTCAAAGAGATGTCGTCAGCACAAATGTAGGGGTCCACTAGGGCCGATGCCTGCCGGGGTCGCGGGAAGGTACTAAAGGGTCACCGAGGCCCCTGGCAACACAGGAAACAGGAAGGATAGGCCTGTCAAGAAGTACCAGGTACTAACAAAAAATAAATAAATGGTCTACAAATCTATTAAGCCTACAACGTTCTCACATTCACAAAATACAAAAGAATCTATGTAAAATATTAATAAAAAAATAAAAACCTATTTAAACCAAATGACATGTTTGCCATTACAACTGTAACAAGTCTGAATTAATATCCTGTCCACAACAGTTCCTGTCCACTCGTGCCCTAAGTCAATTATTTATTTCAATTACGCACAACAACCGGCCAAGTGCGTGTCGGACCACGCACAGTGAGCCCGTAGTTGGAATGAATTTATCCCAAGAACAAACTTAATGTTGTAGTTGAAACACATTTTCTCCCATACATTCCACAAATGTAAGTTGGTCGACTGTTACTCGTTAACTTGTAAAGCCTACTTAGCTGTATAGTATTCATTTTAACTTCGTTATACAAGGTGTTGTTTTGGACCTGCAAAACATTTTAGGAGGTAATTATGTTAGTGATTCTCGACCCGAATCAACAAAAAAAAAAGATAAGATAAAATTTAAAAATCTAAAATAAAAAGGATTATTGACTTGGTATCGTATTGTTATATGATTATTTACGAGTTTCATAACAACCTCCTGAAATGTTTTGCAGGTTCAAAACAACACGTTGAATACGAGTATACGCCTCAACCATCGACAGAAACGCACGTGCGCTATGAACCGTACGAACCGCTGTGGTATGTTTACTCCGTGTGTTGTGTAGTCCCAGGGATTATTTTTATGTTAATAAGTTTTGTAACTGTATTGCGAAACTATGTACAAGAGACTAATTGCCTGCTGAAGCGACCCAGTTCCCCGAGCGACATAGAGTGACCCCCGTGTAAGCTAACCTGGTGTGAGATCTTTCCATAATATTTCAGTGATATGCTTCTGATGAACTTTCGACGGTAAAAATCTAGTATCGTTTGGCAGGAGAAGGGGGGTGGGAGTGGGGGAGGAGGTTGGGGGGTGGTGCACCTTGCCCCCTGGCACCACTCCCATGAAAAGGTAACGCACCGTTCTTGAGAAAAACAAATTATTGTAACCTAACCTCAAAACTCTTAGTCGCTTAAAAAGCCGTAGTATGAGCCCAGCTTCGCGGGGGAGATTGGGGGAGGGGTGCTCCCTGCCCCCTGGCACCACTCCCATGAAAGGTAACGCACAGTTCTTGAGAAAAACAAACTATTGTAACCTAACCTCAAAACACTTAAAGTCGATTAAAAGGCGTAGTATGAGTTCGAAAAAAAATAACCTCGAAGGGGATAGCGGGGTCTGAGTTCGCTCGCTCCGCTCGCTCACTAGACCCCGCTATCCCCTTCGAACCTAACCTGTCCGAGTCGGGGTGCCCCAAGTCCCGAGCTCGCTTCGCTCGCTCTTGCATCCTAAGTACAGTACCTCCTAGTAACAGTAGTAACATTGCCTTTTGTACACATACGATCAGTGGAAGTACAAACAGGGAAAAAATTCACGCAACTCGAGGAGAAACGGAACGATCGAAAACAAATGACAGTGACACATGACGCAAATGGCATACCTGTTTTATTGTTTACGTTCCGTGTTATCGAATTTGCCCGACATTTTATACCATGGACTGACTACAAATACTGATACTGGATACTGGATACTGACTACAGATGCTGGGGCAGATTTGGTTGTCAATCGCCCATTTTAAACGTTTCGTTTTTCGCCTCTTATCGGATTTGAGGTTAGAAACATTTTTTAATAATTTCTCGAAAAATATACATTACCTTTTAATAAGAGTGGTAACGTTATAATCGGGGACCCAAACCCTACCAACTTTAGCCCCTTTTACCCCCCAACTCCTGCCAAACGATACTAGATCCAACCCCTTTCGACATTTCAAGTCATTAGGTTATTTTGTCCCTACTAGTTTAAATAGGTATACCTATGTTCAAAACAAATAGTGTACCTAACTTTAAGACGCTGACAACACCTAAACCGCGGTCACTGTCAGATTGCATAGAAAAGAAAGAGAAGCGCGATGACAAAACGCTTGTAAATTATTGCAAAATATGAAGCAATTTTCTATTTACTCAAAATTGAGTTGAGTAATCGAAAATAAAAAAACAACCAAGTTCATTAAAATAAGACGCACTTGTTATTAATTAAACACGTAACGTATGTTGATATTTAATACAGATATTTTGGATTAGGACTCAAGGTAGGTTAGTTTAACGTTAGTTTGTATCGAGATTTTTTTTCAAAAGGTGTTTTGGTAAAAACCAAGTTCTGGGAAATATGTTCAAAATTAACATCCACAAACTATACAGATTTGGCAATTTTTTTCTTAAGAGGAGCCTATTTAGATCAATTGGGTTTTGTCAGCGCCACCTATTTTTATAAGTGTGTGACAAAAATTATATAATATTATGTGCAGTGCAGTATTAGTGTCCCAAAATCGTTTGTTTTGTGAATGCGCATTCTATTTTAAGACATAGACGAGCTTCAAGCGCTCGGGTAATCCGAAGTACCCGACCACTGCAAAAAAAGGGTCGTGAGAATAGAACAAAAGTGACAGACATTCCTTTTGGGTTCGGTGAATTCCTAGTTCTTTGTCATTATATTGTGCTACAACGACATGCGGAGTCTACTTTTGAAATTCGAGTTATAGGTTTGTTCGAATTACAAAGTCTGAGTGATTCGAGATATCGCATATTTGGTCAGCATATAATTGGAACCTGCTGCAGGCAATACTCATCGGAATGAAGAAGAAAAGAGTCGAGAAAGCAGTTTAACCCCGCAAGATTCACCATTCAATATTCTGTGAAGCTGGATCAATCTGGCGCCGACGTCGTTAAAAGATGGGCATAGATAAATATCACCCGTCTCTCCACAATTCCAGTGCCTACTCTAGGATGCATATCCGGTACGGCTCTAATATATAATCAGCCTATAATGTTCTCACTGCTGAGACACAGGCCTCCTCTCTGCGAGGGCTCTAATAATCCTTCCTTATCCTAAGGGCACGTCTTCCCTACCATTATCGTGCTCCCCAGTCTACTGGGGTCGGTGCATTTCATTCATTCATATTTAAAACAACCATTTAGCTGGTAAGGTACCGCCCTGCCAGCTAAATGGTTGTTTTTGAATGACTTTGTCAAAAATTAGCACCTTAAAGCTCAATATTTCGCAAACGGATTCCTGAATCGAATAATGGTTTTAACACACTCGCAAAATTTTTAAACGACCTTTCCAACGACACAACTGCATCACAAGTATTCAGCTGCATCCGGTAAGACTGGAAGCCGACCCCAACATAGATGGGAAAAGGCTAGGCAGATGATGAGAATTGATTCTAGTTACAAAAGGTAGTTCAGTAAGGAGCAGAATGGGCAATTTCTCTGCTCATTTCATACCAGCTCGGGAAGGTATACCATTTTGCTCATAGCAGTTCGGAGCGTGAATGACTGGCTCCAACTCACTCTGTTTGAATCTTAATGAAGATGGGAAATTAGTTGTCCAGAGTCCACATTGTCCACACAATCGTTACATAAGCTAGAAGAGAAAAAAAGTTATTTGGCTGTTTTCGAGCGGTTTTTTTTTTAATCAAACCTACATCTGTTTAAGGAAATACAAACAGTCATTACCCTTGCAGCATGTTTTCATTCCGATTCTCAGATATGGAAATCTAAAACAAAGTAGACACTTCCCTATTTGGTAACACGAAGAAAACACTTCTTTCAGGTTGATTGCACTCGACAACTACATACAAACAACCGATTACGGATAATGACTCACAATATTCTGATGCAACCCTTGGCACAAATCTCGACCATATTATTAACATAACATTTTATCGAATAAATCGATTAAAGTTCAAGTAAACCGATCGATTTTTACCTCAATGGTCGTTGCCCTCCATGTTTACTATCCATACACCATAAATAGTGATGCGCCCTTCGTGACATCGTTATCGATAGTTTCATTGTTAGACCACGTCGGCGTCAGCACACGTGATGTGTCAATTAGATGCGATAATTATTCCATTACGTAATGTATTCGTTGGTTGTAGTGATTTATTTTAATTTTGTGGTCGCAGCTGATTTTTATTGATTTTGTTATGAAGCTATGGCTCATTTTATTGGGTTATCAACCTGTTTGATGTTAAATATTCTGATTGAAGCGGATTTTTGCAAGTAGTTGACCTAGATTAAAAGAGGTTACTTCGGATTAGTAGGAGAAGTCTTTTGAACGTAGAAACTGTTCTCGTTCAACGAGCCCCTTCAGCCTTTGTTCTAGAAATAAAATACCTTAACTATAGTAGAACTACGAACGAACGAAACGAAGTAAAAGGAATAATTATATATGTAAGTATCGTGGCAAGTGTCGTTCTGTAGATTCTGCCTTCATCATGGGAATAAGGCGTGAGTTTATATATGTGTAATCATTGAAAATCATTCGTTCTAAATAATAAAGTTATTTGGTTTTACGAGTGAATTCGAATCCTCCGTACAAGATAAGTTATTTTTACATTGAAGTCTTATCGAACTTACAGTCAGCTCTGTTAAATCAGTATTGTAAATAAATAAGAGAATAAATAGTTGGCTTATCCTATTTAAAATATTTGAGCATCTATTTATAGCGTGTTAATTTTTTTAAACAAATATTTTCAAGTATACGTCAGGTTTCTTAGGTGATTCGTGTCATCGTCATTTTCCAAGGGCAGATGATTTCTTAAATTGTTCGTTTCGTGAATTTTAGAATGGTATTGTAACATGGCTTGTGTATTCAAATACGGTTACAGTGTTATTATGTCCGACAAAATTATCGATGTCAATTAACACACGACACAACACTACGCCATTACGAAGAACTTATGTCATAGCCCCACGGCGCCATAATATATTTACATGACAAAAACAAAGGGGAATAGCTTAAGCAACCCTAGTCGCGTGACCTACAGTCGTGGAGTAATGGGCTTGATAGCGCCACGTCTTGGGGGTTGGCACGCAATGTATTAAGGGGGTATAAGGGCTATTTTTGGTATTGCTCGTCGAGTTGTTGAGCTCCGTAAGTTCTGAGTTGAGCTACACGATTACTGACAAATGCGTGCACTACATTGATATACAAGTAGGATATCAATGGAGCACTGCCTGCAGGCTTAGCATGACGCTTTGTATTTCTTCGAAGAATAGACAAGGCTCTTTCTATACAAAGTGACATTTCGTTACTCCATTTTTGACACCTCACCATAGAAATCCTTGTACATAAAAAAGGACCTAGACAAAGACCATCTCAGACAATAATTTGCATAAGGTTCATATGGCCTGGCCAAGATTATGTCTGGCCTCTGAGTTTGTTTCTTCTCAGAGGAGTAGGAAACACCGAACTCATCTAATATTAAACCAATTTAATTTTGACGTGTAATAGTGTTTTTATGAACACACTACTTCCTGAAATAAATATCATTTATCATACCACTGGTTATTGCCCGCGGCTTCGTCTGCGATCCAGGATGAAAGTAGCCTATGTGTTTCTCCAGGTCATGGTCAACCATGCTGAGGTTAATGATTTTATTTTTGTATGGTTTGTACAAACACTTTTACACCTCAATCATAGTTTTTATTAAAACTAGATGAGTTCGGCATTTCCTATCTGACTAGGTACTCTGAGAAGAAAGGCTGGAAAAAAACTCAGAGGTCTCTATGTCTAATGTCTACCACAGTAATTCATATTTTAGCTTAAAGTCATTATTAAAATGATTATTTTATACATTCAGAGTGATTATTTCAAACACAGTCTATCCAACAAGATGTATGCAAGTTCCAAAAAATATGGATGTCAGCTGAACTTTGAACGTTAATAAAATTAAACGTGACACATTACGGGGTTTGGTCCTATTATGTTTTCTGTTTGCATTGATGTCAGCTATCGATTTGTAGGTTTCAAGCGTGGTCGCTAATTTGAAGAAAAACAAAAATGGCGGACAGCGGGTATGCCAGGCTCCATAAAAAAATCTTCAATCCTCTTTGTTTCAGTGCGGTTAGTGGAAGTGCTCAGGTGCGGTTCGGTCAAGTGGAGTTTAAATCAATGCTCTGAGTGTGGTATACCTCCGTTTAATGGCTAACTACCATATCCGATTTTGATAATTGGTATATGCAGCTTTGCTTCAGCTATTCATCTCAAACTTAACTTGGGCAGAGTTGCGGGCACAGTTATTGTCGGTTAAAAGTTTCACGTTCTGTTTCTTGCCAGCCCGCGGTGGTTTTATCCGTGTAAAAAGATTCTCGGATGTAAACTAGCTTTTGTATTGACCCAGCTTTAAAGCCCGAAGGTTAAGTTGTTCTTTAAAACATGAAAGTCTTAACCTTTTATTCCTAATGTAATTTCTTGGATAATTTGAACTGTTATACCACTTAAGGCGCAGATATATGATTTTAGTGACTTTTAAATCTGTTATAACGCCTTCATATAATGCAAGTAAATTATGCAAAAATTGTATGTTAAACTAGAACGCATTCACATCAATTCTATACCTGAATATTCAAGTATTGTAGTAAAATAGTATATAAAATAAATTCAGGAAGTAATGTCTACCTACAGCATAAAAAACGATTTTACTTTCAAACTACTTAAGACAGTTTCATGATTTTTTTTTTTTTGTATTAACAGACTATTTTATTATCTATAATCATATCTGTGATTTTATTCAAATATTCATATTTTCGTTACCAAAAATAAACCCGACCCTTAATAACCCTTAATTATTTTCTGTTTTATTACTTCACTCTTGATAACAAACTACGTAGTAACGCACAGTATGTAAGGCCCTTAAGCAACAATTTAAAAGTCAGATTTATTTGTTTGATTATAAACAGACTCGCACGCAACGTTTCGTCTGATACGAAAATCAAATGTTTTCACTAGTAGATTTAGTTTAAATAAACAAGACCCGATTACTATGAAACGGGTTAATGTATGTTAATTGTTTAAAATATATAACATTGTTATTTCTATTAAACTTAAATTTGATATTGTTACAATTCTTTTTTATTTTTCTTATTGTAGACGTATGCTCGTATTTGCTCACTTCTCACTAGATGATGAGCGATAATCCGGTCGAAGATTCACGACGGAGAACGCTTGACTAGGAGTAAGCTATCACTAAGACTCGAGACTTGCAAGACGCCCAGGTGGAAGTTATCAGGAAAAACAGACTCCGGTAAGGAATACCACTCTCTAGGGGTACGCCAAAACGCTATATGCATTTGAGTGGAATACTCACTCATAGATAGTTTTTTGACAATGTGACTTTTTCAATTCATATGTATTTTCCGAGTTTACGTTGGACATTACTGACATCAGTGAAGGAGAACATCGCGAGGAAACATGGTCTTATCTATGCATATAATAAAATAGTAACGAAGTCAAAACTGAAAGTACATTTAACATTTTTGAAAAAAAAAGTAATTGCAAGTTGTGGGAACGAGTCTTTTTTTTTTGGGTGGGAAATCATCAAATAACTTCTCCCGCTCTGGGCGGAGCGGGAGGGTGTGCCAGACGCTTGCTAACTAAAACCCTCCCGTATTCCTTCCTGTTGCCTGTGTTGCCAGGGGCCTCGGTAACCCTTTTGTAACTTCCCGCGACCCCGGCAGGCATCGGCCCTAGTGGACTGCTACACTTGTGCTGACGACATCTCATTGAGGCGCGCGTGGAACACAACGCGCCGTTGACCCGGGCCAGGTCCTTACCGGACGGTGAGCTACCCATTGCTCACCGTCCGCAAGCCCGCGCCTACGGTGGCTGGAAATCCGGCCGGGATTCCCGACGCCCAGGGCGTCTCCTGCGGCGGCTAGGGGCGACAGGGCGCGAAATTTGCCTTTCCCTCAACCGTCCCGCCTCCTCCTTCGCGAGCATTACTACCTCGCAGAAGGAGGTGACGGCTGCCCATGCCCTCTCGCTCCGTACCATGGCCTGAACCAGGGCCGGACGCAAAAGGTGTCTGCCGCCGATCGCCTCAACGAGGACACGGCGGTGCTCTGCCCAAGCCGGGCAGACCTCCACCGTATGCTCCACTGTGTCCTCCGGGCGATCCACACAGTGGTGACACCCGAGCATTTCTTCCCGCCTTATCCGACACAGGAACCTCCCGAAGCTGCCGTGTCCGGTGAGGACCTGCATCAGGCGGAAGGTGAGGATGCCGTGGCGCCTCTCTAGCCACTCCTCAAAGACAGGACTTATCTCCGCATTTGTGGCGTGCCCAGCACTGGGTTGTGACAACCGTACTCTCCATGTCACCATGAGATCCCGCCGGAGTTCTGTCCGCTGTGCCGCGACTTCTCGCGGCAGCGGAGTTGCGCCCCGACGTTTCGCCTCCTCGCGCCACTCCCATACGTGCGCGAGGACTTTTGCCTCCAGGTCCCATGGCGGCAATCCAGCAAGGAGGCTCGCTGCCTCACTGGAAACCGTGCGGTATCCCCGGACCAGCCGGATGGCCATGACCCTTTGGGCCGCGCTCAACCAGAGGGTTGGCCGCACCCACACAGGAACGCCCCGTAAAGGGCCATGGACCGCACGACGTGGGAACGAGTCTAATCCCGAAAAAAATGTTGTTAGAATTATTGTACGTTTGTCTGGATGTATGTTCCGGATTGGCGCAAAATCGGCAGAACAGATTCGAATGAAATTTGGCACACAGATACCTGGACTAACACTTAGGGCACTTTCAATCCCGGACAGTATTACCGTGGGATATTTTCCGACATTAGCGCGGGCGTAGCCGCGGGCAAAAGCAAGTACTTAAGGCGCTAACAACTTTAGGCTTTACTTAAGAAAAAAAAATGCTAAATCTGTATAGTTTGTGGTAGCGGAAAAATATATGTTAATTTGAACATATTTCTCAGAAATTGGTTGTTACCACAACACGTTTTGAAAAAAAAATCTCGATACAAACTAACGGTAAACTAACTTTTACCTTTTACTTTTTGAATTCTTAAACCAAAATATCTGTATTAAATACCAACGTACGTTAAGAATTCAATTAATAACAAAAACGACTTATTTTAATGCAGAACTTGGTTGTTTTTTATTTTCGATTACTCAATTCAATGTTGAGCAAATAGATCATTGCTTCATATTTTGTAATAAATTACAAGCGTTGTGTCATCGCTCTTCTCTTTCTTTTCTATGCAGTCTGACAGTGAACGCGCTTTAGCTGTTGTCAGCGTCTTAATACAAGTCAGAAATCGCCAACCCGACAAAGTGCTGGTATTATTTATTATTAGATACGACTTTTTGTTCCACTAACGTGACTGCCGACCGAGAGATCGTGAGGACCTCATTCGTTGCTCTATTGATTTACTAACTCCTAATGATACAAGCATACTTATTTAGCTTACTTGGAGGGGTTCACTAGAGCACTAGTAATGCGTATTTCAAATAGTATAAGCCTATATTCGCACGGACGCTTTTTTTAACTACCGCGAGGTTTTTGACCATGCTCTGGATTTTCAACTCTCGGTGTCGAACCGAGCGTTGAGAATCCAACAGAGTGTATTCTTAGCGCGTAGAAAAAGTGCACAGTGGGATTTTCAACTGACGATGCTAAGCAGAGCGTTGAAAATCGCGTTAAAAAGAGCGCCCGTGCGAACGTAGGCTAATTAAAGACGTTTTATTTTGACACAAGCCGTGTGCCCCCGATGGTATTTCCTATCGACAAAAATTACGAACTTCATACTTTAATCCCTTATTTAACCTCTTTTGGGGATGAATTTTCCAAAAGCCTTCCTTCGTTATATATGGAGTTCTTGTACAACATTTCTTGCGTGTAGTCCCAGCGGTTTAGGCCGTGTGTTGTCTGTCTGTGAATTTAATTAATTGATTTTTATCAATTAATTAAAGTAGATCATATTTCCATAGCCGACTTTTAGGATCGGTTTAAAGTTTGATCAAAACCAGCACATACAGGTGTCACAAAAACCCTGTCCGGTCCGTGAGGGTGTAGTTAAGTATCGTACCGAGAGTATATACGTGGTAATTTTCAGAAAAAAAAATACGCTGATTTTTTTAATGGAGAATTTTACCGGGTGCTGGCCGGGTGCTGACCGTCGTTTAACAGGTATCTAAAGATAAAGATATATTTATTTGGAAACATGTGTAACATTAAACATATAAATGCAAATGTGGATGTAAAAGTGAAAATCTCACAATCTAATCTACAAGTCATAACTTATGAGTTTGACCCCTGTTCAATATGTATTTGGTATTTTTTATGGAATTGGGGTAATTTTAGATGGAATTTATGGAATTGGAGTAGGTACTAAAAATGATAATATTAAATAGCAATAATAAGATTTTTTTAATTTTTGGTAATGTTATTGCAGTACTTATGTGCACCCTTCGGATTAGCCAGGGTTTTTGTTACATGCTGTATAGGTGCTGCATAAATGATAATTGTAAAACTCAAGTCTTTTAGGTCAAGACACTTCGATCATTATGTGTCTACAACATAACCTGTTCATAATAATATTACATAGTTTATTGCCCTGCAATTAACTTAAGTGTAGGGAAAGTTATTATCAATATTATTTACCTACTTTTTATGTGATTTATGGATAAAGTTCTACAGCATAAATTGTATTGTGGGGCAAGTTTCTTCAAGCGATTGTTAGGCACTGCATAATCAGCCTACAACGTTCCCACTGCTGGGATACAGGCCAGTTAGGCACTGAAGTTTGTCAAAATTTGCAATGCAAAGTACGGGAGATGAGAGTTGACGATCAATACAAATTGTACTCTGTTCACTTCGAAATATCTTCGGCTTAATAAAATCTTAAATTGATTCATTCACTGACAGACAACGCGCAGCCAAGCCAGCTGGGTCTAGAAGCATGAAATTTTGGACAAGAGTTCCTTTTTAACAAATGTGAGCACTAAGAGTTCCTTTTGTAACGAAGGTGAGCACTAAGAGTTCGTTTTGTAACAAATGTGAGCACTAAGAGTTCCTTTTGTAACAAAGGTGAGCACTAAGAGTTCCTTTTGTAACAAATATGAACACTAAGAGTTCCTTTTGTAACGAAGGTGAGCACTAAGAGTTCCTTTTGTAACAAAGGTGAGCACTAAGAGTTCCTTTTGTAACAAAGGTGAGCTAAGCGTTCCTTTTGTAACAAAGGTGAGCACTAAGAGTTCCTTTTGTAACAAAGGTGAGCACTAAGAGTTCCTTTTGTAACAAAGGTGAGCACTAAGAGTTCCTTTTATAACAAATGTGAGCACTAAGAGTTCCTTTTGTAACAAAGGTGAGCATTAAGAATTCCTATTGTAACGAAAGTGAGCACTAAGAAAGGATTTTTGAAAATCCATCTCCTAGGGGAGTTAAATATGGGATAAAAGTTTGTATGGAAGTTCGTAATTTTTGGTGATGGATAATACCATCGGGCGCATGGTTTGTAGCTTAATATTTTCTTCACAGGAGTCATTATTTGCGTCAGCAAATCGGCGTCGAATATAATCATGAGCGAAATTTTGTCACGGCATCGATTTGACGGAGATCAGCACCCCAATTGCGTAACACAATTTGAATCACAATCCGAGAGTTGAATTGAAGCATATTGCCTATAAAAATAATAATAATTTATTTCAGATTTCTCCATATAAATTGTTAGTAAGTAAAACGAAAATACTTAAAGAGCTAATGTTAGTAACAAAACAAATATAAGAAAACATAGATTTTAGGACAATCCGACACCAGAACGCATGTATGCTACTTCACTGCGTGCAACCGCATCCAGCGCTCAAGCATCGGAGAATCCCACCGGTCCGTCAATACGCTCAAGATGCTGTTGGAACTAGCTCGCATGCGAGTTAGCTAATACATTGCTTCATGTCAGTTTGAAAAATTCGTCTGCTTGACGAAAAAAAACGTGGGTGAACTGTCAAAATGAAACCGATTACGATCAATTGTCATTTTATGTGTTACGAAATTGCCCCGCTGGCTAATGTAAAATACGTTTATTGCTCATGCAAGGGGTGAAACCCACACCCTTTTTGCGTAACCCACTCTTGAAGATATTAATAGTTTTGACAATCCAACAATAGCCACTGCGTTGACTTGGTTTAAAGCGATTGTGGGTAAGTTACGATATTAGGGTATTGGAAGTTAATGACCGCCATACACGTTACCGTCTTCTGGAAAGGTAGACCTCTACCTGTGCAACTCTGCCTGCTCAGGTGCATCGAAGCGAGTATTGAAGTCAACCTGGCAGTTCTTAGAACATACGACAGGTGTTCGACCAGCGCAGGTAGAGTTGCACAGGTAAAGGTCTACCTTTCCAGAAGACCGTAGCGTGTGGCAGTTCTTGGAACATACGACAGGTGTTCGACCAGCGCAGGTAGAGTTGCACAGGTAAAGGTCTACCTTTCCAGAAGACCGTAGCGTGTATGACTTAGATAAAGCCAGAATGTTTGAAGTAAACTTACGGCATGTTTTTTAGCGATCTGCATAACAGTCTTCCATGTAACTTCGTTGAGTAGTTTCGTTTGTGTGATGAACATCTTTTCCTTGGACGCCACCAAGCTCGCCATGCAGTGGTAGCATTCTTCTTCTGTAAACAAAGAAAGGAATAATATTAGTATTGAAATACGTCCTCGGGATGCTAGGAGTACAGGACCGGTCGTTGTGGCGACGCTTGGGGGAGGCCTATGTCCAGCCATGGACGTCTTTCAGCAGAAATTATGACGATGTTGATGATGAAGTAAGTACGTGTATTATTTGAAGCTGAGATCTACACTAAATCTAAAACGACCAATGTTGAAAATGTAGTTACAGTTGAAGGAGAAACAACGTTATCACCACGCTTGGAAGACGGATAGGCTTCTCAGCAGTCAATAGGACACAGAATGTAAAGTGCGGTTGTCCTATATTTTGAAGGAAAGCACGTGGACAATTATAACCACTACCGCCAATACACCTACCACAAATGATGTACCTAATGAACACATTGCCGTAGTAAATTATAATCTTCCTACTGGTGATTTTCCTTAGGAAACAACCAAATTCTCATAGCTTTTACTTACAACCATTTGTATAATTAATTGGAAATCTTAATTGCTCCTTTCTCACACCGTATTAAATAAACCAACCCTTAGAAAGGGAATAACACTCAATACACACGACGATAGCCCCTGAACTCCAATTACATCACAAGATCAAAATAATTCCATCTCTAAAATCCATTTCAAGGTACATTTGAAGCTTACGCTATGAAGTAAATAAGCTCTTTGTTCAGCTAAATCTAGTAGAGTAATATATAATGAATATCGCTGAGCAATATATGTGCGAGCATTTGGCGGTACTGCCAAATGGTTGGTTGTAACAAATCTAAAAGCAGTTAGTTATGGCTCTGTTTAGTTATAGCTCTGTAAAGTAGTGGTTAATTGTGTCATGATTATTTTGGAAACACTCTCGTAGAAGGTTTACTGAAGGGTTATTTTGAAACCAAGCTTTAAACAATGGAAGTTTGATACGACTATAAAGAACAAATAGTAAGATAACTTTTAATAATGATAACGTTAATGCCTCTAAATATAGTGTTTTAAAATAGATATTTATTTTATTTACTACTATTGAAACAAAACACCAAATAACAAGCATGATATTGATAATACAACGCAATCCCCATTTCCATATAAATCGAAATGTATAATACAAAGTTGAAAAATATACATTTGCAACATTGTGTAGCCAGAGGTGTACATAGTCTGTTTGTCGGTCAATGACCTGTCGCCTTGTTACTGACACACTTTCAGGTGATACTACAAAAGATAAATGTTTACGACACAAAGTATACTGAAAAAATCTGAACGGCATGTACCTAAAAGAACTCGCAAATGTAATGACTGTAATCAACAAAGAAGTAACTTTTGCTGTTTCCGAAGCTAAATCACTTCAAGCGGATACAAAAATTAAAATAAACCCATCCTCTATAAAACAAAAACGTTGAATAAAATCAAAGCTCAATTTGAAAACGTCCCAGTTATAATTGCTGCATCACAGAACACAAGCACTGTAACTCGATTAATGCGCGCCGCAGTTACAACGAAATGAAAATAAAACAGAGATGGAAACTCCGGTCCAATCCCATTGGGATGTGAAGCTCTAGTGCTGTTTGCAGGACCGGGAATGGAAAGATAGATCTCGTGAAATTAATTTTATGAGTAAATATTGTGGTTGAAAAGGTCAGTGCTGAGACTGAAAGGAAAACTGCGGTGATGGTTTTGAAAAATGCAATGTTGAATGAAAGGATGATTTATGAAAAAAATACAAACAATGAGAGAAAATAAAGAGCAATGCAGGTACGTCGAAGGGGCAAAGGCAAAAAGACATGCGGTAAGAAGCTAACAAAGAATATAGAAAATCAAATATAGATTCAGAATGGGAATTGTGTAACAAATCTTTTCTAAATATTATCAAGTCACATGGAAAACCCGATATTAATTTGTTTGCAACCAGAGCAAATAAAAATGTCATAGATACATATGCAGAGAATATTCATGCTTTCACTGGTCAACAAAATATAAGATAAAGCGTACTTTTAGTTGATAAAACCAATGCATCAAAAGAGCAGGTCAACTTTAAATATCCCATTCAAGCGAGATCTATCGGCGGAAGCGTTATTTTTGAACGTTTCACACTGAAAGACACAATATGTTGCTGATCCTAATTCACGGCTAGTCCAAATGCATCTAAACTTGCTCAATTTTATCCACGTCTGACCTACATAGTCTTAACTTTGCCAACAAGCCAGAATTGACGGGATACACGGGACGTCCTGCGATTTCCCCGTCACTAGCACAGCACTTGTGCATGACAAATTGAAGTGAGATATCCAATTTGCAATCGACGCTCCCGGTATATACGAGAACCCTAGAGACAGGAATGGGTTTCCAATAACCGATGTCTATGTTGAATTTATTGGTGTACATATGTCTAGCTCAGATGTTGTGCATTGGAAACTAGGTCGGTTATGTAACTGTTGACAAGTTTGTTTATAAATTTCTATGTTGTTTCTGTTTTCATGTTTGGCTAACTATTGAGGATTTGCAAGTGCATAATCAATTTTGCATCGTTAATTTGGCATGATTTTGATATTGAGGCGCTGACAAGACCCAATTGACCAAAATACGCTTCTCTTAAGAAAACAAAATTGCCAAGTCTGTATAGTTTGTGGTAGCGGAAAAAATTATGTATATTTGAACATATTTCCCAGAACTTGGTTGTTACCAAACCACGTTTTAAAAAAAAATTCTCGATACAAACTAATGTTACTAAACTAACCTCTTACCTTGAGTTCTAATCCAAAATATCTGCATTAAATATCAACATACGTTACGTATTTAATTAATAACAAAAACGTCTTATTTGAATGCAGAACTTGGTTGTTTTTTATTTTTGATTACTCAACTCAATTTTGAGTAAATAGATAATTGCTTCATATTTTGCAATAAATTACAAGCGTTGTGTCATCGCGCTTCTCTTTCTTTTCTATGCAAGTTGACAGTGATCGCGGTTTAGGTGTTGTCAGCGTCTTAATACAGATTGCCACCATAGTCTGACTCTCCCATGAGAGTAACAGAAATGATAAATTTTAATTTTAACTGCAATTAAATTTTCAGTTTAATTGGTCAAGGACAGCTAATGAGACACAATTGATTTTCTATTGTTTGACTCCGAATCGGTGTCGCGCGTGGCTTAACAGGTTAAACTTTTCTTACTGATATATATAAAGTTTAATCTAGTTATGCACACATGGAAAGCAAAGACGACTGAAATTCGTGTTCAGCTCCTAACAACATTTCAGTTTAAAGTTCTTTCTTTACAAATTCACATTAGCCAGATTAAGTTGTAAAACCTAAATATAAATGGCTGGAGCCACGGAGCAAACGCAAATCGTTTCACTAACGACCGAGCGATTGTAATTAATGGCTTTCAAGCCAAACGCTTTGAATTATTTATCGAGATGAAAACGTTCAGTTTTATAGTTAGGGTTTTAGTTTAGAGTTTAATGTGGGAACGTTGGATACTACTTTTATGTGTAGAACATTTCTCATTAACGAGGTTAGCTAGATGAATGAGACGCATAAATAATACAGTATAAAGAATACGATCTAGATAGACATTCAAAGAACTGCTGCTTCAGTCTTGTTCCCAAATTTATTTAATTTGAAACCGCAAACTTCCTCTTTCCAATTGAAAATGAATTGGAAACAATAATCGGTCATGAGACGAATTGGTAATTGTAGTATACATTCGAAGACTTGAAGATGCTGCTTCCTTTTCTCCTTGTCATAGCCCTTAGCTCTAACTCAATCTCAAAGCATTTATTTCAAATAAACCAAATACAGGACTTTTGAATTGTCAAGGGGTCGGTCGGACAGTCAGAGTGCGTCTGTGTACCCAATTTCATCCAAATCCGTTCAGCCGTTTTTTCTATCGTAGTAATAGCAGAGGAAAAGGTCATTGACTCCTGCACCGCGCCCACGCCGCCGTCAACCATAATTTTTTTATTGCGCGTAATTTTGAATCTGTTATATCTTATAAAGTAAGTGTTAATTTAAATGATAAGATGTCAAGCAAATTTTAATCTAATTTAAATGTCCAATTAAAATAACATGTTTTATTGGATAAGGATTAATAATACTCGTATACCGGTCAAAATAGCTTTGGAAATAACAATGAATTTGTTTTATCAAATTCTGAAAGATAAAAATGGTTGCATGTGGGTCATCCTTATAAAATAGACATAATATGCTATCGCGGACCTTTTGTTGAACTTTTTAAGGTGTACAATCCTGTAAAAACACTTACAGTAATTTTATGTATCTCTTACGGTTTACGCGGCCCACGCCAGTAAAGCCCCCCCTCTCGGCATGATTTTTCCGACATCGTAAACAATATACGTCATACTTCAGTAAATTTTCACCTTAATTAATTATACACATAAACCTTCCCCACGAATCACTCCGTCCACTGAGGAAAACCGTTTGGAAATCCGTTCAGTAGTTTTGGAGTTCAGACAAACAGACGCGGTGGCGGACTTAGTTTTATCTATACACCTATACAGATAAATAGAATTAGAGTGTCTGTTTGTAATATTAAAATAACCGCTTTTTAGTAAATGCATATGGATGTATACACGGTACATATACCAAAGTAACATTTTTTACAATTTTTCTCTGTCTGTCTATCTGTTTGTTCCGGCTAATCTCTGAAACAGCTGGACCGATTTTGACGGGACTTTCACTGGCAGATAGCTGATGTAATAAGGAGTAACTTAGTACATGTACTTTTATTTTAGAAAGAGCCACGCGGGCGAAGCCGCGGGCAGCAGCTAGTAATATATAAGGATACTTTGGAACCAGTAAGAAATGGTCCCTCTGTCCCAGTATTTCTATCACCTGCAGTATGTATACATAATGTAAGTAGCGTCCACCACGTGGCAACACAGGTGTTCGGTAATAACGCGGCGTGGCTGCGGTCGACCAATTAATATAATTAACTACTCACGATGAAAGACCTTAGTGCACGTGATAATGTGGATTGTAAATCGTCTTAGCGTCATGGTTTGGTAATGGTGTTAGTTGATTTATGATAGTTATTAGTTTGTATTGAGATGTTTCTGTGTAACGGTATTTTCTAATCAATGGCTGGAGTTTTTGGTCTGTTCAATATGGTAAAATAATATTTTGACATTCTTTACTATATTGTCAATAGATTAAAAAAAAAAAAAAAAATTATTATCTTCCATTGTACATAAACACTTAGGTAAACACTAAACACTATGCAGCGTAACAACTAAAATAAAGAGTGTTTTCGATGAACTCTGGCACCCAGAGTAAGATTTAACTTGTGTTTAGGGTGCCAGCGTCCTCGCCTATAATTTGAACATATAACAGTAGTTGTATGATGAGCACAGTATATTATAATTAAGAAACACTACTTACTACTTTTTAATTTAATTTAGTTAATGTTAATAATCATCTTGTAATTTGGTTATGTAAATAAATGTATTCTTACTACTAGTAAATGCATGTTATGATGTGTCTGTTAAAGTACCTATGTGGGGGAATGTGTTTGTGTATGTATTGAGAGAGAGATAAATATGGTGAAAACTTGTGTGTATATAAGTCTGTGTAAATGTAATTATAAATATATGAATTAATTAACTACTTAAAGATTAAGCGATTGATACATGTAGTAAATCTTCGGTCTTATCGTAACTCATTCTCAGTAGCCACTTTGTGACCTTGGTCTTACATCCATTATGGCACATGGGAGCTATGGTGCATACTTTGTTTATTTTATTATATAAATGGTTGGACAGAATATCATAATGACGCTGAGCAAGGGCTGTTCTACATCCGCGAGTTGAGCATACCTCGAAGCCTCTACGCTTTTTAGCAGCATTCTGCTTGTATGTCACAGAGGGATGTTTGCGCAGAATGGTCCCAAGAACAAAGAGCTGTCTCACAGTGAGGACCTGACATTCGGTGTAGAGAGCCGAGGTGGGATATCTAAACGGCTTCAACCTCATAACCTTGAGAACAGCTCTCTGTGCTCGTTCAAGAGGCAGTAGGGTTGTCTTGGGGGCCCCACCCCACACTGTGATGCAGTAGTTTATTATACTTTGACACAGGGCATAATAAACAGTTTTAATGGTACGGGAGTCCGCCGAGTGCCTTAGTTTTTTAAAAATAAATATACACTTTCGGACTCGCGATATGAGATTGCTAAGATGACGTTTCCAGCTCAAAGAACTATCTACATAGACTCCGAGATACTTGACTGACTTACACCTTGTGAGTTGTGGACAGCCGCATTGTGACGAGGATAGACCAAGTGAGCAGGTATGAGCTCTAAGCGCCATTGTATCCGGTGAAGGGAGGTTAGTGGATATTAAGGAGAAAGGTAAGTAAACTGTTTTTTTAAGATTTAAGGTAAGGATGTTATTTGATAGCCATTTCATCACTGAATTTAGAGCAAGTTCCGCGTATTTTACTGTTTCAGGCCAGTCGCTACCGTGAAGAAGCAAGGCCGTATCATCTGCGTAAGTGTAAATTGAACAGTTCGTCAGAGACATTTTGCATAAATTATTAATATAAATAAGAAAGAGGGTGGGACCCAAAATTGAGCCCTGAGGAACGCCGTAACTCAATGATTTAGAGTCACTAGTAACGTTATTTATTTTGACGCATTGGCTTCTATCACACAGGTAATCCTGGAAGATTTTTAGGGTATGCCCGCGAATGCCCGTAGCTTCCAGCTTAGATAAGAGGTGGGGAACAGACACAGTGTCAAATGCCTTGGAAAGATCGAGGAAAATAGCCAAGCATTTCATTTTACTATCTAGTTTGGATACTACATGATCTACCAAGGCAGAAACAGCATTTTCAGTTGACCTGCCACCTCTAAACCCATACTGGTTGTCACTTAATAATTTGTATGACTCAAGATAGTCAACCAAACGTTTATTAAGTACCTTTTCTAATATTTTAGAGATGGCAGGCAAGACTGAGATCGGTCTATAATTATCTACCGCGTCTGTCCCCACTCTTGAAGATTGGATGAACGACAGCCCTTTTAAAGACCCTGGGAAAGCAACCCGTGGAAATAGAGCGATTGCAGATATGAGTGATGGCTGGGACAATCACGGGCAGGCAGGATTTTAGCAGTCTCGATGAGATTCCGTCCCAACCCACCGCAGCATCAGTTCGTAACCCAATAATGAAATTTGAGACCTCTACTTCATCTGTGGGTAAAAGTACCAGCGAGTTGGGAGGCGGCGCATCAAGAGAATACTCCGAGGTATACGAGGTGGATGTGAATTTGTCAGCCAAGGTCTTTCCAACATTGGCAAAAAACTCGTTAACATTGTTGACTGAAGACTTTTCATCCGAAGACATCCCTAGTAGCTCGTTATGGGAATTCGCATTAAGGTTAGTCCCAGTGATATTTTTAATTATCTTCCAAGTGGCTTTAGGGTTGTTCTTTGCCGTTTGAAACTCATTCCGTTCGTATGCATGTTTTAAATTTTTGAGAAGCTTGTTACAAAAATTACGATATCGCTTATATGTGACCAAGAGAATGTAGTTTTTAGGATCTGCCTCTAGGTTCCGAGCCATGCCATCTCTTTTACGGATACAACGAAGCAGACCATTGGTAATCCAAGGTTTCAGGATTCTGCGTTTCGATGACATGTAAACCGATTTGGAGTGATTAGCGATGACAGAGCTAATTATGGAAACCAGAGACTCGGCGGCATTGTTTGCGTCATGAATAGTCAATATTCCACTAAAGTCCATTGATAAAATGTCGGTAGTTACAGCTGTATAATTAACAACAATGCGATTAGCTTTATGGGTAGGGAGTGACTTTACATGTTGGATGCTTATAAACGTAGGCCTATGATCAGTAATGTAAGTATCGAAAACTAAAGTCGTATTTTTAAGATCAGATCTCAACATTACGTGATCAATACAAGAGTTAATACGGGTTGGGTATAGATGAGTAGGGAGGAGGCCATGTGAAGCGATAAGGTCAAGGTATTGATTTGCTTGTTGGGAGATAGCATTCGGAGTGATGTCAACATTGATGTCGCCCATTATCACTAAGTTTTTTTGGACTGGCAACTGAGTAAGGACAGTGTCTAAATTATTAATAAAATTATCAAGATTTCGTGTGGACGGAGAGCGATATAGCGCTATAAGTAAGATATTATGAGTTTTCACATTACAGATCAGACAGCTAGCACCAGATATAGAAGGTTCGGTAACGATGTGAGGTAATTCGGATTTTACATATATTATGACACCATCGTTCTGATTGATAGGATTAGTTGTATGATAAGAAATATACCCATCCAGTGGTGGAACTGTTGACACCATCAACCAGCACTCCGATAAAATCAAAATATCACAAGTAATTTTCATCCTAGCCAGTAGCACAAGGAAACTATCAAAGTTACAATTAACACTGCGTATATTAAGGTGCATTATATTAAGCGACTTACCATTGCTGTTAATGAAACTTCCACAAGACTCCGGTACACAGATATGTGAATCACCTATACCAAAAGAGTCAATATCGTTTAAAGTGTCAGAATCGAATATTAATGTTTGATGTTATGTGCATATTGATTGTAACCGTATATATGACGTAGTTTATGATTAATTTAGTTGTAATGTAGGCAACATTTAGTAATTCTGTTTTGTAAGTTGAAGTTATATGACATATATATAAGATAGTCGATAGGATGTACATAAACGCGAGTAAGATATGAGTTGTGTGTTTGTCATAACATACTTTCAAATTATAATAATTTTTACAAGGTCTAAAAAGATACGATGTGAAATACAGAGGTTGATACAGACAGTATATATTATATAAAGTTGATAATCTCAATATTATTTTTGTAAAAAGGTAACAAGTTGTATTTATAAAGTAGTAAAAAACATGTTTGTAAGAGGCTAGTAGTGCTCGAGTTTGTAAATAAAAATGTAAAGTACTAGGATATTTTAAAAGCATGCAGTAATAATGAAAATAAAATGCCTTGCATTCTTCATGCAGGGGCGAGCAGTTTTTTAAAACAAGAAGTTGAGTTGATAACAACGGCGTCCATTCCCTCACGTTCGCGGAGAAAGATTTTTCCATTTTGCGACCAACAAAATTTATATTTGTTTGTATTAGCGAAAGAACGAGCCTCGAAGAATAGTTGTCGCTGGGTGCGAGGCAGGTGATCGGCGATATAGACTGGCTTGACTTCACCCGGAACACCAATGTGTCCCGTGTTTAATTTCTCGGTTGATGGCAGACCCTTATTGAACGTACGGCAAGCGTCAAGCACTTGATTCTTCGAAGGGACAGTCAGGAACTCTGCCACTATAGGTCTGTTCGAGCCCTTTTTTCCAGGCAAACGATATACATCACGTAGTTGAGGAGGGGTTACCGCCGGCCGAAGGATCTCACAGGTTTTTAAAACAATTGAGGTTAGGTCGCTAGTTGTTTCCCTCTCAACTGCTGGTACATTCCTGATCTCGAGAGATGATGATCGCGAGCTCAGCTGTATATCTACTACTTTTTTTTCCAGATCCAAAATGTAGTTGCGCTGTTCAGTGTTTTCTTTTTCTAGTTTCTGCATTGATTTCTTAATAGAATCATAATCTTGACTAAGAAATTCTACAGTTTTTAGAGTTTCAGCATTCGTTTTTTGAATCTCCACATTTGCAAGTATATATTAATAATTTTAATCTTGTGGTCAGTTTAGCAAATACCTAAATTGATTTTTTAAACCACTGAGTACATTAAAAAAGCTTGCCCTTCTTTATGCAAGCAAAATCAAGATCAACATATTTTATTTCACATAAACCTACATGGGCACTTATGAACCGCAGAAGCTAGGTGCACGATTCCAATTGGTCGTTTCCTATGGAGAAGAGCCGGCAAGAAACTCCACGGTTACTCTTTTACAAATTACAGTGTCAATAGGTAAGGGAGGACAGTGTAGGCATCAAGTACCAGGTACTAACAAAAAATAAATGGTCTACAAATCTAGTCTATTAAGCCTACCCACTACAACGTTCTCTTATTCACAAAATATAAAATAATATATAAGTATTTAAAATGTTATTAAAATAATAAAAATAAAAACCTATTTGACATGTTTGCCATTACAACTGTAACATGTCTGAATTAATATCTTGTCCACAAGGACAGCAGTTTTCGTCGTCTCCTGGCCAAATTTCTAATCCTAATCACATGCTCTCAAGACAAGTCAGAATATGAGGCGATTACTTAGCCTACATAAGAAAGCTTTTAATACCGAACCAAGTAACACAATTACAGATCCGAGGGACGTCAGAGACGTAAGTGGTTCCGTACTCAAGGATAAGTGCATTAGTCGAGGTGATGGAAAAAGGAATGTAATTGGGTTATGATGAAAGGCAAGCTGCCAGCGTGGCAATGTCTTCGAAATTGGAAGAAAGATTGATTTATTACTGCAATATTTTTTTATTATGACTGTTTTAGGGTCCCGGTTTACCTTGTGGGTACAAGGTAAACCGGGACCCTATTACTAAGTCTCCACTGTCCGTCTGTCACCAGGCTGTATCTCATGAACCGTGATAGTTAGACAGTTGAAATTTTCACAGATGATGTATTTTTGTTGCCGCTATAACAAGAAATACAAAAAAAAAACAGAATAAAATAAATATTTAAGGGGGCTCCCATACAACAGACATGATTTTTTTGCCGTTTTTGTAGATAATGGTACGGGAGTCCTGAATTAACATACCCTTCGTATGCGAGTCCGACTCGCACTTGGCCGGTTTTTTTTTTAATGATGCCAAGCAATAGGCGGAGGACTAAGGCTTTTAAATATCCAGCAAAAAAACCGGAGAGCAAAAGTATTGGAGACCAACTAACGAACCCTTAGGAAGCTCTAGCAGTGAATAGTTATAGATACCTGGTCCATTGATACCTACTAATAGGGAAAGAATTGCCAATGCCATGTTTACTAAATGCATCTCATTTTTTTTATAACATCTGAATTCTGCATATGTTTCTCATGGAAATACAATAATGTATTACTATTATAATGGGAAATCTTAATCAATGTGTTAGCTGGCTAACGTATGCATCGTCATTTTTTTTAACTTACTATATTGTCGACTAAAACACTTTCTTTGAGTACAATGCACCATTATTAGATTCTGTTCGTTGTGGTCACTGGACTTTGTTCTTAAGTCAACCTATGAACGTCTGTAAAAAGTAACTTATATTGTCAAAGAAGACACTAACGGCTGTTTATCCCTTTGACCGCCACGTCAAAAAAGCAAAAACGTGCCCTCGGCGCCAAGCTACGAATTATTCCTTAAAATCTGTCATGTAGTCCGTGACCGTGGCGTGCTGGGCACATTTTCAAAAGGTTAACGGCGCTAGATTATGCAAAAGACGTGCGACATATCGTCTCTTATTTAAAGAAGTACTAGACGTTATTTGAACTGACGGCGTTTTCTTGGCAAAACGACGGCAGTCGGCTCTAAGAGATTAATTAGCTGTGATATACAAGTTTAATAACAATAATAATAATCATTTTGATGATTTCATCACATCACAACCCCACGATCATCGGTGATGAGACTGTACATCCCGCGGAAGTGCGGGGGTCGAGGCTTTTTAAATGCAAAGACCCTCCACAACCGCGAGATATGCAGTCTCAGGGAATATTTTTTGAAAACCGAAGTAGGTATGCACCGTGATGTGGTCGCAGTGGACAAGGGGCTCACCCCACTTTCCATGGCTAAAGAGAACTGGTGCAAACCTGTAGTACTTACTACCGATGATCGCAAGGAGATATGGCAAAACAAGGAGCTACACGGGCGCTTCTATCGGGCTCTTCATGAGCCCGATGTAGATTTCTTAGCGTCCGTGTCCTGGCTACGTTTCGGGGACCTTTTCGGGGAAACTGAAGGTTTTGTCTGTGCAATTATGGACGAAGTTATCTTGACGAATAACTACCGGAGACATATTATGAAGGACGGGACGGTTGACGTGTGTCGGGCATGCCACCGTCCGGGTGAGTCTATCAGACATATTATCTCTGGTTGTTCTCGTCTGGCTAACGGCGAGTACTTGCACAGACATAACCAAGTAGCTAGGATTATTCACCAGCAACTTGCTTTGAAATATAAACTTGTGAACTCTGAGGTACCGTATTACAAGTATGTGCCCGACCCAGTTCTCGAAAATGACCATGTCACGTTGTACTGGGATCGGTCTATCATTACTGACAGGACTATTGTCGCCAATAAACCTGATATAGTGGTGATAGATCGATTAGCGCGCCGCGCAATGATAGTCGATGTTACCATTCCACATGACGATAACCTCGTGAAAGCTGAGAAAGAGAAACAAATAAAATATCTCGACTTAGTACACGAGGTTGTTGACATGTGGAATGTGAACTCGGCTGTCATTGTGCCGATTGTCGTTACGGCCAATGGCCTGATGGCCAGAAGCCTCAACCATCATCTCTCGAGGCTCACGTTAGACGGCTGGATTAAGGGCCTGATTCAGAAGGCAGTACTCCTTGATACGGCTCGCATCGTGAGGAGGTTCCTGTCTCTGGAGCCCTAACCACCGGTAGCTTGGACCCTGCTCCCGATACCGGCGGATCACTATTTTATATATTTTTAAATGTTTTTTAATATTTTTTTCTAAGAAATATTTAAAAATGTATTTTATAAGACAAACAATATAATAAACGACATAATAATAACTTTATTTCAGAGTATTCATTAACATCTATCGTGGTGAATTTGGTAAAATAATAAAAAGATTGATTTTATTGGAAGGGACTTTCATTGGATCTCGGCAGAGCACACGGTAAGGAAGACAGTTGACAGCGCAAGAGAGAGACAACATAATAAGAAAGTGACAGAAGACGATCGCGTTTTGTTTACGTTTCTAACATATCCTTTTAATAACTTCTTTTGAGAAATGCCCGGTCGGCTTTTAGTGCTTATTCGTGAAAGCGAAAGGTCGGGCCAAAATCAGAGTTAATAAAATGAGCTTGAAAATTATACATTAGTATAATCTTAGAACTTATGGCACGTTTTTAACAGGAGCATTTACAAGAGCATGAAAAGGTACCTGCAAAAGTTTCATAACTACTGAATAACTTGTCTCATTAAAAAGCTTCATAAATTTGAATCTGTTCGAGATTCTCATACAAACTTTGCTTTGAAAAAAAAAAACCCTTTGTTGGAGGATTTTATTAACTCAAGTGCTGTTGTTTTCGTTTTAGTTTATGCTCTAGTTAATTAAAACACTAGATTAAGTAATGAAAAATTCACGTTCTAAATAAAACGAACAAGATCTATAAACGGGCTTTAAACTTTATTTTTTTCTAGTATTCTTGCAATTTACTGAGTTAAGAGTGAACCCGGGGTTTTCAGCATCCGTAACAATCAGCATTTCATCCATAACATCATTAGCAACCATGAAAATACCATCGATCGATTGCACAATCACATCTTCAATTTAGCCCAAAATCTATTACTAGACTGGATATCGATCCTCTTCAGTACCTAAGCAGACCGCGCTGGAAGTTCATGAATAAGTGAACACTGAACAATTACCTCGTTTCAGCACATTCACCCCAAGACTATATTTTCGTAATTTATGAGTATATCAAGTTCTGTGTTAGTCTGAGAGTTTCCAATTGGACTTGTTTGTTGAACTCTGTTGAAGGAGATGGTTTATTGTATATGGTTGGTTATGTTTGTAAAGGATTAAGAAGGGATCTGTTTTCAGGAATAACTGGCAAAGAAGCATCTCGCTTTGAATGTGACTAACAGTATCCGGGACACTGAACGAGACACAGTATAAGTTTTATTGTTATGACGTCTGTGGAGTCCCGGAAAGTGTAAAGAGACATCGACACAGGACAGGACTCAATCAGTCCATAACGTTAAATCTCTATGTAACCATACATTAAAATGTGGAAATCGATAGCTATGCTAGATCATAATGCAATAGGTAATTAAACATAATGCAAAAAATGTAGGCTAAGAAGTTAATGGGATGAGATCAGTAATAAATTTAAAAGGTTAAATTTGACATCAGAAATACCTAAACCGATACAGATAGCAAGTAATGAACACGCCACGGATAGATCCGATCCCCATATACCATGTAGTGTGATGTTTATTCGTGGAATAATAACATACTCCCATGAGTGACTCCTTACAATACAACAACCAGAAGTTTATTAGTTTTGTAGACAGAAATAGTAAATTGCGAAGTAGATGCCAATAAACCATCAGTTTTAAAAGTTTTAAAGGCTACGTGTCTTGAAAAAAAAAAAATCAATATCTTTAGTACTGGCCCCGTGAGTGACTCTTACAATAGAACAACCAAAAGTTTATTAGTTTTGTAGACAGAAATAGTAAATTGCGGAGATGCCAACAAACTAAAAGTTTTTCAGGCTACGTGTGCTTTGATATAACTTTTAGCATAAAAGCTATAAAATCATACATCGATTGAGTCATTTTTAAGAGCAGAAGGGAATGAAGTAACACACTGTATAAAGATTTGGCTTGATATACAACAACAAACCCTACCTAATTACCATCCTTCAGCTGAAAGTGAGAAACTGTGACATCACACCACACTTCGCCAAGACCGTGACAACGTCCTGGCAGCCACACCCAACCTTCCGTATGCTCGCCAATACGTGAGCAAAACAACAACTAATTTAAAATGCATCTCACACATTGTCCAATCAGCCAACGAACCATGTGGAACGGCTATGGAAACACCGCACAAATAAACGAAGAATTTGGCAGCCGGACTTCAGGACAACAGAGAATCGCCCATTACGGACGCTCGAAGACCATTACCGCGGTAAAGCACGCACGTTTACCGCCGAAACTTATTTACCGTTCGAGCCCAAGTAAATGTTCCTGGCAGACGATACATCAATGCCACTATCAGAATGTTTTTGTAGTTTTTTCAGCAAGTCTTTCGTTATTTTATAGTGAAACAAAACCCCTCTAGTGTTGTGTAAGCTCGGTGCCAAAACAGATTGGGATTCGTTGAAACAAACACTGTCAAATAAATTGACAGAAGATTTGTCGCCAACGATTTACAAGGATCATATTTTTTCTGTAAATTCAAATATTTGTTTGCTATTCAGATATTAATGAGCTTTTGCCGACTCTGAAATGTCATTTGTAAGCTGGAGATATCAAAATGACATCTGTTTTTCCGGCACCACGATTTAGCTGTCAGGACATTGACTTTTTAAGATATCATTACCGTTGATCTTTAATCTGTATAAAAAAGTACACTGGATTAATCTGACAGACTTGATCAATGATTGAATATCTTTCTAGAACCGGTCCTTAGAGGCATGACTTGAAAAACTCTCACACTACCGAATTCAAAGATTCTTAGTCGGGATCGGCATTCACAATGTCTGGCCTCCAAACTTTCAGACCGCTGCCAACCCATATCTTCCATCAGAACTACGCATCAACACGTTGTTACTAAGATAGGTTACCACAAATTACAGTTTTTATTACTTCACGATACAGTGTGCCATCCATTGGTGCATGAAACAATAAACGTTATATTGGACAGATAAAACTTCATATTGTATTCATTGCGGCACATAACGCAGCTGGACTTTTACGACTGCCTCACCCACAATTACTTGTTGCCCTGAACATGTATATTCATAAAATAATTATTGCTAAACGGTTGAGGGGTACATGAATGACACCTTCAGTTGACATCTAGAAGTGTCTGAAGAGTTTGCAAAGTTGAGTTAAGAAATTAACAAGATTAAAGAGGTAGAAACTTGAAATAACTTTGTAGCCAGCTATAAACACGGATTGTATTATGACGATGAAACAATACTAACTAAAGCTAAATAATACTAAATAGATAATGAAGAGGCAGAGACGAGCAAAAACTGTTCTTAATTAAAAGATTTTGACTGTCATAAAATAGAAGATAACCCAGTTTATGAGATATTACGAAAACACACAAAAAGAAAGATGTCGTCACATAATCATCAATAACAAGTAACAACACCCAATAGACGAAGCCAAAATGAAACGAAATGTCATACATACATTAAAAGGAGCCTCATAAACTTTTTAATTTCGCCACTAATTAGTCGCTCACGTATTCCGAAACTTAGCCGTCTCTGACATCATTGCACACGCAGACAAATCACATGTTCATATAACGAGCCGTCACATTTCGAACTAATTAAAAGTTTTGACAAAGCATATGGACGCGACGATTTCGCTAATTTTGCTGTCAACTGCGCCACCTTTTGTACTGTATTGATGTTTACAATTTTAACCTTATTTGCTGCCTTAGCTTGGTTGGCTTTATTAGGTACATGTCATTACGGGACAGTAATAATAGGCCTGTCATGTTTGTTTTTATGTAGGACTTTGTTGGAAAATAATTAATTATCTGTGTTCTCTGGGATGATTTCATTTAACTCTATTATTTTGTCAAGTATAAACTCTTGCTGGTACTAATATACTAGAGAAACGCCTGCTTCTAAAATGGTACGCTATACGTGGTGGTAAAGGTTGTCTGTAAAAGATCGCGTCTAGCGATAATGCCCTTCAAGGCGCTGATGAGGCTGCCTCGCAACTGTAGCGCGTCGGGTATGTTTGCGAACGCAAATATACCCAATAACGCGGTACTGGACCAGGCTGCATGAGATTGAGAGCATTCGGGATCCAAACCTAAATTTAGACTAAGATGAAATACTGTATATTATAAGTTATTGTTGTATTTGTAATTTATAATGTTTTTATTGATAAATTTTGTAATCTTTGTAAAGCTCATTGTGTCACCCCTTGTAAAATTTCATCATTTATATATATAATAAAGAGTATTCTTTTCTATGCCATAGTTATAAAGCAGGATACAAAATGACAGTGGACTACGGAACAAGAATTGGTTAGAAAAAAAAAAGTGGATTTAGCTTTTATAACCATTTAGGTACATAATGATGAGATGGCTCTCTTGTAAGATGAAACGTTTAGTTTTGACTCGACATTTTATAACCTATTACCAAAAAGCGAATTATCATAATTATCTGTCAAATATCACAATTATCTATCAAATACTATGTAACCAGTTTGACTGGTTTGGTTATACACCGCAAAGGCATCAGGGTCATGGTATCAGATGATACTGCCTAACAAAGGAATATTAATTCATTTATAAAAAAAATATGCACAAGTCAAAGAATTACCGTGCATTTGTATATTTTTTTTTACTTAATGCCTGAGGCATTTTCTATCAATCTATCATATGGTGATGCAGACAAAAAACATGGCAGGTGCATTATAATAGACAGGCAAAAAGAAATAAAAAATACAAAAATAAATACAAACATACACTCCCAGACTCCTAAATCGAAACACCCTGCATTTTTATGTTTTTCGTTCTAAAACATCAAAATAATGATAAGCCAGAGAAAAGCTTTTTTTCAGTTTTCATTTCCGTATCAGCATTGTTCTTTTGAATTCCCGAATGTGGAAAAACTAAAAAAATCTGAGTTTGGTCGTTCTTAAAGAAGCAACAAGCTTTGATTAAATCCATCTTTAAATCCATAGTTATTTCGTTGTTTTGTTTTGCATAAAAAGAGCATTGAATTTGTATATCCTTGTTTTTTAATCCATTCTGACGTTCAAATTATGGATACTACACCTGAAGTAGCCGCGCAAGCTTTGGCACTTCTTCAGTCTAATCATAGTCAGCGAAAAGTAAGTGCACAACTTCATGTAAGTCGTTCTGCCTTTCAAAGAACTTACCATCGATATCTGGAGACTAGCTGGCCAGGTAGGCAGTCGCTCCATGTAAAATACTAGTATTCAGCTGCATTCGGTTAGACTGGTAGCCGAACCCAACGTAGTTTGGAAAAGGCTAGTCAGATGATGATGATGACCTGGAGACTGGCGGCTTCAGGCGCCATCACTACAGCACGAGAAGATCGGTTTATCTTTACCACCAGCCTGCGTACCTGATCATCACCTCACCTCAGATTTCTCCCAGTCAGGTCCTGTCTGCACGATCCCACTTGAAGAACAAAAGACAATTAATGCTGAGTGGTACACCACCATTTGTTTGCCCAGTGTCTTTGAAAAAGTTACAGAGAAAAAGGACCAAGAAGTCGCATCCTATTGCACCATGATAATGCTTCGGCTTATGAAAAGGTAGATGTCGTGACCCATCTCGCACATAGTCCAGACCTAGTACCATGCGATTTCTTTATTTTCCCAGAAATCTAAGATTTGATGAGAAGTTTGACTACGGGGCCAGAAGAGGCCGTGACAGCTTTCAACCAGCTCGTGAAAAACATGCCCTCAGACCAATGGTCCTCATCTTTTCAAAAATGGTTTTAATTGAACGAATGAATAAGTGTTTAAAATGAGGAGAATACAGTAAATATATTACTTTACATGTAAATTGTTTTATTTATGAATTACGTAAAACTTTCAGTGTACTCCAAGTATATCTACCAACGTCTTGCACCGCCCCTAGTCCCTAAATTCCATCTAAAATACGTTAAAGCTGTGTCGGTTCAGTACAAATATTTGCGAAAAATAGCAGGTGCTATAATAAAATGTGCTGAATACAGCCGTTGCAGTGTGGCAATATACGCCTTTCCTGTAAATTGCCTCCCCTTGCGCAAGGAGAAGCACCTTCATATGGGGGAAGCTCATAAGCTCGGGCTGAATATATTGCATGCCGTCTTCCTACAATTGTACGATGTAGGTACCATTTGGGATGGCACACGTAGAAACAATTTAAGTGGTTATAACCGTATGTTTTATTTGACAGAACATAATTGTAGGTTCAGGAGAGGCGATATATTTGTCCTAGGTCTAGTGATGTTTTTGTGTATACGGAAAATCACGCTTAGGAAAAAATAAATTAAATAATATATTTGAAATCCCCATATCTCGTCCTTTCATTTGATATGTCACACGGTACAGTTTGAAAAACCTTTTTTCTATCATTTTTCCCTCAAAAGTGAACCCCATAATCAATATTCATTTATTTACGTTACACGTACGTGTTTAGGTCACAATAATGCATATGTATACCAAATTTCTACTTAATCCGTCCAGTAGATTCGGAGCAAACCGGCTGTGACAGACGGACAGACAGAGACACACGAGTGATCCTATAAAGATTCCGTTTTTCCTTTTGAGGTACGGAACCCTAAAAGTATTCACGAAACTTCACCAAAACAACGTGAAACTCATACAAATGTTACAAAACCCTACGTAACACGTACACGCAATTTATATTTAGATTTATCACCAGTTCCGAGCGAAGGAAAACATCGTAAGGAAACTGGCACTTTTAACAATAAACAAACACAAATTTGATGGTCTAGTACCGCTAGATGGCAGCACCTGTTGCTTGGTGGAAGTAGGTAACAATGACTTCTGAATATTTGATGTGAATGAGCGATCAAAGTCCAATGCCCTAATCTATCCATTAAACAATTTATACCTTTATGGTGGTCGCTAGTGGCCGTCATTGGCATTGCAATCTATGACGTCACGTTTAGACGGGTAAATACTGCTGCAAACTATTTTTTACTTAACGCCAAGACTATCGACTCTCGTGTAATAGAGGGGGTAATAAATTTATGAGGACAAGAGTATTTCCAAATTATTGATTAGAATAATCCTGCCTCATACATAATCGATTATAATTAAATTGACTCATTCCTCATAATATATCTCGTATTTTACTTATACAGGTTGAAATTGAAAACTTGCGACAAACTGAAATGGGACATTGTATACATCATTATTAACAACTTTTACTAAGGGACCAAAGCTGTAATCCCAAAAAAAAAATCTGCTTTTCCTACATTATTTCCTACATTCCTACATTTTTTATGAGGTATTGCGAACATAAATGTAGGGGACAGCAGTTTTTTTTTTGGGATTGTAGCTTTGGTCCCTTAGTAAAAGTTGTTCATAATGATGAGTACAATCTCCCATTTCGATTTGTCGCATGTTTTCAATGTCACCCTGTATAGATGACATACTTGAACTCTTAAAAATTTTGATCACCTGTTCCATCAAGATTTCAGCGACGAAATTACACAGCAAGACATTATCTAGGACAGGGATTCCTAAAGTGGTCGATATCGACCCCAAGGGGTCGAAATCGGTTACCCAGGGGTCGACATAAACGAAAACTGATTTCGGGGGTCGACGAGGTCTTAAAATCGACCCCTATTAATTAACACAAGTTCTTATTTGAAATTTTCAAGATACTGTATAAATTGTGTTACGTGTACCAACTTGTTATAAGAATGACTAATATTTTAGTAGGAAGTATCATTTTTGTAAACTCCACAAGTCGATAAGCGTGCACAAGTTATTTGCCCTATCTAAACATACATTTAAAAAACAAATTGTTATGCGCCTTGCTCAAAACTTTTAATTTAATCATTTCCTATTTTCTTTCTTTAAATTATTATGTATTTAACTATTAGACAACGAAAAATTGTATTGTTGTTTTATAATATGTATTTTTTTTTTTATTACTTAAGTTTACCAAAACTGTATCTAATATAAGCTAGTAAGATGTGGAAACGTAGTGGATTGTACATTTACTGATAGCATACTGTGTATCTAGATGTAACATACAGTGTATGATTGTTTCTTTCCCAAATAAAATAAAATAAAAATAATAAAATAAAAGATCGTACAAGATGAAAAAAATTGGCTATGGGGGTCTGAGGTATCAGTTCATTTTGGAAAAGGGGTCTCTTGCCCGAAATAGTTTGGAAATCCCTGATCTAGGACATTCTACAAGATTCCCAAGTCATTGACCTGCAAGCTGCAGCAGTAAACCGTAACGGTCTAGGTATTGCTCAACTTGATGACAATCATAAAATGTTATCGCTCCCGCACTAAATTCTCGGTTCGCGATATATTTTCTTGTACCATCGTGTGAGAGATAAGGAAATGGAAATCTCACTTCTTAAGTAATACTGGATGAGCTGTGAACTTGTGGTTGGTTATATTATAATTTTACTACATGTTATTAAAATTTAATTTGTTTTAGTCAGATTGCACTACGAGTAGCCGCTTAAAATCGTATTAGCTATACCCCATCTAACGAATACATTAGTTGATCCTTTCGTTTACACTATAAAGATCAATTTTCTTTTTACCAAACTTACAACCAACTTATTATTTTTTTACATTGTTCTCATAATTGTAATATCTTTATTTAAGAGTGTCCTTGGAGTTTCTTGCCCGTTATTCTCCATAGAGATTGAACCAGCTTCAACTTTCTGACTAACTTGTATACACAGGTATTTTGTGTCAATAAACTTATTTTTATTATTTATTATTTATAACTGACCGACTCTTTGACAATTCAGAATTGCCTGTAAATGGTTTAATTGAAATAAATGCTTTGAGTTTCATCAACACTTAGGTACAGCCTAAACTTGTAAAAAATAGTGTACCTACGCGTTTCTCTATTTATGCCATCTACATAAGCAGGAACGGACGCAAACAAAGTTCGAGTTTACTACAGTGTATATTGACATTTTTTAATAAGTCCACGAGCATTTCAAGACGTAAGTAGAAACTTTCCACCGCTGGAAAAAACCTTCTTGTAATAGGTTTAAGAAAGTGGATTTAAGATTAGTTTCAACTCATGAATTACTTATAATATGTGTCTCCTTTAGGAAAATATAATTTAGGTATTAATTCTAAACACATTTGATAGATTTGTTTGCCATCTAAAACTTTGACAATAGTTCCGTCAAAAACATTTCAAATTATTTTTAATGTTCTCTAATAGCTCCGGAATTACCTTAAACACGAAATTGGTGGATTATTCGTACTATTATTTCAACCTACACAAAACATTTTTATATTATAAACTTCATACGTATCAAGGCTCTTACATACTGGCGCGACGCGACACAAAGGCACCGCGTGTAGCGCTACAAGCGGTACCTTTGTGTCGCTACGCGTCGCGCGACAAGTCGCGCCAGTATGTAGGAGCCTTCAAAGGAAAATTCTGTACAATCTATGGAGTAAAATTACACTTACTTTCCTACAGCTTTTTATTTTATTACACAAAAATGTTATTGTCGTCTTTATAATTATCTAATTTAATTGGTCAAGGACAGCTAATGATACACAATTGATTTTCTATTGTTTGACTCCGAATCGGTGTCACGCGGGGCTTAACAGGTTAAAAGTGTAATGATACTAATGAAATTGCGAAAACAATCGCGTTGTTTATTCAAGAGTACTTTCATGATACACCGTAATGCGATAGCAAATTAAATCACTTTAGAAAAACAAGTTTTACATCACGAGCAAAGTAATTAAAAATTGTATTTTTATACTACAGTACAGTAATTATCATCTGTATTGTTCTACGGAGATGAATGTGAAGCTCTTAGTTATTTCAAATTAAAGACGAAATATATTTACACTGAAACAATTATCATAGACAATCCTTAGACCGTTGGATACCGTTAGTATTTTAGAACAAATGAAAGGCCACCAGCTGACTTATTATGTAGAAATCTTACAGTGACACTTAGGTGAAGTGAACTGTCAATGAAGTGAGGTGTCATTACACCTGATGCTGGGGCATCAGGTGTAATGACAGCTCACTTCAGTTTCACTCTAAGTTTCACAGTAAGATATTTAGGGAATACACCAGCGGCAGATACCTACAATGTCAGACAACAGAGAGGAGGCCTGTGTCCCAGCAGTGGGAACAAATAGCCAAATTGAATTTCCCACATCATCAACGTAATCCCGTTTAAACATATTTGGCAACGGTCTTGGTAATAAATGAAGCGATAACTCAGGAAAATTTTATTGTATTTATTTAATAATACTAGCGGAGAAGACATGAATGGCCAAACGCGACAAGCGAAGGGAAACTTTGAGAGAAAATTATTTTAAATTTGATAAAGCGCATACTTTTTTCATTAAGCTACTGTGACGCTGTGGGACTTAATTACGAAGTTAATACGATTACATTTTTAAGCCCGCCTAACAAAAGAGTATATTGTTTTGGTTTTATACTCTGGTAAGGGTTGTTTTTTGGGTGGGAAATTATCAAATAATTTCTCCCACTCTGGGCGGAGCGGGAGGGTTTGTCAGACTCTTACTGACTAAAATCCACCCGTGGTCCATCCGTTGCCAGTGTTGCCAGGGGCCTCGGTAACCCTTTTGGACTTTCCCACGACCCCGGCAGGCATCGGCCTTACACACACGTGTAGGGGTCGGCACAAGTGTAGGGGTCCACACCCCTACACTTGTGCTGACTACTACTAATACTAAGGGTTGACAAAATAAAGGATGAATAGAATGGAATGTGACCAAAATATATTGAAAACACTACAGTACATTATAAAGAAAAAAATGACAAAAATATAACAAAAATTTTATTGACTATAACAACAATGACACACGCTGTAATCTGCCTCTATCACGAATATCGACGAACCCAAGCGATATTCATTCATGGACAAGAGGGGTCTTTTAACCGCGAACCTTTACATGAAACCTGATTGTCTCACTAATACTATAAGTAGTTTCCCAAGTAGTAGTAAACTAGTTTATGAATCACCAACTTTTTATGGGAAAACTAACCCCTGACGAAATTCTAGAGATTGTAGAGTAGGAATAATTTATGAGAATAATTAATATGGGAAAGTACGTTAATGTGATAACTGTTTATAGCATTGTCATCAAGTGCTACGGATTCTTAATAATTCTCTTTATGTAGTCTGAGATGGGAGCAAAAAATCCAGACATAAACAGAAATCAAGTATTACTAGCGTGTTAAGCTTTGACAAATTAACCATCTTGCCGTTCGAAATCAAGTGCATAGATGAAGCGATGACGTTGACGACGGAATCAGACACGGATATAAAGCAAAAATCAGTATTTTCGTTGAATTTGAACAGTTCGAAAACAAAACTGCTATATACAGACAATCGATTCAAGATTACCGGAATACTGAATAAAAAGTATTAGTAACCGTTATCAAGTCCGTGCGAGATAACACAGGATTTCTTTATGACACACGGTAAAGTAATGCAGACTACATGTCTCTAAACACGTAAATAAAAGGTTTACTGCTAGTACTTATTAGACAGACACTAGGTGATATCAAAGGTCCACCTAATCTGATAAAGGAACAATTACCGAAGCTAAAGATCCCGTTTGTTCGATTGATGTCAAATATTGACGGGTGAGTGATGATTCTCATAACGTAATCCTCCCGACAATATTTGGGGTATTTTCTTACATATCATCTATTAGCCGATATCTCAGTATGTATCCCACATAATCCCTCCATCCATGATGGAATTCGAACACAAAACTAATAAAAGCAAGGGAGAATATGGTAACAAGATATTGCAAAACATCTATTTAAGTTTCATCAGCAGCAAAATGTAAAAGAATCAAGTAGGGTAGTAGTAGGTTTACCAAGCAACAAAGTAACGATAACATTTTATGGTGATTTTATATCACCATGACAAGGCAAAAATTGTACGTTATTTCTCTTTCTAAGCTGACTAACAAAGTGAATCATAGTTAGGACTTAACTAGATTTCGTCTACAAACAAAATTTGTTCGCAAGGAAAAAATAAATCAATCAATGTTAACTTTGACTTATGTTGGAACATGTACAATAAACGTTAAAAGGAATAGTGGAAACCATCAAGCACTACTAGAAGAGACTACAAGCTTCATGACGTTGCAAAAATAGAGAAAACGGCACTTATCTCTTTCATCGAATATATTTAAAGCTAAGAGGACTTAGCTAGAGTACCCTCTGACGCGTTAGATTGGCTACTATGATCAAGTACCGAATAACATTGACGTTAAACATTTTGGGCAATCATAAATTATCTCATACAATAATTACATTTGCACCGTAAGTGTATGGTGCAGGTGTAATGATCCACAGAGTACCGTATTTGTACAATCAGAGTTAGTCACCGATATTACGGCGCTTAATGAACTTGCAAATTGTCAGTCACGCCAGCAGTACACCGAGCCAATTTAGTGCATTATTGCAAACTTTACTGCCATATACGTTTTATTAAATTAACAGATGCATTCTAAAGGTCAAAGCTTTAATAGAGACAGAAATATTTTAGAACAGGTTATAATAAAATATATACTCACGAACTAGAATTTAAAAGTGTCTGCTTTTTGTGAAGTTAACAAGCTTAAAATACACGATAAAAAGATAATAAAACGTCTGAGCGTCCCCACGGACCTAGATAATTCACAAAACGCAATAATATAATTAAAAATATATTGCATTATAAATCAGGTGGGTTTACTGATATGATATTAGTTATAGCTTTATTGTATTGACAGACGACAGATACAACTTTGAAAAAAAAAAACATTAGAGATAGGGTCATCTTTAATTTTTTTTCCTTTTAAAGGCAAGTTTCGATAATTTTTCATGAATTTTCAGAAAAATATGGGCGGTCAAATGCCCATGGGTGGCATTGTATATAAATACCGATGTCAGGTGATGACCAAGACCCAAGAGGCATCAGGGAAAAAAAATGATGACTGGAAAATGCTCCAACCGATAAGAAAAATAATAATTCATATTTAGAAAATTATAGCCGTCAAAGGCAGACTTTGGGTAAATGAATTGACAAAGTAGATCCTTTCAGGGATCGACTTTGTCGGTTCATTTTCAGCTTTAGCATCAGCAAAAGCTGAAATAATGTTTAAAGCGATTTGAATTTAAAAGCAGTGAAAGATGGAATAATAAATGTACGTTCTACAAACTAGGCTGAAACTTATATTCAGGAGTGAAAGTAAATGAAGTGGAGAGTATCTTTATTAAATATATTATGATCTCAGGAGACCAAGCACTGTTACTTTGATTTTTAGATTTTTGAGATGAAAGGTTGCTGTAATTTCAAGACAGGGCTTTTGACTGCATCGAATAAATCAGTAACCAAAATATTTGCATATCTTGCTTTGAAGGTCACGCGTTCAGCTGGTATCGATTCTTATCTATCGAAATTTATGCCAATAAATCGATTCTGATCTCTTGCGAACTAGTAATCTTCCGTAGGTTAAAATTTATGGAAACTGCATCTTTTTTATAGCTATGTAGCTATAAAAAAGATGATTAAGCTATACAGGGTGACATTGAAAACATGCGACAAATCGAAATGGGAGATTGTACTCATCATTATGAACAACTTTTACTAAGGGACCAAAGCTACAATCCCAAAAAAAAAAAACTGCTGTCCCCTACATTTATGTTCGCAATACCTCATCAAAATGTAGGAAAAGCAGATTTTTTTTTTTTGGGATTACAGCTTTGGTCCCTTAGTAAAAGTTGTTAATGTATACAATGTCCCATTTCAGTTTGTCGCAAGTTTTCAATTTCAACCTGTATAGCTATAAGTATAGCTTAATCTTCTAGAATTGTCTCTCTCCGAAATTTGCATTCATCCTCCCTATTTTGTTTAAAAGTTAAGTTCTTTGTAAAATGACATGTTTAATAAAGTGATTTCCAAACAATTGCTTCTATTTCGTTGTCGTCCGTCTATTTTACATGTTTTTGTGTGTGTTGTGCAAAACCGTATACGTCATATTCGAATAGTTTTCAGATTTTGCTTATTATTTTACATGAAATTAATGACTATTTAAAGGCTGCCTGCCCTAATGATAACAAAGGGACGAATTAATCGGGTGAAGATTTCATCGTATGAGCTGAGCCGTCCCTATATACAGACCAAAACGATTCACTAGATATACATTACGTAAATGATGTGCAAAACCCGTATAATAGTGACATTTAACGCCGCACACAACGTTACGCATGATTTTCAAGGTTTTATCACGATGTTTCCACTCGATTAAGCATCTATTTACCTTGTAAGGGATATAGTTACAGTTTAGAACAATCGGCTCATTAATAGCTGTAACGAGCACGCCTTTCAACCGTTAAGACGCTGACAATACCTAAACCGCGGTCATTGTCAGATTGCATAGAAAAGAAAGAGAAGCGCGATGACACAACGCTTGTAATTTATTGCAAAATATGAAGCAATTCTCTATTTACTCAAAATTGAGTTGAGTAATCGAAAATAAAAAACAACCAAGTTCTGCATTCAAATAAGACGTTCTTGTTATTAATAAAATACGTAACGTATGTTGATATTTAATGCAGATATTTTAGATTAGAACTCAAGGTAAGAGGTTAGTTTAACGTTAGTTTGTATCGAGATTTTTTTTTTTTTCAAAACGTGTTTCGGTAACAACCAAGTTCTGGGAAATATGTTCAAAATTAACATATATTTTTTCCGCTACCACAAGCTATACAGATTTTGCAAATTTGTTTCTTAAGAGAAGCCTGTTTTGGTCAATTGGGTCTTGTCAGCGCTTTAACGAAGTTGGGTTGAGCTCGAATTTCTGAATGAGACTGAATTTGGTGTAGCGTCAGCAAGATGTAATATAATTATATAAATTAATTTAGATTGAGTTCTTTTCAACAATCAGTCTACGTCTTTCACAGTTGGAATGCAGAAGCCCAGAGGCCTTCTATTCAAAACTGTTCATGGCGATCTGTGGGCGTATGATACAAAATAAATACCTGCTTATCCATTAGACATACTGGTTATGATGATAGGTATAACAGAACAATTTTTCAAGTGTTGCCCACATACGTTCCGACCACTCGAAGCTAAGTATAGTGATAGTATATCTGTTTAAAAGATTGGAACACTGATAGAGTAGTGAGCAAATACCATAGTAATGCATGCTTTTGAATTTGACGATCATCGTTGAGGGATATGCGTCTTTCTCAGGAAAATATTAACACATTTAAACCTGACTTTGATTTAAATTGTATTTATGTTGATTGAGGGGCCAGAGAAAGACGGTTGTAGATATTCGTTTGGGTTTACAAACATGTTGTAAGAGGTACAGACGCAAATATTGAAAGCGGTAATTTAAACGGTGCATTAGATACCTATTTACACACCTTAATCGTTAATGCATCAAGATTTGCACGACTTTGTGAATTTAAGTAAGGTTATATCAAATACAATATTTGAGTTTGTTTAGCATAGGGTCAACAAATTACAAACTAGGTCTATAAATATTTATGCACCAGCCGTAGAGTTCCACGAAACGTCACTACTTAGAAGTTAAATAAAAACTTCCAACTAGAGAGTCGAGAAAATACTATGAAATACTTTTAAATCGAGTTAACAAACTGAATTTGCGAAACATTTTATCCCGACCCGAAAACGAAGTAGAGAAGCGACGACTGTTCATTAAAAAAAAACTGTCAACGCTCCAATAATTGGGCTTCGAAAGCTTCCCGTTTTCAGTTAACACCGGATGAAAAAAAAAATCTAGCTTACGTACAGGACAAGCGTTTTGAAAAGCTCGGCAGACGGACGCAACTGTCATTACATGAACGTTTTAAAACATTGTAGATTGTGGACTATGTTTTTTCACTGTCCATCATCCATTCCACATGTAAACTTTCGCACTGTTATGCAAAAATATTTAAAGAGGATTAAGCAGCGGTGCGCAAACATTTGTTTTTCGCATCTACTTTTGATTGTATGCGTTGCGAATTATTTATTTAAAATTCTGTTTTAACGCTTCTGTGGAATATTTTGTCAACAGGGAGAGCTGATCTTTAACTACCTTTAAACAAAGATGACATGTACTTAAACTGTTAAGCCCCGCGCGACACCGATTCGGAGTCAAACAATAGAAAATCAATTGTGTCTCATTACGAGGGCTGCACTAAAAGTATCGGGAATGGAATATTTCCACTGTTTCTGTCATATTAAAATCTTTTTAATTGAAAACTCCTTGGTTTTAAAAATCGAATACCATTTATTTATTTAAAAAAAGATTCTCGGTCTTGTCACAAGGTTTTGTCAAACTTGTTTAGTCATTGAGAAAATGGAATTGACTCGAGAAAATTCAAGAGCGATGATTTATTATGACTTTCGAAGTGGTTTAACACAAAAACAGTGTGTTGACCGGATGATTTCTGCATTTGGTGATGAAGCCCCATCCAAAACCACAATTTATCGCTGGTGTGCTGAATTTCAATGTGGACGTGTCAAGCTCAGTGATGATCCCCGTCAAGGTCGTCCAAAAACTGCAGTCACCCAAGAAAACGTTGATGCTGTGCGTAAGCTGATTGAGGAAGATCGACATGTGACATACCGCGAAATTCAGGCAACTTTAGACATTGGCATGAGTCAAATACAAATAATCTTGCATGAACAATTAGGTGTAAAAAAGTTGTTTTCCCGATGGATACCGCATTCGCTCTGTGAAGAGCAAAAAGCGGCTCGCGTTACTTGGTGGGTCAGAACTATCGAAAGATTCCACGCAGGATCATCAAATGCTGTATACAACATCGTATCAGGTGACGAATCCTGGATATACGCGTACGAACCCGAAACAAAAAACCAGTCACGAGTTTGGGTGTTCGAAAATGAGTTAAAGCCAACAAAAATTGTTCGTTCACGGAGTGTTGCAAAAAAAATGGTGGCCACGTTTGTCTCCAAAACCGGCCATGTTACGACTATTCCTCTTGAGGGACAAAGAACGGTTAATGCAGAATGGTATGCTAGCATTTGTTTGCCACAGGTCGTTTCTGAACTCCGTAAAGAGAACTGCAACCGCCGCATCATCCTCCATCACGACAATGCGAGTTCTCACACCGCGCACAGAACAAAAGAGTTTTTTGAGCAAGAAAACATTGAATTATTAGGCCATCCACCCTACAGCCCCGACCTAAGCCCTAATGATTTCTATACTTTCCCTAAAATAAAGAATAAATTGCGTGGACATAGATTTTCATCACCTGAAGAAGCTGTGGACGCCTACAAAACGGCCATTTTAGAGACCCCAACTTCCGAATGGAATGGTTGCTTCAATGATTGGTTCCATCGTATGGAAAAATGTGTCAAATTTCGCGGAGAATACTTCGAAAAGCAATAAATACATTTTTAAATAGTAATGTTGTGTCACTTTCTTGATTCCCGAAATTTTCAGTGCCGCCCTCGTATTAGCTGTCCTTGACCAATTAATTTTGACATTGATTTTAAAATTAACGATCACGTAATTATAATAATATTGGACTTATTGTAAATCACAAATCTTAAAATTAATTGTACTTAAAATCCGTTGTTTTAGGTAGTTAAATAAAAGTAAACAAAAAACCACGTGACGAGAGACCTGTCAAGTAACCGACTTAACGTAATACCTGTCACTTCAGTTGTCATTCTACGTCACAGATGTACTCTTCAATTAGTAACATTATAATTCGTTGACGTTTAGAGAACCTGTCTTTTTGGGCTTTTTATAATAGACAGATCACAAAATATTATATTAATATTATTTATGTGCTCAAGCAGTTACATCTACGAAGAGTACTTTAAGAATCAATGATAAAGTTGTGAAACTTTATATATACATTAATAAAACAGGAAACTACCGTAAAAATCAAAAATAAATTTTATTTGGGATAGAAGTTACAACGTATTTTTTTAACAAGAAAGTGTCATCTATAAAAACCCTTTTTACGATCTGTTTACCTTTATTTAATTACCTAAACCAATGGAGTATAGTTAAGAATGACATTTGAATATTTTTACACCATATATTGTGGTAGAATCTTAGAACCGTGTGTAAAACTATATTCTTACAAATAAATAAATTCTGATTCTGAAACCACTTTTATTCACCATAGCACTTCGCCCGCGACTTCGTCCGTGTGGATTTCGAATCTTGGCCTACAAAGTTGAACACGGAGAGTGTTCAACTTTGTAATCCCGTATAATATGTGTATTATAGTTTCCGAAAATTAATGTTTGCGATATTTTGATTTATTATGATATTGTGATAAAACTTTATTGTTTATTACAAACTACTATTCACTTGTTTTTAGTTTACAAAAAATAAAATCTGTAGGTTTAATTGAAGCGTAGAGCTGTTGACAGCTGTTCGCTCACACCGCGGCATTGTTCTTACTTTTAGCATTTTTAAACCCATCGAAAGGTCCGATCCGAATAATTTAAAGAGGAATTTACATGCACATAATCAACCTTGATTATGTAACTATTAAGTTGGGTAAGGATGATACGAATGTCATCAATTCATCATCTTTCGATTCTACCCGTTTGGATTGACTAATTTGGACAAAAAATGGTTATTGTAGTTATAGGTGGACATATAGCCTCGGGGAGATTTTTGTGGGTACTGATGAGTACTATAAACATGTAGTACATTATTTTAAATATCATCAATAGTTTTCGCACGCCAAATAATGACTTTTATAGGCAAATTTTTGATACCTTGGGTTACATTATTGTAATTTTCGTAGAGACCTCAATTAAAAAAAAAAATACAGCCCATGTTACTCGTTGATAATGTAGCTTTCTCTAAGTAAAAGAATTTTTAAAATATTTTATGTAGTTTTTGAGTTTATCCATTACAAACAAATAAACAAAGAATCTATTCTTTACTCTTTATAATATTAGTATAGATGGGAAGAGAATGATGATGCAACATATTCTCTGCCGAAGATATGCGTCATAAACGATCACTATTTTTATCACATTTAAATGATAGCGAAAAGCTGCCAACACGTAGCGGACTGATATTTGAAAACAATTAAATTCTCTGTCTAATCAAGAAAACAATGAGCAATAAAATTGTAATGATATCAGCAGACGCGACATAATCCTTTGTTTTTACGTAAAACTTATCGACATAGATACAACTTGATATGACGGCGTCAACACGTAACATGTCGCCGCTGTAGCACATGCCGTTAAACTCTGTGCGTGTGTACAGACGTAGGCAGTTTAGTATCAGTCGTGTATACGATTTGATCCCCTTTAATGCAGCCCCTTTGACGTAAGCTACGTGTTGATAAATGTTCAAAAGTAAATGAACGAAAGCGTTATGGATTCTCTTTGTGTTTACCGTTTCTATGGTTTTGCCTGTTTTGGGCATTATGTGAATGTTTAATTTTAAATATATTTGACGCAAATGTCGTTTTATAAGTATCAGTTACTATGCTAAATCAAATTCATCGTAATCCAAGCTTTCTTCCTATTCTAAATATCTAGCTAGATAGATGTGTTCGAATATCAATATTTTAGAAGGAAATTGCAAAATGTCGGAGCTCAAGTAATAAGAAATCCGCTTAGAAAGAATTCCTGGATAAACCCATATCAGAGTTTATTTCTCCAACCTTTTCCTGGAATAGACTTGCTAAATCGACGGGAAGTGACAGACGGACGCCCCAACGGATGTGTTTATACGGTTTATCCAACCTGCTTCGACTAGAGGGGATCGCTAGTTCTCTGTCGCCCAGTTAATTGAATCTTGCACGAGATAACTGAATTAAATTCAATATTGTTTACGCTTTGAAGATCAATGGGAAGGGGAATTGGCATTTATACGTAATTTAGTTGAACTTCTGAAGGGTTAAATGATACTTTCATGGTTCGTTAAGCAGGGTTTATGTATTTAGTCAATAAACTTGACTAAACTTTAAGAATCCTCTCTGGCAGCGCGATTCTAAAACAGGACACTCAATCATAGGCCAATCATTTTCCTACACAACAAAATAAAATCTTCCTTGTCCTTGACACATACCAAATTCCAAAATATATAAAACTGACATGGGGCTTATATTTAAAAGAGCTGTCCCCACGGTTCGCAAATAATCTCTACTCAGGACCTTAGGGAAATTCAGCCACCTTTTGAGTCGAGGGTCGGTTGATATTAAGTGACCCGCACATGACTTGAGAACTATACGTTGGTTGGTTGGGCTGCTGTAGAACGTATTTTCATTTTAAGAGAATTTATATTTAGTCTGCGACGGAATTTTCGCTTCAAAAATCTGGGCCGAAAATGTGTATTTTTTTTTGGTTGGTGCCGATATATTTAACCTTTTAATATTGTTAGGGGTTATTGACTTCTATTGTGTAGAAACATGAAATTTTACAGACCCAAACCGTAATGAAGAAGGGACTGATAAATTTGGTGGTGTTACTAGACCATTTGACGGAGATCCCAATGCTAAAACGTTTCTATAAGAGATGTTCCACCACGCCTACTGAATGAAGCGAATTAAATTGATTTTGACTTGAAAACATCTAAAATACGAGTTACAAATCGAGTTACTTATGTCTAAATCCTGTTACTTTTCTCTAATAATCGCTCTGTCTCGCATAGGGTCGTAGCATTATGCTGAGCGTTGGCCATTTTGCGTGGATGTGACGCATATTCTCCCCTAAATTGTTTCTTTCTTGTATTTGTGTTCCTTCTTTGCGTCATATTTACCGCAATTAAACGTATTTACTTTCTTTTTTCTTTTAAATATCAATATTTATAATGTCAATCGCAAAGATAGGAGAAGAAATGTGATTGACAGGGTTTTCTGTAACTTAAATGCAATTCCTAGCTACATTGTTCATCAGATACGTTAGTAACAGGTCCGATGAATGTATTGAGTCTATTTGCTTTTTCGAATGGATTTTAATCTGCTATGCCACTCATCTTGTCTGTCAGCCATATAACAAGCACACCTACATTTCCAGTTTAAACGGTTGATTAAAATATTTGTGATGTCTATGCTGTTTCAGTAGGCCGTGAGTAACAGGTTGCTATTTTCGTTTCATCCCGAGGTTTTCCAGTGATTTCATAGGCGGTTAAATTGTTAATGTAAATATTTTGAAAAGAAGATAGGATTGATACAGATTTCCAGTCATAAGATTTGTGTAAATAATTACGAGGGCGGGTCAATAAGTCCGTGACTTTTTGAATTTCTGACCTCTTTACTGAAACAGCAACACTGCTCCTGTCAACAGGCATCTGTCAGTTGACTCCTGTCAAAATTTAAACTTGCTGCGTCAGTTAGTTTGTGTTTGACAGCTATTTTTATCAGACTACTCACTAATTTGAGGAGAAAATGGAAAAAAGTGAATTTCGTGTGCTTATTAAGCATTATTTCTTGCGAAAAAAAACCATTACCGAGACCAAGGCTAAGCTTGATAAATACTATGGGGACTCTGCACCATCGATTTCAATGGTAAAAAAGTGGTTTACTGAATTTCGTTGTGGCCGTACAAGCACTGAAGATGCCGAACGTCCTGGACGCCCAGTTGAGGTCTCTACACCCGAAACAATCGAAAAAATTCACGATATGGTGTTGGCCGACCGAAGATTGAAAGTGCGAGAGATTGTGGAAGCCGTAGGGATCTCGCATGGCTCAGTGGTTTCAATTTTGAATGATCACTTGGGCATGAGAAAGCTTTCCGCAAGATGGGTGCCGCGTTTGCTCACAGTCGACCACAAACGCAATCGTGTAACAACTTCACAGGAAGGTTTGGCGTTGTTTAATCGCAATATGGAGGAGTTTTTGCGCCGTTTTGTAACCGTGGACGAAACATGGATCCATCACAACACACCAGAGACCAAACAACAGTCAAAACAGTGGGTTTCTAAGGGTGAATCGGCGCCGAAGAAGGCCAAGGTGGGTTTGTCAGCCAATAAAGTTATGGCGACTGTTTTTTGGGATGCACGCGGGATAATCCACATTGACTACCTTCAAAAGGGAAGAACAATCAATGGGGAATATTATGCCAATTTATTGGACCGATTCAATGACGATTTGAAAAAAAACCGACCTCATTTGGCCAAGAAAAAAGTTCTTTTCCACCAAGACAATGCAAGGGTGCACACATGTGCAGTTGCCATGGCAAAAATCCATGAATTGGGCTATGAATTGCTCCCTCATCCGCCCTATTCTCCAGATTTGGCTCCGAGCGACTACTTCTTGTTCCCAAACCTGAAGAAATGGCTTGGTGGAAAAAGATTTGACTCCAATAATGAAGTCATCTCGCAAACAAAGGCCTATTTTGAGGACCTCGACAAATCATTTTTTTTGGAAGGGATAAAAAAATTGGAGAAGCGTTGGACAAAGTGTATAGAGCTCAAGGGAGACTACGTTGAAAAATAAAATTATTTTTTTATCAAAAAATCTGTGTTTTATTCCAAAAGTCACGGACTTATTGACCCGCCCTCGTATTTGACTCTGCAGAAAAATTTAGGACAGTCACACACACAGTCACGGCATATAATGATTTAATATACAATACGATGAATTTTACAACAAGGTCAGTAGATTGAAAAGATCTGTAAGTACATTCAACTGACAAAAAATAATCTGGGCAGAAAACTATCTACAAAATATACATTCGTTTACCTGTCATATCAACGCAATCCTCAAAAGCTACGCTTAATATTACTTCACAGTGGGAAAGTGATGGAGCTGTACAGGACTTATAGCCCCATCCATCTCTTTCTCACACTGAAGTAATATTGAAATAATACTGCTGTAAGAGGTGATGGTCGGCCCCTTGATAAGCGCACCGTCACAAACACCAATAAAGAGCAAACCTAATTAAAACTTTATAACCTCAGTTATCCAGTCAAGCAACACATCTTCAAAGCCTTCCTATACGAGAACTTAGCGAATAACTTGGAAACTGAGCCTCGAAGTTAGCACTTCATCAGTAAAGGCAGTTTACCGTCGTCACCTAGGAACGAAATTAAACTTCTTGATTGAATTTGAAATCTCATTATGTAGACTTACCTAATGTTAGCTCAAGTTTATGTACGAAGAAATTGGAGACGTGATGGTGAATCTGGTACGATAAATAGGTTGAAGTTTGTTATTTCTTGGATTTCTTTTCAATATAAAGAGTCAATAAGGTATTGGAAAAACGTTGATACTGGGTTTATTTGAGAATTCCAATACTGCCACTATGCAATATTGGAATTCTCAAATAAACCCAGCAATAAATATGCATTTGATCAAATTTGTTTGTAAAAGCTAAAAAGACACAATTTCAATATGAATTGGACAAACCTCAACCTTACCAGAATTTGATTCTTGAGTTATAGAGCGCCTACAAAATCTTGTCAAAACAAAATTCTTTACAAACATTTCATTGTTGTTTTTTCCTTGAATACATTCGAGTGTTTCTCTAATAAACAATAGGTAAAATAGTGACGTTTAAGAACGCATTTAAAGCAACGGCATATAATAACCATGACCCGTCACATATCACGACTACAAGTTATGTTTTGTGATTACAGGTGATAAATAAGCTATTGTCACAGCACACCGGGAAACTCACAGTGATATTAAATGGAAAGAGATACTAAATAGTAGAAGATTAAGAACCGCTTTGAGGAAAATGCACAGACAGCTCTTTAGAACAGATAACATTGAGTAAATCTATAATCTTAAAAACGTAATTTAGATATCACAGAGTTAAAATAGTTAAGCAGGTCTACATAGCTCTAGTGCCAAAATATGTTTACATAATGTAAATACTGCAGATACAGAAACTACCCGCAGTGGGAACCTAAATGGCTGCTTCGTAATGGACCTAGGCCAACTTTTCTTTAATCAATAAATACAAAACGAAAGCAAGAAGAAATGCACAAGGTATTGAAAATACATAGACAATTATATTTTCAAAAAAACACAGTCGGAAAATAGTGTAAAAATAATCTAGCATAAAATTATGAAAGAAGCAAGAAACTTACAATATAGTTTACACGCAAACAACATTCTACGTCACCTAACGGAAAAATAACAAATTCAAGCTGACATTTCCCGTTTATTGTCAAATTTTCATGAACAACTCTTGAAAATTCTCAAAAAGTAGTTTTATAATTTTCGATATAGCAATAGATATGCATAATTTTCATTACGGACTCAATGACAAAAATGATAGAATCATTAAAGTTAATCACTATTATGCCAATAGTCATGCCATTTGACAATTCAAAAAACAATCTGTCCTAGCAGATATGACACGAGGATTTTATTAATCCAATTAAATAATGAACGCGTGTTGCAGCGAGCTGAACAAATTTAATTCCGCTTCCGCGCCGAATGTGTTTAAAAAGAACTAATAAGAAACCGGTCTAGTGCGTGTAGGACGACTTATAATTAAGGGTTCCGTAGTTAGGATGAATTTAACCCAGAAACAAACTTAAAGTTGCAGTTGAAAAAAATGTTCTCCCATACATCGATATACGTCACGGTCAATTCTCCAACTGCAAATGTAAGTTGGTCGACTATTACTCGTTAACTTGTAAAGCCTAGTTAGCTGTGATAGCTTTCCTTTTAATTTCGTTATAATGTACTACTGCTATGAATTTTTTCACATATCCAAAAACAAACATTTAGCTGGCTCGACTTGTATCAAAAATTAGTACTTTAAAGCTTAATATTACGCAAACGGATCCCTGAATAGAAAAATGGTGATTTTCCCAGACCCGCAATATTTTTGAACAGTCTATCCCCAGTTCCCCACACCACCATCGGATAGAAGAGAAAAAAAAAATATTATTCCCACTTTACGTGCAAGGGAGGTAGGTACCTTACAATTTTATTTTTTCCAAGATTTTATTTTACCACTTTGTCGGCGCGATAATTATGTATACTCGTCCCAAATTAAAGCTTTCCAGTACTAGTCTCTGAGCTAACCCGCAGACAGAAAGAAATACAGACAGACAGACAGACAGACATACGAACATGGCGAAACTATAAGGGTTCCTTTTTACTACGGAACCCCAAAAATGGGTATTCACTAGATACCTTTTATGTTTATTTATCACTGCCCTTTATTTGAGTTGTATTCCGATATACATCATTATCATCTCACATCGCAAAAGTTCTATTACATTTACACATTATGGTTATCCACTTAATAAATGTCTATATGTGCATTTAACCGGTCGAAGTGGTGGTGCTTGGGGAGGCCTATTTCCAGCAGTGGACGTCTTTCGGCTGAAATGATGATGATGATGATGTGCGTTTATTGCATCATTTCACAAGGGATTATGAAGTTTATTAATTTACAGAAATATAGGACACTTGTCCTGCGGACCAAACATTGGTCCCTGAGGGACACCCGTAGTTTTCTATATCTATTCGAAGCATCGCATAAGTATATTGGAACCAATATTCCGCAGTTACACGTCAAATCCTTTCTGTCTGTAAGACAATATTCGTAGAAGAAGAAAAATACAAATACGTTCTAGATTTATTTAGTAGCGAACGTGCTCAAAAGTCTAACATTGACATCTGCCAGAAGCAATGACAAATGTATTGTGCTACATGGCAACGACCTGCCGGTTAGGGGCAAACAGTGGTGTATACTCTCGCTATTATCACGAGGCTGGTGCTGTTAAACAAACAGCTAGTTTTATTCAAAGATATGCTTTGGTTGTAACTAAATAAAGCAAAGAATAACTAGACAAATTTTTAGCCAATTCTAATAATTTCAAAATGTTCACATCACAATGTTTCATCGTACTTGGAAAAGTTAGGATAATAGAAAATAAGCAATCTCAACTTACAAGATATCATAAAAGACATATGCAAGTTATTACAATGATATAACTTTGCAACAAAAGAAACATTAGCATTGACACAATTATAGATTGTAAACATTTCAATAATAAACGGACATTATAAGTAAAAGTCCTTGCACCACACTGACTTGTAATAGAGGCCAACCACCCATGCGATTGCAAAGTGTAACGATATCACATGAGTTTCTATGATTCATTGTATAAATATACCAGTTTGATCGATATTAGACACAGTGTAGGTACTTAATCTTGGAACACACATTATTCTAGTAAAGATTTGCAGATATATCTTAAAAGGCGAGCTACATTTAAAACGATAACAATCCCAGCTTGGTTACGTGAAACAGCGTTTAATATTTGTTAGCGTTTTGATGTAACGGTTCTAAATTTTTTATCGTTTCGTAAAACTCTTTGAATGGAGCCTCATGGCGTAAACCTGCAAAAAGATATTCAGTTATATTAAGTTTATTATCTTTTGTTGTAATAAATGTTCAATATTATATTATTAATCCGGTTCACATCTGTGGTTTTGGTGTAGTTTCATCTTTTCATACCACAAATGATATTTTTATAGCTAAATCAATTTGCAGTTGAAGACCGGCTATTAAGATTATTATTCAATATTTTTATATGACCGCAGATAAATCTGGAAAGGGAACAGTCTCGAAAGGATTTGAACATTCCATCAGTTAAAGGGAACCTTAAGAATATTCTAGGAAACATGCTGCTGTGTGTTATTGTTAACAACAGAAATCATGTTTGGTAATTAACACCTTTTAGGTCCTTGGAAGCCGTTGGAGACGTTCAATTTGAAAATAAAAATTTAGACATATTATTAATCCTTAATAGAAGATATAAACCAGCCGTACCGGCTACTGCGGCTGCAATCTGTGGTTCGGGCAATGGTCGTAAAACTAGTAGTTTTGATATACGGCCGTCGGCTATCGTAAACGACAATTTTGTTTATAACAATTTGTTGTATGAATGTACGAGCCTGCATGTGTTATCGTCAGGTATGTATGTGTTGTATCATCAGGATTTTTTCTTTTCATAACTTTGGGCGGTAACAACATATTGAAGATGCTTTGAGAAAGTTTGAATAAGAATGAAATGACAAAAGGTAACATTAGCTAACCAGTAGATATCAACGAGCATATGCTGCTTAGGAAAAATACAATTTTTTGGCGTAGTTATTTAGGTCAGCAGGCTTACCAGGAGAACGGTAGAGAGGCGTTTTGTCGACGGAAGAGTATGACGATTCCGTGTAGACAGTTGACAGTTTTCTACCAAGAAATGTAGACAAGCTATTTCTATTCTATAGGAGAGTAAACATAGAAAGCGTCATGCTAAGCCTGCTGGTGCTTCTAAAGATATAGTCTTCATTTAAAATCCCACAGCAAAGCGCTGCATACATTTTTTACACCAATACACCAAAAGTTCGTACACCAATAAATAATGATCCAAACCATATCATCAAAAAAAATACAACTATAGAATAAAAACCGACATCCTGTCATCAATCAAATCTTTATGTGAGACCTAAATTACATCAATGTACAGTTTATATTCCAATTTCCTGGGCCCCTCAAATTTGCCGACCAGGAAAGGTTTGAGGCCTTTCAAGTTAAGATTTATTTACTCACAAAAGGCTGACTTTGTAAATAGTGAGAGAGAATACAAAGCACAGAAAAGGAGGGAGCCTAACAAAGATCGTGACCTATATTCCAACTACGAGGGTCGACGTGGATCCGGGTCAGGCACTTATGAACTAAAATGCAGTGCTGGTGCTACATTTTAAAAATCCTTTGAGGTGTAAATGCATGCAGATAAATATAGTTCCACTAGAAAAACTTTTAGCTGCATATAAACTGGATTCTACAATAAATCTGCCAGTAATAAAAGCAATATGAAAAGTAGTCGCGCTACATGAGAAATATTTGTGGTATTTTGTGATAGTTAATAATACGTTAAAACCGAAGTCTGTCTAAATGTTTGTGAGAAAGAAGCATTTTTTTATTACCGAAGCACACTTCAGAAAGCTATTTCAGCAAGAAATCCTGTCTTGCTGAAATTTCTTTCTGAAGTGTCCATGTCAACATATCCATGTCGAGAAAGATGGAGTTGCATCGTGTATAAGAAGTGATAGCTTGAAAGTCTATTTTTCACAGGCAGCATATTGCTCCAGGAAGTCACAACTCTCAAAGTGTTTCAAAGGCAGAGTGACACAGCTTCATTCAGGAGGCTTAACAAACCATTTGGACAAAATTAAAATAAAGATGTGATACAAATGCGAAAGAAGACAAAACAATAGCTGGAATCACAACTACGGAACTCTGAATGATGCAGCAAGGTAACGTTGACTCCATTAAGAATGGCTGACTGTGAAAATCTGTAAAGGCTGTACCTACGCGTCTCTCTTTAAAATAGCCTGACCTACATTTACGTTAAGTGATCGAACACTCGAGTATTCAGGAATTTAAAACGCTCTAGAGACAAATATAAGCGTTTAAAGACTTTAGGTCCATAATAAACTAAAAGTAGTTTGGGTTTAACTGACTTCAGCAACATGAAAACGAATAAAATATTCGTGAGGTACAATTTGGATCGCGTAGAAAATAAAACGAAATGAATATCGATGTGGGTCTTCAATTTATTGAAATGGGATAGGTCAGAAAAAGGTTTGCTATTCCGACGAAACATATGTATGAGGGTGGTACCTAAACCGGGTAACACATCGATCGTCGGTGGAATCCACAAATAGACCAGAGTTTAGCCAGAGTGGTGTCTGTTACACTTTAAAGAGCATATAGATGTCTTATGTATAGGAAGAGCGTCAAATTATACCACAAAGATTTCTAGATTGGACAAAAACGTGAGACTTGAATGTGTGGAATGTTTGCATCACACACAATAGATGCTCGTTATAGAAATAAGGCAGAATTAAGCATGAAAGGGACACATTCTTTAATGATTTCAATATTTTTTATTTAATCTCACTCATCTAAAAGAACTACTGTTGTCGTCATGTTGTATTATCACTCATTTGAAATCCTCGAACCGAAATAAACATGCTTATAGCTGAGTGAGTTGATGACAGCGGTTAAATAGGGTAGGATTCGAACCAACAAATATAGAGATAGGTCAGCTAATGTCAAATACAGGTTTTTGTCCTTATTACGTTTTATTTATAAAAGAAAATTGGAGATAGCAAACAAATATGAAAGCTAACTTCGATAAAACTGAAAATATGGTAAACATGCCCGATTTAATCTCAACAACAGTGATATAATCCATTAAAATGAAAAATGTATACCAAAGTAGCAGACAGTACTTTCAGTGTAGTGAGTACTGCTGGTAGACAGAGATATAAAGGAATTGATGCCAAATGTACAGAACATTATTCCGTAGTGGCTGACACCGACGCATTTGTTACCTAAAGCAAAACTCTCGCATTATAGGGCTTTACCATGTCTGTCCGTTTATGAGAGACGTTTCTAATAAGACCTTTATTATTACACCAATAAAAATATACGACTCAACAGAGAAAGTTGGTATTATTAGCCTCCGCGGACAAATTGGGACAGTGTCTTGTTATCCTCTATGTACTTCACATAATGCATATAATTTGGCACCAGTCTTCTATTGCTTGATATAATTTTCTGTTAGCCACACCGAACTGGGTTTTCGTGCTATATGTAGAAATAGTTTCAATTTTATATCGTTCATGTACTCCGCAGCATTGCTATGATATCATTTGTCTGAGTGACATTGTATGGACCTCAGCTCGTATGGAAATCGTACCGGCCTTGGTAGCCTATAACGTTGTGATTAGATCTCATGCAATAAATCTCTTTATAAAACAAAAATACTATAGCGTCGTTAATTCAGCAGTGAAGCGGTCACAAAAAAATCAGAAATAAAATGTTTGTGTGAGTAGGCAATTTTAACGTTGTATAAACGCGACAAACCCATTTGTCGGAAGATTGGTACAAAATAGGGGTTCCATTTCGTACCAAATGGAGTTGGGATGCTCCTTTGAACCAGCGTAATCGAAATACGTAAGTTCGTCGTGTTTCTCGGAGACAGGGACACAACACACATCGAATTTCAAAGCTTTTCCACCAGAATTCACTTTAAAATCAAGTACAAACATTGGAAGAACTTCATTACTTGAAAATTGTTTCATAGATAAACGAAAATGTCTCCAATCTTTCAGTTTGACAAAATTATTAGGGAGGCTTATTACAAACTTTGGCGTCGCAATCAAAGCGAGCAACAGAAAGAAGTACAAAATTATAATAACGTATAAGTCTGTCTGAAAGTTATCAAAACGAGATATTGTTAGCGGAGACGACGACTCACTTTGTGTGTCTGTAACTGAAGCAGGAAAAGTTTATTAAGTCTTATCTACGTGTAGCGGGTAATATAAACTGTTTGTACAGTGCGAGAACGGAACAGGAAGCCCCTTCTCGCTCCAATGCTTACAGAAAACGAACAAACAGCATGTAATGAGAGTTTTATTCAAGCTTTTTGTGCGGCCCTTTCGACCTTTGTGTCGGCATTGTGACGAATTCAATTGGGTTTCAATAAGTTTTTAATCCAACAGCCGGAGAACATGGAAAACACTTTCGATGGAAACGAAATTGAAAGCAACTGGTTATCTTTTGATCTTGACGTAAACAGGCTTATCTCAAGATAAGGGAGATTGTTGGAACAGATTCCTTAGCGGTCACATTGTTCAGCAGGGCTAGTGGTAAACGTTGCCAGTTTCGGATCGATACGAGGGGAGCAGGCTCTGGCGGGCAGCCAACCACTAAAACACGGCAAGCCAGAGTTTACGTCGACGGTTTAGAGCAAATTACAAACGCAAACTTTATTAATTTGTGCAAAAACAACATGGATAATGTTGCTGACGTGGAGCACTCGAACGATATCTAGTTACAACCAGAGCGGGCAGTGATAACGGTGAGAGCTACCAGTGTCACGGACGTACATCTGTTGAAATTAATAGAGTGAACGACATTGACACACGGCCACGAGTAGCGAGGGACAATAATAAAAACATCGTTGGACTCGACCAAACTGATTCGTACGTTTGAGAGGCCCATGTGACCACAAGCGTCATGAACTATTTTCAGTTTAATAACATGCCGCGTCGCAAACGTGACCAGCAGGTTAACTCAACACGTAGCTACGTACAACTAAACTCCCAAAAGACTGAAGGAAACAACAAATAAATCCCATAGAAACTTCATTGTTCCAACTACCGTTTAAGGATTTCTTCTGAGTATTGTCTGTTGCCTCATCATTCATCAACTGTTTATTTTCAATCAAATCGTCGCGAGAATAGAATCTATGTCGCATAAATACAAAAGTATATTACATAATAAAGCGAGAGATGACAATGGAGGAAATTGTCACTTTTGGAGACATCCTATAACCGGTGGCTAAATTGACACCGCCTCTCCGCCTCCTCACGACACGGTTCAAATTATCTCAGACGTATGATAAATGGCTAGTATAACCACTATTTATATAGTTGCGCGTGTTTACATTAGTTACAGCAGCATCATCAAGCGTCGACTTATTAATATTTAATTTGACATAAAACCACGCACATCTAATATTGATCGTAAACGCATGTTCGCATTCCAGACAATTATATGAAAACGTGCTACGGAGGATGTGAATCCTATAGGACTGACAGCTCGACGGACGCAATGCAAATCTGTGGCGTGCCGGCGACGTCCATTTATCGTTTTGATCACGTTAACCCGGTCAGATCCATATCAAACACATACCAGACTCTGCTACCTAAGTACGAGAGTTCAATTTAGATGTTAAGAAAGATCAGAGATACGAATTAGTTGCAAAGAATAGTCGGTCTTAATGCAAAGATGTAGAGCTGGTATTCATTGTTGAAGAGTGGAAGGGTATTCGCGGCGTAGACGGGAGACTGTTCCGGCGATTTGCCTATTGCCGAGTTCAATTATCACCCCCCACACTCATTACTGAATTAAGGCGAGAGCGACTGTAAATTTTGTGACGCCTCTGCTCTAGAATTGAGAGTACTTTATGATGACTTTGTAACCAGTTGTTACCTGACTACATTGAATGAATTGAAACAACAGCAAATAAAACAGAACTGCCGATAGACAATGATAAAACGAAGAATATGAGAAAGGAGCCAATATTTAATAATTTAAAAATGAGACATAAGTGTTAGATTTTCAGAATCAAATTGCGGCTATTAAGTAAACGTACCAACACTGTCAATGACGAAAAGGAACCAATTAATCGGCCGTATATTGAAATTCTAATAAATTTCGTCATAATACTAGTAATGACAATCAATAAAGCTGCGGCAGTGTTCATAAACCGAGCGAGCCAGAGTAATAAATTTAACAGCTCCCATTCAAGCTTCAAGAGATAGCTGTAAAATTAATTAATAAAACCGCCTTCGCGTCTCCCGAGGAAATTGGCGTTCACAATATGATTTGGTATTCTAATGACGACGAAATGTTTGAATTTTCCGATGTTTTCATTCCAATTTTTTCGTATAATTTATCTGCTATGAAATCGTTTCAGCTGCTTTTAATTAATTGTGCGACAAATAAAATTATTTAGCATAGCGGAGACAGATTTATGCTATCGTTAAAAAATAAGTTTTATAAAAATCGAACTTATTAATTTTGAGATAATTTTGAGGAACAAAATAAAGCTTCTTTGTTACTCGGTAATTCAAAACAGTGCGTCAGAGTATTTACAGACATAATTCAACGTAAAGTTCTATCTTTAAAAACATTTAAGAAGTAAACCAAAACTAAACCGGATTTTCCTTAAACATGGTATCCACTTACGCTCTGAAACTTTATTTCGATATCTAGTCATCAATATATCTAAATATAGTTATGGAAATCAATATTGCAGCTTAGATTCCAAAATAAAGGTTCATGAAGACAGTGTAAGAGCGACAGCATAAAATGCAATAGTAGAAAAAAAAAAACAGAAGTACTCACCAGGCATGAAGTGCAGTAATGCAGCGGTGATGGGATACAGGCTAGGGCTATACGTGATGTCCGGGCAGGCGTACCCGAGGACTGACACAACCCTGTCTGCAACCGCCCGACCCTTGCGAGTCAGGTGGTACCCAAGGCAGTGGGTTGCCTCCACGAATGGCGGCAACATGATCGGCTTGTCCGGCAACTCAACTGTACCGAACACCTGGAAAGAAACAAAAAAACTGTAGAAAATTTAAAAGATCTAGCAATTTTGGAACAGCCACTTGAATATGAAGTATATATGAAGAAGAAGATGTACATTATGTAGTAGACAGTCGTGCTTTTAATATTTCCAAGGTGTTATCTGCTGTAAGCTCGAAATCAAACCTCTCCTTTGTGAGCGCGAAGAATATCGAATATTGAGTGTAGGTACGTCATTAATAAATTCTTATATTGGCAACAACAATGCACTTTCATGAAAAGTTAAACTAACTCAATGGGAAACCATCAAATAACTTCTCCCGCTCTGGGCGGAGCGGGAGGGTGGTTCAGACTCTTACTGACTAAAACCCACCCGTATTCCTTCCTGTTGCCTGTGTTGCCAGGGGCCTCGGTGACCCTTTAATACCTTGCCGCGACCCCGGCAGGCATCGGTCCTAGTGGACCCTACATTTGTGCTGACGACATCTCTTTGAGGCGCGCGTGGAATACAACCCGGGCCTGGTCCTTACCGGACGGTGAGCTGCCCATTGCTCACCGTCCGCAAGCCCGCGCCTACGGTGGCCGGAAGTCCGCCCGGGATTCCCGACGCCCAGGGTGTCTCCTGCGGCGGCTAGGGGCGAGAGGGCGCGAAATTTTCCTTTTCCTCAACCGTCCCGCCTCCTCCTTCGCGAGCATTACTGATTCGCAGAAGGAGGTGACGGCTGCCCATGCCCCCTCGCTCCGTACCATGGCCTGAACCAGGTCGGACGCGAGAGATCTCTGCCGCCGATCGCCTCCACGAGGACACGGTGGTGCTCTGCCTAAGCCGGGTAGACCTCCACCGTATGCTTCACCGTGTCCTCCGGGCGATCCACACAGTGGTGACACCCGGGCGTTTCCTCCCGCCTTATCCAACACAGGAACCTCCAGAAGCTGCCGTGTCCGGTGAGGACCTGCGTCAGGCGGAAGGTGAGGACGCCGTGGCGCCTCTCTAGCCACTCCTCAAAGAGGGGACTTATCGCCGCAATCGTGGCGTGCCCAGCACTGGGTTGCGACAACCATACTCTCCATGTCGCCATGAGATCCCGCCGGAGCTCCGTCCGCTGTGCCGCGATTTCTCGCGGCTGCGGGGTTACGCCCCGGCGTTTCGCCTCCTCGCGCCACTCACATACGTGCGCGAGGACTTTTGCCTCTAGATCCCATGGCGGCAATCCGGCAAGGAGGCTCGCTGCCTCACAGGAGACCGTGCGGTATTCCGGATGGCCTTGACCCCTTGGGCCGCGCTCAACCGGCGGGCTGAGAGCGCGCCCATGCAGGAGCCCCGTAGAGGGCCATGGACCGCACGACCCCCGCGTAGAGCCTCCGGCAGGAGACGTTTGGACCCCCTAGATTGGGCAGGAGCCGCTTCAATGCAGCGCCTGCCCGCTCCAGTTTGGGAGCCAAACATCGGAAATGCTCCACGAAGTTCCACCGGCTGTCGAGGACGAGTCCCAGGTACTTCATCGTCGACTCGACGCCGATGGAAACCCCTCCTACCTTTATTTGGGACCCTAACGGTGGCGCGCTCTGAGGACCATGAAAACACATGACCTCGGACTCGTGCAGGGCCACCTCGAGTCCCAATTGCCGGATTCTTTCGACGATTGTCGCAACCCCGCGTGCCGCTACTTCGGCCGTCGCCTGGTGCGACCTCCCCTGCGCCAGGACCAACGTGTCGTCAGCATAGCACACTACGCTGAAGCCGCTAGGGAGGTCGGCGCGCAGCACCCAGTCGTATCCGATGTCCCACAGATGCGGCCCCAGGAGCGATCCCTGTGGGACACCGCACGACATCTCTTGCCGGTTCCACACTCCATGGTGACCGGGGTAGATGACGGCCCTGTCCGTCAGATAGACAAACTAACTCAATACTGCAAATGAGATCGAAACGATAGTTATGTAACGTTGTCCATAATATTTCCCAGATTCAATATACGCAATCTTTCGCCAATCGAGTTCGGAATTTAGATTTTATGTCGAATCAAAAGAATAATGTATGTTCTAAGAAAGATGCCAGACATTCGTTTATTTTTATAAGTCTGCTTATTGTTACACAAGATAACAGGCTATCTACTTATTAGAATACTTTAAAGAGAATCTCATTTACGAAGATTCATTAAACTACATAAACTTTCAAGCTCTCTTGGAATCAAAGGAGATCTGAATGAATTAGTTGTTTACCATCATCAGGAGAAGGAAGGCAACATTACTAGAGTAGGTATCATATATAGACCCCAATTCCACGTCCGATTTGTTGGATTAATCTAATAACGTGTGTTGGTAAGCAGGCCCAGCCGTCTGTCGATTCTGTTTCTGACGTCAATCTGGTAATAAAATGGGTCTTAAAACAACAAGTTAAACCACCTCATCTAAACAAAAATTAGCGTATCTTTCATTATTCAATTACTATGGAAAGTTAATGCATACGCAATACGATCTAGCAAACCAATTTAATGCAAACACGGATTGAGAATACGATAAATAATTTATCAGTACATATATTACATTTATTTAATAATTCAATAACGTGTGCGATTCTGAACTTCAATATTGTATCACCAAACGGTAATGAAGGATATTTTTAAAAGGATAGAAGATGTCAGACATTTTCGAATTAGTGTGCAAGTATAAATTTTTTATCCAATCTGTGGTTGTCTTGTTCTGTGGAGGCGTGATTATCCACTTTGCGGCAAGGACAAGATGAAGCGAGGCGCACAAATTATATATTTGAGCCTTTGATACACGCTACCTGTGCTGTAGAGCGAAGATAGATGAATATGACATTGTGACTGAACTACTGATTCCAATATCAAGTTCTACTCGAGAACAAAGAGGAAGCGTTGAAAATGTTAACTTTAATAAGTAAGTTCTAACTGCTTCTAATTATTCTACTACTTATCACATTCGCTAGCGTCGACGTTTGGATATGATATGTATGAGAAATATGTTAGAAATGAATCACCTTGGCCAAAAATGATGAGCGTGACATCTACGTAAACCTATATATCTTAATTCTCATACCATATAGATAAATCTTGGTTTCAATTTATATCTACGAATGTTGTGCAATAAGACGATTCTAATCATCTTAAACTTTTTCCTACAGCTATGTACTCTGTACAATTACCTATACCTTATTATTATTTGCCTGGGTTTTACCACTGCAAGGCTAAGGCCTCCTTACTCTCCTTCCACTTCTCTCTATCTGGGATCAAAGGAGTCTTTATCTTTAGCTCATCCCACCATCTCTGCCTGCCGCAATATTGCCCGCCATGTAAAGGAACACATTCGGTCGTGAGTTTGGCCCATTGTTCTTCTGACATGGGCAGATGTGTCCAGCCCAATTCCATTTTAGCACGGCAGCTTTTCGAGTGACATCAGCTATGTTTGTGATGGAACGGATACCAGTATTCCTAACCCGGTCTTCAAGTTTGATACCCAGAATACTCCATTCTATAGCTCTGTGGAAAACCTAGACCGTGGACCTCTGCTGATAAGTCAAAGACCATGTTTGAGAAACATATGTGAGGATATGAAGAATACGCACGTTGACGAGTCGTCTCTTAAGAGACAGATGAAGATGTACCGACAGTTATACCTACTCTCAGTTAATATTGTTTAGTAAATGTTAAGCAACTAAATCCGATTTATGGGCAAAATCCAATGTAATTACACCCAACGTCAAGAGAGACTAATGTTAATAATTTCTTTGCATATATGGCATCTTAATCATCCTTGTATAGTAGTAATCCCCATGTCACGTTTCCTGACTACTTAATTATAAACAAAACAGCGTATTCTTATTATCACGACTTGTACATACAAGCTTGGATAAATATTTTTGTACAGAAGAAGATAAGAGCAAACATTATTTTATTAACTTGTTTTGGTAATGACTTTCGTTGAACATGTTATAAAATGTGTATTATGGATGTACTGTGAAGAGAAATAGCTTTTAAATCGAAGTTGATATCCTTGTCTTTAACATACAGGTGTCCCGTAAATAATGGATAACCTTGAAAAAGCAAATAGACCTTATGACCGTTCAAAATGAATACAAAAAAAATATATGTCCCATTCCCAAATAGTAAGATTTTTAACTAACTTTTTTTACCTTATCTTACATTCTTTTTCACCACGACAACAAATTAATGAATTCCATCGGTTATTTGTCGTTGGAATATTGTACGTTAACTATGCGGACAGAGAGGCAGTAAATAATGTGACTAGGACTGCACAATATTTTTTTCAAAAAGTTTTTATTTAAGTAATACTTGGGATAACACTTTTTTTTTTTTTTTTTAGAACGGCCATAAGTTCTATTATATGATATTTCAAGGTTATCCATTATTTACGGGACACCCTGTATACTGTTAGGCCAGTACCAAAATCTTCCACACTTAGAATGTTAATGTGAAACACTAAAGGCATATAAACCGCTAAGATTTTTGCTGAGTTGTTGATACATATAGGTCATATAGATTTCGGAACCCACAGACGAGACGTTACAGAGGCTGAGAATCCCAATCGGCCTGCTAATGAAAGGAGCATGACCAATCGTGACGCTAGATGCACGTTTTGTGATCAGCCAATGGTCATATCGGTTCACTGAACGATACCAAACTCAGGTACGATAACGATAAAATAAAGAACTAGGCCCGTACATTACGTAAATTTTAGAAGCCAACGAACCCAATGTTTATAAATCGGTCGTTACGATAAATAAAATAAATACATGCAATAAACATTTGTCCCGAAGACAACAGCCGGTCCCGGCGATGTGACGCCAACTGGCTAAAATTAGACCATCAACAAAGCTCGCGTAAAAGAAGATTCGGATAATATTCACGTCAAAAATAATATAGCTTCACCGTACAGTGATAATTTTAGTGCAATAATATTCCATGTCACAGTTTCTCAATCGTTTGACGGTTTTTCACAAGAATTTTGGCGTCGGAAGACACGATTTTTTTTTATTTTGTGGTACCTACATAAGATCTAGGTAGATAAATAAGATAATACGCCCACTGAAGCTAGATCCAGTTCTGCCATGTTTTCTACGGATAGTACATATTAGTTGTTGCTGTTTTCATTATGCCAAAACTGCGCCAAACTATGCATGAGGAGTTTTGAATGCTGGCTTTATGCAAAAACCTTTAAAGTCGTGCGCTAAAACTCTAAGCCGGCTCTCTACAATGTAATGCTTACAAAGCATTTACTCGAAAGCAGCTTCACTCTGGATCACAATGGATCGAGGAGTCTCAAAAGGTGGAGCTAAGAGTCTTGTTGGGAAGTACTCATGTTAAAAACGCAATGACAACGAGGAAAATAAATTAGGAGTTTTGGAGTTAGATATAGAATCATCGAAAAAAACGAGTCTGCGATTATCGCTATAATTTCACTCAAGATTGTATGATAATTACAAGAGTCAAACAAGGTTTTTGGAGTATCTCATGCTACTTTAAGAACCCCACAAACTTTCACACATACATTATGTCTAAAGCTCCAACTCAAAGGAACCCAATCCATCCAAGTAGAAGTAAATCAATCCATGAAAAGCAATGAGTTACATCGAAGCGATATTCATAAATACGCGGAACGCTTGTTTAACGACATATTAATGAGTATAACACCAATGAATAATGTACTTCATTGTTTTGTTTTTCAATTACATGAATATTAATTGATTAAGTACTTAATCCCTGAATAGTAAGAAGTCTTTCGAAGAAACGTATGTTGTTGAAGAGAATAATTTGAAAACAATACTGAATTAACATTAAAGTTTAGGTAACATACACGATATGTGTTTCCAACACCCACATAGTAAAATTTCACATAGTAATTAGTCAAATTGCTAATCGTGTGGAATCCATGTTCTTTCATCTCATACACAGCAACTTACTTAAGGTTACTAACACCTCATTAGCTCCAACAAACGACTTCTAATTATGAGATCATACGCTTTATTTCAATTTTAAATAAAAGTTTGTATAGTACAGGCCAACTGAACAAATAAAATCGGCTAAGTGCGTGTCGGGCCACACACAATGAAGGTTCCGTAGTTGGGATGGATTTATCCCAAAAACAAACTTGACATGGTAGTTGAAAAACATGTTCTCTCATACTCCAACTGCAAATGTACGTTTGTACGCACAATATTTAGTGATTTACCATGTTATTTTAAGACCATAGACTTCTTATAGGTTTTCCTATAATCTATAAGTAAAGACCTATTTTCTGTATTTTTTCAAAAATTTTAGTCTCCACAGTTTCGGAAGTAAGGGTGGGAATGGTTAATATTTATATATTTTCTTTAATGACTTTAAACTAATTACTTAAAAATATATTTGAAATCCTCTTCATTTGATATGTCACAAGGTACAGTTTGCAAAACATTTTTTTAGTATTCTAATTTGTCTCCCAAAAGTGAACCCCATATTCTAAATTCATATATTTACGTTACACGTTCATGATTGATTCACGGAAATTCATATGTGCACCAAATTTCAACTTAATCAGTCCAGCAGATTCGGAGCAAATCGACTGTGACTAACGGACAGACAGACACACGAGTGATCCTATAAGGGTTCCGTTTTTCCTTTTGAGGTACGGAACCCTAAAATTGCTATGAAAGAAATACATTACATTGTAGCAAAGAACACAAGAGACTTAACAGAAACGGAACGGAATTAGCTAGGCACTTAATTTTAGATTATATCACAATCCAGAGGGAGATTCCAGTAAATTTTTCACGACACTAACAATTAAATGGCACAATGGGGGTTTCTGAAAAGCCCCTAGGCAAGTCCGCTTACGTAGGAATGGTCTATTTATTATTTCTGTCGCGTACCCCACGTCCGGGGGTCTTGAATAATGAATGTCGTTGTCCGTCCACCACTTTTTGTCCACGGAACAAGTCGGTTAAACTGTTAGTCACGAGGGCATTGAAATTTTTCTACACCATAATGAAATTAACGGGAACCAGAATACGTCTGAAAAAAAAATGCTGGTAAAATGCGGTTGCAGTGAGTAAAAAACAATCGCCTCAGTCGTTGTTGTGTCTACACTACAGAATCTATTTCCGTATTTTGTACCAGCTGTGTTACGTCAGTCTTTATTTAATTCTCCGAATATATAACATTACTTTATTCCCAAAGTTTGATTCAACCATATATAACGTCAGTCCATGTTCATTGTCAAATTTAGTAGCATCGTCATATTCAGTAACATCATCATTTATTGCGCGTCGCATCAATTAATAGCTGTGAAATGTACTATTAATTTCATACAAGTTCATGTTTCCTCTAAGAGAGGGAAAAAACTAGTATAAGAAAAAAATCGCAATCATCCATACGCGGTTCGCGTGTGTGCCACGCCCCCAGCGCTCGCGCACGCTCTGAGCAGCGCGCGCGCCGACCGTCCTTCGCTCAGTCAAGGCCGCCCACGCGTTTAGAACGAATGCGCCAAAACCTGATCCCAGCCCGTTTTGTTTATAAACGAAGCCTCAAAACAGGTTCCACAACTATTTGCACGTGATCTCCCGAGTTAAGAATATTAAGCATGACTGTTGCTACAAGCGTTCATTTTCATATTTACAGCGGAAAATTATTTCATATTATAGTGTATGAAGTTACCATAAGTATAAAACTTGATTGATGCATATGCTAAATACAATCGGGTGTCAGTCACGTGGACTGCGTGGATAGCGGTAATCTCAGTCATTGGAACGAGGTGAAATTAGACAATGACGAAACACAGAAAATAAATTGGTTGCGGTTGCTGATATCGGAGCTTTAAATTAATCTAGTGTTTCTGCTTTTCTGGCAGTTACTCGCTGGCACGTAATAATAACACGAGGGTAAATATAAACACACTGTTTGTATTGCCAATGCGTTGATAGTATTGAGGTCGAAGCGCACGTGGGCCGAGGGCCCATCAACTGGGTTTTACCACTTGGATTTGATTGTACCAAATCCAACAGAATCCATTCCATCTGTATTTCTGTTATGTCTAGTTCCATCATGCACATTTGGATTCAACCTTGATGTTTGACATGAATAATGTTATGAATTATTGAGTGCTCTCAACGAGTCATCGCAATCTGATGCACTGTATTAAGTGTTGTTTTCAAAACTGATATCTACTCTGTCTGGATTTATGTCATCTTCATAATAGATAATTGCACATGTTGTTCAATTGCAGCTTATTATTAGAAACAATTTTCAAACAAAACAGATTAATAAAAAAATGGAATTAAGTATTCTAAGAAACATTGCTCAAGATTAATGAGAAGACAATTGGACAATTGTTGGCTTGATACGAATCATAAAGGTGTATTGTATCTGGACAATTGGACATGGATTATAGGTACATGTGCGACAATGGGCACGTGCGTGGGCGAAGCGTTAAGGCCCTAATTAGTACAGCCACAACCCGACGCGACCTCTTGCCACCGACAATCATTGCTTAATTGAATAAAGTGGACCGACATAAGCCAAATTGCGAATTTGATGCGCTTTATGTAAGACGTTTAATTACAACTCTTCTAGGATTATATGATTACATCAAAAGAACACCATTCATAATTCAGTATTCTTTACAACTGACAATATAAAGACTAAAAATTCATACATAAATTCAAAGGCCAACAAAGGGCTCCCACCGACATACCACAGTGGCATAAATATGTAAATGAACTCAGAGAATAAGGCAGATCTTTTCCTATATGCCTGTTGTATAAATAAATACGCGGCCGCTGTTATTCTCTCTTGCGAATAAGATCGATGATACTATTTTCGGCGGAGCAAATCCACAAGGCGGATTCCGTCGGAAATAACTCCGTGTGTAGCAACTGTAAATCTTTCTTGGCTATAAGTCGATTGTGAAAAACATATTATCTTCGAGGCTAGATGTGAGTATTGAGTAGATACGACACTAAAGCACTTTGGTGGTATAATTTAAGATATAGTTGAAGCAATAACAGCAAATTGCAAGAAACACAAAAGTAAGATATAAGACAGATGCGCCAGTTGAGAACCAATCATCTATGGCGAAGCAAAGATACGGGACTAGCATTCACGCAACGCGCCGGGCATGTAAATGACACATGAATTGACAAGGGTTGAAGAGATTGATTTGCATAAAACAAAAAGAAACAAGAAGACGCTATAAATACGCTGACGCCATGACGTTTCAATATCACGACCAGTCTTTATACATATGTGCTTAAATAAGCAATGCGCAAAATAATATAATTAAAAGTGAAAAAGACTACCTGAATAATAACAGACAAGGTATTAAATATGGTAGATAAGAAAAGTATTTCGCTTTCAAATACTGAGCTGCATCATAATTATACAAAACATTTTAAAGTGGCACTCTAAAGATAATAGTTGAACACACCAACATGAGTCTGGTAGCGTGGGCAAATTCCATTGGCCCATTTTGATAGATCACATAACGACACTTAGATTCGAATATGTCTTAAGAGAAGACAATTTCCGTATCTAGTTTGCAATGCCTGTAAACAGTGTTGATTTGATAACCCCATGTCAAGTCTGTTTACAGTACCTAGTTTGATTGATAATGTGATAGGAACAAACGACCCGGGGTTATCAGAGAATATAATGCTCGAATATAGTCAGGACAGAATTATTTTTACATAGTTATCCATTCGTGTAGGTCATTGGTGTTTACTTACACTGTATTTTTAGTTTGATGAGACATGGGTAATATTTAGACGTGAATTATGATAACCTTTCAATGAAAATCATTATCACTAACGAAAGAACTGTTGATGATTATAAAAATCTTGAAGAACACAGTGCCGATGACTACAGATGAGAAACTATTGAAGAACTTGAGAGCAGAGCTTAACGAAAATTGCTCGCAACAGAAACTACTAACGGTGTGGTTGGAGGAAAGTGTTGTAATAAGATCAGAGCGGGCACTTAACATTTCACCAAGTTTGCAAAAAATTCAACGTAAACCAAGATAGCTGACGTAGACTTCGGTGTACTGTAGAAAACTAAATAAACTGTACAAAACGGGAACTATCTACCGACAGGATATTTATAAGATTTCGACTTTTATAAACCATTTTCTGAGGTAAATTTTGGAAGATCATGTTTTTTTTTACAAGATAAACACATGTTACATGATGGAAGGTCAGAGGATCAAGAATAGTAATTAAGGGAACATTGTCCATAATAAATCTTGTAATAGTTAGACACCTACTTAACCCGTTTTTATTCCCCATACTACACAGAATATTGTTACTCCCTCTCCTTGCGTATGATATAAATATTGGCAGTGTTCATATGATAATGTACTGAAATAGATCGACCTAATAAATAGGATACGAGTGTGTGGCTCCATAGCGCAATATTAGCTCTGACACGGATGTGAATGTACTGATATTGTTGCACAACACATGGCATTAGAATAAGTTGTTAGTGCACCTGTTAGTGCCTTGTTTACTAAACGTTTCCGCGTCTCAAAATATTTGTGCTGATATAAAACATTGTTTGCTGTAAGCAAAATTTTATCCTGTTTGGTACGGGAAAGGAACACATACAGGATAGGACAATAATTTAGAATCCTGTGAGAGAGTGCACAACAATTCTATTCAATACTAAATAAAATCACAACTATTTTGGGAAATTATGATAAATAAGATGATGACAAACAACATTAAAACCTCCAAAGAAACACATCCTGTTTCCAAAAACTCGTATAATAAGTCATGCACATTTGATAAGAAAATTCAACAAAAAGAATTTGTAAACTCAATCTAAAATATAAGTTGTTTGAACTTAGCAAATAAGGCTTACGTAATTCCATACAACTTTATTCAGTTGCCCATTCTAATCAACTCTTTAACACGTATAAGAAACTCATTACTATTCAAGCGATAAACAAGGTAAATTATTCGGAAATGGAAGTTGAACATACGAAACCAAATAAGGTATACAGTAACTAAAAATGCAATCCAAGAAAATAGGATGTATATTAAATAAGCGCGAATATAGACAATCAAAACGAACAGGAAAATACGCAAAAGCTAGCTAATATCAACACATAATTAACGTTATCAATAAAGACCATAACAAGGGACTGCAACGCATAATTCTTGATAAAATTCAAAACATAGTGACCCAACCGGGTTCGGGGACCCGATATGAAGCCGATGCCATTAATTTATTAATTAAAACAGCAGTAAACATCTTGGCGACAGACACTGCAGGCGATAATAATACAATGATACGAACAAAGTTCGATTTCAACCATTCCTTAGTTATCACATCATATTTTGTACATTTACGTGCTATTGTTCAAGTTTCTTAGTAATATATAATATCGAGATTTACGAGTCCAGTGTCTCTTGTGATTAATTACTGTGGGGCAAAAGACAGCCTAGGGTTTTTACTTGGTCTGTAATTCTTGAGTCATTAGCTATGTTCTGCTGTTGTTCTATTCTGATTACTAGTTGAGCCAGCAATAATTACCCGAATTAAAGCAGCATCAAAACATGCATTTAGGAATTCAACCGAGGCTAAATCTTATACCTAATTTTGAGAAAATAATTTAATTTCTATGAACTTTTTTCTGTAAAATGTTTGGCGGATTTTCACCAAGATCATCATTATATTATTCTCTTTTGCATGATTGACTCGTTGATTTGTGTGATTAAGTAAATCCTACTTCTCCATAGAAACCATAACAAGTGTTATGAATTGCTCATACATAAATCAAATCATCAACTCATGATTCACTGAATTTATATCAAATGATTTGAATTGTATTATTATACTGATTATAGTTTATTTGCTTGGTGTCACACTAGAGGTTTTGTAAATTCGTTTCTCTTTATCAATATTCATCTTTTTTTGGTTTCGTTGTTATAGCCTTTTCAGTAACGTTTCTGGCAGTACCTAGAAGATTCTTCATATATTAGATTCATCTTATCGTTTTCCTTGTTTCCATTATGATCCCATCGAAAACCAACATCAAACACATAAAACTATTAAATTAAACATCGATTAATCAATTCATCATTTAACTGAACACTTGACCAAACTCTTAACTGCATAAAAGAAAACTACACAAAGAGAATTCCATACCTCATATTTGCGCAGTAGGTAATTAATCTAGGCTTTTACAAAAACAACTTGCACGTATGTATATACATTACTTACGTAATAAAGTCAACATTATTATTTAAGTATGCAGTTTAATAGTCATGCGTTGCATACATTTCTCGATAACACTGTAAGCCGATAACATCTTGAACGTACTTCAGAAAAATGCAATTGGGTTAGGGCAGTTATAACTTGAGTATATATATGCATGACAGCATGATGCATTATTTGTGGTTGTGTACTTAGATTCATAGTGTCATTTATCATGCTGACAGGTAGGACAGTTTCATGTTTTAGCAGCATCACTTGCGAAATATAAAGTGAAAGTTGATAAGATGGTAGTTTGTTTCAATGTGCGACAATCCTTTCAGTCTGTTTAAATTTTCCGTCGAATTCTTCTACTCGCGTGGGATGACATACAGCTGTTATTTACTGTTATTCTGCTACTCCTAGATCGTCTTCATTTTTATAAATATTTATTAGTAATGGTTTTTTTTATATTTTTTTGTTGATTCCGCATTCTGTAATGTGGGATTCCCTAATGATGTCTTATTTATAGACCGAAAAACTATTACAGTGTTTTTTCAAGTATTAGGTACTGGTAAAGTGCGATTACAGCATTTACAGCTATGCCGCCGGTTGATTAACTATAGTACCTACTCTTTAAAAAATCAATATGTTGTTATGAACACAATGGCGCCGATTCCCTTGTTCACAAACTAAACTAAATTTAAGTTCAGTGCATCTTTTTCTTTCTATTTCATTAAGAAAAGGACAGCAGATAAATTTTAGTTTAGTCCTGTCAAATTAATCAGCGCCCGTCAATACTCCATACAAGTTTAGACGTGATTAAAAACTTGCCTACTAAAATTACGTCAATTTACGTCAAGCGCTGATTAATTTGACAGGACTAAACTAATATTTATCTTCTGTCCTTTTCTTAATGAAATAGAAAGAAAAAGATGCACTGAACTTAAATTTAGTTTAGTTTGTGAACAAGGGAATCGGCGCCAATGACAACACAATTTTTCAGTTTTGATTCTTACAAACAATTCCATCGTGATTAGATTTTCCTTATCAGCAGATTTCTATAATTCAATTATGTCATTTCAGTACTTACTCATTGTTTTCTCACATGTCGCAGATTAAATTAAACCCTTTCGTATACCTTTCTATTCAATTTTGTAATTAAATTAACAAACTAAAGAGGATTGTTAAGACGCTGACAACACCTAAACCGCGGTCACTGTCAGATTGCATAGAAAAGAAAGAGAAGCGCGATGACACAAAGCTTGTAATTTATTGCAAAATATGAAGCAATTATCTATTTACTCAAAATTGAGTTGAGTAATCGAAAATAAAAAACAACCAAGTTCTGCATTCAAATAAGACGTTCTTGTTATTAATTAAATACATAACGTATGTTGATATTTAATGCAGATATTTTGGATTAGAACTCAAGGTAAGAGGTTAGTTTAACGTTAGTTTGTATCGAGATTTTTTTTTAAAACGTGTTTTGGTAACAACCAAGTTCCGGAAAATATGTTCAAAATTAACATATATTTTTTTCCGCTACCACAAACTATACAGATTTGGCAATTTTTTTTCTTAAGATTAGCCTATTTTGGTCAATTGGGTCTTGTCAGCGCCTTAAAGGATCTCAATTTTTGGTTTGTGTACTGTATGCTAGTGATTCTACTACTTAACAAAATCCTCCTGTTCTGATCCATTTCTTTAGGTTCGGCCATCATCTCTGTGTTTGATCTATTCACTGTTTTTTTTTTAGGCTTCTTGCCCCGGTTTTGTTTTTGAGAAATGGCATCTCGCACGATAACCTAGGAGGCTGTCAGCTGCTTAACCGGCCTCCAGTTAGGGCATGTAACTTAGAAACTAAGCGACTACACGTTAACGGCACCCCCTGTGGGGTATGGACCTCGGCTTAGGGCGTCGCTGGGGGAAGGCAACACGGACAGGCTGGATCGGATTAAGATTATTTGAGGGGATTCTTACCCCGCCTTTATTAATTTATTTATACCCATATCATCACACCACGGAAGGGAGGCACGATACAAAAAAAAAAAACAGGATTTTATTTTACCACTGTCGGCATGATTAATATGTATTTCCATGCCAAAGTACAGCTTTCTAGTACTAAGAGACTCTGAGCTAAGCCGCGGACAGACAGACTGACGGACATGGCGAAACTATAAGGGCTCTTTGTTGGCTACGGAACTCTAAAAACGATGTTCAGAAAGTGATTTTAAACAGCTGTTATAATGACGAAGACGTTTCGTGACATTTTTTAAGTTTTACGTCTACAATGAGCTACTTCCCCCCCCCCCCCTCACCGCGGCGAATGCGTGTATATTTTCGTTTTTTATATAGGCCCCGCCCCCAAATCGGTTAGGTAATAATGTTAGGTGTTTTTATAACACGAAAACATGGAGTAGCGGCTTTAGATGAGACTTAAACACAACTGGTGAAATGTGGATGCACATACTAAGGTACACCTCTGCCTAACCCTTCCAACCCTTCCGGGGATTACGGGCGCGATGATATGTTATGTTTAGACTCAACATGTAGAATACATGTTTGATACCTTGGTGTTGGTGTAAACGTGCGTTGTCATGCAAATCTTTTATACTCTTCATTTCAACACTTCACCAACATTATTCACCTAAATATTCTATTCCCTTCTAAGGTAAGATGTAGAGTCCACTAATACAAAGACGTACATTAAAAAATCATGATTTAACACTCTGCTACAGTTGACTATATTTAGAGTTAATTTAATTAGCACCCGCCGTTTAAGATAATGGATTTTAAATTGCTTGAACAATGATAATGAGCCTCCATGTTTGACGTTGAACGTGTCACTCGAGTCAAATGACTCAATTTCGGATATTCAACTCAATAGGTAGAAATGAATCAGCAGCTGATCTTTAGCAAGTGAAGTTCAAAGACAGTGATGACAGTCCTACTGCTGTTACTACAATCCTAACACATTTTTTTTTTTACATTTTTTTAAATATTTTGCACCCTGAATCAGTACACTGTACTGCAAAATATTAATGTTAAAAACTTTTCAAATAATCTATCAGGTTGGTACTTGTTATTAAATAATCTCTCAATATTCTGACGAATTAATCACTGTTACAAGTTATTAGAGAAGCCAAATCTTGCGTATTTTATCTCCTTCCATTTTGAGCAAACATTGCCATTATCATATCAAGATAGATATACTCTTTACTATGTACACCAGATATAAATTTAGAATCAAGTTCAGAAGCCAATTTATCAGACACAGTAAAAGAAAAACATTGTTATCCATTAGGTACGCAAACAGATCTATTTACTTAATGAGACCAAATAACAAAAAGAAATACAAGGCTGAATTTCCATCTTTTGGTAAACGAAGCAACAGCCTAATTTCAGAGTCAGAAATTCAAGGTAATAAAAAGAAAAAAATAGAACTGAAATTGAAAGACTACAAAGGACTGGCAGATTGAATAGCAATTAGAGCACAAGGAGACAAAAGAAATATTAAACATTTTCTAAGACAAAAAGCTGACGATAATAATCGTTGAGTAAGAAAACAGATGATGATAATTACAATAGAGCTAAACTAGATGTAATAGCAATTATCAGTCCGTTACCAAGCAATTATTCAATACCCATGTGAGCTGCAGCATTAATTGGGAGCAATTGCGCAAACTCGATTAGACGGACAGAACCGCAAGTGCTGTGGTTTAGCGCATTCGAATAATTCTACGATCGATGTGGCACTATGAGTATGCACTAGTGGCTAGTGGCACTTGTTAGGTGTGCCGCTTAAACACCTCAGACATTTCCTTTCCAACCCAGAAACGGACATTAAATATGCGCCAATTACAAAACTGAAGCCGGTTTTGGCAACTGTGAGGCTTTTATGGTACTTTGCGAATTTTTCAAGCGAATTATTAAAGGAATGAAAGACGACAAAGAGCTTTGGCTTAATAATTAGCTAAAAAGGGAAAATCAACATTCAAAATATTTCACATAGCTAGGTGCACGGTTCCAATTGGTCGTTTCCTATGGATAAGAGCCGGCAAGAAACTCCACGGTTAAGGCTCGTGCAGACTAGCGCGATATCGCGGACGCGACAGGCAGCAATAAGCGTGTCGCGCCCGCGATATCGCACCAGTTTTCACGAGACTTGACGCTTTTAAAAATAATTGGCTTTTACAATATTTTCAAATTACAGTGTTATTATAGGTATGCGATGACAGAGTAGGCCTGTCAACAAGTACCAGGTACTTGACAAAATAGAAAATGGAAGAAAAAAGACAAAAGATTAAGTAGCTGCAAATATTTATAGCTGAATTAAAGAGCCTCGGGATAAGTTTATCCGTTTACCGTTACAATACACAATATTAATCTTTAATAACGTTATCTTATCGTTGTTAATGCTTCAATCCGTATCCACAAATACCGCCGCCGAGCATGAACAGGGGGCCTACCATGAACTCTTATAGCAGGTCAATTTTCGACGGAAAGTGAACTGTCAGGCTATTCTGTACCATGAACACGTCAAATAACAGGCGAGCCAGCGATCACGTGACTAAAGCCGGTCAGAGGTCACGTGACAGCATTTCACCGGTCTGACCTGCAACAAGCTGTAACATCAAGTCCTTTTTGACATATAAACACTTGAAAACTGAACTGCCCTGCTGTCATATCAAGCAGCCGTGTAAAACTAACTTTTATTGAACTGTTTTCTTTAATTTAAAATAATAAACGTAAGTACATGTTAATTTGTGAATACAATACTATTGTGGCGTTATTTAAAATTATAAACAACAAAAAAAACATTCTCTTTGCCGTTTATTTTAGATGTGTGACGAAGATGAAATTTTTGAGTTTCTTGAGGAAGATAGTGAGAAAAACAGTGTGAAACAAATTGCTAAAATCCAAAGGAAAGTATTCAGAAGCACGATAAAACCTTTTGACTTGCAGGATGGCATGTTTGTCAAACGATATAGGCTCTCTAAAGAACTCGTACTTGAGCTTTGCAATGAGCTACGAGCTTTCATGCCACGCCCCAAAAAATCAACAGATTTGTCAATAGAGGTTAAGGTTTGTACTAAGTGAATAAATCTATCTGTCGCACTAATTATCATAAGAACATTTAAATGCAGTATGGTCACAAATCCCTTTATTTCAGGTTCTAATAGCATTATCATTTTTTGCTACTGGTTCATACCAAAGGCCAATTGGTGACATTGCTGCACATTTAGTTGCACAACAAACTGTGTCAGCAGTTATAGGGCAGGTAACTCGGTGCTTGAATCACCGATATTTCCGGCGAAAATTCATTAAATTCCCACATAGCAATCATGAACGGAGAGTCAATGTAGTTGGGTAAGTAGTTAAGCATTATGATTCTTTAAATTTTATATTAAAATCTAGATGTTGTAACAGGTGTATTTTTTTTTTCAGATTTTATAACAAATTTGGTATGCCTGGGGTTTTAGGGTGTATTGATGGAACTCATGTGGCAATAAAACGACCAGTGGAAAATGAAGAGAGATATTATTGCAGAAAACATTATCATTCTCTGAATGTGCAATTGGTAAATAATCATAGTACATTTAACAAAAAAATGTCCAATTGCTGGACAAATTATTTTTAAATACATAGGTACAGGTACATTCATTAATAAACATACAATAATCGTTTTTTTAATACTTGTATAAAATTAGGTCCAACTAGGTGGTGCATTACATCCCTTCTTCTTAAGATTATTAATCCATCAAGATGTTTTTGGGTACCTGAAAGGAAAAATGTTGCAAATGTTAAACTTATTGTTTAAATTTTAGGTATGCAATTCGGACATGGAAATTATTAGTGTGGATGCCAGCAATGGAGGAGCCACTCACGATTCCTTCATATGGGCTAATCACCCACTAAAAGCTCATATGGAGCATTTAAATAATATGTGGTTTTTAGGTTGGTATTGATTTTTGCTGATAAAAGTTGCAGTCTATTTAAAAGTGATAATACGATTATGTACTTATTGTGGTACTATATTATGATTAGTTTAAACATACTAACTAGGTACCTTCCTTGTACAAGAATTTTGAACATTACTTGCATTATCATGCAAGCAAGTAACAATAATATCCTAATAAGATCCTTATAAGTATATTCAATTTTGTAATATTTTGATTTCTTTTAGGTGATTCTGGCTATCCATTAAGAAAAAGTATGATGACTCCAATCATAAATGCTCCTCTAGATTCACCTGAGGCTTATTACACTAGAGTACATGTGAAAACCAGGAACATGGTAGAAAGAACCATTGGGCTTCTCAAAGCACGCTTTAGATGTCTTCTTGTACATAGAGTTCTACATTATGAACCTCGTGTAGCAGCATCTATTGTAAATGCTTGTGTGATTTTACACAATATTTGCGTTAGAGCTAATATCCCTGCGCAAGATATGACATCTGAAGAAGAGTTACGAGAAGCACAATTGCAACCAACTCACCATGTAGTAGACAGCGAGGGGCATTCTTCTAGTACTCAAAATGTCGAACTGCAACATGGAGTTACAGCAAGAAGACTGCTCATCGCTCATTTGTGGGCAAGCCGGCCAATCTAGAAATAGTTTATTCTTATTTTTATTATTGTTTGAGTTTGTGTGATTTATAAGATTATATACTAAGTATTTTTAATTGTGTCAATTTTGTAATAATTGTGTGTTATTATGGAATATTAAATTGTATACAAGTGTTTTGATTACGCACCTATTGTTTATATTTTCTAATATAGTTGCAATTCGGGAAAGTTCATTAAGTATTCCTTTTAAGGTTATGCTGCCGTCCTGTGTTGCCTCGGCTCGCATACGACTAGACTCAGCAAGAGTTCTTCTGACTGTGTCTTGAGACATAGGTGCTGTCCTACGCCTTCGCCTCTGAGGCTGCGTAGAGCTCATTGGTTCAGGCTGAATTGGTGGCGTTATGGTGGATAGTTGTGCCTCTGAGCCTGGTACAGAAAATACTTGAAGAGCAGGGCAAGCATATATATTTTCTTCAACAGCTTCTGATGTCCCAGGCATAACTAATATTGACTGTGACGTCTGTGACAGTGTAGAAACATTTGAAATTGGTGATGCCTGCAAAATACAGAAAAAAGCTCTACATATGTAATGTATATATACTATTAATTACAGTTTAAAGTTTATTATGTCTATGTTAATTATTCCTATTGTAAAAAAATATAATGTTAGAAACCTAGTATTTTAAACTGACACAAGAACACAATATATTATATTGTAAAAATATAATAATTAGAACATAATCTTATTTTTATTATCAAAGATTTTACTTAATAACGTCATACCCGTATCCCCCGAAGGGGTAGGCAGAAAAGTACATCCACAGTTCGCCTGAAACGTTGTTCGGTCCCATGTAATAGGGGGCGAGCCTATTGCCATTTACCGGGCACAATTCCAAACTCCGGGATGCTTCTAGGAATTTCCATATAGAAAAACCCAATACTTAACACTATGCCTGACCCGGGAATCGAACCCAGGACGGCGATGCTCGGCAGTCGCGCTTGCGATTACTTGCTGTACCAACGATGCAAAAATTGTACTTACAAGAGTAATTTCCACATCAAATGGGTCTATTTGGATTTCTGGCAATCCTAAACCGTAGTCTTCACCAAGGATTGACAAATATTTCTTTTCTATTTCCGTTAGGACAATTGTTGTTTCGGCTGGTCCTCCACCGGTGCGTGACTGTGATGATTTAACAGCTGCACATTTTTTTTTTAACTTTCCCTTGTAATCTATCCAGTACTGAAATTTTGAAATTGGAGAACAAATAATTAAATATGAAATAAATACATTTACACCATATTATTTATATTGTCCCATAGCGGTATGGGTTAAGAATATAATTCCCCTTCGTCACCAGAAAAGCGAGTAGTAGGAACCAATGAACCCCGTCTGTGCCCGATGAATAACACTAGGCTTGCACACTTATAACATGTGACTTATTACCTACGGCGTAACGTGGGTGTACAAACTTTTTTAACAGGGGAACACCTCTGCCTACCCCTTCAGGAATCATAGGCGTCATAATATTTATGTACCTATGTATTATTTAATTGCATAAAAAGTAAACAAACGTGTATGTTCTAGAAATGGTAAGTAGATGTGCCAGGAAAGAAATACAAAAAACCAATACAGCATAATAATCAGCCTATAATGTTCCCACTGCTGGGACACAGGCCTCCTCTCGGTGAGAGGGAGTGGGCCGTAATCCACCACGCGGGCCCAGTGCGGGTTGGCAGATGTCACAATATGTCTTCGAATTTTTGGTTCTAGGACATGCCGGTTTCCTCACGATGTTTCCCTTAACCGTTTTGAGAGCAGTGGTGATGAAATAATTTACAAAAAGTAAAGCGCCTGTCAGGATTCGAACCTACGACCTACAACTCGTATGTTGCGGTCGTTACCACTGGGCCACCACTGCACCAATACAATACAACTGCATACAATACATTAATGTTTAAAAATACTTAGTAATATAAAAATCAACTTACAGCTGCCCAGCCTTTAAAATCTTTGATAGCACCACCAACAATGGAATTCAAATTTTGCGTCACCTCCGTCCACAATCTGCGGGACATTTCTCGAGCTTGAGCACTTTTATTGTAGCCCATTGCAATGTCCTTGTGTTTATTTAAAAAATCCCACAGTGTTTCCAATTGTTCATATGAAACTCTCCTTGAAATCATTATTACCAAAAATCTGCACTTTGTTACCACTCGCAACTACGAACACGATACAAATGCATACAAATGTGTGCTTTTCTGATTTATTTACAGAAACTATTTCTTCTGTTAAAAAAACCAGCCAAGTCCTTGTCGGACTACAAACAATGAAGGGTTCCGTAGTTGGGATGAATTTATCCCAAGAACAAACTTAGCATTGTAGTTGAAAAACACTTTCTCCCATACATTCCAACTGCAAATGTAAGTTGGTCGACTATTACTTTAACTTGTAAAGCCTACTTAGCTGTGATAGTTTTCCGTTTAACTTCTTTGTATATATGTACTACTGCCGTAAATTTTTCAAAATCCAAAATCAACCATTTACATGAGGGACACACTTGACTAAGAAAAATGAGCACTTTAAAGTTTAATATTACGCAAATCACGCAGAACCCAGAATCGCAAAATGGTTTTCACAGACCCGCAATACTTATGTATGAACGGACATGCGAAAGTATATGGGTTCCTTTTTAACTACGGAATCCTAAAAACCCACTTGAATCTGTAAAATTCAAAATGACCTCGTAAGTGTTTGTGGTGTTGACAATATATTGGACTCTTTATGGCTATAGTCGTTCGAGAACAGCAAAAACTTTGGTAAGTTTTTCAAGCAGGTACTTACCTTTCTTAAGTATCTAAAAGGGTCTCCAACGTCATAATCGTGTTAAATAAGATTGTTTGCTACGAAACATCGTTTTTTTAGAATTTTCTATATCATAATAAACTGTTATTAAATAATTTTATCTACTTCTTTAAAACCGTAAAACCGGTAATATTGCGATAAAGTATTTCCGAACGTTTGTTTATAATATGGCGTACCGGCCAGCGATAACGCAGCAGGTCTGAAGTTGATACATTGCAGGTCAGACGGAAATGTTCATGGTACAAATAGAAAACCTGTCAGGTTAACCTGCTAAGTTGACCTGTCATGTACTTGGCAAGTTTCTTTAATGTTCATGGTAGGGCCCCAGTTCATTACTATTCATATTTTCATTCATTCATCGCTTTTCCGCTCAATTATTTTCCTTCACATCAATATTAGCACAACTCATATTTTGTTTTCCACTGTATTTTCGTCTTTCGGACGCAGTTATTAAATTAGTACTTTACATAGTTACCCAACAGTTTCTGCTCTGACTCCTGCAATTTCTATTTTAAGCGCAGACATACATTCCATATGCAAATAAACCTGTTTTTCTGCGTTAACATCGAAACAATGGGCGTTGCGCAAATCAATAACTCTTTGATCGTTTTGTGGTAACTAGATGAGTGAATTAACTCGATAAACACTCAAGGTCGAGGAGTGCGTGCGAACTCTTGTAAGTGCAGGAAATAGGTTCTGTCTGTCCGTATCTTTGTGTACTTCCTGTGGTCGCGGTTCGGCTAAGTCATAACCAGTAATATTCTCTGGTCCGCCGGTCAGATCAGCTGACTCGGTCACAAGGACGTGTCTCCTCGAGCGTGAAATGTAAGTGTTTTCACATGTTTTTGGTGCCGGTTTCGTTCAAGATTGTGTGTTTATCTTTCTTTTAAATGGCTTTGTTATTCTTGGTCCAAATGTATTATTATTTCAGCGTCACAAACGTTTTCCTCTTTACGTGTAACAACATCCTTAAGTTTCCTTACGTATGCATGTCTCGGATTTTTTACTAAGTCATTGTTCTGTTAAACATGAGCTCCGATTGAAAATACATCAGTTAAATAAAATATTGATGTTCTACTCACGTGACCACAATGCAAGTAGCAGAAGGTGAGAAAAACAAAATGGTGCTTGTCTATTTTAAGACTTGGCTCCTCGCCATCGCGCGCGCGGCTTTACCTATGTAAGTATATCAATTATCGGTACGAAATGATTTTATGTGACAGTAAATCAAAATGGGGCAACTTAACGACTAACTTTGCTAAAACAATAATCGATAAAATAATTATTTTTTATTACAACATAACTTTTATTAAGGCTCCTACATACTGGCGCGACTTGTCGCGCGACGCGACGAGACACAAAGACACCGCGTGTAGCGCTACAAGCGGTGCCTTTGTGTCGCGACGCGTCGCGCGACAAGTCGCGCCAGTATGTAGGAGCCTTTATTCTTAACGAAAGCAAAGTCATCAAATAATTATCTGTTTCCCCGAACGACAAGGTTATGAGAGTTTACAACAATAATTTATAAAGTAGCGAAGGGGCTCATTGACGCCATAAACACAGCGTTGAAAACAAAAACTCGTCGTAATATTCTTATATCGTTTTGACACGCCTCTCTAGCGTTGTGTTATCAGAGGTTATTAATCAGGCGTTTCACTGCTCACGCGCACGACGCTCCGAGGGCTACGAAGTCGTGTCACGTGACGTCTTCCTACCTCACTGTCATTCATCAAAACTCCCGCAAACTGGATTAAAGAAATGCCTAATTACTCGGTAATTGGGGCATTTCCAAATATTCAAAGATAAAAATAATTCCAATTAATATTGCAATGATACTAATCGATATTAATCACACTTTTGACTTTAATCTGACTTTCAGTCATAATAAAATATAATTAAGACTTCAAGAAACTGGTGCCGATTCCCTTGTTCACAAACTAAACTAAATTTAAATTCAGTGCATCTTTTTCTTTCTATTTCATTAAGAAAAGGACAGAAGATAAATTTTAGTTTAGTCCTGTCAAATTAATCAGCGCTTGACGAAAATTGACGTAATTTTAGTAGGCAAGTTTTTAATCACGTCGAAACTTGTATGGAGTAGTGACAGGCGCTGATTAATTTGACAGGACTAAACTAAAATTTATCTTTTGTCCTCATCTTAATGAAATACAAAGAAATACACTGAACTTAAATATAGTTTAGTTTGTGAACAAGGGAATCGGTACCAATGTAAAATTAATTTACAAAAGCCGCCTTTATGAGGTACAATTAATAGTATCCCATATTTTATCATTAGGGCACTGTTTCGGAGCCCTGAAGATGCGAAGGGAATAATCCTATTAACTTATTCATTACGGAGTTTGCCCAAATCAACGCTTTTATTTACCAAAATAATTATGTAAAGCTTCCACCCTCTGAGATTTAATTAGACTTGTATTTTAATACGAAATAGCGGGAGTGCGGGGAATGTCGGGCTTTCGTCTGTCATAATCGGATTTGGTTATAATGAGATTAAAGGCATGACGCGGGACGTCTGAGTAGCGCTTGAATGTAGAGGGTTCCGTTTCTAGACAGCTCAACAAGTCTTTATTCACCCAAATAAGCATTCGGTAAAACCCCAGAGTTCGAGACAAAGGCACAAAGCGAAGTCATCAAAGCTTGAAATCTGACAGAGGTCTTTTAACAAATTAGACCCAGGGTCTCGGCACAATGACTGTTATTATCAAATATTGTGGTGAAAGACAATTTTGTGGTCAGACGACCATAGAATTTCTCTTCCCATCTGTTCATCAAGTCCATAAATATCTCGTGTTTACAATCAGATAGTCACATCAAGTCGTAATGTCTAGGTCATGAAGACCACAACGCAAGACATTCGGACACTTTCATCGGCTTTCTCCGTCCCACTCGCACGTATAGTATGACGGATAGCGATATCGTTGTAAATCCACCGTTATCGGTGACTGACAGCGTGTGACGGATTGCGAGGTCAAGGCGCGTATGTCGTTGGCACTGCACCAGAGTTCACATGACGAGTTCCTGCGAACGACCCTCAAGCAAATTTCACGGATACCTAAAGACTAGAACACATTACTGTAATGATGGCGTAATGCCTAATTACGTTTTGTCCCTTTGCGAACAGTTCAGTCAGAGAAATGTCGAATTCATTAAACATAATGAGCAGCTGTCAACTTATCATCCCGGGGTTTCAAGGAGTGTAATTTTTTTTCTTAAATCACACCATACTAATGGCAAACTAAATTGCTCTACGTTACATTTTAATGGCTGCTACATACTGTTACATACACAGAGCATATTTGGCAACGTTGTGCGTCAACTTTAGATACGTATTTGATAATAATTGGATGTTCCGAATGCCTGAAGTTGTTGATGGGTTCGAGCAGCAGTAATTCTGCGGTCAAGGAGGAACTGAATCTCCTTGACCACAGAATTACTGCTACCAGCAGGTTTATCACGAGGACCGCAGAGAAGCGTTTTGTCGACGGAAGAATAGACAAAAATGACCTCAAGACAGTTGATAGTTTTCTACTGAGAAATGTAGACAAGCGATTTCTATTCTACATTAGAGTAGATGCAAAGCCTACAGTAAACACTGACAGAACTGCAACCGCAGACAGTTGCAATAGACTTCCTTTTCTGAATTGTATGGGTGATTTTATGAGTCATCGTTTCAATTATCTATATAGGAAAATACATAACAGGTATGCCTCAAATGATGACGACAAAACCAATCACGCAACAACGGATCCATGTTATGGGTGCAGCGCCTGAAAAACCTCAGAAATTATTAGTAGCATGGCTCTATTCCAGAAGGCTTTATAAGACTTGGAATTATTTTCTTTAAGTTTTCATAGGACCATCATTAATGAGACAAAAATAATGGACGTTGAAACTTGTAACATCGGCACTGCCAACAAGATAACAACCAAACATGCAAGACTTTAGATATGGAATTTTGTTCATTATGGAAACTGGAACACTGGGATTCATGCCTTGGATGGCATGTGGAAGAACCATTGACTCATCACAGCTTCATATAAGGACATGGATATAAGATTAACATAGAAGGCAATATTATAAGCTATAATGGCTTGAATTACCGTGACTTAAATTCTATGAGCGCAAATGAAATCAATCCAAGCTTATATGTACGACCAAAATGCCCAGAAATTTTTCTACCTCGCATACACACACACTGCAGCCATTGCCAAATGTCAAATGTCCTGAATGGAATGCCTCTCCCGTTTTTTCTGAGAAAACCGGAACACTTGGCTTGCTACCTTGGATGGCCAGTGGACGTCCCAGTGACTCCATACTATTAACTTACATAATCAGCCTATAATGTTCCCACTACTGGGACACAGGCCTCCTCTCTTCGAGAGGGAGTGGGCCGTAATCCACCACGCGGGCCCAGTGCGGGTTGGTAGATGACGCATGTCTTCGAATTTTTGGTTCTAGGACATGCCGGTTTCCTCACGATGTTTTCCTTCACCGTTTTAAGAGCAGTGGTGATGAAATTATTTACACAAAGTAAAGCGCCTGTCTGGGATTGAACCCACGACCTACAACTCGTAAGTCACGGCCGTTACCACTGGTCCACCACTGCTCTCTATACTATTAACTTACAAGAACGTAAACCTAAACTATGGAGATACTCCAAAAATATTAAACTATTCCATTACGAGATTATGGAATTGGAGGAGGACGCTGTAAGAGACTGACAAAGGAGAAGATATAGCGATGTAAAAAGCCATGAACGATAGTTAAATTAATCCTAGCTTAGGTGCCCAACCAAGCAGAAGGAGGCTGCGGATCGGGAGCGGGAGATCTCTTCCGCTCACCCGGCCCGCAGCAGGCGCACCGGGCGTCGGCAGAGGGCAGACAACGCCCTCTTCCGGCCCCCCTAAATGGGTCCAGGGACGGCGGACTTGGGGACGTCCGCCGCCCCCTATCACACTGGACCCGAGGTGGCGGCGCGTAGTGTTCCACGCGCGCCCCTTTCAGACGTCGCGGGGGGGGTTTAAACACCTCACCCCCCCCCCAGACTTGAGGTGGCCCGCAGAGGCGGGCCGGCACTAGCCGGGGATCGTGGAAGTCGCATTAGATCCCATGATCCCCGGTGCAAGTGTGGGACGGGAACACCGGGGTGGTTTTTAGTCAGTAAGAGTCTGACAGACCCCTCCGCCTACCTCAGGGCGGAGGACATCCATGAGGATTTTCCAACCCGGGAACAAAACAAAAAAAAAAAAAGGTGCCCAACCAAAAGCCCAGAATTTTTTCTATCATCGAACCCACACACTAAACTCCTGCCAAATATTCCAAATCACAGAGATAGACACAACAAAACAAAACATACACTAAGATGTTCGGCATGGAATGCCTCCCCTGTTTTTCTGAGGAAACCGGAACACTTGGCTTGCTACCTTGGATGGCACGTGGAAGTCCCAGTGACTCATCCCACTTACTTACATTGAAACACGTTCCAATGCGAGTAAACATTTGTCACTGGAATAAATTGGGTCAATGTGTTGGACAACAATAGAGATTTCGAGGAAATCGTGAAGATGTGAATGTAATTGTGCAAGAATTAAGCTTGTGCTTTCTCGGTAGTACAGCCTGGAGTGCCAATATAAAAAACAACATTATAAATAAAGGGGTCACAAGTAATTATATAAATATGTGGCTGATTTCCAAGTTAGGCACGCGTCATTTTTAGAATTTCTTTTGATGAATTACTAATGACTTGTGGATCTATGAAATGAGAATGAAGCAGTGGATGTTAATGTGACCAACAGCTATGATTCCATCAGTTATTTCATTAGCTGCTAGTTTATCTATTTAAGAAGTCGGAACAACGAGTACTCTAAAGCAAGAGCAAAATTTGGCTCATATCATGTCAAAATTTTCTTAAAGTTCCATACGATCTCCGAAATTGCAAGCTCAGACTTGTCCTGACGGTCTTGTTGTTGTTAACCTTATGGGACCCTTATGAATTCCGCTAAAAGGGTGTTTATAGGCTTGGCTACGCCCTACGTTTTTAGTTTGCCACTTTTCTAAGTAATCATGTACGCTTTGTTCTTCCTTTTGATAGTTATATGAATACATACGTATCTAAAAACATACTATTGTTTGTTCGTGTCATTGATGACTTGATCAATAAATATGTAATTAGATAAACGTCTAGATATAATTTATGACCGTTTGGCTATAGAAATTATGTGGATCAAATACAAAGTTATAATGTATATACTATATGCTAGGGAGAATATTATTTGTCAATTTCATAATATTGTTAGGCATATTTGTGGAATTATGGTCATAAAATAATTAAAGGAACGAAACAATAAAAACGAAGAATATTACAAGAATATTATGATGACTGACATCAAAAAAGTCTAAGCAACACGCATCATTTACAGGAACGGCATGTTTTATTATTGATATTTTATTTTTTTCCTAATAAACTAGATTGGTATAAATTTTTTTTGTTCTCGGAAACACAAATACTGGCTGATTTTAAAATATAAACTTTTCGATTATGTTTTGTGTTCATTAAAATAAAAGTTAATTATTTTTCATGTGTTTTCATTGCTTGCTATCACTTTTATCATTTTGAGATATACAGTTTTGAAAAAAATTAGTGGTGAGTCATTTTTTGTCATGGAGCGACGCCATTTATTTTATTTATTATTTATTAGGGAAAACAAACAGTAGCACATTACATTTTGTAGGAAGAAATACAATAAGATACGGACAAATGTGTAACCAACAACATTTGACTGCTGATGAAACGCAGAGAGCTGTGGGAATGCTCAAGCGGGAAGACATCACTCCCAGGTATTTCCGCATTTTGGTGTTAATAGGAGCGTGATAGCGTTACGTTAATACAGGAGGATCCTGCTGAGCAGCACCCAGGACGTGGAAGAAGTACCTACAACTGCTCAACAGGACAGATACATGCAACTGACTGCAAGACGTCAGCCGATGTTAACCGCCCGAGACATAGGTTTAAAGCTACAATTCTTAAGCGGTGTTGTTGTTAGCCACCAAACCGTGAGAAATAGACTGCATAAATACGGCCTACGAGCACGACGCGCAATTTTAGGTGCCCAACTATACGCCATGGGAATCGCGCCCGTCGAAACGAATGGTCTATGTAACACTTGAAATGGACCCAGAAGCAATGGGATAAAATTTTATTTGGAGATGAGTCCCGGTTTGCATTTGGGTCTGATACGAGAAGGGTAAGAGTGTATCGTCGTCCCGGAAATGCTGAACGGCTGAGATACGTCCCGGAAGTGCACCCTTACAGTGGCTCCACAGTGATGGTATGGGCGAGTATTATGAAGAACAGACGAACTGAACCCGTTTTTGTAGATGGCAAAAGACTTGTTAAAATTCCATTGGGAGCGATTGCCGCAGGATCAGATAAACAATCTTATAAATTCAATGAAAAATCGGTGCCGACAATTTTTAAACAAAAGAGGCGGTCACGCTTTGTATTGAATTACCAAATAATTAAAAAAATGACGTTATTTAATTTTGTAAAACATGAAAGTTTAACTTCGTTTTAACTTTATTTTATACTACGTATGTTACGGTAAGTACACATATTGTTAATTATTGTGATTAAATGAACAATTGAATGAAGTATTTTGTTGATTTAGTCACTAATGCATCAAAAAATGCTTAGTTATTATTTATAAAAGAAATATAAATATATTACAATAGTAAAAATCGTTCAAAAGTTCAAACCTACATGTTGCTTAGACTTTTTTGATGTGTGTATATACATATAATATATACTTAGGTCTATACAGTCCAAATACCGAGCTAAACCTACTCAATCATAAAATGAAAAGCACTCGTATACAAGCTGGAAAGCTCTTACAATGCAGTCGTTAAACACACCCACATACGTGTTTTGTGCATGTGGGGAGCGACGCGTGCGCAGCGTCGAAGGTGAGCGAGCTGACTTGATGCCGTGCCAATCTCTTACGTGCATATTAATGATGCCATTATTGTGCATTTCGTACACAAAAAAGTCCATCCATCCCATATTTTTTGTAAATACGGCGGAAAAATTTCTTCTTTAAAATAACAACACATAATAAATGTGACAAGAAGTTAAAAAAAAATAAACTCATAAATTCACGGTACATGTATTTATTAGCTACAGCCACCTGTGTATAATTAGTCTGCCATTGTTAGGCCGCCGGCGGTTAATTAAGATGCGCGAGAGCTCCTATTGTGACGCGGGGATGCGCGAGCGCACGTCGATGTCGTACACAAGGAGCCGCTTGCTAATAGACAAGCCTACGATTCGAACAAATTACAACTAAACAGACGTATGTACGTGCTATTCCACATGACACTAATACCCGGCCTCGTTGGCCAGATTGACTTTTTATTGACAACTTCACGCGCATTTCAGTAACAAGGACAACTTGCGCCTGTGTGAGTGCGTTTTGTAGTCAACAAACAGTCACCTGAGTTGAATTTCGAAGTGATCGCTAGCATACTCGTAACTAGTTGCTAAATCTAAAGAGAGCACTTGAATAAAAACGCGTCGAAAACTCCGAGACCTTGACGGGGACGTCACCTTCTTATCTGGGGGCGCGATATCTACCTAGAACATTTTTGGGAGGTATTGTGCAAAGTAAATAGACGTGACCTTGGAAATATTAAGCGCTTGCCGGTTTCGCGAGATAACGCTCTCAGCCGCGTACATTGCCTTGCGAGTTCAAAACGAATTTCTTATGTGCCAAACAAGTTAGTGAAGTTGGTTGCACACCTTGGAAAAAAACCTATCGCTGTCGCGTTGCGTAATTTGAAAGAGCACTGACCTGTGTAACCATGTCCCAGTAGAATCCATCGAGCATAGACTTTCCATGCTGATGTTGTCTGCAGAGCGCGGGCCAGAGGGACGCGCGGACGGGGCTGTTGATTGGCCAGGAGTTTTCTCTGATGAGAAGCTTGAGCTCACGCTTGCGGGCTTGTTGGATGAGGGGCTGGATCTCCTCGAATGTTTTGAGGGGTGCTTTCTTGCCTGCGAATAAGGGTGAAGGTAAGCACTGCGTCCAGATAGGCGAGGGTTCGGAGACGGCGAGGGACTCCGCGCTGGGTGCGCGAAACGCGGCCGGTTCTATGTACATCGCACAGTTGGCGCGGGGCACATGCTTTCGGTGCGCGCGCGCCGGCCGCACTGCCGCCCGCCGCCGCAAGCTCGCCAGCCTCCGGAAAATGCGATAGCACGCCCCAACACTGTCACACTTCCATTGTTTATTTGACCGTGTGACGTGCGCGCCGGTACAACAGACCAAACATATTTAATTAAGTTTTCCAATCAAAATAATAAACAAATTCATTAACAATGTTGATTGATTGGTTCTGGCAATTTACTTTATTTATTTTCTTCTTGTTTAGTTAGAACTCAAGTGCGATATCGCGCCAGTTGTCTAATTGTTACATCTCTAAATCATGAATAATGATTTAAAAAAAAAAACTAACGAAACTTTTCATGAAAACTAAGTACATACGTTAAGTAAACAACACGTAGATATCACACGATAACAGCATGAACAGTGGTATAAATAGTAACAGAAATAAAAGCAAAACGCAACGTATTGGACGCGAGCCAATTAAACGAAATTTTCGTATTGCATACGTAATCGTAGGCTGAGACTGGAAACGAAACGAAATAAAATAGTTGAACCAGATTAGCCCTTTGCTCGACCTAAATACCGCACATTGGTTGTGTCAGTCAAGTTTTAAGTTCAAAGTAAATAAATCAAAGTTGCAATGTATATGTGAATCGTTAGGCACGGGATTTAAAATGTACTACTATTGATTACACATCAGCCATTGAAATACCTCTGTATAACTTCATTTAACGTAATCAACTGTGTAACCACTTCGGAGTACAACGTTCAAGTAAATGGATTATCGTAGATTTGTATCATTTTGTCAAAATTTAACAATACTTATCGCATCTTCTTCTTAGCGTGTTGATGGCAATTTAAATAGACTCGGCCTAGAATTTCGCTACGTGTTTGACGCCATCACAAGCATAAAAAGCTTGATAAACAATTAAAATTGTGCTTAAAATTAGGTTATAATAATCCGCCAACTTTCTTGGATCAAGAAAAGAGAGACCAGTAATAAAGAAAGATTTTGGTCCCGCTTTTATACAATTTTGGACGTTCGGCAATTGAAAAGCTTTCAGGGGCTCAATTGTCAGTCGATCGTGACCCGCAAAGCCAATTTTCCGCCGTAACCTTTCCTGGTATTTACGAAAGACTTTTACGTGGACAATTTTTTAAACGTAACTTAAAAAATATATTTAAAAAATAATTCAAGTATTACTTCCATTTTCAAAACGTGGAAAGTTTTTTATTGCACAACTTTTTACTTAGTGACGTCATCGTTCTTACTTCGGAAAACCAACATGGCTGTTCATACCGACGGTTAACATTGAGGTGTTAAGTAAACAAGTGTGATAAGACGAGGTTATCTACAATGCAGTCGCCGACCAACCGCTGCGATTGACAGACTTAGACGATTTATTTTAAGTTATTACTTACTTAGTATTGTTACGTCTTAGTTATGCACAGCGTTACTAGATAATATTGATACACAGATTTTCTTACTCATAAATACCCTTTGTGTTTAGTTCTGTTTACGTTTTTGTTTCTGCTTGAGTAATTTCCAATGTTTTTGTTGGTATATTGGCGTGTGCTACTAGCTGGCATTTGGCAATAAAATAATTTAATGTTTTGTGTTTCGTAATGTCAAATCCTTAGCATAATATTGTATTGAATGAAGTTCTTCTAACTTGACAGACAGCTGTGCTGCTGGGGAGTTTTTTGCGCCACTTTTTCCCAACTAAAGCACTAGCAAGTGGTGAATGGCCTGCCGGGGTCGCTCGGCAGTCCAAAAGGGTATCCGAGGCCCTTGGCAACACAAGCAACGGAAGGAATACGGGTGGGTTTTAGTCAGTAAGAGTCTGACACACCCTCCCGCTCCGCCCAGAGCGGGAGAAATTATTTGATGATACCCCACTCACAAAAAAAACAAAATTGGGTGAATGGCGGCCGTTTTGAAGGACGATCTTCTTTTAATACTTTTTTTTAGTTCAAAAGGAGCAGATTCTCAGCCTAATTTTAAATAAATGACTTGATTTTCATTTGTTGACTGCGGAAGTGCGGATGACGATGAATTTTGTTGATGGGTTATTATTATTGTTCATAAAACAATTAATCGGAAGAATAAACGACCTCCAGTCGTGAATTTAAGGCTGAGCTATAGGGCCTACAATATAGCATTAGCGATTTTATTTTATTTTAATTTTTTAAATTTCCACGTTTTTGCATTTGATTGCGATTTTTTATTGGAATCCTGTAAATAATATTTTTTACGGTCGCGAATCATATTTTGATCAACCTGTAAATTTCAAAAAACGTAAGAAAATTTGAATTTCGCGGTCTTTCGCTTTTCGCTTTCACCTGAATGAATAAAATGTCGGTGCATTTTACCCCAGCGTGGTTTGACCAGACTCGATTACTCCAATGAACCCAAGGATTCACACAATCCCATGGAGCCTTGTGTGTCATGGGACTACAGAGACCATTGCATATCAAAGATTTGACCGAGGGGCGCGATAATGTTAGGGAAGATGTGCCCTTAGGATATGGAAGGATTATTAGACCCGTACCGGATCCTATCAAAATTGAAAAGGAATATTTTGCCCGTGGCGGAACTCTCTATAATGATATAGACAGATTTGTCATCTCAGTTAGCAACGACAGTTCAAGTGAATCTGATGAGTCAGAAGACGACCAATTTAATTATGCAGGAGTTTCAGGCAACATTTCGGGAGTCGAATACCTCGACTCTGATTATTTGGATTCTGATTAGTAAAGAAATATCGAATAAACTCTCAGCATTTTCATTTCTCATTACACACACATATTATATTCTAATTTACAAATTTATATAAAATCTGATAATAAACATCACAAACAAACTACAGAATACATTACTGTTAGGCACCAGTTAAAATAGAATGTCACTGGAATAGAAATTAGTTGGAAGGGGAATGTTCACCACTACCACTACTTTTTTTTTTGGTACCCTGATTGTCAGATAGATATCTGTCCGATAACCCACATGACAGTAAAGGGACAATAATAATAAATCAGTAATTACTATTGCATAAAAAAAAGTATCAAAACCTTTTAATCGAAATTTATAGGGATACCATGTAAACGATGGTGGTGCCCTCCCTTCTTTTCATGACTTGACAGACTGTAGAATGTCTTAAAAGTCATCTAAAAGTCACAAACTTACCAAGCAATTTAATTGCCAGAGCAAATGTCAGTATGTCAGTAGCAGTTAGGGTTGCCATCCGTCCGGGTTTCCCCGGATTTGTCCTAGTTTAGAGGGCCAGAGATCGTCCGGGCGGCGTTTCATTTGTAGTCCGGGTTTGACTTTTTCTAGTTTTTGGTGCGCGGCAGCGCGACTCGCGCGCCGCGCTGAGAACTTACTAGTGGCCCCCGTGAATACTGAAATGGGCTCTTATAAGTTGTAACTTTAAGATCTTTTTTTGTTTGCAGAGTATGTTTTTTTGTTTCTAAAATAATAATAATTTAAGATTGTGAAAAGTATACAAGTGTACAGTGTGTGGTTTCTCAAAACTGTAAGAAGGTTCTGTGTTGTCACTGATTAAGGGGACTACAGGACCTAAATGCAGATTTTGTAATTTTTGTAATGCCTAAAAGTATATGATCCACTGCAATGAACAAAATCAGAAAATATAATATGCTTCAGGATATATACTAGGTAGACAGTGTATTGAAAACATAATACAACTAATTTGATACGATAGAAAAAAATCACGAAGATACCTCTAAAAAAATATTTTAGCGATTAAAAACCATACTAATATACATGCAATCATTCTGATTTTTTGTCAGATTATTCTACAAGCAACATATTAGCATAATAGTGTAAGCAATGGAATGGAATGGGTGATATTTATCTATGGGAGGCCCATCTTTTGACAACATCGCCGCGGTATTAGAGCTTTCGTCATAAGAAAAATTCTTCTTGATCTTCTTCATGATCTAACGCCAAGATATTTTAGTTTTTTTTTGTGTTTCATAATAACTATATATTTTTCTCTTTCTCTCGTCTTTTTTTTTGGTGTGAAATGTCCAAATAATTTCTCCCGCTCTGGACGGAGCGGGAGGGTGTGTCATACTCTTACTAACTAAAACCCACCCGTGTTCCTCCCTTTGCCTGTTTTGTCAGGGGCCTCGGTATCCATTTCGGACTTAGTAAGTCTAAATTCTAGTCGTTTCATTCCGGAAATTTAAAAACCTTTATTTATTATCAATTTATATTAACCATTACCAATTTTCTTATCATGTTTTCTGAAATACCACTAACAGATTGTTATTACCTATAAGCAAGTAATTTAAAGGCTCCCGCAGACTTGGGCAACATCGCGGGTGCGACAAGCATATTGCTGCCTGTGGCGCCCGCTTAATAGGGAGATAGGTATATATTTCTACTCGGTTAGTTAATTTCCGCCCCAACCCTCGCGTGTAAGTGGCTCCACTTCCGATGTTGTTCAACTTCAAATGAATGTTTTATTCTTACGTTATTAAGTGACTAGCTTCTGCCCGCAACATTTCGGCCCCCAACCCACAGCGTCGCATACCATCGCCCGCATGCGCTATTGCGCGCCTAGGTAGCGTTCTTTCAGACTTTTTTTTTTCTTTTTGCTCGTCTCCCAAGGGTCTTAGCGTGATGTTAAATAACCTTACCCCTTTCTCAGGAATTGGGCTATAAAATGCAAAAATATAATTTTAAATCCCAATCCCAATTTTGATTGACTAATTTGAACAAAAACGGTTATTGTGACCTTAACTATAAAAGTTAGACATATAGTCTGGCTGACTTCATTGTGGGTAATGATGAGTACTATAACCATGTAGTACATTATTTTATATATCATCAATAGTTTTCGCAGCGCACGCCAAATAATTACTTTTATAGACAATTTTTTTTATACTTTGGGTTATATTATTGTAATTTTTGTAGGGATCTCTATTTTTTTTTTAAATAAAATACAGCCCATGTTACTCGCTGATAATAGATGTAGCTTTCTATAGATGAAAGTTTTTTTAAATCAGTTAGGTAGTTTTTAAGTTATCCATTACAAAAAAACAAACAAACAAAAGGTCTAATCATTTCTCTTTATAATATTGGTAAATATAGGCTTTTCTCTAGTCTAACAAAATTGGTTTTATGGTTAGCTTTCTATAGATGAAAGATTTTTTGAATCAGTTAGGTAGTTTTTAAGTAATCCATTACAAAAAAAAAAAAACAAACAAAAGATCTAATCATTTCTCTTTATAATATTGGTAAATATAGGCTTTTTATCTAGTCTAACAAAATTGGTTTTATAGTTAAGTATATAATAATAAGAGTAACTACGTACGAGGGGGCGTTTTTAAGTTCGCGGAATGGAGGGTGAGAAGTGAAAATAAAAATACTAAATTATTTTTCTTTTTTAATATATTCACCTGCTACCCTTATACATTTTTCAGATCTTTCAATTAGCATAAGTATACCTTCATAATTTTTTTTTTGTCTTTGTCTGAAAAATAAGCTGACACCGCGTCCTTCACTTCTTCATCAGTTGAAAATTTCTTCCCACGAAGTTCTTTTTTCAGTTTTGGGAAATGGTAATAATCACTGGGAGCCAGGTCTGGGCTGTAGGGTGGATGGTCTAAAATATCGAAGCCCACCTTATGCAGGGCAGCCAACGCAACACGGCTCTTGTGAACAGGCGCGTTGTCGTGAAGAAGAAGGACACCTTTGGTCAATTTACCCCTCCTTTTTTCTTTAATGCTTTCTTTCAACCTCTCGAGGATAGAAGAATAGTATTTTCCGGTTATAGAAACGCCTTTATCTTTATAATCGGTCAACAGGATCCCTTCTGAATCCCAAAACACTGTTGCCATGATTTTTCCAGCCGATTGTGAAACTTTAAACTTCTTGGGTGGTGGTGTGCCTTTTTGTGCCACTGCATAGAGTCCTGTTTCGACTCAGGTTCATAATGATGAACCCAAGTTTCATCTCCAGTAACAATTCGACTTAATAGTCCATCCTTATCTTCGTTACAGAGGTCAAAAAACGTGCGAGAACACTCCACGCGGTGTTGTTTTTAAGGCGGCGTGAGCATTCTTGGCACCCATCTTGCACTAACCTTTGTCATGCCAAGATGATCGTGTAGAATTTTGAAAATTGTCGTATCCGATACTCCAACCATTTCTGCAAGCTGTTTCTTCTTTAGTCTGGCACGTCGACGTTTTTAATGGTTTCCGGAGTAGTCACCTCGATCGACCGTCCGGGTCGTGGGTCGTTTTCAAGTGAGGTCCTGCTTTGTTTAATTAGACTGTGCCACTTGTAAACCATGGTTTTACCCGGGCAAGAGTCCCCCTAAACGGATTCCATCTCTTCCAGTATATTTTGAACTGACTTTCCTTGCTTGGTAAGGAACTTTATTACGGCACGGTACTCGATTTTTTCCATAATTCACACTTTCTTCCCGATTGAGTTGTTTGCTTGACGATAGTTCAAAGACTAATAATCCAATATATTTTTTTTTGGGTATGGCATCTCGTAGTTGACCTTGAGAGGTCGTGACTACTTAACCGGACTTTCCTGTGGCTGCCTTAAGCGAACTCAAAGCCTCCAGCCAGGAGAGGAATGATCCAATTAAGATAAAACCTGGTATTTATACTAATATTGAGTGGCTGAAGTTGTGGCCATCCCGATAATGACCTATTGTTATCCCCTCCCCCCCATTCCGCGAACTTAAAAACGCACCCTCGTATTATGTGATATAACGGAGGCTAATGCTATGCTGCTAATAATATTCTAACATAATCCTCCGTTATATCGAAAATACTGCAGCATTCATTTTATAATAAATATATTAAATTTAGTGAATGTTGGGTGTGGTAAAAGAGTATGCTTAGATGGTTTGGTTGAAAGAAATTATGGTTTGATGAATGAAAGGCGACTAACAAAAGGTATTTACAAGGCAGATGTGAGTGGAAATGCCGGGAGGGGACGCCCCAGAAAGACATATAGTATACTATATGTCTTTCTTATCATTAATGAGATATATATATATATATCTCATTAATGATGTTCTTCAAAAAGGTCAGGTGCGTAGTACTCGCAACCGGCTTGCGTGTACGACCAGATGTATGAACGTAAACGAAGCAAAAGGAGTATGTAAGGAGCGTAGCAGGTGGCGTTCTATAGTTTCTGCCTACCCCCATGGGAAGGAGTGAGTTTATGTATGTATGTGTATGTGTATATTCAGTTGAGGATTAATGTTAAGTATGTTTGACGACAATGTATTAGCTTTGTTGTATGAGTTGATATCACGCTGCTTCTTGCTTTATTTCTATTATGTCTTTATTAATTGTTCTCCTGACAGAAAATAGCGCAGAGCTGGAGACAATGTTACAATAAGCAAGCAGAGAGGCAGGACTAGAAATGAACCTGAGCAAAACAAAACTCTTGACAAATACCGCACAAAACTGTACATATACTTCTTGACAACACACCAGTAGAGTACGTTGAGAGCTATATCTACCTAGGTACACAAATTTCCTTCCAAAAACTAAATAACGACGCAGAAGTAGATAGAAGAACAATAAAGAAAGACGAAATTCTAAAAAGTCAGAATGATGATGCGAAAATCAAGAGCAAATTCATGGACTCTCATGTCTTTTACCTTCATATACATACGCCTATACCGGGAGGATTTCCGGCTACCGTAGGCGCGGGCTTGCGGACGGTGAGCAATGGGTAGCTCACCGTCCGGTAAGGACCAAGCCCGGGTCGACAGCGCGTTGTATTCCACGCGCCTCAAAGAGATGTCGTCAGCACATGTGTAGGGGTCCACTAGGGCCGATGTCTGCCGGGGTCGCGGGAAGGTACTACAGGGTTACCGAGGTCCCAGGCAACGGAAGGAATACGGGTGGGTTTTAGTCAGTAAGAGCCCGACACACCCTCCCGCTCCGCCCAGAGCGGGAGAAGTTATTTGATGATTTCCCACCCAAATAAAAAAAAGTACATACGCTTGTCAAACGTGAAAGTTCACCAAAAAGTTAAGAATAAAATAACATCCTGCCGACGAAGCATGGAGAAGTATTGTTACACTACCATCAGGCAAAAGACAGGAGTAAAAGATGCTCTCACCCACGCTCTATAGTTAAAATAGAGACGGGCAGGACACGCAGCGAGAATGAGTGACGAACGATAGAGAATTCGCATGACGTCATGGCCAGGTCCTACAGGCACACGGAAAAGAGGAAGACATGTAAGTAGATGGGCAGACAACATCACACGAGTCGCAGGCAAAAACTGGCTGACAGAACCCAAAGACCGAGACCACTGGAGTTCTCTGGAGGAGGCCTTCACCCTCAGTACTTGAGGTGTTCATGCATGCTTTTTTATTTATTATTAAATTAATATTTTTATACATTTTTTCATAAATTTCATCACTCAAACTTAATTTATACAGTTTAACTATTATTTTTTTAAGTTTCACTACTATCGGAAACTAAAATCAAATGAAAAATATTTTGGAAATTATTAAATAATTATTATGAAATGATAACAATAACAATTATTTTTTAAATCATTACATGGTATTACCATTATTTATGTTTGATGAAAACACGATTCCATAAAATTTTCTGGACAGTAAAAAGTACAAAGTTACTTCCTAACCGAACAATAAACCGCAAGTAATAAAAAAATACTTACTTCAAATTAGATCATTAAACTTTGCATAATAACTAAACTAAATATAAAGCAGATAAGTACTGTGTTTTTTATTTTTTACTACCATAGTTTCACCGTCAAAATAAATTACCTAAACAGTCGGCGCCTTAGAGCCTTCTCCCTGCGGCCCTCCCCACTTTGCTCGCAGTGTGTGAGCGAGATAAAGAAAGGTGGCGCTGAGGTATTATAGACTATTAAGAGGCTGAAAACACCTAAAGCGCGGTCACTGTCGGACTGCATAGAAAAGAAATAGAAGCGCGATGATACAACGCTGGTAATTGCAAAATATGAAGTAATAAATCGATTTACAAAAAAATCTATAGATTGTATAAAAAAAATAAAACACTATTATGCTATTATGTTGCTTGTAGAATAATCTGACAAAAATCAGAATGATTGCATGTATATTAGTATGGTTTTTAATGGTTTTAAATTTTTAGAGGAGATACCTCTAAAAATTTCTTTTAACGCTTAAAAACAACGATTAAAAATAATTTTTTAGAGGTATCTTCGTGATTTTTTTCTATCGTATCAAATTAATTGTATTATGTTTTCAACACACTATCTACCTATATATATCCTTAAAAATATCATATATTTTTCTGATTTTGTTTACTGCAGTGGATCATATACTTTAAGGCATTATAAAACTTGCGTTTAGGTCCTCTAGTCCCCTTAAAGATCACTTGTCGGTGTAGCAATCACCATTGTTTTATATTCAAACTCGCACTGTCTCCAGTTTTCTTTTTCAATTAGTCTATCACTTATCCTGATCTACTTTGTTTTTTTTTCTTTGCGTCTATTTTGGATTTTCTTATTCTCTAAGTAATTCTCTTCATAGGCGACTTTTTCAGTCCAATGTCTTTAATCGAGACTAAAGCAGTCTTTCCGACGAGCTCGACATGTTTTTAAAGGCTCGTCAGCTTCTCTCGATGATTATAAAAACATAAAGCTAAAGTAATATATTTTAGGTTCTAGAGACTAGTAACATGATCAAGGCACGTAACTATCCTTTGGGCTATGCAAATAAGCGTAGAGACATCGCAGCATTGCGCAGTATTACGAAATATTCTGAACGCACTATTACATTATTTCAACAATGTATTAGAAACTAGCTTTTGCCCGCGCGTACCGGGATATATCCTATATCCTAACCCAGGTCATCGTCTACCCATGTGGTAAACTTTATCTAAATTCGTTCAGCCGTTTTAGCGTGAAAGCGTAACAAACAAACAAACTCACTTTCGTCTTTATAATATTAGTTAGGATATATTAAGACGCTAACAACACCTAAATCGCGGTCACTGTCACTGCATAGAAATGAAAGAGAAGCGCGATGACACAACGCTTGTAATTTATTGCAAAATATGAAGCAATTATCTATTTACTCAAAATTGAGTTGAGTAATCGAAAATAAAAAACAACCAAGTTCTGAATTCAAATAACACGTATTAATTAAATACGTAACGTATGTTGATATTGAATACAGATATTTTGGATTAGAACTCAAGGTAAGAGGTTAGTTTAACGTTAGTTTGTATCGAGATTTTTTTTCAAAACGTGTTTTGGTAACAACCAAGTTCTGAGAAATATGTTCAAAATTAACATACTTATATTTTTTCCGCTACCACAAACTATACAAATTTGGCATTTTTTTTTTAAGACAAGCCTATTTTGGTCATTTGGGTCTGCAAGCGTTCGCCGACAGTCATTTCTCCTTTGAACTGATCACCAACAGGACGTTGCGTTTTTGAAAAATTCGTCGTTAGAACGTTTCACCTATGGACGTTTCGCCGACAGAACCTTTCATAAATATGAGCGAAGGATAATGTTGGGTTAGGTTAGAACAGTGACCATTAACGACCAGATCCCCTCTATTACTGTCGTCGAAAGTGACGCATATGAAAGGTCGGCGAAACGTCTATAGGTGAAAAGTTATATCGACGAATCTCTCAAAAACGAAACGTCCTGTCGGTGATCAGTCCAAAGGAGAAATGACTGTCGGAGAACGCTTGCAGACTCTGGTCATTTACCTCTTGTCAGCGCCTTAACCCGACATTTAACAGGGTCTGTGGAATGTGGACATACAATTTGGGAATGTAGTAAAATATGATGGATGACAAACGGTCCACAACGAACCAGATGAAGGAGAAGTTCTTACTTTATTTAGAATAGGTATCAAAGAATCGTAAGGCGCAGATATGATTAAATGATTTTTCTGAATTTTATATCTGTTATTATGCCTTCATATAATGCAAGTAAGTTATGCAAAAAAAATATGTTAAACTAGAACGCATACACATCAATTCTATTTGTGAGTATTTAAGTATTGTTGTAAATATAATATTGTGCCTGAATTTATTTCATAAAGTATTTTACTACACTACATACTTAAGTGTTCACATAACATTTTTTGCATAACTTTTGCATTTGGAGGCGTAATAACAGATTTAAAAGTCATTAAAATCATATCTTTGCGCCTTAATGGAATGGTAATGAAACTGGAAATTATATCAGAGGGTGTCTGAGATTTAGATAACCATTCCCTAGTCGGAATCTTGACTAAATGGGTAAATATCAGAAAATCCGATTACTATGGACCCAAAAAAAACCTAGTGGCGGTAAATAAGGCAGTTAGTAAAATTGCTCTTCAAATTCTAGACACAACCAACTTTCTAGTAGATTTTCGTATTGCTTATAATTTTCCAAGAACTGATATGGCGACCATGACGTCATGCTTGCAAGTACGTACGCATACCATGAGTTTATTATTGGGTTTAAGATACAGTTTGTTTTATCAGATGGAGTAATCTTCCAGCTATTTTCGGTTTGTTTTTATCAAGATAATCTGTTATTTTCTCCCCATTGAGCTGTTACTAAGTCAGTTACAGTTTGAATGTCACGACATCATTTCGACTTTGAAAATACCAAACATTAAATTATGAAATTTGGCATGCAGGAACAAATTGTTGAGTTGGTACTGACCCAAGGACCGAGGAAAATTGGGTAAATGTTTTCGTTGATGAATAAGAGAATGAGATGATCCCGGAGATACATAAATAGTAAAGGCATGTATTAATTCGAACCACAAATAATTCCCATTTTGCGCTCCTAAAAATATTATTATTATTTATTTATTTATTTCAATCAAGTTAGGATCATAGTGTACAATGAAAATCAACAACACAATTAAAATCAACATCACAATTAAAATTATAATAAAATGAAAACAAATTAGAATAAAAATAAAAACACAAGAAATAAAATTAAATCAAATTAAAATTATTATAAAGTTAAATCAATTAGACTAAAATCAACAATACAGTCAAAACAATATCTTAACATTAGTCAGTACGTGAACCATGCAACAGTGGTTCACGTACTGACAGTCGAAGCGTTCAGCAAAAGCCTTCAGGATACTGTTGCGGCTGGCCCGCACCCTGCGCACCAGGGACGTGCACCACTGTGTAGAAACAATCCACACGCGCCTCGGCAAACATCCCCGATGCGCTACAGAAGCGAGGCAGCCCCAAAAGTACCCTGAACGCGTTATTGTATTGGAGCGTTATTGAACACTCTAGTATAGGTAATGATTGCGCCTATTTTTGTAAAATTCAAATTTTTACTATTTTGAGCTTAAGACGCTGACAACACCTACACCGCGGGCACTGTCAGACTGCATAGTAAAGAAAGAGAAGCGCGATGACACAACGCTTGTAATTTATTGCGAAATATGAAGCAATTATCTATTTGCTCAAAATTGAGTTGAGTAATCGAAAATAAAAAACAACCGAGTTCTGCATTCAAATAAGACGTTCTTGTTATTAATTAAATACGTAACATACTTTGATATTTATTACAGATATTTTGGATTGGAACTCAAAGTAAAAGGTTAGTTTAACGTTAGTTTGTATCATGATTTTTATTTCAAAACGTGTTTTGGTAACAACCAAATTCTGAGAAATATGTTCAAAATTAACATACATATATTTTTTCCGCTACCACAAACTATACAGATTTGGCATTTTTTTATTTCCTATTTTGGTCATTTGCCTCTTGTCAGCGCCTTAAATAGCCAAGTAGCTGCGACCAACTTTGATGTAGGGCTCGTCGGCCGCTGCCGCGGCACCGCTCGCTTCGCTCACTCGGCTCGCGTGCGGTTTGTCACAGTTCTAACCTAGCCCACTGTGAGAAAAATACAATAAAATAGGCTAATTAATTTTAAAAAGTGAGCATCGTTAGAACTTATAGGTTCATTACTTCATTTAAAAAAGCGTGCCTCATGAAGCTCAATAAGTTTTTAGAAGATCAGCTAAATAAATCCCAATATTAAACGGATGTAAACTGATGTAAAATAACACAATATCACAACCAGTCTAAGCTGTGTGTGACATAATTTATCCACATGGATTCCTTATCTGACACGCAGGGGGGAACAGACGTGACGACTAGCGACGTTATCAGAGTTTCCAATAAACTGTTTTCTGCACTCAACCAGACTGAAATGTAACAAGCCATTGATATACAAACAATGTTTTTAATAGCAATTTTCCATGCCAATTTGGAAATGCGATGTTATGATGCAGTTCTGTGGTATTGTATTAACAATGAGTACTTTCTACAATCTTCATACGCAAATAACCAATAATTATTGTAGTCATTACAGTTAAATAGGGAACGAACACAAGTTACAAGTTAATGATGTTTGTCGTTATGTTGAAAATTATCAGTAGCAAGGCTATTCTTGCCGGTTTTTTACTTCCCATTTTTTTATTAATCTATCGTCTATGAAGCAATGACTTTCATGGGAACATGCAGGTTCTCGATCTGTAGTATTTATTTAACCATTTATGTACACACATATAGAACCAAACAAGAACAGAAACATATCTACGTACAAAGGTGATGCTTATTTCTAAAGAAATCTCTTCCAGCATACCTGAGATAGGAAGAAGATAAAGAGATGTAGACACCGTGTGTAAGAGTAGAAGAGAAAAAGAATACATAAAATCGAAACAATACACAAAACAAATAATAAGGGAATATACTAACTTACATACATACATACATACTTCTAAAATAAATATCACAAGAATATTAAAGAATAAAGAGTAATTTAAAACAATAAATACACACGCAGCTATGACGAATTGGAAAGATAGTGTTTTTTCACTTTTCTTTTAAAGACTGCCAAACTGTTATGGCAGTCCCTAATGTCAGGCGGAAGTGAATTCCACCACCGCACCGCGTGGACAGTAAAGGAGTAGGAGTAATTTCTGAATCATGTAGTTTTATAATGCCTTAAACTTAAACATAAACCCAAACCTGAACCTAAACCTAAACGGATATCTAAAACTAATAAACACAACTAAAGTTATTGCAATTAATACTCAACCTACACTTAGCAGTTCATTTACAAAACTCACTCACGCCATTACTCTCGCACACACTCACACACGCACAAAACAAAACCACACGCAACACACATCACATCACATCACATCACATCACATCACATCACATCACACAAGTGCGCTCCTTCCTTTTGTATTTCCTTTTTGCTTTGTTATTTTGTTTTATTTAAAGTAGATTATTTTTATTTTTATTTTTGTTATTCTTGGCTCAGTTTATCAATTGCATACCTGTTATTTATGACAGTGGAAGAGCGGAGTTCACCTACCACAAGCATCTTCTTGCTTAAAAGGTGATCTCCAACTCATTGTGTGTTTTAATTGTATGTAATTGCAATAAACATTTTGATTTTTTTGATTTTGATTTTGATATAATCCACTGCATTAAACAAAATATATATGATATTCTTCAGGATATATGCTAGGTAGACAGTGTATTGAAATCATGTTATAACTAATTTGATGCAATACAAAAAAATCACGAAGATACCTCTAAAAATTTCAGTTAACTATTAAAAACCATACTATCACCAGCAATCATTCTGAATTTTTGTTACATTATTCTACAAGCAATTTATTAGCATAATAGTGTTTTAATTTTTTTATCCAATCAATAGATTTTTTGTAAATAGATAATTACTTCATATTTTGCAATAAATTACCAGCGTTGTCATCGCGCTTCCCTTTCTTTTTTATGCAGTCCGACAGTGACCGCGCTTTAGCTGTTGTCAGCCTCTTAAGCTGTTAAGCCCCGCGCGACACCGATTCGGAGTCAAACAATAGAAAATCAATTGTGTCTCATCATAGGCTCCCGGAACATGTTGTGACGGAACTGCTTCAAGAACCGACTGGACAAATTAACACTCACTGTCCACAAAGTAGACATAAGTTAAATATCTAGTTAAAATAATCAACCTGCACCATATTGGTTCATGGAACAGAGAAAGGGCCAAGCCAAGCCAAGCGATTTGAAACAGGCATCAGCTAATTAGTTGCTTGTGTCTGACCAAATGATACTAATAACTTTGTACATTGTATTTTTGATTAGGATAGGTAAATTGTACGTGTTGGGGTTAGTTGCTAAATAAAAAAAGCCGCACGGATCAATCGATCAGGTTAAGCTACGTTTGCCGCGGTTGGTCCATGGATGGGTGACCATCATTACATACCAAGACCCCTCCGTGCCTCGGAAAGCACGTTAAGCCGTTGGTCCCGGCTGTCATTCGTGGATCTTTGACAGTCGTTACGGGTCGTCAGAAGCCCGAAAGTCTGACAACCAGTCCTACCAAGGGGTATCGTGTTACCCAGTAACTGGGTTGTGGAGGTCAGATAGGCTGTCGCTCGATGTAAAATACTAGTATTCAGCTGCATCCGGTTAAACTGGAAGCTGACCCCAACGTAGTTGAGAATAGGCTGGGCAGATTATGATAGGTGAGTTGTACGCACATTTGTTATAAAAATATTATAATTATTAATGCTCTAGATTGGGGCATTCAACCTAATAATGATATTAGTACACACGGCTATATATCAAGCTATACATTTCCAGCACAAAATGACCACGCATTGTATACGATTTCCTTACAATGAGAGGTCAGCATAAACTGTGTGTGTGTGTACATAGGGGGACGAGGATCGCAAAAAAAAACTGTGTGGATACCGACTTTAATTTCGTTGGTCTAGTGGTCGCAAGCCCTACTGCTGAGCACGAGGTCCTGGAATCGATTCCCGGGTGTGTTATTGGGTTTTGTCCATCTGGAATTACTCAGTTGCAGCCTTTTTTTAAGGTACTTAAACACAACTGGCGAAATGTGGGTGTACTTTATGTAGGTAAACCTCTACCTCTCCTTTCGGGGAAAATAGGCGTGATGTTATTTTATTATTAATTTAATATGATGTGGCTCGTTTCCAACATGTGCAATGTTAATTATTTTAAAATGAATTGCTTGATGAGGACCACGTTATTATATGCCACCATAAAATACTATAAACCAGTCTATCTTATCAATTTAATCCACTATTTGTTGTTGAATTTAGTTTAAAGACCACTGTTGTTTTCACATAAATCGAGCTTATCGTTCCATCGTCCTGCCGGGGTCGCGTGGAAGTTACCGAGGCCCCTGGCAACATAGGCAACAGAAGGAATACGGATGGGTTTTAGTCAGTAAGAGTCTGCAACACCCCGGTCCGCCCAGAGTGGGAGAAGTTATTTGATAATTTCCCACCCAAACAAAAAAAGACGTTCCATCGTAACATTTATTTATAATATGGAATTACAGAAGACTCAGGCGGCAAGTAAAATCAACTGGTTTGAGGTTTTTTATTTATTCCTTTTTGCACTGATCACCATGTATCAGGTGCACTGTATGCTTAGCCTCAGCCTTAGAACTCAACGAGAGTTCTTTAAGTGCTGAGTTGAGCTACACAATCACCGACACTTGCTTGCACTGACTGGACAGGTCCACTCAAATCTGTATGGTTATTTCCTTAAAAGATCATTTCAGACACTAATCTACATGGTCCACACATGATCTGACCAAGATTACGTCTGGACTTTAAAATAAACTTTGACCCTCCTTTTGTTTTTGGGTGGGAATGTGTCAAATAACTTATCCCGCTCTGGGCGGAGCGGGAGGGTGTGTCATACTCTTACTGACTAAAAGCCACCCGTGTTCCCTCCGTTGCCAGGGGCCACGGTATACCTTTCGGACATCCCGCGACCCCGGCAAACTGACCCCTGAGTTTGTTTTGCCATTTCTTCTCAGGGGTAGTCAGTTTCTATCTGTCGACTCCATCTAGCTTTTTTTCTTTAAATGACGTGTAAATGATTCCGATATGTGCAGAATAAACAATTTCATTTCATTTACAAGTCCAAAAATACAAGGTCAAACTAAATTATCTAGAGAAACTTCACAGTACAGTAACTACATTGTATCTATCAAAAAAATTAAATTAAAAGCGTTTATTTCGACCAACAAAAGGATCGTAGGCACAAAAAAATACAAAATAAGAAAAAAAAAAAACAATTATAAATACCACCATAGACATATTACAGACTTCGATTGCTCATTATGTGAACCATAAAACCGTTTTCGCATAGTAGAATAGAAACAGTCTACATGCGACTCGGCGAACATCCGTCATGCGCTGCAGAATCGGGGCAGCCTCATCAGCACCCTGAAAGCTATTGGCTTTTGCATTGCTTTCTAAGTGCGGAATATGTGGAGTGACGGGTCGATACAGAATTTACAAAAGGGATCTCCAGACTGGCTTAAAACATTGTGACGTCTGTTTCAGATTCCGAATATCAATGCGTATGATTCACTCACCATGTATCAGTGTAGTCTAATACTCTCAGCGATACAGAGTATATTGTTATCTTTTAAGATTGTGAAAACCCACAGTGCGTGTGATTACAAATGTATCTGGTGGCGCAGGGCTTTTTTTTTTTGGTTGCGAAATTATCAAATAACTTCTCACGCTCTGGGCGGAGCGGAAGGGTGTGTCAGACTCTTACTGACTAAAACCCAACCGTATTCCTTCCGTTGCCTGTGTGGCCAGGGGCATCGGTAACCTTTTCGAACTTCCACACGACCCCGGCAGGCATCGGCCCTAGTGGACCCCTACACTTGTGCTGACATCTCTTTGAGGCGCACGTGTACACAACGCGCCGTCGACCCGGGCCTGGTCCTTATCGGACGGCGAGCTAACCCCATTGCTCACCGTCCGCAAGCCCGCGCCTACGCCTACGGTGGCCGGAAATCCGGTGGTGCAGGGCTGCTAAAGCTATCAATCACATTACTCATTTTACTGTTTTTTTACCGAACGTGTTCTTAAAATAAATGTTCAAATGGTAAACCCTCCATATTGATACCCAAGATAAAGGCGAAGGTACCTAATTTTGGAGCCAGTGTAAAACCTTTGTAATCTTTTTGGCATTATTTAAATTAATGGGCCATGGCGTTTGTGCCCCCTTACTCCATCATCACAGCTGCGGTCAGTCACAGATTGACAGTCGGGTAGTCTCACATTTCTATCATAATAACCAATATAGATCTTGTGCTGACCATTCACGACGCTTTTTATGGTGTAAAATAGTGAAAATTCTAACTGGAGTCAATAGCTTTTTATAAACAGAGACTGTTATTCTAGGGTAAAAGTTAAAATTTTTGTTAGCTCTCTAGTGCTCGCCTGAATTGGGGTCGTGCATAAAATCGACTGATTTTAATCAATTTTGTTCATTGTTTGTGAGAAAGAAAAAAATAATTTAAACAAGATTATTTGTAGAAAAATAGAGTTCTTAGTTTTGCATGTGGCAGGGATTTTTCAAATAAATTAAGTATTCATGGAAAATCTAGCTAATCTAGTATTCCTTCCTGTTGCCTGTGTTGCCAGGGGCCTCGGTGACCCATTAGTACCTTCCCGCGACCCCGGCAGGCATCGGCCCTAGTGGACCCCTACATTTGTGCTGACGATATCTCTTTGAGGCGCGCGTGGAATACAACGCGCCGTCGACCCGGGCCTGGTCCTTACCGGACGGTGAGCTACCCATTGCTCACCGTCCGCATGCCCGCGCCTATGGTGGCCGGAAATCCGACCGGGATTCCCGACGCCCGGGATTCGCGTCTCCTGCGGCGGCTAGGGGCGAGAGGGCGCGAAATTTGCCTTTCCCTCAACCATCCCGCCTCCTCCTTCGCGAGCATTACTGCTTCGCAGGAGGTGAGGGCTGCCCATGCCCTCTCGCTCCGTACTACGGAACCCTTAAAGGGTATTTTTCATGCACGGAGCTTTAAGATGGCTGCCATAAAAAAAAAACAACATGCAAAACAACGGCATTCTAAGAAACCGCTCTAAGCATTTATTTTTATTTACTATCGTAAGTCGTGGGCTGGTTTACATTCACTAAATAAAGTAAAAATTCCTCAAACAAGCTCATTATTTTTTCATTTCTAACCAGCATCTAGTGTATGACGTCGGATCTACGTCAACCGCGCACCGTCGTCGCTTGCGCATCCTATGGGTTAATTTATTAACAAACTTGGCAAGTTCCATAGTATATTATGCTGCTTGCATGGAGATATTTATGAAGTTCTGTACATTTTACATGTTGGAATGCGGGCACATTACTGCTTCCATCATCTCGTTTATTCATGCCAGTTGCTGCCTAGAGACATCTTAATATAGTCCATATATTTAGCACAGAATTGTAATTACCCACAAAAAAGTAAAGATCAATAACACCCTATTTTATTCGCGGCCACGTGAGCCAGATTATGAGACAGCACGTCGCCATAAAGAATTAATTAACATTAATTGATTTCAAATAACTAAAGCCAACACTATTACCATTCTATTTCAATACAGCGTCAACTCTACATTAAAATAACACGCATACTGGTAAGCAACTCATGACTGACATATAGAGGTCGGATGAGATTCAATGCAATTAAATCTATCCAATGTTTACCGAGACTTGGCATCACCATTGACAGATGGCACTACTTACTGTTCTCATGTCTATTGTTTTGTTTTCACTTGCTCAGGCGCTATTAATTTTTATCTAAATTCCACATTTCTTTCTACGCTCCTGTGTTCATCCAGGATGGAAAAAATATTTATGTTCAGTTGTAGGTGAAATTGGGCTCTGGATTATGAATTGATGGTGTTGATCATTTTTATATCAGCTCTTATTCATCTGCACAGAAGATTCGACCAAAGCCATGTAGGTGCTCTAATTCTAATGCTTCCCTTATGTCAGATCACAGATAAGGCTTGTATTTATGCTCAGCTGTAGGTGAAATTGGGCTCTGGATTATGAATTGATGGTGTTGATAATTTTTATATCAGCTCTTATTCATCTGCACAGAAGATTCGACTAAAGCCATGTAGGCTCTAATTCTAATGCTTCCCTTATCTCAGAACACAGATAAGGCTTGTTAACGACTGTTTTATTTATTACTGTGTACTTATTTATTTATTTCAATGTTTTTGTTATCGATTTATGAAAAGGTTATGCTTTTAATAAATCGATATAAAAAATATTGGAACCGAGAAACTATTCATCATAGTATTAATTATAGTCAATATCTTTTGAATCATAAGTAGTGGATCATCAAATATCATGAGTCACGACACAGGGATAAACATAATAATTTTACATTGTGTGTGACCCGTCAATACTCGACGTGATACGGATCACGGTGGCATTATCATGATAATGAATACTGTACATGCATTATAACGTTGCTTGCGTACGTGTTAACAAAACAACAGTCTTAATACGAAGACCTACGTTTTTCAAACGTAACGTAAAGATTAGATTAGGAACTTTATTCCTTATTCATACAAATACGCAGTCGAGACGAAAATAAGATTAAAAATTATTTAATAGCGTTATCTTAGTATCGTCGAGAATGAAGAAAAAAGATAAGAAATGCGTTGTCGCTTTCAAGAACAAACATAAATACGATGAGTCAAAGGCTTTTGCACAAATCATTAATTTGTACAGGGAAATCTTAAGATGTGACGTTACTCATTTTCCTGCTTATACCGTCACCTAAATCGGATTTGTGCATTTACATCCTCATCATTTTAATGAGTCAGGATGAAAGTTCTAAAGCTGTCTTTTGGCATGAGGAAAGGGATGAATATAAATGTGAATAAGAAGCCATGGTGTTTGAAAGAGAAGAGGATGTATCGGTGAGTGATGTGAACATAAATGATAATAATGTGGAGCAAGTAAGCGAGTTTACAAGGGATGGAAGGATTGATGAAGATGTGGAAAGCAGAGTAGACGCGGGAAATAAAGTAAACGGTGCTATACATTCGATTTTGACCAACCAGTCGATGCCCAAAAAGGATCGACTGGCTGTTCACAATGGTGTGCTGGTGCCTAAGCTTTCGTATGGAAATGAATGTTGAGTGTGGCAAAAGAAGCATCAAGTAGGATAAATGCTGTGGAAATGCGTTCCTTGCGATGCATGTCTGGGGTGACTATGAATGATAAAAATGATGGCGATAAGGCAACGGTGCAGTTTAAAAGAAGATGTAGTGACAAAAATTGAAAAGAATATGCTTCAATGGTTTGGTCATGTTGAGAGGATGAATGAAAGGCGACTAACAAAAGATATTTACAAAGCAGAGGTGATTGGAAAAGCCGGGAGGAAACGCCCAAGAATGGCATATTAGTGACCTAATTGGTGGTGTTCTTCAGAAAGGTCAGGTGCGTAGTACTCGTAATCGGCGTGTCTGTATGACGAGATGTATGACCGTGGGCGAGGCAAAAAGAGTATGTAAGGAGCGGAGCAGGTGGCGTTCTATAGTTTCTGCATACCCCCATGGGAAGGCATGAGTTTATGTTATTCGAATTTGTGCATTACATCCTCATCATTTTAATGTGTCAGGATCAAAGTACTAAAGCTGTCTTTTGGCGCCAGGTGACGCCAAAGGAGTATGGTCATTAGAGCTAGAAAAGCAGTACCAAAGAAAAGATCAAGATGCTAGTGTCTGTGGCGGGGACTATTGTAAGCCCTTTGGGCGTTACTGCACGACAGAACTCTTTGAATACAAAGACAGTTCGATTAGATTAATTCAATTTTCAAAGCGTCTGTTTAGTCAGGTTTAATTACCAGCTATGTGCGATGTTACTAAATAATCAACTTCACGATGAGCACCAAATCATCAGTACCGTTATGAGACCATCTAGTCATAAATATCTAAAGGACCAACCGCAGGAAAAATGTGCGACATTCCAAACGTTTCATCAAATAACCGTGACTATATTCAGATAATTTTCCCTAACAATGTTCCTTTATTAAAGGCATAGAAACAACATACTTACAATTGCAATGAAAAGGATTTCCTCATACGTAATGAATACAACAATAATTTATGGAAATCTGACGTTTAAGCTTATGACGTAGCACAAGATGGTGTGTTTCCCGCCAATTACTCACAACACCATATATTTTTCAATGAAAGTCGAAAGAGGCAACTATTATAGCTCAGAGTTAATTATTATTTGCCTTACATGCAGGATTACACGACATATTTTAGGCTGTTGAATTAAATGGTCTTCATCAACTGGTTATTGAAGTACTGATAAGTTGCTAATTAAGGGTCCCTAGCCCTATATATAACTAAGCTGATGACCTATATAAGGTAGCTTTTAGTGCAGACGGGTTAATCTTTTCATCATTTCTGCCGAAAGACGCTACCGCACATGGGCGTCACCTAATCATTGTCACAATAAAATTGCTGGTCATGCGACCCGCAGTCCTGGAGACTGAATGTAGAAGACCAATAAACAAATGTAAGTATAAATAAAGAGAAACTGGTTATAAGCTCTTAGTAACACACGACTTCTTTATGGAAGAAACACCTGACCTGATACACAAAGATTGTAAATAAACAGCTCAATGGTTCAAGGCAAGTATCTTCCGATTCTCGGAAATCAGGAAGGAAGTGCCAACATTTTGAAAAGCATCCAAAATTCACGAAAACACAGACTCATGCGCATACGTGGAATACCGATCCCGATGCATCACTGGGAAACGAGATTAAGATTTATTGTACAGCTTCTATGACTGAGCGTTACGGGCGCTTTCATATTTCAGATTACTAATTGTTTACGTTTGGGTTTGTTTGAAATTCTAAGAACACAAAATAACGTTGGATCATAAAACGTAAAACCTCAAAGGTGAGGCTTTAAAATAATTATATTTTCTGAGACTTGAAACAGCATTTACAAACAACAACAAAATGAAATGGCGTCGGAATATATTTCTGATTATATCAAAACAACTTACTCTTAGGCCACCCTAACACTCCATCCAATCCAATCTAAGACTCCATCGTAGGTGACTTGCACAATTTTTGAACTACCCACGTTATAAAAGCACAGTCTAATAAAAAAATCTTGCATTGTTTTCAGTTACACCATGAATGAACCTCGTTATCTTGCGACGTATGACTCATACACTCAATAGGCACCATAATAAATCACATTTATCTTGTCACTAAGATCACTGTTCAAACCACTTCAAACTATATAGTTTGAAGTGGTTTGAACTAATAGTCTCCACGGAGAATGACGACAGAATTTGCTGAGAACGTTATAATTTTCACTAATAATTTTTGACGCAAATTTGCCGAATTCGATAAGAAATTGGCTGGACCACAAAGTCATTAATGCGATTAATTAAACAATTAAATAGAAATTATGAAGTAAAAACCACGTTCACTGATGGGTTCTTATGCTGAATCGTGATTCGTGACTAAGCTGATTGCAACTGTGCGCCGTATTTTATATTATAATTTGATGGTGTAACATTCAACTTCTGTTGTGAAGCGATAAAGTCTCATTTAATCCAACAAACAACAGAACTGTTACATACTGAAAGGATCGATAACAAATCGAATTGGGAAGATTAACCCATCAAATTAAGGTTCTTGCAACTAGTTATGCAATAGATTGTCTCATCAGTTCTTTCACACGCGTTACATTGCAAAATATATGTCTAGTTACGTCATCACTTCTATGAGAATATTTAAGGGCACTTTCTATTCAATTTTTTGGCTGGATTGCATCATAGTCTTACTCAAAGATGACAGAGTTTTTAAATCACTGTAGCTAGACCTCAAATCATCCATATAAAAGTATGAGAGAGTCCACCGTAGATGTTAATAATGGAAGGCGGAGGCAGCGGCAGAGGCAAGCAATATTTAAGTGCCTAGAGTAGACCACAGCAGACGGATCTCTTTACGGAAATCCCAAGATAAATCTGTTCAAAGTAAGAGTTTGATCTTTATAGTGGGAATTATAATGATTGTATAGATAATTTTACTTTGTTACGTCACCATTTTGTCCTTTTCTCTTCAGATATCCTCTTAACATTGATTCCAGGTAGGGCATGAAAAGACCAGTACCTCTTCTTAAATAATGGGAATTCCGGTCCTTAGTTACAGGTGCATATGTAACAAAATTTATCCGAACAACCTTCGTTAATAATTGATCGAAGCGAAGAACAAACTTAACATTTTAGTTGAAAAACATGTTAACCCATACATTCCAACTGCAAATGTAAGTGTGTGCTCAATATTGAGTGATTTACTATGGTATTTTAAGACCCAGGTTCTCCTGTAATCTATATGTATAGAACTATACTCTCATTTTTTTTTTTTTTTAATTATTCTGCTTCGCTATTTCGGAGATAAGGATAATGGTCAATTTTCATCTATTTTCTTTAATAACTTAAAAAGTTGTTATTTTCAATTTATAAAAAAGAAATTGCAAGTCCTCATAACAAGTCCCTTCATTTTATATGTCACACGGTACAGTCTACAGATATTTTTTTTATAAATTTTCAAATTTATCCCCCGAAAGTGACCCCTTTGTTTTTTTTTTTTAATGGCGTCTCAGGTCAACCTAGGATGTTGTAAACTGCTTATCTAGACTCTCAAGTGGGTGCCTCAATAAATTTAGCTCGGCTAGGCCTAGGGCGTCGCTGGGGTGAGCAGCAAGGGATCAGGCTGGATCGGATTAAGATTATTTGGAGACGAATTTAAAGCTACAGGCTCAGCGGCGCGGGCTGGCTCGAGCACGGGTCGGGGCGGGGATGGATGGGAACGTCGCGGCCGGCCTCGGCGGCGAGGACGGAAGAACAGCTGCGGCGGTCTATTTTTGTGTTTACGATCTGTACTAGTGGTGGGACTACTCTTCTGGAGGAGGGTAATAGCGGCATCGGGAATGGTGAATGCATGCCTTGGTCGGCGAATCCTACGCATGCGGGAGGTGGCCGCCGCAATCAGGGTTTTGCGGAGCTTTATAGCTGAATCGAAGAAACGCTTTGAGAGGCGTTTCATGAATTGATGGTCGGTGGGCATTCTGAGATCTAAATGAAGAGTCTTATTGCGAACATAGATGGCTCCCGTTACCTTTCTTGGGAAAAAGTTCTGGAGGGTCTGCATCCTGTGGAGATAGAGTGGCTTGGCGTGATGGATAGATGATTGCGGTAAATATGTGCAATTTGCACTTGAGTGACAATTTGCGAGCCGCACTTATGTGCTCACTGAAGGAAAGTTGGTGGTCAAGGATCACACCTAGGTACTTTGCTTGCTTCTCAGAAGGGATCGGCTTGTCATACCTAGTGATCGGACTGGGAGGAGCCAACAGTTCACGTCGTATGTCGTCGTACGTCCGAATGAACAAACGGAACCCTTATAGGATCACTCGTGTGTCTGTCTGTCTGTTGCAGCAAATTTCCTCCGAATCTACTGGACCGATTAAGTTGAAACTTAGTATACATATGAATTTGTGACCCAAACACGTGTAACATAAATAAATTAATTTTATATAATTATAGGGGCAAATTAAAAAATATATATTTGCAAACTGCAGCGCTATTCTGAAACCTTCTCACCGTGAAAACTTAAGTGAAGTGAACGGTCAGTGTCATCCCACCTGATGCTAGGGATGGACCAAGGATTACATTTACAATCATAATCGAGATTTTAATAATAATTTAAACTAATTCTATTCATCATAATCAGTTAACTGATTAAGTAAACGCAATCCCATGACCCACCCAACCGCGATGTGTTTTGAAGAAGCAATAGTGGATTGAGTCGATTACAGACTGTCCGACGTTATTCAGCGTTTTTATTAACCCAAATCTATTAAATAAAAAGAGATAACCGAGTGTGTCAAGTGATGGAGTGCTAAAAGTGTGCTTGGCTGACGGACCATAGAATTTATCCCCTCACAAACTATGTGGAAACCTAACTAAACGAAGTGTGTGTCTGTGTACTGTGCCATTTGAATAAAAAACGTGCGGATTATTTAATAAGTACTTTTCTAATATTTTATTATACCGACCTACGCATTGGCAATCCAATAATAAAATAATATTCATAAAATCACCGTCATCAATATAATATAACAAAATTCAACAGTTCTACTGACATTCGCGCAGCGCGCGCACCGGCCGGCGGGCGGCTAGGTTCACTTCATAAAGCCCTAGTGAAGCGATGTTTGATTGCGTGTGCTATGGCAACGAGAATCGAGTGAAGTGATAAGATCACGACACTCGCCGGTCGTGCGTGCTTACCGATTCACTTCACCTAGCCGATCCACTTCGGCGCGGGTGGTTACTATGGTTACGAGAATCGGGTGAAGTGATAAGATCACGCCGCGCTTGCGCGTGAGGTTCTGTTATTAATATCAAGTAAAGTTTTTTTTTTAATTAGCCGTATTTTTTTATTTTTAAATGCGTGACAAACAAAAAGTTGGTTTTACCACCTTTATATCAAAATCCAAAATGGCGGTTACAATCATTTTTCATCATGGGTGTCGTTTTCATGGTTTTCGGGGGTGTTAAATCCGATAGTGAGGTCAAATCTAAAAAGCAAGATGACGGCTGCGAAAATATTCAGATTTTTCATCATGGGTATCGTTTTCATGGTTTTCGGGGGTGTTAAATCCGATAGTGAGGTCAAATTAAAAAGCAAGATGGCGGGTGCGAAAATGTTCAGATTTTTCATCATGGGTGTCGTTTTCATGGTTTTTGGGGTGTGTTAAAGCCGATAAGTGTGATCAAATCTAAAAAGCAAGATGGCGGCTGCGAAAATTACCAAACCTTTTGGAATAAAAAAACCAAATTGAGTTTCTGACTGAATTTCTGTTTTGCTATTATATTTAAAAAAACCCCTTAATCGTAACGTTTCAACACTTAAATACTAGTTTTGAAATAATATAAAATGATCAATAGAATTAGCATAGAAATCTCGATTATGATTATAAATGTAACTTGGTCACTCCCTAGCATCAGTGGGATGACACTGACAGCTCACTCCACGCGAGTTTTCACAGTGAGATTTTTCGTTCCTTCCTCGTGGTCAAACTGATTTGACCACGAGGAATTCTGTTCCGGATAGTCTAACTACTTAGTTTCACGAAAAATATTTACCCTTTGTTATAGTTCGTAAATATACTTGTACAGTCATTAACAAAAATAATTATCTTAGTTTATTTAAAAAGTACCCAACACTTATATCGCCATGCATTAATTGCAGCTGACACTTCAAATCATCTCGACATATTTGGTCTTGGCGGCGGAGAGATACTTTTTCATTAGCAGATTTTTCATTTCGTATTAAGGTTTCAAGTAAACGAGCAACTGAAATTGGATTATGACGTTTCATGGATTTGTTTAGTTGACCGTTCCAACTTTCGACCACATTGTTTGTGCGATGTCTCTGGCCATAAACAGACCATTGTTTTCGGAATAATTTATTCTTAAGCCACGTTGTCTCAAAATATTTAAGAAATTTTTGAGTTTTGGTAGTATTGGGAGTATCAGTATTTATATAGTCCATCCTTCTTTATTTTATTTTCGGGTAATAAAGCGACTGCCACTACTCTCCTGTCATCTTTAGACTTAATTTTAATTTTTTGCCTTTCGCCATTGGCTATTAGAAAAATGATAAAAACATTTTACAATTTGGATTTCCGGAAAAATTGTTATTAATGCATTGCTTGCAGCTAATTCAAAATCTAAATGGAAAAATTTTGGTGACCAATCCTTCAATCTTGACTTTATCATTGAAAATAATGGGATGGGGACATCATTGTCTTTAACTTTTTGTTTTAATTCGTCAATAGCAATATCAACTTCATTTTTATAGTAATCAGCGTTACAATGAGTGGTTTATATTACATTTCACCACATCGTCATCCTAAACAAAAAAAATAGTATGGTTAAAATAATAGCTACCTATGTAATAATATGTAATTAAAACTATATATAAACATGTTTTAATTATAAGCATACCTTCAGAGTAATTGAGCCCCGACATTTTTCTTTTTTGAGATGACTGCAAGTCCAGAAAATGTTTCCATTTCTGTACGTCCGCAATTTGTAGTACTGCCGACCCTTGAAAAGCAGTACCCTTCCCCCTTTACGATGAATGTATTTTATATATAAATTCATATTTTATTCAAATAATTACAAAATGCAAATCGCAGCAAAGAACAGGATAATAATTTGAGTGGTCATGTGGCATGTGTCATCAAATTGACATAATATTTTATTTATAATTGTACAATAAGACTGCAATGTATATAGCTTGATAAAAAGTTTGAATAGCCACTCAGTTTGATTATCCAGAACAGAATTCCTCGTGGTCAAATCAGTTTGACCATTAAGTTTGACCACGAGGGAGGAAATTATTTTTGTTAATGACTGTAAAAGTATATTTACGAACAAAAAACGGTGGATATTTTTCAATAAACTAAGTAGTTTGACTATCCGGAACAGAATTCCTCGTGGTCAAATCAGTTTGACCATTAAGTTAGACCACGAGGAAGGAACGAAATTTTTACAGAATCGACATGCTGTACCGTGTCACACATCAAATGATAAGGCTTGTTGTAAGGATTTCAATATTTTTTAAATATATGCTTTAACGTTATTTAAGAAAATGTATGAAAATTGACCACCCCTCCCCCTAATCTCCGAAACTACTGACCTGAAATTGAAAGCTTTTAAAAAATACAACACATCGTTCTTTACTTAGAGATTACAGGAAAAAAGTCTATGGTCCTAAAAAAACATGGTAATCTCTCAATATTATACGTACAAACTTACATTTGCAGTTGGAATGTATGAGAGAACATGTTTTTCAACTACAATGTTAAGTTTGTTCTTGGGATAAATTCATCCCAACGGAACCCTCTATTGTGTGTGGTTCGACACGCATTTAGCCGGTTTTTTTTTATGATTCCTCCTTCTAATTTGCCTTGTTCCAAAATACATTCAAAGGCAGTCACGTATTTGACGAACACAAAAACATCTCAATTAGGGTCCGTACTTTCGCCAGGTGGCGCATTCCCCCACTGCGCAGAGGAAGGCATGTGCGCCTTCTTCGTTGAACTAGAAATTGCAACCACAACTGATGGTAGGGTAGCCCCATCGTATTTCTGTAAACGCCATCTCTACATGGGTACCTCTTTCAAATACGCAGGTGTGGTGATATTATTCTCTAAAACACGTCGATTAGGGTCTGTACTTTCGCCAGGTGTGAGGTGTCGTGCTACTTGCGCAAGCGCATCGGACCATAGTTGCACGATTTTACGCTATTCACGTGACATGATGGTTAACCTAGTTTTTATATTTTATAGTTTTTAGTTTTCTTTTACAGTTGATTTACGTAGACGATTTCCTTTGAATAAGATTATGTCATACAATAACAAGACAAGGTAAATTACGACGATTCATAAGTAAGCCATAAGTGAATAAAATATATTATTTATGGCTCACAAGAAACAATGAGCCATAATAAAATTATGTATTATTTTATTATCTAGGAACTTATAAAATAATACATAAGTTTGTATATTATTATTACATATTTCTATTTAATAACTTAATATGTAAGTAAGAAGTCATGGCAAGAATACCATGAGAAAAACTATAAGTAATGGCCAATATTGTCATCATAAGTTATGAATTTATGACGTGGATTAGATTCGGACTAGTAGGGAAAAAATTGTAAATCGATTCACTTTGATTGAAATGCGCAGACATAAAAATTATGGTTTACAACGATACAATTTGGTTGGTCATGCCAAATGAAAGTAAACAGTATGTATCATTGTCATCATTACGTATAAAAATACTTTAAAACTTCACACTTCTTCAATAGGAAACGCCAATTGCGGGACTTTTTTATCAATGATTCATTTATGCCAATTATAAAACGTCATCATTTACTGCATTTTATTAAAACGAGGTATTTTCCTTCCCGAGATAATCCCAGCTTACAATGGCTAAGAAAACTATAAATATTCACGCAGTTAAGTCTCTTATCAGTAGGTACTTTAGATATTGCTGTTATCACCAGCTCAGATTTCTACACTGATAACGCCTCATTACTGAGATGAGAATTGTATGCCTCCTCCATTGATAGCAAACATTGTGTTGTGACCTAGATAGGACTAGCATATTAATAGACATTATTGTTTTGAGTAGAATGTTCTAGTAATAACTGCATGAAATAATAAGTCCACATGACAATGTTGATTCCAGAGAGTTGTGTAATGGAAGACTAAACAACGAGAAATGGTACACCTGTTAAGCCCCGCGCGACACCGATTCGGAGTCAAACAATAGAAAATCAATTGTCTTATTAGCTGTCCTTGACCAATAAATTAAGACTGTTAATTTGAAGTAAGCCAAGAATTCTTGTAAGCAATGACAGATTGGCCAGAAAAGCAGCACGTGTACGTGTGGAAGACTATTGAGAAGACCCTCGAATTTTTTTAACGAAAATCTTACTCAGTTACTGTATCGATTACTAACGTAAAAAATAATCAAGATGTAAACAAAGGCTTCCAAGCACGGATAATGATGTTTAGGGTGAAGAGGATTACCATCTGCAAATACTCTACGACTCTACGTAACAGACACTATTAATTGTCAGGTTTGCAAAGGGAAGCTGATATGAGTCGGGTTAATATACACTTTGCTGCTGATATTTACTCGACGTACCCTAAGTAAGGACGATCTCCCACGATTTTAATTAACAACATGGAGAGACAATTCTATTCAGTCTCTGGATATCTTAGAAATCAAGTAATAAGGCAAAATTATAATAAAAGAAGCGAATATTACTACGAAATACGTATTTCTGCGCACTCAAATACCTTTGTTCTAAAGACCTCACGCCTAATTAAATTTAATAGACAAGTCTCTCGTCTAGACTTATTTTTAGTATTGGCAACACTCTTATATATACAGTGGCATCCATTCTCAATCTGAGGTTTGAATAAATTACAGTCATTAAACACTTATTATTCATTAGAAAGAAAGCACTTTCTCCTCTCATTTCTTGACTAGCGAATTTTAGCAAGAACTTATACGAAATTGCTTGACGACTCGGCATATGGAACTGCTTCTAAGACGGCTTTTAGACGTCTCAGCTAAAAGGAACTGGGACGTCTTGCAAGATAAGACACCATACTTGATGTATAGGCGTCTTGTGGTTATTTTATGTATGTTTAATTGAAATTGACATCATAGTAACGCGGAATAACAAGATTGCTAAATAAAATGAATCAACACATCTGAATCGGACGTATAAACAGACTTCAGTTGGCGGGATGACGGTTTTTGCTCAAAATATTGACATAGCATTCGCTATTAAATTGGTTTTATGACCAGCGTGTTAGTTGACAGTGCACGAAGATATGTTTAGCTACTACAGCATACTAAAATAAAGATCAAAAAGAAAAAAATCTATCCAAGAAGAAGATCTACAAGACTAGTAACAAGACTTACATGAGCGACAAGAGGAGGGAGGGAAGGTCCAAGGAAAAATTATGTATTGAAAAAAGAACATATTCTCCAAATAACCGTGACATTTAATCAAGCTAAAGGACTAAAATAAAAACACGCCAAAAATAAAAGCAACAGGAAAAGCTTTCAGACATTTTAAGACATTACACTTTGAAATCAACATTGATAACAAGCAAATAAAAAAGGTGCGATATTTTTTGTTTTGTGTTGCCATAATGCCCATTCCCTTCTTTATAGCCCGCAGTTAACAGACTTTAAAATAAAGATTTTATCACCTTAGCGCGGTCAATATTTTGAAAGATACTCCCAAGAAACTTATGTATTGCGAAAGAGCTATCTTCTTCTTATACTGTTTTAAACTTCGGAGAGAAAAGAGCACCAGCTTTTAAAATATAATATAAGTTTCTAGAGGATGGATTATTTTCAGCATTAGACGTCAGCGGGACATTATTATCAGTCATTAAACGGATGTTCCAAGTCCAGTATTAGTACTGGACACAGCCGTTGTTACATATACTCGTACACGGAGTATGTTGTCATAATCACATAGAAGCGTTGCGTTGAACATTGCGTTTCCAATAAAATTGATCTCGACTATCATACTTATTTCATTGTATTCCGCGTTTGTGTGTAAAAGCGTCTTCATCAGACACACGGGCAATTTAGCATCCGGTTGTCTGTGACGTTATGCCAAAATGGCTTCCCCGGATTGAAAGACAGTAGCTTAAAACGGTGAAGTAAACGGTTATAAGCCTAGAAAACACTAGGGAAAAGATCCTGTTGCAAAAATATACTATAACCGATAGAAAGACACTAGTATTATTGCTACTAACCCATAAGTAAATTCTTCTTTAAATTTATCCCGATTGACAAGTTAATCCAGCTTCCGCTGTTCACTAAAATTCCTCAAACAAAAACGTGGCAATTTCGTAAAAAAATCTTCAAATACTTCAAGACTTGAATACACCAGCTACAAAATAATCTTCGATAATACAATAGGACCAACCGCGTTGCTAACATGAACTCCATTCGCTAAAGTTAAGTCACTATTGTCACGGCTAAGAGTGTTTAGACAGTGCAATGCACAACAAGCCAGTGTTTCACAAACAATGATCCAAGCATTACACTCATTCAGGGAAACTTGCCGGCTGTGGAGAAACATGAAGTCAATGAACATGCTGAATGGCGAAAAGACTAGATATTGAAGCGGATCGAACGAGTTATTTCTTATATTTGAGATGACGGCGTGGGATCTTTGTGTGTTCCTGACGCTGATTTTAGTATTAAATTTACTTTAAATTCCTGACTTAAGCAGGAATTTAAAGTAAATTTCTATCTTGATGACCCGTTCTTGAAGTAACTCTTCGAAATGGCTGTTTTTGCTTTGTCTATTTTTGGGGCTCATACCAGCTCAGCCATGAAACTATTTAGTTGAATCCTCGTCGATTAATGTTTTATAAATGTTCCAATGGCAATATTAATACTGTCTGAAAGAGAAAATTCTCATTTCACTTTCCCAGAAGATTAGAGATAATGTAGGGATTGCTAAGTTACTCTTCAGCTAATCGTCTTGGATATAATCATTTTAAATGAGTTTTATAAACCGCTTTCATCCTGCAAGTTGCACTGCAATCATTTTCTGTTCGATCCCTCAGATAAATACAGATTTCGCAAGTGGCTGCTTGGTCTGTACTACGAATAACATACTTAAGATAAACTCTGATTTAACCCAACCCGTTATCTTAACAGGACTTTACAGGACCCACGAGACCAGCTAAGTGTTAACAATAGATCTTTTACAGCCCTGTAAAACATTATCTTGATCATTTTCGGAAGCAGTTTGGAGCCCGAAACGAGCGTTGATCTTTGGTGTGGACCCTAAAGTTATGAGCGCATACTACTTATCCTAGCTCGGGTGACGTGAAACGACCTTGTAAGAAGATCATTTCTGAAGGCGATAAGGAGGCTAGACTTTTTATAGACTGGGCAAAATATCGCTCCACCTACAAAGTATGTTTTTTCCGGTGTCTTACAAAATGTGTAGGACGAAGCCTTTAATGGTTTCATCTTCAAGGCATTAGTGCCAAAGAGACCATCAAATACTTGAAATACCTGAGACTTGAGACATTAGTGATGGTTATCAGATTCATTGGGTTGAAACTGTCGCTCAATCTGTGTAATAATCTTAGGTGGGTGGTTGCGTATCTTGATTTTAGAGCTCGGGAATTAAAACTACCATTTCAGATTTTATTTCTATTGCAGTAATTGCAATACGTCATATTTCAAAACTCATGCTTCACAGTGAGTTCTCATTTTTAATGTCAATGGTCATTATTTTCCAAAAGAGTCCCGGTATTAATCAACCGAACGTATTTAACTTTGTCTGGATTTCGTTTACGAGGCTGATTGTTTTTCTTTGATTAACAGGTAATTTCATTACAGAAACAGCATTAAGTGCATTTCTTTTACTTAAATCGGTTAATTTGCTTTTTACGCACCAGTTTATATTCCTTGAAAATTTCTTTAAGCACATAATTAATAGCAATTGAAATTATAATGGTTTATCACGCAACAATATGAGGTGGTTACAAAAACACGGACGTGAAGTGTTTTGCTGATCTATTGTCTGATGTCTGAGCTGACTGAATTGGATTTTCTAGGTAATTCCTCAGGAATAAGTATTTTTCTTTAAAAAAAAATCGTTTTTTGCTGACCAAAACACCGTTCCACGAACGAATGCTGTTTTTGTGACAGTCCAGCGGTTTGCTACTTTGGTTTTGCTTACGGAAGACGAGTAAATCCACTTCAACTTCAGTTTTTCAAATTAAATATCTTGCTACAGCATTTCGGTTTCCGCGATAGGATTGCTTCACGGTCGCTGCGTCGATCTCAAAACCGAAAACTAATTAATGACGGAAAGTTTAAAATCTTCCGCAGAAGTATAATGACCGATACAGACCGTAAATAACAAGGGTCCTTCCTTTTCGTACCAGCCCAGAATCTGAAATTGTGTACGGTTAGTGGTAATAGGTTCGCGCCCAATATTGCAACTGGCGAAAAGTGTGTGAGCTATGCACCTACCAGAACCTTTGGGGAATATAGGTGTTACCTAAATTGGGTAATTCATTAGAACACATGAGTTTTTTTGTAAATTAACTAAACCGCCGACTTTCAAGTTCCCGGGAAGAGTCGTACCAAACCCGATTGTGGGTAACCAGAACGTTCCCAGAAAATCCCCGATTCAATTGCCAGAAGCATCGGTAATGCATTGCTTCGAGAACATCCAAAAGTCAAGGTGCAAGTCTATTTTGGTAAAAAGCCGTGAGTCATTTGTAAAAACGATTCTGTGACTCAGAAATGACAACAATAAAATTACTACCTAGTTACATACAAAACTAAAACGAAATTCCTCAATACCGAAACTATGCATAATTAAGAATAAGTTACTATATTCTTTGATAAACAACCATGCAAAGCAAATTACAACCACAAAGAATTTATTACTGGGGGACACAGAAAATAAATTCTAACTAATATTATAAATGCGAAAGTGAGGTTGTTTGTTTGTTACGCTTTCACGCTAAAACGGCTGAACGGATTTGGATGAAATTTGGCACATACTTTTCGTCCTGGATCGCAGACAAAGTCGCGGGCAACAGCTAGTAAACAATATTTCATCCTTACATATTATAAAACAAAGTCTGAACGCGATACACTCAAAAACTACCGAATGGAAACTTTTTCAAACGGTTTTCACCAATGGACGGAGTGATTCATGAGGAAGGTTTAGGTGTATAATTTATTAAAGGTTTTGTACAAATTGGCTGAAATATGACGATTATTGTTGAAGATGTCGGAAAAAATCATGGCGACTGGGAGCTTTACTGGCGTTCGCCGCGTAAACCGTACGAGATACATAAAATTTATGTTCTACAGGCTTACACATATTTAACAAAAGAACCGCTGTAGCATATGTGTATCTTCTAAGGATGACCCACATTAACTATTGTGTATCTTTCAGAATTTGATAATTTCATTTTTATTTCCGAAGCCATTTTAACCGGTATTATATTAATCCATATCCAATAAAATAAGTTATTTAAATTGGGCATTTAATTTAGATTAAAATATGCCTTTACATCATATAATTTAAAAAATATCAGTAGATCACAGATCCAAAATTACGCGTAACAAAATAATTATGGTTGACGGCGGCGGGCGCAGCGCTAGGAGTCAATGACCTTTTTCCTCGCCTATGACGTATGCGATCGTTTCGTTTCCTTTAAATGACGGTTGTAAGTTCCCGTGGGATATTTCCACGCGGGCGAAGCAAAAGGACAAAGTCATAAAGTGTATAAATAATTTGTTGGCTCTAATTGTCGCGTTTCTGCATTTGAAAAAATACAAGGGCAGCACTGAAAATTTCGGGAATCAAGGAAGTGACACAACATTACTATTTAAAAATGTATTTATTGCTTTTCGAAGTATTCTCCGCGTAATTTGACACATTTTTCCATAAAATGGAACCAATCATTGAAGCAACCATTCCATTCGGAGGTTGGGGTCTCCAAAATGGCCGTTTTGTAGGCGTCCACAGCTTCTTCAGGTGAAGAAAATCTCTGTCCACGCAATTTATTCTTTATTTTAGGGAAAGTATAGAAATCATTAGGGCTTAGGTCGGGGCTGTACGGCGGATGGTCTAATAATTCTATGTTTTCTTGCTCTAAAAACTCTTTTGTTCTGTGCGCGGTGTGAGAACTCGCATTGTCGTGATGGAGGATGATGCGGCGGTTGCAGTTCTCTTTACGGAGTTCAGAAACGACCTGTGGCAAACAAATGCTAGCATACCATTCAGCATTAACCGTTCTTTGTCTCTCAAGAGGAATAGTCGTAACATGGCCGGTTTTGGAGACATACTCGTACGTGGCCACCATTTTTTTTTGCAACACTCCGTGAACGAACAATTTTTGTTGGCTTTAACTCATTTTCGAACACCCAAACTCGTGACTGATTTTTTGTTTCGGGTTCGTACGCGTCTATCCAGGATTCGTCACCTGATACGATGTTGTATACAGCATTTGAGGATCCTGCGTGGAATCTTTCGAGAGTTCTGACGCACCAAGTAACTCGAGCCGCTTTTTGCTCTTCACAGAGCGCATGCGGTATCCATCGGGAAAACAACTTTTTTACACCTAATTGTTCATGCAAGATTATTTGTATTTGACTCATGCCAAGGTCTAAAGTTGCCTGAATTTCGCGGTATGTCACATGTCGATCTTCCTCAATCAGCTTACGCACAGCATCAACGTTTTCTTGGGTGACTGCAGTTTTTCGACGACCTTGACGGGGATCATCACTGAGCTTGACACGTCCACGTTGAAATTCAGCAAACCAGCGATAAATTGTGGTTTTGGATGGGGCTTCATCACCAAATGCAGAAATCATCCGGTCAACACACTGTTTTTGTGTTAAACCACTTCGAAAGACATAATAAATCATCGCTCTTGAATTTTCTCGAGTCAATTCCATTTTCTCAATGACTAAACAAGTTTGACAAAACCTTGTGACAAGACCGAGAATCTTTTTTTAAATAAATAAATGGTATTCGATTTTTAAAACCAAGGAGTTTTCAATTAAAAAGATTTTAATATGACAGGAACAGTGGAAATATTCCATTCCCAATACTTTTAGTGCAGCCCTCATATTATTATTAGCATTATTGTTTTATTTTAGGAACTTCAACTAGATTTTTTTTCCTTTTAAAATAATCCTAAACTGAAATACCTACCAAATGGTGTTTAAATATATTTTTAATTATATTTAAAAACTTTAATATATTGGATGACAGAGTGTTGTGGTGCAGCTTGGGAGAGGCCTAGATGGCCAGCAGTGGACTGCGAAAGACTGAGTTGATTGACTTTAAAACTGATATGTTGCTTACATATTTTTTTACAATTATACAAATTGTAAAATTCCACATATTAGGTTATCAGTGATAAAACTCAAATCTATTGATAAACGAAAGTAATTAACAACAGCTGATTTGTAAAATATTAATAAGAATTCTACAGTAGTAATGATAATGAAATAGTAGAAGAGACTTTTTTTTTATCTAATTAAACAAACAACATTGAATTCAATTAATCAAGTAATCATTTTCAATTAAAAACTATTATAACATGTGACCTTCATGCAAATTATATAAGATGTTCTTATTAATAGAAGACATAAGAATATTTATTTGTTCATGAATAATAAAATGTTTCAGGAATCAAGTAAGTAATTAACTAATTGATTTTTTAGATACAAGTTGTAGAATTAGAATTACAGAATTTCTCTAAAAATGAAAAAGAAATGTTAATTTATAATTTGATTTTAATGTAATGAATTGTTATCTCACCTGGTGGGCTATCAGTTAGGATAGTTATACCGGTGGGGTCAACATGAGGGGGGAACGCCTCATACAGATCGGGCTCCTCTTCAAGCACGGCCGACAACATCACGGAGGGCATCCCGGATCCACCGTCACTCACACACACACTATGACTAGACACTGCACAACACTACACTTGACTTATCGAGTGTCCGTAGCTCTCCCGGAGCTCACACCCGTGAGCCACCCCGAGCCATTCCTGACTACCACTTCAACGTATGAGTCTGACTTGCCTAAGTCAAATCTTGCTGCACCATTTTTAAATCTGCAAAAAGGACAAAGTTCAAATCACTAGAAATGTGTCAAGACTGCCAATATATGTAACACTCTATCTCTGAGATAACACTATCAACATTATAATAATCAAGCGATTATGCTCCCGGCGATAACGAAATCTTAGCGACTCTCAACAAACAATCAGTTACCTAATTCGTTATAATTAAAACGCTACAGATCAGCTGATTGCTACGGTGCCAGGCCAGACTTGACATTTTATAGCTATTTTAAGACTTACGGGCACCTGATCGGACTGACTTCAATGTCAGATGCCAACTACGAAAATTCAAAACTGGGCTCCATATCTACTAGTAATAATTGTATGAGAAGGTGGACCGGACCGCGTCGGCACCGTACTCACCGCAATCCTGACGATAAATGATGCGAAGCAGGATCTGCGCCTCCGTATTTACCGCTTTGGAGTCCCCGCGGCGACTAAACCAAGTGGCCAGTTCCCGGCCCAACGTAATCACGAATAGGATAATAGTCTCGAATGGGAGCCAACGCTTTTGCTTTGTCACTTAAACGAACAACACAGAACATCACACAGATATATCGGTAACTGACAAAACGCACGGATACATTGTGATATAAATTCAATGATATGTGGGATAATTTGCGAGCCCTCCTTGCTTTCGTTAATCAAATTATCGATGTATCCGGTGAAAGTCGTTTTCGGTTTTATGCGTTATTACACGAATGTGTAGAAAATGGTGTGTTACAAGTTTTTCGTTTTGTGGGGAAAAATCCCGTTCGTAGAAAGAGATCGCGCGACCGATATCCACGATTTACAAGAAGTCGAGAACACGATTCTCTTGTCGCACGCCCGTCGGAACGTCGTCGTACAGGAAGAGCATAGACTACGCAATTTTGAAACAGATGCGCCGCATGGCAAATGTTAATAAACTGCCTATAATACTAAAATAGGCAGTTCCTATTAATTTCAGTATCCATCATTATATTTTGAGTAACATTTATTTTTTTCCTTAATCCAATTAAAGTTTTAATTGATTTAATATAAAATAATTCGTCCTTTTTGTATTCTACAAAAATGTTATTTCCACATTTTCTAACATCATAATTTAGTCACTATGCCACGGGCACTTACAGGCAGTAGGCTTTTACCGTTGAAAGAACAATTACTGTAACTAAATCATTCAATGGCCCATCTAACTGTACTGTCCCTAAAAACCGTATTTCAAATCATCATCTGCCTAGCCTTTTTCCCAACTATGTTGGGGTCGGCTTTCAGTCTTACCGGATACAGCTGAATACCAGTATTTTACATGGAGCGACTGCCTATCTGACCTCCACAACCCAGATAATGGGTAACACGATACCCCTTGGTAAGACTGGTTGTCAGACTTTCGAGCTTCTGACGACCCGTAACGACTGCCAAAGATCTACAAATGACTGCCGGGACCAACGGCTTAACGTGCTTTCCGAGGCACGGAGGGGTCTTGGTATGTAAAGATGGTCACCCATCCACGGACCTACCGTGGCAAGCGTAGCTTAACCTGATCAATCGACCCATGCGGCTGTTATTACTTAGCCACAAGCCCCTCTATAAAAACCATATTTCAAATAATTGATAATATTACGATTTTATTTATGAATACTATGGAATGGTAAAGTATAAACGGTCAACCTTTATGCCTACTTTCATGTCTGAAAATATCTGAAATGTTTGGTGATCATTCGTAATGTCTTTGTTTTCCTATTTATTTTAATTTAATTTGGCAACATTTAAATTTAATGTCAACCGGTAACGAAGAGTTTTTATCAACCGCCCGCTAAACTACCAAAGCAACCAAAATACTTATGTTCACTAGCAGATTTCTGTATCTATTAAAATCTACATATATAGTTAGTAAAGTTTTTGTAAGACAATGCTCTTTTGATCTAACATTTTGTTTTATGAAATTCCGGTTTATATCGATTCACAGCCAGTTTCATGGCATAATAAGATGAATTTTATTAGTGGAATGATTTTTATATTTAATTTACCGATTTGCAAATAAACTCAGTTTGTAACTAAACTTGTGTAAATACAGCTTTAGATATTATCAATTACCAAAGACAAAGTGCTCTTTACAATATCTACCATTCTAGTATTATTACTTTTTATTACATTTCCAATTATTTTTGGTTGATCGTTTGGCAAGGTAAGCAAATGGAGTTCCATCGATTGAAGTAACGTATGAGTCTTCAAAAAGCTGCAATATTTAAGATTATATTTCACTTTAGTTACACACAAAACACAACAAGTCATTTATTTTTAGTACAAGTATACTTGTTACATTCGGATTCATCCTTTAACACCTATGTTATAAGTATTATCTAAAAAAGTGTTTAATTTTGCTGCGAACTTGTGATGTGTGAATTGTGTGACATCTGGCAATTCGTCCACGAGCCGTCAATATATTTTTAGTATTTCTTTTAACAAAATACCAGCAACACCAATCTTCTAATGTCATTGTGACGCATAATTTGTGTACAGCTGTGTCATGTTTTCGTTATTACTTTCGCAATTCGTAGATTGTCGTTGACTAAAGTAAGAAAAACAGATAGAATTTGCGAATTACTTTATAAAAGTTCAAGGATATGTGATTGAGTGAAGATGTCGTCGTCAAAATCCGAATCTCTTAAAGGTATAAATTAAAACTTTACATTGTTTACTTGTATGGCTTCAAGGTGCTTTAGAAAAAAACTTATTTATTTTCGTTTTACAGATACAGTGACAGTGTTAATAAACGCTGTCGGCGATAACGAGAACTCCGTGAACAATGTTGTAATAAAATCACTGACTAAAATAGCGAATACTTATCCAAATGAAGTGATAGAAATATTCTGCGAGTTTTACACAAATACTGTGAAAGTAAATCCTACCCAACTTGGAAACATTGTAAAGTGAGTAATTTATCGTTTGAAACATGTCATGAGATGATATTGTATTTGATTTATGTGTTTATTTTACTAGTTATTGCAATAAGGTTAATAACCTAACAGTATACTTTTGTTGTGCAATTGCTGCATCTTTTATCTTGACACCTTATTAATATTATGGCATGTGACTAAGCGGTCTCTTTACCATACTCATACAACCTGAGTTAGGTGCTTAATGACTAATTCTGAAAAATCACTAATCTGATAAACTGAATTATATTATTTATACTAATCCTGGCTGTCATTCGTGGATCTTTGACAGTCGTTACAAGTCGTCAAAAGCCTGAAAGTCTGACAACCAGTCTTACCAAGGGGTATTGTGTTACCCAGTAACTGGGTTGTGGAGGTCAGATAGGCAGTCGCTCCATATAAAATACTGGTATTCAGCAACATCCGGTTAGGCCGGAAGCCTATCCCAACGTAGTTGGGAAAAGGATAGGCAGATGACTAATCATGAAAACAACAAGAATTTTAGAGGACTTTTTAAAATGTTGAAATTAATACCAGACAATATCAGTAATTAAAAGAAAGAATTATGTTTCTTCAGTTCGGCGTAAAGGTACTGTCCCACTTATGACTTGTAGAGACTTTATCCTCCACTATTCTTTCCAGTTATCACCTTAATATTATGTTGCTACTCTCTTCATCTTTATCAATGTTATCAAAAATGTCTCAATTGGTCTAGTGGTTGCAAGCGCTACTGCTGAGCATGGGGTCCTAGGTTTGATTCTGGAATTTCTCAGTAATAGCCTGAAGTCGGGATTTGTGCCTGGTTAATGGCAATAGGTTCGCACATGAGACCGATATAACTGACGAAATCGGGTGTACTATATGTATCATCTCTGCCTAGCCCTTCAGGGAATACAGGCGTGTTATGTTATGTGTAAAAAACTTGGATATAATCTTCTTATTGTCTAGAAAACACAGGAATCTCTGCAGTAAATGTTAGTATAATAATGTGGATAAAAAAATATTTGAGATCTTATATTGCTAAATTAATTATACACTTTTGCCATTTATTCACTCAATGCCATGCATTATTTTGAATATATAATCATGGAATCAATTCAACTTATCACATTAAAAAAATTGTTTCATAATGTTACCTAACTGATCCACTGATACATTGAGTTAAAATTACAAATAGTTGGGTTATTTGTAACTACCTGTGAAACCATACTTTAATAAATAATAACAAGGTTTATGTAGCTTAAATGAGGAAAACTGATTTTAACGGTTTCATTATGTAATCACTACACCATGTAATAGGGCATTTTCACAAAAAGTTATAGGTCTAAAAGAAATAAGATGTAATTTCAACTTAATTTTGTATGTGAGATTGTACTTAAAACTGACGTAACGTTAATATTAAACGTAAATAGGTACAATTGCAGTGAATCGTCTTTAATTATTTATTTATTCAGCTAGATGTTAAAGCTTTCAAAAACTACCACAATGATGTTGTTTACATACTGTGTTGTTGTTGTTGTGTTAGTTTTGTTGTTGTTGTTGTATACAATATTTTGGTAACTTATCTTGACAGAAAGTTTTCCACCAAGCGATGAGTGGTACTGTGCACAGTGTTATGGGCAAAACTGATTGTCTACAAAATGTTGGATGACTTAAAGCTTCTGGTTTTGCTATTAGATAAATAAAATATACCAAAATTTTAGTAATTCATGGAAAAAATATGGTAACAAACTTGACGTGTCAAGTTGCTCACAATTTAGGTTCTATAATTGAATTCCCATAATTTAATAAATTCAAGATATAATATTTGAATTATGTTTTAAAATAGTCTCCCACAATCTCTTGAATAAATAAAATAGTATACCTGTAGTCAATTCTTGGGATAAAACGTAAATATTTTATGATCAATATAGCTGCATCGTCCAGGGACAAGTCAAAATGCTATCTCCCTATCACTTAATTAATATTTAATTTAAATAACAGAGTACTAGGGGAATTAAGTTATTACCGGAATAATAACTAGGTGTCTACTAAAGCTAAAAGTAATCGTTTTTTGTTAATACGGGTAATAATAGAAAAGAAAAACGACAATCTTTTCGAGGGACAGGACTAAACATACACCTATGCATTTTTGTAAAAATGCCCAATAACAATCTCAATAACTATTATTAACCCTTCCTCTGCTATAGAATATACCACTAACTCTTTTTAAAAGAATTCCATCTATTTATACTACAGTGGGAACAGGTCAAATTGATAATATCACATTGCTATTTTACATTAGATTAAAATAATTATAAATTGAAATATTATACAGACTTATCTAAATATTTGTTATTGATTAAAACATTTTTAAGCTAGTTCGAGGTCACTCTAGCTAAATTACAAATGTTTTAATCAATAACAAATCTTGACGTCAGTCCAGTCAGGGAAATTAATTGGTAACCTATTTCAGTTTGCTGGGAAATTCATAAACAGTTGTATGAAAACAATTGCTATAACAGTCATTTTTAATTTGTGGTATCTTCATAATCTTGCAGAGTTCTAGAACAAACATGCGTGAACCAAGTGAAGAGGTTAGAGCCATCTGCAGCTACCAACTTAGTGACGGCCATGCTTCGTGCTATGATGGAGAATGTGACGTACGAACCGATGGTCCAGATGGGAGCCTCTGCTGTGCTGGTCGCTGTGGGACATGAGCATTTGGATTTGGTGAATATTTTATTGTTACCTTCTACTTCATCGAAATCTTAAATTCATTCACTGTCAGACAACGCACAGGGTCTAGAAGCATGAAATTGTGCACAATAGTTGCTTCTATAACGTACGTGAGCACTAAGCATTTTTGAAAGTTCCCCCTTAAAGGGGTAAAATAGGTGATGAAAATTTGTATAGTTGTTCATCATTTTTGTCAATGGGAAATCCTGTCCCAAGGCTATGAAATTGTGATAATGAGAATGGGCAGTACCTGTTTTCTGGTCAAAGTAACTTCATCTGATACAGATATTGAAGTCAAAGTCAAAGTCCAATTATTTATTTCAAATAGGCACATAAAAGGCACTTTTGAACGTCAAAATTAACAAAAAAAAAAAAATAGAATTGATTCTAGTTGCCCCTTCCAAAAGGTAGATTCGTATGGAGAAGAATGGGCAAGAAACTCCACCATTACTCTTTTAAAATGTTTTACAAAGTTTTGTATATGTACATTATAAAATTATACGTGAAGACGATGCACCTAGAATAAAATTACTATACCAAAATAGGTAAAAAAACAATGAAAAATAAAGCAATGACAGATAAATGAATTATGTGATAGGTACCTACATGATGCTCACATATTTACAAACATTGTAAAAGTATACGTTTTCCTAAAAATAATAAATAAAGTCAGTGTGTGAGTTAAAGTAATAACAGAATTGAAATTCAACATTGATTTATTATTTGCATTAAATAATAAATTGTACAATTAAAATAGCAACCAGTTTGATTTTGTCTAGACTCTAGATTGTCCTATGGAGCTGGACCAGCATGTTTCCAAGCATTCTTATCTTAGATATAATCCTCTAATTTGTAATATGCTTGTTTACAAAATGTACTTTTAACATGAGTTTTAAATTTTCTTTCATTTAATTCCAATATTTCACAAGGTATTTTGTTGTAACATTTGACACAGTACCCCATAAAAGATGTATGTACTTCAGATAATCTGAAAAATTGTTGATCTATTTTATCTTTATTTCTAGTATTAAAATTATGTCTATCACTTATTTTATTAAAAAGATATCGATTTTTTCTTACATACATAATATTTATCATAAATGAATTAGCAAGGTACTGTCATAATATTAATCTTTTTAAATTGTTCCGAGATTCACGGCGATGTAGATTATAAATGGCTCTGACAGCTCGCTTTTGCAAAATAAAGATGGAATCAATGTCAGCAGCCCGACCCCACAATAAAATGCCGTACGACATAATGCTGTGGAAGTAGCTAAAATAGACCAAACGCGCGGTTTCTACGTCTGTCAACTGTCTTATCTTTCTAACAGCATAAGCGGCCGAGCTTAGCCGCCCCGCAAGAGATCTTATATGTGGTCCCCATTGTAGTTTCTCGTCTAGAGTGATTCCTAGGAAAACCGTTTGATTAATTAATTCCAGTTTTTCTCCATTCAATATGAGATCACATTCGCTACTTCTAACATTAGGTAATTTAAATCTAATGCATTTGGTTTTTTTTTCATTTAGTACCAAATTATTTACCGTAAACCAATCATGGACCTGAAGAATAGAGTTATTCACGTCGTCATGATTTTGTGATCGTCGGTCTATTTTAAAGATCAATGATGTGTCATCTGCAAATAACACCATCTTCGGTTGATTTTGAAGTAATTGGGGTAAATCATTAATGTAAACTAAAAAGAGGAATGGACCCACTATCGAACCTAACCTAAATATTGAATAGATTATTTTATAAGGCATCTGCGAGTTTTGTTCTTGTAACCAAATCAGTACCTGTGCCATTACTGTTGTCGTTTTTATCGTCCACCAAAATAGGAGAAGCCATGCAATTCATATTCGACACAATAGATGCAGAATAATGAGGAAAATGTCATGAGGAAAGTTTTGTGTATGAATGTGAACGGCTATAAGAGTAGGCGAAGACCTAAGAAACGACGGATGGACTGTGTGAAAGATGATATGGCTAGAAAGGGGGTGACTACCGAGATGACAACTAATAGAGAAGTACTTATAGAAGAAGACACGCGGCGCCGACCCCGAATAAATTGGGATGAGGGCAGGAGAGTGATGAAAAATTATGAGATGCATAGCAGTTAATCTTGTGCGTGATATGATTATGAAAGAAAAATAATTTTAAATGAGTTCGTCTCACCTACAGTGTCACTTAGGTACGTTCTCTCTAAGTGGTGTCAATGTCGAATGCGTCACCAGCCTAGTTGCAACAGTAATCTGTCCGCTTTAAGAGCACAGCCACTTAACCAACTAAATTGGTGGGAAAAGTGGCCATTTCCTGTAGTTGGCTGTCGGCTGTCATAGATGAGTTGAGATGCAGACTGTTGGAATATTTGCTTTTGTCATATTCATAACTAGAACCCACAGCTCTGATTGCTTCATATGTAGGTACTTACCTAAAACTTTAATATTGTACATAGACCGCGTCTTAAGAGGACGGTAAATGCCAGCGACCTTAAGCGAGTGGAAGGAGCTTGCGTCACCCCCCGCGACCCCGCAACCGTTCGCACGTAACGTAGGGTAACCATACGTTTCAGATTGTGTGGACTGTCCTGCCTGATTTTTTATCACCATCCAATTTTTTTTATGTAGTGTTCATAAATAAGGTAATATTCTGATAACAAAATAAGATTGTAATATATTATATTATTTTATTTTAATAGTTTGCATTGAATAAGTTGGTTTAAACAGGGTGTAATTTTAAACACCATCAATCTCTCTCGTCATTGTACTCTTCATTATAAACAACTTTTACTATATTGGACACAACATGAAATAACTTGCACTAAACATGAAATCGCGAAAAAAAAATCAGCTGTTCCCTACATTTTGACGAATTAAGCGAACATAAATGTAGGGAACAGCAGATTTTTTTTCGCGGTTTTACGAGGCACGGATGAGTCTCGGTACGTAAAGATGCTCACCCATCCACGGAACAACCGCGGCAAGAATAGCTTAACCTAATTGATCGGCCCGTGCGGCTGTGATGCGACTAACGAGCTCTTTAGCTATGGAAACAATATAAAGTGAAATGAAAAGCCAAAAATCTAAATAAATAAATTTAATTCCAAAATAAAACAATTTATTTCTTTAGTGACAGATGAGAAAATATGAGATGTGCAGCAAGATTTAGAGAGGGAATGGACTGCATGGATCAGGGGGCCGATTCTACTAATTTGCAAAGTTATACGCTCTGTACCGTCTCATCAATGGTTCGGTTTCGTTCGGCTCTCGTTCGTCCCCCATAAATCTATTCTACAATTTTTATGACAATAACTGAAACTGTAACTGACTGTAACCAAGTAGAAACCCAACTCAATCACTACAGGAATGAATGGCAATGAATGAGTGTTACCTATAGTTCAATTAGTAAGTTTATAATATTACTATAACAAAAATGGTTAAATAACAAATAAAGTTTATACGAATAATAAACCCATTAAAACTTATTTTCCGTTATATTTACCACGAAAAGTAAATGATTTTTTCCATATATTTTAATAATTGTAAATTAGCAGATTTTCTTAAAGGAAACAGTCTGGGTTCGAATCACGTAAAACGAAACCGATTTTAAATGTCGGATAGATTTACTTTACTATAAAATAAACAGCGGGAATAGAATACTATACTAACTACTATACTACATGGCATGGTGGCCATGCCAATAGTCGCTGATCACTGTTGCATGTCCTAGAAACAAAGAAATAATTTTAGGATCAGTAGGTATCACGGTATGATGTGTGATGTGATAAGTATTCAATGAAATCATTGAATACTTATCGTATAATATTAGTTCTAACATCAAATATATTAATATTCCGGTGCGTACCTAGGTAGGTACCTACGTATGCCTACAATAGCAAAAAGAATCATACGTTGTTCATAAGTAAAATATGAAAACGCTTGAAAACCCTGATTGAGTTGAGGTTCAATTGCAACGGTGCGGTTTAAAAGAAGCGTGTAGCTGGCCTTCTATAGTTTTTGCCTTCCCGGAAGAAGGCGTGAATTTGTTTGTACTAATTATTTTTTTTACATTTCGTAGAAATGTAGTCATTTTTCGAAATATTCCTCTTGTCGAGTGTCTTGATCTTCCTGTTTCTCTGTCTCTTCTTTGTCTGTATTTTGCCTTCAACCAAAATCATTGATTCCATTCCAGTTGATGGTCCTGGAAATATAAAAAAAACCCTGTGTCATTGTTTATTTCCGTCGGGTCGCAAAAACCAAAATATTAAAACTTAATCTTATTAATGAGCTGCACCTGTTTATTTAAACTAGACAAGTTTCTAACCTACTATAACGCGATTGTCCCCATAAAACCATAATAAATGGTATGCCTAGAATCTACAATTTAATACTCACTTTGTCTCCGCTTTTTTATGTTGGGAATCATTGTCAGTTCTTTCATTATTTTTATCATTATTTACTTCCGTCGGGTCGCAACAACTAAAATAGTAAAACATAATCTTAATAATGTACTACACCTGTTTTTTTTTAAGCTAGGTAAGTTTCAAACCTGCTGTAACGGGATTGTCCTCAAAAAACCATAATAAATGGTAGTCTACAATTTATTAGGTAGGTACTTACTTGCTCTCCGCATTTTCGTTTCGGGAATCTGTATTATTTCATATCCTCCTAAGAAAAAAAAAAATTAGATACGGATCTAAAGTTATGTTTGAACTTACTCGTAAATAATGGATATACTCGCGCACAAATTATTATCAAAATAACATTTAGCTAACCTCATTATATTATAATAATATATGAGAAACTTACCTCAGTATCCTGTTTCTTTCATGTATACGTCATTTCTCTTTCAGAACTTTAGTTGTTCTACCCATATTGTCGAAAAAATACGTAAGTACAGCGGTTGCGCAAAGTGTCAGCGTCTACCCGTGACAGTGGTCAGCGGTACACTGCCGCCCGTCGCCCGCGCAGAGCGCCGCATGCCGTTCCGTTCGATTTTATAGGGAATATTTATTTGTATTAATAAAAGTATGAATATTTGAAAAAATTCACAGATAGAATTATAGATAACAAAATAGTCTATTCATACAAAAAAAAACCATGAAAATATCTTTAGTAGTTTGGAAGTAATTTCGATTTTTATATTTGGGTAGACCTTACTTCCTGAATTTATTTCATAAAGTATTTTACTACAATACTAAAATATTCACAGATATAATTGATGTGTATGCGGTCTAGTTTAACATACATTTTTTGCGTAACTTACTTGCATTAATTGAAGGCGTAATAACAGATTTAAAAGTCACTAAAATCATATATCTGCACCTTAAACGAAAGCGACAGTTGGCGATATAGGCGCGTAATCAATCAATTCGCGTATAATATAATGATAATAATAATAAATAACTTTAATTCTCAAAAATACAGATTGAACATGAACATAGTACATAATTTAAATGAGCTTTGGTAGTAACACAATGCAATTAATTCTAAGAACTGAAATCTGTACACAATATGGAAAACCCTGCCTCTCAAACTAGGAAACCTGTATCTTGAGAGACAGTGATTCAGCTTAAAAAGTGATGCTATGCGTGTGCGTGTGCGTGTGTGTGTGTGTGTGTGTGTGTGTGTGCGCGAAGGCGGATTTGTGCGGGGGGCGGGGGGGGGGGGGGGGGGGTACTTAAGGGTAGTTTCTTCCTTTTTTAGGGTCAGTTGGGGGAACGCTAGCGTGTTTTCTAACAGTAGACTGATGTACAAAAAGCTGGCGCACTGGCGCTATAACATCACGCCTTTATTCCCCGAAGAGCAGGCACAGGTGTGCCAATAGTAGGCACACACACATTTCACCAATGTCCCATGTAATAGGGGGCGAGCCTATTGCCATCAATTGGGCACAAATCCAGAATCTGGGTTGCTGTTACTGCCGACCCGGGAATCGACCCCAGGACCTCATGCTCAGCAGTAACACCAACCAGGCAGTCTGCACCTAATCCTTGTACTTACCTAAAACTTTAATACTGTACAGTCATACAGAGTGAAAGTAATATAAAGTATGAAATACTCCAGTTGACTCGAACTCAATTTATGTCCTAAGAACAGATTTAGTCAAAAACCTATTTAATTCTGAAAATTTAACAATGACATAATCAGCTTATAATGTTCCCACTGCTGGGACACAGGCCTCCTCTCTGTGAGAGGGAGTGGGCCGTAATCCACCACGCGGGCCCAGTGCGGGTTGGTAGATCTCAAATGTCTTAGAATTTTTGGTTCTAGGACATGCCGGTTTCCTCACGATGTTTTCCTTTACCGTTTTAAGAGCAGGGGTGATGAAATAATTTACACAAAGTAGAGCGCCTGCCTAGGTTCGAACCTACGACCAACTCGTAAGTTGCGGCCGTTACCACTGGCCCACCACTGCTCTCACAATTGACCAACTTTTATCGGCTTGCCTATTTTTACCATCACTATACTCGGTAACTGGGTAGTGTAGGTTACATAGGTAGTCGCTCCATGTTAAAATCAAAAATCAAATCAAAATCAAAGTTATTTATTCGCACTAGGCTGAGAATCAGCACTTTTCTAACGTCAAATTACATAAGACTCCCCCAAAAACGCCCGCCCTTCACCACTTCCTAGTGCTTTAGCTGAGACGAAGTGGCGCAACAAACTCCCCAGTAGCACACATGTCTGTTTAGATTCTATACAAATCGTATGCAAAGTAATTAACACTACGAATACCCAAAACATTAAATTCAATTACTTGCCATATGTTAGCTAGCACACGCCAATATACCAACAAAACAATGAAAACTGTACTCGAGCAGAAATAAAAATTACAACATAAAAACGTAAACAGAACTTAATACTTAAATAAAAGCCTCCAGGCATAAAGGGCGTGCCCACTTACATAAGGCTATAACTGTAACTTGAACTGAGAAATGATAAACTAGCACCATCGAAGTAAAATAAAATAACATACTGGTTAAATACTGGTAGTCGTCTGCCTCCGGTTAGCCTGGAAGCTGACCCCAACATAGTTGGGAAAAGGCTGGGCAGATCATCATCTACCTAGCCTTTTCCCAACCATGTTGGGGTCAGCTTCCAGTCTTTCCGGATACAGTTGAATACCAGTATTTTACATGGAGCGACTGCCTATCTGACCTCCACAACCCAGTTACTGGGTAACACGATACCCCTTGGACTGAAGACTGGTTGTCAGACTTTCGAGCTTCTGACGACCCGTAACGACTGTCAAAGATCTACAAATGACAGCCGGGACCAACGGCTTAACGTGCTTTCCGAGGTACGGAGGGGTCTTGGTATGTAAAGATGGTCTCCCATCCACGGACCAACCGCGGCAAGCGTAGCTTAACCTGATCGATCGACCTGTGCGGCGGTTATTACTTAGCCACAAGCCCTTAGGAAAATTCTAGGCAAATGATAATGAATATTTCTGGAATATTTGCGACTGACGTCGCTACAGCCAGTTTAATAATGACTAATGGTCAACATATTCCTGAAATCTCCTATACTAATTTCCCATTCTCTCCCCAGGTCCTACGATCCCTCATCAACCAGCTATCACCAGCATCAGTGCCCCACTACACGATAGCCCACACTCTAGGCACGTTGGCCGCAGTCAACACCCACGGCGTAGTGCCACATATTAAGGAGATTCTCAGCAAAATGCTGCCTCTACTCTCGCTGGTCAAGGCTGATGGATTGAAGCAGGCTTTTGGTTATGGTAAGCTGTTTTTATGTTTTCAACTTAAATGGCGTTGCTCGTAGAACACATAGGCGATGGGCCCGGAAGGTTCTGGAGTGGCAACTGCGTACCGTAAGTCGAAACGTTGGAAGAAATGGCCCTCGAGGCATTGTACCGAGGATGCTGGCGGCATTTCCTCGCTGAATTGCAATGCTGATGCGTTGCGCGAGAAACTGCAAATTTAAGTTGGTCGACTATAACTCGTTAACTTGCAAAGCCTACTTAGCCGTAATAGTTTTCCTTATAATTTCATTATATGTACTACTGCCATGATTTTTTTAAAATCTCCATAAACAACAGTTTAGCTGGCTGGGGGGGACACACACTTGACTCAACAAAAATTAGCACGTTCATGCTTAATATTACGCAAGTGGATCCTTGAATCGAAAAGTGGTGTTCACAGACCTGAAATATTTTTGAACGGCCTATCCAACGATACCCCACACCATGGGGTAGACGAGAAAAAAAAATATCATCTCATCCCCCCATTACGTGCAAGGAAGGTACGCTAAAAAATGTTTTTTCAAGATTTTATTTTAGCACTTTGTCAGCGTGATTAATATGTATACCTATGCCAAATTAAAGCTTTCTCTCTCAATAAATACCAATGGTAACTAGGTTATATTTATGCGATAATGGCTAGACATGCTTGAAACATATTTTCGGAGAGGTGCAGTTTTTGTGACGCCGAGTGTATAACAACAATTGAACAAATGATATAAATAGCAGATGTTTCATGTATTATCTAAATTCAATGTTTTATCGCTCATAAAACTGCAAGGTTGGAGTGGATATTTATTATCTCTATTGTTTTTTAATAACAATTTGTTAGGTGTGTTATAGTAGATACTTTGTGTAATTAAAAACAAGTTTAAACAATGGCTTTAATGAAGTTTAAACAAAGGCCGACACCACCCTAGTACCTAATATCACTAGGTTGGTTTTAAAGATCTTTATATTTAGGTACAAATAGCTTCTGCCCGTGAATTAGACCGCGTAAAATTTCTTGTTCCCCGACCCACTGCGTCGTATTGCATCGCCCGCCCCCGCTATAATTTCGTTATTGCTTAGCCTTCTTTCTGATTTTTTTTCTTTTTGCTCGGCTCCTAAGGGTCATAGCGTGATGTTATATGCCTATAAACTTTCTCAAGAATTAGGCTATCAAATGCACAAAGAATTGTTCAAATCCAGAGATTTTATTTTGTTTTATTTATTTGGGAAAATAAACGGTTACACATTACAGTATTACACAAAATTTGAGCTACAGAGTGAGTAAATATTTAACCCACGACATTTTCCACATATATTATATAATTAATGCGATGTGCGCTTACAATTAGATTGGTACAATTAAATTACATAATGGTGCCGATTTCCTTGTTCACAAATTAAACTAAATTTAAGTTCAGTGCATCTTTTTCTTTCTATTTCATTAAGAAAAGGACAGAAGATAAATTTTAGTTTATTCCTGTCAAATTAATCAGCGCCTGTCACTACTCCATACAAGTTTAGACGTGATTAAGAACTTGCCTACTAAAATTACGTCAATTTACGTCAAGCGCTGATTAGTTTGACGGGACTAAACTAAAATTTATCTTCTGTCCTTTTCTTAATGAAATAGAAAGAAACAGATGCACTGAACTTAAATTTAGTTTAGTTTGTGAACAAGGGAATCGGCACCAATGTGTTAATGATAAAACTGAACACTAAACAGGCATGCAAATAAAAAAGAAAACCAAGAAATTAATAAGAGACATTCTAAGAGTCAAAAATATTACGGAGCAATATACAAAATAGTGAGAGATCACCCCCCAAATTAAAGTTCCAAACAAATAACTCTTTATAATGTTAGTAAAGATTAGCCATGTTACTACTTCTTCACAGTGAAGAAGGAAAGATATAGGTGCAGCTGAAATTACGGGCAGACACATTATCTACTGAATAAAAGTTCATTCATTCATTCACTCATTCACTGACAGACAAGATACAGCCTAAACCGTTGGGTCTAGATTTCTAGAAGCATTAAAGAAGAAAGAAGCACGAAGCATGAAGAGTTCCTTTTATGACGAAATTGAACAGTTAGAAATTATTTTTGAAAATTCACCCCTTAAAGGGGTTAAATAATAGGATGAAAGTTTTCCGATGAGACACCCAGTCGGCTACACAGCTTGAATCCTCAAAGAATTATTGATAGTCAAAGTCAAATCATTTATTTCAAATTGGCACATAAAAGACACTTCTGAAAGTCAAAATTTTACAGAAAATAGAATTGATTCTAGTTGCCCCTTCAAAATGGGCAAGAAACTCCACCGTTAATCCTTTAAAATGTTTTACAATATTTTGTATACATTAGTTATATGTGAAGACGATGCACCTATAATAAAATTACTACATGAAAGTAGTCAAAACAGGCCCTTTATTTTTACAAAACATAGATAAATCATTTATAAAAATCAAAAATTTCTTTCCAGCTTTCGGCCACTTCGCAGTCGCCGTATCAGAACAAATAGGTGACAACGTAGAAAACGACAACATAACATCTATCAAAGACAATTTTGTCACAGAATTCACCATTATATTTGACGTACTATACAACCAGTGGCTTGCTTCACACGAGCCTAAAGTTGCAGAGTCCGTTCTTGAAGCTCTGGGACCTATCACGAGACTTATATCGGAAAGACAGTTTAACGAAACTGTTAATAAATTCGTACTTTCATTGCTGTCTTTATACCGCAAACCAGCAATCAATTTCTACTACATAAGTCAATGTATATCGTACTTGCTGTCTCCATCGCCGTTGAACCCAAAATTGAGTTTGAATGACAGTGTCATCAATTCTATAAACCATGTACTTTTCAACTTGGTTTTGTTAGAACCTGATTACGACCAGCCTCATACTGTGAAGAATCATTTTGAGGTGCTCAGGTGCTTTGACCATATGGCTGGACAGTTCCCTGAACAAACTATAGAGGGCCTACTCCACCAATGTAAGAATAATCAAGAAAAGGACAGAATGAAAGCTGTCATCATTCTAACTCATCTGACCACATCTTCTCAAGTTTTCGTCGAGAACTACGCGATAAAATTTGTTGCCATACTCAAAGTAATGACTACAATGGAGCAAGGAGTAAAAATGAAGAAGTTATTAGTTAAAGCTATAGTAGGACTTGTTTACAGAAACTGTATTACAACTCCGGAAGACTTTACCATGGTGGAGTTTATAATAAAGCATTGCGGTTATGAAGCGCCTAACGTTCCTAGACATGACGTTTTCGATTTGCATGACACGTGCAAGAGCTCTTTAATTCTTATGTGTAACTCAGTTACAAGTATTCGATCTCAGTTACGTAACTTATTACTGGTAGCATTAACTGGTGAGGAGTTCACATCTTCCATGGCAACAGTCTGCCATTGCTTAACTTCACTCCTTCAAAACAACTCTGACGTCATCGCGGAAGATCAATCGGAGAAGGAAATCGAAATGAAATGCTCACCTGACTTGGTCTTTGTTCGGTGCCTAACCCATGTGGTCGAACCTGAACAGGTAGAAAGGAACAAGAATATTCTAGTTTTCTTAGAAGAGTATTCCGGAGATGTGCATAAGAACTTGAAAAATTCATGGACGATTGAGATTCAGAGATTGTTGAAGTTTGTAGAGACTAGTGAATCTAAGGAACAGTGGCATAGTATGTTGCTAGATCTCTTAGTGTCGGCTGTAGAACAAGTTAACAGCAATAAATGGGTGGAATTCATCGCCACTTTGTTATCACAGCAGATTATATCGAAGAAACAGTCGCCGATGATCAAAGGTGTCTCCTTACAGTACTTAGCTGTCTTATCATGCCATATGTCCAATGCTGCAGTCATTGAAAAGATCCTCAAAATAATATTACTTGCATTAAAATCAATACCTATGGAAAGCAGTGATTACGTCAGTAAAGCTGTCGGAATCGCTTCAAGACAGCACGGAGAATTTGTTCTGAATGAGCTCGATGCGATTTATAAGGAAAATGAATCCAAAAGAGGCAGTAAGATACTTAATTTCTTGTCTTCGAGACATTCCAAAAATGAGGTGGAGTTGGGCATTGTTAGATATGCAGTTATTACGTGTTATGGCAAAGTTGCCATGGACTGCCTAGATGTGCACGTTTTGGCAAGATTAGGGGATAATGTGACGTCAATACTCTATGATATTCTAAAGTCGAACCCTCCTTTTGACCTCTGCAAAGCCAGTGTAACGACCCTTTACGAGATAAGCAAGGCATTACACCCAGCTGCACATCATAACGTAGTGCTAAGAAATCGCTGGCAGTTGTTAAACGCAGTTTTGGAGCAAATATATAATACAAATCTGGAAAAACGCAATGTAGAACTTTTCCCAATCATTGTAAAGGCTTCGAAAGCTCTTACAAAGTTGCAAAAGGGAATATTGCCTGAAGAAAGAAATACGATATTAAGAGTTTTTTTTAACAGTATTTTTGGCGAGCTTTCTACGTTTAAACGGAAATACGAAATCGAAGGCAACGGTGACAAAAATGACAACCTAGCCAAAACTCTAAACGACAGCCTATCTCTTTTGCACCAGCTAATCAAAGAATTGATTATCCAGTCTACTTGTTTGAGCACAATTGATGACTTGATCAGCTTATTAATGGAATGGATGCGACACGAAAACGACGAGATCCGAACGGCAGCCATCATGATCTTACAAGTCATTTTCGACTCTTACATCAAAAACGTGAAATTGAATTACGAAACTCCGAGCAAATTCGGGCAAATGGGATACTTGCTCGGGCTTATAATCCCGGGAATTGCAGATACCAATTTTCCAGTAAGACTCTCGACCATTGACTGCATAAAAGTGATTATTCAAATCCAAGATTTGTATGAAGGCCATACAATAGGGCCTGATGATGAATGCATGTCGAATCTGGGTCATTTACAAAACAACATCTTAACGAACGATTTGAACATGATCAGTGATTATTGTACTGCCTTATGTGAGGCCATATCTCCAAAAATACCTCATCATCACAGTATGCAGTTCATAGAAAGTTTACTTGAAATGTATGATGACCAGGAGCTCAGAAGTGTGGGGATCAGTTCGATCTTGGATGCGTACTTCTCGAGTAAGGGTCAGGATTTGTACCAGAGTATTGAAAGAATCCTTGAAGTGCTGTTGGCGACGATGGCCGAAGTGGGAGTGGAAGCGAGACAGAAGCTGATGAAACCGATGACGTCATTGACGCGTCATCACTCAAATGCTGTTATTGCTGTGCTGTTGGCGCAGAAGTTGCCGTTGAAACCGTAAGTATATCTTTATTATTATGTATGTGATAGATAAATTAAGCTTTGAAAGGCCAGATAGGATTACTTCCCAGAAATGTCCAGCGAATAGGGTAGCATTATGAGGATTTTGTTGGATCAAGGCTGAAAAGGACATCATAATTTCCAGTTCCAAAACATCATACTATTTTTTTTTTTTTTTAATTATAACTTGCAGATATTTATTGGTAATATCTACATCATTTAAAAACTAACAAACTTAAAATAATAGAGAGTTTTACATAAAATAAAACTTACCTATTATTTTTTCATCAATATCCGGAATCCATCTTGAGTCAAGCACCTGTTTTTCAGCCTGTTGTCAGCGTTTCCTTTGCCTCTCCGCTGGTGGCGTCCTCTATACTTACCGTTGGTACTAGTATTTTAAGCGCGCATCGGGTGGTGGCCCGATTTACCGCCATTATGGAACTCATGATGCACCAGGTAGACCTTACCTGGATTCCGGATATTGATGAAAAAATAATAGGTAAGTTTTATTTTATGTAAAACTCTCTATTATTTGTTTTGTATCAATATCCGGAATCCATCTTGAGTGATGTGTTTGTTATCACCTGGTGCGCTTAACCCAAAGACGCTATAATGTGTACAAGGATATAAGAAAAAATATGGGTTAATAAAATAATAATGTTTAATTATGTAAATGTATTACAATAATTAATCAAGGACATACTTCTTGTAGCCGCATTAAATATCCAAATAAAAAACTAACGAAAAATAATGGTAATCTTTCAATGAACAGGATCAAAATAATTAGATAATGATACAGAGTTATTGGGAATATTCGAATCATTTTGCAATTCCCTCTGATAATAATTTTGGAAGGTATTGTAGGGACACAATGTAAATATGAAAGGCAGAACACTTGATAAGCAAAAGGTATACAAGCGAGAAGTATGAATGGACGCCAGTGACATTACATCGGTCCGCGTAGAAGGTTGTCTTGAAGGGTTTTCAATGTAATAAATACAAACATTATTAACACAAAAAAAGACTTTAATTAATGGACCCGTAACCTTCTACAACCAGACGAGGCAGTCTTGTTTAGGGGCTTACACATCGCGAAACGAGAGAGAGACCCCTAAAGTGGTGACCCGCGTTAAAAGTTACACGTGAACAATAGTGAAATAGTTAGTGCAATACGTTTTAACGTCGTGAGTGCCGCGTACATACGCGTACGCGTACCATATTTTTACATAACAATCAGTAAACGTTACGGGTAAACATGGGTCTAGAGCAGCAGTCAGGTCAAGAACCGGCACCGCAATGCAAGGAGGGAGACAGTGAGATAGCACAAATCACGTTTAAGACGCAAATTCCTGACTTCTGGACAGACCAACCACGACTATGGTTCGGTCAATTCGAAGCGATAATGGCGAATCAAAAGCAAGGGGAACGCACAAAGTTTAATATCGTGGTGGCAAAACTTAGCAAAGACAACGTACAACAGGTCGCCGATCTAATCCTACACCCACCAGAAGAAAAAGCGTACACAACATTAAAGGAAAGGCTCTTGACCGTGTACGAAGAGTCGGAAATTCGTAAGGTACAAAAATTACTCAGCGAAATAGAACTTGGGGAACAGAAACCATCACAAATGCTACGAAAAATGCAGGATCTTGCACAAGACAAATTTCCAGAGGACACACTACGGATACTATGGATCGGACACTTACCAGCTTCAGTACGGGCGGTACTGACTGTAAGTGAAATCGCAGATATCAATAAATTAGCACAGATGGCTGACAAGGTGATGGAAATGGCGAAACCCGATGTATCAATAGCTGGAGTGAGCACGACCACGTCACCAAGTAACAACTATCTAATTATTGCGGAAATAGCAAAACTACGCGAAACAATTGAGGAGATACATAGAGGTAGATCGACATGGAGGCAGCAGCATGGCGCTAGACAACGATCGCAATCGGGAAACAGACGGTACAATGTTTCAGCGCAAAGACGTAACCCGCAGACACCACACTGGGCCTGTTACTACCATTTCCGTTTTGGCGACAAGGCGAACAAATGCGTACAGCCCTGCAACTGGAAACAGGAGAAATCATCATCGTCAGCACAGATATCGGGAAATTAGGAGCGATGCAGTCAGCGGCGGAAAACTGCATCGACACGTCAAATCACCGCCTATGTGTAACGGACATTACTTCCGGCATACGTTTCCTCATCGACACAGGTGCGAACGTCAGTGTAATACCAGTGACCAAAAGACAAAGGTGCGTAACAGATAATTATAATTATAAGTACAAGTTATATGCAGCAAATGGTTCTGAAATTCAGACATACGGCACAAAAACATTAGAATTAAATCTTAGTTTAAGAAGGCCATTGAGATGGACATTTATAATTGCAAATGTAACACAACCGATAATCGGAGCTGATTTTTTAAAATATCACACTTTATTGGTAGATCTGAATGCTCATAAGTTAATAGATAAGCGAACCGATTTGAATACGATAGGTTGCATAGTAAAATGCACAGAACCCACAGTTAGCATCGTAGACAGTAATCATAAGTATCACGATTTATTATCGGAGCATGCAGACGTTACTAAACCTAGGCCATTCAAGGATGATGAGACAGACAATAATAGTTGTAACATTTTCCATCACATTGAAACTACTGGACCTCCAGTACATGCACGGGCTAGGCCACTTCCTCCGAACAGGTATCACCAGGTAAAGGAAGAATTTAGGCGCATGCAGGAGATGGGCATTTGCAGGCCGTCCAAAAGCGAGTGGGCGACACCTCTGCATGTAGTAGCAAAGAAAAATGGGGACATCCGACCATGTGGTGACTACAGGCGTCTAAACGCCATCACCAAGCCGGACCGATACCCCGTTCCACGCCTACATGACTTTACTTACGTGCTCTCAGGTAAAAAAATCTTCACCAAACTAGATATCAACAAATCATACCATTGCATTAGGGTAGCTAAGGAAGACATAGAAAAAACAGCAATTATCACACCATTTGGATTGTTCGAATTCCCGCGTATGACCTTCGGACTACGAAACGCGAGTCAAACATTCCAACGGTTCATGAACAATAATGTATTATATGGCCTAGATTTCTTATTCAGCTACGTCGATGACGTAATCATAGCAAGCGATAGTATAGCCGAGAACAAAATGCAGTTACGTAAAGTATTCGAGAGATTTAGACAGTTTGGTATCACCATAAATTTGGCAAAATGCGAATTTGGTAAATCTAAAATTGACTTTTTAGGTTACGAAGTTTCAACAGAGGGTATCAAACCCCTAGAAAGTAAAGTTAAGGCTATTCTAGACTATCCACGACCGGAAACGGTAGAGAAGCTCAGACAATTTTTAGGTATGGTAAACTTCTATAGGGCGAGTATACCCAACGCTGCTAGTCACCAAGCAAGCTTAAATGAATTCCTGATAGGCGCTAAACGAAAGGATAAGACTATTATCGATTGGAACGACAAGGCGACTAAGGACTTCGAACAGTGTAAACTAGGTTTAAAGAATGCTGTCATGATATCTCATCCGAATTCCAATGTGCCTGTAGCTCTTATGACCGATGCTTCAGACACATGTGCAGGCGCGGTATTGCAACAAAAAATTAACGACTCCTGGCAACCATTAGGCTACTTTTCAAAGAGGTTCACAAAAGCCCAACAAAAGTACTCTACGTACGACAGGGAGTTATTAGCAATCTACTTGGCAGTTAAGCATTTTCGATATCTACTTGAAGGTAATAATCCGACTATATTCACGGATCACAAGCCGTTAATATACGCATTTAGCAAACTACAAAGTGACTCCGAAACACCTAGACGTACAAGACAACTTTTATTCATTAGCGAATTCACTACAACAATCAGGTACATAGAAGGCGAGAAAAACGCTGGCGCAGATTTCTTATCGCGCATTCAAACAATCGACTGCCCGACTGTACTTGATTTTGCGGAATTAGGACGAACTCAGGTGAATGACACCGAGCTCACACAGCTATTGAAAGGATCAAACGATAATTTATGTATAAAGAAATACTTTATGCCAAATTGCGAAACAGCTGTATATTGCGAAAATTCAACTAATTCATGTAGACCGTATTTAACACCAAGTTATAGAAAAATTGCATTCGACTCGATACATAATGTTAGTCATCCCGGTATTAGGGCAACACGCAAGTTAGTTGCACAAAGGTTCTTTTGGCCCGGCCTCAATAAAGACGTCACCCGGTGGGCAAAGTATTGCATAGCTTGCCAAAAGTGCAAAATAATTAGACATACTGTTTCAGACTTACAGCAATATTCAGAAAGTAAACGTTTTGAACATGTAAATATCGACATAGTCGGACCTCTAAAATTATCACATGATGGAAATAGGTACTTAATAACTATAATTGACCGGTGTACACGTTGGCCTGAGGCGATACCAGTCAAAGAAATCACAGCAGAAGTAGTAGCTAAGGTATTCTACGACACATGGATTAGCAGATTTGGCTGTCCCGAAAGAATTACAAGCGACCAAGGTCGTCAATTCGAGAGTGCGTTATTTAAACAATTAATGAAACTAATGGGTATTAAGAAAATGCGTACTACACCATACCACCCACAGAGTAATGGTATTGTAGAACGTTGGCATAGAGTATTGAAATCAGCATTAACGGCACGACTAGAAAACAACCATTACTGGTGTAATGAACTGCCTACAGTATTATTAGGACTACGCGCAGTAGGAAGAAGCGACAATGGCACGAGTCCCGCAGAATACGTATACGGACAAACGCTTCGCTTACCAGGAGATTTCTACAATATCTCTGACATGCAACAGTACGACAACCATACGCTATTGGAAAACATTAAAAATACCATTAGTAAACTCAAACCTGTACCCCGTATTTCACGAGACTCACGCGCACTGTTTGTGCATAATGACTTAAAAAATTGTGAGTATGTATTTGTTCGCAATGACGCCATACGCCCACCATTAACGCCTACGTACAATGGTCCCTATCGCGTTATAGAAAGAACACCCAAAGTATACGTAATTCAGCTACCAAACAGGAAAAGTGGTATATCAATAGATAGGTTAAAGCCTGCATATGTACTTAATGAGCATTCAGAAACTAGCAATGTTTGCACAAATCCAGACCATAGCATAGTACCTCCAGATAAGAATAATGAGAAGTCTATATTGTACAAGAAAACCAGCAGTGGACGTACTGTTAAGCCGCCAGTCAGATTTAACCTGTAAACACTATCCTAACGTACGATGTTGTAATAAATAACAGTGACCATTGTGCTTTTTTTTAAATAAATAAATGAAGGACCGATGGTGTAACAAACAACAGTGACTATTATTGTTAAAATAAATAAATGAATGACGAACAAAGCCCGCACAATAACTAGTATTGATCAAACTAAATATAACAAAGAACAACTTGTGCATTATTACTAAATTAATCAACGGTCACACGTACTCATTTGTCGATAAGCAATTTCTTTGTAAATACTAAGAACAAAGATATAAATATAAGATAACAATGAAACAATTCATATGAAACAAATTTCTATTATATCAACAATGTTAACAAAGGGACCATAGTTGTAAGGTAACCTTAATATTCGTTGTTCTCTGTCCCTACAGGATGTAACAGTATACGTTATTTATAAATAACCCTACGATACAAATTCCTAGTACCTATTCATAAGTATAAATTGTATTATGTTTTAGTACCTACTTTTAAGATAATAGTAATTAAATAAAATTTTATTTTTACAAATTTTGGGGGGATGTAGTGTAGGGACACAATGTAAATATGAAAGGCAGAACACTTGATAAGCAAAAGGTATACAAGCGAGAAGTATGAATGGACGCCAGTGACATTACATCGGTCCGCGTAGAAGGTTGTCTTGAAGGGTTTTCAATGTAATAAATACAAACATTATTAACACAAAAAAAGACTTTAATTAATGGACCCGTAACCTTCTACAACCAGACGAGGCAGTCTTGTTTAGGGGCTTACACATCGCGAAACGAGAGAGAGACCCCTAAAGTATGAATCATTTTCCAGTTACCAGTTGCAAGAATTTGATCAATTGGAAAGTTTTCTACAAAATTGAGAGAAGCTACTGCAGATCTTACTGATCCCGGAGTTGCATCAATACCACTAGCTTTTAAAAGAGACCTCACCCATCCGCCAATAACAGTTCTAGACGCAAATTTTATATCGCCTTTAGCTGTAATAAATAAATGTTTTATATTTCCTCGACGGTTTAGAGTAATATGTAATAATTGTCTTAACCAAAAAATCAAATTTAAATTTTTATCAGGATGTTCTCTAAGCCTCCATCCAGACTGCCTATGGTTATGGTTGTCTGTTTTAGAACCAAATGCTGGCCACAATACAATAGAGGTATCTTCATCAACTAAACTAGTGCTATCAATTCGCAACAATGTAAGATCGTGAACCCTGCGTCCTGATGCTAACAGTAAGAGAGTAGCCACATGTCTTGATACATGAAATATATTATTTTTATCAAAACTGTACGTACTCATGTATTGCAATAAGACTTTAGGGTTCCAAATAGGTGGTTTAGCAGATTTCTCTCGACCGACAGCAATAGCTTTTAATATATGTTTTATAAAGAAATTTGACGACAAATCAATATTTGATGTTAAGTGTGTGAAGGTTGAAATAACAGATTTGTGTACCAAAATAGTTCTATAAGCAAGACCTATGTCACAGTGTAAATGTGCTAAATATCGAGCTACTTGATCCGCATTAGGGTATTTGTAATTAACTGAATGCGACTCACACCATCGCTTCCATCTGCGCCACGCTGGTCTGTAGGTATTGATTGTGGAGCCTCTCCAGCTTGACATAAGGAGTTTTTGTTCTTGATCTGTCCAGTCCGTCAAAATATCTGGCCACCCGAAATCAGCCATGCCTCCAAGTGTAGGTCTTGCACCTGCGGCGGATGCGTCCCTGTTCTGGTGTCTATCAGAGTGCGGGCTAGATCTGGAATCAGAAATGGGGGATGTCGCGCTCGCCGTTGAACATCTGCCTGCCAAAATACCTTGTTCCACTTCGGGGCAATCAATATGTAGTCTCCGCTGGCTTGGTTTAGGTGTCTGAGAACCCTGGGAATCAGATTTGGTGGCGGAAACAACCAAGCTAGGTCGTAGTGCCACTGATGACAAAATGCGTTGTGGTGTTGTGCTTCTTGATCGTTCACGTCCAATGATGCGTACCTTGGTACTATGTGAGCTGTTCTCGATGCGAAAAGGTCTATCTCCGGCGTGCCCCACATTTGAAAGATTTGTGTAGTTGCTGTCCTCGTGAGGTGCCACTCTGGGCAAGCCTTCTGCCGGGAAAGAGCATCCACCTCCGCATTGAATCTGCCCGGAAAATAATGTGCTGTCAGATGAATGTTCTGCTTGTCTAGAACAGCAAGAAGTTGTCGGGTTTGTTGGAGCAGTTTCTTGGATTTTGTGCCGCCCTCCTTGTTTATATACGACACTACTGTTCGATTGTCGGTTTGCAGCAGTATCTGTGCATTTTGGAGTTGCTGTTGGTTCTGACGTATAGCTGCGTAAACGGCGAACATCTCTTTTTTGTTGGCATGCCATGTCTTTTGTGAATTTTTCCAGGTTCCCACAATATTTGTATCGCTGAGTTGTGCCCCCCACCCGATGTCTGATGCGTCTGTAGTCAATAGGTGTGTCACCGAACTCAAGTGGATCGGCATCGACTTTCCTATAGCTTGACACCACCATTCCATCTCTGACCGAGCTGGTTGAGGGATAGGTATCAGCCGATACGGGTGTTTCACCGACAGCTGTCGACTGTAGTATTGCAGAGTGCGACAGTGAAGGCGACCTCTCGGAGTCACGAACGTTGCAAAGTTGAGTCTCCCCATTAGAGCTTGGTACTGTTTGAGGGACCACTTGCTTGTCTGGAGCTGTTGGTGAAGTGCATTGCGTAGCGATAGGCACTTCGGCTCCGACAGGGACTTTGCGTTGCGTTTTGTGTCCCATGTTATGCCGAGAAACTCGAGGCATTGCGTCGGAGCCAGTACAGACTTTTCGAAGTTGATGTTCCAGCCCAGTAAATGCAGAATCTTTATCGTGAATGCGATGTCGTCTTCCAACTGCGATTTTGACTGGTTTGCTAGAAGGAAATCGTCCAAGTATACGACGCACCTGATGTTGTGACTCCTCAGGAATTCCGCTACCCAATTGGTTATCGAGGCAAACGTTCTGGGTGCGGATGAAAGGCCGAACGGCAAACAAGTCATTTGAAGTAGCTGATGCTGATGTAAATCTTGATGATAATTTAATCTCAGGAACCTGCGATGTTGCTGTGCGATGGCTACATGAAAATATGCGTGGCTCAGATCTAGTTTGGCCATCCAATCTTGTTGTTGCATAAAATTTGGAACACGGAAGTGACTGAATAGTTGAAATGGTTTGGCTACCACGAACTGATTCAGTTGCTTCAGATTGAAGATAGGACGGAAGGTCCGATCTGACTTCGGTACCAGAAAGAACGTGGAAAGGTAGCTGGGCGTCCGTTCTGCAGGTTCTAGTACACCTGACTCTAACAAGGTTTGAATCTGTATCGTCATATTGGAAGATGTTTTGGTTCTGTAATATTTGAGAACCGTGGGACTCGGAAATATTAGCGGCGGTTTCAGTATGAAGGGTATGCGTGCACCGTTTAACAGCCGGCATATTTTGTCTGGCGCACCTAGATTGCTCCAAGCATACTGAAATTGCTTTAGACAACCGACTTGAAATGTCCGACAGTCATTCGCGACGCTTGTTTTTAGTGAAAGTCTGCGATTGCGATTTCTTTCCCCTAGGTTTGGCTCGATGGTTATTTGCTCGGTTTTTGTTTTGTTGTGAAGCGTGTGAGCCATGTTTTTGTCTTTTATTGGAGTTGTCGCGACGAAAAAATCTATCATCAGCTTGCTTACTAGTCGACGGTTTTTGATTTTGATAAAAATTATCTTTGGAATAAGCTTGAGGTAGGTACTGATTTTGTCGATACAGTTAATTTATCCACCCCGCCAATTTTTTGAAGGTAGGTTTGAACTGCCTCGTCATTAAAAAGTGATTCTGTACTAGGAGGAATTTTATGTAATACGTCGCGATGAAAACCTTCGGAAATCTGGCGCAACACAGCCTCACGACGTATATTTATTAAATCGGCTCTACGACCGCACACTATTTGTAACAAGTCATCCGTCACCTTACTATACGCGGATTCTTTCGAAAATAATGTCTCCACTTTTTCGAATAACGTGCTGGGTGTCAACGTTTCTCTAGACTCATTTGACCAATCCACCAATGATTGTAATGTTTTATGCAATTCGTCTTTTTGAGAAAGTAAAGCATTCGTTAATCCAGCAAAAGATCGTTCTAATAAATATGAGCGTGAATCTTCTTTTAACATATCCGATTCAAAACGCTTTAGTTCGTCGTTAACATTTAATTCGACAAAACCGGGGGTAGCTGAATATTTCTTTTGTGCATCCGAAAACCGAACGGCATACCAATCATCACACATAAAACGCTGTAGTTCCGTTAATTTTTTGAGAAATGCTTCGTTCGCCTTAGGGTAAATCGGATCTTTTACCGTTGTACCGACTTCCGATAAAATCTGAAGTTTGTAATTTTCAGGTCTTCGTAGGTTTAATTCATTTGTGTTATTGGACGTATTGTTTTTAGCACTAGAATTTGTATTTTCAACGTCGCAATTTTTCGATAAAAGATTTGTTAAATAGGCCACTTGTTGTGATAAGAACTCAAATTGTGTATAACTCACGGTTTGAGAGTCCCTTCTCGCTCTGCGTTTCTCAGGGCTGGGTCCACTACTCGTAGAAGAATCACTATCACTATCTTTTGTACTTGGTGTCGGAGAACGAACCCGTTTTCGCGATAATGAGCCGTCCTTAACACTTTCGGACTCTAAATTATTATTAGAATTTTCCATAATAACAACGGAGAGGTAAAAATATTCACGAATCTAAAACTGCCATAGTTTTACCAAACTTTTAAATGAATTCAATAGGTAGAATTATTTCGCGAAGTTTAAATAACGCTAACAACTAAACGGCGCGAAAAACGACGCTATAATGGCGGTAAATCGGGCCACCACCCGATGCGCGCTTAAAATACTAGTACCAACGGTAAGTATAGAGGACGCCACCAGCGGAGAGGCAAAGGAAACGCTGACAACAGGCTGAAAAACAGGTGCTTGACTCAAGATGGATTCCGGATATTGATACAAAACAAATAATAATAATTATATGTACAATTATAAAAAAGGGAGGGCAAAATATCAAAGGGCGTCAAAAAATTCGTCCGCATCGCTGTCAACAGGAAAAGTACCCAAAAGGCTGGCAGCATTACCACGTTGTATGGCAATGCTGATTCTTTGGCCAAAAAATAGACCAGCCCTCTGGTCACGTGAGGAGTCGACCAACCGCTTGGCGATGTCTCTAAAAACTAAGTGGGCACTCGGACCCCATGGCCCTAGTGTTTCAACCCCAAACGGCTCGAACATATAAGTCCCAAAAAGATTTGAGTACTTGCGCCGTTTGAGGTTTTCCGCACCTGCAGCAGCCGCCCCAGCACAGCCCGCCGTGCTAGGAAGATGGGATGGCGCAAGGGTGTCGACACACGTGGCATCCCACACCAAAGGCCTACCTACCTTCCAAGGCATTATGGTCATTCCGTCTGGTCTCTTCCCATCGTCGCGTGCCAAACCATTAGGTTCTAAAACAGCGGGCACCCCGACGGTGCCAAGAGCGCGACGGATGATGTCGTTGATACTTGCGTGCCGTGCTATCCGCCCTGCGCTTTTACTGCAGGATAGACCATGGTGTCCGAGGCAGTCGACACCTTCACCGCATTGGCAGCGATGCGGAGCTACGCAAGGAGCGCCCAGACGCAGACAAGTAGCGAGCCGGAAGGTGGTGTCACCCAGCATAGTGCCTATGTTGGGTGACGGTAGCGCCTGAAGCCAGAGGCCCGACTCCCACTCACCCACAGCCAGCAGGCGGGCACGCTCAGCAGTATTGGTGGACGTATTAATAAGATTATTCCGTACCAACCTGCAGAGCGGCTCGTCCCACTGTCTCTGGGAAGATGGGTTCACGGGACGATCTGTATCCGGGCAAGCCATTTTCCAGGCGTTCACTGCGTCGGTCAAGCACGGCACTTCAGAGTCAACCAGGGAGGGGGCTAAAATTTCCCTGGTTAGCTTTTCAGTGCTGTGGACAGAGGACAGGAACGCCGGTAAGAAATCATACTAATTACAATGCAAAACTTTTACTTGAGAGACTTCTAAAAATGATGTGATAGTGACTTCACCATCAGCTCCAATTCTCCTGGTTCTTACCAGGGGAACTCTTCAACAAATAACGTCCCTGCATCAGGAACAGCAATATTTTAATAATTTAATAATACAAACTGACCCACTACACAGTGAAAAATAACTTTAATTTCGGAAGTCGGTGTCTTCGGATCGTGTTTTAGATTTTTGCCACTGACTTCCGAAATTAAAGTTATTTTTGCCTTTTTAGGGTGTTTTTATTTTTACTTTTTAGTTAGTAAATCATCGAAGTTACAATAGCCTAATGTAGTCCCGATACAGGGACGTTAATAGGGTCTTACACCCATTTTTGAAAAGTGTTTTAATTAAATTCTATAATGCTAATATGCCCCAAAAAAAAAATCACATAATTTTTATTCAATCGATAAGTGCCAAAGTGCCATAAAAATGCATTTAAATTTTACGGTTTCAAATTTCGTGCGTAGTTTGACGAAAACGCTGGACGCAGTGGACGCCATGTTGCTCTGTGGTCATGACGTCACTTGGCTATGTAAACAAATGCGCTGATCTTTTATATGCATGTATGAATCTGCAGAGTTTCTTTTCCTCGAGGTTTGTGTCAAAGGAGCTAAAACTGTCCTTGGTGTCGTCTATTGCCCCCCTTCTATTGATTACTTCACTGAATTCGAATCGGTACTTGAATCTTTGGGTTCGGAGTATGTACATCACATTGTTATGGGGGATTTTAATACCAACCTCCTTGCCCACAACTCCCCTCGGTCCTGTAAACTCCTGCATCTAATCGAGTCAGCCAGTCTGCATGTATTGCCTCTCCAAGCCACTCACCAAAATATAGTCGGTGATGATACTTGGCTTGACCTGATCCTCACCTCTAATCCTTCCCTGGTTTCCTCACATGGTCAATATGCTGCTCCTGGCTTCTTCCATCACGACCTTATATTCCTATCCTATGTCCCTAAACCCCCTAAACCAAAACCAACATTCCAGTACAGGCGTGCCTTTGCACGTATGAATAGCGAGAGGCTTCAACACGATGCATCCAATATTGACTGGTCACCCCTGGAAGCAGCTGCTTCAGTTAACGAAAAAGTTAGTTTGTTCAACAATATTGTGGTCAAGCTATATGACACACATGCTCCTATTAGAATAATCAAGTTGAAGCGTCCGCCTGCGCCTTGGATGAACATGGGAGTTCGGATGACAATGCGACGGAGAGACCGCGCGTTTCGGAAATTTAAAAAGGATCGCTCGGAAGACAATTGGACCTGCTTTAAGGCTGCTAGGAATCGGTGTAACCAGATGATACGCAACGCTAAACGCCGACATATCCTAAATAATATCACTTCTTCTTCTCCTGCCGATATTTGGAAGTCCCTTGGACCTTTAGGCATCGGCAAATCGCGGCACTCAGACCTTCCTAACACAATTGGTTTAGACGATCTAAATCGCCATTTCTCCACTGTTCCCACGCTAGATAGTCTAACCAAATGTCAAACCCTTGACTACCTTGCTGGTCTGACGCGCCCCAATATTAATCCCTTTGTCTTCACCCCAGTTGACCCGGGAGAGATCAGAAAGATTATCCTTTCTATTAAATCCAAAGCCGTGGGCTGCGATAATATCAGCCGCCATATGATCGTTACGGCTCTTGATCAACTCCTTCCTGCAATCTCCCACATCTTAAACTTCTCCCTGTACACCGGTGTTTTCCCCTCCCTTTGGCGTAAAGCCCTTGTTCGGCCACTGCCTAAGATACCCAACCCCTCTCTTCCTAGTCACTTTCGCCCAATTTCCATCCTTCCCTTTCTGTCTAAAGTGCTGGAGGCCAGTGTTCATAAACAATTCTCCCACTTTGTCCATCACAACTCCCTCATCAGTCCCTTTCAGTCCGGTTTCAGGACCGGGCACAGTACCGTTTCAGCTTTCCTTAAAGTGACTGACGATATAGGGGAATGGAAGACACTAAAGTTACAGTCTTAGTGTTAATTGACTTCTCCAATGCTTTTAATGCCGTCAGTCACGAAGTCCTTTTATCCATCCTTTCTTTTCATATGGTCTCTCCAGAGGTATTGGAATGGTTTTCCTCTTATCTTCGGGGGCGTCAGCAGTCTGTTCATGCTGGAGACTCTTCGTCGAGTTGGTGTGATCTTGCAGCTGGCGTCCCTCAAGGCGGTATATTATCTCCTCTTTTGTTCTCTATTTTTATTAATCTCATTACCACCGAGCTTCGGGCTGCGTATCATCTCTATGCCGACGATTTGCAGCTTTACTGCCATGCAAGTGTTGATAACATTTCTGATGCGATTGAGGAGCTAAACCGGGATTTAGGTGTGGTCAAAAACTGGTCTGATCGATTTGGAGTGGCGGTTAACCCTACCAAGTGTCAGGCTATCATAATAGGAAGTCCCCATAGCATAAGGAAGCTGAATGGCTTATCTTTGCCACCTGTAATCTTTGACAACTCAGTCATTCCGTTTAGCTCCAATGTTAAAGATCTTGGTCTGCATGTCGACATTTGTCTTGACTGGCAAAAGCAGGTGACGACTGTTAGTAAAAAAGTCACCGGAACGTTGCGGTCGCTCTATCGGTTGAGAAATCTTCTCCCATCACACATAAAGGCAATGCTTGTACAGTCCTTAATCTTTCCCATAATTGACTATGGTGATGTGTGTTACTATGACCTGAATGCAGATCTCTACAATAAACTTGACCGACTTCTCAATAATTGCATTCGGTTCGTTTTCAATTTTCGTAAGTATGATCATGTATCCGCCCACCGTGTGCTTCTAAAATGGTTACCCATTCGTCAGCGCAGAGAGGTGAGGGCTCTGTCTATGTTGTTATCTATTCTCAACAAACCCACTTCTCCTTCTTACCTGACTTCCCATATTCAATACTTGTGCTCTGCCCATAGTAAAAATCTTCGTTCCACCAACAATCGTCTTCTTCGATGTCCTTCTCACCGCCCTGGTTTCATTCGCTCATCTTTCTTTGTCCAGGCTGTCTTTCTTTGGAATGCGCTCCCTCTGAACATCAGGACGGCGACCAGTCGGTTGTCTTTTAAACTGAAGGCACGTGAACATATACGTAAGAAGTTGGCAGAAACATCCCAGCGCTGATATTTTGCTGGATTCGTTTTCTCCTCTACCGATCGTTATTTCTCCTGACAAAGTTTATTCTATTTATATGTATGTATCTACGTATCTATTCTTGTATTATGTAGTTATATTCGTGTTATCTATCCCTTAAGTTGCACCTGCCATGTGTCTTCTCTGCATCACCCTAAGGTTGACTGGTAGAAAATGCCTCAGGCATTAAGTCCGCCTTTGTACGGTATTATTTTTTTTTACTTGTGCATAAAGTTTTAATAAAATAAATAATTGAAATTGTTGAAATTGTTGTTTATTCATCAAAAAAAAAAAATACATACAGATAGTTACAGAAACAATCAGTGGGTAGAAAGTTATACATATAATTATGTTTGTTGTAAAATCTGTTCAAAATTTTTTAACACCCTGCCTCTCAAACTAGGTTATAACCTGTATTTTGAGAAACAGTGTACGGCCACTAAATTCTTATACACTATAACTGTTACAACAATTAATAACGAACGGTGTCGTTCTACCGCTGCAGTAATTTATGTCTGTGTGTGTGAGAGTGTGTGCATGTAGTGGGAGGTAAGTATTGTGTGGGAGTGTGTGTATGTGTGATAAGGTGGGGTGGAAGGAGGGTGCGTGCGCCCATGTTATATGTGTGTATGTTATCGACATCGGGGTGCGTGAAAGATAGAAGATAGGTGATGTATGTAAGTAGAGACTACGTGTAGGCATAATCCCTCTCTATTAGCCACTCTGTTACTTTAGTTTTTACCGCGTGAGTTTTGAGATTTAGGATTTTTAAATTTTTATTAATTTTATTATAAATGTTACTACTAAGTATGTAGAATTGATGAGTTGCGAAAGTGGTTTTATGTTGAGATCCAGTGATGAGTTGTAATCGCTTATTTAGATTTGGCGGCGGCAGCTTAGCATGAGTTCTTAAAATCGATCGAAGCACAAACAGCTGATGTACCGTAAAGACTTTGCAGTTAGAGTATAGTTCAGTTGTTGGGAATATGTAGGGTTTTCTAGACATTACTTTAAGTATTGCTCTTTGTGCTCTTTATACTCTTAGCATTTTAGTTTGCGTTGCTCCGCCCCATGCAGTAATACAATACCCAATAACAGATTGGCAAAGAGCATAATACACCATCTTCAGAGTGTCCAGATTGGCCGACTCTCTCAGTGACTTAAAGACGTGTATAAGGCGCATTGTTCTTGTGGTATGGGCGTCAATCTGTTTGTCCCATCTTAGTCCATCGTCAATCTGAACTCCGAGATATTTTATATTGTCAGATCTAGTACGAGTTGGACAGTCACAAGATGGTACTGGATTTGAGCATGAGTGAGCTGTAATACTAAAGGTACGTGACGGCCTCGTGTTACGTCGGATTGCGAATGGGATGTAAGTGGTTTTGGTTAAGTTCAGTGTCAGTAGGTTAGAGTTCAGCCATTTCATTATCTTGGACAGAATTTCTTCTGCAGTAGTCGTCACCATGTCCCAAGAAGGTCTGTAAACGAGGATCGCAGTGTCATCTGCGTACGCGTATATTTCACAGTTAGGCAGGTTCGTCTTGCAAAGGTCGTTCACGTAGACTTGAAAGAGTATGGGGCCGAGTATACTACCTTGGAGGATGCCATAAGTTATTAGCTCCTCGTCACTATAATATGCATCCACCTTGACAATCTGCGTTCGATTATTGAGGTAACTCTTAAAAATTTCAAGTTGCATTCCACGCACTCCAATACGTTCCAGCTTGTCAATAAGTTTGGGAACAGAAACTGTGTCAAAGGCTTTAGAGAGGTCCAGACAGATCCCCAGACACTTTGATTTACTGTCGAGCTTCCTGGCAACCTGTTGCGTAAAGTCTAAGACTGCATCTTCCGTCGACACTCCTGTACAAAAGCCGTATTGGTTTTTGGCAATGATGTGGTGTTTATCCAGGAAGTTCCTTAGAGAATTTGCCAGGATTCTCTCCAGTATTTTGGAAAGGGCAGTCAAAACAGAAAATGGCTTATAGTTACTAACACAGCTTCTGTCCCCTCCCTTGTGAATTGGGTGTATTATTGCCCTTTTCAGGACATCTGGAAATACACCCGTTTGAAGGCTGCGATTACAGAGATAGGTTATAGGTGGAACCAATACATGTCGGCATGTTTTTAACAATATTGACGATATTCCATCCCAACCAACGGCGCAGTCATGACGTAATTGCAAAATGAGAGATTCCACTTCTGTTTCATCCACTTCCAACATGACAAGAGAACTGACAATTGGGTTATAAGGACTGTTTTTAATTTGAGTAGAAAGACATTGATCACTTGCTGCTGTTGTCTGTCCAGGTGCGTGTGATACAATTTGTGCAGCCAAACTTTTACCTACATTACTAAGGAAGCGATTTACCTCGTTTAAGGAAGATTTAGGATCGTCTCTTAATTTGAGCAGCTCTAAAGGGTATGGGTCTTTTGTGTGTTTGTTATTTGTTTTAATTGATAATTTCAAATGAGTTATTATTCTACTTATCGTTGCTGTGCTGAATGCAAGAATACTAGTGTAAAAACACCGGACAAATTGTGGATTCAAGTGCCAACTGATATAAATATTAGAATTTTTAAATGTAACAGTTAGAGAGCATTACTTACATCGATGTTTTTACATTCCGTAACTCAGCAGAACAAAAATCGAGAGTTGCAGCAAAGAATTTCCCGACCATCAAAGAGTTTGTTCTTGGTAAATTTGTGTTGTCTCCCTTTAAGAAACCGTCTTCCATGTTATTATTTCATTAACAATTATGTTGGTTAGGAAAATAATAAAGTACAAAGCCTGCGCCGATCTGCAGGCTTAGCATGACACTCTCTATTTCTTCGAAGAATAGACACGGCTCTTTCCATACAAAGTGACATTTCGTTTCTCCTTTTTTGACATCCCACCGTAGAGATCTTTCTACATAAAAAAGGACCAAGACAAAGATCGTTAGAAACGAAATACAAGATGACAGATTGTAGAAGGATTTCTACGGTGAGATGTCAAAAACTGAGAAACGAAATGTCACTTTGTATATTATACGTAAGATTTGAATAGCCGTGTCTATTCTTCGAAGAAATAGAGTGTGTCATGCTAAGCCTGCAGTTGACAGTTGACACGTTTTAGTTTACAGAGCCGTATGACGTAATAACATGGCGGCTACTATTTCATGATGTTTTTTAACAGAATAGAGAAACTGAAAACGTTGAATTGAATTTTAAAAATTCGTTTGTTATTTTATGAACTAAAACTAATATTTTCCGACTCCTTTTAGCCTAAACTATCTCAATAATATATTTATAGATTTCTCGTATATAGTAAAATACCCTATTGTTGAGGAGATTTCCTGGTAAGAACCAGGACAACCGCACCACACCGCAGGACACCATACGCATTGTGACGAGCATAAATTGCTTAGGAACCATATAAGTAGTTCCGTTGGCCATCTGTGGTCTTCATCTTTCATCAGATTCTGACTTTGTAACAATGGGGCCACCTCCAGAGCATACCTTTCAAGAACAAAAAAATAATTTTCAAAATCGGTCCACAATTGACGGAGAAATCGGTGAACATACATAAAAAAAACATACATACATACATACAAACATATAACCTCCTTTTTGGAAGTCAGTTAAAAATACATTTCAAATCTGTTAGTCATGGAGAAAAACAACTAAAAGTTTGCTATCCTATTTTGTTGCTAGTTTTTATTTTGACCAAATTTTCATCAAATTCTTATATTTCAGGAGCGTATTAGCTTGTTGGCGCAGCCTAGCCCGTGACGAAGGCCTATCTGTAGCTATTACAGACAATTTCCTCCGACTGATGACGTCAGTGGAGCTCTATGAAGATCCTTATCACATCACTGAACATCACATTGCAGCTCTCCAGCCCTTAACAGTAAGTGAAGAAAGTTTTATGACCATGTTCGCTTCGCTTACAATATTTTGTAGATTTACATTTTAATAAGAAAACTCTAAGCTCGCTTTCATCATCATCATCTACCTAGCCTTTTCCCAAATACGTTGGGGTCGGCATCCAGTATAACCGAATGTAGCAGAATACCAGTATTTTACATGGAGCGACTTCCTATCTGACCTCCACAACCCAGTTACTAGGTTATACGATACCCCTTGGTAAGACTGGTGGTCAGACTTTCGGGGCTTCTGACGAACCGTAACGACTGTCAAAGATCCACGAATGACAGCCGGGACCAACGGCTTAACGTGCTTTCCGAGGCACAGAGGGGTCTTGGTATGTGAAGATGGTCACCCAATTACGGAACAACCGCGGCCAGCGTTGTTTAATCTGATCGATTGACCCGTGCGGCTGTTATTATTTAACCCCGCTTTCAGCAGTGGTATTTTATAAGATGTTAAGATAAGGTTCACTTTTCAGCGGTAATTTACGATGTCAATCTCTAGATTGATACAGGTCGCGCGGTGGTTTATGATCGCTCGGCAAAAGTGGAAAGGGCATGCGCAGTGTTCAATTTTAAGGTCTTTATGAAGACGTGCGGAGTGAGGGGGGTGGGTGTGCGCCGACAGCGACTCGTTATTGGTAGGTTAGTCGCTCATCGATTCCTGCGTTCACGCGTCTCGTGCCTCTTGAGTACTGTTGCGCACAGCTTGTGTTATCGCGTTACTAATACGTAGCAGTAAAAAAAAAATGGTTAAAAATAAAATTTTAAAACGGCAAGCTAGAAAAATGGTTTATGACGTGAATTGTTTCGTTAAAAAAGAAACTAATGAAATCATGAGTAAGTTAAAGCAGGTTAAAAATACAACTGCAGCAGCCACAATATCATTACAGGAAAAATTGGCCACACCTATACAACGCTTCCACCTGTTTGCAAATAAAACAACGAATACCATCGATAAGTCCGTATTAATTGAAATCTGTAACATTTTAGAACAAATTCGGGAAGAAACTGCGGAAGCTGGTACAACTAACGAAAATATTTTACAACAAGTTATGAGTAATTTAAAACAAGAACAAAAAAGAACAGCACTAGCAACAAATACATCTGTGATAACAGTCAGGAGAATTACCACACAGGCCGCAAATTCCGAGTTTTTGACGGTATTTAGAACTCCTGGAAAGAAAAGACCGCGCGCAAAACCGATAACGGGCATTGATAATTTTGACCAAGGAGTCATAAAAAGATGTATTCATAACTTTCACTTAACTAATAAAGAAATTCCTACAGTAGAAAAACTAAGACAAAAGTTACAGGAAGATATCAATTTTCAAGGCTCTAAAACTAGTCTACGTCAGATTATTAAAGAATTGGGGTTTAAATGGAAAAAGACCGGAAATAACAGGAAGGTTTTGATAGAAACCACAAACATCCGACTCAAACGAATCGAGTACCTAAAAAAACTAAAAAAATATCGTGAAGAAGGACGACCAATAATTTACACGGATGAATCGTATGTGGATTCATCACATTCTAATCCCAAAGCTTGGACAGATGGTTCAACCAAGGGCCTTAAAACGCCTATTTCTAAGGGACAACGTGTGGTCATCGTACATGCTGGATCCGAGGCGGGCTTTGTTCCAAATGCGTTGCTCACATTTAAAGCTGGAGGAAAATCAGGAGACTACCACGAGAACATGAATTACGAGAATTACGAAAAATGGTTAAAAACACAACTAATTCCTAATATTCCACCCAATTCTGTTGTCGTGGTTGATAACGCTGCCTATCATAATAAGCAGTATGACCTTGCACCCACTTCAAACACCAGAAAAGCGGATATGCAAGCCTGGCTGTCCGAAAAAGGTATAGAATACGATGACGACATGTTAAAACCACAATTGTATCAGTTAATAAAAACACACAAAGAACAATTTAAAACGTTTTCTATTGACAAGATTTTGGCTGAACACAATCACAACATTCTGAGACTGCCTCCGTATCACCCCGATCTCAACCCCATCGAAATGGCATGGTCTATGATTAAGCAGTATGTGGGTAGCAAAAACGTATAATGGAATCTTAATAATGCTATTGAGCTTGTCAAAGAAAAAGTTAACTTAATTGGAGCAAGAGAGTGGGAGATCTTGTGTAATAAAACCAAATCTGTAGAAGAAGAATACGCAAAAAGTGACCACATTATAGATCTTATGACAGAACAGTTTATTATTCGTGTTACTGATGACAGCTCCGACAGCGAAGAGAGTGATGATGATGACTCCGAAATGTCTGACGACAATGAAGTGCCCTTACGTTCGTGCTTCCATCCTCAACCTTCTACTTCAACATCCCAAGATGAATTAATGGAAGGAATATCACCACTGCCGGATGAATAATTTTCGTGTGATTTTACGTATTAAATATAACTAACTGTTAACTGTTTACTTTTGTTTTTTAATTTTTCTTAATTTACCTACTTGCAAGATAAATTACAAGTAAAAACTAGTGTTATCAACTTATCATAAACTAGCTTTTACCCGCGGCTTCGCCCGCTTTTATTAGCCTATATCCGTCTCCAGGGTCCCAACTTTCTCTGTATCAAAATTCATCAAAATCGGTTTTGCCATTTAGGCGTGAAGATATAACAGACAAACAAACCCACTTTCACTTTTATAATATTAGTATGTTAAGTTACTAAAGTTCAAAAATACGAAATTAAAAATGCTTAATAACACGCTAAGAATTTCAGTGCACGATTGTACACATGCGCCGATTGCCCCCACTACTTTCCTCGAGCGATCTAGAATCATCGCGCGACCTGTACGTGGTTTAGTGCTTATAAAGAAATAAATGTTACAATAAACGCCTTTTTGTGAATATGTTGTTTGTTTGCATACAGATGACAATACGCTGAAACTGGCTAATACTACACCTCTCCCCCGGTCATACGATTAAAAAAAATAATTTTGTTCTCGTCCATTTTCAATATTCGCCATAACAGCTCTGTATGTCAAACTAAAATAATCTTCAATATTTAAATATATTCTTCAGTATGTATGTACTTCAACCGGCACAAACGAACAATACATAAAATAATCAGCCAATAATGGTTCCCACTGCTGGGTCACAGGCCTCTCGTTGAGAGGGAGTGGGCCGTAATCCACCACGCTGGTCCAGTGTGGGTTGGTAGATGCTGCATGTCTTCGAATTTTTGGTTCTAGGCGGTCATGCCGCCGGTTTCCTCACGATGTTTTCGTTCAAAAGAACAATAATAATCCTAACCCCAATTTCAGCTCATAAGCGCCTTCGGAGAGATGCTCCAAGAAGAGACAATGAAGCCAACCTGCGTAGCTAAATTTTCCGATCTCTTCGCCGTCCTGTACACCACACTCGCTTGCTACATCGATGCGGAATCGCCCGCGTACTCGCCGCCAACCAATAAAAATCAAGAACGCTTTGGATTCGTACCCAATCGGGACGCGATTAAGTTGTCACCAGCCAAGATAACGGTACAGACTTTTAACGCGTTTTTGGAACAGGCTGATTGTCATAAGGTATGTTGTTGAATTTTTATAATCCGGACTCTTTAATTTTAACATATTTAACCGCTAAATCCAGCTTGATAATTATAAATGTCATTTGCGCCCCTCTCTTTCGTAACAATGTATAATATAAATTAATATAGAGGTTCGGTTAAAGCCCCTCTCTTTCGTAACAATGTATAATATAAATTAATATAGAGGTTCAGTTAAAATTATCAATCAAATCATTTATTTAATCGATTTTCCGTGAAATCTCTCAACCGTTTTGGTTACAATTTCGTAAACAAATTTAAAAAAGCATGTTCGCCTTGTAAACTCTGATTTTTATATCAGCATCTACCACAGATGTGATTTTGAACTTTATTATACGAAGCATAAAGACTGAATTTCTGATCCCTTAAAGCGTTTGAGCACTGCATCCGATGCAAATCAGAGTTCAACACACAACTCCGAACTTGAAAATGTTCTAAATTCGAACGGCGGGTTTTCGAATCCACAGATATTTTACCTCTAACAGTAGCAACTCAATAGCGACCATAATGCAACGAAAATAAAGATCACTGTGATCTTGACAGACTTGTCAATGGTAGCAACCCAAGAGGAACCTTATTGAAAGATCACTGTGATTTTGACAGTGACGCAAAATCAGACACAAAATACCTGGAGACTGAGAGGACTGCAGTGCGCAACCCGATAATGGTACTTTGGGCACTTCCGACCGTCTTTTTTGGGATTTGAATCGGATGCAGTAACACTATTATAATAGGGATGATACCTGGGTAAAAAAAAATAAATTCTATTTAGTACGTCAGTCATATTATAAAAAAATATTAGCCACGTATTTTTTGCTTTGTCATATTAATAAAAAATACTAAGATAAAACGTATTAAAGTTGGAGGGTGGGGCTACGCTACGTCACAATTCAGTATAAAATCAAGCAAGGCGTGCCGTCTTATCACATTATAACTCAATGTATCGCCGATTACGTAAAAAAATACGTGTCCAATATTTTTTAATAATCTACACGACGGACATAAAAAAAAAGATCATCATCCCTATTATTTCGATCAAAGATTATAGCTTCCATTTCTCTCGTAGGTCCGGGAAGCCTGCTCCCTATGCCTTAGCATAGAACACAGCGACTCTTCAACTACCCTACTAGACCTGGCGCCCATACTGAGCGGAGCTTTGTGTCGCGAGTGTCCGCAACATCTGTCGCGCGTGGTGTCGAAAGTGTCCGCTTACGGCCGGTGTCCGCTCCCGCCGCAGCGATGTGCTGCACTCGCGTTGCTAGCAGACTTTCTAAACTACAGGTATGTGAGACAGCTACACTGAGTGTCAACATCTGTCTCATGTCAGGAAAAAAGATGGATAAATACTATTTATCCCATTAGGACCATTTTCAATGGCAATGCAATCACTTAAAGATTGCTCTACAGTCTGTAACCGCTCACATGATGACATGAGTGCGCGTATGGAGCGCACTAGGTTTTTTCCTGACAGCTAAGAACATCCAGGTTTCTTTCGTAAGGAAACTAATTCCATTAATCATCTTCACTGACAAAGTCCAAATTCCGGTACCTATTTCATATTTTTTTTATAATTCAGTGACAGACAACGCACAGCTTAAACTGCTGGGTCTACAACTCTTGGAATTTTGCACACGAATTCCTTATGGATTTTTGAGACAAGGCAGTAAGGGTAGGTACCTTAACCGTTTTAGCTACAGGAAAACGGCGGTCTTGAGAGACTGTCCTTAACTTTTTAGAAATTTTAATCTGCATTCACAGATTTTAAATGATCGTACAGTCAGCAATAAAATAGGCAATTTACACAAAAACTTTTTATGCCAATCGATCCTGTTTCTTATAAGAATCAAAAAACTATCGGATTAAATGAGGTTTGAGTACTATCGCGGGTGTTGAAATCGGACTACCGTAAGGACTATTCCTGCTTGCGGCGCTCGACCGCTCATCAACCAATAAAAACTTTCTCGTGCTTGGGTCTTTTTTTGTTCTATTCCTATTGGTCGAAAAGGGGTGGTCAGACATTTGTAATCATTGTAACAGACCTATGTATTTTTGTTTTATTGATCGACGCAAAAAGGGGCAGTAATCTGATGTGGTCATCGTGAGCACGGGATTTTGTTATGAAAGTGGTCTGATTTAGTACCCGCGATAGTACGTACTGGAAAAGTCAGAGATAGCAAAAAACTTTTTCCATTATTTTCGTAGGAAATGAGACTGACACGTACTTTTTTTTTTGGATACAATAGCCGACAAGCCACGGTCGTGTCGTGGATAGTTTTCTGTTAACATACCCATCTTTCTTTCCAGGTGTAACGACAACCCGATCCTCATAGAAACCGTTCTAGCGGCTCTGAACACAGGCTGGAAGGACTCGCATGAACGCGTACGCGCCACCTGCCTCCGAGGAGCCGCCAACATCGCGCAGTTGAAGCCCGAACATAGGAACCTGGCGCTGCCGGCCGCGTTACAGGCGCTTAGTCAGGGCGTGGATGCGCAGAAGACACAGTAAGTATAAATTTATTTCCTAATCTACAATTTGCATAAAGGCGCTAGCAATATTTTTATAAGTATTAAACTAGTTTAATACCTTATTATTACCTACTTCCTCATCATCATCTGCCTAGCCTTTTCCTAACCGGAACCTTTACCGGATGCAGCTGAATACCAGTATTTTACATGGAGCGACTGCCTATCTGACCTCCACAACCCAGTTACTGGGTAATACAATACCACTTGGTAAGATTGGTTGTCAGACTTTTACTTTTACAGTAATTACATAAATCACTGATCCTGATCACTGATTTAGTCTGGCACCCAAGCTAAGATTAAGTATGTGCTATGGGTGCCAGGGCTCTCTCTCTTATAATTACATTTTCCAATGTATACAGACTAGTTCGGATTAACATTGGGTTAGTAGCTGTCGTTTGAGTACAAAAAGAAAATAAGGTTGACACGGTGTCTACATCTCTTTGTCTACTGTCTTATCGCAGGTATGGTGGAAGAGATTTCTTTAGAAATAAGCATCACCTTTGTACGTATTTTTCTGTTCTTTTCTTCTTGTCTGTTTATATGTGTGTACAAAAAATGTTAAATAAATAAATAAGGTTAATATAAAACAGAGTAATTGCTGCGTTGGTCTTGTGGTCAAAAGCGCTACTGCTAAACAATAGGTCCTGGGTTCAGTTCAAAATCAAAAGTCATTTATTCAAACTAGGCTGAGAATCAGCACTTTTCGAACGTCAAAATTACATAAGACAGTCTCCCAAAACGCCCACCCTTCACCACTTCCTAGTGCTTCAGCTGGGAAGAAGAAGTGGTCAACAAATTCCCGGGTTCCCCCCAAAAAGAAGTTCCCGGTTCAGGCAAAGGTATTATTGGAATTTCCATCTGGAATTTCTCAGTAGCTGCCCGGAGTCTGGATTGTGCCCGGTTGATGACAATAGGCTCGCCCCCTATTACATGGGAGTTAAACATAACTGGCGAAATGAGGGTGTAATATAGGTACACCTCTGCCTAACCTTCGAAGAATACAGGCGTGATGTTATTTATTTAAAACACGACGTTTGTGGTTGTTATCGTTTGACTAAAACCGCAACATTAAATCATAGAAAAAAATGTGTAAAACACGACGTTTGTGGTTGTTATTGTTTGACTCAAACCGCAACATTAAATCATAGAAAAAATGTGTAAAACACGACGTTTGTGGTTGTTAGTGTTTTACTAAAACCGCAACATTAAATCATAGAAAAAATGTGTAAAACACGACGTTTGTGGTTGTTAGTGTTTTACTAAAACCGCAACATTAAATCATAGAAAAAATGTGTAAAACACGACGTTTGTGGTTGTTATTGTTTGACTCAAACCGCAACATTAAATCATAGAAAAAATGTGTAAAACACGACGTTTGTGGTTGTTAGTGTTTTACTAAAACCGCAACATTAAATCATAGAAAAAATTTGTAAAACACGACGTTTGTGGTTGTTAGTGTTTTACTAAAACCGCAACATTAAATCATAGAAAAAATGTGTAAAACACGACGTTTGTGGTTGTTAGTGTTTTACTAAAACCGCAACATTAAATCATAGAAAAAATGTGTAAAACACGACGTTTGTGGTTGTTATTGTTTGACTCAAACCGCAACATTAAATCATAGAAAAAATGTGTAAAACACGACGTTTGTGGTTGTTATTGTTTGACTAAAACCGCAACATTAAATCATAGAAAAAAATATGTAAAACACGACGTTTGTGGTTGTTATTGTTTGACTAAAACCGCAACATTAAATCATAGAAAAAAATATGTAAAACACGACGTTTGTGGTTGTTATTGTTTGACTAAAACCGCAACATTAAATCATAGAAAAAAATATGTAAAACACGACGTTTGTGGTTGTTATTATTTGACTAAAACCGCAACATTAAATCATAGAAAAAAATATGTAAAACACGACGTTTGTGGTTGTTATTATTTGACTAAAACCGCAACATTAAATCATAGAAAAAATGTGTAAAATCAGTAATCGCTCATGCGACACGAAGTATAAGCTTCATAAAGTCTATTGATTCAATGAAGTAATCTGACATGTGCCAGCTGTCACTTTGTGTAATTTATTACGGTATTGGTCATATTTATTGTATTCTAGATCTAGACTTCACTTATAGGTGGGTGAGGCGGTGCGCCTGGAGGAGCTCGGCGCAGCAAAAGGCCTCAAAATGGAGGTGACGGCGACTTGGGCCCGAATGGTGGAGGTCCCCGGTAGGGCAAGTGGCCCGGCCGCTGACGCCCTGGCGGAAAGGCTTAGGGCGTCACTAAATGCGGACGAAGTCCGAGTGTCCAGGCCCACCAAATGCGTTAGCATGCGCATCACGGGCCTGGACGACTCCGCGACTGAAGAGAAGGTGGTCGCCGCAGTGGTTAGGACCGGGGGGTGCTCTGCCGAGCAGGTGAAGGCAGGCATCATCCGTCCTGACTCCACGGGGCTGCAAACCGTTATGGTGAGCTGCCCCGTGTCGGCGGCCAGAAAAGTTACCGGGGAGGGCCAACGGCTATTGGTGGGCTGGGTTTCCGCGCAGGTGAAACTGCTGGAACCCAGACCTCTAAGGTGCTTCCGCTGCCAGGTGGGCAACCACGTGCAGGCGAATTGCACCTCGGAGGTGGACCGCAGCGGTCTCTGCTACCGCTGTGGTCAGCCCGGGCACAAGGCCGGCTCCTGCAACGCCACGCCGCACTGTGCCGTATGTGCGGCGGCTGGCAAGCCGGCCGAGCACCGGATGGGGGGCAAGGCCAGCGCCCCACCCACCAAAGCCAGGGCCAGAGGCAAGCCCTCCGCCACCGCCGTCACCGCCGCAGCCGCCACCACTGCCACCGCCGCTGCCGCCTCCAACACCGCCGTCGTCGCCGCCGCCACCGTGGCCGCTGCGGCAGGCCCCTCTCAGGGGGCTGGGAAGGAGGCCCAAGAGGGGGCTGACATGGAGTGCCATTAATGGCCCCATTACGCCTCCTCCAGGCGAACATCAACCACTGCGCCGCCGCTCAGGATCTGTTGCTCCAGAGCATGGCGCAGTGGTCGATTAACATCGCCGTGGTCGCTGAGCCGTACTTTGTCCCGCCCAGGGATGACTGGGTGGAGGACCTGAGCGGCTCAGTGACCCTAATTTCGTCGGCCGCCGCCGGTACCCCGTCCCTCGAGGCCGTCAAGAGAGGACGGGGCTGCGTAGCAGCACGGTTCGGGGAGATTGTCGTGGTAGGGGTCTACCTCTCTCCGAACCGAACTCTTGCCGAGCTCCACAACTCCCTTGCGGAGTTGAGAGACGACGTCGTCGGGTTTGGTTCCCTCCCCGTGTTCGTCCTCGGGGACTTCAATGCCAAGAATCTGGCTTGGGGTTCCCGGTTAACGGACACAAGGGGCAGGATGGTGGAGGACTGGGCTCTGGAGACAGGCCTGGTCGTCCTAAACCGGGGTTCTGTCCCCACGTGTGTGCGGATGCGGGGTGAATCAGTGGTGGACATCTCGTTCGCCAGCCCCGCTCTGTCGCCGCGTGTAGTTGACTGGCGTGTCATGGAGGGGGTGGAGACCTATTCCGATCACCGGTATATCCGGTTCGACGTCTCCGCCCAGACCTCGGACGCGCCGGTCCGACGGGCCCCGAGTGGTTCGCGGTGGGCGCTGAAGCAGCTGGACCGGGAGCTTCTTCTGGAAGCCTCGATCGTGCAGGCCTGGGTGTCACCACCGGACAGGCCTGCCGACATCAACGACGAGGCGGAGTGGTTCCGGGAGGCCATGTCCGACATATGTGACGTGGCAATGCCCCGGGTCCAGCCTGGACGTGCCTCACGCCAGGTGTACTGGTGGTCGCAGGAGCTGACGGCTCTGCGCACTGCGTGCGTGGCTGCGCGACGCCGGTACACCAGGCACCGCAGGCTCCGTATCAAACCTCCGGATACGGAAGCCATTCAGGCGGAGCTGTACGAGGGGTACAGAACGGCGAAGACCGCCCTCCAAGCGGAGATCCTGCGGGCCAGGGGTTTGGCCCGCGAGGAGTCGCTGGGGACTCTGGACAGGGACCCGTGGGGACGCCCGTACAAGGTGGTGCGGGATAAACTCCGCCCATGGGCTCCCCCGCTAACGCAGAGTCTCCGGCCCCAGCTTGTGGAGGACGTGGTGAGCGCTCTGTTCCCTTCGCGAGGGGAACACTCCTCCCCACCTATGGCTCCGCCTACTGCGGTGCCTAATGCGGACCACACCGCCGACGACGACGACGATGCTCCGGAGGTGACCGAGGGAGAAATGAGAGCGGCGGTACGCAGGCTTAATGCCAAAAATACCGCCCCAGGACCCGACGGCTTACCTGGGAAGGCCTGGGTCCTGGCCTTGGAGGCTCTCGGGCCTTGACTTAGGGGGCTCCTAAGCGCATGCATGGAGAGGGGCCAGTTCCCGCTTCGCTGGAAGACGGGGAAACTGGTCCTCATAAAGAAGGCAGGGCGCCCTGCGGACTCTCCGTCCGCTTATCGGCCCATCGTGCTGCTCGACGAGGTGGGCAAGCTCTTTGAAAGAGTCATTGCAGACCGCCTCGTCGGCCAGCTGGTGCGGGTGGGGCCGGATTTGGCGGAGAGCCAGTTTGGTTTCCGCAGAGGGCGCTCTACGGTGGACGCCATCATGCGTGTGCGAGCCCTGACGACGGGAAATGCTGTTGCCCAGGGTGGGGTCGTCTTGGCGGTGTCTTTAGACATCGCCAATGCCTTCAATACCCTGCCCTGGAGATGCATCAGGGAGGCACTCCGGTATCACCGGATGCCGACCTACCTCTGTCGTGTGGTCGAGGCCTATTTGACGGACAGGGCCGTCATCTACCCCGGTCACCAGGGAGTGTGGAACCGGCAAGAGATGTCGTGCGGTGTCCCACAGGGATCAGTCCTGGGGCTGCATCTGTGGGACATCGGATACGACTGGGTACTGCGCGCTGACCTCCCTAGCGGCGTCAGCGTAGTGTGCTACGCTGACGACACGTTGGTCCTGGCGCAGGGGAGGTCGCACCAGGCGGCGGCCGAATTAGCGGCACGCGGGGTTGCGACAATCGTCGAAAGGATCCGGCAATTGGGACTCGAGGTGGCCCTGCACAAGTCCGAGGCCATGTGTTTTCATGGTACTCGGAACGCGCCACCGTTGGGGTCCCAAATAACGGTAGGAGGGGTTTCTATCGGCGTCGAGTCGACGATGAAGTACCTGGGACTCGTCCTCGACTGCCGGTGGAACTTCGTGGAGCATTTCCGACGTTTGGCTCCCAAACTGGAGCGGGCGGGCGCTGCATTGAAGCGGCTCCTGCCCAATCTAGGGGGTCCAAACGCCTCCTGCTGGAGGCTCTACGCGGGGGTCGTGCGGTCCATGGCCCTCTACGGGGCTCCTGTATGGGCGCGCTCTCTGGCGCTGCGGCCAGCCCGCCGGTTGAGCGCGGCCCAAAGGGTCATGGCCATCCGGATGGTCCGGGGATACCGCACGGTCTCCTGTGAGGCAGCGAGCCTCCTTGCCGGATTGCCGCCATGGGATCTGGAGGCAAAAGCCCTCGCGCACGTATGGGAGTGGCGCGAGGAGGCGAAACGCCGGGGCGTTAGTCCGCTGCCGCGAGAAATCGCGCCACAGCGGACGGAGCTCCGGCGGGATCTCATGGCGTCATGGAAAGTACGGTTGTCGCAACCCAGTGCTGGGCACGCCACGATTGCGGCGATAAGTCCCCTCTTTGAGGAGTGGCTGGAGAGGCGCCACGGCGTCCTCACCTTCCGCCTGACGCAGGTCCTCACCGGACACGGCAGCTTCGGGAGGTTCCTGTGTCGGATAAGGCGGGAGGAAACGTCCGGGTGTCACCATTGTGTGGATCGCCCGGAGGACACGGTGGAGCATACGGTGGAGGTCTGCCCGGCTTGGGCAGAGCACCGCCGTGTCCTCGTGGAGGCGATCGGCGGCAGAGACCTCTCGCGTCCGGCCCTGGTTCAGGCCATGGTCCGGAGCGAGAGGGCATGGGCAGCCGTCACCTCCTTCTGCGAAGCAGTAATGCTCGCGAAGGAGGAGGCGGGACGGTTGAGGGAAAGGCAAGTTTCGCGCCCTCTCGCCCCTAGCCGCCGCAGGAGACGCCCTGGGCGTCGGGAATCTCGGGCGGATTTCCAGCCACCGTAGGCGCGGGCTTGCGGACGGTGAGCAATGGGTAGCTCACCGTCCGGTAAGGACCAGGCCCGGGTCGACGGCGCGTCGTATTCCACGCGCGCCTCAAAGAGATGTCGTCAGCACAAAGTAGGGGTCCACTAGGGCCGATGCCTGTCGGGGTCGCGGGAAGGTACTTATGGGTCACCGAGGCCCCCGCAACACAGGCAACAGGAAGGAATACGGGTGGGTTTTAGTCAGTAAGAGTCTGACACACCCTCCCGCTCCGCCCAGAGCGGGAGAAGTTATTTGATGATTTCCCACCCTCAAAAAAAAAAAAAGACTTCACTTATTATTATACATTTATGATACTTTTATAGAATATAACTGTCCCATAAAATACAGGGTATCCTAGTAAAAGTGACAGGGTTATATAATATGTACATTATAAATGTGTTTCTGTATTTTTTTGTAAATAAACCTTTATTACTATTATTACTTATATAAATCGATTAAACTAAACGATTACCATTAAAATAAATATGACCAATTTATTATACAAAGTAGCAGGCGGCTCTCTATAGGTTCTGCCTGGGGTAGGCTTGGGAAGGAGATGTGAGTTTATGTATGTATGTATAAAAACATTATGGAATGCAATTAAAAATATGAATATATTGCAAGTGCAATATTATTCAACAACCTGCCATCGTATTTAGAAGTCGATTTATTTTGCACGAGTCCAGTAAGAATCAGGAAAATATTGAGTAATGAATGTTTTAATGGGTGAATGTTAGCGGTTCATTATGGCACTTACCTACCTATTTTCCATACCTTTATTCTTCTTTGTTCTTTTTCTTTGATCTTCGTTTTTGTAACATTGCAATATAAATGTGGAAGCTTGTTATTAGCAATTGTCAGCTGTTACTATTCTGTTACTATTTACATGTATTAGTCTGTAAGCTTTCTTTAAAATTGTAAAAATAAAATAAATAAAATAATATGAATAAAGTGACAGCTAGCACATGTCAGATTACTCCAGTGGATTGATAATTCGACTTTGGATTTCGGAATGCAAAGTCCAAAGTCCTCGGGGACTCTAATCATAAATAATACTAAAGTATGGAAATATCTAGATTGACATTTCGTTGTTGGCCCAAAAACCAGCCTTTGCATTTCGCCAGCTTCTCGAAAAACAGAAAATCCTGTGAAGAAAACACATAGTGTCGTGGTACGATTTCATCAACTCGTTATGTCTCGATCCCGTGGGAATATCGAGATAAAAAGTAACCTATATATATCCTGATCCAGATCATGGTCTACTCATGTGCCAAATTTCATCCAAATCCGTTCAGCCGTTTTAACGTGAAAGCGTTACAAACAATCAAATAAACAAAAAAACTCACGTTCGCTTTTACAATATTAGTTGGGATTTTAGCATAGCCAAGGAAACCCGTGACCGCACCGATCGCTATCCCTTTTCCCTTTGTCGGTGCTGCCATTATAATAGAAGATTGTATAACTAGTGCATAAAAATTGTACAACTACCTCGCCTGCGGGTCGGGTGGATATAAACGTCTCGGGGTAAAATGGCTCGTTTATGCCCGAGTTATATATACACTCTGCTTTTCACTTTCGATTGCGAGAAAATGAAGCAGGCATAAACTATGTAACAGTATTCCGTTGTTTTTGTTTAATAATTTTTCACAGTTGCAAAATTTAAGAAGAGAATAGCTAATTCCCGCCAAGGAACTTGTAAAAAGTTTTTTTTTTTAATTTTCAACATGTGTCATTCGACTCCAAGTCATTAAAACGTTTCTTTGTTTTTAATTAATAAATTACAGCTATTTCATCAGGTTTTATTAAATTGACGATAGAAAACACGGAAGCGATATAAATTTAAGCAAATTAAATAAGAAACGGCTATAATCTGCGACGTTTTATTGTGCATGTGGCTGATGGGCCTGATTAACTTAGTCTAAGGAAAAAAAATACTTTATGCACTAGAGCATAAAAAGCGACTTTATGTTGCCTACGCACAACATAAAGACGAACTTTTAGAGCATGAAAAGTGAAAAGTTTATTATTTTACATTGACTGCGTGATAGTCTATGATATAACTGCAGCTGGCCTTGGCCTTAGTTACTCTTTATAACATCAGCTATCTGCCAGTGCAAATCCCGTCAAAATTGGTCTAACCATTTCGGAGATAAACCAGAATAAATCAAACAGACAAAAAAAAAAAAAAATGTTATTGTTTATAAGTACTTACCGTATATACTTTCTGCATTTAGTAATAAGCTGATGTTGCATTACAAACAAACACTTCAATTTTATTTATTTGTATAGATGTTACAAGTAATTTGAATCCAGGAAATTGACTATGTTTTATTGTGTTCCAGAACACCTACAGACAACGTACCCTTAGCCGCCATCCAAGGTCTAAGCCGCCTCCTCACGGAACTAGACAAACTAGACAAGGAGTACGACAGGGAACTCCTCTCGATATCCCAGAAGATACGTCCGTTCATGAACACGGAATGCGCACAACTGAGGGAGCATTCGATCAAGCTGTTCGGGATAATCGCGGGGAGAGTGAAGTCTGATGCGTTGGTGGATCAAGGCATTAGCTCCCTGCCTTGCTTCTTGCTGCATCTATGTGATAATAATCCGAATGTTGTGAGGGTGAGTGTTATTATTATACAAAGTATTTGTAATTTAATTTTTACTTCATCTAAATAGGTTAAATTTCTACTTTATCAATTACATGCACTTTTGACTTGACAAAGAGTCGGTCAGTTACTCAGAAAGTTGAAGCTAGTTGCCCATTCCAAAACGTAGATTTCTATGGAGAAGAACGGGCAAGAAACTCTCCAAGGACACTCTTTTTTTAAATCAAGATTATAAAAAATCCTGGGTACATTATTCTAGTTGCTTATTTAGGTGAGAAAAATGTAAAAAAATAAATTAATTAAAAACAATTCAAAATATAAAATTAAAAGATTAAAAATAAGCCCTGGCAGTTAAGATGACCAGTCTCAACTGACGGAGCCCGTTCACGAACATGACGCATGGATCAGCACCATCCGGCTCAACCATTTTGTAGGGAACCGAATGATCCAACACATGCGAGACATTAGGTGAGCATACAGCGAACACAAAGAGAGGAGTTATAAGTTTGAGAGATCTGTCGTTCTGTGTATCTGTGTGTCTGCCTGTGGCATCGTAGCTCCCAAACAGTATGGTCCGATTTCAGTGCGGTTTATTAGAAGGCTGGTTTAATCGTAATGGTTCTCAGCTATGTTTCATGAAAATCTGTTCAGCCATTTTAAAGATAATCAGCTCTGTGAAAAGGATCTGGTGATATAGTGGGAAAGCAAACGGCAAAACTGCGCCTCGCGTAAGTCTCGATCCCGTGGGAATATCGGGATAAAAAGTATCCTCCTAATCCAGGCTATGGTCTACCATATGTCCAATTTCATCCAAATCCGTTCAGCCGTTTTAGCGTGAAAGCGTAGCAAACAAATAAATAAACAAACCAACTCATTTTTGCATTTATAATTATTATAGGATAGTTATATGGTGGGTATGGTACAGTGTTGCCAGATTGGGGGCTTTTTCGCGATTTTGGGAAAAAAAATGTATTTGGGAAAGTTTCGGAAAAGATATATTTTGGGAAATGAATAGGGAAAAAAATTTGACATTGGGGAAATTTTGGGTTTATTAAGAATTAAATATTAATTTAATTAACTGATGCTACTAGAGTGGAGAATACCTTATCTTCAACTGTGGAGTAAAACTGAATCGGATGAATTTTGGGCTGAAGTTCTATCATATTTAAATGCTGCTATAATCCGTCAACAATATAGTTTCGCCATGTCCGTCTGTCTGTCTCCGCTTTAGCTCAGAGACGCTAAGTACTAGAAAGCTGTAATTTGGCATGGGTACACAATTTTTTTTAGGGTTCCTCTTGCACGTCATGTGGGGATGATATTCTTTTTCTCATCTATCCCATGATGTTGGTTGGATAAGCTGTTCTAAAATATTGCAGGTCTGTGAACACCATTTTTTGATTCAGGGATCAGTTTGCGTAATATTACGCTTTAAAGTGCAAATTTTTGTAAGAGTCAAGTGTGTGAAGAACATTATTATTCAACTGTTGAATAATGCAAATTTATAGTCTCAACCCACGAGGAAAAGTTGCTCAAAAACTCACAAACACCCGTTTTCCTCCACAGGCCAGCAAATTCACTCTCAAACAGGTATTCAAGATCTTCAACGTGAAGAAATCCAACGATTTCGTACAAACGCACCTAGTAGACGAGGGCCGGTTGTATTTGGACGAGTTTCTATCGGCCTTGCTGCGGCAGTTGGCAGATGAGTTGCCGTCCAGCGTGGCGCGCTGTCTGCAGACCGCCGTCAACTACCTGCACTGTGCGCGCGAGGAGCTCAAGCCGCACCCGCCGCTGTTGCTGGGTACGTTATACACATTACAGCTGCGGCCCCGTCGTGTTGTAAAATTGCGTCAAAACACATCAGGAGTCGCGTCAATACGCGCCCAAACGCGATAATTTCGTCAGTCAGCTCTTGACATTTACTGTATCCAGTCCATTGAAATACAGCTCGGATAGGCTCGCGCTCATTTGGGCCTGCCACGCCGCGTTGCAATGCAAAAGTCCTCATAAATCACTTTCGAACATTTTCATTCATTCAACATCTGCGCTAGCTTTTAATGGGATGTTTAATTACCGTTACAGTTGTAATTTATGACTTAATTAATAGCTTTGCTATAGAGTTAAAATTGAAATGATTCATGCGAAGTAGTGAAAATAAAGCTGCATAGTCAATGAAATAACATGTCATAACTATATATTACTGCCCGCGACTTCGTTCGTATTCCAGGCTTCAATGAGGTTAATTTTTGAAGAAGATTTTTTATAACTTAGCCAAAAATATTCTGAAATCTATCGTAGTTGCTACAACAACTTACATATTCTAATTTACAATTTACACCGACCGACGTGGATTTGGCCGCATCGTTTCACGTTTTAAAATGTGTCAAAGAAAATTGACGTCATCCATCGTTTTCAATCAGGCGAGATGAGGTCAAAAGCAGGCCCAATCAGCAATAAAAAAACAACAAAAAAAAAAAGTATTTATTTATTTTTTTATTTAACAGTTTATGTACACACATATAAACAGACAAAATGAAAGGAACAGAAAAATACGTTTATGAAGTCAAATGTCATATTTATATAGAACTTTTGATAGGTTGTGGTATAGGTTCCATAGTGTTATGAAATTAAATGTTCATTTAGTATTACACAATCAATTTAATAATAAACGGTTTATAAACAATATAATCAATAACTAAGATTAAAATGATTATAAAGTGACGCGAAAGACGCAGGCAACGGTTAGCGACCGACTGTCTGTCGTCGTAGATTACTGTATTCGAACTGCAGACGTGGAACGTCATAGGCACTTGAGTCCACAGGCCTGTGGCCCTGTGCGCATGTGTGGTTTACATACCGCTACTTTTACATAGAATTTGTACTTTGTGTAAATTGTACAGTTTTATATTTTTAAAGTTTCAACGTTTTTAGGGTTTCTTACCTCAAAAGGAAAAAAACGGAACCCTTATAGGATCACTTCGTTGTCAGCCTGCCTGTCTGTCAGTCTCTCAATACAATAGGTATTTTATAATTCTTAGGAACGCGTGAAAATTGAAATTTATATCAAATACGTAAGTAAGTCTCGGTCTCATGATGCTCTAAAAAAATCAAGCTTCTTAGTCAACGCAATAAAAATATACGGCCATTTATGCGACATATTTTGATACTCGTAAATAAATCAAAACCTTATAGGGAAACCTTCCCGTTGACCTAGAATCGTGAAATTTGGCAAGAAGCGGTCTCACAGCACGAGTAAAGAAAAAAGTCCGAAAATTGTTCATTTGCAGTTTTATCACATAAAAAAAAAGATAATAAACAAATAAACAAACTTACATTTGCAGTTGGAGAATTGACCGTGGCGTATATAGAACTATGAAAGAACATGTTTTTCAACTACAATGTTTAGTTAGTTTTTTGTATAAATTCATCCCACTTACGGTTCCGTATACTTATAACCTTCATTGTTCGTGGTCTGACACGCACTTGGCTGGTTTTCTTATGACAAGTCTTTTCTTTAAAATTCATTCATTCACAGGTCTCCTCTACGCGGAACTATACCGCATTCGCGAGAAAAATCCTGAAGAAACCGAACTAGACCCCGACATCACCCGAACGGCTAGAACTCGTCTACTCCAGCTGATTAAAGACCCGAACCCGTTAGTTCGTCAGAACTCAGCCATGGCGCTCGCGAACATATGTCTTGTGACCGCCATGGATGGATGACCGGGGAGGATGAAGATTGAAGGAGGTGGGTATAGGATGAGCAGGTTCTTGTTTGAATTCCAACGTTGATTTTAGGGTGGTATGGTATAAAGTCCATTGAAGTTCTATCTACATAGTTTCGGGCACCTTCCGAGCTCTACAATCTCTTAAAAAAGAAATTGAACCTAATGATATTTGTTTCTGTACTTTAGTTTTTGTTTTCGTCAGAGTATGCTATAAAACACTAAGAGAAACCGTGACATGTGTGAATAACTTCATACATTAAGCCAGCGTCGTATTTAAAAAAAAAACTGCATTGGGCTCCGTTTTCCACTTAGAAGGCACGGTGCTACAGATGGGCAGAGGATTCAAACATGTAACACCACACACCGGTTAAAAAAAATACAAGCATTTTTTCCTCGTCGCTAGAGCCCGAAACGCCCCGAGTCAGTGGGAAAGAAATGGAGCAATACTTCCTGTATATCCCTCTCTTTCCCACATCTACCTAGCCTTTTCCCAACTACGCTGGGGTCGGCTTCCAGTCTAACCGGATGTCAAAGTCAAGTCAAAGTCAAATTATTTATTTCAAATAGGCACATAAAAGGCACTTTTGAACGTCAAAATTAACAAAAAAATAAAATTGATTCTAGTTGCCCCTTCCAAAAGGTATTTTCGTATGGAGAAGAATGTGCAAGAAACTCCACCGTTACTCTTTTAAAATGTTTTATAAAATTTTGTATAGGTACATTTTAAAATTATATGTGAAGACGATGCACCTAGAATAAAATTACTATACCAAAATAGGTAAAAAAGAATGAAAAATAAAGCAATGACAGATAAATTAATTATGCGATAGGTACATGATGCTCACATATTTACAAACATTGTAAAAGTATACGTTTTCCTAAAAATAATAAATAGTGTAATGGGTCAGATGCAGCTGAATGCCAGTATTTTAGGTAGGCCCCCCGAACTGTGTGAATAGAACACTACTTGACTTAATGGCATAGTTTGTGATCACTCATTTCAAAACGATCTTTCGCCATGTAATATAATAATATCGATATTGCAATTCTAGAACGTGCGTCATGTGACTTATGTCATTGGAATAAGGTATAAATTGGAATTATTGACGTGCGTTCGTGAATTACAACGTCTGTAACACCTCTGAAAAATTACATTTTCGTCAGTTGGAATAGGAAGGTAGAATGGAAGGAAGATGTGAGTGTTTCGTCGACTGAATTTCAAATGAAAACACAAAAAATAATTAAAAAGTGTCTTTAAATGTTTTGTCTTGTTCACCAATAACTATAAATGTTTTGCTGTCAGTTTCTGTAATTTTCTTAGTAAATATTATAAGTCTATTCTAGTACTGGATAAAATAAAAAATATAAATATAACCTGTTTGTTAAATTATATAATCTTTTAATTTGAACTTAATATAAGAGACTGAATAAAAGATGTAAACAGTCAAAAAAGTTAAAAAAAATAAAATAATATCTAATAAATAAGGATTATTTGTATAAATTTGTTGTAATGTTGATGAAATTTTTTTTTCCAAAAGAAATCTTGTTCAAGCATTGTTTTGAGATGTTACCTTCTATGACATTAATTTTATCGTTTTGATACTGTTATCAAAACGATACAATTATTATATTTCATAAAGCTGACTTAAGGATATGAATATGTTTTTGCAAAAATGTACATGATTCCGACCTCCGACTCGGACATGGATTGGTTTAGCGTAAATTATGCTTTAGTCGTTCAAAACATCGGCTATACCCGTTATTTCACATCAAACGCTGTAATTAGGGTAATATTAACCTAAGGGCGGAATTCCACCATTGAAACTGACCGGGATCAGCACATTAATTGGTCAAGGACAGCTAATGAGACACAATTGATATTCTATTGTTTGACACCGGATCGGTGTCGCGTGGGCCTTAAGAGGTTAAAACGCGTTCAAGCCAGAGACGTCAGTGTCAATATTCCGCAACAATGACACTGACAGTTCTTGAACGCGGTTTACATCCTTTATTTATTTATTTATATATACTTTATTGTACACCAGATTATACATTACAAAAAGAAAAAAAATATACACTACAAAATATACAATGGGCTGCAACTCACTAGTTCCGTGTATGGAACTAGTGGTATTATTAACAAAACTTTTTAGTCTTTATTCCCAGTAGTTCCACATTAAGGAAAAATAAGAATATACACTTTTCATAAAACCTTTTCTTTATTTCCTATTAATAAAAACGGAAAAAAATGAATTGCTTGTCATTAAATGTTCATTCCTTTTAAAATTGTTGTGCTGATCGCGTTTAGCTACATTGGTGAAATTCGGCCTAACTGAGACGACTTATAAGTTTGCTTGATCAAGATTCTGTCGATAACGTAGTCAGTGTTAAATAGTTGATACATGGTGATATTGATTTATTTACGTTTACTATTAACCTTTTGAACGCCAGAGCAAAAACGCATGAACTTGCCCTCAACGCCAGGCCACAAATTCACCGCAAATACCTACGAAAAAAATAGGGATTCCAAAACTTCATCGATAATCAATTTTATTTTCATTTTCGTCTTTAATTTCGAAATATAATGTCCTTATAACATTGAAATTTAATTCAACATTACATTTCTTCCTATTAAAGTAATAGTTATACACTATTTACAGACTTGTATAATACCGTAATAACAGATATGAGACTACAATATATTTAAATATAATAACTGTAGGTACAACACTATTCTTGATCTGCTGTCTTCATATTGTGACCATGGCGTGGACGGCCCGCCATTTTAATAACTACTTCGCTTCCGAAATAAGGATGTGGCAACGTAATATCTCGTTTATCGATGTTCTAGTACAATATTATTTTATAATAAATGAAACACGTTTTTTAAATCAGATTTATAATTCCGAATGTAACAGGTACTTAAAAATATATGATTGAAATAGGTTAAGAAGGTAAATAAAAACTATGAAAAAATAGAAAATTTTAATAAAATGTTATACAGTATGTACTATGTATACATGTTTTTAAATATTAAGTTCTATAAACCTGGCATAAAAAGTAACAAATTAAAACAATTAACGATTATATATAATTATCACAATTACCAATCAGTCTTATACTAATAAATCTTTTGAATAATAGAACAAAATTATACAAAATCTACAATGCAACCTGCATTCTGATCATCTAATTCGCTGGGTGCAAAGTGGGTGGTGGGGACAGTGAAATCGATCTCAGCGCGCACCGTGGCTAAAAAAGGAACTTTTGGCAGACTTTATTCCACGAAGTTATAGGTAAATTAATTAATAAATATCCCAAAATAAATCATAAAATCTGTAAATTCGTTCATTTATTTATTTCAAATACTTTTCAGACGTGGCTTAATTCTTTCTTAACCCTGTGCTCTACATAAATTATATCTTAAAAACATTTTCGGAGGGATCATATAGCTTGACGAACACTATAGGAACTATATACCGAATTACCGAAACAAAACTGAAAAGTCGAGTTCTCTGCACACATATATACATAATAATTAATTGAAATAATAGTATACATATATTAGAAACCTATGAGTGCAGGCTTAGGTATAAGGCGCAATTAATATTTCATAAATATATGTAATATTTAAACATATTATATCGCTTAAACATATACACAAGTAAAAATATCAAAATCATTCTTGATTTTTACTTATTTATGTTAGCGATCAATAGGTTAAATAATACAACAAGCATTTAGTAGGTAACTGTATGCTGATTCATATCTTAATTAAATCGTATGTAAACAAACAACGATCGATATATCAACTTAAAAACTCTGTATAACGGCTGTATCTATTTTTTTACAACAATAATATTCTCAAAAGTAACTTATTTCTGTAAAAAATATGTTTCTTTCGGTCTACAAACACCAATACCAGGCCACACTTACAGATTTCATCGTGATTTTTAATAAGATTAATATTTGCTCAAAATTTTTAAAATAAAAGCAGATAAAAATAACTTACCTCTAAATCAAATTCGTCCAAAGATTCTGTTTCCGAAAATTCTTCGTCATCTGAGACTCCTTCTAATATGCGAAGAAGTTCTTCCGTAGTCATTAAATTCCCACTCATTATAATAGTCACTTAATATAAATCTTGAACTCGATATCACAAGTAAATTAATCATAAATATTATTCATTCACTTCACTAATTTCTGGTCGCCGCGCTTGTGACGTCACGATATTGTCGTCTAGTCGTGACCATGGCGTACAGGGTACTGATAATTCGGGTTGCGTTAGGGATGCGCTTGAGTTGGGATTAGTGAATATCGAAATTCGACCCAACCAAATTTTATTTTTGACTATGTAGCTTATTGAATGATTTTTAAGACTGGTTTTATAAAATTAATGCTGCTTTATCCTAGTACCAAATTATACCTAAAATAATATATTCCAGAGGAAAGTTTCGAATCGATCTTTGATTTGAAATAATGATATTATCCAACATGCGCTACATCACTAGCGGTCACGCAGTTATGACTCTGGCGTGTGAGGACATTCTTTTTTCAGAGTTTATTTCTTTCTTTTTAACGTAAAATTTCTCAATATTTATAATGCAATTTAATTAGTTTTATGGAAATAAATAAATTTTGGACCTTCTATTTTACAGGTATATAAATAAATAGGCATTAAAGTAATGTTTAAATAGTTTATTTCGTGTTTTAATGTACCGCTGTTTTTGTCACATATTTGTGTCGTTGGCGCTCAGGGACAGTTTTCGCTTGTCACGTATTTGTGACCCTGGCGCTCAAAAGGTTAAGGCAAAGTGGGCAGTGCCGGCTTTAGGGTAGGGCGCGCTTGGGCACAAGCCCAGGGCGCCAGACATGAAGGGGCGCCCTACGCGAACCGAAGAAATTTCTCTAATTTTCTCCTATTTAACTCTTACCCTCTTTTTTACCCGACTGCGCAGCAGTAAAGACAGGGTTATGTTTTTCTCCAACTTTTCTATACAAGTCGACAAAGTTTACTATTTCTATATGAATGGGCCAAAGTAAAACCGAGGCGGGGTGCTAAAATTTTTTAGCTCACTCTTGCAGCCTGCGTTCTCCCTTTTCTGCATAAGTTCAATGCACAGGAATAAAAACAAACATGTTCGCCCCTCTACTCTCCAAGAATAGTGAGGGGCGCCACAGAAATCTCGCCCGGGGCGCCGGTAGTTCTCAAACCGGCACTGATAGTGGGGCTAACAATATTGTTTTATGATTGAATCTTGGCTTCTGTACACTGCTGAAAAGAATGATAATTCAGGTATTCTCATTTATAATAGGATAAAACCAATTAATTATTCTAAAAGGCCATTTACACGCTTTTTACGCGCGTATAATGCGTACATGTGGACGCAAAGTTTGCGCTCATAAGAACTCTTAGGTAAGTCACGGTTTATGGATAATATACAAATGCTCTAAATACATTAATCTCCGTTGTTTCATGATATACACGTATACAGAAGACTTATGTTAGGGCTTTCGTGGTATTTAATCGCCTTTCGTTGTTAAGTATAGAAAATGTTTCATTAAAATTAAAATATTTAATTTTTCAGATCAATTTATTTAAAATGTGTAAAAAATACTAGCAAAACGCCTTATATAAAAATACATTTTCATTTAAAAAAATATTAAAATAACAATAAATGTATTCAAAAAACATTTTTTTAGCCAAATGATAATTCTATGTTTATACCTTCTGGGCCAATATGACTTATAATGATGCGGGTCGCAAGTATTTCTTGTTAAATTCTAATATTTTTCATGCGAATTATCCATTTATATCATTTAAATTTCGCAGATACATAATTATACAGGGTGGAATTTTTGAGACGGGGCGATAAGGGTAGGTATTTTAACCGTTGTAGCTACAGAAAAAAGGTCTCAGGAGAATGTCCTTATTTTTTTTTTTAAATGAGTCCTCGTCCACAGATTTTGAAAAAAAAAATGTACAGTCAGCAACAAAATGGGCCATTTTCACAAAAAAACTTTTTTTGGTGATAATCGATCCGGTTTCTTATAAGGATTAAAAAACTATACGAACCAACTGAGGTTTGAATACTAGAAAAGTCAGAAATCGCAAAAAAGCTTTCCCATACATTTCGTAGTAAGATTCCACCAACTTTTTTATGATGGGTAGTCTGGCCGCTACAATGAAAACTGGGCGAAAAAAGAAATACTTTAGGATTTCGAACGAAAACACCCTTACAGGCAGTACTGCATGCGGGAAGGTACAAAAGGCTTACCGAGGCCCCTGGCAACACAGGCAACGGAAGGAACACGGGTGGGTTTTAGTCAGTAAGAGTCTGATACACCCTCCCGCCCCGCCCAGAGCGGGAGAAGTTATTTGATGATGTCCCACCCAAAAAAAAAGGCGGTACTGCATCTCAGAAATCCACTCTGTATAATTATAGTAGGTACTTCCAGACATGTTGTCCTTTAGAAATGCTAAAATAACATTAAACAGATTCAAAATGTTTCAAGACTTATAGACTTTCTGAGCTGTCTCCAAATCTAGTTATTGTCAAAGTGACCATGTTTCAAGTATTTGCATATTTTAATGAATTGTTCAATTACTTGAAAAATTGCCACTTTTTAATAGTGATTAACCTCTGCCTTATAGAAGTTACTTTCAGGTGCAGAAGTAAATAATTTTGTAATACAATCACAAAAACAAAATAAAAAATTATTATTATTAATTTATAAATTGTGCTGAGAAGTATGTAAGACATTACTCACGTAAAAGTTGGGATTCCCCGAAAACTTTTGGACTCAACCGAAATCCATAACTGTATCAAAAATAACTGACAGTAATTCATCTGCCTAGTCTTTTACCAACTACGTTAGGGTCGGCATCTAGTCTTACCGGATGCAGGTATTAGTATAAATACAGTAATTATAAACAAAAATACAAAAATAGTGAGTAAAGCCCTACTAACTCTCTTACAAAAGTAAAATTTATTGAATAAGTATATTGTTTGGATGAGGTTTCTTAGTTTTATAATAAAAAGAACCAGCATCCAATTACATACTTCATTTTTAGTAATTTATGGGATGCCAAAATAGAAATAAATCATTTCACAAAATCACTTGCACAATAAAATCAAACGTAAAAACGCAGATGACTGAGAATTGTTGGGCCCAATTTTTTATTACAATAAAGGGCGGATTAGGGCGGGCCGCATCGCATTGCAAAAATCCTCCTACATCAATTTCAATCAATGTATGAACCATCGCACACTAGCGGGCCGCAACGCGCCTATTTTTATTGTTGTAATGTGCGCTTAGCTTATTATGACAAGGAATTCTGTCTTAGATAAGTCCCCAGAAAATTCCATGTGGTCACATGTGGATTAAAATCAAATAGATCACTCGAAATGAGCATAGATGTTTGTAACCGAAAATACGATCAAATGGGCTCATCTTTAGCCCGCCATATTACTTCTGCACCTCTTTTGTAATTTGAATACAATTTATAATATAGGACTAATGTTATACGTTTAAGTTTTGAAAATAAAGCTATGTTGAAGTCAGATGCGTGTTTTGTTCATCGCTGTTCTCATGGACGTATCCTCACACACTGAACAACTTTAATAACAAAAAACTTATTGTCCTAACAAATATATAGGTGGCGCTGAGTGTGGGTGATAGGAAACGTCAAAAATCTGTCAAATTGAATACATTGCATTTTAGTTCTCTGTATCGCAACACTCACGGATAAGTGTGTTTGTTGGTCTACATAAGCGGGCAGAAGAAATACAAGCTTACTACAATTATAATTTAATTAATCGTCAATAATGTGCCTTAATCTAGAGGTTATGATCAACGATACTCACTAAAGTCGAATTATTTATTCACTGGAGTAATTTGACATGTGCTAGCTGTCACTTTGTATAATAAAATGTGTAATGTAATATTTATTGTAATGGTGATCGTTTAGTTTAATCGATTTAGCTAATTAAGAGTAAAATAAATGTATAATAATAAGTGTAAAAGTCTAGAAATAAATATGGCCATTTTATTACACAAAGTGGTAGCTAGCACAAGTCAAATTGCTCCAGTGAATAAATAAATCGACTTTAGTTAGTATCGTTTAACTTTAGGGCTTCTCTCTAGTGAGTCAGAAGTGCTTGGTCGGTTCATTGTAGGTTCTCAACTGCTTGGCATCCCACGTTGTAGTGTCCATGTGCCATTCCGGAGACACGTAGGGCACTAATAGAGGTTCTATGAAAACCTGTAACGTGGCATGGTAATACTTGATATTAGCGGGAGGAATAAAGGCTGTGATTAAGGGCGAATTTCACCAAATGAAACGGAACGCGATCAGGTAACCATCACCTCTTATAGCAGTATTATTTCAATATTACTTCAGTGTGAGAAAGAGATGGAGCTATAAGTCCTGTATAGCTCCATCACTTTCCCACTGTGAAGTAATATAATAATACTGCTATAAGAGGTGATGGTTATCCCCCTGTACATCTGACCACGTTCAAGAGCAAATAGTGTCAATATTCCACAATAATGATGGATAGAGTTGTAAATATACCGTATAATACCGAATCGCTATGTATTGTACCGGTATAATACAAATTTTTATTTTTTTTATTTGTATTTTTTTTAAGTGAAATATTTATAATAATGTTTACGGAATTAGTTACATTTCCGCTTAACTCACTTTTATAACATACAATATATAGTATAGCTAGTTGATAATGCAGGGCAATAGTTTAATAACAAAACACTTACCTTCCATTTTCGACACTTTAAAATAGTGGCAAACTGTGTAGGTTGAGTTGAGTGTACGGCTGTGCGAAACGTGCCTGGCACGCAGGCACCGTTTTGCTCACTAACAAGACGGTGCATCCATTCCATTCTACCTACCTATGTATCCTCTTGCGCAGCACTCGCTCGCGCGCGCGGCTTGACTTGACTTTGTATTTGTACGGCATAAAAAGTAAAATCACATTTCAGTATATTGTAAGTACGTAAACACTATCTTTGATAGTATTTTGTGTTTTAAATGTGTCTCGATAAAACAAATAATGATTTAAAAGAAAAATCTTTTAACATAGACAAATCAAGATCAAAAAAGCGGTTTGAAATTAGTAACTTGAGTGCACAATTTTTTGTACATATTATACAGTCGATGTTGGTATAATACTGTATTATACCGTTTTATACAATTCCAACCGCATAATACACACAGTATTATACAGCCTTTAGGTATATCTCTACTCTTGAACGCAGTTAATAAAAGCTGATCGCGTTCAGTATAATTAGTGAAATTTGACCGTACTCATCCATCCGCATCCGTGAAGGAGGTGGTTGTGATTTTATAACACTCTACTAAGCAGGACTGGAATGAAATTATAGCTAAATAAACTTCGTTTTCATGCTCGGCGTGCCGCTGCTGCTACATAGTTGATCTAGTATACATTTATGTACCTATATATACATATACTATGTATAATTAAGATCATTTATGAAGAAATAAATATACCCTCGATTCTCGGAGTTAATGCCTTGAAAACGTCAGCAAAAGTACTGTTGTCCTAAACGCAGGCACAAATCCTATCTTTTTGCTAAGGTTTTGGCATTATTCTTGCAGTCGGCCGTCTGGTCTGCCTGACATCAACCCTCCTAGGGAATGCTAATGTTGGTGGTTTACCCTCCATCGCGCGGGTGATCCAAGGTGCTTTATATTGCTTATCCACTGAGTCTCAAGCTCCCTTAGTCGCCTCCTACGACACCCACTGGACGAGATGAGGTGGTCACATTTTTGCCCCGGAACCGATACGGAATATGACAATAAATAGGCAAGCACAAATTAATAATGGTTTCTTATTCAATTTCTCTGTCTCACCGGGCTGCACTTCGAGTAGGAGTTTGGAAGCGGGGCTTTGACATTTTTAAAGTTGGCTCCCGCGACCGCTTCCCTTTGCGCTATCGACGTCGTCGTCAAATAGATGTTGTCGACGATCATTTTACGATCCCTACAAGTAGTGTGCTTTAGAGAATGACTTTATATTAGTTTACATAAATGAGATAGCCTGTTGTTTAAATGACTGCCTCGTTGGTGTAGTGTCGCAAGCGGTACTGCTGTGCATGAGGTCCCGGGTTCGATTCCCGGGTCGGGCAGTGTTGTTGGGTTTTTCTTTCTGGAATTTCTCAGTAGCAGCCCGGAGTCTGTATTTGTGCCCGGTTGATGGCAATAGGCTCGCCTCTATTACATGGGACTTAAACATAACTGGCGAAATGTGGGTGTACTTCAGGTACACCTCTGCCCAACCCATCAGGGAAACAAGGCGTGATGTTATGTTAGATAGATGGGGGATACCTATATAATTGATCCTCCAAAAACTTTTTCATCTTCTAATGATTTTTCTAAATAAGGATACGAGGGCGGGTCAATAAGTCCGTGACTTTTTGAATTTCTGACCTCTTTACTGAAACAGCAACACTGCTCCTGTCAACAGGCATCTGTCAGTTGACTCCTGTCAAAATTTAAACTTGCTGCGTCAGTTAGTTTGTGTTTGACAGCTATTTTTATCAGACTACTCACTAATTTGAGGAGAAAATGGAAAAAAGTGAATTTCGTGTGCTTATTAAGCATTATTTCTTGCGAAAAAAAACCATTACCGAGACCAAGGCTAAGCTTGATAAATACTATGGGGACTCTGCACCATCGATTTCAATGGTAAAAAAGTGGTTTACTGAATTTCGTTGTGGCCGTACAAGCACTGAAGATGCCGAACGTCCTGGACGCCCAGTTGAGGTCTCTACACCCGAAACAATCGAAAAAATTCACGATATGGTGTTGGCCGACCGAAGATTGAAAGTGCGAAAGATTGTGGAAGCCGTAGGGATCTCGCATGGCTCAGTGGTTTCAATTTTGAATGATCACTTGGGCATGAGAAAGCTTTCCGCAAGATGGGTGCCGCGTTTGCTCACAGTCGACCACAAACGCAATCGTGTAACAACTTCACAGGAAGGTTTGGCGTTGTTTAATCGCAATATGGAGGAGTTTTTGCGCCGTTTTGTAACCGTGGACGAAACATGGATCCATCACAACACACCAGAGACCAAACAACAGTCAAAACAGTGGGTTTCTAAGGGTGAATCGGCGCCGAAGAAGGCCAAGGTGGGTTTGTCAGCCAATAAAGTTATGGCGACTGTTTTTTGGGATGCACGCGGGATAATCCACATTGACTACCTTCAAAAGGGAAGAACAATCAATGGGGAATATTATGCCAATTTATTGGACCGATTCAATGACGATTTGAAAAAAAACCGACCTCATTTGGCCAAGAAAAAAGTTCTTTTCCACCAAGACAATGCAAGGGTGCACACATGTGCAGTTGCCATGGCAAAAATCCATGAATTGGGCTATGAATTGCTCCCTCATCCGCCCTATTCTCCAGATTTGGCTCCGAGCGACTACTTCTTGTTCCCAAACCTGAAGAAATGGCTTGGTGGAAAAAGATTTGACTCCAATGATGAAGTCATCTCGCAAACAAAGGCCTATTTTGAGGACCTCGACAAATCATTTTTTTTGGAAGGGATAAAAAAATTGGAGAAGCGTTGGACAAAGTGTATAGAGCTCAAGGGAGACTACGTTGAAAAATAAAATTATTTTTTTATCAAAAAATCTGTGTTTTGTTCCAAAAGTCACGGACTTATTGACCCGCCCTCGTAATTTGGCAACGAAATGATCACGGCTCGTCCGTCCTCTTTATGAGAAGTGGCATTTGACTTAGAGGGATAGTAACAGGCGGGTAGTAATTAAAATTGTGTAACATACGGCTCTTGGATGGCATCCAAATCTTTCGCTGGAGACTTCATTCCGATTTTGGGTCGAGACTTCTGCACTTTTGCACGGTCCTTGTCCTGCGGTTCGTCCTGTAGAAGGTGGAAGCAAAATGGACCAGGTGCCTTTATGAGTACAATACCTCAAATTGCTTAGCATGATCCTTCGGTAAAGGTATCGAAAACACTGCAGCATTTATTTTGACATAAATATACAGGGTTACTGGTAACTCGACGTATTCCTTGCAGGACGTCATAGAATGTTATAAATAAATTACTGATCTTTGACAAAGTATTAGGCATTTTTGAAGTTTTAATAATAACTTAAATTTCAGTACAAATGATCTGGGATTTTTCAAAAAAACAAAAATTCGAACTAACTCAACAGCTACTGAACTTCGGTAGAACATTTGGTGGTAAAGGTAAAACAGGTTCTCATATAGGTAGGTACCTCCCTCAGTGAATGCCTACAACTTAGGTTAGAAATTGCTCGAATGGGTCGTAAAATAAATTATTTCCCATTATTCAATCGAGGATCAAAACAAACCACTAGGTACCTAATTGATTTGTACATTTACTTAGTCAAACACTTTTTTGGGTGCAACCCAAAATATTGATCATGACACACGCATTATATGTAGGTGTCCTGGCTACTCTTATTTCTTCGAACAATTCAGACATAACTTACGTATGGTTCCTGCATTTTCCTGGGGTCTCTCTGAATTATAGGGTCAGGCCTATGAAATGTGTCAAACGGGATATTTGGATCCCTCCATGGTGTCAGGGTATGTATGTTCTTTATTGGGACAAAATCTGGCCTGGGCTTTCTTTGTTTTTCGTGTATTACCCCATATTTAATTGGCACCAGAGCTCTTCGTTCCTTAGCCTGCAAGCCGTCCGTGTATGCTGCTTTATAAAAAAAGAGGGTGTCGAATTTTCTATCAAGATTTGGCATTCCAACAAATTGTTTTATTTAAATTAAAAAACATAAAAAATAAAAATTCTAGAAAATATATAGGTAAGAAGTGATGAAAGCCATCAAAATCATGTCAAACCTAAAACGTGACAACTTTGTGTCAAAAATTATTTTTAATAAAAAAAAATGTCAGAGTAAATTTTGTAGGAGTTGTGATTGAAATATTTCGAAATTGTGTACTTAATTTTTTTTCATTTTTAGTAATTTGGGGCAGAGAATTTTTTTTATAGGCTCCGGACATGAAGCCAAGAATTGTCTTCTGTTCGAACATATTCGTTTCGTTCACGCGGCCAGCGACTGTACCATCAACTGAGCTGCAGGCTTAGCACGAGAACCGTAAAGAAGCGTTTTGTCGTCGGAAGAGTAGACAGTTTTCTACCGCGAAAGGTAGACTTGTCGCGAAATATTTCCATTCTACAGTACTTAGAGTAGAAATAGAAAGCCATGCTAAGCCTGCTGACTGGGAAATTGGCCTAGTGTGTTGGTCCAGGGTGTATAGTCCCTTTACAGTTATATGACCTCTATCGGGAACGAGGCTAGCAATGGCTAGGCCTAGCAATAATAATAATATCTTTTATTTCAGGCAACTAAGGCCCATAAAAAGACAATACGTAAATAAGTATAAAAACAATAACTATAAACTAATAATTCAACAACAAACTTAAAAACTACTGCACACGAAGTGACGGCGTCATGTTACGCTGCGAGGTGTCGCATAGCCGACCGCGGAAACGCCGATACAGCACATCTTTCGGCCGAAACTCTTGAGGAAGGTCACCAAATGATGAGTCGGAACACGCACTACAAACGACTTGAAATTGGGTGTTATGGCGCGCCTCCAACTTCTCCACCCTCAAGGTCCAGTTGGTCTTCACCCGTATGTACTCTACGATGTCCTCAGTCTTCGTAGAGTGGTGCAAACGGGACACGTACAGCTGCGTCGTCGGTACTGCAGGACGTAGCAGCATGTTAGTACCTGCAGGTGCTGACCCATAATGAATGTACGTATGCTATTGTACTCGTAGAAAGAATAGCCGCTGCTAACTTCCTATTTGCATAGTTTTTGTTAGTGTCGGGGTTTTAAAAAAAAAAACTTTTATTACCTACTTTTTAAACTGTACATATTACTAGTAGGTCAGAAACGCTGCCATCGATACATGCCTCGCCGAAATCTGCGCCCCTGTAGGTATTTTTCCCAAAGTGAAGGTACTTACTAATTTACCCTCATTTCTCTTTCCTGCTTCATCATCAGATCCTGATCACCATCTAGCTATAACCTATTTATTGAGACCAGTACAATGAGCCCAAACACGATATCTGCGCTAACATTTGGTGAGCGAGTTAATTATCAACTAGAAAAGAGCTGATAATCTTCAAACGACTGAACTGATTTGACTTGAACCATAGCTAAGAACACTCTCGATAAAGTCACCTTTCAAACAAAAAAAAAACAAAATCAAAATCGGTTTATGCGTTCGGGAGCTACGACGCCACAGCAGAGACACACACACAGACAGACCGGTGAAACTTATAACACCCCGTCGTTTTTGCGTCGGGGGTTAATGATCTGTGGAAACTTGGTTCGGGGGGCGGCTATTTAGTGCCATTGGTTTCCTTGTCTGAAGTCCCCAAAGAAAATAGGCTAGGAGATCCAATGGAAGTTTTTACATGATATCATGGATATTTTTAACTTCTCAAAGAAATCACAAAACTTTTAAAAATAATTTATTAGTAAATTAGTTATTAACTAAAAATAACTAACAAAACTTGAAATCTGAAAATTAAAATAATGTTATAAATAAATCGACACAATCCCCTTTATAAAATAAGGTTTTTCTGTCATCATCTCAGGGGGGTAACCATCACCTCTTAAAGCAGTATTATTTCAATATTACTTTAGCGTGAGAAAGAGATGAAGCTATAAGTCCTGTATAGGTCCATCACTTTCCCACTGTGAAGTAATATTATAATAATACTGCTATAAGAGGTGATGGTTACCCCCCAGTATTAAATAAATATTAAATCTATTCATGACAAGTTCTCATTACTTTTTTAAGTCTAGTAAAATTAATCACGCAGCCTCCCGCTGTACCTCTGTAGATATTTGCATTATCAATGTCTTCTGGTCCTCATCTGGTGACGCATTCTCCTATCAGCGTCTACTATTTCTGTATCTCTGCACACTTGACAACTATAGAAAAGAAAACCAAGGCATAAAAATGGCTCTTCTATGCCCAAAAATTGATGTAGTAAGTACTAAAATGATTTAATTTAAATATATATATATTTTAGTGTTAGCTTGTGTATTTTAATTAAAATCCATACATGCTGTAATAGTGAAATGAATAAAGATTAAAAAAGCGAAACAAAAAAATATGTTACCTTAATGTTAATATTAATTTTGATAATAATGTTAATTTTCCCATTTTCATTACATATACGTGGTGGTATTAGGCTGACTGTACGTTGTCTGTTCGTCAGTTAGTTCAGAAGTTTTTATACGGAGGTGTCACGTATTGCATCTCGCATTGTACCTATAGGATTTTCGGACAATGAGAGGTCAGCTTATACTGGAAATATATAGCTTGATATGTAGCTGTGTACATAAAACATAACTGGCGAAATGTGGGTGTACAATGTGTGTGATAGCCATCACCTCTGCGGAGTTTCGCTAAGCAAATTTTATATGACCCTGTGTAGTAGGGACACCCACATTTCGCCAGTTAAGTCCCATGTGGGGGCGACCCTATTGCCATCAACCGGCCACAAATCCAGACTCCGGGCTACACATACATAATCAGTCTATAATGTTCCCACAGCTGGGACACAGGCCTCCTCTCTGTGAGAGGGAGTGGGCCGTAATCCACCACGCGGGCCCAGTGCGGGTTGGTAGATGCCACATGTCTTCGATTTTTTTGGTTCTAGGTCATGCCGGTTTCCTCACGATGTTTTCCTTCACCGTTTTGAGAGCAGTGGTGATGAAATAATTTACACAAAGTAAAGCGCCTGTCTGGGTTCGAACCTACGACCCTCGTAAGTCTGACTCCGGGCTGCTACTGAGAAATTGCTGATGGAAAACCCAATAACACTTTGCCCGACCCGGTAATCCAACACAGGACCTCATACTCAGCAGTAGCGCTTGCGACCTCTAGACCAACGAGTCAGTGAGTGTAAAGGTAGGTACATATCTGCCTATCCCTTCGAGGATTACAGGTGAGATGCGTGTTACGTACGGAGGCAACTTCTGCCCCAGCCAGAACTCCTTGGTGGTATCGCAGTATGTCCTCAGCTGCTTTCTGTCCCACGGGACAGTGTCCATTCGCCATTCCGGGGACACGTACGGAAGGGTCAGTGGCGGCAACTTTATCTGAAATGTGATTACGTTATGTTGGTTTAGGAATATTGTTGCAGCTTTTCCGCCGTTCGTCAGGATCCTGGAGCCCATAAATGTATCGATCAATTTCTCTACCTACTACTTTTTGCGAGAAAGGTTCAGTAGCCTGAAAATGTTAGTTCTTTTCTTGCAAGTCTCCATTGAAGATTTTTATTTATAGGAGCAACAGTGGTTGGAGAAAGTGAGGTGGAGCTGCCTTCCCCCCACCTCTTCGCCAAAGTTTTAAGTAACTCCGTTATAAAATGTGCATTCATGTAATCATTAGGAGACCTCTGAGTGTCTCCGAATGAGCACGGAATGTCCCTATTTAAATACTTGCAAGATAGAAGATGTTAAACACCCCATAAACCACTGCATTCAATTTAGGTAGCTATAAATTAAAATGATTGTCGTGGGTTTGATAAAACTCTCGGCAATCATTCTAATTTATACCTTACGTTAGCAACACAGTGACACTGCAATGGATCAACGGACACAGCAGCGCAGACGAACTAGCCAGGAGAGCATCTGGCACGTCAGTCTGCCAGACTGCAGACCCGAACCAATCGTACCTATCCCCTTCAACCAACTACGCAGGTGGCTACAGAAGCTCACCCACACACAAGCGGAGAGCTAGTGGTCCTCGGCACCGGGTTGCAGACAGTCCAAGGAGACTATGCCATCCTTGGATAGTAAGTTAACCAGGCGCTTATTAGGCCTGGACAAGACCGGCCAGCGCCTGATGACAGCGACCATCACGGGACACTGTTCGCTAAACAAACACTTCCACACAAAAGGCATAACGGAAAGCCCTCTGTGCAGGGCTTGCATGGAAGCAGAGAAAACCATTGCGCATGTGCTCTTTGAATGCACAGACGTCACCCAAATCAGAACAGAAACCCCCAGATCCTTCACAGATGTTCTAAACAGACCAGGAGATGTGATCAACTTCTGGGGGGAGGTGGGCTGGTTGGAATAACCAACGGCCGCAATAGTCCACCTGAAGGACTAAGTACGGAAACCAAACCCTCTATCATAGTACATACCTTAGGTTACGGAGGTAACGAGTTGCATTGGAATAACTTACTTATGGTTTTAGGTAGATCGTGAATGTCTTACGTGTGATCTAGATTTTAGCACCATACCAAGTTATCAAAATAACAAACCGGGTTAGCCGGCGCCGGCAGTCCTGGCAGCGGTGCTTTAACCGTGAAGTAATCTGAGATCGCTTCTCTGGTGGCACTGGTCATGCTGCTAGTATACATGTAGTCGGTCAGTATCTGGCGCGTGCGAGGGTTGGTGACGTCATCCATGCTGACTGCGGGCGTCATCACCAAACGGGGGCGGGTTCTAATAGACGCCGCTTTCTCATCATCCGGTGGTTTCACCTACATCATAAACTTTATAGTAATAAACAGGCCTGAAGTTGTACCTCTGTAAGGTGGGACAATTTAAGGCCTTTTCAATAAAGATAAGGAGCACTGATTACTGTACTTGAGCCACGGTGACCCCGATGGGCATTTATACAAATACATTATAAGCAGTCATGGGACTGCCGACAGAAGTAAAAACTTCAAACTAATTGTAACAATGTTTTTTTTTTATTTCTAAATTAATTGTAGTAGGTAGGTATCAAAACTAAAATTTTCATAATTTGTTAATTAACATTAGTCTGGTCACGTCATCGGCACTCCGAGAAACAACAAGCTCAACACGTCATAGCTACTCATAGCTACAGCTCTAGATATACCTACTGTTAACATTAGCATGCGAACCTATAAGATTTTCCCATACCAAAAATCGTTCAACGTGCCTAAAGAAACCTCTTATAAAAATAGAGAACCTAAGATGCATGAGCGAATGAAGCAAACTCGAGAATTAAAACTCGGCACCCCCTCGTACTTAAGCTTAAGGCCAGATTCTAAAACCTAAGCTGCTGTAAAACGAATTTAACTTTTCTCCAAAACAAAACAACTTATTAGGTAGGGTGCTAAAATTTTCAGACTCGCTTCGTACGCTCTTGTATTTTACATTCTCTTGATTCTTGAGCTTTTGGTCATTAGTCAGCAAAGCAATTAATTTCTAGTTCTTTTGGAATGATCAAAAGTACTAGAAATTAATTAAATTTTACACACCCTCCCTCGGTGTGCAATTTTCGAGCTTGCATCGCTCGTTCTTGCATTCTACATTCTCATAGTTGCTTGGACTTTCCTGTAGAAGTCGACAATGGTGCCGATTCCCTTGTTCACAAACTAAACTAAACTTAAGTTCAGTGCATCTTTTTCTTTCTATTTCATTAAAAAAAGGACAGAAGATAAATTTTAGTTTAGTCCTGTCAAATTAATCAGCGCCTGTCACTACTCTATACAAGTTTAGACGTGAATAAAAACTTGCCTAAGTACTAAAATTACGTCAATTTACGTCAAGCGCTGATTAATTTGACAGGACTGAACTAAAATGTATCTTCTGTCCTTTTCTTAATGAAATAGTAAGACAAAGATGCACTGAACTTAAATTTAGTTTAGTTTGTGAACAAGGGAATCGGCGCCAATGTAACTACTATTTCTGTTTGAAAATACACGAAAAAAAATAAACAGTGCGCAAAGTTTCATTATCAGTCATAGAACACATTTCCCATTATTTGTTCAATACTTTTTTATCCCCGACTTGTAATCAGCAAAATATGGACACAATCTATTCGTAATAATATCAATGCGGCCCGGGGCCGGGGCGGCGGCGACCGGAGTACGCAGCGGGTGTGCAGTGCAGGTCACCTCCAGTTTCAAAGAAAATATTTCGTTAACGATAATTTAATTGTTTTGTACAAAGACCAATAAAAATATATACAATAAAACTCGCGTAAGTTTAATTTATCAAAATATACGCACTGGTAATTTTTTTTCCTGTATATAAGAAAAACCAAACCTATCCGAATTTTCGAGCTAGCTTCGGGCGCTCTCTCTTCTCACCCTACATAATCTACTGCTGCTGGAGATGTAAATGAACATTAACGCCTGCCCTTTAATCCCCGAAAGGTTAGGCAGAGGTGTACCTACATTTGGTACACCCTCATTTCACCAGTTATGTTTTAAGTCTCATCATGTCATAGGGGGCGAGCCTATTGCCTTTAACCGGGCACAAATCCAGTCTCGAGGCTACTTTTGATAAATTCTTGTTTGAAAATGCCAATAACACTGCCCGACCAGGGAATTGAACCCCGGTCCTCATGCTCAGCAGTAGCGCTTGCGACCACTAGACCAACGAGATGTAGGTACCTCCCTAAAAATATTCATCGGCAGTCATGGTGGCCTCCCAAAAATCTTGGGCCGCGACCGCCTGGCTGGATATTTTCATCATTCTGTCTCCGTCATCGTCTAACGACTGATTGAAAAAACGATGTTGTAAATTCGTTTAGCGCTACATACACGTATTTAGTGATTTGAGGTGCAAGTGAGCCTTAGGGCGGACGTTGAGCAATGGGTAGCTCACCGTCCGGTAAGGACCAGGCCCGGGTCGACGGCGCGTTGTATTTCACGCGCGCCTCGAAGAGATGTCGTAGGAGACGATGTAGGGGTCCACTATGGCCGATGCCTGCTAGGGTCGCGGGAAGGTACTAAAAGGTCACCGAGGCCCCCGCAACACAGGCAACGGAAGGAATACGGGTGGGTTTTAGTCAGTAAGAGTCTGACACACCCTCCCGCTCCGCCCAGAGCTGGAGAAGTTATTTGATGATTTCCCACCCAAAAAAAAAAAAGTCGAGCCTTAGGTCCGATCCACACCGGGAAAGCAGCGGCCCGCAGCGGCGCGAGATCAGTATGGCTTGAAAAGTACGAAAACGTCGAGCGGCCGCCCGCGCTGCCGCGCTTGTTGTCAGCCGCACTGCCCGCGTCGCGTCGCTGCCGGCCGCTGTCCGCCGCTGCCGTTCCGGTGTGAATCGGCCCTTAGTTTATTGGCGAAGTAGTTGTTCTCACGTTTTTTTCTTAAGATTCTTTTGAAGCCTTGATTATGTATGTATGTAAGGGATCTCATTTCCCAAACTTTACTACTTTACGCCACATAATAAGGTATCGAGATGTAGTTATACAAAATAGTCCCTCTCAGAAGCCTTCCCAGCAGTGGAAGCATTATAGGCTGATTAAGTGATTGTGTTGTGTTATACCTATGTCACCGTAAGATTTTGAGAACCGTTAGTTTATAATCTATCGGTATTATTTCCGTTAGATTATAAACTGTTGCAAAATTGTGAAATGGGTTAGGTTAGGTTAGGTTAGAACTGTGACCAGCTGCGTGCGAGCCGAGCGAGCTTCTTCCAAGTTGCTCGCAGCTAGGCAGGCTATTTAGTATTAGCACAAGGTGCCTTAGGTACGTCGCAAACAAGTTTGATACCAGTTCACAATTTGGCGGTTTCCCATGGATAGATTATAAACTAGCGAAAGATAATGCGGTAACTTGTAAATGGTTTGTTGCAGTTCACAGTTTTCGACAGTTTTATAATCTAAGGGAAGTAATACCGATAGATAATAAACTAACTGTATCATTAATTGCATTCCACAATGTGTAGGTAGTTAGGTAGTGTGCGTACGCGCAGCGGAATGTTGTTGAATTTAAAGATTTTAATTATGCAGATATTTAGTGTATGACGTAGTATAATTGTGTATGGTAAAAAAAAATTTGTGCACGCAACCATTGTGGAGAAATTCACCAAAAACTGATTCCGCTGGGCGAACGTTGTCCTGGCGGAACTTTTTTTAATCCATAGACTTTAGAAGAAAAGAGATGTGTCCAAAAATTAGTGTGTATTTGTGTATGTATGAATAAAACTAGTGCATGCATAAACTTCGGAGAAATTCAAGTTTCCGCTACGCGAACGTTTGGCCATTAGCTAGTTTTCATATAAAGCGCTTACATAGAGAGCTGTAGATTTTTACATACGTTGTTTTGAATTTGTTTATATTTGTTTAAAAAACAGATTTAGAAAAAATCGTAGGACTTAAAAGATAAAAATATAAACGTAAAATACGCTTATTAGGTCTTAGTTCTTAAAGTATGCACTTTGGGGTCTAGATTTTCACGTTTATACAAACCTTGTAAGTGTCTGCAACATGTTGCCAAGTATCAATGATGTTCCGTTAGTAACTAAAGAGTTATAGGACAAATTTACCATGAATAGATCACTGTTTACAAAGCAGTTAAATATCACGACGTTCTAAATGAATTGCATGGTAAAATGTATGCCAATAATTAGTGTATTCATTCAACTATTCACATGCAAAATTTCATGTCATTAAATTCAGTAATTAAAGAAAAACAATTATAATACTGACGAAGCATCGAAAACCTACATAACCCGACCAAGTTCGGATGGCTACAAAAAAGCGGCCGTGCCATATTCTAAGAAACGTTCTTAACCTTCCAATATAGTATTTATTAATATGGTACAGTTGCGTACACAAGCGTTAGGAAAAAATAAAACAATTGCATTTCTTGAATGAAAAATATTTATTTAATAATAACGCCACTATCTACGATAAAAACAAATCTTCAATTAACAAGTACTTCTCTATTTAAATATCCGCGTACAAAAATATTTTTAATTACATATAGGTAATACTTAATTATGTAATTATAATAACGTTAACAAACGCTTGCAATGACAGCAATAGACTTAAATGTGTTTTAACTAAAATAGATTATGAACTAGCTTTTGCCCGCGACTTCGTTCGCGTGGATGACGAAACTTAGGGTAAGTATAATATTTCGAGCTTCAATAAAAATTAAAATCACATCACATAACTAACCTATTCAGTTGTTTAGATTTGATCAACATTAAAAAAGTGCTTATAAACTAAAACATTGGTATAAAAAAGGTATTCAGTTTATCAACAGCAAACGAATACGCGCGAAAACATATTGCCCTCTCTTTTCTTCAAGGATGACAGTACCGTTTCAAGCGGGAAGCCGCCTATCGCTCGTTGCGCGCAGCGCGTTGTCTATTTTTTCACACTAGAATATCTTTGATCAATTCATAACTACAATACTTAGACTATTTAACTAAAGGATTAAGCGTACCGAACTTCGAACAAAATAATTCTGCATATTTTGGTGGGGTGCGGGGGAACACGCTCACATACATAAGAAAAAAAAATCGATTCAAGAAGTAGTTTTTTTAAGTTATTAGATTGTTTGATCCACTAAAGTTGCAAAGGGGAACGCTCGTGCATGCCTAGTCTATTGGTTAAATAGTGTAATAAGCTACAATATGATAAATATTTACGTAAACAGTAGTACATACTTACATGTGGTAAATATTTAATTTCCCTAAGGGGTCTATAGTTAGAATCCTGATCCGTGAAATCTTCAATAGAAATTAGCTGTATGAATTTTATTTGTCTTAAATAATATATTTAGATTATATCTCAAGTCTCAAGCGCATACTTAAATAAAGTACCTACGTAAATAGTACCTACTTTCTGTCATAGTCAAATACATTTAAAAAAGTAGGTGTACAAAAATAAATGACCTATAAATTATATCGAAACAACAATTGTGTTATCACCTATACCAATTCAATACCGGTATTATACTGTAAATTTTGGGATGTTACCTAAATATATTGCACGGCCGCTTTTTTGTAGCCATCCGAACTTGGTCGGGTTATGTAGGTTTTCGATGCTTCGTCAGTATTATAATTGTTTTTCTTTAATTACTGAATTTAATGACATGAAATTTTACATAAGAATAGTTGAATGAATACACTAATTATTGACATACATATTACCATGAAATTCCTTCAGAACTTCGTGATATTTGACTGCTTTGTAAACAGTGATCTGTTCATGGTAAATTTGTCCTATAACTCTTTAGTTACTAACGGAACATCATTGATACTTGGCAACATGTTGCAGACACTTACAAGGTTTGTATAAACGTGAAAATCTAGACCCCAAAGTGCATACTTTAAGAACTAAGACCTAATAAGCGTATTTTACGTTTATATTTTTATCTTTTAAGTCCTACGATTTTTTCTAAATCTGTTTTTTAAACAAATATAAACAAATTCAAAACAACGTATGTAAAAATCTACAGCTCTCTATGTAAGCGCTTTATATGAATACTAGCTAATGGCCAAACGTTCGCGTAGCGGAAACTTGAATTTCTCCGAAGTTTATGCATGCACTAGTTTTATTCATACATACACAATTACACACAAATACACACTAATTTTTGGACACATCTCTTTTCTTCTAAAGTCTATGGATTAAAAAAAGTTCCGCCAGGACAACGTTCGCCCAGCGGAATCAGTTTTTGGTGAATTTCTCCACAATGGTTGCGTGCACAAATTTTTTTTTACCATACACAATTATACGACGTCATACACTAAATATCTGCATAATTAAAATCTTTAAATTCAACAACATTCCGCTGCGCGTACGCACACAGTTAGGTAGGTCATAAGACCATTATGGACCCAGTCGAGCACAGAAAATCTTTATCTAGTCTACAACGAAGTCCATGATTATACGGTGAAGCCTACAAACTATAATGTTAGCTACTAGATTTACAATTATGTATCTCTCTAACTTACATATGGATCTTGGACTTTAGTGGGGTCTGTCCCAACGATAGGTTTACGTGCGTGCATCAAACTGAACGGCACGGCCACGGTCCTCCAAGCGGCCAGTGTGTGATGATCCTTAAGCAGCGGAGGCCTAATCCTTAAGCACTTCGGCTTCTCTTTGTACTTAGTAAATGTTGGAGGAAGGATTTGACCTCCGCGAAAATCTGTTCTGTTAGTAGTTTGGTAATTAAATAGCATTGTCTCCATTCTCTCTTGCACGTCAGGCATTTTGAGTTATTATTTATGCAAGAGCTTTGAATTAGTTAAATAGATTTCCTAGGATCTAGATTTTCATGAGTTTTTTGCACTTTGTGAAGCTTCGATTTGCGTCGTCAATGTGACAGAATTTCGTTGACAGACTATTTTTTTTTTGCATTTGTACTTTACAAAAAAGGAATTTTATAAGTAGGTACCTATGTACTTAGATGGTACAGGTACAGGCTCTTAAAGCTGCGTCCTACTTGTCAACACGTTTGCCAGCGGAACTTCCAACACGTGCAATACGAGTAGCAATTGACTTAAGCAACATGTCATGACCTCCGTCGTATGTTGTCGTCGAGTTGCCGATTCATTCCATATCTCATATCAAATCACAACGGATGCCCCTTTTTGAGTTTTTCGCAAATAACTCAAAATCAAGACGTCCTGGGTTCAAAATAATGAAATTTTAATCTTTCCCTTGTATGACCACCTCCTGAATTCTTGTCTGCAGATCAATGCCTGACTGGTAATTAGTTATGTTAGTTACTTCGCCGTGACCTTTGTCAAATATTGTTGGATTTACATCGGAAAGCCTGGTTTCAGAGTGGCAAACGTGACTCGCTGTTTGAGAGCGGCAAACTTATATGAAGCCAACTGTTAATACAGCAATTATAGGTCAATTAGAAACCAGCCCGTCACGTTACTTTCGAATTTTTTGATTCTATTAATTATCACAGTTTTGCGTTCAAAACGCTCTCCTGTAAAGTCATGATTTTGTAGATACATTGTGGCTGTCGAGTAGAAAGTTTTGTACCTACTGTCTTTAGCATGGCGATTACAAAATCAAAATGTCTTCACTACCTTAGACAACTGTCAGTTGTCAGTGTGATTTTGACAGTTTGGGATAGAAAACTTTCTTCTGAAATAGTCTACATAAAAAAGGACCTAGGCAAAGATTGGAAAGACAAAATGACAGATTGTAGAAGGATTTCTACGGTGCGATGTCAAAATGGAGAAACGTAAAGTCCCTTTGTATAGAAAGAGCTATGTCTATTCTTTGTAGAAATAGAAAGCGTCTTGCTAAGCCTGCTGGTGGAAAAAAGGGTAGGTATATTAGCTGTAATTATCAACATGCGCTTTCAACTGAGATACGGGCTTATGTCAATCGATTCTGTTCAAAAGCCAAGTAAATCAATCAATTTTCCAAATAATTCATAGACCTGTCTGCTTAAAATTAAATAGCTATTCCTTTATGTTATAAAAGCTCACAAGAATTGTAAATTTATCCACTGTCATGACAGCCTACCATGCATATGTGGTATCCACGCTGAGATATGGTGTAATTTTCTGGGGGTAATCGACGGAATGGGAGTCTGTTTTTAAAACCCAAAAAAAGTGCTTACGGGCAATGTGTAAACTTAAGACCACTGAGAACTGTGAACCATATTTCAAAAAACTTAAGATTCTTACCTTACCTTACCTAGCCTCTACATTTATGAAATGTCAGGCTTTGCCAAAAGTAATACATATGTATGAAAAATTCCGAAGTGCTAGATATATAGAAATAAAGTTCAGACTGTACCCTGCAGAACTTATTTAATGGATTCCAGTGTATATTGGCATGACATCTAAGATTTATAATAAATAGCCATGTTATATTACAGACGTTGGTGCCGATTCCGTTGTTCACAAACTAAACTAAATATAAGTTCAGTGCATCTTTTTCTTTCTATTTCATTAAGAAAAGGACAGAAGATAAATTTTAGTTTAGTCCTATCAAATTAATCAGCGCCTGTCACTACTCCATACAAGTTTAGACGTGATCAAAAACTTGCCTACTAAAATTACGTCAATTTACGTCAAGCGCTGATTAATCTGATAGGACTAAACTAAAATTTGTCTTCTGTCCTTTTCTTAATGAAATAGAAAGAAAAAGATGCACTGAACTTAAATTTAGTTTAGTTTGTGAACAAGGGAATCGGCACCATTGACAACTTGCACATATTTAAGAGGAAGCTAAAGGAATTTCTAACTGACAAAGTGTATTACAGTGTGAAGGAGTATCTAAAAGGGAATTCTTACGGCCAATAATATTGATCAGTTATTCAATAATAGAAATGACATGTGTAACTCAAAATTATTATTTATCTAGGATTTTTATTTATTTCACTATTTAATATGACATTTATTTAATTATTGACTACTAGATACTTCTTAACCTTCAAAGATAAAATGATTTTCGAATTTAACCATTTTGTATTTTGATATTATATTGTAATTTATGTGTAAATTTTGCATGCCCAAGTGATGGCAGAGCATGGAGAACACTATCAATACTTGTATATCATCTGTACCCCTACCCATGTTGGCAAAAATAAATGATTTGATTTGATTTGATTTGATAAGACTATAAGTGAATGTGGTTGCCTTGATATTTTAACTCGTGAACCGAACGAAAGTATAGTAAACTGATTTTCATAAAAATTATGTCAGCTATATAAATCTATGTGACTGCAAGTATGGATTAGTGTGTAGTATTTGTGCGTTATTTTATTAAACAATGTGCAACACTTATAAATAAAACAAACAAATCATAATTTAAATAATTTATTTTAAAATTCATCAATAATTTACACCATGTAATAAACATTTCAAACTATTCAGATAATACCACAAAATAAAATAATAATTTACTATATCACAAAATTGATAAACCATAGATAATGTGGAATCTCTGGTTACAGTAACATCTACTTAGTGGATCCCTTAAATACCCAAAAAAAAACATAGATAATATTTAAATAACAATATTAATTATTTATAGTTCAAGGACATTCCTATTTTATGACTTCAAAAATATTATCCATATCTATATTACCTATTATTTTTAGGAAATATAAAGAATACGTGATTTTTTGTTTGAAACCGTGTCGCAAGAATTGGTTCAGCCGTTTAGGAGAATAGCAGCAGAAAATTAGCAAACAAAATAATTTTAAAATTTTTGTAGAATCTACATACCATTTTTTTTCTTTTACTTTACGAGATCAAAATCACATAATACAAAAATATTAAGTAGATTTTTTTTTATTTATCTTATATTTACTCTTAGTGTTGAATGACAAAATATATTTTTTTTTTAACATAGAAGACAAGGCTCCATTTATTAAAACATTACAAAGTAACGGCCACACAACGACAGTTATTGTGCAGTATTGCTCCATTTTAGAGTTATTTTAAAATGTAAATGGTAAATGCTTTGTATTTATCGTGAAATTACGGAGTTTATTGTAAGTTCATAACGAAAGGGTGATAACCGTTATTTTTCTTAAGTTATAATAAATAGAGCATAGTTACATTCAATCACTAACTCGTATGAAAAAAGAATACTGTAGTCAAAAGTACATTAGATCAATTAAAACCCCTATTCCACTACACGATATTTAGGGCCTGACATTAGGTGAAGTTTTCTAAATAGGACCCTTCCTCCATTTCTCTTATTACATCACCCCGATTATGGGGAAAGGGTCCCTGAATATCGCGAAGTCTCAGGCAAAATGTTTTTAATAGGGACCCTTCCTCTCTTTCTCTCATTACATCATCCCGATTAAGGGGAAAGGTATCTGAATATCGCGTGGTGTCGGTCGAAGTGTTTATTAATAGGGACCCTTCCTCCCTTTCTCATATTACGCCATCCCGATTAAGGAGAAAGGTTCCCTGAATATCGCGTAGTGTCGGGCGAAGTGTTTTTAATAGGGACCCTTCCTCCCTTTCTCTTATTACGCCATCCCGATTAAGGGGAAAGGGTCCCTGAATATCGCGTAGTGTCGGGCGAAGTGTTTTTAATAGGGACCCTTCCTCCCTTTCTCTCATTACACCACCCCGATTAAGGGGAAAGGGTCTCTGAATATCGCGTAATTTAATAAAGCTTTTAGTCCTTATTACCCAGTTAAGCCAGGGTTTCTAGAAGAGCGATAGCGTGTCCACAATTTACCGGCGAATGACGTCACTAAAACGTTATTTACGAAAGTAAGTTGGTGTGTTTTCCTATAGTGTGTTTTTTGACACCGTAAAGTCAAACCCTGCTGCCATCATTTTCGTGACGGCTGTCACGAAAATGATGGCAGCAGGCCGTTATGGCGGCCACCGCTCTTATGGGCTCCTTGTATGTGATTGGCCGAAAATGGGACGTGGTGGTAAATTCGTGATGCGATCGGTCGAAATAACATGATGCGATATGAATGGGTTTCAAAAGCGCATGTAGACAATCACGCAGACTTTACTATGTACAGTCGCACAAAGAGATTGGTATGCAGCCAATTTGCAACTACTCAATGTTATGAGTGTGTTGACTAGTCAAGTTTTTTTTACATCACTCATTTGTAAACAGTTCAACTTCAACTCTTCATTTAATAGCTTTTGTGGAAGAGGCAATACAATTTCACCACGAGACAGGCTCGATCTAGTGTTGAGTCCAAAAGTTAAAACATTAAAATTATGTTTCCCTTGTAACAATAATTTTAGAAGTAGTTTATTTGTATTCGTTTTGAGGATATGTAAGAAAACTTTATTTGGTTAACCTACGATTTATTTATTAATTTTGCCATTATCCCGTGGCGTAAATAACGTATACAAAATGAATAATGTCCTGTGCGTGTATTAGAGAGATAAATACTTTTGCCTGTAAACCAAACTTTTTGTTTGACTGTACTACGTATTCGACAAACTAGCAGGACAAACTTTTCCACGCTCCAGCGTGGAAAAGCTGTTCTTCAATGCTCCAGCATTGAAGAACAGCTAAACGACCCGCTGCGAAGTTTTGCATTTTAAATTTCTCTACAAGATTCGACAAAAATCTGTAATGTGTTTATTTAGCCAATATGTACCTGTATTTAGGTCCGCTTGCACCACAAATCCCTAAATGCGTTCAGCGGTAAATATGTTTAACCTTTTGACTGCCACAGTTATGTATAGATGACAAACCAAAATGTGCCCAGCACGCCACGGTCACGAGTACATGACAGATTTTAAGGAATAATTCGTAGGTTGGCGCCGTGGGCACGTTTTTGCTTTTTCTATTGACGCCTCAAAGATGACCTTAAATGCTGTTTTTATATTTTTCTTTTAAACTAGTTTTATTACTTACCTACTACATTAAGGTCGGATCACAATCATCAGTTATCCTATAATTATGATGTTGGCTTAAATTTTCGTTTTAATATATTATTTTCTTATCAGGAAAATTATAGCTTACTACATAAGAATTGGATCACGATGCAGTAAAACACCTATGACCATCCCCTTAACGAGCTGGCATGCAATACGTTAAAATAGTAATTGGGTATTGTACACAATGGCTTGCCTGTAGTACTATGTATTATAAGAAAGGTAACTACACTCCCAGAATTTTAAATCGAGTCACCGTGCAATGAGGGTTTTAATATGCATTTTGACATTTTGTAGTCCATACATAAGCCATTATGTACAATACCCATAAGATGAACAAGTAAAACCGTTCAGGTACATGGTTTCGGTATAAATCTCAATGGTAAACAAAAAAACTACCATATTAAGGTGCATTTTGATTAACCTTTTGACCGCCAAAGTCATGTTTAGATGAAAGACCAAAATGTGCCCAGCACGCCACGGTCACGACTACATGACAGATTTTAAGGAATAATTCGTAGCTTGGCGCCGAGGGCATGTTTATGCTTTTTTGATAGGGGTCAATAGGTTAAACAAACGGAGCAAAGACGATGGGTAAGTTCCATTATAACCAGTGGATGTTGCATTTTGTGGGGACGAAATCTTAAGTCAGTCTGCAGTCACTTGATTTTAATCCACCTTTAGAAGAATGTCGGAAAATAACTACCCTATTACCGTAACTGTTTGAAAGCGCGTAAAGGAATACTTGCAAAAAACCACTATAATTATATTTTGTAGAAATTTTGAAAAATAATTTATGAAAACCTTTTAAACCTACCTACTTAACATTAAAAAGCACACTTTCAGTCTATGCCCCGCAAAGACTACGTTTTATTTACATAAATATATTACAAATGTATTTATTTTGCATATTTAGCTAAACTGGTAATTCATTAAATATTTAATTAGTTTGCTGATAGATGTTCACATTGCCCGGGTTATGCTTTGGTTGGGCAATATTGATAAATTGGACTATATTATTTTGGTCCTACACACATTAAGGTAGCTTTTATTGCAATAAGTATACTTTAAACACAGCAAGTCTTGATTAAAAATTCGTTTACTGAAATAAATTAAAACCCGATCTATCAAACCGCCATCTTTACATCCTGATCATTCAATTAAATCCACACTAAAAACTTTAAACATTCCTAAGGCCCACATAATCGGGTTATCACGTATTATTATAAATTTAACACTTAAAACCATAAATAGGATACATCCAAATACATTTTGACACCTAAAATTGACAGGAAAATTGGCGCCAACTTCAACGTTCCAAAATGGCTGTCTAATCTCAATTGAAATATAATTGCAATAACACCACAAGAAGGCATTGTAGAAAGAGTAGAACAGTCGAGGATACAAAATTTGCTAGATTTTTGTTATTGCCATACTTAATTGTACGTTTTTGTCAATCTGGGACTTTTATTTCGGCCCAGATTGGACAGAAGGGTGACGCGGGGCCTCCCCAGGACCAGCCTCGAGGTATGGCTAAATGGCTTAAACCTGTTTTGATAGCACCTGAATGTCCGTTGAAGTTGGTACTGTCCAGCATGCCAGGACATAGGATACTGCTTTGGCCCGTAGCTTTGACGTCGACTGTAGTTATAATTTCTTCGCTGAGTACTGATTGGCAGGTTTTGAATGCTGAAAAAGATAAAAAACTAATTAAAATTATATGTAGGTATGTGCCATCATTTTACAGTTGATATTCTCATGTGTAGGTACAATCTGTGCGGTTTTCCTCTTGTCTATCAAGTGGTCGAATGAAATAACTGAAGGTTAAATTCATAATCTAAACGACGATTCACGAGGCGAATTGATAGGCCAATCATAAGATTTTGTCTTATTGTTCATAGGCCAGGTTACTGCATTTTTTTTTTTTTTTTTAATAATATGCTATTTTGATCTACGTATGTGATCCCGTTTAAAAATAGGATAGTTAATAAGCATAAGTGACAGGGTTTCTATGCTTCATCTTCCTCATTGTTTTTTCGACGCACAAGTAAATATGAGTAACCTATATTAATATTACAGAGGTAAAATTTGTTTGTACGTTTGTATGTAGGGGTAATCTCTGGAACTACCAGTCAGTGCAATGAGCAAGTCGAGGGTCCCGCTCATTCAAGCGTTTTACGCGCGGCAGCATCAGGACATTTATGTAGCTCCATTACCTCGGGAACGCGCGAGTATCTGCGCGCGAGTGGACTCGCGCGCAGATCGCCTCATCTGGACAGGGTCTCAGGAGCCGATCAAAAAGAAAAAAATCTGAAAGAACGCTAAGCGAAAACGAAGTAATGGCGGGCAATGCAATGCGACGCAGTGAAATTTCACGCGGACGAGCAGAAGCTAGTGAATTATAAAAATAATTCTTGGACAGTAATTTAGATTTTTTTCAATACAAGGTTAACTTAAATTAGTTAAATTCGGAAAAGGTATCAGAACTAAAAATGCGTAATACAAAAATGGCCTATAGACTAATAGCTTTAGATGTCTTAAAGCGCTGGTAGTTCGTAGTTTTGTGTCATCATCATCATCTGTGAAATCATTTACATTGTGATTGATAATGTGATAGGTACGCCAGGAGTTGAGTAACACACTATCAATCACAATATGAATGAGTTTGAAGTATATTTCTAATCCATTGCTTCATATGTACGAAAAAATGGTCTGCTCAACAACTTGAATAACGCAATGAATGTTGATGAACTGTCAACAATGAAACCCCATTGCTACTGATAGTGTGTTACGCAGTAATCCCGCTTTTATTTTAAGGATTCCTTTATGTTACCTTTAAGATTATTGCTGTTACATGTATAGGCATGTATAGGCAGTGCCTCCCGACCCTAATTTATTTATTCGAAATGTCAGTACACCATTGTTTAGCGGTGCACAGAATTCACCTATAATTTACATCGATATAGTGCCTATTAGTCTAGGACAGGGATTCCCAAAGTGGTCGATATCGACCCCTTGGGGTCGAAATCAGTTTCCCAGGGGTCGACATAAACGAAAACTGATTATGGGGGTCGACGAGGTCTAAAAATCGACCCCTATTAATTAACACAAGTTCTTATTTGAAACTTTCAAGATACTGTATAAGTTGTGTTATGTGTACCATTTTGTTATAAGAATGACTAATATTTTAGTAGGAAGTATCATTGTTGTACTTTTAAAAACTCAACAAGTCGATACGCGAGCACAAGCTCGTACAAGATGAAAAAAAAAAATTGCTATGGGGGTCTGAGGAATCAGTTCGTAATGGAAAAGGGTTCTCTTGCCCAAAATAGTTTGGGAATCCCTGGTCTAGGAGTAAAAAAATGGCTGTGTGTTATTCGAACAAGACAAGGGTTCCGTTTTTGCCATTCAGCCACGAAACCCTAAAAACAGTTGAACAAACATAGCTCCCAGCAATTCTACAAGTACATCATGCAAGAAATGGAATAAAAAAAATCACTGCGTAGAATCAGCGTATAATGTTCCCGCTGCTGAGACACAGGTCTCCTCTCTTCAAGAGGGAGTGGGCTGTAATCCACCACGCAGGCCCAGTGCGGGTTGGTAGATATACACACACATTCTGTTGTCTTCGTATTTTTGGTTCTAGGACATGCCGGTTTCCTCACGATGTTTTCCTTCACCGTTTCGAGAGCAGTGGTGATGAAATTATTTACACGAAGTAAAGTGCCTGCCTGGGTTCGTTACCACTGGGCTACCACTGCTCACTGCGTTGTGCGCACGTGAAATTCGAATACAGTCGCATGACGTACGATAGTTCACAGCTGTGTCCTAATACAGTAGATAATTTTCGATAAAACACATTGATCATATTAATGAACTTGTATGAACGATAACACAGCTGTTGCTTATGTGTTTAATCCTATTGTTTTTATCATTTACATTGTTGCTTAAGATTCTTGTTGTTATGCCGGATATAGATAACAATGTATTGGAATTGATGTCTTGGTCATATGCATGGATGATTAAATTAAAATGATTTTACTTCTGTTTTTCTTTTCAGGGAAAAGTGACTTGTTTTTTTAAGCTACCCTTCCTCCCCCTCTCCCAGCATCGCGTGTATTTTTTATTATTGAAAAGATCAGATATTTTTAGACACAACTTCGCTCAGTCGGGTTTTTATGTGGTCGCACAATTCAATTCAATTCATTAGATATTGGTAACAAATTTTTAACCTATTGAACGCCACGTCAAAAAAGCAAAGTCGTGCCCACGGCGCCCAGCTACGAATTATTCCTTAACATCTTTCATGTAGTCGTGACCGTGGCGTGCTGGGCACATTTTGCTTTGTCATCTATACATGACTGTGGCAGTCAAAAGGTTAACACATCACGCTTTTTTTAAATTATTTATCACCACGGTAACAACCTTGCTGATATAAATATTTAAGGTTTGGGTAAACGCCGTTACCTTGGCCATACAAATGCGCGTCGCGCTCACGCCGCGCTGCTGATCGGTTTCAAAGGGAATATTTATCTTTATTAACGACAATATGAATATTTTGTTGATACAAAAAAAAAAAAAATGAAATATCAAGTAGTTTCAAAGTATTATCGTTTTTTTATACTTTGAGTAGACATTACTAATATTAGAATTTATTTCATAAAGTATTTTACTAAAATACTTAATTATGGACATATAGAATTATAACTTACTTGTTTTATTTGAAGGCGTATTCACAGATTTAAAAGTCACTAAAATTATATGATCTGCCTTCTTTATCTGTCCCTTAACTGATGTAGATTGTCGCCCATGGAAGTTTTCGGCTTGCTATTTTATTTAATTTGTGAGGGAAAATACCCGCCTGGTAGCCGCGAAATTCTAATTTTCTTACGTTTTTTGCAATTTGCAGGTCAGTGTCAGGTTGTATTTTGAATTATAATTATTAGAATCAGCAATACAGCTCCTTAATTTAAAAACATAGTAATTAATAGTGGTAATATGAGCTTAGAGAGTTGTATCTATTTATTATAATAATAATAATAGATAATAATTTTAGAAATAAATATTTATACGTCCGCCAATCAAATTTAGATCAACATACAACCTGATACTGAGCTGCTAATTGCTAAAAACGTAAGAAAATTTGAATTACGCGGACTACGCTGACGCTTTCGCCTTAAGGCGCTGACAAGAGGCAAATTACCAAAATAGGCTTGTCTTTAGAAAAAAAATTGCCAAATCTGTATAGTTTGTGGTAGCGGAAAAAATATATGTTCATTTTGAACATATTTCTCAGAACTTGGTTGTTACCAAATACATTTAAAAAAAAATCTCAATGGGTACAAACTAACGTTAAACTAACCGCTTAAATATTAACATAAGCTATGTATTTAACTAATAACAAGAACGTCTTATTTGAATGCAGAACTTGGTTGTTTTTTATTTCCGATTACTCAACTCGATTTTGAGTAAACCGATAATTGCTTCATATTTTGCAATAAATTACAAGCGCTGTGTCATCGCGCTTCTCTTTCTTTTCTATGCAGTCTGACAGTGACCGAGGTTTAGGTGTTGTCAGCGTCTTAATAGGCATGTCACCAATTTTAAATCTGAACAAATATTTTATTATTATTATTAACTACTCACTTTGCACATTATTCCTGGTCCGGAACTCTCCGATGAAGACCAGCTCCATGCTGCTGGCTACCGCGAGGTCCGCTATACTCCTCAGACTGGTGACGTCACTGGCATCTAGCTTCTCTTTGATATGCACGTTCACGACGATCAGCGGTCGACTGCATAGCAGAAACGCTGGAAACAAATAGTAATATTTTGTTAATACGAATACTCTTTGTTATAATTAATATTATAGTATATTAACCATAAAAATTAGCCAGATATAAATGTAGAAATATTACATAGGGTGACACAATGGGCGGTCTTATCGCTAAAAACGATCGTTTAAAGACAACCTTTGGATGGATTTAAGGCTTGTGCAGACTGGCGTCACTTGTCGCGCTACGCGACATCGATAGAACAATATTCATTAAGTTTTGATAGAAATTGTAGTGTGTTGAATTGTCAGTCGTTTGATAATTTTTATGAATTCACATTTCACATGTACAGGCTAAAATAGAAGGCAAATCCTGCCAAAAAGGCAGGAAACTGCCACATATGGTCACACTGCTTCAGCAGTGAGGTCGCTGTCACTAATGTCAAATGTCAGTCACCATGAATGGCGGGAAATAGTAAGTGAAGCGGTGCCTGCACGAGAGGCTTTTTTTCCGTTGCCTGTGTTACCAGGGGCCTCGGTATCCCTTTCGGTCTTTTTCACGACCCCGGCAGACCTGCACGAAAGGCTTGGTGTGGTGATGAGCCAGTGTAGTGATAGTAATATAATCAGCTCAACAGGTTTTTACAATGTGCATGTTTGTGCACATTGCAGAGCAGTGGTAGATTCCGTTAAAATATCAAAATGCAGCATTATTATGTGATTTTACAAAAGAAATCCTTTATATTTATGATTTAACACTTCTAGCAAAGATATTAAGTAGATTTCGGTATATACAAAGATAACATTTAAGGAACATTTAAACAACGAAGAACTCTTTATCATGAAAAATCCAGAAAATTCTGAATCTTTCGTCGGCAGAGATGTAATCATTCGAGATAATATTAGGTACTCGTACCTATGTCATGTCATTGTAAATAGTGTCTGAGAAGAAACGTTGACCCGTGAGAATGTTTCATAAGTCTGTTTAAACTAAGGTTTTGTTTTGGCAACAGTCTCGATGGTTTACGTCATGAACACATGAATATGCACATTTTGTAGTTATTGTCGCGAAAAGTCCCCCGACTGAATTACTGTAATTGAAGCTACAGTCAACGTGGGAAATTGGTGATAACTGCACTATTTTGTAAAAGGAAACTAGTTTTCTTTTGAATGGAAAATATAAGAACTAATTCTGTATTTTTAACTGAGTACATAAAAGCCTAGTGTGACCGTCGGACTGCCAAGTCATAGGCCTCGAGTTCGAACCCAAGCACGCACCTCTGACTTTTCGGATTCATGTGCGTATTGTATAATTATGACTTGCTTAAAAAACGGTGAAGGAAAAACATCGTGAGGAAACCGTCATGCCCGAGAGATATTTCTCGACGGCATGTGAAGCAAAGTCGGAGACCCACGGGCAGCATAAAACTCTGACATCAGGTTAGTCACTAACCACACGAAAGAGAAAGAAATAATTAACTTAATTGCTTTGGAATATATAATTTTTCTAAGTGATTTTACGATGATGTTGAAATATGGTAATGCTTACGCCAGTGATGTTTCAGTTTATATGCATAATATTCTTAACCTAAGTGCAATTTTAGATAAGCTATAATGACACATTGATGACTAAACTGCAGCAGTTGTAAAGTACTTAAACATTTTCCTTTGTTCATCCGGTTAATAAAACAAAATAACAAATACAAAATACAAGATAATAAAGTGCCTGAATCCGCATGGGACATAACATGGGACTTAAACGGTGTTCTACAGGTAGGTACACGTCTGCCTAACTCTTCGGGGACAATAGGTGTGATGTTGTTATCATTTAACTTACACTTTAAATATATTGCCTAAGCGAGCATTATAGTGTGCTTGACTGCCCCTTTGTTCTCGTGGTCGCAAGCGCGACTGTTGAGCGTGGGGTCCTGGCTCCGATTCTCGGGTTGGGCAAAGTGTTATTGGGTATTTTCATTAGAAATTTCTTAGTAACCGGAGTTTGGAAGTTGGCTGTGTGATACTCCCGTGCCTCGGAATGCACGTTAAGCTGTTGGCCCTGTGCCTGATCTCTCTCCGGTGGTGTTGGATTGCCGCCCCATCGGACTAGAAGTGAGGAAGAGAGAGTGCACCCGTGTCTGTGTGCACACTTGTACACTATAATATCTCCCGCGCCGTAGGCTGGTTTCTGCTGAGGTTGGTCGCCATCTCCGAAATTCGGTTTGGAGGACTATTATAGTGTACCTAGAAGAATAACTTCATTTACTTCTTGTGTACTTCTTCCATACTTCTCTATCAGTCGTCATCACGTTAGTCACCCTCTTTCTTGCCATATCATCTAATACGCATTCCGTCAGCTCTATTGTTTCTTTGGTTTTCCCCTACCCTTATAGACATCCACATTCGTACTCAAAACTTTCCTCCCGACTTTTCCACATTTCTAGAGAGAGCCATACATCTTTCGGGTCAGAGTCATAGCTTTTCATACTCCGGGCGTGACCCGTGTCCCGTCAGGGACGGACAAAAGAATGCTTGCATATATTGTGTCTAAAAGTTTTAAAGTTTTAATGAATGTCCAGGCTCCGAGTCGTCCGGAGACTTCGTGTTCCGGAGGCCGGATGGACCTCAAACGCAACTGTGTGGATAGAGCTTAAGTCTAGAAAAATCTGCCTAGCCCCAACTATGTTGGGATCATCCAGCCTAACCGGATGCAGATTAATAAAAGTATTTTACATGTATCGACTGCCTATCTGACCTACACCCCCTGAGCTTAAGTCTAGAAGTCTGTAATATATTTGATGAGGCAACGACTGCCTGTTTCGAATATCATATTTTTGTTTTTTGCTTTGAATAAATTCTACTTAAGTTCTTAGTTAAACCATGTTTTGGTTCCTAAACCATTGTTATTCTTTATCTACGCCAACAGTCAATCAAAAATACTCATGTATTATTGTAGTGGACAGTAACACTAATACATAAATAATACAACAATTTCTAGCTGTAGGTATTTGTCAAAGAAACATGAATAGCAAAATGTTCACAATAGACTATTCATAGTTTGTCAATTGAGTATTTCCGATACTTTTCAGCGTTTATAGCCTTCAGAATGTATATAAATTATATACGTACGTACATTGTTAACTCTAGTGTTTTTAAAATAGTGTTTCAGTTTTTTCAGTTTCAGTGGTTTTCGTTTAATTGAGGGCTATTATAAGGGATTTCCGGGTCAGGAAAAGTGTTATTGGGTTTTTCCATCTGGATTTTTTCAGTAGCAGCCTTGATTTATGATTTGTGCCCGGTCGATGACAATAGGCCTAACCCCTTTTTTTTTTTAGTGTGGGATATCATCATATACCTTCTCCCGCTCTGGGCGGAGCGAGAGGGTGTGTCAGACTCTTACTGACTAAAACCCACCCGTATTCCTTCCTGTTGCCTGTGTTGCGGGGGCCTCGGTGACCCATAAGTACTTTCCCGCGACCCCGGCAGGCATCGGCCCTAGTGGACCCCTACATTGTGCTGACGACATCTCTTTGAGGCGCGCGTGGAATACGGCGCGCCGTCGACCCGGGCCTGGTCCTTACTGGACGGTGAGCTACCCATTGCTCACAGTCGGCAAGCCCGCGCCTACGGTGGCCGGAAATCCGCCCGGGATTCCCGACGCCCAGGGCGTCTCCTGCGGCGGCTAGGGGCGAGAGGGCGCGAAATTTGCCTTTCCCTCAACCGTCCCGCCTCCTCCTTCGCGAGCATTACTGCTTCGCAGAAGGAGGTGACGGCAGACCTGCACCCTGGGAGCTAAACATAGCTGGCGAGTGTGGGTGTACTATGGATACATCTCTACCTAACCGTTCGGGGAATAACGGCGTGATGTTATGTGTGTATGGGATTTAATATAGCTGACGATGTAGGTGTATTATACATCTTTGCCCAACTACCCCATCGGAAAATATAGGCGAGATGTTATGTTAAGTTTTTTACCAAAGCTGATTATATGTTAACCGTATAAGTAGATTTAACAAACGACCTTGCTATCCTGGTAAACGAATGAACTAGTATTATAACTGAAGGATCTTTAAATGATTACAGGTTTACGTCTATCATTATCAGTAATAGCGCCGCCATGACATAATATATGTATACCTACCTATAGCTAAATTATACATTTTCAGTAATGTTGACCGAAGCACGTGAATTCTGACAATCTTCAAAATCTAGTCGTAAAATGCAAGGATATAGGTATAGGAGAGAAATCTCAAAACATTGTGGCATCCGAAGACAAACTCACTATGAAAAGCCAAATATATACCGAATGAAATTGAAATGGATGGAATTGACGAAGAAGGGAATGAAGAAGCCTGCAGAGAAGAAATCGTATTACAACAGATTCTAAAACTATAGTATCCTAGAATTAACTTTACAATGTAACGTACCTCCCAATAACGAAGATAGATAATGGGTAGATAATATCATAGAGGTGAAGAAATGCAAGAAAATATTATTGTATCAAAACTAAATTCCTGAGCTGGCCAACCAAACCGTCCGGCCGAGAAAACAAAACAGCGAAGCTATGGATAATAGCCGGGCTCATAATAAATTCAACACGAACAGGTAATATCCCATAATAGTAGTATTATATAAAACTAGTGTTATATCAAAATCAATAGCAGTGAAGTCAACCGTACATATAAACTTGTTGCTTCAATTACGTTATATGGCATCTGTAATTTGCGTACTACTCTGGTTGATTGTTTGTAGAATACTTCTGTATAGCTAGTAACGTTTGCAAATTACTTCACTAACGAACTGGACAATAATAGTGATAATCGTTTATTTGGAATTGGAAATTCGCTACTATAGATGATTAAAATGACGAGTGGTGTCCTGTTCATTTTTGTGGTACACCCCTCAAAGTTGTCACACGTAGATCCCTATCGGTCCCGGAGGACACGGTGGAGCATACGGTGGAGGTCTGCCCGGCTTGGGCAGAGCACCGCCGTGTCCTCGTGGAGGCGATCGGCGGCAGAGACCTCTCGCGTCCGTCCCTGGTTCAGGCCATGGTACGGAGCGAGAGGGCATGGGCAGCCGTCACCTCCTTCTGCGAAGCAGTAATGCTCGCGAAGGAGGAGGCGGGACGGTTGAGGGAAAGGCAAGTTTCGCGCCCTCTCGCCCCTAGCCGCCGCAGGAGACGCCCAGGGCGTCGGGAATCCCGGGCGGATTTCCGGCCACCGTAGGCGCGGGCTTGCGGACGGTGAGCAATGGGTAGCTCACCGTCCGGTAAGGACCAGGCCCGGGTCGACGGCGCGTCGTATTCCACGCGCGACTCAAAGAGATGTCGTCAGCACAAAGTAGGGGTCCACTAGGGCCGATGCCTGCCGGGGTCGCGGGAAGGTACTTATGGGTCACCGAGGCCCCCGCAACACAGGCAACAGGAAGGAATACGGGTGGGTTTTAGTCAGTAAGAGTCTGACACACCCTCCCGCTCCGCCCAGAGCGGGAGAAGTTATTTGACGATTTCCCACCCTCAAAAAAAAAAAAAAAAGATCCCTATCGGTGTTATTACAAAACAAGGATTTCTTTTGACATGGTTTAAACCATCGAGCTAGTTTTTGTAATAAGAACGTTACTGTGATTAAAATGCAGTTCTTTATACAAAACTGACTATTTAGTCCGGTACTAAGTTGACAGTTTGGCATTAAGAACTTTAACGTGGTCGGAATAAAGTTCGAAATTCAAAAATGGCTCAATAATTTAAACCTGGGTCTAAAGATAATCCTTGTTTTGTAATAAGACGGTAGGAGACTAGATCTCGAGTCCCATAGTTTTAGAGCCATAATTCCATGGCCTTAAAATTGGAAATTAACTGTTCATAAACTTATTTACATTAGTCATATAGCATGTGATTAGCAGGCGGGGCTTGTGGCTAAGCAATAACAGCCGCACGGGTCGATCGATCAGGTTAAGCTATGCTTGACGCGGTTGGTCCGTGGATGGGTGACAATCGTTACATAGAAAGACCTCTCCGTGCCTCGGAAAGCACGTTAAGCCGTTGATCCCGGTTGTCATTTGTAGATCTTCGACAGTTGTCACGGGTCCTCAGAAGCCCGAAAGACTGACAACCAGCCTTGCCAACGGGTATCGTGTTACCTAGTGACTGGGTTCTGCAGATCAGATAGGCAGTCGTTCCATATAAAATACTGGTATTCAGCTGCATCCTGTTATACTAGAAGCTGACCCCAACATGGTTGGGAAAAGGCTAGACAGATGATGATTGCAAACATGCAATTAAAACGAAAGTAAGATCTTAGCAAAACAGAAGCGAATATTTGCTAAGATCTAACTTTCGTTTTAAGTTGATAGGTTAGCTTAGGTACATATTATGTTAATCTACAGTTAGGAAGACGTAATTAAGCGTGAAATTAGACAGGGTATAAGGGACATCGACGCGCAATCTGTTACCATAAATTAGACAGGGTATAAGGTACATCGACGCGCAAACTGTTACCATAAATTAGACAGGGTATAAGGTACATCGACGCGCAAACTGTTACCATAAATTAGACAGGGTATAAAGCACATCGACGCGCTAACTGTTACCATAAATTAGACAGGGTTTAAGGCACGTCGACGCGCAAACTGTTACCATAAATTAGACAGGGTGTAAGGGACATCGACGCGCAAACTGTTACCATAAATTAGATAGGGTATAAGGGACATCGACGCGCAAACTGTTACCATAAATTAGACAGGGTATAAGGCACTTCGATGCGCAAACTGTTACCATAAATTAGACAGGGTATAAGGCACTTCGATGCGCAAACTGTTACCATAAATTTAGCACGTGAATCTCTAGATTAACGTCTAGTTAGAACACGATTGTTTGTACTGTTATTTTAAAAAATCTGCCCTTTTATTCAAAAGAACCTTCACGGTGAAAAAATGAACTGTGAATGAGCTGTTTTTATTTTTTGTTTGACCGTCCATGTCCTTAACACCTTGTAAAGTAGTATAGGTAGATATGTATTTCATCACTACAGTAGTACAGGGCAATAAGAACGGACCTGATGAAGGTCACAGGAAAGCGCAATTGCGGTCGTTGTGACTATCTTTGGAGAAGGACTTGTGTGATGAGTGCTGACTGCAGCGATACCTAACAATCACTAGAGCGCTAGGTCCAAATCTAGACCACCTGTCATAGCCCTTTTAAAACAAAACAGTATACAAACAATAACAAATGATCAACTTAACATGCAGACCTACCGTTTCGCCGACACCGTTCACCGAATCGCCAACAAATATGGCTAACGACCGTCAACTTCGCCGCTTTCGGTGAACGGAACTGGCCTTTGTGATGATAGCAATAAGGTTGTGTGTGTTTCTGTCTCTATAGATAAATGTGAATGGCGACACGATGAATATGGCTCGGTAATTAGCATTGGCGTTTATAAGCGACGATTTTGTATCGATATCGAGACGCTGTTTGCCACTGTGCTAATCGAACTTCCTCTTCCGTTTTTGTTTTATTAACGATTTACTTCATGTAGCGATAGCAGAGCGGGTGATGATTTGTCCATCGATAGATTTTTATGGAACCAAAATATTTATACCTAAATAAGACAATTATCAATATCTTGAAATACCAAACCAAATACCATCTTAAGGCTCCCGCAGACAGGCACGAAGCGACTCTAGTAGAATGTATATAAAAACTTCATGGAAATTGTTTTATTAGAATCGCGTCGCACCGTCACGTCGCGCCTGTCTGCGGGAGCCTTTATAGTAAAAAGAAAGATACTCTTTGTGTACTATGGGTACATTTCTGGGTTATGTGTTGTAAAGATACTCTTTATTGCACACGTTTTTAAAGAACGTACAAACATAGGTATTTGCTATAAGAGTTAGGTATACTTCTCTATAAAAAGACAATCATTAGGTATATATAATTAAAATCGATGAAATAACTCACGAACCGAGGACAACGATATTTTGGTTACGATAAACATTCAAAAGTATTGACGTAGATAATGCGCCTTTAAAGGATACGCATAACTATACGTTTTGTTATTATCTATTGTAAATAATGTGATTGACATATTTTTATGAGTAACATGAACCCGTAAAATATACGTTAGTGAAGAAAGATTTGCTGGAACTTTCCCTAAATGTTGCACAAAATACAATACTGCGTGAACCGCATTGTTGTAATCCTCAGGCTTACTCGTAGCAAACGAATTTGTGATCGCGATTTTACTCGAAAGTAGATGCTACTGCCCATTTTCTACCTAACATAAACTAGTCACCTTTTATCTCGTTAGTCTGGAATTCTACCACAAACTAGACAAGCTTCCTACAATGGAAATCCAGCAACAAAATGAATAAACAGTAACTACCGGACGTACTGCCGTGGCTGCCGAGCAGTGGTGGCCCAGTGGTAAAGGCCGCGACTAACGAGTTGTAGGTCGTAGGTTCCAACCCAGACAGGCGCTTTACTGTGTAAATTATTTCATCACCACTGCTCTCAAAACGGTGAAGGAACCAAAAATTCGAAGACATGTGACATACCAACCCGCACTGGGACCGCGTGGTGGATTACGGCCCACTCCCTCTCACAGAGATGAGGCCTGTGTCCTAGCAGTGGGAACAATACAGGCTGATTATGTACTGCCAAAGAAAGCCAATTAAAACTACATTTTTTAAGAGTATGCTAATAACAATGTACACTGTACAGCATCGGAAATATTTCCGGCTGTATGTGCCAAGAATAGGTCAAGGGAAGATACTTGTTAAACAACAAAATAAAAAAGTAATATCTCCATTACGTCTTGCTCGTGTAAGATGAAGGCCAGCCTTGCTAATTATAAACTTTGCAACGGTGACTCCGTGATGAAGTTAAGAGTGTATCTGAACTTGAAATTAATCATAACGAACTTTGGAGCATGACTGGTAGTGGAATACCATTACCACTATGGCTGGTATTTAAACAGGCCTTGAAAACGTTGGGTACTGTTAAAATAAGGGATTATGAGACTTTAAAACGATAGCTGTTCTGAAAGGGGCACATGGGACTGAAGAAGCGACTACTACCGTTCCAAAATTAGTCTAAAAAAAACAACTAAAGAAGTTGCTGTTCAGAAACCCTAAATGCTAAGAATGTCGTTCAAAGAGGCTAACACAGTACTATACAGGGTGACATTGAAAACATGCGACAAATCGAAATGGGAGATTGTACTCATCATTATGAACAACTTTTACTAAGGGACCAAAGCTACAATCCCAAAAAAAAAAACTGCTGTCCCCTACATTTATGTTCGCAATACCTCATCAAAATGTAGGAAAAGCAGATTTTTTTTTTTGGGATTACAGCTTTGGTCCCTTAGTAAAACTTGTTAATAATGATGTATACAATGTCCCATTTCAGTTTGTCGCAAGTTTTCAATTTCAACCTGTATAAACAAATTACTACTGTTCAATCCTAGATTAAATGAGATTGAATTAAAAAAAGCTAGAACTCTAAGCTAGAAATTGCAATTCGTATAGCAGGACCATAGAAACGGTCGTTGCAGTTCATAAGAGTGATTATTGAAAAAACAGACTATTATATAACACCAATATATTTCCCAGTCGTCCTAAAACAAATCGTGTCATGTAAATGGCACACTGCGGTACGGCACTTCAAACACACAATGACGTGTCCTCACGCGTCGCAACAAACGACCGGTCCGCATGTAACTCGGACAGGTTAAAATTAGACCACACAAACTAACAGGTTGTGTTATTGATTTACTTACTAATCATTGTTTACTGGGCATAACATTACGCCTATATCCCTCGAAGGGGAATGTAGCAGTTAATAATTTGAAAAGTAGTGACAAGGTCATGCTGTGACCAATTTTAGGGAAGGTTAGGAAGGTCGTACGAACTTGAATAGCTGGCTCAATTTAAAAAGGTGTGTCACGTTTTCAGGGTGAAAGCGTCGAGACTGTCAATGTCACTATAGTTCTTGAACAAAACTATGGACATCATGATTTTTATTATTGGACATATTCATTGAGATTTTTTTGCAAGGTCAGCTGCCAGAGTGACAATGCACGATGTCAATGTCATTACTTTTTCAGTTTGCTCTACATTCGTACTTAAACGGACTGAGGTCCAAGAACCAAGAGGCGTTAGGCAGGTATCATTTTGTTTTAAATAACCATCATCATCGTCTCAGCAGAGAGATGTGAACACAGGCCTGCCCGTCTCCCTTTTTAAAGTATTTGTTCACAACTTCCTTCAGATAGGTATCTATTATTAACCTTTTGACCGCCACAGTCATGCATAGATGACAGACCAAAATGTGCCCAGCACGCCACGGTCACGACTACACGACAGATTTTAAGGAATAATTTGCTTAGCTAAGCTTGGCGCCGAGGGCACGTTTTTGCTTTTTTGACGTGGCAGTCAATAGGTTAAAACAATATTTCATCAAGATAGATAACTTGTTAAGCACGACCTTGTACCCTTTCATGTATCTATTGAATACAAACTTTTCCCTCTATTGTCTGTTATTATTAAGTCGCGTTTTGTGTCTCTCTGATTGTCGGCATTGTTCTTCTAATCTACGCAACGTTTTTTGATGCGATTTTCAGTCATTTAGAGAATTTATCCCGGAAGGATCATGTGTCATCGTTTATTTATTTACACGGTTACCAACCAATTACTAAAATACTGTTAGGTAACAACAGTTAGGCGCCACTTCCACGGGCGAGAAATTCGCGGCTATATTATCGTCCTGCCACTTAATTTTATAACAACTCTATGAACGTGTCTCCACACGGCTATACTATCGCGACGATGCGGCGGTTTCTCGCCATAGCAATATTATTGTCAGTGGCAGGACGATAATACCGCCACGGTTTTCTCGCCCGTGGAGGTGGCGCCTAACATTGACGAGCAAAAGCTTAACAACTCGCCGTGCACCCGCCGCGAGACACTACCTACACGCAGCGCGTTCGCCGCGAGACACAACCTACTTGCGCGATCGCCATGGTCGGTCGCGAGTCGAGACGATATGCAGGCGGAAGAATAAATTTAATTTGATACTAAATAATATAGTTACAGTCGTAGTTTTACGCATAAAAGGTGTTCTAAGGCGAATTTGGGGTTATATCTAGTAGAATATAAATATTATAGGCCGTATCATCTTCCTATAAGCCTTCTGCTACCAACAATCTGACTGGTAATTTTTCAGGAGGCCGTGGTAGCCTAACTGTGTGTGTATAATTTGGTGGTGGATCCAGGTATTCTATGTGAAGCATTGAACGGGTTTAGAGCGGCAGTAAAATTCTAAAAATAAATATCAACCGTCAATAAGATTTTAGTAACCAATACATCACGTCATCAACGAAACAAGAATTTAGACGTTAGCCTTCAAACGAAACCTAATTAATTAGGGTCAAATCGAAACCTACAATGATCTGGATGCCAACCTTGAAGATTGTTATTAAATAAACCAGGTACACAGTTCTAATCGATATTAAAGGATAAAGAAAATTTATATTATTGTCTTTTGTGTTCCTTCCTTGTTTATCGTTTGAGTATCAAGGATATAAAGGATCCCGCAGACAGGTGCGACGCGTCACGCGACTCTAGTAGAACAATTTCTATGAAAACTTCATGGAAATTGTTCTACCAAAATTGTGTCACACTGTCGAGTTGCACCTGTCTGCAGGAGCCTTAAATTGTGGACTGACAGCATTATTGGTTACGTTATCAGATCCTTAACAAGTGTCGTTTTTTTTTAACTGGCCTTTGCACAAGTACCTTCTTAAGTGGAAGCGAGTAAGTTAAGGCAAGGCAAGATAGACGAAATATTTGAAAAAAATCAGTTAACAGGTTTTGAGACTGTGATTTTAATTTTACAGAGTCGGTATGATAAAACCACTTTGAAGCTGACTAGGAGAGCTAGACCAAACCAACTATAATTCCCAGGTCGAAGAAACTGGTAGTTATAAAGGAGGTTTTTGTCTAGCAGTGAGATTTATCTAAGTGACAAGTCATAGGAACGGGAGTTGGGGTAAGTGCTAGAGCGCTAGATAGCCAATGAATTATACGAGGGCACAAAGTAGATAATAGTGACGAGGGTCTAAAACAAAAACTTTGTGACTTAAGGGTCAAGTAATCGCCGTTGACCTTGGCCATACAAAATAATGCGCGTCGCGTTCACACCGCGCCGCCGCCGTTCGGTTTCATAGGGAATATTTATTTTTAGTAGCGTAAATATGAATATTTGAAAGATAAAAGTGTATTTACATAAAAAAATAATCATGAAAATATCATAAGTAGTTTGAAAGTAATATCGTTTTTTATGCTTTGGGTAGAATTACTTCCTGAATATAAATTCAGGAAGTAATTCTTATGGTCACGTCATAAAGTATTAATAAAATACTAACATATTCACAATTAGAATTGATGTGTAAGCGTCCTAGTTTAACATACATTTTTTGTATAACATACTTGCAATTTGAAGGTGTAATAACAGATTTTTAAGCCATTAAAATCATATATCTGCGCCTTAAGGCACTGACAAGAGACAAACGACCAAGACAGGCTTTTCTTAAGAAAAAAAATGGCCAAATCTGTATAGTTTGTGGTAGTGGAAAAAATATATGTTCATTTTGAACATATTTCTCAGAACTAGGTTGTTACCAAAACCCGTTTTGAAAAAAAAAACATGGATAGAAATTAACGGTGAACTAACCTTTTACCTTGAGTTCCAATACAAAATATCTGTATTAAATATCAACGTACGTTACGTATTTAATTAATAAAAAGAACGTCATAATTGAATGCAGAACTTGGTTGTTTTTTAATTTCGATTACTCAACTCAATTTTGAGTAAATAGATAATTGCTTCACATTTTTCAAATAAATTACAAGCGATGTGTCATCGCATCGCGCTTCTCTTTCTTTTCTATGCAGTCTGACAGTGACCCCGCTTTAGCTGTTGTCAGCGTCTTAAGCGTGGAATACACATGCTACCTAGTAATACAAGAACATGCTACTTTCGAGCAAATGCTACATGCATTCAACTAGCATGTGTATACGAAAAGAGTATTGAGTGAGTACAAATGAGTATTTTACAGGCACAGAGAGCATGCTACCTAGTTAACTTAGTAGCTAACAAGCATGCTTATTAGTAGCATGGTGTATTCCAGGCTTAAGCCTATGTTCGCACGGACGTAAAAAAATCGCGCTGGGATTTTATTGCGCACTGGATTTTCTACTCTCGGTGTTGAGCCGAGCATTGAGAATCCAACAGAGTCCACCTCAGCGCATCGAAAAAACACACTGTTGGATTTTCAACTCTTGGCGCTAAGCAGAGAGTTGAAAGAAAGAAAAAAATCGCCGCGGGAAAAAACGCCCGTGCGAACTTGGGCTCAGGCTTAAAAAGTTGTTTTATATTAGACCAATTATCAAGTTTTTATAATTTTTCAATTCAATCTATTTTTTTTTTTGAAAAAAAAATCCATTTTTACTCTCTGAGTTTATCTTGGACATTAGGTACTCGACATCGGTGAAAGAAAAACATCGCGATCCCACCTGGACTTATAGTAATTAATATAAGTCTGAAATCACCAACCCATCTTGAACAAGCATGGTGATCAATGGTCGTGCCATAGTATAAACAGAGGAAGTAAGTTATCTTCATACAAACGCACCGCGCGCGGCTTGTATGTGTGCGCCAAAGTATCTATGCATCGCCGCACGCACACTTAAAAAAATCTCGACCCGTTTCTCAGTCCGCCAGTCGGGGCTAACACCGCACGAAGTTCGCGCGTCACGGCTTTTCGGCACCGCTAAATGAATGAAAAATGTGTGATAATCGCAGGAGAACGTATTAGCGCCCTCCACACGTAAAGTTCGGACCACGGGAAACAGCACGCGCCGTTCCATCCCTCGCTCTAAACTGTACGTGTAGATGTTCGGGTCTAACAGTCCGATCGGGCATATCGACGCGAGTGCATGTCTCACAGTTTTACGCGCGCATCACTTAAAAACGTAAATTACAAAAATGGCGGTTTGGAGTGTCGAAGCTATCACAGAGTTCATTCGTTTGTTCCGTGAACATCCGTGTCTCTGGAAGATAAAAAGTAAGGAGTATAGTAACAGGAATATGAAAAACAAAGCAATATGAGAAATGACGACAGGAATATGAGGAATGACGAGCTCGATGATTTTTGCAAGACAGTAGGTTTTGTTTCAGCTGATCGCGATTTCGTCAGCTGTTTAAACTAACTACAAATCCAGCTAACGCGATGACCAAACGATCGTCCATTTTTCTTACTACTGCGTAAAAAACTTTTAAAAGTTATAACGTTCCACGCGCCAGTCCAAACTGCAGTCCAAACTCTTGAAAATCAATTTACACGCACAGTTTGGAACGTTTGTCTAGATTATGTAAGTTCCTTCGGCAATCCAAACCGTGAATGCATTTTTAATCGTAATTAGCACAACAGTTTGATCCGCAGACCAAACTGTACAGATCTAACTGCGGTTTGGAACGCAGTCCAAGATGCGCGGTCTGAACTTTACGTGTGGTGGGCGCTATTGCTGTGTTTGGGTGTCTTAATAATTCATCGATTCCAGAATTGTCTCTGTTCAGATTACCTATTGAACAGGAAAGGTTAAACAAGTCACTTATTCTAGCATATAATTTTTACTTGATGATGAGATACCTACTTTCTTATTTTTTGTTTTTTAGTCATTCCGATTTCTCAGTATTGTAGGTATAGTAACTAAGTACCTACTTACGGTTATAAAATCGTAATTAAAAATAAGTAATTGAATAATTGTGAATCAGATAAATAGAGCAAAGTTCGAATCATAACAACATAGCAAAAATTTGATTATAGTCTAAGAGGCAGGCGTTAGTTTTTTTATGTTGTGTTACGTTGTTTTTTTTTTCATCCATGTTTAGGTAAAACCGACCTCACAAACCCTGTACCCAGACAATAAAAGTAAAAAATACAACTTCCCGACCCTTGCCAATTTATAGGCACTGAATTAAAACAGCTAAAAGTGACAACCCTGAGACAGTAGGCAATTATATCGCGGATTGGGCCGGAGATAGCCTACTTCCTCTCTGTATACTATGGTCGTGCCTTATCGTTATCTGTATAAGAAGAGGCAAATGCCCTGCAGTCACAAATTTACAGGCTGGTAGTATTATTTAGTATCACTTTTATTGTCCTTTAAATTCTCATAAAAACGTAGCAGTTAAGAGTTTGTTATTCCTATAAAAACTTCAATAAAAAAATAACAATAAAAATGCCTTTGAACGCTAGCCTTGTATAAATAAATGATTGGTCTTGCAATTTTAACGCGTGTTTCGCAACGTCCTTTCTCGATAATTAGACTTTTATGTCAACAGTGCTATTACAGGAATGATAGGTTGTGTATATTATAGTTTATTGATACAATATAACATAACAACATCACGCCTTGTTTCAAAATCAAAATCAAATCAAAATGTTTTTATTTCACATAAACCTACATGGGCACTTATGAAATGTCAGAAGCTAGGTGCACGGTTCCAATTGGTCGTTTCCTATGGAGAAGAACCGGCAAGAAACTCCACGGGTTTCTCCGAAGGGTTGGGCAGAGGTGTACCTGTAGTACACCCACATTTCGCCAGTTATGTTTTAAGTCCCATGTAATAGGGGGCGAGCCTATTGCCATCAACCGGGCACAAATCCAAACTCAATACTATTGATACAATATAACGTAATATAATGAGTAAACACACACCTGTTTGAGATAGAAACCAGATGCGAATGGTTGTACTTACAAGGTGCAGTTTCATATTTTTCTTCATTGTAGATTGAATGTTTTATTTTATACTAGCTGCGACCCGCGGTTACACCCGCATAAGTCTCGATCCCGTGGGAATATTGGGATAAAAAGTATCCTATGTCCTAATTCAGGTCATGGTCTACCCATGTGGCAAATTTCATCCAAATCCGTTCAGACGTTTTAGCGTGATGCCGTGACCAAAGGAAATAAGGATTAATTTTTATATATATAGACTATAAATAATAATAATACCAGCCTATTAATATCCCATTGCTGGGCAAATGCCTCTTCCCATACAGATAAGGCACGAGGATTGATCACGCTTGCTCAAGATGGGTTGGCGATTTAAGACTTTATATGTATTTAATATAAGGGCCATCACGACTATTATAATAATACTGCTATAAGAGGTGATGGTTACCCCCCTGGTCTTTTAATTATGTAGATAAAGTTTCACACTGAAAGTGCTCGCCGCGCCGCTGCTGGCCATGGCCGCTGCTTTCCTGGTGTGAATCGGCCCTTATAGGCAGAGTTGATTGAATTTCAAATATTTATAAATAAAACAAGAAATGCAAAAACAACGTGATTATTAGGCTAAGTTAGTAAGTCAAGTCTACAATAATACTCATTGTAATGTATATACTATGTTAACAATGGCTCCCAAAACATAACATTTCAATGCTTCAGTGCCTTTAAATTTAAATTATAGTGACATCATTTCTTTGCTAGACCATTCATCTAGGTACAAAAATTTTGGAAATCAAATAACATATCATATTATCTTTATCAAATAACACTTCTAAATAAAGGTGGGGTTCTCCCAAGTCGAGCTATACCAGCAAATCTATTCTCCCAAGTTGAGCTATACCTGCAAATCTATCCTCCCAAGTTGAGCTATACTAGCAAATCTACTCTCCCAAGTTGAGCTAGACTAGCAAATCTATTCTCCCAAGTTGAGCTATACTAGCAAATCTATTCTCCCAAGTTGAGCTATACTAGCAAATTCATTCTCCCAAGTTGAGCTATACTAGCAAATTCATTCTCCCAAGTTGAGCTATACCAGCAAATCAATTCTCCCAAGGAGCTATACTCTCAAATGTATTCTGTAAGAATCTCATCGTGATAATAGTGAAGTGAGCTTGAAGTTCACTTCACTTAAATTTCACGGTAAGATTCTTACAGAATAAACTGGCTGGTCCCTCCGATTTTCGAATGGTCTCAAACTTCCAACCACCACAGGGAGAGTATCTTGAGGAGCATAATATTATATGTAGGTGTTACCAATACTGATTTTAGGCTTTGGCAGAATAAATCAAGGTCCAAAACACTGTCCTCACACGATAGGAGTGCAATGTAGAGATGAACTGCACCCTAATTGCGTAACACACTACAATCTGAATGCTTTTGAAGGATATTGCTAATCCATTGCGTCTTATGTTCGAAAAATATCTACAAAAGAACGTAAATAACGCAATTAAAGTTGTTCAACTGTCAACAATGAAAGCCACTGCTACTGTAAGTGTGTTACTGTGTGAATATACCCCGCAGGTTCAACTAACTATGATTCTGCAAACGCCAATACAAGAACACAGGTGATTTAGTTAAGGCAATATTTAAAGAAATCTTCTTTCCTGGCGAAAATCACGAGCAGTGAAAATTGATCACTAGACGTGACGGCGCGAATGATATACTGGCATACCTGCGTCGATATAAATCTACCTACAACCAACTATGTAATTTAGCCAGACAGCGGCAGACATTTGCATTAATTTGACGGCCACAAGACTGTGGCCGTCAAATTAATAACCAATCAGATTGCCTATTATGCTCCTGAAATCGCACTGATAAAGAAGACATGGTTTTCATTGCTGTTCATTGGCAACTTAGTTGGGAAAAGGCTAGGCAGATTGAGATTTGAGATGATTTTCATTGCATGTGTTATTTTGTAAATAGTATGAAAAACCTCAGCGCCACCCTTTATTCACTATTTATCTCGCTCACACACTCCTGCTCGCGGCCACGCGAGCAAGCGAGTCAGGGCGACATGGAGAAGGCTCCAAGGCTCCGATAGTTTAGGTAATTTCTTTTTACGTTGGTGTTTAATTTGAATAGTAGCGGTTTATTGGAGGTGACTTTGTAATTTTTTTTTGTCAAGAAAATTTTATGGAATCGTGTTTTCGACAAACATAGTATAACATAAATCCACAACTTTACCATACATTTAATTCAAAATTAATGCTTCAGTTTTTTCGATATAACGGAGGATCATGCTAAGCAATTTGAGGTATTGTAAACTCTTAAGACCTTCTCCCACTATTTTGTCGTTCCCGAATGGGTCCATAATGATCTCAATAAATTGTAAGTTATAATCAGCCTATAATATTCCCACTGCTGGGAGACAAGTTTCCTCTCTGTGAGGGGGACGTAATCCACCACGCGGGCCCAGTGCGGTTGGTAGATGTCACTTGTCTTTGAATATTCGGTTCTAGGACATGCCGGTTTCCTCACGATATTTTTTTCTTCATTGTGGAATGTAATATTGAGTATTTGAAAGTACTTAAATCATACCGTACATATGTGTTTTTACAAAGATTTGTAAGAAACACATACGGTATGAATTAAGTAAATTAAAAACAGCTTCCTTAGATAACTATTCAGTGTGTTAGGTCAACTACACTGCCTTAAATTATCACGCACAGAATGGATGGAAAAAGCAGATGAAGAAATTCTTAGCTCCGTTGGTGTAATTGCTGTATGGCGTTCCAGTGCAAGGTTAAATAAATAAAAGTCCCTCGTTTAACCTAACACCCAGCATAATATCATCAATTATCTTAAAGATCTCAGTGTGCCACATTTGTTTACACAACAATTTTGATGGAAAAGTTCTAAACCAAAATGACAGCTACGAACGACCTTTTTTAAAAAATAACACGATAAATCCTAACTTATATTATAAATTCGAAGGTGTTTGTTTATTTGTTTGTTAAGCTTTCACACTAAAACGGCTGAACGGATTTGGATGAAATTTGGCACATGGGTAGACCATAACCTGAATTAGGACATAGGATACTATTTATCCCGATATTCCCACGGGATCAAGACTTATGCGGGTGAAGCCGCGGGGCGCGCCTAGGAATTAATATTACAGAGACAACACGTCAACAGAGAAGGTCCTCCTACAGAGAATGATTCAGTAATCCTTGGTGAGAGTCACTCTGTAACTAGATTCCTTACTAGGTTATTTTTATGTCGACATCAAACGTCATTTTAGTCTAGCAAATTAAAAATCAGGGTATAGGTGCAAAACATCGAATGTTTTTTCCTGAATTTTATAAGCTGTCATTAGACATTGCAGAATTATTTTTAGGCATGACTCAGCTGACAACAAAGAAAGACCTAGCTGATACTGTTTTAGGATCGAGTTGTATCATCGTTTTGCATAATTAGAGGACAAATTAGCATTTACGCTGGCACTGAAGTTTCCATTGTGCGGTTGGTCAAATTTGTATAGGCTTTGTGGAGATCCGGCTCATAGTATAAAGAGAAGAAGTAGGCTATCTCCGGCCCAATCCGCGATTTAATTGCCTACTGTCTCAGGGGTGTCACATTTACCTCTCGCGTCCGGCCCTGGTTCAGGCCATGGTACGGAGCGAGAGGGCATGGGCAGCCGTCACCTCCTTCTGCGAAGCAGTAATGCTCGCGAAAGAGGAGGCGGGACGGTTGAGGGAAAGGCACGTTTCGCGCCCTGTCGCCTCTACCCGCCGCAGGAGACGCCCTGGGCGTCGGGAATCTCGGGCGGATTTCCAGCCACCGTAGGCGCGGGCTTGCGGACGGTGAGCAATGGGTAGCTCACCGTCCGGTAAGACCAGACCCGGGTCGACGGCGCGTCGTATTCCACGCGCGCCTCAAAGAGATGTCGTCAGCACAAAAGTAGGGGTCCACTAGGGCCGATGCCTGCCGGGGTCGCGGGAAGGTACTTATGGGTCACCGAGGCCCCTGGCAACACAGGCAACAGGAAGGAATACGGGTGGGTTTTAGTCAGTAAGAGTCTGACACCCTCCCGCTCCGCCCAGAGCGGGAGAAGTTATTTGATGATTTCCCACCCAAAAAAAAAAGGGGTGTCACATTTAGCAAAATTTTAATTCAATGTCTATAAATTGGCAAGGGTCGGGAAGTTGTATTTTTTACTTGTATTGTCTGGGTACAGGGTTTCTGAGGTCGGTTTTACCTAAACAATGATGAAAAAAAAACATCGTAAAACAACATAAAAAAGTAACGCCTGCCTCTTAGACTTTTAATCAAATTTTTGTTCTGTTGTTATGATTCGAATTTTGCTCTATTTATCTGATTTACTATTAGTCAATTACTTATTTTTAATTACGATTTTACAACTGTAAGTAGGTACTTAGTTACTATACCTACAATACTGATAAAGGCTCCTACATACTGGCGCGACTTGTCGCGCGACGCGTCGCGACACAAAGGCACCGCTTGTAGCGCTACACGCGGTGTCTTTGTGTCGCGTCGCGTCGCGCGACAAGTCGCGCCAGTATGTAGGAGCCTTAAATCAGCATGACTAAACGTAAACAAAGCAATAGCGGCAAATCAATTGACAGATCAAAAGTACCTATTAATACATTCTAGTGGGAAAGTAGGCCTACCTACTTCCTCTGTCTGATAGAAAACTAATACAACAAAAAATAAGAAAGTAGGTATCTCATCATCAAGTAAAAATTATTTGCTAGAATAAGTGACTTGATTACCTTTCCTGTTCAATAGGTAATCTGAACAGAGACAATTCTGGAATCGATGAAATATTAAGACACCCAAACACACAGCAATACGTTCTCCTGGGATTATCACACATTTTTCATTCATTTAGCGGTGCCGAAAAGACGTGACGCGCGAACCTCGTGCGGTGTTAGCTCCGACTGGCGCACTGAGAAACGGGTCGGGATTTTTTTAAGTGTGCGTGCGGCGACGCATATATACTTTGGCGCACACATACAAGCCGCGCGCGGTGCGTTTGTATGAAGATAACGTACTTCCCCTCTTTATACTATGTTCGGGATATTACGTTTGATAAAAAACTTGTTATGAAGCTATTAGAAGAGTTAATAGTAGCTGCTAATGATACTATGAATATTAAATGTAACATAACATCACGCCTGTAATCCCCGAAGGGTAAGACAGAGGTGTACCTATAAATAATATTCTTAAAATTAAACTTAATAATTCTTCATTTAAGTATAATGTCTTCGAAGAAGACAATAAAACTAAGACAAAATTTTACTTCAGTCAAGAATATATTGTTTTCCACATAAATGAATCAATATTTGTCTTGATCGAAAGGATATTGTCTCAATTTAAGACATCCTTTTTTCCGTGTACATGATAATCAATGATAACGATAATAATTTATCTGATCATCATCTGCCTGCCTTTTCCCAGCTATGTTGGCGTCAGCTTCCAGTCTAACCGGATGCAGCTGAATACCAGTATTTTACATGGAGCAACTGCCTATCTGACCTCCACAACCCAGTTACTGGGTAATACGATACCTCTTGGTAAGACTGGTGGCTTCTGACGACCCATAACGACTATCAAAGGTCCACGAATGACCGCAGAGACCAATTTCTTAGCGTGCTTTCCAAGGCATGGAGGGGTTTTGATGTGTAAAGATGGTCACCCATCCACGGACTTACCGCGGAAAACGTAGCTTAAGACGCTGACAACACCTAAACCGCGGTCACTGTCAGATTGCAAAGAAAAGAAAGAGAAGCGCGACGACAAAACGCTTGTAATTTATTGCAAAATATGAAGTAATTATCTATTTACTCAGAATTGAGTTTCAATAATCGAAAATAAAAAACAACCAAGTTCTGCATTAGAATAAGACGTACTTGTTATTAATTAAATACGTAATGTATTTTGATATTTAATACAGATATTTTGGATTAGAACTCAAGGTAAGAGGTTAGTTTAACGTTAGTTTGTATCGAGATTTTTTTTTCCAAAACGTGTTTTGGTGACAACCAAGTTCTGAGAAATATGTTCAAAATTAACATATATTTTTTCCGCTCCCACAAACTATACAGATTTGGCAATTTTCTTTCTTAAGAGAAGCCTATTTTGGTCAATTGGGTCTTGTCAGCGCCTTAACCTGATCGATCGACCCGTGCGGCTGTTATTATTTAACCACAAGCTACTATTAGGTAATAATTTATTTGTTAGTGTTGAATTAGCATGATGTCTAAATGTAGCATGTCTTTGTCTAGGCGACATGTTTTGTGTTTAAAATAAACTATACCTACCTAGCTAAAAATACACTTCCGGACTTCTAAATCGAGCCTCCCTGTATTTCCATGTTAGGTATAAAGGCTTACGACATCAAAATAATGATAAGTCACAGCAAAAGTTTGATGCAGTTTTGAAGCTGACATACTGCCCACCATTTTGGTGTCATCATTGTTCCAAATTTGAATTCTAACCATTTAAAAAGTTATAGACCTCTTACAAAATAAAAAGCATGATGGCTCGAATGCTCGATTTAAGAGTCCGGGAGTGTATTCGACTCTCAGTTTTAAACTATTTTATTTTTTTTCCTTCACATACACATACCATTACTGTATTTTTTATTTCCACAGTCATTTAAATCCCGACGTCAGCGGTTAGCAATAAAGCACAGTGCACATGGGTCGTATGAATTGAGCCAATTATGCAGATTCGAACGGCGACGTACGACTCATTGTTTGGTCAGATCGATGCTCAATTATATTCGCTTGGAATTCCTTACGGCTGCTGTTTGAAAATACATACACATACATACATAAACTCACGCCTTTTTCCCAAGGGGGGTAGGCAGAACCTACAGAACGCCACCAGCTACGATCCTTAGATACTCCTTTTGCTTCGTTTACGTTTACCTGACCTTTCTGAAGAACTTCACCTATGAGATCACTAGGTCTTGTTATGCGTTTTCACTCACATGTGCCTTGTAAATACGTTTTGTTAGTCACCTTTCATTCATGCTCTCAACATGACCAAACCATCCAAGCAAAGAACGTTTTGTTTGGTAATAAAGTGACGAACAACACACGTTAAGCCCTCTGTCCCGGCTGTCATTCGTAGATTTTCGACAGACGCAGGTCTCAGAACCCTGAAAATCTGACAACTAGTATTATCAAGAGGTATCGTGTTACGTGGAGGTCAGATAGGCAGTCGCTCCATGTAATATTGTTAGGAAAAGGGTAGGCAGATAAGGTTGAGTGTAGAAGAATGCTTGTGCGATCATCTCGATTTGGGTACCTCACCGTCCGCCTGCTGGGGTCGCGGGAAAGTCTTAAAGGATTACCGAGGCCCCTGGCAACACAGGCAACGGAAGGAACCCGGGTGGGTTTTAGTCAGTAAGAGTCTGACACACCCTCCCGCTCCGCCCAGAGCGGGAGACGTAATTTGATAATTTCCCACCCAGAAAAAAAGCATCTCGATTTAAAAATGACAGATTAATGCTGATAGGAAATCTAGTTTTAATTATTCTAATCTAACCTGTCTTGAGTAGCGTTGTGGAACTAGGGAAATTAACTGTGCCAGAACGGGATATTGTTTAACCTGTTAAGCCCCCGCTCGACTCCGATTCGGTGTCAAACAATAGAAAATCAATTGTGTCTTATTAGCAGTCCTTGACCAATTAATCAATAGTTCTCTCAAGACAGCCATTTTAGCTGTTTCCATGATGAAAAGTTTAGCCAGTCAGCCATGTATTAGTGCTGTCTGGCCAGAGTACACTATATCCGTTTTCTGTTACATTCAATTTTTTAACGGCGCTGCTGCCACTGATACTTTATACCCAGAAAGTATACCATTCCAGTGGTTTCTTACAATCAATCATACGGTATATAGGGACCTACTCCCTCCGTATCTACGCCATTTTAGAGACATGAGACCACTTCGCAAAATCCTTACATTCAAAATTTATCGTTTAAAGTTTTCCACACCCAGATTACAGATTACATAACTCAAACGTATCGACTGTTTCAGTGCACTATTCGCCGGTTATTTAGTAAACACGCTGTAAACATTCACGCATGCACGCTTCGGGGAAACTCGGGCGCAGCCGGTTATGCATTTTGCGTGCGCTAGCGCAAACTAAACTTCATGTTTACTTTTAGAACCATTTTAGAACATTAACATACGGATGTGGAAGCCTTGGCTTGAATTTGATGAAACGGGAACGTTCTTGGTTTTTTTTTGGAATGCTGTGGAAAATTGCAAATGAAAAAAAAAAAACTCTTTGAGGAAATTTGGCTGAATTTCATCCTATTAAAGATTTTTTTTTGTTTTTACTGTATTTGGCAAAAGTCTGCGAGTGTTATTAATAAATGTATTTCATCCCATCTATTCCAAGAGGCGAAGGGTATCTCGATAAGTGCGACCAAAATGGTGATCCATTTTGGTCGCACTTATCGAGGAACCCGGCGCACATAATAACAGTGATGAAATGACTTTTGAATTTGGAACACTATATAATTTAAAATTTTAATTTGATATTAATATAAATTTGTAATTTCGTTATTTAATTATAAATATTCGTCACTACTAAAAACATCTCTTATTTATTACTCCCGTAGAGGGGGATAACAGGCAGTGAGCCACACGGTGCCAAAATTTAATAACCTCGGGCGACGTACTTTGAATCCCTCGCCACGCTTAGGATTCTACTCTAGAATCCTTCGCTTCGCTCTGGATTCAAACAATCGCTCTCACCCTCAATACATTACTTTGGTCCCTCGTGTCACAATCTACTATAGTATACTCGTAGTATAACGGGCCGGTGTCCGCAACTACACGACCAAGCGCGTTTTTTGCGTATGGGTGGCAAATTCGGTTGTAAGATTTTGTCACAGTCGGTACTACTTCTACTGGCGACAATGAATTGTAATCATGTTTACAACTGCTAAACGTGGCAATTTAGCCTATTCTATTATGTTATATAATTCTATCTTTTTCCCGCTGCTTCGCCCGCATGGAGTTTCGGAAAGTATCCCACGGAAACATACTACCAGGATAAGAAGTATCCTGTCCTAACCCAAATCATGATCTACCCGTATGCCAAATTTGTTCCAAATCCGTAACGGATTGGATGGAATTTATACAAACAAACTTACTTTCGCAGTTGAACCTGCAGAACAATACCTAACTATATTAGGTACAAATTCTTATCAATTCATACACGTTTCTTTTTATTCTCTTACTTCACCTGTTCACCTTGCCAGTGTTATCACGTTAGACGTGTGATAAGGAAATCCAATCTGTCACAAACGACTAAACTTAGAACTGATTAGGACAAACATCTGATCCACTGCAGCTATGCGCAGGCGCAACGCGTAGCGTGAACACGCATACAATTATTACAAACTATCAGAGACCTGCCCAAATGTACTAGCCTTTGCTTTAAATTTTCTCACGGAAACATACTACCCGATTAAAAAGTTCAAACCCGTTCAGTTGTTTTCGCGTGAAAGCGTAAAAACATTCAAATAATCAAATATTTCCTCTTTATAACATTAGTCTAAGCAAACCTTCCGGAATTTATTCTCAAACTAGCTGCGTCCGATCTAGTCTCGATCCTGTAGGAATATCGGGATAAAAAGTATTCTATGTCCTAATTCAGGTCATGGTCTACCCATGTGCCAAATTTTCAATTTCTGTTGTCGACCCCTTTTTGTATTTCTAGTCCACAACAACGTTATTTGTCATAGCTGTTTATGATGAGGCTAATTCTATTGTTCGATTGGTTTCATTCATTTCTTTCTATTGGTAGTAATTTCTAACTACACTTCAATACAATAAAAAAAAGATGAGATAAAAAAATCGTGATTTTCTTGGATTCGATTAGAAAACATTGCATTAAAAACAATTCTAGCACTTTGCTTGCAACATCTTAAGAGCGTGCAATCGGAAAAGTTGGCAACGTCGTAAATAACAGTCAAATATTTCGCCATTTTACTTTTCATTAATCTGTCTAGCACCAGAAATAAGGGCAAATTACGTGCTCCATTTCACCGGCTTCATAAGGTTCATAACTCATTTGTTGGGCTTGGTATAACTTTTTATAACAATCTACTTCTTCTTTGCTAGATTTGCCTTTTTAATGCGTTTAAAGCTAAAGTAAAATCCAACCTTTGTTCAAAGGCATACTATTCTATCAATGACTACATAAACGATAAGAATAGTTGATCGCTGTCAATTCTGACAGCGATCATTCGACATTCGTTTATGTTCTTTCTTCAGAAGTAGCTTACCTACTGACAGGTTATATGAGTTCATATATTTTTTTTATTTGTTTGTTTAAGTGAATTAATTTTAATTTATTAGTGACATAACCTACTCATTACAATGTGCTTTATGAGTTGTATTGCAATAAGTGGTTAGCTAGCGATCTCGACAATTGATCATACTATTCTTGCCTGAGCAACCGTCAGCAAGTTCGTCATGCTCCCTTAGATGTCATAGTCTGCAGTAGCATCGGGGGTTGGGTTGCCTCCTTCCCTCCAGTATGGAGAGGGGGGTGATGGCTGATCTTTGCGTTATGCGCGTGAACGGGCGCTGCTTTTGGTGACTGGTCTTCTTAGTGACCATGGTTTTATTATTGTTATTAGTAATTAACTGTTTATTTATTTTACTTCGATGGCTAGTTTATCATTATTTTGTGACTTCCGAGTTACAGCTATAGCTTTATGAGAGCGGGCACGCTCTTTATGGCTGGAGGCTTTTATTTAGGTATTAAGTTCTGTTTACGTTTTTATGTTGTAATTTTTATTTCTGCTTGAGTACGGTTTTCAGTGTTTTGTTGGTATATTGGCGTGTGCTAGCTAACATATGGCAAGTTATTTAATTTAATGTTTTGTCTTTCATACTGTTAATTTACTAAGCATACGAATTGTATAAAAATAAGTTTTTCTAACTAAACAGACAGGTGTGATGCGCCACTTCTTCTTTCCAGCTAAAGCACTAGGAAGTGGTGAAGGGCGTTTTTGGGGGACTGTCTTATATAATTTTGAATTTTCGTTCGGAAAGTGCTGATTCTCAGCCTAGTTTGAATAAATGACTTTTGATTACTTTTTTTTTTGTCTATACTCAATCTGCTTAATTTTTCCTAACTATGTTGGGATAGGCTCTAAAGTCAAATAATTTATTTTTCCAATAGGCCACATAAAAGGCACTTTTGATCGTGATCATTTATAGAAATAATTGAATTATTTATTTATTTCAACCAACTTAGGATCATAGTGTACAATAAAAATCAACAACACAATTAAAATCAACATCACAATTAAAATTAAAATCAAAAATTAAAATTATAATAAAATGAAAACAAATTAGAATAAAAATTAAAACACAAGAATTAAAATTGTTATAAAATTAAATCAAATTAGAATCAAATTAAAATTATTATAAAGTTAAATCAATTAAACTAAAATCAACAATACAGTCAAAACAATATCTTAACATTAGTCAGTACGTGAACCATGCAACAGTGGTTCACGTACTGACAGTCGAAGCGTTCAGCAAAAGCCTTCAGGATACTGTTGCGGCTGGCCCGCACCCTGCGCACCAGGGACGTGCACCGCTTGCGCATGACTGTGTAGAAACAATCCACACGCGTCTCGACAAACATCCCCGATGCGCTACAGAATCGAGGCAGCCCCAAAAGTACCCTGAACGCGTTATTGTATTGGACACGTAGAGCGCTGTACTGTTTCTGCGTGTAATCCATCCACAGACTGCCGGTGTAAAAGGACGTACAAAATGCCCTAAATAGGGCTATTTTGACGCCCCTCGAACACCGAGCAAATCTGCGGGCTATCATATTCGCACGAACAGACAGCGCCCTAGAATTGATTCTAATTGCTCGTTCCAAAAGGTAGTTTCGTATGGAGAAGAATGGGCAAGAACCTACACCGTTACTGTTTTTTTAGGGTTCCGTAGTAAACAAGGAACCCTTATAGTTTCGCCATGTCCGTCTGTCTGTACCCGGTGTAGCTCAGATACGCTTAGTACTGGAAAGCTGTAATTTGTCATAGGTATACATATTAATTACGCCGACAAAGTGCTAAACTAAAATCTTGATTTTTTTTATGTTGCCTCCCTTGCACGTAATGTGGCGATGTGAAAACATTCATGGCAGTAGTACATATAATTAAATTAAAAGGAAAACTACCAAAACTAAGTGGGCTTTACAAGTTAACGAGTAATAGTCGACCAACTTACATTTGCAGTTGGAGAATTGACTGTGACATATATATTTTTCAACTATAATGTTAAGTTTGTTTTTGGGATAAATTCATAAATAACTTCCCAACTACGGAAGCCTTCATTGTGCGTGGTGACTCGCACGTGGCCGGTTTGTTTATTTTTTTTAGGGTTCCGTAACTCAAAAAGAAAAATCGGAACGCTTATAGGATCACTCGTGTGTCTGTCTGTCCGTCACAGCCGATTTGCTCCGAATGTACTGGACCGATTAAGCCGAAATTTGGTACACATATGAAATTCCGTAACCCAAACAAACGTGTATCATAGATAAATGAATTTTTAATATGAGGGTCACTTATGGGGGGCAAATTAGAAACTTAAAAATAAAAGTTTAGCAAACTGTACCGTGTGCTATATCAAATGAAAAGATATTTTATAATTTTAAAATAATTAGTATTAAAGTTATTTAAGAAAATAGATGAAATTTGACTATTCCCATTCCACCCCTTATCTCCGAAAGTACTGACCCTATTTTTTTTTTAAAGAATACAGAAAATAGTTTTTAATTATCGATTACAGGAAAAACCTATAAGAAGTCTATGTATGGTGTTAAAATAACATGGTAAATCTCTCAATGTTGTGCGTACAAAGTTACATTTGCAGTTGGATTGTATGGGGAACATGCTTTTCAAATACAATGTTAAGTTTGTTCTTGGGACAAATTTTTCCCAACTACAGAACCCTTCATTGTGCGTAGTCCGACACACATTTGGCAGGTTTTTTTTCTCCAATTAATTGTCTATACTACTGAATTAAATTATGAAATATCACCCTACAGCGCCCTAAAGTACCATGTGATTATGAATTGTAATATTTTTAACGTACACTAATTTCTTAGTTTTATGTGAAATAACAAGCATGTTTTACACTATTCAATTTTACGATATTAACCTTCATTAACGGCCAACAAAATCCACTAACCTTGTGGAGCAACAATAAAACGTTCGCTTCGCAACGCCGTCAGCTCCCTGACGAGCCGCCGAGCTTCAGGCGCCTCCGTCAGGAGACAGACCTGGTCCAGGTCGATATCTTCAACTGTGATGCCCCTGGTCACCGCGTCGTAGATGAAGCCAAGTTGTCGGCTGCAACAAAATGTTAACAGTTACTACAAAATTACTTAAATGAATGTCCAGAAAGGCTTGGCAAAGATGCAAAGATGTAAGTATGGCAAATCCGTATTTCACCAGATAGATAATGTTATTGTTATGTCTAATAATTCCATGTAACAGGGATAGGGGGGGCCTGTGTTCCTTTATGGGTATGAGGAACAGGGTGTAAAGTTCACTAAGTATGGCAAATCCGTATTTCACCAGATAGATAATGTTATTGTTATGTCTAATAATTCCATGTAACAGGTATAGGGGGGCCTGTATTCCTTTTTAGGTATGAGGAACAGGGTGTAAAGTTCACTAAGTATGGCAAATCCGTATTTCACCAGATAGATAATGTTATTGTTATGTCTAATAATTCCATGTAACAGGGATAGGGGGGCCTGTGTTCCTTTATAGGTATGAGGAACAGGGTGTAAAGTTCACTCATCCTCCATAGAAAAGAGAGGATCCTCCGACCAGACGGGTGTTGTGTCTGGTGGGCTTCTTTCTGCTCAACGATTGAATTCGGGACGTTGTATATATGTTAGTCGCGCGGTAAACTCTGCTTGCGCGATGCACGATTTTGAGTTCGCATGTGGCGATGTAGATGTCGCCACACCCTAAAGAGTAGCTAGTTATATTTCGCCAAAAATGTTATGCGTACTTTGAAACAGGGGGCGAGAATTACTATAGGTATAATCCACCGGACAGTATATACAGATTTCGAGCTGCTTCTGAGAATTTTCTAATAATAAAACCCAGTTACAATTTGACTGGCCGAAGGATCGAACTCAGGCAGAAGAGGCACCACACTCAACGCTTACGACCACTAAATCCACGAAACAGTTATAATAACGGATAATTTAAAATAGATAAACGCAAGGTTTCCTAGAAACAAGAAGCAATAATAATCTGGATATTCGTGGATATCTTTAAACTAAAACCCATAGTAGTTAATCTAGTTAAAGACAAGGTAACGACCATCTACCGGCTGATACAAATAATCATTTTCGGGCGACCTTTACTTCAATTTGAACTTTGAAACTTTGATAGGATCGTATCTAAGTTACAAAGTTCTTACCAACTACAAGTAATATAAATTAATCACGCAATAATTAACACATTGAATTAGCTCCACACTGACACATTAAAAAAAATGATAACACATAATATTGTTATCATAGTCGGCTTCAGTTTATATTCAGATCGACGGTCATCATTGTTACATTGGTGTCAAAGTGCAAAATATTATTGAAGTTATCTGTTGGGGACGCTCTGGCCTGGATAGCCTAACTGTCTGCAAGTTATTTCGTGTGACCAGTTTTATGTTCTTTACACCACTGAAGGTTGGCTGAGAAACCAACTTTGTCACTGCATTCAGCTGCTATTTATTTGAGGAGTCATTGTTAATTTTGAGCAGCCGCACGGGTCGGTCCGTGGATGGGTGACCATCTTTACATACCAAGACCCCTCCGTGTCTCAGAAAAGCACGTTAAGTCGTTGGTCCCGGCTGTCATTTGTAGATCTTTGACAGTTGTTACGGGTCGTCAAAAGCTCGAAAGTCTGACAACCAGTCTTACCAAGGGGTATCGTGTTACCCATTAACTGGGTAGTGGAGGTCAGATAGGCAGTCGCTTCATGTAAAATACTGGTATTCAGCTATATCCGGTAAGACTGGAAGCCGACCCCAACATAGTTGGGAAAAGGCTGGGCAGATGATGATGTTATGATGTTATCTTCATGATTATTTTCATGAGTTGACGATTTTGTGCCTACCTGAATGAATTAATGAAATGCAACGACCGCAGCGTGGTTTGATCAGACTCGATTACTCGAATGAACCCAAAGATCCACAACAGAGACCATTGCATAACAAAGAGTAGACCGGGGAGCACGATAAATGTGGGGGAAGACGTGCCTTTAGGATATGGGAGGATTATTAGTGCCGTACCGGATATGCATCCTAGAGTAAGCAATGGAATAGTGGAGAGACGGGTGATATTTATCGATGGGTGGGAATCTTTTAATGACATCGCCGCTAGGTTGAAAAAAAAGTTGCTTGGGTAATCCACTTTCTTTAATTGAACTAACCCCTGAACTCCGCAAAATAAAATAATTCCTAATACTTTCTAAAATCCCCAAGTGATTTACAAGTTCGTCATATCAATCGTTCAATTCCCTTTAAACATTCAGCTCGGTTCAATTGTACGTCATGCTCTCATAAAGAATTGAAGTCCATAATCGATTGCCTACGAATGCCGCACTGACCATTTGATTCAATTAACTTTCGAATTAATATTGCACGGACTGTTAGCGTGGACATTGAGGGTTAACTTGATAAAATTGGACTGTAAAGTGACGTGATAAGTATCAAAAGAAGAAACCGACAGGATTTTACTATAACATAAAAAAAAAACTAATAAATGCATCATAAATGATTAACGTAAAAGAAATACGTAACCATTCTGACTTATAATATAAATACTCCATAAAATTATAAACGGTTCCATAGACGCAGAAATGGTAATCTATTTTAACTTTAGGTCTAGCCAACGTAGTAGGTTCCTGTGTCGGATAAGGCGGGAGGAAACGCCCGGGTGTCACCACTGTGTGGATCGCCCGGAGGACACGGTGGAGCATACGGTGGAGGTCTGCCCGGCTTGGGCAGAGCACCGCCGTGTCCTCGTGGAGGCGATCGGCGGCAGAGATCTCTCGCGTCCGGCCCTGGTTCAGGCCACGGTACAGAGCGAGAGGGCATGGGCAGCCGTCACCTCCTTCTGCGAAGCAGTAATGCTCGCGAAGGAAGAGGCGGGACGGTTGAGGGAAAGGCATGTTTCGCGCCCTCTCGCCCCTAGCCGCCGCAGGAGACGCCCTGGGCGTCGGGAATCCCGGGCAGATTTCCAGTCACCGTAGGCGCGGGCTTGCGCTTGGTAAGGACCAGGCCCGGGTCGACGGCGCGTTGTATTCCACGCGCGCCTCAAAGAGATGTCGTCAGCACAAATGTAGGGGTCCACTAGGGCCGATGCCTGCCGGGGTCGCGGGAAGGTACTTATGGGTCACCGAGGCCCCCGCAACACAGGCAACGGAAGGAATACGGGTGGGTTTTAGTCAGTAAGAGTCTGACACACCCTCCCGCTTCACCCAGAGCGGCAGAAGTTATTTGATGATTTCACATCGAAAAAAAAAAATTCAACGTAGTAAGCGTCAACGTCGTATATTTGAACTGCCTACATCCATCTTAAATATTACATTTAATAGCCCCCTGACACGTATGACAAGACAATGTATTTAAAGGTCCAACTTAACAGATTACCCTATTCATATTTTCTCCATGAGTTTCGTTTCATAAAGGCGTTCCCTATGCATAGAGTGTGAAGAGTGTACGTCTATACATATAGTTCAAATTGGTTTGTTTTCTAGTGTTCTGGATTTAGGTCTACTAGACACGCTTTATATTTTTCTCCTTTGTCTCTAATATTCATATGTTAATGTCATGCATACCTGGGGGATAACCATCATCTCTTATAGCAGTATTATTTCAATATTACTTCAGCGTCGAGAAAGAGATGGAGCTATAAGTCCTGTATAGCTCTATCGCTTTCCCACTGTGAAGTAATATTATAATAATATTGCTCTAAGAGGTTATGGTTACCCCCCTGTTATTTCATTTGAACTGTAAGTGACTGTGCTGTTGTTGTGCTTATTGTAAATAAAAAACCGGCCAAGTGCGAGTCGGACTCGCGCACGAAGGGTTCCATACCATTATCTATAAAAACGGCAAAAATATCATGTCTGTTGTATGGGAGCCCCTTAAATATTTATTTTATTCTGTTTTTAGTATTTGTTGAGCGGCAACAGAAATACATCATTGAAAATTTCAACTGTGTAACTATCACGGTTCATGAGATAGAGCTTGGTGACAGACGGACAGACATACAGACATACGGACAGCGGAGTCTTAGTAATAGGGTCCCGTTTTACCCTTTGGGTGCGGAACCCTAATAAATGACTAAGCTTAGGAGGCAGATTGTAAATGCAATAGCTAACAGCTATAATTGCTTAACAAAGTTTCAATAATTATCCGAGAGTTTTGAAGGATATTGCCAATTTAATGCTTCATAGGTTTGACAAATTCGTCTGCCCGACAATGTAAATAACACAATGAACGTGGGTGAACTGTCAAAATGAAACACGTAACACACATTAAATGACAATTGATAGCAATGATCAATTGTCATTTAATGTGTGTAATTGTCATTTAATGTGTGTTACGCAATTACCCCGCACGAAGACGTTGCAGCGTTTTCTCTTGCCTTCACCCTCTCTCGCGTGGGTGTCACTAGCCCACTAGGCGACAAAGGGAGAAGTTTCTTTACAGGGGAAAATAGCACCATCGATATTGAACTATTTATAATTAAATGGGAGCGCTTTCCAACAGAAATACGGAAATTTATTTCCGATAAGATTAAAAATCTTGAGTAATTAGACTAATTAGATAATACCTACTGTTTATCAGAATATTTTTACATTCTTATGTAATTTTGTTTTCATGGCTTTTACGTGTTCGAGATTGGGAAAATGTAAAATCGTGCATTTAGTACTAAAAGGGGGTACTATAGGTACACCTTTGCCGAACCTTTCGGGGAATACAAGCGTGATGTTATGTATTACTGGATTTAATGATAACGACAGTTACTTGCAGGTAATCGTAAGTAATCAATTCAGGCGGACATATCATTTTACCATAAATATCATAAATTTATAATACCCGTATGTTGGCACTTTGGCAGTACTAACGTGCGTTATAGTTGTCAAGAATATGAAAAACCTGCCAAGTGCGTGTCGGATTCACCGATTCATATTCCCATACATCGATATGTGCCACGGTCAATTCTCCAACTGCAAACTTAAGTTGGTCGACTATTACTCGTTAACTTGTAAAGGCCACTTAGATAGTTTTCCTTTTAATTTCATTATATGTTCTACTGCCATGCTTTTTTTCAAATCTCCATACACAACCATTTAGCTGGCAGGCGGGCCCACCACACTTGAATCTAACAAAAATTAGCACTTTCATGCTTAATATTACAAGTGGATCTTTAAATCGAAAAGTGGTGTTCACAGACCTGCAACGTTTTTGAACGGCCTATCCAACGATACTCCACACCATGGGGTAGACGAGAAAAAAAAAATATCATCCCCTAATAAAAAATGATTTTCAATATTTTATTTTAGCACTTTGTCGGCGTGATTAATATGTATACCTATGCTAAATTACAGCTTTCTAGTACTCTGAGCGTCTCTGAGCTACAGCGGGGACAGACAGACAGACATGGCGAAACTACAAGAGGTCCTTGATTACTACGGAACCCTAAAAATAAACAAAAAGTAAAGCGGATATCTGCTTTATTAGAATCTGAATTTATTTATTTGTTTTTTGATATGTATTGATGGCAAACACAAACATTGTTGTAGCAACATGTTTTATGTCTTGCTGGAAACATGTTGCTAGCAACACTGCAGTGCTTGCAACGTGCAACTTTTGTTTACTATAAATACGACTAATACGTGGGTATAATTTGCAAAGCTAAAGCTCAATAACATGGCAATATTTATTCAACCTCGCTACAAAGTTAGAAATAGTTTACTTATTGATTTGATGGTTATTCTCGAACGCTTCGCGGGGGAAGTGACATATCATAATAATGTTTTCCTAAATCAAACTGCCTGACTTTTTCCCAATTATGTTGGGGTGGCGGACTTGGGGATGTCCGCGGCCCCCCATCACACTGGACCTCCCCTCTCAGACGTCGCGTATATAGTATAATATATACTAAATAAAAGACAAAAATACGTGAAAACCGTAACAAATGTAGATGTACAGTAAATATTACGATTGACTCCGACGCTCGAACTTCACTTGTCCATGCCATAAACTATTGTCTATGGTGTAAAAGTGTATCCCCAATTTTCTAGAATCTTACTACTGGGTTTTACCATTATTGTAATCTATGCCCTAAGGTGAGTGAAGAACATAAGAGGACAGTTATCATTACCTACGTCAGACATGATAATCAATGATAACGATAATCATTTATTTGATCATCTGCCTGCCTTTTCCCAGGTATGTTGGGGTCGGCTTCCAGTCTAACCGGATGCAGCTGAATACCAGTGTTTTACATGGAGCGTCTGCCTATCTGAACCCCACAACTCAGTTACTGGGTAATATGATACCCCTTGGTAAGGAAGGCTGGTTGTCAGACTTTTTTGCTTGTGACTATCCGTAACGCCAGTCAAAGGTCTATGAATGACTGTGTGGACCGTGCTTTCCGAAGCACGGAGGCACTCTTTTTACGTCCACGCTAGTAATTTCTGTATTATTTGTCACGACCTTAGTGTAAATGATAAACGATTTATTTTCTGTAGGTAGGTTTGTACAAACACTTTTACACGTCAATCATATTTTTAAAATAAAGCTAGATGAGGTCGGCGTTTCCTATCTGACTACTCTGAGAAGAAAGGCCGAAACAAACTCAGAGGTCACAGTCTCCTTTAAAGTCCAGACATAATCTTGGTCAGATCATGTGAAGGCCATGTAGATTGGTGTCTGAAATGGTCCTTTTGAGGAAAGAACCACACAGATTGAGTGAAACCGTCCAGTCAGTGCACGCATTTGTCAGTAATCGTGCAGCTCAACTCAGAACTTAAGGAGCTCAACGATGCGACGAACAATACCAAAGAAAGAACATTTGATTAATACTAAATGAGAAAAAACAACAACAATGACCCACATAGTCTTCACATTCACAATAATTGAAAAAAATATAATACTTTACAAGTAAATATTAAATTCCACACAATATATTGAACTCCACAAAGTGTACTTTATGTCCTTCCATCTCAAGATAAAACCAAGTGGTAGACAGGTTGTCAGACTTTCTGACTACCCTTAACAAAAGACAAAGATACAAAGCACGAAGAATTATTTCCTACTAGGCAATAATTTATTCAAAACTCGATATAAAATCGTTAATTACTTGAGCTATCAAGGAAATTATAATCTAATCAAACACGTGCAGTGCATCGATCAACTGATTTTAAACAATATACTATTGTGTCCGTGATCACTGAGTATGTAGTGAATGGAGTGCTCACAAGATCTGTACGTTGTTTCTCACTGACCGGAATATTTGAGCGAAGACACAAGTTTGTTATTAAACAATAATAAGTAGATTATGAAGTACCTAACTACATTTATTTTTGTAAAATATTTTTGACGTGAATACGTCTTTAAATTTGCTTCCATAGTGGAGGCAGTTCAGAAAACTGTTCTTTTTTATTTTATTTCGAGGTATGTGTAATTGTGGGTTTGCACTGTTTTATTGCGAGAGAACTGCATACAATAACATTTAGAAACATTAAGCGACATTCTGTTTACTCTACACCAATCCGCCAGGCTATCGAGATCAGCCTGTAGCATTGCGGCATCTAAGTCTGTCACTATTGCTCTCATGATTTTGACGTCATCAGCAAACAGGTAGAAACTAGAGTGCTTGAAAAATACCGAAATGTCGTTAATAAAGATGTTAAAGAGAACAGGGCCTAAGTGCGAGCCCTACGGGACTCCCGAAGTTGCTGGAAAGGTGTCAGAATGGTGACCTACTTTTGAGTTTCTACCAACGAGGTAAGAATGGAATGATGATAACAAAATCGGGGGATACAGTTTGGTGTCGCAGCTACATATCTATTATGTAGATCCAAAAGTTAATTACACCACTCGATAGCTAATGGATCAAAGAAATCGTTACAAATAAAATATTACCCGATACGTACACGTTTCCACATAAAACACACGGCCGTGTCCACGGCACAGTCATACCTAGATTTTTTAGTGTATGTATTATGATACGCCACACGCCTTGTTTCCCTGAAGGGTTGGACAAAGGTGTACCTGTAGTACACCCACATTTCGCCAGTTATGTTTAAGTCCCATGTAATAGGGGGCGAGCCTATTGCCTTCAACCGGGCACAAATCCAGACTCCGGGCTGCTACTGAGAAATTCCGGATAGAAAAACCCATTAACACTGCCCGACCCGGGAATCGAACCCAGGACCTCATGTTCAGCAGTAGCGCTTGCAGCCACTAGACCAACGAGGCAGTCGACCAACGAGGCAGTATTATGATTTTATAATATTCTAATTGGGGTGTTTGGTGGTGTGCGGTAGTTCCGGGACATATTGTATATTTAGATGGTTTTTTCACCACCAACAATTATTGTTTGAAAACTATCATTAAATTGCAATTGAAAATCATTGACGATGTTTCTTTAAATTATCCTCTTGTCTAATAAAAAACCTTTTTAAGGTGATATTGACTCTAAGAGTAGTGCAAGTATGGAAGACTTTTCCTCATATTTTGTTCTTGACTACATAGATAGTTTCGTCTGGTGATAACGATAAGTGATGACGTGATTTGTGATAAGGCACGATCTCTCAGGCTTAGTATAGCTTATCCATTTTTGAAGAACCTAGGTAGGTTCACATAAGTATACTAGTACTTATTTAAAATACTTTGGAGTCCTCCTTTATATTAATTTACCTCGAGTATAAAGCAGTTTCAAAACCAGCAAGCCTAAATATATTGGCATAATCATAGCAGCAACAATAATTGTGCCATACCTACATTCTAATGGAGTAATCTGACATTTGCTAGCTGTCACTATGTGTAATAAAATGGTCATGTTTATTGTAATGGTAACCGTTTAGTTTAATCGATTTATGTGAGTGCAAAATCCTACTAATACCTATTATAAATGCAAAAGTTTGTAAGGAAGGATGGATGGATGGATGTTTGTTACTCTTTCACGCAAAAATTACTCAACTCAACTCAACTCAAAGCATTTATTTCAAATAAACCAATTACAGGCACTTTTGAATTGTCAAGGGTTGTGTCAGTCAGTCAGAAAGATGAAGCTAGTTGCCCATTCCAAAGCGTAGTAGGTACCTATGGAGAAGAACGGGCAAGAAACTCCAAGGACACTCTTTTAAATCAACGTATTATGGTTACAAAATATTGTTTACATCATTCATTTTGAAATTATACATGTGAGAACGATGCAAAACGTAAAAGCGTCCGTAATAAAAAGATTACAACAAAAACAAAAGCAATTCAAAAATTAATGTTAAAATAAGCCGTGGCAGCTAAGAGATGACCAGTCTCTACTGACGGCGCCCGTTCACGAACATGACGCGTGGATCAGCACCATTCAGCTCAACCATTTTGAAGGGAGCTAAATGATCCAACACACGCGCCACCATCAGCGAGACATTAGAGTGAGCACGACATACTCCCAGCCACCAGGGGACATTCAAGTCAATGAAAGACGTATCCAGTAAATGGCAGCTTTATAGTACATAGTACTCACATAACAATGTACTGAACGGATTTGAATGAAATTTGGCACATAGATAGTTTATAACTAGCAATAACACATAGGATACTTTTATCCCGATATACCCACGGGTTCAATACTTATGCGGGTGAAACCGCGGGGCGCTAATAGTTAGAAATGAATTGATAATAGACGGTACCACAATTTCTGAGCAGTAACCTAACAAAAAGTACTAGGCTTGCATGAATTCAAGATAGTATTGCAATCATTAATATTAAACCCACTAATAATTGGATGAAATTTCGCACAAAAAGTACTAGGCTTGCATTATTATTTATTTGTATTTAAAAATGAATGTTTGTTTGTTTGTTTTGTATGTGCTGCTATACAGTTTATCCGATTCCGATAAAACTTTGGTGGGTTGTTGTATGCGCCCGGGAAAGTTTTAGGTAGGGTAGGCAGGGTAGGCAGGGCAGGCAGGGTAGGCAGGGTAGGCAGGGCAGGCAGGGTAGGCAGGGTAGGCAGGTTATTAGGTAGGAAGGGTAGGGTAGATACTTAGTGCTACCCGTGCGAAGCCGGCCGGGTAAAGCTAGTACATGTACAATTATAAATGTAAAAGTCTAGAATACAATAAATATGACCATTTTTTTACACAAAGTGACAGCTAGCACATGTCAGATTAATCCAGTGAATAATAATTCGACTTAACAAACAAAATTCACTCCGCCAACCTGTATCTATCTAATATCATAAACAACAAATTGCGATTAGGTCCTTATCTAAATTTAATATCTCTTTTACACCTGGGAAATTTCCCTAACAACAGTTCTAGTCTGCAACCTAACTGCGTAACACAAATCTGAATGATATAGAAGCATACAGTGTGAGTCTTTATAATCTGCACATACTGAATCGAGGGAATCTTTGCTTAATTATATCGACGGAAAAAATGATAAAAAAAATCTAAATATTTTATTGAAATTTTTAATGGATTTTTTATTTATTTTTTCGCTTCTGTGACTCCAGTGTATACAAAACGGTGTAACTTTTTAACTCGATGTTTTATCACGATGAAACAAACTCCATAATGATTGGAAGTAATTAGGTGTCCGCATTAAATGAAAATTGTGTAAAAAACTGCCACCAATTAAAAATTAACACGTTTTTTCCGCAAAAATCTGATTTTTTTTCATCAATTTTTGCAATAATCGTAAAATTTCTCAATAAGATGCCCCGATTACCTTCATTTTTTATTACTTTAAATTATTCTTCATCGTATTAGCTATCCAATAGTAAAAATTGCAAGGGTTTAACTCAATCCCATCATTTCTTATCAACAGCCAAAGAAAGGCCTAGAGCACGGCTACGCACTAATTGTTTAGCAGGTAGACGTCCTTTTTTGTTGAGAATGTGCGCGGGTCGGGGTGCGGGGAGGTAGGGCCAGCTGAAGGGACCAGAAGGGATGACAGACAGGCAGTCGCTCCGAATTATTCGCCGCTGCTACATGTGTTTCGTTACTTTCATTCACTGCTACCTGAGTTTCGTGACTTTCGTTCGCTGCTACGTGATGCCGCGCTTAAGTGAATTCTCCCCGGCACACATTGCCGACATTCATTTTTACTATGGGATGGGACGAGGAAGTGCCAGAGCTGCGCGCGCAGCTTACATAGCTGCGTTTCCTAACAGGCAACCAGTGCCATCTGCCCGCAACTTCCAGGAAGTTCACAGAAGATTGTCGATCACTGGACTTGAATCAAGTAGAGATCGTCGCGAGCCGCCTCAAATAATTATTGATGTGGTTCTGGAACAAGCAGTACTGAGCGATTTGTTTGCTGATCCATCCATAAGTACTAGACGACTGGCTCTTCGTCACGGAATATCACAAAAATCAGCGTGGCGTATTTTAAAGAAAGAAGGATTGCACCCTTACCACTACCAAAGAGTGCAACATCTACATGAAGACGTAGATTGGCGTCCAAGGTGTGTGATGTCCACCTGGATTCAAAGAAATACCAGAGCAAACCCAAACTTTCCGAAAACCATACTATGGATGGACGAATCAACATTTACCAGAGATGGTATTACTAACTGTAGAAATTTACACAGATGGTGCCCTGGAGGTCAAAACCCGAAATTGAAACGTTCATCGACTTTTCAAGTAAGATTTTCAATAAATGTTTGGGCTGGTCTTATCGATAACATGTTGATTGGACCAGTCATACTGCCGAGAACTTTGAACAGTGAAAGATTTTTAAGTTTGTTGACTGACGATCTACCTGAGTTATTGGAAGATGTACCACTGTCTTTGCGTCGAAGGATGTTTCTGCAGATGGACGGATGCCCTGCCCATTATGCCACAAATGTGAGATCATTTTTAAACGAAAATTATCGTGATAAATGGATTGGACGACTAGGACCTGTAGGGTGGCCTGCGCGTTCACCCGATTTAACGCCCCTTGATTACTTCCTGTGGGGGACCATGAAGCAACGCGTCTACAGTACTCCCATCAACAGTGAGGTCGATTTGCGTGATCGCATAATTAACTGTGCAAATGATATTCGCAATGATCCCGAAATGATAAGGAGAGCGACACAACAAATTTTAGTTCGCGCGGCTTTGTGCCTACAACAACGAGGTGGACATTTTGAGAACCTAATGCATTAAATTTTCTTTAAAATAATAAATGTTTTAATTGAACTCTTTTTCATTCATTGAACCCAAATAAATCATCCTTAAGAGAACAAAAATAGCGCGTTCGAAGTGCCATCTTTAACACTTGATAGAAAGAGTTTTGTCTGAGCTAAAAGCATACAATTTTTATTATTAGGTAGCTAATACGATGAGGAATAATTTAAAGTAATAAAAAATGAAGGTAATCGGGGCATCTTATTGAGAAATTTTACGATTATTGCAAAAATTGATGAAAAAAAATCAGATTTTTGCGAAAAAAACGTGTTAATTTTTAATTGGTGGCAGTTTTTTACACAATTTTCATTTAATGCGGACACCTAATTACTTCCAATCATTATGGAGTTTGTTTCATCGTGATAAAACATCGAGTTAAAAAGTTACACCGTTTTGTATACACTGGAGTCACAGAAGCGAAAAAATAAATAAAAAATCCATTAAAAATTTCAATAAAATATTTAGATTTTTTTTATAATTTTTTCCGTCGATATAATTAAGCAAAGATTCCCTCGATTCAGTATGTGCAGATTATAAAGACTCACACTGTATTGCTGATCCATTGAGTCATATGTTCGAAAAATTTATCAGCTCAACAACGTAAATAACACACGGAATGTTGTTGTTGAACTGTCAAAATGAAACTCGTTGTTACTGAAGTGTGTTACAATTACCCCGCTGTCTAGACATGTGATCCGTAGTCCATTTTGACCACAGAACACATACACCCTGACGGGATTTTGACCATTGCACCTAAGAGGCCACGTGACTCATCACTTCACATTCAATCATTCATTGATTCATTCATTCATTCATTGAGTGTCATTTTGCACTAGAATGCAAAATGACACTCAGTTTATCTTTCAAATCAGCTCAACGGAAAGATTCAAGACTTGAATATTTCCGTTGAGCTGATTTGAATTTGATAGAAATTGTAATTGAGCGTCGGCACTTGAATTTCAAGTGCCGACGCTCTATTACAATTTCTATTTATGCGATGAGCAATAAAAACGTAGCGATGTGGATGTGCATTTTACAGACGGGAGTGTCCTAGTAAGGGAATTACAAGAGCGTCTTTATTTAGAAATCAAAGGCCATTATACTGTTGATGAACTTGTAACTTGTGACTCATTAGATGTTTTGTTTCTATGCAGATGTGAGAAAAGATTCGTACGTCTGGTTTGGCTAAGAATAGATGGCTGTTTTTGTTGTTATCGTAAATCATTTCGACGAGTTTCATTCAAGAATGGACTTTGAATTGGATATTGAGGATTAAGACCTGGTTTTACGATTACCATATCGTAATAGCCCTATATGAATCCAGATGTCCTCAGAAAGTAAATAAAATATTTGGCAACTGGATTTGGTTCATAAGTAGATTTTTTTATTATGTGTGAGTAATATTTTTCCTCACGTTTTCTGTGGGAGTGTTTCGTGAAAAGACGGAAGTGTGAAATCAGTAAATACTTTTTAATTGCATGGAATTAGTAAGTACTTTATAATAGCATGGAATTAGTGTACTCATGGAATTTGTAAGTACTATATAGATTGTAAGTAGAGGGGGTCGAATTTTTACCAGTGGCCACTAGTAATGAATAATTATTCGAATAGGTAAATATTTCAATATTTCGTTTTTTAAATTCTGGTGCTTATTACCAAGGTGAGATGTCAGATGTTACACATCTTAGGCGACTACTGTAAGGTTCGCTCGTTTTTTTTTCATCATATACAATACTTTCAGACATCCAGGATATGTGCTATAAATACACTAGAAAACATACAAAGTATCTCACATAGACATCCCCAATTACCCACCCCTTTTCGCTCCCCAACGGCACTATACAAACCAATTGCCCGACAGTCAACCGAATCACCAAATCGTCCAGTTTGCCTGCCTGGCAGAACGGCAGACAAATACGAGTTGTTACCAACGTGCCTACACACGTGACTGAGATTGGAGTCGCTCGGTATGTTACGTTATTGCCATGAACAAACATTGTATTGTGAGGATTTATGGTTCGAGATTTTAACGTTCACTGCCTTCGGCCTGAAAGTTATGTTGGTTTAATTGTGATAGCTTGTCATCTTGTATAAGTAGTGATAGAAGGAGATCTGGTTAGACTGGAAATAGAATTTCGTAATTACGAAGTACCTACAGTTAATTGCCAAACCCTTGAACTTGAGCTTCAGAGAGGTTCGGCTCATTTCAAGGGTTCCCTAATTGACAAGTGCAAACCACAGATTAGATAAGGGTTACGCAGTAGGTGCGCGACAGAGAACTAAATAAGAGAGCAAACATTATTTTTCAGGCCAGGCCATTTGCTGAGCCCTGGCCTCAGTTTTTTGGGCCTTATGAAAGGCCTCTTAAAAGACCGGTACGGAAGTCCCATACGGAAGGCCCATACATTTCCACACCTTACGAAGAATAAAAACGCGGAAATAAAACGTGTAAAACATTCATTCAGTTATTAGGCTTTTTAACACAACCTCCATAATCGGACTTCCTACTATGTAAATGTTTCTGTGACATGGGTCACTAATGTACCCAACTTCCTGTCTAATAGATGTAACGGTAGTTTAGTTAAATATCTCGTTTTACCACTACGATAATAATATTATTTTTCTTTTTTAATAGTTTGTGAATAACATATAAATTACCTACATTTAGTATTACGGCCTACTTCTAGTATTCAACAAATGAGTTCCTATTAAGGTGACATTGAACAACCTCATTAAGGTAAGGGCTTTATACACATACGGAATATCCGACCTCCTGCTATTCTGGTAATATAAGCTTAGGCAATGACCTTCTGCCGGGGTCGTGGGAAAGTCCGAAAGGGATACCGAGGCCGAGGCAACACAGAACAACCTCCTGGCAACGGAAGGAACACGGGTGGGTTTTAGTCAGTGAGAGTCTGACACACTCTACTGCTCCACCCAGAGCGAGAGAAGTTATTTGATAAATTCCCACCCAAAAATAAAGCAATGACCTGTAGGAATACGTTAACACTTATTCATGTGCTGCCATGAATCGCGAGGGTGATGGGGGAACCGAAATTGTTTCCCACTTGACAAGTCAATAGCAGAGTACAGAAGGGGCAGTGCCGTGATTTCAATGACAACCAGGAAGGTGTCTTATGTTGAGGTAAGGTCGGCTACTCTAGTTTTAGCGCGTAAAGTCTAAGAATGACCCTTAACTTTCTCTAGAAGGAGGATATTTATGAGGACATCCTCAAACAAGTTTTCTCTTGGATAACATGTGGGAGTAGGATCGCCGAACTGCAGCCAACGCTCTATATAGCGCAGGTCTACCTTACATTAAAATTATTCCGTCGCATGTTGTCGGGCTATTACATAAAAGCCTTCGTGCTCTGCTCTCGCGGCGTAATCCGCCAGGGTGACATCGCGTAACTGAACCGGCAGCTAGAACTTCTAATACCTGTAGCCTAGACTCATGACATCGAGAAATTGAAATAAAGCTATCAGCCAGCTATTCCTGCCGGGGTCGCGGGAAGGTACTAATCGGTCACCGAGGCCCCTGGCAATACAGGCAACAAGAAGGAATACGGGTGGGTTTTAGTCAGTAAGAGTCTGACACACCCTCCCGCTCCGCCCAAAGCGGGAGAAGTTATTTGATGATTTCCCATCCACAAAAAAAAAGCGCCAGCTATTCGACTGAAGGATAAGCAGCACCGCGTTTGATCACAACGTTTGCTTCTTAAACATCATCATTACATAATATAGTTTCTTGCTCTTGTTTCATGTTTATGAGCGAGAGGGCATGGGCAGCCGTCACCTCCTTCTGCGAAGCAGTTATTCTCGCAAAGGAGGAGGCGGGACGGTTGAGGGAAAGGCAAGTTTCGCGCCCTCTCGCCCCTAGCCGCCGCAGGAGACGCCCTGGGCGTCGGGAATCCCGGGCGGATTTCCGGCCACCGTAGGCGCGGGCTTGCGGACGGTGAGCAATGGGTAGCTCACCGTCCGGTAAGAACCAGGCCCGGGTCGACGGCGCGTTGTATTCCACGCGCGCCTCAAAGAGATGTCGTCAGCACAAGTGTAGGGGCCCACTAGGGCCGATGCCTGGCGGGGTCGCGGGAAGGTACTAAAGGGTCACCGAGGGCCCTGGCAACACAGGCAACAGGAAGGAATACGGGTGGGTTTTAGTCAGTAAGAGTCTGACACACCCTCCCGCTCCGCCCAGAGCGGGAGAAGTTATTTGATATTTCCCATCCAAAAAAAAAACAAAAAAAAAAAACGTCATTACATAATAAAGTTTCTTGCTCTTGTTTCATGTTTATTATTGTATATGTATATTAATGATATTGTAATATTTGTATAGATAAGTATATGCTTTGTGTATGTAAGTATTTATTGTAGGTATATGTTAATGGTACACAACTGACTACTTGTAGTATTGTCTCTTGTCTGTAAAAGATCGCTATTAACGATAAGACAGCCCATTGTGTCACCCCTTGTAACATTTCAACCTTTAAGGCTCCTACATACTGGCGCGACTTGTCGCGCGACGCGTCGCGACACAAGGGCACCGCTTGTAGCGCTACACGCGGTGTCTTTGTGTCGCGTCGCGTCGCGCGACAAGTCGCGCCAGTATGTAAAAGCCTTTATATCTGTAATTTTTATGGAATGAAATGAAATTAAATGAAATTGTTTATTCTGTAAATAGGATATGAGAATCACTCTTACACGTCATATTAAAAAATAAGCTAGATGGAGTCGACATTTCCTATCTGACTACCCCTGAGAAGAAATGGCGAAACAAACTCAAGGGTCACAGTCTCTTTTAAAGTCCAGACATAATCTTGGTCAGATCATGTGAGGACCATGTAGATCTATGTCTGAAATGGTCTTTTGAGGAAAGAACCACACAAATTTGAGTGGACCTGTCCAGTCAGACACAGGTGATGGTGTACAGAATAAAGAGTATTCTATTATATTCTTGCCTACTGCTTTTTGGTGATTTCACCAGATTTGCTCACTAGTTTTTCTTTTATCTTCTACTGTCTTGGACTACAATAGGAGTTGTCCAACATTTAATTAGAAAGTACATAACATTCATATTGCAAAAGCCGTCATGGCTTTTGCAATTAAATGTTGGACAACTCCTATTGTAGTCCAAGACAGTAGAAGATAAAAGAAAAACTAGTGAGCAAATCTGGTGAAATCACCAAAAAGCAGTAGGCAAGAATATAATAGAATACTCTTTATTCTGTACACCATTACTTCCTAGGCTCTTTATTCTGTACAAACATTACTTCCTAGGCTTCGACTCTGTACCCAGTGGTTAAAAAGTGGGTCTGGTTTAAATCTTCGAGCCAACGCAAAGTATGTTAAACTATAATGGACTTTGATTACAAGTCTCATTAAAAATCACATCTGTTTCGATTTCAATTAAACATGGAATCTAATCGCTACCTGCTTGTTATAAATATCTCGATTGTTACTGTCTTATCTCTAAATACTTGGAAACACGTGTTTTTTAGCGTCACGTTGTATTCAAAGCGATTCTTGGCACGCAGACTATTTTACAGTGCTTAGGTACGAACCGTAATGTATCGTTGAAAGTGAATCAATTTTCTACTGAATTAGTTATGTCTTATTTGTAAGCAAATCGATTCTAAAATAGGTTACATTATTTATGACGTAGGGAATGATTTTACTTGGAATCGGTTGGTTAGAACTTTATAAAATCTGTCAAAAATTGGTCTTTCTGGTCGGACCTAGCTCCGATTAGACCGACGTTTTCATGGGAAAATTTGTTTTAAAACGTGTTTTCTTTAATACGATTATGCTTTTAGGAAAAACGTTTTCGAGATCAAACTAAAGCGACCCTCGCGAAAGCTCTTAAGTATACTAACACGAGGACCACGTCTACCAAAGGGTTGATTTTCTTATTTGCTTTGGTAAACTATTTTTTTTTAATAATATTTTTAAATGATGTTCTTTCAAAAGCTCTCTTTTGACCACCTTAAACAGTTTTAGTTAACCACTTCAATGTATGCAAGAAATAAGTCCGCCTTGCATAAAAATGTGGACGATCCACGTGCTTAAAGTGGAAGTAAACAAAACATTATAATAAATCCATTGTATACATTTCTAATGAAATAAGCAGTATCTTTGTGCTCTTCTATCTGTATGTATTTTTCTCTATTATGTTGTTTTGTGTGTACATATATATAAATAAATAATTAGGACCACATACCTTTCTATTCGATCAGATAAGCAGTACTCCCACCGTTGGCTATTGCACTTCCATTCCCTGACCCGCCTCAACACAGGCGAGTTCAGTTCATCGCAAATGAGCTTCAGCGCCGCTTCCTCCAATACATCTTGTACGGCTATTAATGATAACCTGGTGGAAATTAACTGATTAGAATCAAGCTGGAACACCTATAAATGATAACCTCTAACAAAAGCGTCTGGTTGTCCTTGGGAGATTTTCCTCGATAAACTAGTCCCGTAAAAGACGAAGAGAAGGACATCATATCATATCATATCACTATCTAGAAGACTGAAAGAACACTATCGTTCCACTTCGTCATAGTAAGTATTTACACTAGAGTTGCCGCGAATACTCGCTATTATTCGGTATTCGGCATTACTCGTCATTTTTTTGATATTCGTCGAATACCGAATAATAGCTAGTATTATTCGGCATTCGGCGAATAGTCGTCGAAAATAAACTTTTAACGAACAAAAGAACTAATGAGTAAAAAATAATCATTTTTTAAATTATTTTACTTAATAAAACAATACACAATATCAATTATTATCTGTAATATGTGCCTGTGCCTATCATATTCATGAAATTAAATTAGTAAGGCTTTTTAATTAATATTTAAAATCCAACAGAGGCAGATTGTGGTGCAAAAAAACAATTTTTTCTGCACGTTCTGGAGCAAGTCGGTTTCGTTTTTCCTCGTAAATTAAACCTGCCTCGGAAAATAGTCTTTCTGAATAAACAGAGCTTGCTGGTGTGATTAAGTATCGTTTAGCAAGCTTACTTAAAATAGGAAATCTATTCTTATTGGTACTCAAAGCCCACCATTCATATGGGTTTATTTTTCTGTCAGCCTTTGCTAATGCGATGTAGTTGGCGATTTCTTCAGCAGTGGCATTCTTGGGTTGCTCTTCAGTAGGTTGCTCTATAGGTGATTCTTCAAAACATGCCCAAAATAGTTTATGAGTTTCCGAATCATGCTCATTTACATTGTCTAAACGAGACCTTTTGGATGCCGTTTCTGGATCCGAATCATCATTTTCGTCATCTAAAGAAAGCCTAAGACCTTCTCTGAGCGCAGCTCTACGGATCCGTTCAACTTGGGTAGCGTCAAAGTAAAAGTTCTTGTAGCGGGGGTCTAAAAATGTCGACAAGTAATATGTCTTCGTAAAGCATAGATCATCCAAGTTAAAACGGGCTTCCATATTTTCTATCAACGCCTTTCTAAAATCATCAACGTGTGCAGTTTGTTGAATCAGCGCATCTTTCATTAGGTATCTGATTAATGAAACAGTGCTAGGTATCACATCTGATATGGGTGCATATGTGGAACTCGTGATTTTTGTTATCTCTTCGAAAGGTTTTAAGAGCTTTAACAGATGTTCTATAACCTCCCACTGATCACTGGTCAAATTTTCAAAATTCACGCTCCTTGATTCTGAAATATACACCGAAATTGCTCTTTTTTGTTCAGATAGACGCTCCAGTAAGTAATATGTTGAGTTCCAGCGAGTTTGAATATCTTGAATCAGTTTATGGTTAGGAAGTCCGAGCTCAGATTGAATACTTTCAAGTTTTGTATATCCTGAATGATTAAAATGTGTCACTATGCGGCGGGCACTAGTAAGAATTTCTTTTATTGGAGAACTGTTATCTAATGCATTATTTATCACCAGCTGGAGAGTATGTATGAAGCAACGCTGTGAAGGAAGTAGAGTTTCCTTAACTCCTTTAACCATATTCGCCCCATTATCGTGAACAATCGCTTGAATTTTAGTGATGGGTATGTCCCATTTCGTTACACACTGTAACAGTTCTCTTTTGATATTTTCTGATGTGTGTGATTCAGGAAAATGCGCCATGTTTAGAACGGCATGATTCAGTTTAAAGTTTTCTGATATCCAGTGTCCGGTGAAACTCAGAAATGCAGCATTATTTACAGAAGAAGTCCAAAGATCGCTAGTGAATGCTATAGCTTCAGCCTTTTCTAACTCGTTTTTTAGTTTGCTAACCACTCTCTCATACATGTCTGGAATTATTTTCTCGGTAAAATATGTCCTGCCAGGAATGGTGTATTGCGGCAAAGCATTATTAAGAAGACGTTTAAAGCCTACATGATGATCGACGATGGAAAGTGGCTCGTTGTCAACAGCGATCATTTCACCAATCAAGTAGTGATATCTTTTTGCTCGGCTATCGTTGATGTCCCAAAGCTTTTTTTTTTCAAGTAGTTGTTGCAGTGACTGTTGCACCAAAGGCTGACTGGGCAACTGGGTGGATGAGGAGGTACTTGAAGATGCTCCTGCGGGAGCATTATGTTGAGCATGACTACTTGAGCTTCCATACATTTTACAATACTCATCTGCGAACAAAGAAAAGAACCTTTAATCAGGAACTTAGGTAGCGGCAATTATTTAAATAATGTGCTACAAAACTCACAATAGTACAATTATATACTTCATAAATGAAAATAACTTTTGGAACAAATATTATATTAAATAACGTTCTTATTTTATTATTACTTAGTAACGGTAAAATAAATAATATAGGTAAAAAAAACTAACCTGGGTGTTTGAATTTCAAATGATTCTGCAAAGCCGTTGTTCCTGCTTTTTTTGCTGCTCTACTTATTTTTACACCACACAAAACACATTTTGCACTGTTCTCTTCCTCTTCAAAATGTAGCCAAACATGAGATTTTTTTCCTGGGTTTGGCATGATTGTTCTTTTTTATTAAGTAACACTTTAACTAATTAAGTATTCATCAAGTCTTTAATTCAATAGCAATTTTTAAATAAGTATAGAAATAAAAAATAAAAAAACGTCAACCGATGTCGAAAATCAATTAACAAATGCGTGCCGCCTATCCTAAACACAAGCGTATTGATTGAGCGGGAAATCCCCTACAATAATAATCGCTGGGTTATACAAAACGGGGTATTCCCCGTAACGTAAACTAAACTTAGAACGTAAAGAAAGACTTGTACAAGAAAAGGGTTGCCAGCATTTAAAAATGGAAAATTAAATTTACTACATATATGTAGGTATGTATAACATGAAACAGATTTCTTTAACTTTGTTTTCTTTTCTCACAACCTTAGAAGAAATTAGAAATATTTTTAATGTGTTTAATGTTTTTTTTTATGTCGAATAGTAATGTCGAGTTATTCGACTATTCGCCAAAGTGAATGGCGATTAATCGGTATTCGATTATTCGCTATAAACACTATTCGCGGCAACTCTAATTTACACCTTAATTTTTAATATTCTAGTGATATTTATTTTCGAAGTACTCGTATGTATGTATGTTTGTTAGTATATTCCCATATTATTTGTGTTGTGAATTGTTTCAATTTTATGTATATATTCTATTTTCTCTTCTACTCTTACACAAGGTGTTTACATGTCTTTATCTACTTTCCTACAGCAGGTTTTAAAATACGTAGGTACAGAGATGATGCTTATTTCTAAAGAAATCTCTTCCTTTCTTTAGAATTAAAAATAAGCATCATTTCTGTACGTATTTTTCTGTTCTTTTCTTTTTGTATGTTTATACAGTGTGTTATTAAACGAAGGAAATACTTTATAGGAGTTTAGTTCTCATGAAAATGATCGACTTTTACTATGGGACCAACGATGAAAAAAAATCGTAGCTGCTGTAGGGAACAGCCGATTTTTTTTCATCGTTGGTCCCATAGTAAAAGTTGATCAATTTCATGAGAACTAAACTCCCATCAAGTATGTCCTTCGTTTCACCTAACACACTGTACATGTGTGTACATAAATGGTTAAATAAATAATAATAAAATAAAATTGGGGAGGAAGCACATCGGAGCTCTCAAACGGTGACCGAAAAACATAGATTGCTGGCGCTGTGGAAGAAATCAGCAGGGTTGCCCGCACATGTTTGTTATCCTGACCAAGAGAAAATCAGACATAAGTGTCATCGGTGAAAGTCCAGTAGACAAGCTCTGCGATCAGAAACGCCCAGTAAGAAAACCAAGGATATTACGTACCTAAATGGAAGATTGAATTCAATCCAACAGCGGAGGTTTCTTTCGTGCAAATTTTTGTTAAAATATGATCAAAAATCATAACTAATCATTTTAATGATAGCAATTACGTAATTGAATAGACGCGTTGTTGTTGAAGCGCTATTTAAGCAATGTGAAGCATGACCGTCTTTGTTACAGCGACAGGAAACGTATAATAACACACTGTAGTACCTACACTTCGGGCCCTATCAGAATACCAGCGCTGCGGTATTTATTTTTTAAATATCGCAGCATTATGCTGAGATAGGAGCCTTTTTGGCATCGCACAAGTCGTTCTTATTGATATTCTTTGTTGTTTTTTGTTTATTCGAAGTTTAGTTTTAAATGCTTCTTTATTTTTACTTTTGTATTTCTTGGGCGTGTCCCAAATAAAATATTTTTCTTTCTTTCTTACACTATTATCATGAAAATAACAGTCTGTAAAGTGTACTATAGAATGTGCAAAACAATGAGGAAGAAAGGAATACAAAAAAAAATCAGTAGAGTGCTCAAACGTATTTCCTTCCGATACTAGAATAAACAAAGAAGTTTCTTATCTTCGCAAGTTCTTAGGAAAAGCCTGTATAATAAGAATAATCTAGCAGTGCATTGCAATTGGCTGTTTGGATTGACTGGGCTGGTAATACTTGTGCCGTAAATGGCAATTGTAAAATAATTATATTGTTTAATAGGCAGGTACGGTAGTGGTTATCTTCTAATATATAAAAATCTCGGTGTTTGTGATCGCACTCCTCCGAAACGGCTCGAACGATTTTACGATTTTTTTACGTATATTATGAATTTATGAGAGTCGAAGTATATTTAGATCGAGACTTACGCGGGTGAAACCACGGGGCGCAGCTAGTAGGTACCTAATTAATATAATTCTTGTGTATATTGTAAGAGGAAAATTATAATTATTGCTAGTAAAGTGTACTTAATTATTTCTGGTTTACTTTATTAGAGATAATATAGGTTCACCCCTGTAATCCCCGAAAGATTACGCAGAGTTGTACCTCTATCTGTAAATATGAAGCAATTATCTATTTACTCAAAATTGAGTTGAGTAATCGAAAATAAAAAACATCCAAGTTCTGCATTAAAATAAGACGTTTTTGTTATTCATTAAATACATAACGTACGTTCCTATTTAATACAGATATTTTGGATTAGAACTCAAGGCAAGAGGTTTGTTTAACGATAGTTTGTATCGAGATAATTTTTCCAAACCTATTTTGGTAACAACCAAGTTCTGGGAAATATGTTCAAAATTAACATACATTTTTTCCACTGCCACAAACTATACAGATTTGGCGATTTTTTTTCTTAAGAGAAGCCTATTTTGGTCAATCAACACATGGTAGTGAAAGCTAAGAAAATCACATTTATAAATCAAACATACTGACACAACAATGTACACAGAACTCCATTTATTATTAGACATGCAACTAATATTAATGATTTATAACTGTAATGATATTAATTAATGCTCAAGTTAAATGTTTTAATTAATCATTTGTAAAGTTGTTGTTCATAATACCAGCTTGGGTTTGCCCAGTTAAGTTACTATCGGCTTTACTGTGTGCCCTATTTGCATTGCAGCAATTTATAGACTGCCTAGAGTTTCGAGATTTTTGACAAGAGCCAGATTGTCGTTTGAGATCCTGTCTGAGACAGATGTTTAGATTTTTTTGCTGATATTATTATCATGTATGAAGTTAATACTCACTTATTTTCCAGAATACTCCTGCAGACGACTTCCCTCACTCCAGGGTTCATGATCTTCTCCACACTAAGCTGATGAAGGTTCCACGAAGCAAGTCGACAGCACCTCACTCCATCTCGCTCATACATGAACATCTCCTCTACTATTGGCCTATGGGAGTATGCTGATAGCAAATCCAAAATGTCATTCACTGGTACCGTGGCAAAACCATTTGGCAATGTCATAGGGAACTTGGCATTGGTTGGCATTGACAGACTCTTCCTATGTGGCGTCTTAGGGGTACTCGAGACCCCATTTGGCATACATTCCACATCGTTCCAACCGTTAACATGTCCATTTGTTAAATGCTGCACGCTCTCACACTTTCTCGGTTCCAAACTTAAGTGATGCTTAACTGTACTTAACCTAACAATGTCCATACCACGAACTTTAATTAAATCGTCTAGTGATTTGAAGGGACCCCTTTTGTTACGGTAGTCTACTATGTTTGCAGCTATTTCTTGGTTGAGGCCCGGTACACATTGTAACTGGAACACACTTGATGAGTTTACGGAGCACAATCTGCTTTCAGCCTGTATTCGTACACTGTCTAAAGATTGTGTCAGTGAACTAGCTCTAGATATTTGTTTCCTTATGTTTGTACATATTTCTGGCCTTAGTAACTCTAGTTTTTCAGCACCTATACCTATAAGGAAATGACAATATTATTTATTTATAAGGAAAAGTATGCAATGATCAGCTATTTTTGTCTCATAATGACTATTTCAGAGATGATAGGTTTGCAGGAACTTGGAACTTTAGCGTTACATATTCAGAAGTTATGTTTTATTAAAATTTAAGAGCATAAAACAAAAACTGCCAGGCTCATTATACTGGCATCCAGTAACTGCACAGACAATTGTTACAAGTTGATTTTGCATCACTTTAATTAAGTGTTTATTAAGTCTTACCTACTTACATTTATAAAAATCTAGGTAAGCCATATTCTCTTTGACAAGTTGGTAATTTATTATGTCTATATTATATAAGATACAATTTCATCAATAAAACTTTTTTTATGCAATACTGCAAATTGATTGGACTACAATTAAAGCAAAGTAAGTTAAATTCACTGTAACATGAAATCTAGGTTTAATAGAAAATGAGGACACTTGTATTTTGTATTCATTTAGTAATGTCAGCTTCCGATAATAATGTTTTCTGAACTAGAAAGTTTTGACATTATTGGATGTTTATAAATTCATTGTTACTTTGCAAAGAATTAATGCAGCCAAATCATAATAAACTGCATGTAAACATGATTTATAAATGTATAACTGTCTTTCAAGATTTCTGTCACACATTCACAAATTCATTATTTTAGTTATTGAATGTCTGCCATTTGAGTGCAATTTGGTGTTTTAATAATTCCTGTCAAGTATCATAAGGATATTATCAGATTAACGATAATAATAATAAGAGGTAACAAAATTGTACATAGACTACTGATTCTTTCCAATATTGTCATAAAAGTTTGATGTGCACAAATACTTAAAAAAAAAACTAAATATTTGTTTTGAATGTCTAATCACTGCATTAAACATTTCTAAACAAATATTTTAAAGTAATTAGAATAGTTTGTATGATAAGTTGTTAGATTATTTCTTTGTAACTAATGATTGTTGTATTTTTAACGAAATTACTCATTAATTTTCTAATGAGTATCATCAAGATGTTTTTTTAATAATACAATAAGAAAAGTTATTTCAATTTGTTTTTAAATCTAACTATAATGTTAAACAAGTCTGTAGATATACGTATTGAAATAAGTTTTCTCGAATTTATTATAGTATTTTTATTTTGAGTTTAAATAGTTCTATAATGTCTTTTTAAAACAATTTTAAACACCATGTTTTATGCAAATGAATAGTGTTTCTATTTTGCTAAACACTATTTATATATTTATTTAAGACTAGCTGACCCAACATGCTGTCCTGTCCAAACAATAATTCATACAGAAATCCCATAGAAAATCGGACGATCAGTGTTTACTGAATTTGAATTTTTTCCAGGAAGTTTTCCATTTGTTTTCCTTATAAACCTAATTCTGACATTAGATTAGCTAGAGAAACTCTGCAGACGTGATGGGTATTAGTACATGAATAATATCACAATAAAATAAATATAAAAAATATTTGATGATTGATTTCTTTTGTTTTATAGTTTTTAGATATTGATACCCATCACATCTATGAAGTTTACATAAAATAAAACAGATAATTTATTGATATTTCAAGTGACTACTACTAATATCTGCGGTACTAACTAAAAATCATCATTATGTTAAAATGCTGTTTAACCTTTTGACCGCCACAGTCATGTATATATGACAGAGTAAAATGTGCCCAGCACACCACGGTCATGACTACATGACAGATTTTAAGGAATAATTTGTAGCTTGGTGCCGAGGGCATGTCTTTGCTTTTTTGATGTGGCGGTCAGTAGGTTAAATATTGATACTCATCACGTCTGCAGTTTCAGTAGCTAATTTAATTAGACCCTGTATAGATGGTCCCACCTCTAGTAGCAGACAATGAGTATCTACATAATTTAGCTGTACTTAGGTGATAAGTTGTTTGAACAAATTGTTTGCTAAGTCCCATTTTACATTGTTTCCTTCAAATTAGCCTTCCAATTTTTAGGCAATTATGCCTACCAATAATTGGTACTTCTGTGTAAAACGTATCAAATATTAATGCATGAATTAGGGCCTTGACATGGTTGTTCGGAAGCCCTATTCATCTCTGAATTAGTAAACATTAACTGGATAAAAAATTCACTCTACAGTTTTTATTTGCTTTTGCAATATTTGTACTGAGTCGTCATTCAAAAAACTGTCGTAATAATGACATTATTGTGGAGGCTATCACTGTTATTTACCTGAGACGAGTGCGAGGTCGTCTACTCGCTTGAATCGGCCTATCATCTGCCGATGCCGCACTATCTCGCGCGCCAGCTGCCTGTTTACCCCCGGCAGCGTCATCAGCTGTTCCTCCGTCGCCGTGTTCACGTTCATCAGCTCCGGATAGTCTTCGGAAGGCGGCAAACTGAACGTGTGACTAAAACTAGATTTGTTCAGTTTACTCCGCCGCACGAACCTCCGGAACGAACTCCGGCGGCCGCTCTTGCTCAATACAGAGCTCGGACTTTGCCCCATCTCGTTGGACGCCACTTCGAATTATATATCGAACATAACAAAACTAATTTCAAATTTCACTACAGACATTTGATGAAAAAAAAAACTATTATTAGATTCTTACGCTACTCACTAGCACTGAGATTGTTCACGAGCACATAAACGTATCGGAATAAACCACCTATTGTTGCACTTATCGCGGTAATTATCTCCTTGTAATCATGAAAATAATTACGGACCTATGGTAAAAAACACTACAGTAACCACACACAGGCACAGCTCCCCGTCATCAATTAGATCGCAACAATGAAACGAAATGACACATAATACACATATTGACAGCTAGAATGACAAAAGATAACTGATAGTTACGTGCACAAGTTATCGGTTCATATCGATTGTCATTCTCATTGCAATAGTTTTTAAAAATAATTAAATTATTAAAAATCAGTATCATTATTTGGTTATATGCTTGTGGATTATGATTAGTTTTAGTAAGTGCCTAGCCAAACCAATTTGACGATGTTTTTGAGATTGACATGAATTATAAGCGAGTGAATGGATGAAACGGTGACATTTTCATGTTTTTTTTTTTTTATATCGGCAATAAGTATTTCGGGTAACAATATTTTCCAAATTAATCAGTAATAGTTCAGTTCTCGTTGTGTTCAGTTGTATAATTGAAATACTAACTGGAATTATTCTATAATGCCCATCACTACAGCTTCGTCGCTGACGTTTGAATTGACATTTAAAATTAGGTGCGTTCAGAAGACTCGCTTCAATTTCGATTGATAGATTTCTTTGATAACAATAATAATTAAAGGTTTGATGCACACAATAAATGTCAAAATTACAGATAGAAAACCAATCGAAATACCACAGAAATAATAAGCAGTTCGTTCTTTTGTTCAAAAATTCCAGTTCATACACGTGTCGCCATCTTTTGCCTACTGATCAAGATACGCGGTTTTTTTATTGTTAGATACGCGGTGTTACAAAAGACTATTTTTTACCCAAGAATTTTTACACTCTTTTATCACATCTCTGAAACCTCTTTTTTTAGCACACGTATGATAAAAAATTAGCAGCTTAGGGAGATCTAAAAAGGGTACTGGCAGCAACCAGGCGGCCCGCCAGTGAACTTAGAACTTACCTACTATGGAGCTAATGAAGACTTGTTCTATGAATATGTAGTTATCTTCAGATCGGCATTGAACTAGGGCTTCTCCCACACCTCATGTATTGTTTCAAGAATCATTCATGCGGCGTATTATTTATTACCTATCCTTCCACAGAACTCCAGTTAGGTCTTAACAAAATAAAACACAAAACTGATCAGAACAGTTCCCGTGCTAGTTTATTCAAATTATGTACAGTATCGCCTATAAGCTTATAATTAGACAACCGCTGCTACTACAATACGTGTTGATATTTCACTGCATTAGCTCTGTAAAGGAAGTATATTTACAGAGATGAGTGTGCGATAAGATTAAGGAGCTTTGGGTCAAAGAAGTGAAACTGTTTTTTTTTACTAATCCCGTTTTCTCAAAGCCTTTTAATTGAATAAATGTTGTCAATTCTCCTGATAACTAACATTGAGACTTGACAGCAGTTTATTGGTAAGGCTATCAAAAACTCTAGGGTTTAGTCATACAAAAGTGCTTTAAGGCCGAACGAAAATTATCCCAAAATTAATGTGACAAATTGTCAAGCGCGCGTAAACTGCTATGATTGGTTGAATGATTTATCAACAGCCAATCGCAGTAGTTTACGCGCGCTTGACAATTTGTCACATTAATTTTCGTTTCAGAAAATGGCCTTGTGTAGCAGCAGAATATAGACAGCAATAACTAATGGCGGATGCTCCTCACCTTATTCATTGAAGCAAGAAATAAAATACTACTTTAGTTCCACAATCGATCAGTAGAAGGCGTTAGTTTCAGCAAACTTGTAGCCTACTTCTAAGGGTGTTTATTATATTTTGATTGGATTATGGTTGCACTCTGAAGTTATTAAGTATTTTTTTTTTTTTAAAGTAAGATATAACAACTGTGGCCCCCAAAGCTCCTTTGTACAAAAAAGTTACACCCAAATAGTGAGATGGAAAACATAACGAACATGTCACCAGTACATATGGATGCTCACTGTCTGCCTTTTATTACATTTTTAAAATTCCATATTATCATAAATACTTTTATACACTCAATACAAATTAATCGTTCAATCTTGGTCATTAGACCATCGCGCATCGCTTATAGATTAGTAATATTTTTCTTTAAATAACATAGTTAAACTAAAATGTTTTTTTTTGCTATTAAATATTGGAATCTAACCTATTGCAAAGCGTAACAAAAACTATCTGTTGAGAATCTAACTAATCACTAAGCCTTATAGCTTCAACTGTATTAATTACAACCGAAATGGCATTGTGTTTTTAAACAGCCAAATATGCTTTAAAGTCTATTCTTTAAATAAATATTTTTTTAATTTATATCTGAAAAATAATGCATAAAATATTTAATGTTACGATTTTTTATATAAACCAAACAAAATTCAACAAAAGAAAAAGGAATTTGTCTTTCTCGTAACAGTTGATCGGGAAACAAAATATCTATGCCTATATGAGGATGTTATGTGGCTAATACATCATACAGAACAGATTATAAGGAAATTATTTTGTTCTAAATAAAAAAAATATATCACAGAAAGAGATGTAGGTAGTCGTTAATCAATATAAAACCAACTGATACTTGACTAGTACATAAATGTTAAAAATAGAAAATAAATGAGCAAAAAGTTATCTGCGTTCGAGAATTTTCACCGAATTATTTTGGTTATACATTAAATTTTCACAGGTGTTAGATTCAGTTACATAAGTTTACAATGCAATTATATAAAAATACTTGATTACTATCCATCATAAATATACGTATAAATAGACGATCACGTTAACTCGGAATTATTTCAACGTAACAACATTTTAGTGCAAAATTTCCGCAAATTGCCCGGTTAAAGTGGTCGTCGAAGAAACTCCTCACAGCTCACAAATATTTCTATATTTATTAAAATTATGCATTTTAGCCACCTAACATTTAATCCCCTTTATAAAAATAGACAATAATCCAGCCTTTTAGCTTCAATCCACATCATTTACTTGTACAAATATTTCATATCAAAACTTGCCAATACTTCTCCGTTATCATACAAATTAGTTTATAATTATAACATATTTTGTATTTTTTGACAAATTTATTTTTACCTCGCATAGCTCTGCTGTGCAATAATACCCATTATTATAAAATATCACTCAACGGTTTTGTTGTGATTGAAGGAATAATTATATCATCCATATAAACAAATTCGAAGAATTCCATTAGACCACGCCAGTATGTTGTTTTTAAACATTAAAACACTGAAAATTAAGTATTGTACATTTATTATGCATAGATTTGGAGAAGATGGCTTTGGAAGTATTCATAAACAGAAAATCAAAGAAATCAACAACACTGTAGCTGCCAAAACCCTGTAGGCAAATCCAAGATAGGAGATCAAAACAAGGGTGCTTTTCAGATAAGTTTGTCAAAAAACACGTTGCTAAAATTAATTAATACCTAAGCTATTCACGTTAATAAGTTATAAGTTGAAAGATATTTTATTAATCGATATAAATACTAAGTTTAGGAAAAGCTATGCTTCTTATTTCTGTTATCTTTATTATCATTTGGATTTGCTAAATCGTTTTAAGTACTCTAAGATATGATTTCGTACTTTATCTACTTTTACAGAATGTATTTTTGGTTTAAATTAGAATGATATTTTGGAATAATAGTGACCTTTAATGCAAATCGTGTTTCTAACCGCAACGAATATCGAAGAGAGCGTAGGCAAGAAATGTTAAATGAAACTCCATTATAATTAATAATAATTTTACTATTACAATAAGCACCAAACCAGGTTTGGAATGTTCAGTATTGCACCACATGTGAACAAAATCCAATCTTATACAGTAACAATGTAAAAAAAAACAATACATAGGGTTGGGTGAGTAAAAAAAAATATTTCCAAATAATTAATATATTTTCATAATAAATAAATTCGGTTACCACAACACAATAAAGGTCACCATTGAGTCCAATTGGGAAAGCGAATCTAAAATACAAAATGATGAGCAAATAATTAGAAAAAAAAACAATGTTTTACAACGTACATAATTATTAGCCATACACTATTGAATGGTTTGTACAAATAGTGACTTCATTGTGCATAAAACCATGTATCATTGCACCGCCAGTCTTCATGGAAGATTCGCGTTATCGGGACTTCCTTAATCTCAGATGATAACAAAACCTTTCACTAGGATAATGTTTTCGTGTCATATTCCAAGTAAGTGCTGGGTTGCACGGATCATGCAGAAAGATCGACGGAGGCTGTGTTAGCTGAACCAATTAAAACTAGAACGATTTAAAATCTTAGCATAATTGTATTAGTACTGCAGTCACTCTTGCCAATAAGTCGACTACTGCTGACAAAATTGTTTCAAAATGGTTTATGAAGAAAATTCTGTAGACAACTATCATAATATAACAGATAACTGGTGAAATGTCGGCGTACTATAGGTACACCGTTGCCTATCCCTTCCGGGAATACAGGCGTGTTGTGTACTATAAACGAATTTCCATAATCAAAAGATCTTCTGTAACAAACATTATGGACACTCTGTCAAACAGTAAACATTTTTGTTTTAGCAACAAAAATTGTTCTGTTTGCTTATTGCTATTTGACAGTTTTCGTCGCTCTGCAGAAGACCTCTAACTATATGGAAATGCATTTAAAAGTATTGATTATTTTCTTATTAAAATATATTTTGAAATAAATTGGTAGTCAAAACCTATTGAATAGAAGTTAACTGGTCAAATAATAAATATTTTTTATTTTCACTTCAAGACAAATATCTGTGTAGCCTTGGCTCTTTTACTAGGCATTCCTGTATCACAAGAGCCAGAATAATATGGTGTACCCAGCACTTATTTGTAGACTATCTAAATAAATACTTATTTTATTTTATTTTAATATCATAAACAATGTTATAAATAAACGTTGCATTTTAATTAGGAAATTAAATTAAACTCGCATTTAGTTTCGATAGTAATGGAAATGTAAGAATAATGTTGTTCCTATACCTAGGGCAGAGACATTTTTGGGTCGTGGATTCCATTATTTACAACAAAGATTGGTTTGTGGTTACAAAGAACGTATTTGATAGATTTTATTTAGATGAGTTCACACTAGAGCATTTCCATGTAATGTATGACAGCTCAGAGATGTGTACAATAGGCCATCATCAGTGAAATGACAGCTCACTTCAAAGTGAGCTGTCAATAGTGACCCTATTGTCAGATTACTGAGAGTTCACTTTTGACAGCTCAGAGATGTGTCAATAGTGGCCATCACTAGTATCAGTGAAATGACAGCTCACTTCAAAGAGAGCTGTCAATAGTGACCCTATTGTCAGATTTCTGAGAGTTCACTATTGACAGCTCAGAGATGTGTCAATAGTGGCCATCACTAGTATCAGTGAAATGACAGCTCACTTCAAAGAGAGCTGTCAATAGTGACCCTATTGTCAGATTTCTGAGAGTTCACTATTGACAGCTCAGAGATGTGTCAATAGTGGCCATCAATAGTATCAGTGAAATGACAGCTCACTTCAAAGAGAGCTGTCAATACTGACCCTATTGTCAGATTACTGAGAGTTCACTATTGACAGCTCAAAGATGTGTCATTAGTGGCCATCGCTAGTATCAGTGAAATGACAGCTCACTTCATTCTTGCGAAAGCTCGACGGTGTCAAAACACGTGTAAGCAAATCAAAAGCCTTTTTGTTTAATCTTCTGGTCAACGAATGTTAATACAATCTACATTTAAGCTCATTTAAACTTTTCTAAGGCAAATGTACAAGGTCAAATTAAAGTACAGTTAGCCAAACGCTGTTTCCGATATCGATACCCATTACGTCTGCGCAGTTTCGCAAGCTAATTTTGACCCTGTATTTATTTATATTAACATCAAAATCTTAAACCCAAAATGTCCCTAACCCTTTCGAGTTAATTTTACAATTATTAATATAAAATCTAAGTTGTCGTTACATAATACAATCATTAATCGCCAGTGTTGGTAAAAGTGGCGACTCCAGCCGTGGCATATCAACGAGAAGATTCATACTGTGTGTGTAATACTTGCAGTTGGAATTTTTCTTCAAATATTCTTAGTAATATTTTGTTGGACCATAAGTGATACTTTTCAACCGGGCGATACATTTTTTTCGTCGCGTTTTCTCGTGCCGAAGCGAGACGTGTATATGCGTTACCCTATTCACTTCTCTTTTCGGCGTGAGATGATGCGATGATATTATGTCGCGTTGTTCATGTTAGCTGGGTAGATAAATTTGCGTGCTTAGTAAAAGCATATTTACTCTATATTTTAAAGCAATGCTCGCAACAAAATATGTCTGCACTAGTTATAAAAAGTTAAGTAAAAACTAATTTTGTGATGGAAGATTGCTACTTGCAGAATGTAGCTTATAAGTTAATCCTTTATCCAGCAGTGAATTGCTTAGAAAATATTACATAGAGACCGAAAATAAAGCAGTAGTTCGTAATGACTTTACTATCCAAAATAATCATAATACTTCTCACATAAAAAACGAAAATTGGGAACTTTAAACACAGTATGCATTTCTCGACGACATTTATAACGGTTTTTGAAAGACTGACATTTCAAAGCTGCCTTAGAATATAAACAGCTATTTTCATTTATCAAGCATTGCCTGTATGTGTGTTTATAACACGAAAATGCTGAACCGGTTTTCGTTGTACCTACGATTATCTAGAGATTCTTGACGGAGTGTTGGTAATGGATAAGTACGATGTAAATTGTAAGATAATGGAAAATAAAAGCGTATGAAAAAGTTACTGAGTTAGTTTAAACTGAAAACTGACATTAACGTTCGGAAAATTCTTAATACTATTTATTATGCATTTTGGAAAGTCCAATCTCATAGAAATAAAAAACCATTGGGATAGTTCTAATCTTAAAAAAAATCTCTACAAAATAGCCAATCTTTCAAAAATCGCGTGGACTTACTTTTCGTCCATTTTAAGTATAAACCGAATACGTATGTCGCTAGTGTAAGCCACGTAGAAGAGTTTCAGGTCCTACGATGGTTGTGTTGCTTACCATTGCCGCGTGGCTTGGCCGGGGACGTTAGAGGTCGAGCGGCGATGTATGCAGCGAGTGACGTGCGCGTGCGCCGCACTACATGTACCTAACAATCGAGAATTGATGCATTTGAGTACGTGAAAGAGTTTGTTATGGGTCGTAGTGTTGCCGATTGCTTGACGATCAACCTTTCTATCGTTATTATTAGGCCCGTAGATGGCAGTGACTATAAGCAGGGCAATATGGGGTTCCAATGTGATCCGACAGGTTAATGAACTCATTGACCTACCGGTTGTATTGTATGCAAACACGTGGAAGTGCAGTGGCATAGAGAGAAAACCCTTGCCTATATTGCCATATATTTGGAAGGTGGGACCTTCCAAATATATGGCAATCTAGGCAAGGGCACATTAACTATCATTTGGTCCGCATTAATCTGCCTATCAAACTCAAGCTATCACGCTTTTGATGATGATGCTAAACGGGTAGCTTGTTCTGGGCTGACACACTAGATTGCCATCAACTAGCTATAAGTCAAAGACTTGTTCTTGTCAAGTCTAACAAATTACAGGTAAACCAGAAAAGGTTTGCGTTTCAGTAAAGTTCGTGTTTTTGAATTAGTACGAACATCGTGCCAGAGTAAATCCCCACAGAGACAAAGTTTCAGGTTTTGTACTGGCGCGCTTTGTCGTAGTTCATTTATTTTTTGCGCGTTTTAATGAATTTTTCTCTTTGTCGGTTTACCCACTCCAGTCGCAGACCGTCATCTGTCACTCAAATTATCTTTGATCGCGAGTTGAAGAGTTGTTGATGTTTAATTTTCTAATCATTTTAATACAAAATAGGCAAGTACTGCTATGGTTGTAACAGCTCTATATTAGATCTCGATCATCGCGCGTTCGTGTAGTATAGACGATGATTACCGAAGCGCAAACTTTTTTTGGGAAGTCTGTATGCTTTTTGAGTTTGGTTCTAATAGTCTCACCTACAGACAGCGGTGGCTAGCACTCGGACGAGGAGTTGAGGTCGAGCGGCGGCGGCGCGCCGGGCGGCCGCGCCTTGGCGCGCGTGAGGCGGTCCAGCTCGGCCGCCGCGTCCGAGCGCGCCGCCGCCGCCGCCGGGGACGCCTCCGTGCGCCCGGCCGGCGAGCCCGACTTCTTGTACAGCAGCGAGTTGAAGAAGTTGGCGAGGACGCCTTCGTTGCCTGGTGTGCCGGGACCTATGCCGATTTTTGCGCCGTCGAGCTGTGAATTAAGGAAACATTCGGTTAACATCTGTACTTAATAAAAATCTTACATTCATACACTTTCAGACAACGCATAGCCTAAACCACTGCGTCTAGAAGCATGAAATTTTGCACAAGAGTTCCTTCCATAACGAAGGTGTGGAAGGATTTTTGAAAATTCATCCCCTAAAGCTCCTAAGGCTCTTCCTCACCTCGGGCGCAAGAGATTGAGTGTTAGCGTACCGGAGCACTATGTGTGGAGGCGGTGATGCTTGAGTGTTAGCGTACCGGAGCACTATGTGTGGAGGCGGTGATGCTTGAGTGTTAGCGTACCGGAGCACTATGTGTGGAGGCGGTGATGCTTGAGTGTTAGCGTACCGGAGCACTATGTGTGGAGGCGGTGATGCTTGAGTGTTAGCGTACCGGAGCACTATGTGTGGAGGCGGTGACGCTTGAGTGTTAGCGTACCGGAGCGCTACGTGTGGAGGCGGCGGCGCTTGAGTGTTAGCGTACCGGAGCACTATGTGTGGAGGCGGTGATGCTTGAGTGTTAGCGTACCGGAGCACTATGTGTGGAGGCGGTGACGCTTGAGTGTTAGCGTATCGGAGCGCTACGTGTGGAGGCGGCGGCGCTTGAGTGTTAGCGTACCGGAGCACTATGTGTGGAGGCGGTGATGCTTGAGTGTTAGCGTACCGGAGCACTATGTGTGGAGGCGGTGACGCTTGAGTGTTAGCGTATCGGAGCGCTACGTGTGGAGGCGGCGGCGCTTGAGTGTTAGCGTACCGGAGCACTATGTGTGGAGGCGGTGATGCTTGAGTGTTAGCGTACCGGAGCACTATGTGTGGAGGCGGTGACGCTTGAGTGTTAGCGTATCGGAGCGCTACGTGTGGAGGCGGCGGCGCTTGAGTGTTAGCGTACCGGAGCACTATGTGTGGAGGCGGTGACGCTTGAGTGTTAGCGTACCGGAGCACTATGTGTGGAGGCGGTGACGCTTGAGTGTTAGCGTATCGGAGCGCTACGTGTGGAGGCGGCGGCGCTTGAGTGTTAGCGTACCGGAGCACTATGTGTGGAGGCGGTGATGCTTGAGTGTTAGCGTACCGGAGCACTATGTGTGGAGGCGGTGATGCTTGAGTGTTAGCGTACCGGAGCACTATGTGTGGAGGCGGTGATGCTTGAGTGTTAGCGTACCGGAGCACTATGTGTGGAGGCGGTGATGCTTGAGTGTTAGCGTACCGGAGCACTATGTGTGGAGGCGGTGATGCTTGAGTGTTAGCGTACCGGAGCACTATGTGTGGAGGCGGTGATGCTTGAGTGTTAGCGTACCGGAGCACTATGTGTGGAGGCGGTGATGCTTGAGTGTTAGCGTACCGGAGCACTATGTGTGGAGGCGGTGATGCTTGAGTGTTAGCGTACCGGAGCACTATGTGTGGAGGCGGTGATGCTTGAGTGTTAGCGTACCGGAGCACTATGTGTGGAGGCGGTGACGCTTGAATGTTAGGGTATCGGAGCGCTATGTGTGGAGGCGGTGACGCTTGAATGTTAGGGTATCGGAGCGCTATGTGTGGAGGCGGCGGCGCTTGAGTGTTAGCGTACCGGAGCGCTATGTGTGGAGGCGGCGGCGCTTGAGTGTTAGCGTATCGGAGCGCTATGTGTGGAGGCGGCGGCGCTTGAGTGTTAGCGTACCAGAGCGCTATGTATGGACATTTCGGGTCATTAACGATCTTCACATCAACATTAATATATCCACATTGAATTTGCAAGATAATTGTTACTTATTGTATGCTATTCCTACCTAATGTAGATTATTGTATTTATTTATTTTACCACTTACAACTCTTACAATCTTTATTGTGGTAGCTACATATTGTTAGTTATATTATTGTGTCGTAAAAAATATGTTATTGTAGGTTTATTATAATACTTGATCATTGAATGAAAGGTTACTGTTATTGTAAAAGTTCCAAAAAGTTTTAATAGTAAATAATTTGTGACAATCCGCGGCTAAAGGTACCTTGTGGTCGATATGGAGTTATGCATACGCTAGTAATCTGCGATTAATACGCTGTAGATATCAAAAAAGATCAACCTCCTACGATGTTTTGTTACGGAGATATAATTTTTTTTAAATTATATTCGAAATTGTGCAATTTCGAGAAACAGACATTTTAAGTTCAGTCACCTCGAACAAAGCAATAAAAAAAAAATCTATATTTCTTGCAAAATTTACAAAACATTCAATATCTTCGAAACTATAAACGTCCATAAGGTACCTTTAGCCGCGGATTGTCACATTTTATTACATAAATACAGTATAATTACAAGAAACCGCACTATAGCATTAGGTGATGAAACTGTAATGCTAGATTTAAGGGAGAGATAAATAATATTTGAGTGCAATGCCTAAATGACAATAGAGTGTGATGAGTTGATGACTCTAGATGTGCTTGTTTTCAATTCCGAATTGGGTATGAGTGCACCACAGTTCTTAACAAAAGAAGCAAGGTCTTGGTGACGCGTTTCATAGTAAACCCCAGTGAAGAATTTTCACTGGGGTTCTGGGGGAGACTGAAAATTTAAAAAATCAAAAAGGCTAAACCAACTTTTAAACCTTTTAAGCCCGTGATCACCAACATTCAAACTACCGCTGGTTAGGCATTTAAACAGTTGGTTTGTGTCAATTTTCCTAAGGAAATTTTGAATATAGAACTGATTAAATATTTAATCAGTTGATTTAAATGTTGGTAACACAAGGCGTGTGTTATATTTTTGGAACCGTCTTCTAAAGCCCTTTATTTTGATAAACTATGAAAAGTAATAATAAGTGTTATGACCGCGTACTTTATTATTTTTCTAGATTGATGTCTAAAATCCGCCATTTTGATTTTATAAAAAACAAAACATAGTATCTAGTCGAGTCGATCGACAATATTAAAATCCATCTAGCCGTTAGGATGCTTCGAGCATAAATAATCCCACATACACAGGAAAAACCTACCCCTGTCTTTGCTGTCGCGAATTCGGGTAAAAAGTCCATTGCATTTGCAAAAAATTGCCGTTACAGGTCACCTAAATCAGTTTATTGCAAAAATCCCGTAAGATATTAGTTTTATATCAATTTATGAAAGGACAAGTTTATTTCTTATTAAATTCTGCACAAATAAGTCCCACACAAGATGCATCTAGGACCAGCAGTTCTCGAGATATACAGCTTCGAAATGATCGGGTTACGATGCATTTTGTTTCCGCACCGCCTTTAAAGTACGAAAGGCACGTTTTTCTTTATTTGATGTCGTAGGCCTAAGTCATGAACTGTGAATTATGACTGAATTTTATTAATAATAGGTCGTTTTCTTCTTCCTTTTGCTCGTCATCTGTTTCTCTTATTACTTCTTTTTCATCATTTTCAAACCGATTCCATCTCTATAGACTACTATAGAGATGGAATCGGTGAAACTTGAAAACAGTGTTAGATGGTATATTTCGATATCGTTTTTTCCGGTTCTCATGTACCTATTAATGGTATTCGATATTAGTTGTATTGCATTTAAAATATATCTGAATTGACAAAAAATATGGGTGTGTATATTGAACCGCTTTTTTGAGCATAAAAACATCATTTTACAAGCATAACACAACGTTCAGAACAATAGTTTGCGCTTTACCTTACATTTTTTGCGCTGTATATTTCAAGAACCCGTTCCTATGAGAATCTTATCTAGGATTTTTTAGCAAGATTGAGTAAGGAAGAAACATAACATAAATTGACGTAATACCAATATTTTACTAAATATTCGCAAAACACTGAATTGATGGTCGATATATTTTTTTTGAAGAAGTTATCGTAATGGACTTGGGACACGCTATTTTCAAGGCCCAATAAAAATAATCCCGGACATAAATGTTCACAAATTTACCTATAATTTAAGTTAAGTATAAGTTATTTTCCTGGTCTATACTGGGGTAATACTGGTGCCTGTTACGCGAGTAAGGACAATATTTCGATATTTATTGTGATGCCACATAGGTGTAGGTAGCAAGTGTTTACCTGCGCGGTAGCTCTCTGCGTGGCTCGTAGCGGTGAGTCCGCGCGCGGCGCGGGCGCGCCCGCTTGCAGCGCGGCCAACTGTCTCTGTAAGAAGGCCTGCTCGTCCTCCGCCTGTACTTCGGCTTCACGGTTCGCGCCGCTCTGGAAGATTTTGATAGATATTTAGTGCAGGTAGTGCATGTTTGCAAGCGTGTTACGCGCGTATACTGGAGGTATCAAGGTGCCCGAGTATTTGGATTCGTCCGTAGTTATTTGAGTGAAACGGTGGATCTGGATGTGTCAGTACGAATGTATCCGTACGCGCGTAAATCGCTTTATCTGGACATGTTTTAGTCTAGGAGGAAGTAACGTCACTGACATAACTTTTATTACAGTTATCCGTGTCAATTCAAGATGTGATACGTACGGTTTTTGGTTACCATCGTATTTAATTCTCTCTATTCCACAGAGAGAATTAAATATAATAGCGCTCCCCCTCTTCCCCTTAAGGCGCTGACAAGACCCAATTGACCAAAATAGGCTTCTCTTAAGAAAAAAAATTGCCAAATCTGTATAGTTTGTGGTAGCAGAAAAAATATATGTTAATTTTGAACATATTTTTCAGAACTTAATTGTTACCAAAAAACGTTTTGAAAAAAAAATTCGATAGAAACTAACGTTAAACTAACCTCTTACCTTGACTCCTAATCCAAAATATCTGTATTAAATATCAACATACGTTACGTATTTAATCTATAACAAGACCGTCTTATTTGAATGCAAAACTTGGTTGTTTTTTATTTTCGATTACTCAACTCAATTTTGAGTAAATAGATAATTGCTTCATATTTTGCAATAAATTACAAGCGTTGTGTCATCGCGCTTCTCTTTCTTTTCTATGCAATCTGACAGTGACCGCGGTTTAGGTGTTGTCAGCGTCTTAAAGTTAAAGTACACGAGCACATTCGCAAGAAGCTGGCAGTATAATCACAGTGGTAATGATTTCCCATTCCCATCGTCTTAGTTGTTTTAAAATGCCTATAGCATTGAGTCCAGCTCTATAAATTTGCGGGCTTTATCATCATCTGCCTAGCCTTTTCCCAACTATGTTGGGGTCGGCTTCCAGCTGATTAACAGTATTTTACATAGAGCGACTGCCTATCTGACCTCCACAACCCAGTTACTAGGTAACGATACCCCTTGGTAAGACTGGTTGCCAGACTTTCGGGCTTCGGACGACCCGTAACAACTTGTGCGCTTAAAGTATTAAATAAATAAATGGAAGATTTGACAAAGTCTTTGTCGTTCACGCTGGACCACATGAAATGTTCACTTTGTTTTTAATCAAACAACTTCTCTCACTCTGAGCGGAACAGGAAGGTGTGTGAGACTCTTACTGACTAAAAGGCACCGGTGTTCCTTCCGTTGCCTGTGTTGCCAGAGGCCTCGGCACCCCTTTCGGACTTTGAAATGTTCACTTGGCTTATTTATATCGAAGTTTACTACTCAGCAGAAAACTTTACAGAATCTCCTTGATCCGTTAGAAAAAGTGAGAGAAAGATTAGTAAAAGAAGTACTTACTTTCCGTATAACAGGCTGTACGATAACATCTCTGTAGTAGTCGTCTGGCTTACACGACTGCATGTTCTCATATAATATACTAATTTTCTTCATGCTGTCCCAGCCAGCGGGTCTGTAACAAATAATAATGTTATCAATCAATTTATCTTGTTAGGGTTCGGTACTTAATGATTACTAAGCTTTTGCTAACCGTCTGTCTGTCAGCGGGCTGTGTCTCGTGAACCATAATAGGTAGACAGTTGAAATTAATACAGATTGTGTATTTCTATTGCCGTTATAACAACAAAAATAAAAATCAAATAATTAAAAGGGATACCCATACAAGAAACGTGTTTCTTTTCGGCGTTTTTTGCTCGATCTTAATACGGTATGGAACCCTTCGTGTTCCGCCTTTCGTGGCCATTTTTTTTTACATTTCCATCAAAAGATGAAGAGACCAACTCCTGCAGTTGTAACCAATTTGGGTGTCGGGATATCTAATGTCGAATATGAGACATTTCAAATTTTTTCCAATTACGAGACATTTTAGATCCTCTTTTTGACCCTTCTGCACACACTTCCATTTCTGAACGAGTGTTTTCAGTCATAAATCCAAAACGGTTGGCTACTTTCCCGAAGATATTAGACCAAGAAGCGTTTTCGTTGTGCTTTATATCCAAAAAAACTTGAAAGCATTGAAGATCCAGTGAAAGTGGACCTGAACTATGTAGACTTAAAAGTTATTACTTAATATTTACAGTTACATTTACCCCTCTAAATCTACTCACATCAAAACAGCATCCTTCTCCACAATAAGCGCGGGCGTTCTAAAGGGCAGCCCGTATATCCTGTGCGTCAGATACTTGTACAGAAGATCACAGTTCTTATCTTCTTTAGCGCTTGTATAGAACAGCGCGGCGCCGTATTGTAGACAGAACCGTCGGATCCATTGCTGCATGAAGTCAAAGTGCTCATCACGGTAGTCGTTTTCCTTCTCTAGAGTGCTCATGTAGTCAGTCTGGAAAAAGGGTTAAGTTGCCTGTTATAGAGTAATAATTATGATATTACTAGCTGCGCCCCGTTTCACCCGCGTAAGTCTCGATCTCAAGGGAATATCGGGATACAAAAAGTATCCCTATTTCCTAATCCAGGTCATGGTCAACCCATGTGCTAAATTTCATTCAAATCCGTTCAGCCGTTTTAGCGTGAAAGTGTAACAAACAAACGCACAAATAAACAATCAAACTCACTTTTTAATTTCTAATATTATTATAAGTAAGGATTCTAAGTTTTCTTCAAGTCTTGGGAACAAAGATTGAAGGGTTGGAAGCCGGTAGCTCACCGTCCGGTAAGGACCAGGCCCGGGTCGACGGCGCGTTGTATTCCACGCGCGCCTCAAAGAGATGTCGTCAGCACAATTGTAGGGGTCCACTAGGGCCGATGCCTGCCAGGGTCGCGGGAAGGTACTAAAGGGTCACCGAGGCCCCTGGCAACACAGGCAACAGGAAGGAATACGGGTGGATTTTAGTCAGTAAGAGTCTGACACACCCTCCCGCTCCGCCCAGAGCGGGAGAAGTTATTTGATGATTTCCCAACACAAAAACAAAAGGGTTGGAAGCCAGAGAAGTGTATAAAATACGGTGTTCTACGACCTCTCAGTTTGGTCTATACGAAGACAAGGGAGTTTTAAAAGAACATGAGCTCCAAAAGAGAGCTAAAAGTGTGCAATTTTTATCTGCACCCTAATTAAACACACACTCAATGACAATCTGAATGATTTTGAAGTATATTGCTTATCCATTGCTTCATATGTTCGAAAAAAAAATGTCTGCTCAATAACGTAATGAATGCTGTTGAACTGTCAACATAAAAGCCATTGCTACTGTAAGTGTGTTACACAATTACCCCGCAGGCGGAAGTACCGCAGCGTGTCATCAAGTATATTTATGGTTTGTTCCCGTTGTCCCCGTACGCTGTGTCCCCGTCCTACACACTCCCCGTCGTACACTGTCCCCGTTAATATAGTTGATAAAATAAGTAAATATTATTGCCCTCAGTCCCCGTTTTTTCTTTTTTCTGTAGTATTAACGGCATCTTTTACCCAATATTGGTTGATTTGCCTAAGGTTGGCAGCTACAGCGAAGGATAATTTTAACTAAAAAGTAGCAGCTTAATAATCAGAGCGCCAGATGCCCTCTATTACCAAAACAAAAATTCGATGCCAGTTTAAATTAAAACAAAGCTAACAACTGATTATTAAGCTGCTACATTTTACTTATATGTACGTTATGGGGACAACGGGAAATAAATTTAATCACGTCCCGCTGTCCCCGTGACGGGGATATGGCGTACGGGGACAACGGGAATAAACGATATTTATTTAAATGCTGCAGTACACTCTCATATTAAACTCGTCTTCTTTAAAGCACAGAGGGGACATTCTCGTATTTTTGAGACCGGTCGAATTCTATCTCAAATCGTCCGTGAACGTCAGTCCGACTGGTCATCTCTTAGCTGCCACGACTTATTTTTTTTTTTATTATTGATGCTTTTAACTTGCCCGTCTTTCGTAATTGTTCTCACATGTATTCTTTTAACATGAATAATGTTACCAATATTTTGTTTTAAAAGAGTGTCCGTGAAGTTTCCTGTCCGTTATTCTCCATAGGAACCTACTATGCTTTGGAGTGGGCAACTAGATTCATCTTTCAGACTGACCGACCCCTCTGAGTTTGAGTCAACGATACCTTAATTTACATACATTTTTGACAAGTTTTTGACATTGATTGTCACTGAGATGAGATTGAACTGGAATATGAACGTTTTTTTTAAGATGTGACTTGGCCTTCAGGTTTCGAAACGACATAACACCTAACCTTCAATGTTACAGCAAGATCGAGATAAAGATAATGACACAAATGGAGGACTGAATAATTCTAGCTGCTATGTTAAAAATACCAGGAAATCTGGGCAAAAATGTTCTTCCTTACCTTAGTCGCCACAACTACAATATCAAGTCCTAGATTGGTAGTAAGTACGGCCTCTGGCAGGGGACTGTCGTCGTCCTCCCCGTTCTCGAAGTCATCCGACAGGTTGCGCGAGGATCGCTTCATGGGGGATGACGCTGTGGGCTCGAGTTCATCCCCCGGTTCCGTATACCTCTGCCATTTCTGTACTTGTTGCTTTTTACTTTGTAACCTTTGTTCTGTAACAAGGATTGAAATAATATATACAAATTGTAGTCACGGAAAATTAAATGGTGAGTGATTTAATTTAAAATGAGTTGATGTAGGATAGAAGACTTTTTTTTTACCAATGTACAGAAATAAATATCATTTATTATAACTGGAGAGTCACGTTTTATATAATTATAATTAATCAAAGAAAGTCTGTTTATAGATGGATAAAGCTAATATTAAGTATTTTTTTTATCGTCCCTACACAATTTAATCCACAAAATATGGCAAGTAACTTTTATGAGCTCTATACCAGTATGAAAGAAATCAATATTATGTCAGGTCTACAGAATTACAGATATCCTGTATTTGGAAGTTTAAGGCTCAACTTACACCGCCGCGGAAAGGAATGGAAGCGACTTTTTGCAACGAAATTGTACATAGCATAATGAACTTTATGTCAATTTTATAACTTACAAACTAAATAGGAGCCAAAAAAGGTCGCGCGTCTTCTAGGGAATCCTCGCGCATTCTCGAGAATTCCTCTAGCTACTGTCGGCGCCGTCTGTGGAATCCGCGGGAAGTGGCGCGACCATTCTTGTCAAGTACGATTTAGACTGAACGTCCATAAAGGCGCAGTCGCGCGAATTCGCTTGAATGCGCGAGAATACTCGAGCCTTCCAGCGAATTCGCGCGCCTTCTCGCGTCATGAGGCGAAATTGACGCTTCCATTCAATTCCGCGGCGGTGTAAATTGAGCCTTAGCTTGTAAAATTGGAGACTGACACGGTCCTATTTGCGACAAATAACAATATAAATAGTTATCCTAGCATGAATTTTAGTAAACTGAAAAGCGAAGTCTATCTACTCTGGTTTTAACACGTCTCATTAAAACCTTAACATCTGTACAAACAAATCACTTTTCGTACCAAACATTGCACACACAGTCGCAGCTAATGATACTTACAGCAATTTCGATGAGACTACAATTAAGATTCCGTACCGCAAAAAAAAAAAAACTATGAAATTAATTCAATACAAACATACGCAGTATTAACTAAACTCTTTGCGAACGGTATTTCGTGCAATTAACATTATAATGTGTCTACAAGCGAATGCTAGTAGGAAATCTTAGAGAAACTGAACATTAATATTGTTATATTTGGCAGTTTCGTGTACTTTCTTCCGGTTGATAAAATGTTTGGATGAGTAAATACTATCTATTTAGGGTTCCGTAGTTCACATGGAACCCTTATAGTTTCACCATGTCCGTCTGTCTGTCTCTGTCTGGTCTGTCTATCCCCAGCTTAACTCAGAGACTCTTAGTACTAGAAAGCTATAATTTGGCGGGGTATACAATCATAATAATTATATTAATCACGCCGACAAAGGGGTAAAACAAAATATTGAAAAAAAAAAAAAATCTTATTTTTTCTCGTCTTTCCCATGGTGGGATATCGTTGGATAGGCCGTTCAAAAATATTGTGTCTCTGAAAACCATTTTTCGATTCAGGGATCCGTTTGCGTAATATTAAGCTTTAAAGTGCTATTTTTGTTGGATTCAAGTATCCGCCCTTTTTTTTTTTTTGAGGGTGGAAATCATCAAATAACTTCTCCCGCTCTGGGCGGAGCGGGAGGGTGTGTCAGACTCTTACTGACTAAAACCCACCCGTATTCCTTCCTGTTGCCTGTGTTGCGGGGGCCTCGGTGACCCATAAGTACCTTCCCGCGAAGTATCCCCCCTGCCAGCTAAATGCTTGTTTTTTGGGTATGTGAAAAAAAACCATGGCAGTATATATAACAAAATTAAAAGGAAAACTATCACTGCGAATTAGGCTTTACAAGTTAAAGCTCCTGCATAGTGAGGCGATATCGCGGGCGCGGCAGGCATGTTGCTGCCTGTCGCGCCCGCGATATCGCCCCAGTCTGTAAGAGCCTTTAACGAGTAATAGTCGAACAACTTTTGCAGTTGGAGAATTGACCATGACATACAGGATGATTGGAAGATGGGTGCAAAGCTTTAAGGCGAAGATAGTACAGACAATTTAGAACCATTTAAGCCATGGTTGTCTTAGACGAAGTCTTACCAAATATTTTTAACCAAATTTTTAAATTTTTTTTCGGAAATTCTTAAAATTTAATGTAAACTGCATAATTATGGCCAAATTGAATGATAAATGAATTCATTTTTTATTTATTTAATTAAAGTAATGTGTAAGCAATCAAGCAAAACATGTTTTAGGCTTCTGTGTCATTAGACATTTTTTTTACAGACATTTAAAGCTCAGAAAAATGAAAAAATTTGTACATACGTCTTTTAAACCTTATTAAAAAAAAAACGGAGGGTGCTTTTTTTTGTTCAAACCTTTTTGAAGACATGCTTGATAATCGCTCTTTCTTTTGAGGTATCATTTATGCGGATATCTTACAAATTATTGAAATTAGGGCCTACAAACCAATTTGAGGGAGAAATTTTTTATTTTAGGCAGACTAATTAAAACAACATTTGAATTAAAATTATTTATTTTTCATGTTCAAAATGACGGCCGTGATTCCTAATACAAGCACGGCCCCGTCTTCTAACTTCTGTAGTCGTTATTTTCAACATCATCTCCTGCTTCATTGTCTCAAACGCTGAATTTATTTTTTGTATCAATTCTTCTCTAGTGTTTATTTCTATGTTGTTATACACCAGTTCCTTGGCCCGGCCCCACACGAAAAAGTCCAACGGGGTCAGATCTGGGGAGCGAGCGGGCCAAGGGATGGGTCCATCCCTGCCGATCCAGCTATCAGGAAAGCAATTGTTGAGGTGTTCCCTTACATTTAAAGTCCAATGCGCTGGACAGCCGTCTTGCTGAAAGATGACTGTTCGGTCTCTTTCGAAGATCGGGACACCTGATTCCTCTACCAGCAGTGGTAAATCAATTTGCAGAAATTGCAAATAATTTTCGCCATTCAATGGATCAGGCAAAAAGTGGGGCCCAATCAATGTTCTGCCAATTATTCCAGCCCATACATTCACAGAGAATTTCATCTGAAATGACACCTGCTTCTTAAAATGTGGATTGTTGTCTGCGTCGGCCCATTCATGGATGTTGTGAAAGTTTGTAATACCTTCCCTTGAAAATTTACTTTCATCCGTCCACAAGATTGATTTCAGAAACCACGCATCTTCGATGTCTCTGTTGAGGAGGAAACGGCAGAACTGAATTCTTCTTTGAGGATCTTGCTCTACTAGACCTTGCACACTCCTGCCATGGAACGGATACTTATCATTTTGGTGCATTGTATGCCACACCTTCCATTGAGAAATGTTTAAATTTCGAGCTACTGCTCTAGTACTGGTAGTAGGATCCGCTTGAAATGCTGCTAAAATGTCTTCGTCGACAGCAGTTTCGTGTCTGCCTGGGTTGACTCCAGGTTCCACGCGGTGAAACCCATCTTGGGCAAGACGACGAAACGTGTTGTAAAACACTCGGACATTCGGTATCCTGCGATTCGGATAGCGCTCTTGATACATCCGTCGCGCCAAAGATCCATTGCCGTCTGCTCTACCGTACATAAATACGATATCCGCATATTCTTGATTGGAAAAAGTAGCCATAGTCACTTAACAATTAAGAAAAACGGCGTAGGAGCGCACTAAATGTCAACTCAACACAATTAAGTCAAAAATCAACACGTGCAGGAGCGCGAGGCTACGACTGGACACGGTGAAACAAAAAAGTTCAAAACTAACGCAAACAACACGTGCAGAAACGCAAAGGGCTACAACTGAACACGGTAAATTGTGAATCAACACGACAACGTCCACTCACAAGGGCAGTAGTTTGACTAATAAGTAAAAGATGTAACGGCTTCATCACAGACCGACTGACCCTGACTAAAGAAAAACGACTTTGTTGCCTCAGTAACTAAGACCATTTTGCTGTAAAAACCAACTCTTATCGCTTTTTGCTATTCATTGGGCGTTCTACCTGGAAATGCCGTCGCACCGCGCTCGGTGGCCATTGTTTAGAGAATCCCCTCAATGGGTTCCCCTCAATTGGTTCCTGCATGTGCCAAAAATTCTTAGAATTGAACAATGTTATCATTTCGAGCACATAAAGTATTCTTTTAAGCAAACATTTTGTGTTTTGTTAGACTGCCTAAAATTTAAAATTTCTCCCTCGAATTGGTTTGTAGGTCCTAATTTCAATAATTTGTAAGATATCCGCATAAATGATACCTCAAAAGAAATAGCGATTATCAAGCATGTCTTCAAAAAGGTTTGAACAAAAAAGCACCCTCCGTTTTTTTTTAAATAAGGTTTAAAAGACGTATTGTACAAATTTTTTATTTTTTCTGAGCTTTAAATATCTGTAAAAAAAAATGTGTAATGACACAGAAGCCTAAAACATGTTTTGCTTGGTTGCTTACACATTAATTAAATAAATAAAAAAATAATTCATTTATCATTCAATTTGGCCATAATTATGCAGTTTACATTAAATTTTGAGAATTTCCGAAAAAAAACTTAAAAATTTGGTTAAAAATAATTGGTAAGAGGTCGTCTAAGACAACCATGGCTTAAATGGTTCTAAATTGTCTATACTATCTTCACCTTAAAGCTTTGCACCCATCTTCCAATCACCCTGTATATCGATGTATGGGAGAACAAAATTTTTCAACTACATTGTAAGTTTTTTTTTGGATAAATTCATCCCAACTACGGAACACTTCATTGTGCGGGGTCCGACTCGCACTTGGCTGGTTTTTTTTCACTTTAGGGTTGCTACACTTCCTATCCCGCCTTCTGAGTCCCAAAACATGCAGCCAAAATGACGTCTGCGCTGCCACCGACGCCGTAGAAGTAACTAAGTTTTGGGACATCCAGATTTGATATACTGTCTTGCCAACGACACGAAGAAAAAGAAGACCCGTACCTCAAAAGGAAAAAACGGTACCCTTATAGAATCACTCGCGTGTCAGTCTGTCAGCCGATTTGCGCCGATTCTACTGGACCGATTACGTTGGAAATTTGGTATTCATAAGAATTTCTGTGCCCCAAACACTGACGTATAGGTATCGTAAATAAATAAATTATCAATATGAGGGTCACTTATAGGGGGCAAATTAGAATAATAAAAAATAAATTTACGCAAACTGTACCGTGTGACATATCAATTGAAAGGGCTTATTGTGAGGGTCCCAAATATTTTTGTTTTTATAATATTAAAATAGTTTTGAAATTATTTAAGAAGATATATGACAATTTACCATTCCCTTAAGAGCCATTTCACGTTTTCGCGCGAATATCGAAGATTTCAGTCGCCTAATTTACCATCTTAGGTAATACTCTGACATTGGTGAATACATGTAAAAAATAGACTAATCCTTCGTTTTGACACTTCATGTAACACATTTACAAAAACTTATTTGTTTACTTTGTGGTGATTAAATTCCCACAACCAGTTTACTGAAATATCATCGCAGAGTCAATTTCAAACTCCTATATCTATCATTAATATTTATAAATTTAACTGAAAAAAATACATAAAGCATCAGAAATATAATTTGATCGACACATACAGTACTAGAATATCGATTATTAATAACATTAATTAGTAAAAAAATAAAGTCTTAAGCCAATTTTTAGGTTTTATATCGCTAATAAATCGTGATTTTTTGGTTTAAATAACGCGTAATTACATTTTTTTTTATCGGCGAAATAAACTATGGTTTTTAACAAACCGAATTCTAAAGATTTATTAAAATCCCTTCATTTAATTAGACATAATATCGTTATTAAAATCACTCTAAATTAGAATAAATTCCGATGCTAAGCGGGCACCGTTTAGTACGGCGTGAGCGCCGATCGAGGTAAGACCTGTGCCAAATTTTCCCGCGTCTCGATTTTCGAGCGCACGTATTGTGAACGAATTATTATACTACGACTACAACATTTTGATTCACTTCGTATTTTTTTTTGCATAAGGTAAGAGTTTAATTTATTATCAAGTAAAGTATTAGTTTAGTAGTTTGAGAATAATTACATATTTTTGTTTTATTAGTTTTAGCAATGGAGCGAAAAGGTTGTGTATACCATTGTGTCAAAAAAAGGAAAAATAAAAATTCTGCAGCCTTAAAGAAAGCAACAGAAGCGAGATATATATAATTTGCGATTCATATTATGTACACAGTAATCGATCAAATAAGTACATATCGACATGAACTATAAAACCGTAATTACAATTTTAAGGATTTGTATACACTGACACTTCGACATATAAAAATATTGATGTTTTTAATAATCATTTATTGATTAAAAAAATATTTATTCGTAGATATTGAAACTTGACAGCTATTTTGTTTTCATTTCAGAATGAGAAATCGCATGAATCGAGTAGAGGAGGATAGTACCTTTAGAAGACACGCCACCACCGTACCGGGTACAAGTGGAACGTCAGATTCGATAACAGAAATTGTATGTTTGTAACTTGCTACTTCAAAAAGATACAGCTATACCTCTAAACGAACGTAAACTTTTAAATATCGACCGACTGAAAAGGTTTTACCAAAGTTTTACCAAGATTGTGTATTGCTAGAAATCATAGACCCTAGAAAGGCAAAATCAATGCCTTAACGACAAATTCATATAATGTAAATGATATGTGATTTTTCCCTGTTAATTTTTATTACATACTTTATTACATACATAACATATATTTGTGTTTTTTTTTATTAGTCTAGAAAGCTTTAGTAGACTGAATAAATAAAATAACTTTTTTCATAAATCTCTCACCATGGTGCATTACGATTATAAAGGCTCAAGACTGTTTAGTCCATCTCAACACTCGCGCTACACTGCTTGCATTGTATATGTGTGGATAGCTGCGCACACATACACAATACTGCCGTCTTTTACCTAAACTCGAGCGCAATAATTTTGTGAAATGGCTCTTAACTCCAAAACTACTGACCCTAAAATTTTTAAAAAAATACAGAAAGTAAGTAGTTCTTTACTTATTTACTTGATTACAGTAAACACTATAAAAAATTATGGTAATTTATGGTTTTAAAATAACTTCGTAAAGATGAACGGCAGATTTCGTACACTTCACTTTTGTTGTTTTGTTATAGAATTTGTACCACATATTAAGGCGACTAAGCCCTTTATTTTCATGTACCTAAGTGTACTATTTTTAGAAGTTCGGATTAATTAATAATATAAAAAAAAAAGATTTTCATAATAACTACACGTAATTTAGTCGTAAAGTAAACGCAGTTATGTTGGTATTTAAGCTATGCTCGCCATGAGGGTATTACCCGACCTGCCCCCTTCTTAGATGAAGCAATATTAAGAATTAATTAATTATAAATAAAATAAATGCACTTAAAAAAAACTATTAACTGTATTGTTTTATTTACCTTCACTCAAAACCCCATCAGGACTTCATCATTATCAAACTGTTGCAGACAGCTGCTGGACATAGGTATCTCCTAATGCACTCCGCTGAGTAGGTACGATCCTCATCTCAATTTAGCTACTTGATAGTAAGTAAAACACTACAAAAATAGCGACAAGCAATCTAGAACATATACTTTATTACCGAAACAATGTTTAAGTGCCTTTATGTAACAATCTACATTGGTACACTAGTACATAACCTTAAAAAATAAAACTGGTTATAACTTTTAAGTCCCAAGTTCAAAAAATCCAAGAATTTAAAAGAGCTTGTCAATCATATTAACTACAAATTAAAACAAAAAATATCCCAAAACACGAAATTTTTAGCGGTACGAAATTCCCATACAAGCCTGCCGTTCGCCTTTCTTAATATTGTGCGAACAAACTTACATTTGCAAAATGAAATGAAATTGTTTATTCTGTAAATAGGATACGAGAATCACTCTTACACGTCATATTAAAAAATAAGCTAGATGGAGTCGACATTTCCTGTCTGACTACCCCTGAGAAGAAATGGCGAAACAAACTCAAGGGTCAAAGTCTCTTTTAAAGTCCAGACATAATCTTGGTCGGATCATGTGAGGACCATGTAGATCCATGTCTGAAATGGTCTTTTGAGGAAAGAACCACACAAATTTGAGTGGACCTGTCCAGTCAGTGCAAGCATTTGTCAGTAAACGTGTAGCTCAACTCAAAACTTAAGGAGCTCAACGACTCGACGAACAATACCAAGGAAAGGACAATTGGGTTGGCCGCATAAAGTACTCAAAATGCCAGAACATCATTAAAACTAAGAGAAAAAAAAAACAAGAAATAAATAAAAATGACCCACATAGTGCTCACATTCACAATAATTAAAGTTGGAAAAGCAGGAAAAGCAGTTAGATTATATGGGGGAACATGGTTTTCGACTACAATGCTAAGATTGTCCTTGGCATAAATTCATCCCAACTACGTAACCCTTCATTGTGCGTGGTCCGCCACGCACTTGGCCGGTCTTTTCCATAGAGCTCCTATTAATCGTCATCTTAATAGTCACCGCTTTTCAAGCATCTTTCACACATCCCGTCATTTCTTTGGCCTACTCATAAATCCATCCACATTCACACTCAAAACTTTCCTTACAACATTTTAAAATAATCACGGTGTTATGGCCGTGAGTAAGGTAAATAAATCTTCCGGTGGATGTCTATTCCTGTTTCGCCAATCCGTTTACCAGGGTTGGTTTTAATAAGCAATTAATTGGCATCAGCCTATATCGTAAGCAATGGCCTTAATTCGGTGCAGCTCAATACGTGGCTATTAGAGTTCAATATAAATTCAGTTGCTGTGGGTAGTTACTTTAGGCTCTATTTTACAGTATTTCTCCTGGGCCTCAAGTCTGCTATTAAAAAAGTGTCAGAATGGTCTATCATTGATTTTATAATCGTTGATTTTGACAAGTTTGGTAATCTACTAATATAATGGCGTCATTAATGAGGATCGAAACAGACCATTCTGACACTATTGTAATAGCAGACTTGAGGCCCAGGATGCTTGTTGTTAAAAAGGTTTGAAAAACCAGAAAAGTGCAAGTCGGACTCGCGCACGAAGGGTTCCGTACCTTTATCTACTAAAAGGGCAAAAAAATCATGTCTGTTGTATGGGAGCCCCCTTAAATATTTATTTAATTCTGTTTTTTTTGTATTTGTTCTTATAGCGGCAACAGAAATACAACATCTGTGAAAATTTCATCTGTCTAACTATCACTGTTCATGAGATACAGCCTGGTGACAGACGGACAGCGGAGTCGGATTTTTTGGTCGGCATTTAGTACGGAACCCTAGCCAGTTGACCGGTTCTACAGACAAATCATTGTATGCAGTTGGACTGTTATTCTATATTCGACTCGTATGACGTTTTTAATAGCCAAATAGACGCCAATCGTGACGTCAGCTGCAGACATTAAGGGAGAAAAAGAGGGGAGAATATTGTGTGCTATTCGTAAACGCGGACCAAAGCAATCAGAGATAGCGAGACGTAATAATGTATAGGTAGGTAGGTATGGTACCTATAGACAATAGGATTCAATCTATTTTTTGTATAGTTTTTTCTTGTTGCTCATAAATTGAACCGATTCTCGATACTGATATCAGTACTCGTTTCGATACCAAAGTAATCGAGACAGACCCTAATCCTTGTCATGCTGAGCAGCTGTAGGAGAGTATCTGAGGATCGAGTTAAATGCATCTGGGGAGATACACCATGTCCACCACCTTGGACTGCTAATGTTGCTATAAGGGCGCTGATGCATTTTCAACGCTTGGCTCACCGCCGAAAGTAAAAAATCAAACAGCGTGGTTTTATCAGTATCAGCACCAATTTAGACGTCACCTAAATGAAAACGGGAATAAGTATTGACCGATGATAATAATGAAGATGATCGCTAAACCTTTACCGCTATAAGAAATTTAATCTCATTAACGCGACTTTTTGCATCATTCTTTTTACTGCATAAAAAGTCTACGTACCTACCGAATAAAAACCTGTTTACTCTCCAAAGCCACTTGTGCAAGTTTAAAAGAGACGTTCTAAAATATCTTCATAGTCAAAACTTAGTAACACATCAAGCCGTTCGGTATCGATCGCTCGCAGTCTCGACTTATTTAAAGCGTTTGACAAACAGATATGTTTCGGCAAGATAGTTTTATTTCTTTATAGTCTGTATATTAAAGCCATTAGCTTCCGATTTGAGCTGCTTTAGCATTAAGGCGCTGACAAGACCCAATCGACCAAAATAGTCTTCTCTTAAGAAAAAAAATTGCCAAATCTGTATAGTTTGTGGTAGCGGAAAAAATATATGTTAATTTTGAACATATTTCCCAGAACTTGGTTTTTACCAAAACACGTTTTGAAAAAAAAAAACCTCGATACAAACTAACGTTAAACTAACCTCTTACCTTGAGTTCTAATCCAAAATATCTGCATTAAATATCAACATACGTTACGTATTTAATTAATAACAAGAACGTCTTATTTGAATGCAGAACTTGGTTGTTTTTTATTTTCGAATACTCAACTCAATTTTGAGTAAATAGATAATTGCTTCATATTTTGCAATAAATTACAAGCGTTGTGTCATCGGGCTTCTCTTTCTTTTCTATGCAATCTGTCAGTGACCGCGGTTTAGGTGTTGTCAGCGTGTTAATACAGGCTTGCATTTATTTCGAATAAGCTAGACGACAGATTTTGTTGTCGCCTTCGACCTCCTAATCCGCTAGGATATTGTCTTAATAACCACGGTTGGCAAAGATATGTTGATCTCAGTTTGCTGGGTGTCGTTTTGCATCCTCGTCTAATTTCAAGAGGCTGCTATGTAAGACATATAAAATATAATCAAATAAAATTACGATACCTGCTCAATAATTATTACATACTTGTTTTTAAGTTATTTCAGATTGACAGTATTTTAGAATAAACCGCTTTCACAGAACAGAATCACCCCGTTGCGTATGCGGTAGTGTGTGTGTAAAAGGGCAGATACAGTGCGGTATCTCATGGGCCGATTAGAAAAAGAAAGACCTACTTATTTTATTATTGATTCGTGTCGAGAACCATTAGGATAGTTACCTCCTTGAATTTTATGAGGATGCAAAACGACACCTTGTATAGGAGAGGATTGAAAGACCAATAGACACTATTGCCAACCTTTCGGCATTATCACAATTTCTCTTTATAATGCTAGTTGCACCAGCCCAGTTACAAATTAGGCGCACTAGTAATTAATAAACGGTTGTTTTAAAACGTATTAAGAGCTATAATATCAACGACTTTGGACAACAAAGTCGATTACTTTGTAGATATTTATAAAATATTTAGTAATAATGATCATTGATCACTGCTAAATATAATGACAAACACGACCTTGGCTCGTGGTGATATACGGGTATCTACGTCTGTCCGCGGTCTGTTTGTAGAGCGAGAATAACTTGAAAAGCTTAGCAAAGGATCTTTATATCTACATTTTTTCGTGCTTTTCTGTCGAATATACAGACTCTTCTAGGTTAAAAGGACTACGCATGCTTTGAAAAAGGAGTGACCGGTATTGTGTATATCATTAAACAATTATAAGGATTTAGAATCCTTATTTCCCTGAAGAATACATACATGGAATTGGACATAGCCTCAGAAGTGGCTTATTTAACTCTGTTGATGGTAGAATCCACTAGCTAATTTCTATCACCTCTCAAATTGTACGAGTGGACTTTATTACACGCCAGGTTAAGGGTTGGGGTAAACGCCGTTGAACTTCGCCGTTCGGTTTCAAAAGGAATATTTATGTTTAGTAACGGAAATATGAATATTCAAATAATTCATATAATTATAGATAATAAAATCTTAAGTATTTTGAAAGTAATATCGTTTTTTATGCTTTGGGTAGATTTAATGAAATTATTTCATTCAGTACTTTACTACAATACTTAAATATTCACATAAAGAATTGATGTGTACGCGTTCTAGTTTAACACACATGTTTGCCTAACTTACTTGCATTATTTGAAGGCGTAATAACAGATTTAAGTCACTAAAATCATATATCTGTGCCATAATGCCTCCAGTCACACGGCGAAAACTGTGGGTACTTAGATCCAGCACCCCACGCATAGGGTAACCTGTTTGTAAGAATACCGTCGGGTTTTAATGGAAGAGTCAGTCGGAAATCGTCTTTCGACTATTCTAGACGGAGATTATCTGTGTGAAGTTTTTTTTTTTTATACATAGAAAAGGCCTCCTGCCAGATCCTCCTCAGAAACCTCTGACCAGACGGGTGTCGTGTCTGGTCTGGGCAACTGCCCGACGGTTGATGTCGGGATGTTGTATATATGCTAGTAAACTCTGCTTGCGCGATTCAGGATTTTGCGTGACGTCAGAGTGTTGCGTAGTTCGCATGTGGCGATGTAGATGCCGCCGGCCACAGTAAAACTAACAGACCTTCAATTATTAACATTATAACGTGACGCGAATTCGTCCCACATTGCAATATAGTCAGTCACCCCTTTTCACCCCTCGTGTACAATAAAATGTCGCATAAAATGACGATGAAAATATCCCACTCCTTAACGTTTACGATTTCACCGCGGATATACAGTTCTGATGAATTTTTTACTCAATGGCTCAAGGTCAAAGCCAAAGTTTAAAGGTCAAGAATATAACCTCTTTGACGTAATAAATTAATGTTGTCATATGAAAAATAAAAGCATGTTTTGTTGTATTGATTTATTAAACAGGTTGTATGGTTGATAAGAACTTTTTGTTCATTGATTAGTGTTGTGTTATGTGTGTAGGCTCAGCGGCTAACTAACCTGTTAACCGCTACTGCGGCTTCCCTAGTTAATTATTTATGCTTAGAGGTCTCGAGAATCGGGGTTAATATCTAGGTTTTGCGATATTGTGGGTGTAATCGCTAATTCCGTCCAATACGGGTCATCTCACATCTGTTTTAAATAAACTTTCATACATAAAACGATGAACAAATGGTACAGCCACATCGAGTCTTTACTTCGAAATCCTAAACCCACAAATTCAATCGAAAAGTAGCAGCATTGCTTAATAATGGCATCATAACCATAATAGGTGAAGCGAAAACTTTGTAAGAACCCCTTTTTTACGAAAATTACACGGACGGAGGAGTATGAAATTTGGCACAGTTAAAGTTTATATGGAGGAGTGCAGAAAGCTAATATTTTGATATAATACGCATTAGAAACAAAAACAATAAAAAATTGGTTGTCTGTTAAGTCGGTACACGGACGATAATATTACGGGATAACGAGAGCGACATGCGTCACAAGCCGAACGCTTAGGCCGATCGTGCCTCTCTATTCGCTAGTTCCGCGCTCTCGCTTGCACGCTCGGCTCAGGCGAAACGTGACAATGAGTCATGCTTTTTCGTGCGTGCAGCTGGCGATTATCGATTTATAAGACGTTATCTCGTCAAAAAAAAAAAACATTAAACACACTTTTGACACACACACTTATTACTAGGGCCTCATGACTTGAAGATAGATAGAAGTGACAGCTTGAGCATGGCATAAGTAAGTACTACATATATTGTAAGTAGAGGGGGTCGAATTTCGACCAGTGGGCGACCACCAGTGTGACCATATGTGGCAGTTTCCTGCCTTTTTGGCAGGATTTGCCTTCTATTTTAGCCTCCGGCATGTTTAGTTAACGTTTTATAGAATTGGCAGTTTTTGGCAGTATTCAATGTAGAAAATGAATCCATACTGACATCTCAAATTGTCGAAAATGGCAACCCTAAAGTAGATCATAAGGGATATTCTCTAATTCTCTATGAAGTCTGTGCAAAGGTGTACTTCTCGTGTTATGTTTGTATCTCATTCAACTTAAATCATTAACAGTAGTAGTTATACAATTGACAATCGTAAAACGTGTTCTCTTTACGTAATTGTATGGTTGTTATGTTATTTCATTCAATCAGTCATAGATGTAATTACTTAAATAATAAACAAAGAAATGTTAAATCGTATGAATAAACCCATGCATCAAGAGATAGAAAATGAAGAATATGAGGCTAATTGCAATATTTAATTTACATTTGACCTAATTAATAATAAAAATATGATATGTAAAACAAAGTGTTTTTATTTTTTTACTACCACTATTACGCTAAACAAACTCGGCAGTTTTTACTCGAGTCTTTGGCAGGATTTGGCAGGTTTCAGACCAAACTATGGCAGTATCGATAATTTTAAGATGGTCACACTGGCAACCACTAGTATTAATAACACCACACGGCAACTGGACCGTCCAGTTGCCTTGGAATAGATAAAAAGCATCGTCCCTATCGTAAACAAACAAATCGATGGTGGATGAATAGTTTAAGTAGATTATGTACAGCTTATCGATATCGGTAAACAATTGAGAGCCGGTCGTCACTAGACCACATGGCTTGGAGACTCATTGTATGTGGTTAGAATGCTTAGCAGATTAAGAATGAGTATTCAATAAAACAAGCTCGTTAAAAACAACATCAAGCCTGCATTCTCCGAAGGAATAGGCAGTGGAGGTATTAGTCTACCGGAGTCGTGGGAAAGTCCGAAAGGAATACCGAGGCCCCTGGCAAAACAGGCAACGGAAGGTACAAGGGTGGGTTTTAGTCAGTAAGAGTCTGACACACCACCCTCTCGCTCCGCCCAGAGCGGGAGAAGTTATTTGACAATATTCCACCCAAAAAAAAAAAGTGGTGGTATACCCACAATGTTTTAATTACGTTACAACTCCCATTTAATTGGTTATGGGCCTATTGCCATCTAGGTTATAAATCAAGGCTTCGGGCTTCGGGCTGCTACTGAGAATTTTCATAAAAAACCTAACAACCAGAATCCCACGCTCAGCACTCGCGTTTTGCAAACGAAAAGATCAACGAGGCAGTCATGAAGAAGGATCAATATAAAAGCTGGTTCAGAAAAGCTTATTTAAGGCACAATGCTTACTATAACATTTTTGTCTGTTACAAATGAAGCCGGAAACAGAACAGCCGTTTTAGATAAAACACAAAAATAAATAAAAGCTCAAAGCTCGCACATCCTATACCCATTAATGTTTTCGCTTCCGAGTCTGACTAAGCGATTGAATCAGGTGGACCGTGGACGCACCGGCCGTATCTAAACGTACAATGTCAACAATATACTGCGGCTGGCATTAGGATCGATCCGCATTGCCGAAAGGACATTACGCTAAGCGTAGAGAGTAGGTAACGATTTTTTGGGGAAAAGCTTATTATTCTTCTTGAAAACTGGCAAAATATGCTAGACTTTTTGTAACAGCAGGTTTAGATAGATTCAAACAGTTCGTAGAAATACTGGGAACCTCATCAACCATGCTTTAGCATACAACAGAACCAACTCAAGTACATCTACGGACTTCATAGCGCTTACTAACTTAGAAAAAGTCTGGGGCTACTGCAATTATGCATCATCCATCACCCAAAATGACGCTGATGCAAATACATTTGTCGTATTATTTAAATACGCTTTACATTCTAAGCATAAAGCTTAGAATGTAAAGCACCATAATGGACTTTACATCCGTAAACAGTAGAATTCCATACATCGTTAATTTCAACCAACCAACCAGTTCTCACACCACAGGTGTGGCGACACTAATTTAAATAAAAATATAAGTAAACCAATAAACAAACGCTATACGAATGAACCGGGTCGCTTTGTATTCAACTTGCGATATAAGAGAACCGTAGTGACGTAATAGGTGACTCACGGACGAGAAATAGACATTACGGGGATACCATTATGTTTCTTAGGAAGATTTTAATCGGCACGACTCTGTTATCGATAAATAAGGTTCGAATTTTTAACAGTTGTATCGTTGTTGAAGTTTTCGCGGTAGAAATTGTCGTGAAGATGAGATGAGGTCGTGAAGATCAGATGTTGGAAAGAGGTGGATCGATTGTTTAAGGCGCAGATATATGATTTTAGAGAATTTTAATCTGTTATTAAGCCTTCATATAATTCAAGTAAGTTATCCAAAAAATGTATGTTAAACTAGAACGCAAACACATCAATTCTACATGTGAATATTTAAGTATTGTAGTAAAGTACTTTATGAAATAAATTCAGGAAGTAATGTCTACTCAAAGCATAAAACACGATATTACTTTCAAACTACTCAAGATATTAGCATGATTTTTTTTTTGTATGAACAGACTATTTTATTATCTTTAATTCTATCTGTGTTTTTTTTCCAAATAAGTATTCATATTTTCTTTACTAAAAATAAAAATATTTCCTATACCACCAACCCAAGCGCGACGCGGGTTGAGTGTCACGTGCATTTGTATGGACAAGGTCAACGGCGATTCCCAACCCTTAAAAGATAAGCCAGCTGTTTCTGGGATTATGTAAGGACTAACATGTCTGACTATCTGCAACTCTTGGAAACTACTGCAGGATCAAGATTAATTTTGATCTTATTTATTTTTAATATAGGCGTTAGACATCGCATTTTCTTTAGTAAGGTCTCTTTTGCTTCGGAAAGCTTCCATTATCTTAATTTATTTGGGGTCTACCCAAATAAATTGGGCTGTCTTTTTCTCAGATACAATATCTATCATCTGTCATGTCTAGTGCTCACATCCTACCTAGCCATATGACCCTCACACTCCCGAAAGATATATTTATTTATATATACTGTATTGTACACCACAAAAATATACAACAAAAAATAAATCAAACACTACAAAATATACAATGCGACCATGGAATGGACAGTGATTTTCCTGGATTATAGGTATTTCAATGACAGTCACGAAAGGAATACATCTTTTGTACAATTTTCTCCGACTTTATAGCATTTGCAAGCCAATCCCTTTAGAAAGCTTCTACATTGTTTCGCCAATCTTTTATTGCTAGACAACGCACGTCCTAGGTCACTCGCTGCGTAACTACGATTGGTCTTAAGGCTTTGTGATTTTGCTGTAACATATTTTATATTTTGTGAGAGTCTGGGATCGTGACATGTGTGCACTTTCGCGCAGGTCGAGTCGGACTCGCAAACGAAGGGGGGCTTACCACCCTACAATATTTCGAAAAAAAAAAAAAAAAACGGCGAGAAAAAAAAAACACGTTTCTTGTATCCCCGACCCCCTTTAATTTTTAACTTTATTTTATTTTTTGTTGTTATAGAGGCAATACAAATACACAATCTGTGAAAAAGTCTACTGTTTACCTTAACTTTTAACGGTTCATGAGATACAGCCCGCTGAGACAGACAGACGGACGGACGGACAGCGGAGGTTTAGGAATAGGGTTCCGTTTGGCACCCTTCTGGTACGGAACCGTAAAAAGCACGAAAGTAGGTCTGTTCGTCTGTCTGTCCACTGATACGACCGTTACGATAATTTGACAGATAGGTAGCCTGGGGCTTGGAGAAGTACATAGCCGTCATCATGGATATTTGTATAAAAAACCGGTCAAGTGCGTGTCGGACCAAGCACAATGAAGAGTTCCGTAGTTGGAATTATCCCAAAAACAAACTTATCATTGTAGTTAAAAACATGTTTCCTCATACATTCCAACTGCAAATTGTATGTAAGTTTGTACTCACAATACGGAGAGATCTACCATGTTCATCATTCTCCTGCCCTTATCCCAATTTATTTGTGGTCGGCGCAACATGTCGCTTTCTTCCATACTTCTCTATTAGTTGTCATCTCGGTAGTCACCACCTTTCTAGCCATATCATCGTTCACACAATCCATCCATCGTTTTTTTGGTCTTCCCCTACTCTTATAGCCATCGATATTCTTGCTCAAGACTTTCCTCACAACATTTTCCTCATTCCTCCGTACAAAAAATATATCTGAAATCTTTACAACAACCTTTCATTTGATATGTCACACGGTACAGTTTGCAAAACTATTTTTAAAGTTTTCTTTTTTGCGCCCAAAAAGTGACCCCATTTTCAAAATGAATTTATTTACGTTACACGTTGTTGGGTCAAAGATATTCATATAATTATGTATGTATGTATCTATCAAATTTCAACTTAATCGGTCCAGTAGATAGTAGATTGGGAGAAAATCGGCTGTGACAGACAGACACACGAGTGGTCCTATATAATATGTGATCCGTTTTTCTTTTTGAGGTACAGAACCTTAAAAATATTTAAAAAGTCGTGGGCAACATCTAGTTTTAGATAGATATTCTGGGAAGCTTAGTGACATAAAAGTTATAATGGTGCCGATTCCCTTGTTCACAAACTAAACTAAATTTAAGTTCAGTGCATCTTTTTCTTTCTATTTCATTAAGAAAAGGACAGAAGATAAATTTTAGTTTAGTCCTGTCAAATTAATCAGCGCTTGACGTAAATTGACGTAATTTTAGTAGGCAAGTTTTTAATCACGTCTAAACTTGTATGGAGTAGTGAAGGGCGCTGATTAATTTGACAGAACTAAACTAAAATTGATCTTCTGTCCTTTTCTTAATGAAATAGAAAGAAAAAGATGCATTGAACGTAAATTTAATTTAGTTTGTGAACAAGGGAATCGGCACCATTATCATTGAAAAGTTTCAAGCACAGTAGGTTGGGGATTTAAAGCACAGTAGGTGCGATGTGAAAGGCAACAATTACATTTTTATAAACACGCGAGTCAAACCGGAAATAAGAATGTGTCTCACGAAAGTCGTAAAAAATTATTGTGTGAAAAGGCTTCCGATTCACTCAAGTGCAAAAATTACAAGCCTAACTCAACAACAACTAAGGTGTAACTTAAATCGTCTTAGTAATGTCATGTTTCGATCTTCAAAGGGATGCAAAGTTAAACAAGGGGTGAAAACCGGTTTTGACCTTTTGTCTAAACTTAAATGAGGACAATAATATTACTGTGGTGTAAGTATTATTTTTCAACAACCATAGAAAGGTAACACAGATTTTAATGGTTTGTTTTCCTGGTATAATAATAATAAGCCTTTTATTCTGGACTACTGGGTTAAATACAGGTACTGGGGAGCAATGGGTAGCTCACCGTCCGGTAAGAACCAGGCCCGGGTCGACGGCGCGTTGTTTTCCACGCGCGCCTCAAAGAGATGTCGTCAGCACAAGTGTAGGGGTCCACTAGGGCCGATGCCTGCCGGGGTCGTGGGAAAGTTCGAAACGGTTACCGAGGCCCCTGGCAACACAGGCAACGGAAGGAACACGGGTGGGTTTTAATTGGGCATTATTTGAAGGCGTAATAACATACTTAAAAGTCACTAAAATCATATATCTGCGCCTTAATAAAGTTGGTCAGATTCAAACTTTTTTTACAGAACTCGTTATTGGCCGGATATTGAGCATTATTGAAATTAGGCTCGACTTTTTAGCTGCTTAATTTGTATGCTTATTGCATAACGCAAACCAACATATCTTAGAAGATAACTCTAAGGTAGTTCTGTATGTTTAAGAGAAAGAAAATACGAAACTTTTGGTCGTTGTTTCTGCGTGGCGCAAATTACTCGGATGTCAAAGTTATTACTTTACTTAGCTTTTAGAGAATATTGTAAAAGGAAACAAAGTTACATAACCGTGTGCACACGGCTACAAGCTATACATTTCCAGTTTATGCTGATCTCGTAATATATAGGATTTCCGTACAATGAGAGATCAGCTTATACTGGAAATGTATTTTCATTGATATTTTCGTCATTTGTGGACCGATATTTAAAATTCTTCTTTCATTTGGTAGAGGAAGTTTGCGCGGTAGTCCCATTTACATTCTATTAACTTTGCTGGGGTAGTTTATGAGTTAGCTTCGATGATACGTATTTCACCAAAATCAAAATATTTTATTTCACATAAACCTACATGGGCACTTATGAAACGTCAGAAGCTAGGTGCACGGTTCCAATTGGTCGTTTCCTATGGAGAAGAGCGGACAAGAAACTCCACCGTTACTCTTTTAAAAATAATTGGATTTTACAATGTTTTCAAATTACAGTGTTAATAGGACAGTGTAGACCTGTCAACAAGTACCAGGTACTTAACAAAAAATAAATGGTCTACAAATCTAGTCTATCAAAGCCTATAACGTTCTGACATTCACAAAATATACAAAAATCTATATAAAATATTAATAAATAATAAAAATCTATATAAAATATTAATAAATAATAAAAACCTATTTAAACCAAATGACATGTTTGCCATTACAACTGTAACAAGTCTGAATTAATATCCTGTTCAAAAAAGCTTGAAAAAATGTTTTGAAAAAATATACACATAAACACACATACATAACAACATCACGCCTTGACTCCCCGAAGGGTTGGGCAGAGGTGTACCTGTAGTACACCCACATTTCGCCAGTTATGTTTAAGTCCCATGTAATAGGGGGCGAGCCTATTGTCATCAACCGGGCACAAATCCAGACTGCGGGCTGCTACTGAGAAATTCCAGATATAAAAACCCAATAACACTTTGCCCGACCCGGGAATCGAACCCAGGACCTCATGCTCAGCAGTAGCGCTTGCCACCACTAGACCAACGAGGCGAGGCAGAAAAAGAAGGAAAAAATATAGCTTCGGGCCCTATCAGAATACCAGCGCTGCGGTATTTATTTTTTAAATATCGCAGCATTATGCTGAGATAGGAGCCTTTTTGGCATCGCACAAGTCGTTCTTATTGGATATTCTTTGTTGTTTTTTGTTTATTCGAAGTTTAGTTTTAAATGCTTCTTTTTTTTTTACTTTTGTATTTCTTGTGCGTGTCCCAAATAAAATATTTTCTTTTCTTTCTTTCTTTTTCTTTGATATGTAGCCTTTGCCGTCATTTATACCGAGTTCCTATTAATTTATACCGTGACCTTATGTAATAATAATAGAGGCCCACATAATTAATACACCATACTACAACTAATACATAATTATTTATGTATGTAGTTGCTACTGATTCTGTCTGACACACTTAAGTGAAATTTCGGCCCCCGGCTCACCGCGTCGCATCGCATCGCCCGCCCGCGCTATTACTTCATTTTCGCTTAGCGTTCTTCCTGCCTTTTTTCGTTTTGCTCAGCTCCCAAAGGTAGTAGCGTGAAATTAAATAGCCTTTAACCTTTATCAAAAATTGGGCTATAAATTGCAATAAGAATTTTTCAAAACCGACTCGCAGTTCCAGAGATCATCGCGCATAAGATGCATTATCCTTCGATGTTATCCGTGTTTTGATTGACTAATTTGACCGGTTATTGTGACTTAAGGCGCTGACAAGACCCAATTGAACAAAATAGACTTCGCTTAAGAAAAAAAATTTCCAAATCTGTATAGTAAGTGGTAGCGAAAAAAATACATGTTAATTTTGAACATATTTCCCAGAACTTGGTTGTTACCAAAACGCGTTATGAAAACAAAATCTCGACACAAACTAACGTTAAACTAACCTTTTACTTTGAGTTCAAATACAAAATATCTGTATCAAATATCAACATACGTTACGTATTTAATTAATAACAAGAACGTCTTATTTGAATGCATAACTTGGTTGTTTTTTATTTTCGATTACTCAACTCAATTTTGAGTAAATAGATAATTACTTCATATTTGGCAATAAATTACAAGCGTTGTGTCATCGCGCTTCTCTTTCTTTTATATGGAATTTGACAGTGACCGCGATTTAGGTGTTGTCAGCGTCTTAACTATGATAATTATACGTCGCGGACTTTTTTGTGGGTAATGATGAGTACTATAAACATGTAGTACATTATTTTATGTATCATCAATAGTTTTCGCAGCGCACGCCAAATAATTACTTTTAAAGGCAAATTTTTGATACCTTGGGTTACATTATTGTAATTTTCGTAGTGATCTCTAAATTAAAAAAATACCATGGGCTGTATATTTTTTCTTCGCTTATAATGTAGGTGAAAGATTTTTTTAAATCAGTTAAATAGTTTATCCATTACAAACAAACAATCAAAAAATCTAATCTTTTCTCTGTATAATATTATTATAATTATTTATTCACTCCAAACATACAAATATCCTTACAGGCTAGACCTAATGCGATATTGTAGTACACTTAAAAATTAAATAGTTCCACTGCTTGTACCGTAACAAATTCTATAGGTAGCTATTCTTTCAAATTCACCCAAACTGCAACGGAATATGTCGACGTCATCAGCAATGAGGTTGGGAGTGCGGAGCGCGCTCGTCAGTGGCGCCTCACGCAGCAAGTTAGTTCGCGCGTACAGTATCGCCAGCAACCGCGGCTGACGACGACGACCCACATACCCGTTACCCGTATACCGTCTGGCACGACTAGTTCCACCCTTCGCAATATATCCGCATTGTGTATCTTCCCTCTAATTATCTTAAAGATATAAGTAACAAGTGTGAGTTGCCTCCTGACCCTCAGTTCATTATCGGATACATCAACGGATAAAATGGATACACTCCTTATTCCCTCATACATATATTAGTATAGATTTCGTAGGGAACAATAATTAAAAAAAAAAAAAAATTCAGCCCATGTTACTCGTTGTAAAGATACAAATGCATTCTGCCAAGAAATGGAAGGACATAACCCTGGATTAAATACTATTTGCGTAATCTGGCAACCAGCGCGCGTATATGACCTCATGTATGAACATCGACGATGCAAAAGGACTATGTACCTAAGAATCGTAACAATTCAGTAATATGTAAAGCTTCTGCCTACCCCCATGGAAAAATGACATGGCACTCATGATTTCAAATAATCCATACAAATATTTTTAAATGCGAAAATAGGAAAAATTGCAAGAGCTTCAGAGGCATAAGGGCATTTTTTTTTAAACTGCTACCTATCTTTGAAAATAGCTTACTGATATTGTTTTGGATATTTTAGCTTATTCTTGGTTTAGTCGAATGATAAATTTAACAAATTTTGCGAGTTATGTATTTTTTTTATTATATGGCCTTTATTTCAAATAATATATGTAAATAAATAGTAACTTAGATACGTTTTGGTCATGACCGTTACCAAATAATAAACTGCTCCTGAAATAAAACTGAACTTAGGATTAGACTTTTTTGGTGTGTATGGGTTAATTAATTGCGCTGTATAGCAATCTAACAGAAAAACTCAGTTGTGTGCGAAATACTGCCATAGTAATTTGTAAAAAATTGTCATGATCGTTACTTGTTACGAAAACACTGTATTTAATTTGTATATATCAATTAAACAACTAGTAATCGATCTAGAATTACCATACCAAAGTTAACTTAAATGCCTGTCTGTTAAAAAGTATAACTAAATCTATTCAATTATTTTAAGAAACATAGAAGACCTATAAAAGCTATTAAAATATTTCGAGGGACAGTCACGTATACCTGACCAACCAGTAACGGTCCTGACATAGTAAAGTTGTGGGATACACCGATTTAGTAAATAAAACACATGTTTTACAATATTAAAGTTGTCTTTATAATTTTCAAGTTTTCTGGCTTATGCTGCTAAGGCATATTTCAGATTTGTAATAAGTTGATATTGGCCTTGTTGGTGCATATTATTAAAATAATGTTTCTTGAAAGGTTTAATGTCATTTTCAAAGTCTTGTAGTAAGTGATTACTGGTTCCGTTTTTCTCTGCTTTTACCGTTTTCTTAGTTGTCTTTTCTGTAGTTTCTGATCCTTCTTTTTTGGAGTATTTATAGATAACTGTCTCCCATTGGTACCAGGTAACGCTTTGATTTAATTGCACATTTGTGTCGGATATAATGGGAATGTTCTTGCATTTCGTGAATTTACCATACATGCATTCGAAAAATTTCAGGTCACATGTTTGTAAGGGATTATTTTCCCCACAACATATATTTTATGCAGTTTCATAGCAGAAAGGATTCTCTCAGTGTGCCCACATATTTAGGCTGTCCTGTCCGTTACTTTTTTAGTCCGGCTCATACGTTACCAGTCATTTGGTAATGGTCAGGACGTAACGGTACCACAGCTTCTCTGAGTTTTTTTATCATAACCTAAAAATGTTGTTTGATAACTAAATAGCTCTTATTTACCGAAAACCAGAGTTAATTTCGCCACCTGAAACTATTTTTGCTATAACACTAACATTACATAATCATTCTGGAAACGTGAAATAGTTACTGGTCAATGTGAGGCGAAAACTCCGAAAAACGTCCGTTACCGGTCAAAAAACTCTCAAGACTGAAGACAAATGTAAACTGACACTTCAAAACGGCTGCTGGTGTTACCATTTTTTATTTGGTTTTGCTATTTAAATAAAAAGTCGACGAGTGGTAGAAAAAAATCAGTACTAAAATGAATTCAATTTAAGGTCACGGTGCATGGACTTGTCCAGTTAACACATACCCAGGGGACAGATAAAACTTTAAAATGTGTAAATACTTGTATTATAATATAATAGAGTTTAACATGCTTGAAAACTACAACTAGATTACAAAAACTAAAATATGTGCAATATGTACTAAGAAGCAAATTGCAAAGAAATAAGTTAACATAGGTCATGTATATCTAAAAGAGGACAGTACTGCAAGACTTAAGATGCCGCATTTCTGGATTTAATTTGATCAATTTGTTTTAAATTTCTCTTAACAATTTAAGTAAAAAAAGAAAACTTTAGTCATTTGGAGCTATTCAATAATAACTCGACACTTCTATGTCATAAAAACATTAGTTATTTGCAACATGAATGTATGGGACATCCCATGAGTGGAATGGTAGACATTTTGACGAAAATGCCCATAATGACTCTAGATTTCAAATAATCCATACTAATATTTTTAAATGAGAAAATAGGAAAAATTGCAAGAGCTTCAGAGGCATAATGACTCATGATTTCAAATAATCCATACTAATATTTTCAAATGAGAAAATAGGAAAAATTGCAAGAGCTTCAGAGGCATAATGACTCTTGATTTCAAATGTAAGTAGGGGGTTTTCCACCCCCTGAGATATACACATACTGCTTTAGCTTCTATTATCTAACTTCCTTATCAATCAGATCTTGTGGAACAGATAAGAATAGTAATAGAGTGCAACTGCATCCACCTTGAATGTTTAATAAGGATGCAACTGCGCGTGAGTCATTCTTGGAGATAATGAGTTGGCGCGCTCATTGTCGCGTCCACGCAACTTTTATGACAGACTTAAATGAATGCTTAGACATTGCGCCCTTCTTGTATCTGCATTGCTTAAAGATTTTTTCTCATGGGGGTATAAACAGGGTAAGTTTACTGGAAAATATACGGTGAACAAGCTATTTTGATTTAGTTGTTTTTCTGGTCCCCGGGAGTTTGTTGCGCCTCTTCTTCCCAGCTAAAGCACTAGGAAGTGGTGAAGGGCGTTTATTTTTGGGGGACTGCCTTATGTAATTTTGACGTTCGAAAAGTGCTGATTCTCAGCCTAGTTTGAATATTTATGTAAATGACTTTTGATTTTTGATTCTTACAAGAGAAGTCTGTGCACTAGCAGTGGGAGTTTTTTTTTGTTTTTATGCCAGTATACACATTTTTTTTGCTTAAATTTAAATAAAATAACTAGCTGTAGCCTGCGACACAGGATAAAAAGCAGTATATGTGCTTCTCCATGTTCTAGGCTACCTATCTGTTAAATTTCATCCAAATCCGTTCAGCCGTTTTAGCGTCGACGCGTAACAAACAGACAAAGTCACTTTCGCATTTATAATATTAGTTAGGATATATTATTTTTAGAGAGCAGTGGTGGCCCACTGGTAACGGCCGCGACTTGCGAGTCGTAGGTCGTAGGTTCGAACTCAAACAGGCGCTTTACTTTGTGTAATTTAATCACCACTGCTCTCAAAACGGTGAATAACAACATCGTGAGGGAACCGGCATGTCCTAGAACCAAAATTCGAAGACATGTGACATCTACCAACCTGCACTGGGTCCGTGTGGTGAATTACGGCCCACTCCCTCTTACCGAGAGGAGGCCTGTGTCCCATAGCAGTGGGAACATTATAAGCTGATTATGCTTACGCCATATTCTTTCGCAATCTCTTCTTTAATTCTTTCAATTCTAAAGAGCTTAATCCCATTTTAGTTGTTGTGATTAGTTTATCAAAATACATGGAGCCAATCATAATTATGGTACTTTGCTTCTGGTAACTATAGTAAACATATTTTCGATGAAATCCAATCTCAATAACTCTTGAAGTAATTTCGACAGGTGTATTTGTATCTCGTCAGAACATTAATTTCTAAATAATATCCAACATTTACTTACCAGGTGTGAGATCTAATTTGTCTATGTGGTCGCCGAGCACAGATGCCCAGCTCTGCAGCTGGTCTAGTATACCCCACGGCGTTGTCATGGCAACCGTGAGGAGGACCAGCGTGTGGGGGAATGTCTCCTCGCTGAGCGCGAACTTGAGGAGGTTTGTGTGCCCTGGATCACCGTCCAGCACCCATACACTGAGACGTGTTTGATCTGTGGGGGAAGTGAGGGTTTTTATTTATTTATGTTCACACAAAACACTTAAAAGCCCACTTCCTCTATCTAACTTTACTGTGCCCGGAAGGGTCCACAATGATCATGTCTTTGTAAAACCTACCACCTAAGTTCACATTGTTGAGTAAAAGAGAAAAATACATAAATATTGAAGAGCACGAAGGTACTGCTTATTTCATTTAAAATTTCTTCTAGCAGACCTGGCACAAGAGTTGGATGAGAGATGTAGACAGTGTGTAAAACAGTAAACATACATAATTATAAAATAAAAATTTTTATTTGCACCTTCAAGTAAAAATAAATGATTTAAAAAAAAAAAGGCATGTATGTAAAGTTGCATGTTAGAGTTGCAACCAATACTTAAGTAAAGATAACTTAATATCTTGTAATTATAGGTATCAGCGCCCACCCTCTTATCATTATAGCCAATGTTATTGTGCCTAGCTTGTAAAGTAATTTAAAATGAATGAGAAAAACATCTTGCGTGAGGTATAAAATACGAATATTAATTACAGGAATAATCTAAAATATCTAAGTAGATGAGTTTTCGTTATAATTAGTTACAATGTTGAATTCTAGATTGTTATAAACTAAGCATAAGAATAAGGGACTGTGTAGGTGCAATTCTAACATTAATTAAATAAAATAAAACAGATAAACATGTGTGTACATGGTGTTTGTAAAATAATAATACCACTTAAAAAAAAAATATGTATGTATTTGTATTATAAGTTTGTAACCTATTTATGTACTTCTGTACCTATTTTATTTATAATCTGTTATGTTAACTTTTAATATTTTTCATTATTAATAAATATTTCCTCTCAGAGCACCTGCAATCTTATCTCTTCACCACCCTTGGTTGACTGATAGAGAATGCCTAAGGCATTAAGTCCGCCTTTGTACCTAATTGTGTGCGAGAAGTTTAAATAAATAAAATGAATAATATACACATGTAGAAATAAATACATGTATTATAATAATATATACAGAATATCACAGTATAGAGGAGAGGTAAAAGAGGTTTTGGTATATATTTTTTATGCAACTTTTTCCAGGAGGATGTGAAGGTCTTAGTAGATGTGATGTATGTTGTTGCGATAATCAAAAAGTGCCAAATTAAAAAAATAGGTCAATTTTTTGGTACAAGATTGGTTTTATTTGGACCAACAGATATGTTTTGTTTAAGACAATCTTTCCTACTGTGCATTGACATTTTAATTTCAATGTTTTCTGACATATTGGTATTAAAACTGCATTCCATAATTATAACATTGCTAGATTTCATCACATTTATAATTACTTATTTTGTATGATAGAATCTGTTTGCTATAGAGCGGAAAAGCAAGGAACTTTATAAAAAGAACTTGTTACATTACAAAAAGTTTCTAATTTATTTATATCCAGGGTGTTCTTATGTATTATTTCAATTATGCATTTAGCATGCAGCATGTTTTCACATTAAATTATCTGTGTAAAGCAAATGCCTCTATGAGTATTTTGAAAACATAAGGTAATTACAATGAAATTGTTTTAGACAATTTTTAAATATCTTACAATGATAAACCACTTTACTGTAAGAAATCATCAGATAAATGCATTACTTAAACAAAATTACCAACCCACAACATCAATATGCTCATCTCACAGTACTCCAGGCTTACCAAAAACATTGCTTTACATTCGCCTGTGACACCCAACACAGGGAGGTTTGAATATGGAATGCTTCACATACACAATGGTGACATTCTCTTTGTGAAAGAAAGTAAGTCAGTGTACAATAATATAAATGAGTACTTAGTTTCTAGTATAATAATATGTAACTTCAAACACAGTTTGTATGCAAGTGGACAGCTGATGTTGAAATGCAATCTTTAAGTTGGCTTTGGTGATGGTAAGCAAAAAAAAAAGTATGTTTTCAGGCAATAAATCAGAAAGTTATAAACTATGTGCTTGTATAGGCAATACACAGAACTAGACCCAAAAACATGTATCTGACAGATGATTCATCAAGTGAAATCAATATTGATTGATATTTAGATACTTGTGGTAATATAGCTATTTATTACTCTTCTACTTGTTTTTTTTAGAGCTTGTATGAGTAATAACAATGTGTTGATTTGCATGAATGTAAATAATACATCTTTTGTGAATGTAGGTTATACTGATATACCTATGTTGATCATAAACTTGTTTGTTTATGAAAAATAGCTTTTAAATTATTAAAAACACACTTACCATCTCGATATTCATCTCTAACGTCTATATATGCGTATTCAAGTGCTGAACCTTTCTTAGGGTCTTCAACACCTTGTAATTTCGCTACCAAAGTAGTTTTACCAGTCTCATTGTCACCCAAAACTAGAACATTTTTGTTTGAAGGTAGTTTTGTGTTCCCTTGGTTTTGGACCTCTTCTAGTATCGAAGACCTGCAAAAATTACGAGCATACAGTATTCGTTGTCATCAGTATTGCGAGGTTGGTACTATTACGGGAAAGTGTACACAAATGTGCGGATTTGTCGCAGTGTGAGAATGTTTCGCTGTTATTTTACATACAAAGGTAGACAACGCAGCTAGGTCACATATTTCTCAGCTTCATAGCTTGACATCACGTAGGTGTGACACATTGGATCCCTATATGGGGAGTGCATGTTACCCGTAAAATTAACAGTGAACCGTTACCATAAGTTGTCCTTAACGTCTCCGTTTTCTTTCTTTTTTGATTTAAGCCCATTAGCCTGGCCGTTTGTCTCCATTCTTCAGGTACGATAGAAGATAACAACGGCACAGAAAGGCTTTTCTTTCGTTTTCGTCTCTTCTGCCGTTCATACGTCACTCTCGCGATGATGCACTTGTTGCCAGAAGTAAGAATTACTTTTATACTGTTAGACGTGTTGAAAGCAAAACTTTCAAAATGACCTGGGTTCTTAATTTTATAACTTGGCTGTAAAGTAAATATTACGTTTTGAGTTTTAACATAGAAAGATTTGAACTCTCGTAACGTAAAACATTTAATAATCAAGTCGGAACCCAGAATTTGACGTAACAAATATATTATTATTATTCGACTGACAACATTACACTAACAGACCACAATTTATACTTCAGTGGTGCGCTTTCTAATATCGACTAAAAGTATAAAGTAACGAATTTATTTTACCCATAAAAAAATTTTGATAAAGACTAAATAAAATTGAGGAATAAATCACCATTGCTGTCCATGGCCTTTTCGATAAAAGATAAATCCACTGCAGATTAGTTTAAAAAAAATTACAACATAACAAGTATTGTAGAAAGTTCATTGTAAAGATTATAGTTTTAATTTTTCTTCATGTTCATTCTGAAATCGAGAGTACAGCTTCTCGATTGAGCAATCGACTAACTACGTAAATCGAGATCAGTCATCGTGGCCACAGTCTAAGATTACTAAACAGTGACACTTGACAGTCGCTGTGAGTCGCGTTCTCCTCTCTAGAGTCAGAGCCACTTATTTTTTTTAAGTGACTGTCAGACACTTTCAGACGAAATACATAATAATCAGGAATTTATTTTGTAAGGTGAATAAAACTTGATAGCGTAGTAATATTCCAGTGATATCACGCAGTTAGCTTCTGAGTGTAGTGAACAATAATATTTAAAAGTTTGAGATGTCCAGAAGGCCGAGAACTGGTAAAAAATCTACTAATTTGTCTCAGGTGAGTCATGCACATTATTTGCTTGTTCTTAGGGTCTCATCCGGTTCTATTAGCGCGTTTAATGTAAGTTTATTTATAGGAACAAGTCATTGTCGTTATGTAGGAATATATCATAATTTGGGGTTAATCTTTGAAGAATGTTATCAGCTGATTTGGGTTTTGTAAACAAAGGTCATTATTATTGTGCTCTAATAAATAATTGTTGTATGGTGAAGCCCGTCTTTGTATTTATTTAAATAAACATTGTTACTTTGATTGGGGCCCATTGTTAATCACTTACTGACTGTATTTAGTGCACTTGAGAATAGTTTTGTACTCTCACATATTTAATAACAATGGCTGCTATCAAATATTTTGCTGTACTAAATAAAAACGCACTTTATGGGTAGGTTATTACCCAGTTAGTGTAGGATGAATGAAATTAGGAATGGCACAATCTGTTTATTATTTCAATTGATAAATTAGTCTCATAACATGTTACTAGTTATTTATTCCCTTTGTTGTCTAGTTTGTAGGATTGCCTAGATTTACAATTGGGCTGCCTCATACTTACTGGAAGTTAAGCCAAACATTTTAATGTCACTAACCCCTGATGCAAAAAAACTTTTTTTACCAAAAAAACAAAAACAAACCGCTTCCAAAAAAAAGAACACTACAAAGTGAAAATTAACTTTAATTTCGAATGTTGGTGTCTTTGGATCTTTATTTTAGTTTTTGCTACCAACTTCCGAAATTTAAGTGACAGGAATTATTATAACATCATCAAGATACACAAAGAGGATTTTATTGTAAGATTTTAGAGGATGTATTTTGTATGTTCGCAAAAGCTTAGGACTTTTCAAAATAAGAAGCAATTTCCAAAATATAAATACATGTTGTAAATGAAATGAAATTGTGATACCCAAATTTAGATGAACAAAAACAAGCAAATCATTTCTTATCAACAGTATCCACTTTTATATCAAGTTGCCAGTCAGTTAAGAAAAGTTAAAGTTCAAAACTCACATCAAAAGGGTCCTTATCAAAAAGCATGTTATAGGATCAGTGACTATGTTGAAGACAAGGAAGTTCGGCAAAATTTCCTTCTGCACATGTGGCTTCCTTGGTACCTCATTAATGGCGTAACTATGTAAATGTCTATTAACTGCTCCCAAATTACGATGTTTTTTTTTGTACGTATTTCAAATTCAAATTCAAATTCAAATTCTTTATTGCTAACTATGTGTACATAAATAAAGTTCTTAACAGAGGATATCAGTTCTTAGAACATAGTGGCCCTGTTAGGGCATTGCAATATCATCATGCATATATGCTTATAATTGTAACAGTAACCGTTGAACATGCATTATTTACATTCATTAATTAAAAAGAAAAAAGTTATAAATATTAAATTTTATATAGGACATCGTTTTAATTACATTATATAATTTTATCATTTACATCATATTAATTATAAATTATTAAAGTCATACCTAAATAAAAATACACATGTCATGAGTTACCTGATTTAAAGTTTATCATTATTCATTAATTCAATTATGTCACAGTATTGTAATCATTTAATATTAATTATCATAATCCTTTTAAAAATATTTTACTGAATTATATTTACTTTAGTGATAGGTACTTTATTGAACAAAATTATTTTTCCTCAAGAAATTCTGCTATTGAGTAATAGGCCTTTTTAATTAAGAAAATTTTCAGCATTCTTTTAAAAATAATAATTGAATTTATAATCTTAATGTCCATAGGTAGCTTGTTATACATCCTTTCCTTGACATAATCTTCTCATTATTTGACATTATATACCTACAATTTTAATTTCAATTATTTACTAGTGGCTTTTGTGGCCAAGATATTAATTCAGACTTGTGACAGTTGTAATGGCAATCATGTCATTTGGTGTCAATAGGTTTTTATTTTTAAAACATTATTATTCTTATACATAGATTAATTTATATTTTGTGAATTTTAGAATGTGGTAAGTAGGCCGTAGATTTGTAGACCATTTTCTATTTTTTTAAGTACTTGGTACTTGTTGACAGACCTACACTGTCCTCCCATACCTATTAACACTAATTTGAAAACTTTGCAAAAGCCAATTATTTTTAAAAGAGTAACCGCAAAGTTACTTGTCGGCTCTTCTCCATGGGAAACAACAAACTGTAACCGTGCACCTAGCTTCTGACCTTTCACAAGTGCCCATGTAGGTTTATGTGAAATAAAATATTTTGATATTGATTTTGATGAAATACGTATTATCGAAGCTAACTCAAAAACTACCCAAGCAAAGTTAATAAAATTCTGTCTGTCTATTAGTGTGCTTGATACTTGAGACCACTCATCTGATTTATGTTTTAATTCATACATAAATCTTCTTTGGTTTAGGATATTTCATGTGAGTCAGTCAGAGCCAGGGGCACAGCACAAATAGTGGGTTAAGTTAGAAATTTTTAACCTAATATCAAATCTGTATCCCCTGAAGGTCTAGGTAATCCCTATATACTTTTAGTACATACACATTTGTTCAGTTATGTTTAACTACTGTGTAATAAGGCGCGCGCCCATTGCCATGAACCAGGCACAAATCCAGACTCTGGGCTACTACTGAGAAATTCCTATTGAAAAAACCCATTAACTTTGCACAAAATGGTGAATAAAACTAGGAGCCTCTGTTCAGTAGTCATGCTTGAGACCACCAGGGGGGTACGATGTACATGAACGTGGTCAGATGTACAGGGGGATAACCATCACCTCTTAGAGCAGTATTATTATAATATTACTTTACAGTGGGAAAGTGATGGAGCTATACAGGGCTTATAGCTCCATCTCTTTCTCAAGCTGAAGTAATATTGAAATAATACTGCTATAAGAGGTGATGGTTACCCCCCAGAGCAATGATGCAAAATTGTTAAATGAATCTTTTTTTTTTTGTCACAGTTTGGTCTTCTAGACATACCCGACATAAACGATGACGATGAGCCCCTGGACTTATCAGATGATGACTTCGACTTGGAAGCAGAACTGGCTGCCATCAGCGGTGGTGGTGGCGGCCAGAAACACAAGCCCAGGAAACCTCCTCCGGTGCCTGCGGTTAACCTAGATGCTATGGTAGCGGAGAGCTTGAAAGATGTGCCTTCAGATGACGACGGTTCTGGTAAGTTAATGTTTATATTTAAAAATTACATGTTTTATAAAATAATTACTTTAATATTATACATGGATGGTGGATTTTTGAGAGGGGCAGTAAGAAAAACGGTCTTAGGAGGCTGTAATTACTTTTCGAGAAAGTTTGATACCTATTCTGAAAAAAAAAATCGTACAGTCAGCAAGAAAATTAACCATTTTCACAAAAACTGTTTTTGATCCTGTTTCTTATAAGGATCAAAAAGCTCTTTCGGACCAACAGAGTTTTGAGTACTAGAAAAGTCAGATCTCGCAAAAAAACTTTTCCCAAGTCAAAACGTTTTAAACTATTGAAGGAATTACAGAAATCACTTGCAACAAACTATCGTTGATAAAAATAACGTTATTATTTTTGAGAACAGAACGTTTTTTTGTTCGTTTTCGTTCGAAATCCGAAGTTCAAATTATTTTGTTAATTTTCGTCTAGTTTTCGTTGTAGTGGCCAGTCTCTCCATGATAAAAAACGGTCAAGTGCGTGTCGGACCACGCACAATGATAGGTTACGTAGTTGGGATGAATTTATTCCAAGAACAAACTTAACATTGTAATTGAAAAACATGTTCCCTCATACATTCCAACTGCAAATGAAAGTTTGTACCTACGTACAATATTGAGAGATTGACCATGTTATTTTAAGATCATAAACTTCTTATAGGTTTTCCTGTAATCAATAGTAGAAAAATATTTTCTTTATTTTTAAAAAATTTTAGCTCAGTCGATTCGGAGATAATCTGCTGGACTAGGTAGTCAATTTTCATCTATTTTATTAAATAACTTTAATAGTATTTATTTTAAAATCGTAAAAAATATATCTGAAATCCTTACAAGAACCCTTTCATTTGATATGTCACACGGTACAGTTTACAAAACTTTATTAAAAATGTTCTAATTTGCCCCCAAAAGTGACCTCCATATTCAAAATTTATTTATTTACGTTGCACGTCCGTATCTGGGTCACAGAAATTCATATGTGTACCAAATTTCAACTTAATCAGTTCAGTAGATTCGGAGCAAATTAACTGTGACTGACGGACAGACAGACAGAAACACAAGTGATCCTTTTTAGGATCACGAAAATTTTTTTTTCGTAAGCAAAAAGTAAGTTGAAATGAGTTGTTGTAGTTGTCATTTCCTACGGAATGTAAAAGTTATTTGCTATTTCTGACTTTTCTAGTACTCAAACCTCAATTGTTCCGATAGAGTTTTTTTGATCCTTATTAGACAGGATCAATTGGCATCAGCTAAGCAACTAACCTTAACCCTTGCAAAATCGACCCTTATCCAATTTAGTTTCGCCTGCCAATGGTGCCGATTCCCTTGTTCACAAACTAAACTAAATTTAAGTTCAGTGCATCTTTTTCTTTCTGTTTCATAAAGAAAAGGACAGAAGATAAATTTTAGTTTAGTCCTGTCAAATTAATCAGCGCCTGTCACTACTCCATACAAGTTTAGACGTGATTAAAAACTTGTCTACTAAAATTACGTCAATTTACGTCAAGCGCTGATCAATTTGACAGGACAGCTTAAGGCAGCCACAGGATAGTCCGGTTAAGTAGCCACGACCTCTCAAGGTCAACTACGAGATGCCATAAAAAAAATACTTCGACTTGAAAGGGCCCAAAGATCCGTTTAGGTATTTTAGAGTCATTTTAGATTGTCAAGTTCTCACAGTACGGCAAATGAATGTTTTACTTAAATGTAGTCTGTACAGCAAATAAAGGTTTTACTTAAATGCAGTCTGTACGACAAATGAATGTTTTACTTAAATGTACGAGTAGTCTGTACGGCAAATTAATGTTTTACTTAAATGTAGTCTGTACGGCAAATTAATGTTTTACTTAAATGTAGTCTGTACGGCAAATGAATGTTTTACTTAAATTGCCGTACAGACTATGTACGGCAAATAAATGTAGTTACCAAAAAACATCTTTTCACACACAATAAGTTAGTTTTAAGTAAGCCTACTATAAGAAACGTTTGCCTTTCTGTTAAATTTGACACCACATCTGCTAGAAGGCAACGCATGTATTTGTCAAGTCACATTTATAATAAAACCAACAATAAAATGAACAACATAATAAAATCAATATTACTCTTACAATAAGGGAAGTTAAAACTAAAACTTAGTCATGGTTACTGACAAAACAGTACAATCAAACAGAATCCATTGTCATATAGGTATATGTATACAAGATGTCGTTTTGCATCCTCGTCAAATTTCAGGAGGCTTGTATGAAAGACTTATATAATCAAATAAAATTACGATACCTGCTCAATAATTGATACATACTTGTTTTTTAGTTATTTAAGTTTGACAGAATTTTAGAATACACCACTTTCACAGAACAGAATCACCCCGTTGTTTATGTGGTAGTGTGTGTGTAAAAGGGCAGTTACAGTGCGGTATCTCACGGGCCTATTAGAAAAAAAAAGACCTACTTATTTTATTATTGATTCGTGTCGAGAACCATTAGCATAGTTACCTCCTTGAATTTGACGAGGATGCAAAACGACACCTTGTATAGGAGAGGACTGAAATACCAAAGGACACATGTGTAAAAGGGCAGTTACAGTGCTGTATCACACGGACCGCGTTTTAACATGCGTGTCCCACACATGCCGATTTCCGAAAATTAGAAAATAAAGAAAATAAAAAGACCTACTTATTTTATTATTGATTAATGTCGAGAATCATTAGCATAGTGTTACCTCCTTCAATTTGACGAGGATGCAAAACGACACCTTGGATAAGTTAAACAAGATCTAACGTCACGTACAACACTCACACACTACCACACTCCACACATCAACACGTTAAACACACACTCTTCGCACTTCACACTCACACTTATACAAATGTAGAACGACAATATAATTAATCAATTGTTATCATAATGTTTACTTCTTTTTATTACCCGACTGCCAAGGAAGGGTTATGTTTTCGCGCGTATCTTGTAGGTATGTATTTATATTTGTTTGTTTGTAAATTTCTTTATTACCTCGTATCTTCCAAACGGCTGAATGGATTTTTTATCATGTATTTAATAACTATTTTAATCGGCAATTTAATAATTATTTTAATGATGAGTGTAATTACTGTTTTACTATTTTAATTCTAATTTTTGGTTTCTCGTATAGTCAAACGATGTATTTATATTGCATAAAATCCAGAACCTACTGATTGGGAGAAGACACTGACTCCTATAACACAGGTCTTTTTATCTCAGGATTCAGGGCTTTACTGTGTACACATTTTTATGCCAATAAAGAATTTATACACAGACATACAAAGTCTCACGCCTTTTTCCCATGGGAGTAGGCAGAAACTACAGAACGGCACCTCCTTTTGCTTCGTTCACGTTCATATATGTACACATATTGTTATAAATATGTCCAATATGTCTGTCAAAGTTTCGAAAGACATATCATCGCAGGCCCTTGTTTATTTGATAATTTCCCTCCCGCTCCGCCCAGAGCGGTAGAAGTTATTTGATAATTTCACACCCAAGAAAAAAAAAGGCCCTTGTTTACAACGCACACTGGTCCCGAATGATAAAAAAGTGGACATTAAGAAATTTTTGACAGAAGGTCAACGGATTCGGCTGATTTTTTTTTTGTAGACAGCTGATGCAATTACAAATCACTTTTATAGATTGAGTTTTTGCCAAATAAGCCGTATTTTCAGAGAAAAAAAATATTCAAATATTTTTTGTATGAAAGAAATCCTAATTTTGTCTTTATCTTCCAAGATTCAAACGTATTCAAAATAAAACTTAGCGCAGCTTGTAGAGGTGCTAATTGCTCACCACTTTGTCATAGACACTCTTCTGCGATTTTGTGCTCCTTTTGAGTTACAGGCACTTTAAATATTTTTTGTATGAAAAAATCCTAATTTTCTCTTTATCTTCCAAGATTCAAACGTATTCAAAATAAAACTTAGCGCAGCTTGTAGAAGAGCTAATTGCTCACCACTTTGTCATAGACACTCTTCTGCGATTTTGTGCTCCTTTTGAGTTACATGCACTTTAAATATTTTTTGTATGAAAAAATCCTAATTTTGTCTTTATCTTCCAAGATTCAAACGTATTCAAAATAAAACTTAAAGCAGCTTGTAGAGATGCTAATTGCTCACTACTTTGTCATAGACACTCTTCTGCGATTTTGTGCTCCTTTTGAGTTACAGGCACTTTAAATATTTTTTGTATAAAAAAATTCTAATTTTGTCTTTATCTTCCAAGATTCAAACGTATTCAAAATAAAACTTAGCGCAGCTTGTAGAGTAACTCTTACAAATATATGAAATTATCAGTATCAAATAAACAAACAAGGAAATCTCAAAACGTGTTCAGACATGTTTATGTACAGGTAAGTTATTGTGTGACTCGTATGTAAAATTTTTTTTGTATAGAGTCATTGCTTAATTACCCTATAAGTGACGATTTCGGCTCTATTTGGTCATCTAGTCGAACGCGTCGAAAACGCTGAATGATGAATAGGTATATAAATTGCAATTAAAAATTCCCTTTGTAGTTTTGCGGTATTTATGTAGGAGCACATCTTAGTATGTTTTATTTTCTCGTGACTCATCCAAATTGCAAGAATATTTGGCTCATTATCTAACTACCCCATTAAGTAATGAGGTAGTTAGGTAATGAGCCATTATCTAACTACCCCATTAAGTAACGGGATAGTTGGGTAATGAGTCATATATCAATAGTATAAGGGCAAGCGGAACCCGTTTTTGTTCATTACGCGTCTTGTGCTCGTAAAAACAACACAATTTTTCATCAACTATCACCACATTGTAACTTTTATTTATTTGCCTGTAACATTTTTGTATCAAAATGACTACATTTGTGACTAATTTAGACATTTTTTCTTTTTTGAGTAATAGTGGGTGCCTTAAAAATAGTGATTTACTGTGTCAAACCATTATAAATCGTATTTCAAGTGAAATTCCAAACGAAGAGCTCAGTATTATCAAAAAGTTTTGCCAAAATTATACGTCAAACCTAGCTAGAAGATGGGACAATTCAGGTAGAAACGAAAGATTTGGTGTTAAAAACAAGGAGTGGTTGGAGTCTAAAATTTTGTGGCCAACTTTAACTTCTGTGAATTTTCCTATGTTGTTTGATCCAGAATATACCATAGAGGACATTTCAGTAGACGTAGAAGAGCATAATTTATCGTACGAAGAGGAAGCGGGTGCATCTACATCAGAAGCTACCACAAATACTCCCAGAACTAGAAATACTTTTTGAATTAATTTTTTAACTCTGAAAATACGGCTTATTTAACAAAAAATACATCTTTAAAAGTTACTTGTAATTGTATCAGCTGTCTACAAAAAACTAGTAAAGCTCATCCGACAACGAAAAATTTAAAGTGCCTGTAACTGAAAAGGAGCACAAAATCGCAATTGAGTGTCTATGGCAAAGTGATGAACAATTAACCCCTCTACAAGCTGCGCTAAGTTTTATTTTGAATACGTTTGAATCTTGGAAGATAAAGACAAAATTAGGATTTTTTCATACAAAAAATATTTAAAGTGCATGTAACTCAAAAGGAGCACAAAATCGCAGTTGAGTGTCTATGACAAAGTAGTGAGAAATTAGCCCCTCTACAAGCTGCGCTAAGTTTTATTTTGAATACGTTTGAATCTTGGAAGATAAAGACAAAATTAGGATTTCTTTCATACAAAAAATATTTGAATATTTTTTTTCTCTGAAAATACGGCTTTTTTGGCAAAAACTCAATGTACAAAAGTGATTTGTAATTGCATCAGCTGTCTACAAAAAAAAAATAAGCTGAATCGGTTGACCTTTTGTCAAAAATTTCTTAATGTCCCCTTTTTTATCATTTGGGACCAGTGTGCAACGCTACACTCTTTAATGACCGGCTAAAGGCTCTTGCATACTGAGGCATATCGCGGGCGGGACAGGCAGCAATATGCCTGTCGCGCCCGCGATATCGCATAAGCCTTAAGTGTAAGGGCGCTTTCAACGTAGACGTTTCGTGTCGGACCGCTGCGGTGCCGAAGCGGCGCGTTTGTCGTATTGCGCACGGACGGTCGTTTGTTTTCATACAAAGCGCGCGGTGCGGCAACATTGCGGCGTTGGTACCGCGAACGCTCGACAACAGTACGGCAATGTCGCAAACTCCACAGTTGAATAGTGCGATGAATAAATTGAGAGCCACTCGTAATTTAATCGAATTTGCATTTATTTATTTGCTTAAAATGGATGATATAAGTACCTACCTAGTGGAAGAATTTATAAATGAAATTGAAATACGTCCAATATGGAACTGAAATATAACTTAGACCGAAAAAAAAAATAAAAATAAAATAGCGGCTATTTTACGAATCTATCTCCAGGATCTCAAACACAGACATATAATAATCAGCTTCAGTCCACGTCAGACGAATTTGCAGCAATCTCATCCGTATCTAATTTGAGTGGAGATTCTGATGCGTCCATATATAATGTTTTTTTTACAGACGATAATCCTACATAACAACTTTTAAACATCACTAGCATACAAACGCACGGCAGTCAGATACGCTTTCAATTTAGGCGTTTGATATCGGACTGCTACAGTACTGCAGTGATCCGGCAGCGGGTTATAACCAGCGGCACGGTAAACGTGCGGCAGCGGTCCGACACGAAACGTCTAAATTGAAAGCGCACTATGATTCGCCAAGTTCTTCCAGTCGACAGCACTAAAGAGAAATCTACTAAAAATCTTAAATTCATTCATTCCCTGACAGACAACGTACAGCCTAAACCGCTGGAACCAGAGACATGAAATTTTGCTTGAGATTTCCTTAAAATATTTATTAATTGCATTTGTGGACACGATATTAATTCAGATTTGTTACAGTTGTAATGGCAATCATGTCATTCGGTTTAAGTACGTTTATATTAGATATGTTATTAATATTTTTCATAGATTCTTTTATATTTTGTGAATGTGAGAACATTATTGGCTTAATAAATTGACTGTAGATTTGTAGACCATATTCTATTTTGTTAAGTACCTGGTACTTGTTGACAGGCCTACACTAATTTGGAAACATTGTAAAAGCAAATTATTTTTGTAAGAGTAACCATGGAGTTTCTTGCCGGCTCTTGTCCATAAGAAACGACCAATTGGAACCACGCACCTAGCTTCTGACGTTTCATAAGTGCCCATTATGTGAAATAAAACAAAAAAAAAAATTAACAACTAAGGAAGGAAAGCAAAAATTCTTCATTATTTAGGGACATATAGGTATGCTATGAACCAACACACATTACAGGCAGGCGGCATCGCACGTTTTGGTTTGAAAATGCGTCACATACAAGGGGGAACATAGGGGATGAAAGTTTGCCAATTTTGCCGATGGGAAATACCTTGGCTTGTATCTTCATAATAAGCAAATATACTAAAGAGTCACATTTATTTTAGGTGACGACGACGACCCAGACCTCCTCAACGAGCTCCAAGCCTTAGGAATAGACACTGATGAGGCGCCATCTCCTCCTGCCCGCACATCACGGCCAGCGCCCCCTCCCCCAGGAGCGCCACTCAGTACAGACAGCAGTACTATCAGCATGATACAAGATAGGATCACTAATTATACTGTAGCGGAGAAGAATGCTAAAACGAATGGAGAAACCAGTCGGGCTAGGAGGTAAGTTTAGATTTAAGACAGTTTTTTTACACATTAAAGTTTCAGACTGTCTGAGGCGAAAGACGCGTAGATACAATAGGCAGCACGTCAGTCACCAGTGGTAAAAATACCAGTATAAGCTGGCCTCTTATTCTATTCTTTATCTTCTTCGTTCTTCTTAGATTATAATCTATTTGTTTCTACAAATTATCACTGTTAAAGATACGCCTACCTACTCACAATACGAAAAATACATTTTTAAATAAATATGAAGCACCCAATAAATACCTTACTTTAGAGATAATAAAGATTAATTACGTTATACTTAAATAAAAAAAATAATAAGTAAATGAAACATTTAAAACATATAGGGTTTTTACAATGTTAATAAATAAATGTATATCATTTATAAAACAATAAATTTAATTCTTAAATTCAATTCTCTATTAATAAAACAGTATATATAACCTACGAACTACTGAACTAATAATACAATTTATCAGTTATCACATTAAACAGCCAGTGTTTCTTTCTCCTCTCCTACTTGATCTAAGCTGTGCCCGACAGGGTCCATAATTGTGAATAATATAATTATTTTCCTACCAACCGTATACATTGTAGTCCGCAATAAAGAATTGAGAATTGAAACTCAGTACTACGATATAAGCCAGCTTGACCTTGTACCGACGTGACATGCGGTTGACTGTACAATCTTCATTAAAGTTGTATGACACGTCCGGCTTTTTAAAACGTTTGAATTATTACTCAGAACTTCCTTAAGCACGACGTTTTGAGAAGTCGAATGGTTTTTTTAGTTGTGTAAAGCTTCTTCTTGTTAGCTTATGGCTTTTTTGTCAAAAATGTACGGCAACAGCAAATTTAAAGGGTATTTCACATAATCAGCCTATAATGTTCCCACTGCTGGGACACAGGCCTCTTGGTGAGAGGGAGTGGGCCGTAATTAACCACGCGAGCCCAGTGCGGGTTGGTAGATGTCACATGTCTTCGAATTTTTGGTTCTAGGACATGCCGGTTTTCACGATGTTTTCCTTCACCGTTTTGAGAGCAGTGGTGATGAAATAATTTACACAAAGTAAAGCGCCTGTCTGGGTTCGAACCAACAACTCGTAAGTCGCGGCCGTTACCACTGGGCCACCACTGCTCGCAAGGTTATTTACACGGAGCAATTTAATTGCCTTTGCTCTATGTGCCTTGTTATTTGCAAGAATGACCTAATCTGGCTGTAACAATTTATTACGAAGACTTAACGCTGTTCGTGATAAATTGTTACTGATGTGATAATGATAACCTATCCGTGTAGGCCGGCTTCCTTTCCTTACGAATAATAATAATAAAACGCAAGTTCTCTCTATCTGTCCGAATGACAGCGGTTCACTGGGCCACTTACACAATATTAAGGTGTTGGTTTCTTTTTAAATTCATGTTTTTATAGATAATTAAATTACAGGATGATTATTAACATTAACTAAATTAAATTAAAACTAAGTTAAGCTTAAAAAAGGCCCTCGGGGCATTGTACCGAGGATGCTGGCGGTATTTCCTCGCTGAATTGCAATGCTGATGCGTTGCGCGAGAAAGCCGCCAGCTTTTCGGTCACCAGTTACATCAACTAGACGTTTCGCGATTTCCGCAAATAACTTTTATAGATTGGTATCTTTTCTGGCCATGTTTAAGAATATAGTTTCTGCCTACCCCCTTGTGAAGAAGGCGTGAGTTTTTTTAAAGAAAATTTAAATGCGTTAAGGAAATGTTAATATGTATTTAACATTTCCTTAATAACACCTTAACAGCTATATATGCCAATGCGATGTTACTGCTACAAATGTACAATAAAAAATACGTCATACTTATATTAATTAACAAAAAATAACAATAAATTGGCTTCTAAACACTTTCAATGCACTGCAGTGCTACTTCTGTGAACCTCTTCAGGCTGCACTGAAATATATTTGCCTCTATAGAAATAATATGCAACAATCTTATGGAACAGTAGCTGCTGCACGCGGCTTCGCCCGCGTGGCTTTTTCTAAAATAAAGTACTAAGTTACTTCTACAACATCAGTTATATGCCAGTGAAAGTCCCGTCAAAATCGGTCCAGCCGTTTCAGAGATTAACCGGAATAAATAGACAGACAAAAATTAAAAAAATATATTTTGGTATAATGTACCGTGTCTACATCCATATGCATTTAGTAAAAAGCGGTTATGTTAATATTACAAACAGACAATTCAATTTTGTTTATTTGTTTATATAAATTATTAAAAATAAATACAGTCGGAAAACCACGATAACAGCTTTTAATAAAACAAAAACCCTCTTGAAAAAGTCACACCACTTTAGTAAAAGCAACCCGCAAATGTCCCTGTCTGAGCGTTGACCCCCAGGAACTTCGCTACAACGTAAGGTCAGACAGTCAAACCCTGCGGGGGTCGCGGGAAGGTACTAAAGGGTCACCGAGGCCCCTGGCAACACAGGCAACGGAAGGAATACGGGTGGGTTTTAGTCAGTAAGAGTCTGACACACCCTCCCGGTCCGCCCAGAGCGGGAGAAGTTATTTGATGACTTCCCACCCAAAAAAAAGACAGTCAAACTAATGCGGACATTATCAGTATGCTTAAAACACTATCTTTAGTCTTGGAAGTAACGGAGCTTTTTCATTCATCATCTGCCTGGCCCTTTCCCAACTATGTTGTGGTCAGCTGCCAGTCTAACCGGATTCAGCTGAATACAAGTATTTTACATGGAGCGACTGCCTATCTAAAGTCCACAATCTAGTAAGTAACTGGGTAATACGATACCCCTTGGTAAGACTGGTTGTCAGACTTTCGGGCTTCTGACGACCTGTAATGATTGTCAATAGAATATAGTATCGTAATATAGAATCGAACTTATAACAAACGGTCGGAATTTTATGCTCAAAACTAATCAAATTATGACGCATATTGCTTCAAAGATTAACTGTTTTTGTTCATCATTTTCGGCCAGTCTATCCGTCGCAGATACATGGCAGCCCGCTGACAGACAGGCGGACGGACGGACAGCGGAGGCCTAGTAATAGGGTTCCATTTGGCACCCTTCGGGTACGGAACCCTAAAAACTACCGATTGAAAATTGCTATCGGTATTATGTAAATTAACATTTCGGATTACGAAATGCATTATCATAGTCGCTTTGTCGCGATCGTGATAATTTGTATCCTGTGATTCATGATTATTGCATATTTTGGAATTAACTCCTCAGCTATTTAAACATATTTTAACAAAGCAGTTTTTTTTAAGTAAGGGTTCACAGACTTGGTCTTCGACTAACATCCAGAAGTTTAATGGAGTGCAGTAATACTAGGCGTTTTAAAGTAACGGATCGTGTTCGAAACACAATACTGCGCTCCAAAGCTGATAAAGCTGACGTAGGTAGCTCAAAAGGCAGGACATGCCTGCCGCATGACGGCACGGACAAACTGTGGGCCCAAATAGCACAGAACTGATGCCCTGAGTGAGACAGTAAGATGGGTTCGCGGCTGGCCACGTAGGAGATGGAGGGGTGAATAGGATAGGTTCCGTCAAAGGTGGAAGGAGGAAGCGCGGGCTCGCGAAAGGTGGAAGGAGTGGCGGTAGGCCTTTGCCCAGGAGTGGGACAGAGCAGGCTAGAACAAAAACTAATTTTGAAATTTTGCACTACGATCTCTTTATATTTATGCAGGCTGTAGGTCGATACTCAGTAGCGAAAATAATCAAAAGAAAAATCAGCGTAATATGTGAACATGCTAATTAGTTCTCACAATTCATCGTAGAGAGTAGAGAGACTCTGAGAGACCGTATAATTTATGCTCACAAGCAAGTAGTGGGGCGCATTTCAGCTTCGACGAGCTCTAACTTACCTGTATCTAAATATAACTTGTTTCTATTATACCATGAGTCAGTGCTGACTGAGTCATTGTTGCCTAACAAAAAAACGTAATGATTTATCTAAACTCCGTCCGATGAGAGTATGCGTTCCTGACCCCTGTTAGCTGAGTACTCGTACAAAAGAATACGTGTTTTACGAATTTAAACTTTATTCGTTCCTAATCGTGTCCAACTGACCGGTGTCAGGAAAACATTCTCTCGGTGCTAGGAATATAATGTCTTTCATATTCCGGACTTGAGCTTAAGTGCCTACTCGAGAATTCAAGTCCCGTCTTACTTAATTTACTTAATGGATGATGAAAGGGTAACGATCAGTGGTGGCCCAGTGGTAACAACCGTGACTTACGAGTTGTAAGTCGTAGGTTCGAACCCAGACAGGCGCTTTACTTTGTGTAAATTATTTCATCACCACTGCTCTGAAAACGGTGAAGGAAAACATCGTGAGGAAACCGATATCCTAGAACCAAAATTTGAAGACATGTGACATCTACCAACCCGCACTGGGCCCGCGAGGTGGATTACGGCCCACTCCCTCTCACAGAGAGGAGGCCTGTGTCCCAGCAGTGGGAACATTATAGGCTGATTATATATGAAAGGGTAACGCGTGTTGTATGGATGATTATTGATTGTATTAAGTTTCAGTATTTTTACCTAACCCATAAACAAGGCGCCGGGTGATGACGGAATTACGGCTGAACTTCTGAGGGCTGGTCGAAAACCCGTTCTCAAGGCCCTCTAGAACCTGTTTGGTTCCGTCATATTCGAGGGCAAAACGCCACAGGCATGGAACAGAGGTGTGGTGATACTGTTCTTTAAGAAGGGCGACAATACCCTCCTTAAGAATTATAGGCCCATCTCACTTCTGAGCCATGTCTACAAGCTGTTTACAAGAGTCATCACTAACCGTCTCGCGCGCAAGTTCGACGACTTCCAGCCTCCCGAACATGCCGGATTCCGTAAAGGCTTTTAATACTGTAGACCACATACATACGCTGCGGCAGGTTATACAGAAGACCGAGGGGTATAACCTGCCTCTGCTTAGCGTTTGTGGACTACGAAAAGCCTTCTATTCGATCGAGACATGGGCTGTACTGCAGTCTCTTCAACGGTGCCAGATCGACTATCGGTACATCGAGGTGCTTAAGTGTCTGTACGAAAACGCCACTATGTCACTCCGACTCCAGGACCAGACCTCGAAACCTATCCTTCTGCAGCGAGGTGTGAGGCAGGGAGACTTTATCTCTCCGAAACTGTTCACCGCTGCACTGAAAGATGTCTTCAAGGTTCTGGACTGGAAAGGGCCAGGCATCAACATCAATGGCGAGTACATCAATCACCTTCGGTTTGCCGACGATATAGTTGTCATGGCTAAGACTATGGAGGATCTCAGTACATTGCTCGATGACCTCAATAGGGCTTCCGAAAGAGTGGGTCTTAAAATGAACATGGACCAGACAAAGATCATGTCAAATGCCCATGTTACACCCACTCTCATGAAAATCGGAGACGCTACGCTCGAAGTTGTGGACGAGTATGTTTATCTAGGACAAACTGTCCAGTTAGGTAGATCCAACTTCGAGAAAGAGGTCAATCGTCGAATCTGACTCGGCTGGGCAGCGTTCGGGAAGCTACGCAATATCTTCTCGTCCCACATACCACAGTGTCTCAAGCCGAAAGTCTTTGACCAGTGATGACCTATGGCACTGAAACGTAGTCGCTTAAAAGGCTAAAAGTCACTCAAAGGGCAATGGAGAGGGCTATGCTTGGAGTTTCCCTACGTGATCGAATCAGAAATGAAGAGATCCGCAGGCGAACCAAGGTTACCGACATAGCCCTAAGAATTGCCAAACTTAAGTGGCAGTGGGCAGGGCAGGCACATTGCTCGCAGAACAATGGCCGATGGGGCCGAAAGGTTCTAGAATGGCGACCGCGTACCGGAAGACGTAGCGTTGGAAGGCCTCCTAGGTCATCGGTCCACCTTTTGGTGGACCGATGACCTTGTGAAGGCCGCAGGAATCCGCTGGATACGCGAAGCACAAAACCGGTCGAAGTGGCGGTGCTTGGGGGAGGCCTATGTCCAGAAGTGGACGTCTTTCGGCTGAAATGATGATGAAACGAGGAAATTCTCGATAGGAAAACATTTTTGTGTTAAATTACGCAAAATTTCTGTGAACCCATTTATTTACAGTCCTGCCGTACTGATGTGGTCAGAGTAGGTAATAATACTAACTCTCGTAAATGACAAATTTGTTGATATGAATTGACGTAATTGACCGCACCCGATTTAGTTTGTAAAATATGATTGACGTGTAAAAGTATTTGTAGAAAACTACTTCAGAAATAAAATAATTCAATCATCTCATCACGCCAAAGAGATCCTAACTATATCCATAATATCCGTAATCCATCCATAGTGTCCATAATAATATAATATTCGAAAGTAACGTCTGTCTGTCTGTCTGTATGTTACCTTTTCACCTAAACCATGAACGGATTTCGATAAAATTTGGCAAGGAGATAGATGGCATCCTGGGGAAGGACATAGGCTACTTTTTGTCTCAAAAATATTCCTTTGGGGGGTGATATATGGGATGAAAGTTTGTATGGGGAACTTAGCATTTATGTTAGTGAGTATTACAATTTATACTTTTGGTAACACATTAAAAAATTACGTGCATTTGTAAAATCAACCCCCAAGGGGGTAAAATAGGGGATGATTTTAAAATTAATTATTTACGTTTTTAAAAGTTATTACAATTTATTTAAAGTTATAAAATAACTCTGATAATACATTACGTGGTCAATGGCGGCGCTAGAGTATTTCAAATTAATGGTGATAAATTAAAATTAGTTATTGGTATTTTTAATAGGTTCACAGTCCACAGCTGCAGCTGCATATGGGCTGCAGGCCGATAGCGTCACAAGTCCGCAGCCCGTATATGGGCTGGCATAACGATTCCAAAGGAGTTTATTAAACTGGACTCGGCGGGAATGTATTATCTTAAACATGCACTCGGAGGGGCTTGTGGCTAAGTTGTAATATAACAGCCGCACGGGTCAATCGATCAGGTTAAGCTACGCTTGCCGCGGTTAGTGCGTAGATGGGTGACCATCTTTACATACCAAGACCCCTCCGTGCCTCGGAAAACACGTTAAGTCGTTGGTCCCGGCTGTCATTTGTAGATCATTGACAGTCGTTACGGGTCGTCAGAAGCTCGAAAGTCTGACAACCAGTCTTACCAAGGGGTATCGTGTTACCCATCAACGGGGTTTTGGAGGTCAGATAGGCAGTCGCTCCATGTAAAATACTGGTATTCAGCTGTATCCGGTAAGACTGGATGCCGACCCAAACATAGTTGGGAAAAGGCTTGGCAGATGATGAACTAATAAAACTCATTACATAACATCAACAACTTTAATAAATCATGACATATCATGACATGACATAGGCAAATAGCTAGTAGGTGCAGGCTAGCAGCCCCTGAATTTCCTGAAATTAAACATGTCTATAAATCAGGCTACATCTCCACCTGAACCCGATTCTGACCTACATTTAAGCCTGCATTATACGCCATGCGCAACAAGTAACGAACTTTTGGCCATTGAGTTCGTACTTGTTGCGTTCTCCATAAGGTTTTTGTTAGGGCGCGTTCTTACATACTCTTACTTGAATGCAGAATCTACCTAATAAAAATATTCTAATTCAGAATCTGCCTAATAAAAATTCATTCACTGACAAACAACCCACAGTCTAGGCTGTTAGTTCTTGTGTAGTTGTCAGTGAGTGAAGCTGGGTCTAGAAGAATGCAATTTTGCACAAAAGTATCTTATATTCACGAAAGTGACAACTCGGGAAGGATATTTCAAAATTAAAGCTGATTTCAGACTACGCTATACTATTGTGCTATAAAGTATAGCAAAGAAGGACCTAATGCTATACTATATAGCATGACGTTCACATACGCGATATTATCGTGTCCAGTCCATTATTGTGTCGCTCGTTTCGCTTGCGGGACGGCCGGGGGTGAGAGAGGAGGAAGAGGGCGGAGCGCGATATAGCATAGCATGAACTCTGCGCATCGCACCAATTTATAGCGGCATATATTATTGGCTTGCTATAGCCAATAATATATATAGTACAGTACAATGTGAACGTGTCCATAACAATGTATTTTTTTTTTTTTTGAGGGTGTGAAATCATCAAATAACTTCTCCCGCTCTGGGCGGAGCGGGAGGGTGTGTCAGACTCTTACTGACTAAAACCCACCCGTATTCCTTCCTGTTGCCTGTGTTGCGGGGGCCTCGGTGACCCATAAGTACCTTCCCGCGACCCCGGCAGGCATCGGCCCTAGTGGACCCCTACTTTGTGCTGACGACATCTCTTTGAGGCGCGCGTGGAATACGACGCGCCGTCGACCCGGGCCTGGTCCTTACCGGACGGTGAGCTACCCATTGCTCACCGTCCGCAAGCCCGCGCCTACGGTGGCCGAAAATCCGCCCGGGATTCCCGACGCCCTGGGCGTCTCCTGCGGCGGCTAGGGGCGAGAGGGCGCGAAACGTGCCTTTCCCTCAACCGTCCCGCCTCCTCCTTCGCGAGCATTACTGCTTCGCAGAAGGAGGTGACGGCTGCCCATGCCCTCTCGCTCCGTACCATGGCCTGAACCAGGGCCGGACGCGAGAGGTCTCTGCCGCCGATCGCCTCCACGAGGACACGGCGGTGCTCTGCCCAAGCCGGGCAGACCTCCACCGTATGCTCCACCGTGTCCTCCGGGCGATCCACACAGTGGTGACACCCGGACGTTTCCTCCCGCCTTATCCGACACAGGAACCTCCCGAAGCTGCCGTGTCCGGTGAGGACCTGCGTCAGGCGGAAGGTGAGGACGCCGTGGCGCCTCTCCAGCCACTCCTCAAAGAGGGGACTTATCGCCGCAATCGTGGCGTGCCCAGCACTGGGTTGCGACAACCGTAATAACAATGTATGGAACGCGATATTGTTGTGCTATGAGCTATATACTATATGCTATTATATTATAGCGTATTCTGAAATCAGCTTTACCCCCCAAATCAATCAATCTGCCTAGAATTTTCAGAAGCCCATTGCGAAAGTCAGGTTGTTTGTTACGCTTTCACGCTAAAACGACTGAACGGGTTTGGTTAAAATTTGGCACATGGGTAGACCATGACCTGAGTTAGGACAAAGGATACTTTTTATCCCGATATTCCTACGGGATCGGGAATTATGCGGGTGAAACCGCGGGCAAAACCTAGTACAAAATAAACTCAGTGTTCACCAGTTCATAGATATTTTCGATAATAAAAACTAGATTGGTCGTTTTAAAAATTGACAATACAAAAGTACCTAATTTGTTGTTTTCTATGGGGAAAACTAGCAAAATAATTACCATTTTTATGCCGTTTGTTATTTAGTGGTTTTCAATACGTACTCGTCGTGTTTTATGACTGATGTGTTCGTCGTTGCGCGAAATTAAAACAGATTTTGCAAACGATGTAAAAATTACCAGTGCGTTTCGCTACAATTAATTAAGGGTCGTGTAATTGCTGTTGACCTTGGCCATACAAATGTGCGTCGCGCTCACGCCGCGCCACAGTGGGCTGAAACGGGCCGGTAAAGGACTTAGCATTTAAAAAAAAAAAGTTTCTTTTTCTGAAATTTTAAATATTGTGTTGGATTTATCTATCGATTATAAGTAATTATTTCTATGAGGGTCGTTCAGATAACTTAGTATTTTCGGAGTAATAAATATCCAAAGTAATTTTTGTATGAAGCAAAAGAAAAAAATGTGAAAATCTCGAAATTCTCAAATTTTCTCAAATAATTGACTCTACGTATGCATAGTACGTATATTTGTCCTATTTTAGCGCCTATTCTCGGGTTGCGATTTTCTGCGATTTGGTCGCAATTTCAAATTTTGTTCTCTATTCCACACCACCATAGAGGTTAAGAACTAGGCGCGTTTTTTTTTTATGTAGTGGTCTCCCCTTTAGGCCTAATCCACTAAGGACTAATAAAATAAATAAATAAATAAGTAAGTAAAAATCACAATCACTACTGGCCACTGCACTGTTTTAATTTAATCACTGTCAAGGGTATCCACATTAACGAATGCAAAATTTTCGTATTCGTCATCATCAAATGTTTCCGCTTGTTCAATTACTAATAAACTTTGTGCTTCTACTGACAAAGTTTTATGTTTTCTGCGAAGTTTGTGACGTTTCGCTGAGATGAGTGGATCAGAGCTGGTCAATAAATTATTTAATTTGTAGTTTTTCTACTGCATTTCCTGGAATGGTGTTGGCGGTACCTACGAAAGTCTTTATTTCTAGCTTCAGCAGCTTCTTCAGATAGCTGTCCAATTGGTATTAGACCAAAACTTTCAATAATAGCTGCACCATGCATAAGAACTTTATGAACACTTGAAGGCATAATAAGGCAGAGAAAGAAGGCAATAATACCAGCTATATAATTCCAAATACAGTTGCATGGTCACTTGAGCATATTCGTGAAATTTCGCTGTGTCAATGTGGTAACCTGATGAAACTGGCTCTAAAGATTGCAAATCGCCTTATTAATTCTTCACTAACACCAGTTATCTCATCAGTATATCTTATGTTTGGATGAAGAACACAGGTTTTGTTTCTTTAACAGATATGCACTTTTTAACTTTTTTTACATCTTGGGGATTTTTTAGTAAATGTTCTAGTATTTTAGCAACCTCCTCATTCCCATCCGCTTTCAACTGCTCAAAATATGCATATTTTATTTCGTCCAAAGATAAATGAAAGTTTTCTGCACGTCTTTTTTTCTGTTTAGGCGCTAATTCACAAAAAGGTTTTCTTGGGCTTTGTTCGGTGGAGACACCGACAGAAACTTTTGATGGTGATACATACTGAGTTGATGTACTCGGTGCTGGTTGATCTTCATTACTGCCTATTAAACACTTAATAAAGTCTGGCCATATTATGTTTTCTTGTAACCATTCACTATTTTTAGTGCTGAATATATTTTCTTTACGATAAGCGTTTTCCCATCTTCTATTTAAATTATAACAAAATTTTGCACAAAACAACTTTAAGGTCTTTTCGTGATCATCACTTAATTCGACTAAAAATTTAGACCTTATCTCACTACACAAACTGTCATTATTTTTAATACTGCCACTGTTTTTTTTAAATAACGAAAAGATCAAGGTTTGTCACTAAATTTTCAAACATTTTCACAAATACAAAATAACAAATAAGTAAGTAATGAATGTGTGGGGGTAGTGCGTCTATTATGGTGGGTAATAGAACACTGAAGTACGTTTGAATGCAACCGAACATTCCGTACCCTATCGTTGCACCAATCACGTTACGACATGTCATAACTTGTTGTTGCGCTCGCGCACTCTTATCCCTTGATTCCCGGAAATAAGTCTCAAAACAAATTACGTCATACCTACCTATGGTGGTGGAAAATGTCGAACATTGTTTTTTTTTTAAAGAACTAAGTAGGTATTGAGGTTTTCAGGCCGTTTAGTATACATTATTTTCAATTTCAATTTAATTGGAATAAATTGCTTAACTAAAATAACATGACTCTTCATACAAATTTGATATGGCTATATCTCCGAAAGTACTCGTTAAATTAAAAAAAGTCAAAGAATAAAAACGTTTTAAATTTATGCCTAGATACCAAAAAAATACATTTGATCTCTTAAGACCCAACCTTGTAATCCCAGCCCACTGCGCGCGCGCGTTCGTTTTCATAGGGAATATTTATTTTTAGTAACGGAAATATTAATATTTGAAAAAGTTACAGATAGATACTAAAATAGTCTGCTCATGAAAATATCTTAAGTAGTTTGAAAGTAATATTGTTTTTTATTCTTTGGGTAGACATTATTTCCTGAATTTATTTCATAAAATATTTTACTATAATACTTAAATTTTCACTTATAGAATTGATGTGTATGCATTCTAGTTTCACATACATTTTTACATAACTTACTTGCATTATATGAAGGCGTAATAACAGATTTAAAAGTCACTAAAATCATATATCAGCGCCTTAAACTAAATTTAGGAATTATCGGTACAATAACTCGTAACGAACTTTTCGAACGTCAAAATTACATAAGACAGTCCCCCAAAACGCCCGCCCTTCACCACTTCGTAGTGCTTTAGCTGGGAAGAAGTAGCGCGACAAACTCCCTAGCAGCACAGCTGTCTGTTCAATTAGAAAAACTTGATTCTATACAATAGTAAGCAAAATAATTTACATTAAACAACACAAAATATTTAATTAAATTATTTGCCATAAATGTCAGCTAGCACACGCCACTATATCAACAAAAAAGTATCGAAAGCAGAAATAAAAAATAATAATAAACATCGTAATTTGGGAGCAGTTAATAGACATTTACATAGTTATGCCGTTTATGAGGTACCAGGGAAGCCACGTGTGCAGAAGGAATTATTACCAAACTTCCTTGTCTTTAACGTAGTCTTTAATCTTATAATATGCGTTTTTGGTAAGGACACGTTTGATGTGGGTTTTGAGCTAAGTTCTGTAACTGACTTTGGCAACTTGTTATAAAAGCGGATACTGTTGATAACAAATGATTTGCTTGTTTTTGTTAATCTAAATTTGGGTATCACAATTTCATGTTTACTACGTGTATTTATATTATGGAAATCACTTCTTGTTTTGAAAAGACAAGTTTTTGCGAACATACAAAATACTTTCTAAGATATAAAGAGAAGGCAGAGTTAGTACATTAATTTCTTTGAATTTGTTTCTAAGGGACTCACGAGGACCCATTCTATGCTGACTGACATATGACTGCGCGGATTGCCCTCTTTTGTAAAATAAAAATTGAATCTACTTCAGCTGCCGATCCCCATAGCAGAACGCCATAAGACATAATACTTTATTTTTTTTTATTTTTTATTTGTGATGGGTTTGCTCTTGACCTTAGTCTATGTCTGAGGCGGCAGAGACAAAGTCGACGATGGAGCGAGCTTACCCAGAAGAAGCCTGTTCACTCTCACTTTGAAGAGATTAAGGTTATATGCGTTCGGAAACACAGACGACGGCAGAGAGTTCCATTCCTTTGCTGTGCGCATTATAAAAGAAGTTTGGAAACGCTTAGTGCGAGTTGGTGGGATAGCCGCCAGGAAGGGATGGTAACCTGAAGTGCGTCTAGATGACCGATAATAGAAGGGGGCCGGTGGAATGAGGTCGTGGAGTTCCTGAGCACACTCTCCGAAGTACAATCTATAGAAGACCGACAAGCAGGCAACCTTGCGACGATGGGCCAAACTGTGAAGCTTGGCATCCACCAGATTTACGTCGCCAATGAGCCTCTTAGCTCTGCGTTCCACTGAGTCAAGCGCGGCAAGTTGGTATTTAGCCGAGCCATCCCAATGGTGGCTACAATACTCCATGCAGGATCGGACCTGCGCTTTATAAAGGGTCAAAAGCTGTCCAGGCGTAAAGTATCGCTTCACCTTATTTAGGATGCACAGTTTCTTGGCCGCAGTTTGGGCTTTGTACTCGATGGTGGCGCCGAAGTTGAGGTTAGATGTCAACTCCATGCCTAGTAGCTCGAGCCGATCAGTTACAGGAACCGATGCACCCCGAAAAGTAGGAGTCAGGTCGAAACGACTCCTTTTTGCGGTAAAAAGACACGCTTGTGTTTTGGTGGCGTTAAAAGTGACCAGATTATCATCACCCCACTGGGAGACAAGGCTTAGCGTCAAATCTGTCCGCTCTACCAGGCCTCTCTCAAGGAACGAACTGCGGCCCCGTTGGTTTTTGCGCTGGACAAGTATCTCTCTGAAACAGTACTGTCGTCCGCGTACCCAACAATACCAGTCTGTAGTCGGTCATTGATGTGCAGCAGGAAAAGAGTTGCAGAGAGAACAGACCCCTGAGGAACTCCGGCATCAATAGCCATAAGGTCAGAGGAGCAGCCGTCAACGACTACTCTGATCGACCGTTCACTAAGGAAGTCTGATATCCAGCTACAAAAATCAGCTGGGATGCCATAAGCAGGAAGCTTGCTGAGCAGACCAGCGTGCCAGACCCTGTCGAAAGCCTTCGAGATATCAAGCGATACAGCAAATGCTTCGCCATGTTTCTCGATGGCTTCGCCCCAGCAGTGCGTGACATACACAAGAAGATCACCAGTTGACCGTCCCCGGCGAAAGCCATATTGACGGTCACTGAGGAGATCATTGTCTTCGAGGTAGGTCAGCAACTTACTGTTCAGTACCCTTTCCATAACTTTGCACAGAATGGAGGTAATGGCGATCGGACGGTAATGGGCAGGGTCAGCACGGTCGCCCTTTTTGGGCACTGGTTGTACATTAGCAAGCTTACTGTGGAAATAAGCAAAATATACTAACCTAGCTGTGGCTATATCAGTCAACTGTCTAATTTTTCTTACTGCATATGCAGCTGAACTTAATCTACCTGAAAAAGCTCTATTGTGGCTCCCCATTGCAACTTTGAATCTAGAGTAATTCCTAGAAATACAGTTTCCGTAATAGCATCTAGTCTCTTGCCATCAAGTTTTAAATTTAGAGCCACTTGGGGTACATTTGGTAGTGAGAACTTAAGACATTTTGTTTTGGTCGCATTAAGTAATAGATTATTAGCTGCGAACCATTTCGAAAGAACAGCCAGACTATCGTTGACGTGTAAGACATCCGGATCTTTTCTATCTATTTTAAAAATAAGAGAAGTATCGTCAGCGAATAGGATTAAATCGGATAAGTTTGCCATGATGTAAGGGAGATCATTAATATAAACTAGAAATATGAAAGGGCCAAGAATTAAACCTTGGGGCACGCCCATCTTTACTAGAGACCCCGAGGACGTCGCCCCGTTAACGTTTACTTTTTTCTGCCTGTTTGATAGATAGGACAGAACAAGATCAGCAGCTTGTCCACGAATTCCGTAGTGGTGTAGTTTACAGGTCAGTGTATTGTGGTCAACGCAGTCAAACGCTTTTGAGAGGTCACAGAAAATGCCAATGGCATCCTGGGATTTGTCCCAGGATTCCAAAATGTGACTGATGAGTTTTACTCCTGCGTCAGACGTCGACTTACCTTTCGTGAAGCCAAACTGGCGACTATGTAAAATCCCATTAGAATTGAAATGTGACAGCATCTGGTCTAGCATGATTTTTTCATATATTTTACTCAATTCTGGTAGCTCAGATATAGGTCTATAATTAGAGGGATCACTCTTACTACCCGATTTGAAAATTGGTACTACTTTACTATGTTTCATTAAATCAGGAAACGCACCGCTGTCTAAACATTGGTTAAATATGCCTGTTAGGACAGGGGCTATTGTGTCAATGATATCTCCAAGAACCCTAACGGAAATCCCCCATAAGTCTTCAGTTTTCTTTATATTAAGACTTTGAATGCCTTCTTAATTGTGACAATAGAAATGGGCTTGAATTCAAAACTTGGAATGTCCTTAGATAAGTGTTTTTTGAGAAGAGATTCAGCTAATATAGGTGATGAGGGGAGGGCTTTCGTAACCTCTATTGGGATATGGTAAAGAAATTTTCTAGTTTCTCAGCAACTTTTAACTTATCTGTTATAGTTTCATTATTAATTTTTAAAGACAATTCATTCTTATCTCGCTGTTTTGTGTTTCCAGTTTTTTTTTGTTAATTACCTGCCACACAGCTTTTATTTTATTGTTAGAAATACTAATCTTGTTACTTATTAATTTAGATTTAGCTTGAGCGCAGACTCTTGAATATCTTAGAATAATTTCTGACATAATTATGAAGGGCTTCATCAGAAGTCAATGATTTCTCGTAGTACAAATTATATAAAATATCTCTTGCTTTTTCTAATGCCAGCAGTGGCCCATTCATTAAATTTTGGTTTACTATTGATCGCAACTTTTTTCAAAGGACATGCTTTATTGAATTCTTGGCAAACTGTAGAAAATAATGTACCGTAGTTTATATTGGGGTCTTGTGAATCAAAACTAGCTGTTGAAAGATTGCTAAGAACATTATTATTAAACATTATCAATTTATTTTTAGTGAGAGGTCTTAATTGAATGGTTTTATCTATGTGTAACTTTTTATCTAGGTCAAATGATACAAGTTGACCAGTATGGTCAGATCTGACGCCACTAATTAAGGAAGAGTCTTTTATTTTACCATTAGTAAATACATTGTCTATGCATGAAGCTGAGGTTGCTGTTATTCTAGTTGCGTCTTTAAATATACACTTTAAATTGAATGATTTAAACACATGATATAAGCTTACTTTTGTCCATTGAATTAACTAATAGATCAATATTTAGGTCACCACAAACAAAAACTAATTTATTATCTTTAAAAAGTTTGCTTAGTATTTCTTCCATAATTATTAAAAATGATGACAAGTTTGATGCTGGTGGTCTATAAACACATAAGAAAGTATGACCTTCAACCTCTGCACATGCTACCTCACATAAGCGATCAACAGAGCAAGCAGTGATATCCTTCCTTTCCTTATGTCTGAAAATACTTTTACATAATATCAAGGTACGGGTGGTACCTTGATATTTTGAGGACCTGTTGTACGCACTGGCAACAGAAAAATTATTTATATTAAACAACATCCTATCCGGTCTTAACCAGGTTTCACAAAAACATAAGATATCCATATGATATTTATCTATTAACAATTCCACGTCTAGGATTTTGCCAGAGAAACGATTTATATTTTGGTGATACAGTAAAATATTCTTATTATGCTTCTCTTTTGTCGAGTGAAAAGTGAAACAGAACTTAATACCTAAATAAAAGCCCCCAGACATAAATGACGCGCCCGCTTACATAAAGCCACAGCTGTCACTCGAAGTCACAAATGATGAACTAGGATCATTGAAGTAAAATGAATGAACAGTTAATTACTAATAACAAAACCATGGTCAGCAAGACGACCACACACCACAAGCAGCACCCGTTCACGAGCATAACGAAAAGATCAGCCATTACCCTGCGTCATATTTGAGGGAAGGAGGCAACTCGACCCACGACGCTACCGCAAGCAGTGACATCTAAGGGATAACGAAACATAACGAACGAAGCATAACGAACTTGCTGCCGGTTGCTCAGGCATGAATACTATGATCGACTGTCGAGGTCGCTAGCTAACCACATACATAACATTCCTAATCAGCCTATAATGTACCCACTGCTGGGACACAGGCCTCATCTCTGTGAGAGGGAGAGGGAGGGAGGGAGTGGGCTGTAATCTACCATGCGGGTCCAGTGCGGGTTGGTAGATGTGACATGTCTTCGAATTTTAGGTCATGCCGGTTTCCTCACGATGCTTTCCTTCACCGTTTAGAGAGCAGTGGTTATGAAATTATTTACATAAAGTAAAGGGCCTGCCTAGGTTCGAACCCACGACCCACCACTCGTTAACCATATATTGCAATACATCTGCTAAAAAACATTGTAATGAGTAGATTATGTCAATGATAAATTGAAATGAAATTAAAATAAATTGAATTATACTATCAAATAAAATAAACAATTATATGAACTCATATAACCTCATGTAACCGTCAATAGGTAAGCATATTCTGGAGAAAGAACATAAACATTGTCTTGAGTTAATCACAGCGATTGACTATTGTTATCGTTTAAGTAGACGTTGATAAAATAGGATGCCATAGAACAAAGGTTGGATTTTACTTAAGCTTTAAAAGCAATAAAAGGCAAATCTAGGAGAAAAGTTATACCAAGCCCAATAAATGAGTTATGAATCTTATGAAGCCAGTGAAACACGTAATTTGTCCTTATTTTTGGTGTTAATAAAATTTTACTATTTTTAGTGTATAAGTGTATATTTTGCCTAATATACATGATGGCGAAGATGAATTGTGATTCCACCTTGAGAATGCCAATATTTAAAAAAAAAACTCTAAGAGAAACTCTGGCACCTAGCTGGTAACTTGCTCGAACCTGATCGTTTTTGAAGAACAAATGTATTTTAAATGTCAGCGGCTTTAGTCCACAGCAGAATACCGTAGGACATAACGCTATGAAAATAACTTAAATAGACTAACCGAGCTGTATTAACGTCAGTGTATTGTATCAAAATCAAAAGTCATTTAATCAAACTAGGCTGAGAATCAGCACTTTTCGAACGTCAAAATTACATAATACAGTCCCCCAATTCACTACTTCCTAGTGCTTTAGCACTTTCTTACAGTAATACTTTCCTGACGGCGTAGTAGGCGCGTATATGTGGGCCCCACTGAAGTTTGGCATCTACTGTTATGCCCAGAAAAACTGCCGAGTCTACAGTTTCAGGCACTTCTTTATACTATAAGACGATGTTGGGTCTTAGATTTCTAACATTCGGAAAGACGAACTTTATACATTTCGTTTTCTTGGCATTGAGAACTAAGTTATTTGTCGTAAACCAATCCGTATCCATTGAGAGTGCACTGTTAAAGTTAAGTGCGTCGTCAAAACAACGTCACAGATCCCCCTTTAAATAGAATGGCAAGTCACTAATATACACTAAGAATAAGAATGGACCCAGTATTGAGCCTTTTTTTTTTGGGTGGTATTTTATCAAATACGTTCTCCCGCTCTGGACGAAGCGGGAGCGTGTGTCAGACTTACTGACTAAATCCGTGTTCCTTCCGTTGCCTGTGTGTTGCCAGGGTCACGGTATCTCTTTCGGACTTTCCCGCGACCCCGGCAGGCATCGGACCTAGCCCCCTACACTTGTGCTGACATCTCTTTGAGGCGCGCGTGGAACACAACGCTCCGTCCACCGGGGTCTGGTCCTTATTGGATGCCGAGCTACCCATTGCTAACCGTCCGCAAGCCTGTGCCTACGGTGGCCGTGAATCCGCCTGGGATTCCCAACGCCCAGGGCGTCTCCTGCGGGCGCGAATTTCGCCTTACCCTCACCGGGTCCGCCTGCTCCTTCGCGAGCATTACTGCTTTGCAGTATGTATTGTAGTAGTAGTATTGAGCCTTAAGGTACACCTAACTGAACTGGTAGCCTGAAAGATTTCACACCACTAACATCTAAAAATTGAAACCTATTATGTTAATAAGAATTTATTACTTTGAGAGCTTCATTTTGGATAGATAGATAGATAGATAGATAGAATACTCTTTATTATGTACACCATAAAAATTACAGATACAAATGTTGAAATTTTACAAGGGGTGACACAATGGGCGGTCTTATCGCTAAAAGCGATCTTTTACAGCGTAATGACGTAGTTTACGCAAAAGCGTGTCATGGTGAACGCAATCAAAGGCTTTGGAGAGATCACGGAAAACTCCAATAGCATTTTGCGAGTTCTTCCATGCGTAAGATTGTTGCATTGCTGAAACACATATTTAGTGTTTCAGCAATGCAACAATCTGTACTCGAACGACCTTGTGTAAAGCCATATTGTTAATAAACAATATGGCTAATATAATTAACAATATTATCAAGGAGGCTGTTTAAATTAAAATGTCTTAGCAACTGCTTGAGTATTAAATTTTCAAATATTTTGCTAAATAAAGGTAAGATAGAAATAGGCCTGACATTGCCAACGTCATTTTTATTATCTGATTTGAATAATGACTAACTACTTCATGAGGTCAAGAAAAGGTATCAAAGCACTGATGTTGATTCCCGGCTAAAACAACCTTTTCTTAAGCATAAATGTAGCAATGTATAAAGGTATATTAAGCGCTTTTTAATCGTTTAAGTATCCACCGACCCCCACTATCCACTAACCCACACTGGGTCCGCGTGGTGGATTACGGCCCACTCCCTCTCATCGACAGGAGGCCTGTGTCCCAGCAGTGGGAACATTATAGGCTGATTATGCTAATCGTTTAAGAGCACTTTCCTGTTTTGCAATAAAGTGGCCGCCTAAAAGTCATCACTAAATTTTCAGTCACTATTTCAGCACAACTGAAAGAAAACATTTGGACTTGTTTGAATGTATTGATTTGTGTTTCAATCCTCCTCGAAATGAGGTTTTATAAGTTTCATGTGAACGCATTTTCAGGCACGAAGTTCTTGTACTTTATAGTGTAACTAGCTGCTCCCCCCGGTTTCACCCGCGTAAGTCTCGATCCCGTGGTAATATCAGGATAAAAAGTATTCTATATCCTAATCCAGGTCATGGTCTATCCAGGTCATGTGCTAAATTTCATCCAAATCTGTTCAGCTGTTTTAGCGTGAAAGCGTAGCAAACAGACAAATTTACTTTCGCATTTATAATATTAGTTATGAACTTAGAGAATAGCCAAAAGTTTCATTTCCACGAGAAAATTGACTGACATGATCGCAGTATATACGTACCTTTACAATAATAATACCTTAAAAGCCTCGGTTCCTGATTCAGGATGCAATGTTTTTATTTACGTGGCCAATATTCTGTTCAGGTTATCAATCCAGGTCATAGCTAGGCTATGTAGGGTCCCAATTAACAGTACGGCGCGAGGGCTTGGCGCGGAAGCATCTCCCGCGGCTGCATCCGTTGCGTGACCCTGGCCCGGTCGGAGCCCTATTTCATCACCTTTATAAGATGAGTATTCTAATGTCTTTACATCCTATTGCAGTGTTAGATATTATGGATTTTACAGTTTAAAATAAAGCTCGACGATATCGCTTGGGTTAAATTACCGATCATTTAAACTAATAAAACTGATCATTTAAACTAATAAAATAATTTAAATTTGAATGCGTTTGTGTCTCAAAATAAACTTTTTTCTTTGTGTAAACGCCGTGCCCTTCTCAAGTTAGGTAAACAAAGACGCAGAAGCAACTTCGTTTCAGGTTTAGCATTCAAATGAAATGAATGCTATCGCTAATTTGGGACACGTATCTAATTATAGTTACCTATGTACATAATATGTTATAGGCGCCAAATGAGCCCACATAAAATCTACAGATTCTAATAAATACAATTTAATAGAAGCTCTTGAGAAGCTCAGGGAAAGTCTCGTTTTCATCTAAAAGCAAACAAAAAACTCTGAACCCAAACTTATAATAATATTTGGAAAGGTCTTTGAGCTTAAAGCTGTCTAGACGTCTGCTTTTGCATAAAAGAATCTTTGTTTTCATCTTAACCACCCCGAACACTTTATTCAGACGCACCTAAATTCAATTTGGTCCTTAAATTCAACCCACGAATGTCTGGAAATTCTACGGACAAAAATTTTACGTGGTAATGAAATATTGTTGGTCGTGTACCTGTTAAGCCCCGCGCGACACCGATTCGGAGTCAAACAATAGAACATCAATTGTGTCTCATTAGCTGTCCTTGACCAATTAATATACCTATAATGGATCAATAGTTTAATAGCTAATTAATATTTTGCCAGTTTTACTCCGAATTATATAATGGTTCTAACTTTCGCAATAGCATTACTAGGTCTACAAAATACGTGACATTGAGCCATCTTTGAGTCCTTTACCAAATAATTCGGATCGTAAATCTTCGTTGCATCTGTTAAACATGGCCATAGAAATAGCGGCCTTTGGGATACAACCTGACGTCTGCACCGGACGGAGGCTGCACTGCGCATGCGTGGTGACCCGGCGCTGATGAAAATAAAAGTTTCATGCGGCGTCACAGTTCATGATTACTGAGGCTAGGCTCCGGGAACATTAGCTGCTGAATAACGCAACAACTTGTGGTCTTTGACGCGTTTACGAGTCACGGTAGTCTTGCTAATGTAATATAATTTTGCTAGGATGCTGAACTGATCACAATCGCGTTAGAGTGCAGTGGCAGGGGAAATGAAAAGTTTCCGCCACTTAGGTTGTTTTTAAGCTTTTATATTTGTTTAATGGCAACTTTCCCCCCTTTTTGGCAGTTTAGGATGACTTCACGATGATCCGGTTTTAAATCAGTATATACAATTCAGCATTTGCTAGTACTACTTAAGAAAGATTTATCAACACCATTCCCAATTTTCTTCTAATCCTAAGATCTAAGGCTCTTTATTCCACAACCAGGTTCGGTCGAGGTCTCAAGACTCTTCAAGATCTTCTAAAACAGGCGAAAGCCGGCAAACCAGTGAAGAACGAGGACATCCCTCCACCAGTCATGGTGGGGAAGGCGGCAGATGGGCCTAGGCCGGCTCCACCTATTCCTGAAGAGCCACAGCCACCGCCTGCTGTGGAAGTGCCACCACCAGAGCCAGAGCAGCCCCTGATAGACCTGGGGCCTCCAGAACCGAGTCAGGTGGAGCCTACTCCTCCTGATAACAAGTTACCCGAAGCCAGCCAGGGTACAGCATCGGGGGGATCCGATAAGAAGTTAAAGGAATTGCAGCTAATATTGGGTAAGTTTTAAATGTAGTTTTATTTACTATCATTGCAGAAATATTAGTCTTGGAGCGGTCAAGAAGCTTTTGGCTAAAAAGTTTATCATTATGTGAGTCCAGAATGAACTTTTAGTAACAGTTTGTCGGCACATAAGGCTGCCTCTGTTCTCGAGATTGCTTTTTAAGACACACTCCACATGTTGTGGTGTCTTTTATGAAAAAGGGGACCCACAGTTAAGTGTTCATTTACTTGTTTTCAGCCCGCCAAGCCGAATTCAGGGCAGAAGCTCTCGCCGCGAAGAAACGTAATGACAAGTTCATGGCTCTTGGTTTTATGAAGGTGGCCAAGCAGTTCGACACGGTGGTAGAAGCTTACCACGCTGGCCAAGTCATGAATATGGATGAACTGCCCACTGTTGAACTTATCACTGAAGCTTTAGAGCACGACAGGTTGCAACAACAGCAGGAAGTAATCCAGCGTTCTGCCGGTTCGTGAGAGATATTACCCTTCTTTTTATCTGGCCCTAATATTTGTTTTCTTTTGAACATTTTTCGTCTTTTCGTAAAGTTATTTTGTTGATAAAAATGTAGAATGAAAGGCCAGTATTCAATAAATCTGATTGTGAAATGAGAGGCAGTTTCATTACATTTAATTTCGTTAAAATATATGTGAGATGGTTGCATCCAGTGAAAAATTGTAGTACCCATTTATGGGGAGAGGTTTTTGCCCAGCAGTGAGATAATGCTGACTGATGATGATCTATTCATGGTAATATTGTGTTTTGCAACATCAAATGTTGCCAGCAACATTGCGGTCGAGATTAATAAACGTTATTTAGACACGTACCCTCCATCTTGCACTTGCAGTTTGACGGGTTGTGCGATAGGAATTAATGCCTACGACCTGGTACGTTGCCAGCAACATGTTGCTGCAACAATGTTGTGCAACTTTTGTTCCCCATGAATACAGAGCTTAAACAGTAATGTAATTTTACCATTTAGCACCAGACACGCCCGCAGACGATACCAGTAGTAGCGGGAGTCTAATAACCGCGAAGACCTTGGGAGAGGGGCTGCATCAAAGATTTGAGGCTTTTAAAGTAAGTATGGCGGAAAGTTGAGGCTTTTTAAGGAACAATAATGAAAGAGATGAGAGTGTTTACCTAACTTTACTAACCAATCCAACCTTTTGGATATCTGAGGAACAATTCCCGTATTTTTAATTTTAAGCGTTCGCATTCTAATGTCAGTCTCAATACTAATTAATCTGTTCTGTCTGAAAAATGCCTCTAATTAACTTAAATTTTTGATAAGGTTTTGACATTTACTGTCACTGAGATGAGATCGCGCATTTTGAATATTTTAAGTACAGGAATTGGCCTTTTGAAATCAGCATTTATTTATTCGCAGTCTCAAGACCAGGTAGGTATTACTTGAGGGTAGACGAATTAAACCATGCGGCGGACTAAATTGCCCTGCACCTAAGCACACTGCCTTGCAAATCATTGCGGTACGGGCCTTATTTTTATTATTATTAGCCGTTTGTGTCCCACTGCAAGGCAACGGATTCCCTTCCCTCCTTCGAATGTATCTGTTGCTTTTTGTGGCCAATCTTTACGAAAAGAGTCGAGTTCGTTCCGCCATATCTTCCAAGGCTTACTGCGTTGCCGATTGCTGTTTGGGACCCATTTGTAGTTTGAATTTGGCATTGTAGACCGCCGCCGCCGACAGTCTGTCAGACGAGGAAAACACTTTGTTAGTGATTTCATAGTTAACAAAGCGAGCGAGCAAAGTGAGTCTCCTTACGAGGATAGAAAGAGTCTAACACACAGGTAGGTATGAGTGAGGGAGACAACTTAAAGATTCTCTCTGTCTGTGTCTTTCCAATGTTGAATTCATTCTAAGGCCCGCTTGCACTACAAATAACTAAATACGTTTCGTACTAAACGAATTCAAAACATGGTTCTGTTTCTGTCAAGCGTTTGAAAATGACAGAGACAGAAAGAAAAAAAACAAAAAAAAACAGAATGCACGATATTCAAGATTGTTATTAGTCTGTAAGCTTTCTTAAAAATTAAATAAATATAAATACAATATATTCTTAACGCTAAACGCACCACAATCATTTGCAGGCAGGGTTTTTAGGTGTAGGTTAAGTTGTCAGCAATAATTGTATCGCATATGGTTCAAAATCGTTTGACACTTCTCATGTTACTACTAGTTTTGACAAATATTGACTTCCGTTCTGTCAGGTATTAAGTGCATGGTAACCTCCTTCCTACTCTGTTACTCCTAATGTGAAAGGTGAACGTATGTTTCGTATAATGGCGTGATATTAAAAAAAAAAACTATTTACTTTCTTTTATATTAATATTTCATCATTGTCTACTTTACAGAAACAAGAGGCCAAAGCCCAAGAGGAAGGCAACTCTTCAAAAGCTCGCCGCATGAATCGCATTATAAAGCAGTACGCTGACGCCATTAAACGTCACGACGCGGGTCAGCAAATAGCAGTGGATGACTTACCCACACCGGCTGGGTACGGCCCTCTACCGGCTGGAGCTGCGGCAGTGAGTATTATTACAGGCTACCTAAATTATTATCATATATATTAGAGCAGTGGTGGCCGAGTGGTACGAGTTATATGTCGTAGGTTCGAACCCAGACAGGCGCTTTACTTTGTGTAAATTATTTCATCACCACTGCTCTCAAAACGGTGAAGGAAAACATCGTGAGGAAACCGGCATGTCCTAGAAAGAAAAATTCATGTGACATGTGACATCTACCAACCCGCACTGGGCCCGCGTGGTGGATTACGGCCCACTCCCTCTCACAGAGAGGAGGCCTGTGTCCCAGCAGTGGGAACATTATAGGCTGATAATGTAAATTATTATCCGGAATGAGCTGATTCGACGACGTCACGGAAATCCTGCATCGCGCTAGCAAAGTAAGCCCAGGTTCGCGCGGGTATTTTTTCCAGCGGCGATATTTTTTCGCACACTGGATTTTCAACGCTCTGCTTAGGGCTAAGAGTTGAAAATCCAATAGTTTATATTTTCAACGCGCTGGGTTGCACTCTGTTGGATTCTTAACATTCGGCTGAACATCGAGAGTTGAAAATCCAGTGCGCGATAAAATCCCGCTGCGATATTTTTACGCCGTTTAAATCAGGCAGTTGGCCACCAGACAAAATACCCGTCTGGTCGGAGGATCCTCCCTTTTCTATGGAGGATGAGGAACTTTCCACCAAGTGCCTCATACCTCTATTTAATAAGCGAAAGCAGTAGACATAGCCCACTGGAGTGGCAATGTGCCGGCTATTTTAGCCGTAGAACCGAAGATGGTTGAGGTAGACGTGTTCTTGAGTAGCGCTGATTCGCGGTTTCTACTCAAGAACACGTCTACCCCAACGATCGTCAGTTCTACGCGATGTCTTGCGCCCTGAGGCGTGGCTGGAGCCACGCTGTTTACAGGGTGGCTGGTTGCAGTTGGGTGAGAGTAATCTAAGTTCGAGTAAAATGACGTTTGATTGGAATAACGCGTCCGGCAGTAGACAGCTACAGGTTTATTATGATGATGATGATGATGCTCACTCAAGCCCGCTTACACCAGAACTCATTAAAACGTTTAGCGCTAAAAAAAAATAAAAAATAATGCTGTTCCTGTCAACTTCAAATTATTTACAGAAATATAACGATGTTTTAAATTCGTTTATCGTTTAATGTATTTAGTGATTTTGGTGCAGGCGGGCCTTAAGGCGCTGACAAGACCCAATTGACGAAAATAGGCTTCTCTTAAGAAAAAAAATTGCCAAATCTGTATAGTTTGTGGTAGCAGGAAAAAAATATGTTAACTTTGAACATATTTCCCAGAACTTGGTTGTTACCGAAACATGTTTTGAAAAAAAAAAAACCTCGATACTAACTAACGTTAAACTAACCTCTTACCTTGAGTTCTAATCCAAAATATCTGCATTAAATATCAACATACGTTACGTATTTAATTAATAACAAGAACGTCTTATTTTAATGCAGAACTTGGTTGTTTTTTATTTTCGATTACTCAACTCAATTTTGAGTAAATAAATAATTGCTTCATATTTTGCAATAAATTACAAGCGTTGTGTTATCGCGCTTCTCTTTCTTTTCTATGCAATCTGACAGTGACCGCGGTTTAGGTGTTGTCAGCGTCTTAAGTCTGCATTACGGAAACATGCCATGACAGAATAATTAGGGAAATATTTAATTGATTCTCTAAAAATTTATTGACCTTTTAATGATGACCGCTTTTCAATGAATGAAACTCTGATAACTTTTTATGATGCACGCCTTTTAAAATAAATGAGTCTCTCTTTATCTTTCTGACCTTATCTCACAGTTGGTCGCAATTATTTAGTATTTTTAGCACACCGAAATATGAATACTTGGGGTTCGATTAAATACATGGCGAATAATTCCTTTACTAATAGTTATATTGAATGTTCTTTCAGTCGAGTGCCGCCCCGTCGCCCCCTTCCTCGCGCTCGGCCGCTTCAGCTCCGGAACCCAGTCCGAGTACGGGGCAGGCGGCGCGGCGGGACCAAGTACTAGCGGTGTTGCTGAAGAGACAACACCAGTTCAAGGAGGCCGCTATATATCATAAGAAGAGAGGTACATTTGATGACTAATTATTATTATTATCTCCTTTATACATACAAACAGATACATAAACTTACACCTTCACATAGGCGTAGGCAGAAAATACAGAACGCCACCTGCCGATCACATACATTGTGCTTCGTTTACGTTCATACATCTGGTCATACACGCACGCCGGTTGCGAGTACTACGCACCTGACCTTTCTGAAGAAGTTTTTTGCAATTTCTGACTTTTCGAGTACTCAAACCTCAATTGGTCCGATAGAGTTTTTTGATCCTTATAAGAAACTGGATCGATTGGCATCAAAAAAAGGTTTTTGTAAAAACTGCCCATTTTCTTGATAACTGTATTAGTTTTTTTTTTCAAAATCTGTGAATGCAGATCTAAATGTCTCAAAAAGTTAAGGCCGGTCTCCTAAGACCGTTTTCCTGTAGCTACAACGGTTAAGGCAGCTTTTGCCCTTGCCTTGCGTCTCAAAAATCCACCCTGTATATGTCCTTCTAGGACCTAGAATCTAGGGCGTCCCGTCCCGGCGTTTCCACTCACATCTCCCTTGGCAACTAACAAAACCTACATAACCTCCTCCCCCCCCCTCAAACACGGCGAGGTGATGGCTGATCTTTGCGTTGTGCTCGAGAACGGGTGCTGCTTGTGGTGACTGGTCGTCTTTCTGACCATGGTTTTGTTATTAGTAATTAACTGTTTATTTATTTTATTTTGATGGTGCTACTTTATCATTTGTGACTTCGAGTTACAGCTTTAGCTATATCAGAGTACAGCTTTCCTTGTTTTTGTTGGTATATTGGCATGTGCTAGCTGACATATGGTAAATATTTAATTTAATGTTTTGTGTTTCGTAATTTTAATCAAGTTCTTCTAACTAAACAGACAGCTGTGCTGCTGGGGAGTTTGTTGCGCCACACCTTCTTCCCAGCTAAAGCACTAGGAAGTGGTGAAAGGCGGGCGTTTTTGGAGGACTGTCTTATGTTGTTTAGATATTCAAAAAATGCTGATTCTGACTCTAGTTTTAATAAATGACTTTGATATTTTTACATTTTGTTAGACGCCTTTCAATTTGAGTTGAATCGAGTGTTGTTAAGTCGAGTTTAAAGTTCAAGTATCGTTTTGTAATATTAAGTATTGTAACAGAATTATCGATACGACACAGTTATCGATACTTTTTCGGATCCCTAAAGGTCTATTCAGATATAAGCGATATCGCTGTCGCGCTCGGTAGCAATACTGGTCCGACTTCTGGTTAGTCAGTTTTGTGCCGCCCATTAGTAAACACGAGTACACAGTAACTATGAGTTGGCCACAATCTCAAACGATTCCGTCCATGCAAATATAATGGTTGAACTAATAGAGTTGCGTGCGCGTGCGGTGCGACTGCGGGGAGTGGGGAGTGATCGTGTCCGCCGGCCGTCACGCCGCCGCTTTCTCAGACGATATATCGCGTACCGAATCGGGATCGTTACTGAGCGCGACAGCGATATCGCTTATTTATTTATTTATATATACTTTATTGTACACCATAAAAATACATGACAAAAAATAAATCAAACACTACAAAATATACAATGGGCGGCCTTATCGCTTTCTGCGATCTCTTCCAGGCAACCATAGGATGGACAGTGATTTGCCTGGACATAAAGTGGGGCTGTCGTTGGTGTAAAAAATAAATAAATACAATATACTAAAATTGAGACACAGATATATATATATATCCTAAATAATATATACATAAATACATACATATTGAATGTATACGCAACGAAAATAAATGAAGACTATAGATAATTACAGTTACGAGAACAAGCTCACAGCGACAAGTAATGTTCCATAACGAGTCTTTTAAATGCGAGTAACGATTGCGCGCGTTTTATTTGAACTGACAAAGCATTCCACAAACGAGTGGCCTGGACAGTAAAGGATTTATCGACGAACGTTGTGAAATGCATAGGCATTTTAAGCTTCAAGTTATCTGATGACCTTAAAAATTTCGTGTGGGAGTCGCCAAGAAACTGGAAACGTTCCTTGAGATAGAGAGGGGTGGAAGGGATCGCTTGTATCTGAACAGGCCTTAACTAACGTGTTGAAATAATTACAATTTATTTCTCGGTTCCAGGTGAAACAGATACAGCTATACAAATGCTTCGGAACGCGAAACGCTTCGACACTCTCATAGAGGCAGCACGGGCGGGACAGACTATAGATATGAGCAAAGTACCGACTCCGCCCCGACCTGTCAAACCGAAAGCGTGAGTACTTAGATAAATTATTATCTTCTTTGGTTTATAACGGGTGGAAGAAGAAGTTATTCGAAGCCGAGACTCACTTATACTATACCTTACTTACACGTGATATTTTACACGACTGCCTCAGGAGGGTAGTGTTTTTCGAGAGTATGTATGTATGTATGTCTATTTCTTTGGCACGCTCTGTAGCCTAAACGGCTTGATGGATTTTAACGTATGAGGTGTCCTTAGATTCGTCTTAATTGTGGGAGTGACATAGGCTATATAATATTTATAAATTGCATCTGCAAATATAAAAAAAAGGAAGGGAAGTATCTTTTAAAAAATTAATTGCATCAATATTGGTATCAAATAAAAGCTAGTAATGAGTAATTTTCAAATATATATATTAATAAAACTAAAAAGCTTGAAATAAAAGAAATTATTTAAAAAACAAAAAACCCGACTGCAAAAACACATAACGGAAAAGGGAAAAACAAGCATTATAATCTATATCATTTTGGTCTTGCAGGCGGGGACAGTCGAATAACTCGAAATATGGTGTAACTTTTGATTGTCCCCGCCTGCGATACCAAAATTATATAGATTATAATGCTTGTTTTTCCCTTTTCCGTTATGTGTTTTTGCAGTCGGGTTTTTTGTTTTTTAAATAATTTATTTTATTTTGTATACCTTTGAACTTTCTGGTTAGTGAGTCTGAGGTACTTTTTAATTGTCAAGGGGTCGGTCAGTCAGAAAGATGAAGCTAGTTGCCCATTCCAAAGCAGTAGGTTCCTATGGAGAAGCACGGGCAAGTAACTCCACGGACGCTCATTATTCATGTTGGAATTATACATGTGAGAATGATGCAAAATGTCAAAAGCGTCCGTAACAAAGACACAACAAAGGTTATTTGGGTACAAAGATTACAAAGGTTTTTTTTTTTGCGATTTCTGACTTTTGTAACGAACAGTCTTTTTTAACGTTTCCCATACAAATCTGAAAGTTCTAAATTATTAGATTTTTTTTTCAGAACATCGGTAAACAAGGAACAAACTAACTTGTTCTTAAAGCAAATACAATTATAACGCGTAGGTATACGTTTCCAAGTTTACATTTTTTGTTTATTTTCGGCTAGTCCGTCCATCATAAAAAGTAAGTTTAAAGTATCTTTCCTACCAAAAGTATGGAAAAAGCTTTTTACGATTTCCGGCTTTTTGTAGTACTAAAACTTCAGTTGGTCCTACAGATTTTTTTGATCCTTATAAGAAACAGGATCGATTAGCATCAAAAAAAAGCTTTTTGTGAAACTGCCCATTTTGTTGCTGACTGTACATTTTTTTTCAAAATCTGTGAATGTAAATCAAAATTTCTCAAAGTTAAGGACAGTCTCTTAAGACCGTTTTCCTGTAGCTACAACGGTTAGGGTACTTGCCCTTACTGCCCCGTCTCAAAAATTCACCCTGTATACTATCGCGAACTGGCTCTTTAAAAAAAGTTTAAAACAGGTTAAAAAATGTTAAATGATTAACATACTATAAGTAACAAAATTGTGATCTATGCGCAATAATGACAATTTTGAGCAAAACCCATTTCACAAACGTAAGGATTCATGCGATTGAACCAATTCCACTTGCACATCTGCGCTAACTATTTGCTTACACCAATTGTCACTAAAACTAGGCCACGTCTAAATCAAAGAGCGCACTGTTGAATTTAGAACGCTCGGCTTAGCTCCGAGAGTTGAAAATCCAACAGTGCAATAATATTAATAATGCCTTAAGGCATTTACCTGTCGCCCACTGTTAGTAAAAACGTGCATTTTAATTGCAATTGCAGTTTAAGGAGTAAACTAAATGGATTTTTCAAATGAAAAAAAAAAATGCTTAAAGTAGATTAACGAAAGATCTGTGCTTGTCTATGACACATTTTTAACCACCATCAGGTCCGACACTACGCCAACAGAGCCAACTGGAGACAATTCCTCAATCGACGAACCCTCAGGATCTTCCAACGACGGCTGGGTGGAAGTTGGGACCATAGCAGGAGGATCAGCCAGCGACGATGCCTTCACCAGTCTTTTGAACCAGCTGGAATCTCAAGCGAAAATGGCCAGAGAATACACAAACCATTGCAAAAGTATGGGGCATGTGGCCGAGGCGAAGATGTATGAGAAACTTAATGAGCGCGTCAAAGAAGATCTTGATATTCTGAGGGTGGCTATGCTGTGAGTAAAATTGATTTTATTTAGATTAGCGTAATCAGCCTATAATGTTCCCACTGTTGGGACACAGGCCTCCTCTCTGTGAGGGAGTGGACTGTAATCCACCACGCAGGCCCAGTGCGGGTATTTAGATTTGCATATACAGGGTGACATTGAAAACATGCGACAAATCGAAATGGGAGATTGTACTCATCATTATGAACAACTTTTACTAAGGGACCAAAGCTACAATCCCAAAAAAAAAACTGCTGTCCCCTACATTTATGTTCGCAATACCTCATCAAAATGTAGGAAAAGCAGATTTTTTTTTTTGGGATTACAGCTTTGGTCCCTTAGTAAAAGTTGTTAATAATGATGTATACAATGTCCCATTTCAATTTGTCGCAAGTTTTCAATTTCAACCTGTATAATGGGGTCGGGGTCCCTAGACGGTCAAAATTGCTTGACGTTGCACGTGAATGTTTTGTGCTTATCAAGCAATTTTGACCGTGAACTTTGATGTCCTTTACAATCAAACTACGTAAAGTAAAGTAAACATTTATTTGCATAGAATGTAGGTAAAGGTAGTAACGTACTTGATAATGCTTGATAAAAAAATTGTTTGTGTTTATGATCCTACTCGATAACTCGCTATATAAGTCCTTAATGTTTATATTCCAGCAATAATCGCGGTTTACCCGGTTTCCATTACGTGATGCGTGAGTTTTCTATCACACAATGCAATACAGACCTTGGAGTGAACGACTTAGAGCTGACAATCATGCGCGGCATCGCATACAATGTGGCTAAGGATATTGATACCTACGTGAGATTCGAGTTTCCTTTCCCGCAGGTTAGTACTATTAATTTGATTTTTATTTATACAATATTTGAAATAAAATACTATAAACTTTCTATTATAAACCGTGTCACCACACAATGCTTACCTTTGATTATGAAAATAAATTTTGAGAACGCCAAAAAATAGTCATAAAGGTTAAAAAAATCGCAGTGTCATTCCGAAATTATAGCTATAATTTAGTGAGGGTTGTGGGGTGAACGTCTCCACACAATCCTCACCTCAAAGCAAGCAAACGGCTGGGACTATTGACTTGGTTTCAATTCCAAAAAATAGTCAAAATATTGTCGTAACGCTGTGCCAAATCTCGAAACTAGTCAATAAGGGATTCCAAAGATATAAAGGTGTCTTGGTGAGCCTTTCTCGCCACAATCCTCATCTGATAACCGCGCAACGCTTACGTTTTTGAATTTGAATTTGGTGTCAAAAAATTGTCAATAAATAGTCGTCTCCAACCATGATAGTTTAGACCTGGTTTACAATGTAGAAGTATGTTAAACTTCCATGTAAACTTCTACATACATTTTTGAGTCGAGTACAAAATTATTAAGTACGCATTTTCAAGGCGCTGACAAGAGGCAAATGACCAAAAAAGGCTTGTCTTATTAAAAAGGGTATATAATTATTAGTTATGTAGCTATTTTAGGTAGGTGTTTTAAGTATGTGTTATCTGTATATAATGTATATCATAACCATGACATAGTTATTTTATAACTAAGTCTTAAGCTAAATAAAATGAAGATATATATAAATAAAATGAAGCTAATGAAGAGCAGTGCCTGTATTAGGCACTGCTCTTCATTAGCAATAATAAAAAGTTATTATTGCTAATATTATTATCAGTGATAGGAATAGGTAGTGCCTATTTGCCTAAACTTCGAAGAACAGAGACAAGAAACGGAGACTTCCTTAGGACTAACTTTTTTCCGAGATCTGTCCCGAAACTTCGAGACAACACATAAATACATTTAAAAAAAATGTTATTTGGAATAAGTAATTCGTCTATATTTACCTAAAGTTTGCGACTAGATATATCATAATAAATAACATACACAGTCGTTACAACCATAAAATTTTCTGAATTTTTTTTTTGAGAACATTTTTTAAATGACTTGGTGATCGTAATACACAATGAATCACAATGTTTGAATAAGAAGCCGTACACGTTTCGAAGTAAATATCTTCTTTCTAGCTCACTCTCGGCTACGTTTAATGAGATTTCTAAAGTTCAAGTGTAAAAAAGGCATTATATGTAACACATAATATGATTTAAAAGAGTGTCCATGGAGTTTCTTGCACGTTCTTCTCCATAGAGACCTAGTCTTTGGAACGTGCAATTTAGCTTCACTTTTCTTGGACTGACCGACATTTGACTATTCAAAAGTGCCCGTAAATGGTCTATTTGAAATAAATGCTTTGATTTTGATTTTATCGGTATTTAAAATAATTAAATAATTCATTTATTTGCCAGAATGTAGGTATACAAAGTGGTATGATCTTAATATTAATGAGGTCCCTTTACATTCTACCGTTATACATGATGTGCAAATATTTAGTTACAAATGAAAATACAAATACCTTTTTTCTTTCATGTTAATGAAATATATTTCTAAAGTATATTTAAAAATGTGCCTGATATTAAAATAATTGCATAATAATGGTATCACATTATCACATTTTACGGCAGCGCGTTTCGTTATCTATTCTTAGAAATTACAAAAGGTAACCGCCATGGTCGCATACCTGTGCGGCGCGGGGAGGGTCTACATACCCCCTCCCCCCCTACTCCTTACCGCCCCGCGTGCGCGCAGGTTACCTTCACTTCAATCCTGTACTTCGGTTTGTTAAATGCGCATCTTCCTGTATTGTTTTTGTGAATATTGTTTTTCACCCTCGCTCGTTTTTTGGTTCATTGGATCTTCTTAATACGACTACTTTGGCTTGAATTTATGGATTACGATTTGCTGCAATAACATTGTTCCTGTCTGTCTACATCAAATAATACGGTAAGTCAACATTTATTACTTTTTAATGTTTTGGCTAAAGTTATTTATTTTATTTCTTGTAGGGAAACAAACAGTAAGTTAGATATAAAGAAGAACATTAATGTATATATTATTTTATCTTAAACTAGCAATTTGACAGTCTAGATTGATATGCAATTGTATGAACTTGATATTTTTTAGTGGAGTTTTTAAGATAATTATTGTGTATGAAACGTAGTTAAAGAAAAAAAACATACGCATTTAACTTTTGGTTCAAATATAAAAGTGAACTTCAATACTACCAAGCATAGTAATGTTATATCTTTGGTGTCATAAAGAATTGCTAAGGTGGACGAATTCTATCAAAATATATTATTTTTCTGGCCGGTTCTTTTAATATTTGAACCAAAAAGGAATATGTCTTTTGCGCATTGACTAAAACGCGAAAAAAAAATTTCAATAACAATGATGTTACGCGTGTTCATATTATCTAACCGTTTTTCTTTATTAGAGCGTAAAATGAAAGAATAAAATCTTTAAATCGATACAATCGATGCACCTAGCTGGAATGCGCGCACCTCTCCCGCTTTCCTTTCCACCTCCCTGTATCTATAAAGGTTCTTTATTCCTTTTGAGGCATGGAAAACTTAAAATTTTATTTTATTTTAGGTACTTGCCATCGTACATCTTTTTGGAGACCAGTAAGATTGGAGATGGCGAACAAGCCTAAGAAAGCAACAGTACAAAGTTGGATTGGACTTCATCCTGAATTATATTACGACCCGGCCAGTAATTTGATTTACTGTTCTAAGTGCGAGAGCAGTATAACAGCTAAACTTAGTAGTGTCATGAGGCACGTTAAAGGTCCGAAACACAAAGGGACAAGTAAAAAACCAAATGAAGAATTTTGTTTGGACCTAGTACAATTTCTCATATTATGTAATATACCTTGGATTCAAGTAAACAACCCCGCTTTCAAAAAATTCTTCCATAAATATATTTGCTGCAATTGTACAAATCGACAAAAGCTTCCTGAGCAATCATTGCTGAGAAAAGTTTATTTAGATAAGATTTTTAAAACTAAAATTGACTCGATTTATGAACTGATTTTTTAGGCAGATACATGGTACATTTACTTGTAAAACCTTTAAATGCGATCACACAAAAACCATTTTTAGTTGCTTGCAAAGTACTAGAAATTGTTAATGGGAGCACAATTGCCCAATTTGTAATAGACTGCTTTGAAAATATGTGGTGCGATGTGTATGAATCCAAAGTAGGAGACGTTGCTGTAATAAGCACTGATAGTGTAGCAAGGTACTTATGGGTCACCGAGGCCCCCGCAACACAGGCAACAGGAAGGAATACGGGTGGGTTTTAGTCAGTAAGAGTCTGACACACCCTCCCGCTCCGCCCAGAGCGGGAGAAGTTATTTGATGATTTCCCACCCTCAAAAAAAAAAAAAAAAGTGTAGCATATATGCTAAAAGCGGGACGTGTGCTGAAAAATTATTTGCCCAACATGATACACGTCACTTGCTTAGCACATGCACTGAATCTCGTGGCAGAAAAAATACGATACGAATACTCAGATGTAGATGAATTAATTTCAAACGTAAAAAAAATATTTTTAAAATCACCTAATAGAGTGCGCTTGTTAAAAAACACCTTTCCCCACATGCCGCTTCCTCCAGAACCCGTTATTACAAGATGGGGTACTTGGTTGGAGGCAGTGTCATATTATGCAAAATATTATGATCAAATCAAAACAATTGTAAATCTTTTAAGAAGTTCCGACGCGCTATCTATTGGCATATATACGGTGTGCCAAAAATGTTCTTCAAAAGGAAAACTTGAAATCGGACTTGGACTACATTGAGGAATATTTTAAAGATATACAAATTGGATTAAAGAAATTACAAAAATCGAATTTAACTCTAACGGAATCCTTTGAAATATTTGATCACGTGAGAACTGTGCTTAGCTGGTGTTCATCTGAGCTTATAAAAAATAAACTCGTAAATGTCATGGACAGAAATCCCGGTTTAGATAAAATTAGAGACATATGTGAAGCGATAACAGCAGGAAAGGATGAGCGATCATACTATATGTACGCGCCTTTAACCTCAGTTGATGTTGAAAGGTCATTTTCAACTTATAAATGGATTCTTAACATAAAAAGAAATCGCCTGACAGTTGAAAATATAGAAAAAATTATGATTGTGTATTCTAACTTAGATGACTCATCTGACAAAGAAAATTTCGGTTCTGATACTGAACTTGACGAATCGAATCACGATGATTAAATTAAAATCGTTCTTTATTTTTTATGGTATTTGTAACACAAATAAAGATTTTCAAATTCTTAGCAATTTTTGATGCATCAAGTTCTTTATCAAAACCGAACAGTTAGTAGTTCAGTATTAAAACTGATTATCCTAAATGCTTCAAATATTAATTTGTAAACTTCAAAGGTTAATTTGTACTTTGATTTGAGTAAAAATTGCATCCCTCAACGTCAGTAAAATAAATATGACGTAGATATTTAAAGATAGATAAACATAAATTTGTTTCTTAAATCTTTCCTTCTGTACATTTTGTTTCATGGTTTCCAATTACGTCATATTTTAAAATAATATAAATATACATATATTTGTTACAACAATATTCTATGTGTTTTATTTTTCCTTTAGAGCCCATTAATTATTTAATGAACCTAGAGCGATATCGACCGGCGATTTTTGAGCATTTTTCTTTCGTTTTTTTTTTTGCATCGAAATCTCTAAAAATCGCCAGACAATATCGGTGGTGTGAAAGGACCCTTACGTTTTTTTTTTAACTAGTTAATGCCCGCGGCTTTTCCCGCGTGTACTATTGTTTTTGTATCCCATGGGAACCATATTTTTTTTTTAATAGGAAGTAGCATAAGTGCTATTCCACACCTTAATCTATATCACTACCAAAATCAGCATTTTCAGTGGCATTGAGTAATGGACATCCATACAAACTATCACATTTATAGACAAACTTTAGATAAATATAGACGAATTACATAATCCAAATAACACATTTTTTTAAATGTATTTAAGTGTTGTCTCGAAATTTCGAGACAGTTGTGCCGGAAATAATTTAGTCCTAAGGAAGTCTCCGTTTCTTGTCTCTGTTCTTCGAAGTTTAGGCTAATAGGCACTACCTATTCCTATCACTGATTATTATATATTATTATTGCAATAATTTATTTATTTATTTATTAACTATGGAAGAATTACAGCTAAAATTTGTTTTAGCTGTAATTCTTCCATAGTTAATAAATAAATAAATAAATTATTCCGTTTGCGGAATAAAAAAATTGTATGCGAGACAGACAGCCAATTAAAAGTCTTCACTTCTAAAAACAGATTGGAAAGAATGAGTGTGAACAGCACAATACAGCTACCAAAAAAAAAGAGAAAAAATCCAGTACGAGTATAACATTCAGTAATATCATTATTAAAAGTGTTTGTACAAACCTACTTACAGAAAATAAAATCATTTCATTTCATTTCATTACGAATAATTTCGGTGTTGCGTAAAGTAAATTATTTTGCATACTATTGTATAGAATCAAGTTTTTCTAACTAAATAGACAGCTGTGCTGCTGGGGAGTTTGTTGCGCCACATCTTCCTCCCAGCTAAAGCACTAGGAAGTGGTGAAGGGCGGGCGTTTTGGGGGACTGTCTTATGTAACTTTGACGTTCGAAAGGTGCTGATTCTGAGCCTAGTTTGAATAAATGACTTTTGATTTTGATTATTTGTAAAATTGATGGCTACTTATTGGCACATAATACGTGTTATATTATGACTGTGGCCTATATCACGGCAGAATTAAATAGATAATAAGATCGAAAACTATAATTGATTTGGTGGTTCGGTCTTTTGGCTTTGTAACGATTAATTCGAGAATCCAACTCGCACTTAGCCGTTTTTAGGGTTCCGTACCCAAAGGGTAAAACGGGACCCTATTATTAAGACTCCGCTGTCCGTCTGTCTGTCTGTCTGTCTGTCTGTCCGTCCGTCTGTCACCAGGCTGTATCTCATGAACCGTGATAGACAGTTGAAATTTTCACAGATGATGTACATATTTCTGTTGCCGCTATAACAATAAATACTAAAAAACAATAAAATAAATATTTAAGGGGGCTCCCACACAACAGACATGATTTTTTTGCCGTTTTTATAGATAATGGTACGGAACCATTCGTGCGCGAGTCCGACTCGCACTTGGCCGGTTTTTTTATTTTTATTACACTTCTCAATACATTCCCACTTCGTCTCATTTCAGGAAGCACCCGTATCAGACCGAACCGAAGTAGTGAAAACGACGAACAATCCCGAATACAACGCAGTGTTCCCATTGACCATAAACCGCAACCGAGCGTGTCTGCGGGTCTTCAAACGACACGGCATCAAGTTTGAAGTGTGGAACAAAGGGTAAGTTGGGGAAAGGGACGAAAGGACCCATTTTGATAGAAATTTTGTCTCGCACCAAACATAGCTATAGCAGTAGCTATAGCGAGAGCAGTAGTGGTGGACCAGTGGTAACGGCCCCGACTTACGAGTTGTAGGTCGTAGGTTCGAACCCGGACAGGCGCTTCATCACCACTGCCCTCCAAAGGAAACATCGTGAGGAAACCGGCATGTCCTAGAACCAAAAATTCGAAGACATATGACATCTACCAACCCGCACTGGGCCCGCGTGGTGGATTACGGTCCACTCCCTCTCACAGAGAGGAGGCCTGTGTCCCAGCAGTGGGGACATTATAGGCTGATTATGTTAACATAGCTATGCGAAAAATAGTCATCTCTGGTTTCGGCGCCAGATAAATGCGACGGGAAAATTTTGTCGCGCCATATCTGTCCATCTCAACTTAAAAGTCTGAAATTGCCAACGCACGCTGGCCTTAGGAGCCAGGGCTTCTTTATACAAAAAGCTAGTTTCTTCTCTGTATTAGAAAAGTTCGTGGCGCACTAGTTGAAAGGCTGATATCGTTAGAAGTTCCTTTGGAAATATGGAAGAACAGGGTGGAAAGTTCCTCCATGATCTATTGAAAAGAGTGGATCCACCGACCAGATGGGTGTTGTGTCGACCTGTATATATTTTGAGTTCACGGTAAATTTAGCTTGCGCGATGTTGGATTTACGATGTGCCATCTACCAACCCGCACTGGGCCCGCGTGATGGATTACGGCCCACTCCCTCTCACAGAGAAGAGGCCTGTGTCCCAGCAGTGGGAACATTATAGGCTGATTATGTATGTATGATGTCGGATTTGTGCGACGACAGAAGTCTCGGGTAGTTCGTATGTGGCGGTATACAGGGTCAAATTAAATTAGCTCCACAGACTTTATGGGTCATCATCTGTCTAGCCTTTTCCCAACTATGTATTTTGTTGTTGGGTTGGGTATTTTACATGGATAGAAAGCCTATCTGACCTCCGATACCCTTAGCAAGACTGGTTGTCAGACTTTCTAGCTTCTGACGACTTGTAACGACTGACAAAGATCCACGAATGACAGCTGGGACCAAACGTCCGTGCGAGGGGTCTTGGTATGTAAAGATGGTTACCCATCCACGGACCAAGCGCGGCAAGCGTAACTTAACCTGATAGATCGAGCCGTGCGGCAGTTATTACTTAGCCACAAGCCCCTCTTTTTATGGGTATCGGTATTTAAACATGATAAAACAAAAAACAGCTAGCAATTTGACCTTGTAGATGTCGCCACAGTCCAATTTAACTTTTAGGATTAGTTAGTGTGTAGGTAGTGTTGGCCTTAATTATTGGGTTTAGGCTTGGGCTTTAGGATAGCCAAAAGCCGACCCGAACTTATAAAGTGGGTGGAAAAAAGCTATGGCGGCGTAAATGCTTTTAAATGGGATGGAACAGGCTTTGACACATACACACTTGGGTTTAGTAGTAGGGATTACTTAGTTCAAATGTAAATTATAAGACAGATTTTAACATTATCTAGTTTAAATGTTAATTATTAGACAGATTTTTAAATTACTTAGTTCAAATGTAAATTATAAGACAGATTTTCAAATTATCTAGTTCAAATGTAAATTATTAGACAGACTTTTAAATTACTTAGTTCAGATGTAAATTATTAGACAGATTTTAAAATTACTTAGTTCAAACGTAAAGTATTAGACTGATTTTAAAATGACTTAGTTCAAATGTAAAGTATTCGGCCGATTTTAAAATTACTCAGTCCAAATGTAAATTATTAGAAAGATTTTAAAATTATTTAGTTCAAATGTAAATTATTAGAACGATTTTAAAATTACTTAGTTCAAATGTAAACTATTAGACAGTTTTTTAAATTATGTATGTATAGATGATTAGTATTGTAGTGTGTGTGTGTGTGTGATTAGTATTATGTAGTTAGATTAAAATTATTATATTTAAATAGATTTTATAGTTTTGCATCTTTTGAAGATAACAATAAGTACAGTATAATATCTAAGTTAGTATGCATCCTATTCGGTGTTGTCTCAGTCTGTTTTCTTTCAAGTTTTTCTTTCCTAAAGGTGTCTCCTGGGTATTTTTAAATTTTCCAATCTTTAGCATGTTTTCATGACATTTTGTTTAAAATAAAATACAATTTGTTATTTATGCCAGTGCGGGATTGTATAGGTAACTGCTTAAAGTATTCATCACATGGGCAAATTAATGACATTATAATTGTGTATATGTTGTCATACATCATTAATCATTTTGTTGATTGTATTTATGTTGTCATGTAAGATGCAATCGTTGGGCAAATGGCCGAAACATTGGACATACAGCTCAGTCAATTGCTTTGGGTTCTAATTTTGGTTTTTGATTAACAAACTTTGTGAATATATTTCGACGCTAGGCTATGATTAACAATATTGGGAAACTATCGCACATTAATCATTTAGTTCCTGTACATAAAGGCGAAATTTGGACGCACTCAATATCTATAGTTCTTTCGGATTATTGTAGAAGTCCGTTATAATATGATGTTACTACCATAGGTATACAGAACGAACTGATCGTTAGCCTCACAAAAGTGACCACACTTTAGAAAGAGAAAAAGCGACTGTGCGGCCAATACCTGTCTCGTTCATGCATAGCACTGGGCTTACAGTTGCACATGCAGCGCAGAACAATACACACCTGACCGCCAGTGACGTGGAACAATCAGAATTGTAGAAAGAGACAACTACTGGCCGCACACTCGCTTTGTCTCTCTTGTACTTTTTGGTCTGTATTAACTGCACAGCTGAATACGGAACGCTCAGTCCATTCTCCGTCTGTGGTTCTTCCTTCCTTTATCAAAATATGGTCAGCTGTCATTTCATTATCTGCAGACCTCTTTTACGTATAGCAGTTTCTCTACATCAATACACCATGATAAAAGTAATAGGGTTGCATGTTCCGCGTCATCCTTTATGTACAGGATACATCCATTTGACTGCCACGCCATGAAATCTTTAAAATTAACTCATTTATTAGTGAAAATAATGAAAATTAAAATATTCACTAAAATTCGACAGTTAAAAACACAGTCTCATGATTTTGACAGCCCGTTTTGGCATCATTCCCTCAAATATTAAGGCTTGCACTACAAATAACTAAATACGTTTAACTCTTAAACGAAATTAAAACATCGTTCTGCTTCTGTCAATCTTTTGAAGATGAGAGAGACGGAATAATGTTTCAAATCTTGTTGTTGTGTTTGTTATATACTGTTAATTCAATGATGTTACCGTAATTGCTAGATATAATATTATTCTTAAAATTGAGATACTACATGGACTGTAAAACTATCTGTATCATTATTATTAAATTAGCTGTGGCACGCGGCTTCGCCTACATGGATTTTTTTAAAAAATAGCCCACGTTACTCCTTACAACATTAGCTATCTGCCATTGAAAGTCCCGTCAAAATTGAACAGACAGACAGACGGACAAAAATTGTAAAAAAATATTTTGGTATATGTACCGTGTATACATCCATATACATTTAGTAAAAAAAGCGGTTATTTTAATATTACAAACAGACACTCTAATTTTATTTATCTTTATAGATATGCTTAGAGCTAAATGCATTTAGTGATTTGTTGTGCAAGCGGGCTTTAAAGTATGACACATAAATGGGTATTCTTCAGTTCTAGACCACTTTAATAATCTTTTATGATTTCAAAAGGCCTTTGGCAGTCAAATAGCTACCCCTGTCCTGGCATGTGCGTAGTACCTAGCGTGTTGGTCGGGTGGCGCAGGTGCGGCGGCTGCGCTGAGAGCCTCCTCTGTTGCAGCGGCTGGTTCCGGAGCGACACGCTGCTGGCCACCGTCAACGTGAAGCTGGCGCCGCTGCAGGAAGAAGTCACGCTGCACGACTCTTTTCCCGTGAGTTTCTCATACCACTGAAATGCGACTTTGATTCTATAGCCACAATTAATTCAGTCTCACGAAGGCGTGTCATCTGTTGGGACAGGTGTACTCAAACTGTTCCTAGTACTCTCCTCAACAGGCCAGTCCGGATGCTACCCTGCATTTTGTTACACGATATTTTTTTATATTTAATGTCTGGACTTTAAAAAAGACTTTGATCTCTGAGTTTGTTTCGTCATTTCTTCTCAAGGGTAGTCAGATTAGGCCGCCGTCCGATAAGGACCAGGCCCGGGTCGACGGCGCGTTGTGTTCCACGCGCGCCTCAAAGAGATGTCAGCACAAGTGTAGGGGTCCACTAGGGCCGACACCCGAAAGGGATACCGTGACCACTGGCAACAAAGGCAACGGAAGGAACACGGGTGGGTTTCTTCTCCTTTAGGAGAAATTATCAAATAACTTTTCCCACTCCACCCAGAGCGGGAGAAGTTATTTGATAATTTTCCACCCAAAAAAAACGGATACTCAGATAGGAAATTATAAGGACGGGTGTTTTAAATGAATAAACGAGTCAAATTTCTTGATCCAAATGTTTTTAATAAACTTCTTCTACATAGTTTGGTGAAAAAATAACAATTATGAGAAAAACAAGAGGTGCTACCAGGAAGTAAAAACAAATACATAACCACATACTAAAATATAACTGCCAGTGAGCATAAACAACGGCACTTGGAAACTTACTAGTATCAAACAGAAGTTTTAACAATTTTTAGAACTTATTAGCAGAAATACTGTGTAGTTAGAAACTCAAAAGATATAATTATCATTTATGATTTCAAATGAAATCAGGAAATCAGGATGGCAACCAACCGATTATCCTTTAAAGTTAAAGTTCGCGAGCACATTCGTAAGAAGCTGGCAGTATCATCACAACGATAATGTTTTCCCATTGTTTGTCTTACTGTTTAGTATATTCGTGTATTTATTTAGTCTTATATTTATGTATAATTAGGTATATCTATTATATATAATGTTTTAATAGGTATATGTATGTATATACTTATATTTTAATAAATATTTATTTCACAGTTTTCGTTATTGCACCTACCGCTGTCTGTCTCTGCAACACCCAAAGGTTGACTGGTAGAAAATGCCTATGGCATTAAGTCCGCCTCTGTACATTTGTGTGCGTAAAGTATTAAATAAATAAATAAATTATCATATCCACAGCTATACGACGGGCGCCGCGCAGTGGGGGGCTCACTGGAGGTCAAGCTGCGCGTGCGCACACCCATGCTACAACAACAAGTAAAGACCTCCAAACATCGCTGGCTCGTCCTAGATGATGTCGCACCGTTTTAAGAAGATACAAAAAAAAAACTCCGACAAAATTTCCAGAAAGTTTGTTTGCAAAAATTATTCCGATCCGACTCGTTATTTGAAAAACGTTACTGTTCCTATTTCGTAGGTCAAGTGTTGCTGATGAGCTGGTGCCTGTACATTGTATTTAATAATGTAGAAGAAGTTAATGTTTTTAAATAATACTGAATTGTATAATTTTTAGAAGCAAATTTTCTGGGACTCTTTTCAAATGATGATCAAACTTAAGGAATCAGCTTGCTTAGGCAAAGTTTTTGTATTTTTTATGGTGATTATGAAGATAAATGTAACTTGCATAATATATTAAGGCGCTCCCTAACCGGAGCATTCGCTTGTAATGTAACAGTCCAAGATAAGATATGATTCGCATTCATGTTAGAAATTGTTTCACGGGTGCTTCCCACTCGACACTTACCGCTTCCGGCTCCGCCTCTACAGGCGAATGGTCCAGGTGAAAGTAATGTTACAAATTGTATCATCATTACAAGTCGCGCACTGTAATGTTCGGTTCTCCTCATTCACTGATGTAAAGTTCGAATCTGAACTGATACATTACAGGCGAATGCTCCCGTTGAGGAAGCACTTTTAAAGCAAACATACACAACTTGCGATTATCGCTGAATTACAGTTACGGCTTTGTTTAGGTCGATTAAAGATAACAAAAAGGCCTATTACATCGCTGTTAAGAGGAAACGCGGTCACGTGGTCGTTGGCGTTCATTCCATACTTAATTCAATACCCATTTTTTCTAATATTTATATTTTTACGCCAAAAAACAAACATAGAAATTGAACAAAACTTGGCAGTGGTAGATAAAAAACCGGCCAAGTGCGAGTCGAACTCGAACACGAAGGGCTCCGTACCAATATCTATAAAAACGGCAAAAAAAATCATGTCTGTTGTACGGGAGCCCCCTTAAATATTTATTTTATCCTGTTTTTTAGTATTTTTGTTGTTATAGCGGCAACAGAAATACATCATCTGTGAAAATTTCAACTGTCTAACTATCACGGTTCATGAGATACAGCCTGGTGACAGACGGACAGACAGACAGACAGACGGACAGCGGAGTCTTAGTAATAGGGTCCCGTTTTACCCTTTGAGTACGGAACCCTAAAAACGTCCTACCCCTGCACTTCTTCAGGTCACCTTCATCAAATGCAGAAGAGTTTCGCGATGACAACTTTGTAGAATTGTAGAATGCACATTGAGTAATAGGGTCCAGTAATAGGGGTGATTAAAACATGAGGACTGCCGACAGAAAAAAAACTGAAAACTAAAAAATCTCGCAAGCGCAACACGTCATACTCCTAGCTACGGATATACTGTTAACATTAGCATGACCAAAAATCGCTTAAGGCGCTGACAAGACCCAATTGACCAAAATAGGCTTCTCTTAAAAAAAAAAAATTGCCAAATCTGTATAATTTGTGGTAGCGGAAAAAAATATATGTTAATTTTGAACATATTGCCCAGAACTTGGTTGTCACAAAAACACGTTTTGAAAAAAAAAGAACTCGATACAAACTAACGTTAAACTAACCTCTTACCTTGAGTTCTAATCCAAAATATCTGTATCAAATATCAACTTACGTTACGTATTTAATTAATAACAAGATCGTCTTATTTGAATGCAGAACTTGGTTGTTTGTTATTTTCGATTACTCAACTCAATTTTGAGTAAATAGATAATTGCTTCATATTTTGCAATAAATTACAAGCGTTGTGTCATCGCGCTTCTCTTTCTTTTCTATGCAATCTGACAGTGACCCTGACAACACCTTAAGGTGTTGTCAGGGTCTAAAGGCGAATAAAGAAGTTTCACTTTAAAAAAAAATGGACTCGTATCATTAACCGTTCGTTCGTGACCGGATTTCCTCTTAATTGTTAACTGTTATTGTGGCACACGAATAGCGTGTTTTGACCCTCGGAATATCACGCTTCATCCATCTATTTGTCACCCAGACCCTATAGAATAGAATAGAATAATTTATTTCAGATAATTAAAATCCATATCTTGTTAGTATATATTAGCAACAATATTAGTATGACCTATGCAGAGCTTACACAGATTTTATACAGACGAGGAGCACTGCAACTGCATAACAAGCAGTCGATGGAGGTCTAGCAGTGTTCGGGGTGTTTAACAGACCAGGGGCTGCAGTCTCGAAATAAATAGCGATCGCGTTACGACCAAATTCTTCACAAATCATAATCTTATCGCTTTAAGACACAATTGTGATGTTTCCGTGCTTGTCAAGCAATTTTGACTGTCTCAGGATCCCATTAGGACTTTGCTTTTTTACGATCGAATTCGCTCGTAAAGCGATTGCTATTTATTATGTCGAGACTGCAGCCTCTGCACCCTCATTGCGAAACACTGTCAGTTACAATCTGAATGATTTTGAAGTATATTCCTAACCCATTGCTTCATTCGACGGTTAAATGGGTTATGAATGCAGTCCTACTTAAAAAAAGAGATTAAGTAGGATAGCATTCATAACTCATTTTCGACCAAAATGTCGCTTATGCCGTATAACCTTTTAACCGTCGATATGTTCGAAATTTTTTGTCTGTTCAACAATAAATAAGGCAATGAATGTTGTTGAACGGTCAAAATGAAACTTACTGATAGTGTGTTACGTAGTTACCTCGCGGATCCCTTGAAGCCCATAAATGATTTGTGAAAAATAAAAACTTCCTCCATACGAAAGTGGACATACAGGCATCATTCTAAGTTTTTCTGCAATCGAAAATCTGATATTGGACAACTGAAACAATTTTGTTTGACGTTGTTCTTCTAAACTACGCAACGGATTTTTAATGCGATTTCACCGTTATTTCGAGAATTTATTCCAGAAGGTTTATGTGTTTAATACGTTATATTAAACTTAGGTATAATAAAGAAATCTCGCTGTTTTGTCAAGTCCTAAAGACCGAGCGAAGCAGGAGCGAGTCATTAGTTATCTATAAAAGATAAAATTGTTCATTACGACAAGTAGAATCACCCCCTCTACGATTGCAGCTGACTAAATGAAATGAACAACCTTTTTAATCTGTGTTGTAGTGCAATATTTTCTGTTTTGAAATACCGTAATCCCGCGTCCTATTCAAAAGTTCGCTGCGCAAATACGCGATCATCGCGGTCATATGTCACTTTTTGTTAGAGATACCGGTAAACGCCCTCTGTCGGCGAGATCACGCGTTCACCGAACAAAAAGTGACATGAATGCGACGATCGCTTTTAAATAGGATGCGGGGTGAACGCGACGACCGCGTATTGGCGCGACGATCGCTTTTAGATAGGACACGGGGCGAGCGCGAAGATCGCGTATTCGCGTGACTATTGCTTTTAAATAGGACGCTGGGTGAACGCGACGATCGCTTATTGCCGCGACGATCGCTTTTAAATAGGACGAGGACCAAGGGTTAGACGATTACCTAAATGAGCACGAAAATATCTAGCCAATCAGAAAACATATTCGTACTGTGTAGTACTCGTATAATGTGTTGTAAGTCTGTTCTTGGATTTGTAATTGTAAGTACTGGAAATATGTTTTTGGACATTCATGCAAGACTTCACTTATAAAAAACAAAAGTGATGTCTTTGTAAATATTATAAGAAATATTTATATTGAAATATCGAATAATATAAAACTATTGTTATTATACTTAGGGTTAGCGAAGGGATATTGACAGTTTTTATGAAAAAAAAAACCATACGAGTTTATGAGATGATGAAATATTTTTTTTAATGTTTATTTTTATATTTTGCAAGGAAATAATACCTTAGGATTACTTTTCGTTGATTTTTTTTACCAGAAATTCTAAAATATAAAATGCCGGCATCCAAAGGCATTTGAGTCAAAGGAAATATTAAGATTTTTTTTAATTGTCGTGCACGGAGTGTTATACATAGTAATGATTATTATAATAAATGTGTAAATTTTTTAAATAAATATAATAAAATTTTCTTAAAATGGCTACTCGCATTAGTTTATTTGTATGGACGATGTAATGTTTAAGTCACATTGTTAATATACAAAAATCTCAGTTGAAATTCGCGTCCATCCATTATTGTTTGTTTTAATTTCAAGATTAATTAATATATTACGCAAGCAACCTTGAACTCTATTTAAAATGCTTGGTCTTGTCACAAATAGAAAGTGGGAATTGATTTAGAATCCTATACTATAGGGATTAAGGTTCATTAAGGTCACATTTAGACGAATTCAGTTCACTACTGAACTGACAAAAACTTTTTTAAAACATCTTGTATAATACAAATACATAATGGTGCCGATTCCCTTGTTCACAAACTAAACTAAATTTAAGTTCAGTGCATCTTTTTCTTTCTATTTCATTAAGAAAAGGACAGAAGATAAATTTTAGTTTAGTCCTGTCAAATTAATCAGCGCCTGTCACTACTCCATACTAGTTTAGACGTGATTAAAAACTTGCCTACTAAAATTACGTCAATTTACGTCAAGCGCTGATTAATTTGACAGGACTAAACTAAAATTGATCTTCTGTCCTTTTCTTAATGTAATAGAAAGAAAAAGATGCACTGAACTTAAATTTAGATTAGTTTGTGAACAAGGGAATCGGCGCCATTGTATCTTTTACCTTCCATCTCTACATAAAGGGGATTTCTAAAGATAAATAAGATAATATTATCAGCATTTATATGTATCTTAGTAACTGTTATATGTACTGTCTATAAGACAATTTAGCTGTACGAGTGGGTGCAGCTGAGCGGTATGTGACTCTTTGATAAAGATAGTCCTCTATTATTGTAATTGTAAATTATGAATATATGTTGTATATTAATAAATGTAATTATTAAAGATCTGGTTGATCGTTTGTGATTGTATTATTTTTTTTTTATATATTTAAGGTTTCTGCTCTTGCTGAGGAGGTCGTGGCTAAGTAATAACAGCCGCACGGGTTGAACCATCAGGTTAAGCTACGCTTGCCGGGGTTGGTCCCTGGATGGGCGACCAGCTTTACATACTGAGACTCCTCTGTGCCTCTGTGGGACCAATAGGTCCCGGTTCTCATTCGTGGATCTTTGACTGTTGTTACGGGTCGTCAGAAAGCCCGAAAGTCTAACAACCAGTCTTACCAAGGGGTATCGTTTTACCCACTGGGTTGTGTAGGTCAGATAGGCACTCGCTCCACGTTAACCCTTTAACCGCCAAGATTTGCTACCTTTGGCTTACCTTGAGCGCCACGTCACTTTAGGTATAAGATAGAACAGTGTTGGGAATACTTACTATCGATGCATACATTATTTATTTATGAATAAAATGAAAGTCGGAAACATAATCAATGTTTTATTTTCTTATTATTAACCTTACACATGTCATGTGCTTGTAGAGTGACAATGGTGCCGATTCCCTTGTTCACAAACTAAACTAAATTTAAGTTCAGTGCATCTTTTTCTTTCTATTTCGTTAAGAAAAGGACAGAAGATAAATTTTAGTTTAGCCCTGTCAAATTAATCAGCGCTTGACGTAAATTGACGTAATTTTAGTAGGCAAGTTTTTAATCACGTCTAAACTTGTATGGAGTAGTGACAGGCGCTGATTAATTTGATAGGACTAAACTAAAATTTATCTTCTGTCCTTTTCTTAATGAAATAGAAAGAAAAAGATGCACTGAACTTAAGTTTAGTTTTGTTTGTGAACAAGGGAATCGGCGCCATTATCAGTACTCAGGAGATGGGCACGTCGTTCGTTCTTCTGTTGGTGAGGACTCTCCACGAGAATGTCGTATTAAATTAATTATCTTCATGTAAACTTCTGAGCGAATTTCTTGTTGAATTATCGAATTAAACTTACCAAATCAACATCGCTATCTGCAGAATTGTCGTCACTTGGTAAATCATTATTGGATTGCAAAATATTTAATAATTATTCGTCTTCCAGCATTTTTTCTTTTTGCAATTATTAGAGTTTAACCTAATACGAAAAAGGCCTACAACACTAGTTACCCAGAGCGATAAAATTTACACGTAATTTCACGGTGACGGCGATGAGGCAACTGACAATATGGCGGGATTTAACCTTGAATGTCTGGCCGCACGTAATATAAAGGCTCCTACATACTGGCGCGACTTGTCGCGCGACGCGTCGCGACACAAAGGCACCGCTTGTAGCGCTACACGCGGTGTCTTTGTGTCTCGTCGCGTCGCGCGACAAGTCGCGCCAGTATGTAGGAGCCTTTACGGTGACGGCGACCGGCGACTGTCTGAACTAGTGAGGTTCTGCGTTGTCGAGATTTCTATATTTTTATCGTAAAAATCAAATAATTTCAAACTTTAATCCACTTTATTGTATACAGATACTTGGACTAGAGTAACATTATGGTTATTTTGTAATGAAAGTATTCACTTTCTTTGCAAATGGTGATAGTCATTTCACTAGAGCCTTGTTTATTCTTAGGCAACCTATTATTTATTTTCTGAATTCGCCCATCTCTAGTAGGTACCCGTAAAATTACGTGATTGGCGATACAGGTAAGGCACGCAGTGATCACACTGTATTTGAACCTCAAAATTCACAGTATTTATCATTCGAAACATTGAAAAATATACTTATCAATAAAGATACACCCCAAATCTTAAAATTGACAACAGTTTTTATGGAGTTTGTGCGCATTAAGAACTTTTTCAATAAAATAACGTAATATTACGTGTGTGGCGATTAGGGCATTGTTTTCAGAGCCCGTGATGTTACGGTGTCGGCGCTTAAAGGGTTAAATACTGGTATTCAGCTGTATCCGGTTAAACGAGAGGCTGACACCAACATAGTTGGATATAGGCTAGGCAGATTGATTTAACCGATTGACCGCCACGTCAAAAAAGCAAAAACGTGCCCTCGGCGCCAAGCTACGAATTATTCCTTAAAATCTGTCATGTAGTCGTGACCAGTGGCGGTACCTTCATATAAGCCCAAAAGCCCGGCCATACCTTACTAAAATGCTCGATAGAGAATTTATTGTACCTACCTAACCAGTAGTTTATGAGAAAATTGCGATGATACATACGTAGATACGTAGGTACCTACATACTCAGTCGAAAACTGAACTTTCTTTTTTTGAAATCGGTTAAAATTTTATTGGGCTTGCGTTATTTTGAAACCCTAGGCACGCCACTGGTCGTGACCATGGCGTGCTGGGCATATTTTGGTCTGTCATCTATACATGACTGGCCAGTGCCTGATTTAGACTTCTGACAGCCTTAGGCTAAATAGTAAAAAGACACCCCCCCCCCCGACCTGTCCTGCCTGCGCATGCCCAACTGTGTATACATATGCCAAATTACATCTTTCTAGTACCTACTAAGCATCACTGAGCTACAGCGGGGACAGACAGACAGACGAACATGGCGAAACTATAAGGGTTGCTTGTTTACTACGGAACCCTAAAAATGTTTTAATATTTAAAGTGGTCGGTAGGTATCGCTGGAATATTATTTTGAATTTGAAATTAATGTAAAAGTCAAGAATGTAGAACTGTAATAAATGAATGAAAATGCAAAAATAAAGTGAAAATCAACGTTAATTGTCAGCGCCCCCTCGGTTCTTGCGCTCTAGGCTCTAGCCTAACTAGCCTGTGGGTAAATCAGGCCCTGACTGTGGCGGTCAAAAGGTTAAGGTTCTGGCTATATATGGGAACAGAAATGTCAAAATGGACTATGCGACCAACGTTGCCCGGTTTACAATGTGTCAGAATTTATTGAAAATGGCGGTTATACTAAGCAGTTTATCTTGTCCTTTCACTCGCACATTATTCCTGTTTTGGATGTGTGACTGAGAGGGCACGATTAGGTCCGCCAATTTCAATTCGTTTCTTTCAACTGTTAAATCAGAGTAAACAATTGATCGACCTTGGACAACTCTACGCCATCTTTGTTCTGCATCTGCTAAGCAAACTTCTCTATTATCCAAGGATCCAGTAGCAAATTCTATCTATGTTTATGTACTATAATTATCGTTTATTAAGTAATTATTCACGTCAATTTTGATTACTGTCCATTGCTGGACAGCCGATTTCGGCCTTCTGGACCCAGCCAGCAGCACCTTTGTCAAACCGTTCAACTTTTTTCATTAAAACAAAGGCACACTTCTATTGATCAAGAATGGGTAAACAGCAGTTCCATTCGTACTTATTATTTACTGACCGAACTCATATAAATGCGACTTCCTGTTACAAAATATACTTTGTGTCAAAGTCAAGGTCAAGGCAATCGACTGGCTGTGACGAACACCTGTGAATATATCTGGTTAAAATCGGTTATTGGTTATTTTGTCTAATTCGCTAACCAAAGTTAGAAAATGGCGCCGATTCCCTTGTTCACAAACTAAACTAAATTAAGTTCAGTGCATCTTTTTCTTTCTATTTCATTAAGAAAAGGACAGAAGATAAATTTTAGTTTAGTCCTGTCAAATTAATCAGCGCCTGTCACTACTCCATACAAGTTTAGACGTGATTAAAAACTTGCCTACTAAAATTACGTCAATTTACGTCAAGCGCTGATTAATTTGACAGGACTAAACTAAAATTTATCTTCTGTCCTTTTCTTAACGAAATAGAAAGAAAAAGATGCACTGAACTTAAATTTAGTTTAGTTTGTGAACAAGGGAATCGGCACCATTCTCCAGTTTACTTTGATCTCCCCTTTGAACGTCACATTATGCCTCTATAAGTCAGTTAACGATGGCATTCGTGTTTAATGAATTACCACTTTATAAAGACATCTTGATTCTTCAAGATTTTATACAATGGAAGGTCATTTGTAAATGGTGTGTGTATCTGTGTATTAGCATATTAAAATGCAAATACATGTATGATTAATTGACACGTTGTTGTGCAGTCAATTGTATACTTTACCTGCAAGGTATAAGAGCTGTTTTCTTTTGAATAATAAAAAATACAGAGTAGAAAATATGCGTCTAATAATAATGGGTATGTAATCACGCGTGCCAATTGTTACATTTAATCATTGATAACTTTTATATTAAACTCAAAGTAAAGACCTTCTATTGTCAAAGTAAGTAGTTTCCCTTTTTTAGGGTTCCGTAGTAAAAAAGGAACTTATAGTCTCGCCATGTCTGTCCGTCTGTCTGTCCCCGCTGTAGCTCAGAGACACTTAATACTAGAAAGCTGTAATTTGACATAGGTATACATATTAATCACGCCGACTCATGTGTCCAATCACTCTGTCCAATCTAAGTAAGGGTTGGACAGAGGTGTACCTGTAGTACACCCACATTTCGCCAGTTATGTTTATAAGGCCATGTAATCGGGGGTGAGCCTATTGCCATCAACCGGGCACAATCCAGACACGCCGACAAAGTGCTAAAATAAAATCTAGAAAACATTTTTTTCCTCCCTTGAACGTAATGTGAGGATGACATTTTTTTCTCGTCTATCCAATGGTCCACGCCATAGGATAGACGAGAAAAAAATGTCATCCTATTGTTGGATAGGCCGTTTAAAATAAAATATTGCAGGTCTGTGAAGACCACTTTACGATTCAAGGATCCGCTTGCGTAATATTAAGCATTAAAGTGGAAATTTTTGTTAGTCAAGTGTGTGTCCCCCCTGCCAGCTAAATGGTTGTTTAAGGAGATGTGAAAAAAATCATGGCAGTATTACGTAAATGAAATTAAAAGGAAAACTATCACAGCTAAGTAGGCTTTATAAGTTAACGAGTAATAGTCGAGCAACTTTGGAGAATGGACCGTGACGTACATCGATGTAAGGGAGAACATGTTTTTCAACTTCAATGATAAGTTTGTTTTTGGGATTTATTTACCCCAACATACCCAACTACGGAACCCTTCATTGAGCGTGGTCTGACACGCACTTGGTCGTTTTTTTTTTTTATTTTCAGCTTACGGTTACATTTCTCAGGATAATCTTACCATTGACTCCATGATAAGCAGGGTTTTTAGGATAAGCCCAGAAAAATCTCTTTATCATCATCTCTTTTATTGGCAGCTTCTAACTGGATGTAGCTGAATAGGTACCAGTATTGTACAGTCACGGTTACTTACATCTGACCAATGTGGAAACAATATACTGTGCACATGATGACCACATGTGTTTACCGTTCCTTTTTGCATCGACCAATAAAAAAACAGTAATATTTTTTTTGTATACATTTCTCAGGCTCTGCTACAATGATCACTAGAGATCGGATATTCGGATGCATATTCACCTAAAGTTGAGATGTTGGCTAATATGGCCATTCCCGTATCGACAAATTTTATGTTTTTTTTCTGACTACATATTATGTAATTAGATGCATATGTACCTACTTCATATTATGATGTAAACAGGGGCGTGCCGTCCATAGAGGCAATTAGGCCTAGCCTACCCTACCAACAACGCCAAATGCATTTATTTTAACTATGTAATACAATAATACAAAATATTAAAAAAAAAGTTAAACTCCTGTTAAAACTCTTATAGCAACTTGTCGCAGACGCCACGTGACTCACAGTTCGACGGAGCTTACGTACGCAAACGCAAGGCAAGTATTCGTTTTGCCTACAAGTCATTCATAAATTTACGCACACTCGTGTATATTTTCGTGTGTATGAACGGCACACAATAGTGAAATGGTTTAAATTAGGGGCGTAACTTCGGCGGCAGGAGCTTGGTCCTCATTGGTTGTGTGTAAAGTGAAGATTTAATGAATGCAAAATATTGAAGACCAGGGTTCCCAATTTTTGGACAATTCCCCGAATTGCGGGGAAGTTTCCTTCATGACTACCAGACTACTAGAGACAATTAAAAAAAAAGGGTGGTATTGTTGAATTTATACCTTCCAAAAAATTATAAATTGTAAGGAGTAGCAAAAGCCCTATAAAAGTAATTAAAAACTTCATATTTTTTTATTTTTCTTCTCATATTTGAGAAATTTCGCTTGGTTTGTGGGGAGTTAGGAAAATAAGTTTCGGCAACACAGTCCAGTGTGTCAGTGTTATCCGGCAAAATATTATAGTCCCTTTTGTGGAAGAACACGGTATGACAGTGATACAATTTTAATTGGTAGTGTTTGTTTCATGTGACAGTGACACGTAATTTATATGTGATCTTGAATGTTTTTGCTGTTTTAGATCTTATTAAGTTATAAGTAATTGGTTTTGAAACGTAAAGTAGTGTAAAGATTATGTGTTGTGTTATTATTTGTTTATTTACCTATGAATGGTGTTCTGTTGTGAAGTTTGCGCCGGTAATGTGTTGGTTAGGTTAGGTTAGTCGCACTTGTCGTTTAATGATAAGATTCAAGTTGTGTCTAAAGGTAGATGTGTGCCCGAATTACGAGAATTAATCCAAAATTATGATAATTCATGACTTCGGATATCTTGCAAGTGACGTGTTCTGTAATTATCACCCACCCACTTGGTTATGATATTTGAGGTGGCCGAATCTTTCTTCTGTTTGCATCGTTAGAAAATCGTTTTTCAAACCTTGAATAATGTGGTGAGTTCTTGTATGTAGAGCTGCGCTGTGATGTTGCGCGAATTAGTTTTTTTTTTGGTGTCAGTGTGCATGGCTTACCCTCTGTGGAGAACCACTGCACGCCACTGGATGTAAAGTAGGTAGAAACATTAATTTTAAATAAACATGCAATCCAATAACCCCGGGTTTTTTTTAATAAATATTTTTTTAGAAGTCGCTTCCATACCATACACCGGACTAGTTATGCATTCCCGTTGTTCGTGGCCTCTGTTAAAAAAAAAAGATTTTTAAGAAGCCGCTTCCATACTTTCACAGCTAAAAATTAACTTTAAGTAAATATGCATCCGAATATCCGATCTCTGATGATGACAGATGTTTGACCACCCTTTACCCGGTTTGTTACGGTCTTTTATTTTTTAAAAAACAAGGGACTCAGTAAAAATCGAATGCTGCGATGCTGTTGGTTGATAGTGTTGGTACCTACTATAGCGGCCGAGGGCTGCAAGCAAGAATAGTCCTTACCGTAGTTACTTGTACGTGCCCGTGGCTGTACATGGAGCGACTGTCTATCTGAGAATCTTTTCAAAAAGTGTCAGATGAGCTGAGCACAGCACTTCGGATTTAGGTACATGTGGTTACATGAGTACGTCACTACGTCGAGCCTAGTCATAACCACATCCGAGTCAATATTTCTGATGCTGACCATTTTAATTTGACCCGTCACGACCACGCTGCTTGTCAAGGCACTGTGTTGAATTTAGTACATTTTTATTAGTTCCATTTTCAGCCGCGGGTCAAGATAAATTGGGCATGTAACAAGTAGTGGTCGGGACTGCTTGATAATGTTTTGACCAAATAAAGTCTTGGAATTATTCTAGTAGAAACTAATTCTGTGTGATTTTCTTGTGGTCAGTCAATTAGTGGGTATCACTATACTATTTTTTTAACATATATGTATTTAAAATATATTTAAATGAAGAGTTGTCCCATATTGTCGATGATCAACATCCGGTCGTAAAGAAATTTGATATGTGTGTCATAAGAATAATAATTTTTTGCTCAGTTCTATTTTTTGCTTAATACTTACCTACTAAAGTGCAAGCACTTATTTAATTCAGATCTTTATTGCTTAACTCATGTGAACAAAGTTCAAAAAGACCATAAAGTTTAAATATTTCTAGATTCCGGAATCCTTACACAGTATTCAAATAATACAATACAAAAGTTACGGAAGCAAGAAAATACAAAAAGAGATGTGGCCCATGAGGGGATCGAACCCGCGACCTTCGCGTTATTAGCACGACGCTCTAACCAACTGAGCTAATGGGCCAGTTGACGATCGAAACGAAATTGTTGTATCGTATACTTTTTGCTTACGTAAAGATGAGTGTGCCTTCCGCATAGCAGATTCTACGGTATCAGCCAGTATCAACTATCGAGGCACGCGCAAAAAAAACGGGTTTATTGATAAGTTTTGAGTCCAACAAGAACAATAATTACGTAAATCAATAAACAAATACACACAACAATATAATAAAAATATGTGTAATAAAATGTTCATATTTATTGTATCTATTGTATTCTAGACACTTATTTTAGACTTATATAAATAGATTAAACGAAACGATCACGTTTAATAAATAGCAATAAATATGACCATTTTATTACACAAAGTGAAAGCTAGCTGTCACAAGTCAGATTACTCCAGTTAATAATTCGATTTTATTCTATTTTTTTTTAATTATGGATACATTTGAAGGTTGTGTTTTAATCTTGATAAATTATAGCCCGTAGCCATCCTGTTTTAATTTAAGTATCTCTTAGCCCACGCAAGCAGTCATGATTTAAAATGCTTGCCCACATGCTAAAAAGTGTTACTGCCAATATCTTCAACAGACATTTGACACTTTGAAATTATCACTATATAATTAATAACTAAAACTCATAATTCATTAATATTTTGTTCATTAATCTCGTCAGTAATCATTTCGCAATACACGCTGTTGTTACAATTAGTTCTTGATATGAATAATAGATGGCGCTAGGGGTAGTTGGAAGATAATTTAAATTGGCACGATTTTCTTTTTTATATCATTTCACTGGACATAGTTGGTAGATCAATGTGAAGGACAACCAAGTCCTTCTTGTTGTGTATAACTCAAAACAGTCTAAAAATACAGAAGGTAAGTTACAGATGAGATTTATGAATGAAAACTTGCTAATTATTGAGGAACTTTTAAGATAAGTAGTATTATATTATCTGTGCTAAAGAGTAGAATATACTTTGAAAAATAGTTTTATGATTAAGTACTTAACAAATGTATTGTAATCATTTTTATTTTGAAGAGACCTGCAAGCTTAGCATGACGCTTTATATTTCTACGAAGAATCATAGACATATAAATATATATGCGAAGAATAGACACAGCTCTTTATATACAAAGTGACATTTCGTTTCTCCATTTTTGACGACGCACCGTAGGAATCCTTCGCAACGCACTATAGAAAGAGCTGTGTTTATTCTTCGTAGAAATAAAAAGCTTCAAGCTAAGCCTGCTGCTACTCTTTTCGCTGCCTATCTATGGAACTGAGTTAGGTAATAGTCGCAGTTTTGGTATTTATTTATTAAAACTATAAACACAAGCAAAAATTGCATTTTCTACCAGTCAACCTTAGGGTGATGCAGAGAAAAAACATGGCAGGTACAACATATATAGGATAGATAACACGAAAATAACTATACAGTACAAGAATTTTGTCAGATGGTGGTGGTATGTTGGCTTATTGCAAAATTATGACTTCGTTAGTCAAAACCGGAATGGGTAGGTACATTAATTAATTGAGTCTTAATTGTTTCTCAAAATATTTGATTGCAATAAATACTAGAGCTTTGGTTTTATCGACTAGGTTCCAACAAAAACATAGGTTATAACTTCTTCAAGGCCGATTATACTAAAATTATCCCAAAACTGAAAGAAGTAGACTGGATTAGCATGTTTTCTAAATACCAAGACGTGAATGAAATGGTCTCTCACTTCTACAATATTTTATTAAATATTATTGATACGTCTGTACCGAAATATAATCGTCGGAAGCAAAAATATCCAGCTTGGTTTTCATTTAGGTTAATCAAATTGCTTCACCAGAAGGAAAAGATTAGGCAAAGATGTCGCAAATATCAAAACCCTCGCGATATAATAGATTTTGAGTTATTGCGTGGTCAATGTCATAAACTTATAAGATCATGTTATCATTCTTAAAAACAAAAAAATTTAATCCGACATTTACGACATCGCCCAATTTCAATACTGTCATGTTTTCCTAAGATATTTGAATCGCTTATCTGCCCCATAATCACACATCACTTCGACTCAAACATTTCACCTTGCCAACATGGTTTCAAAGCAGGTCGTTCAGTGGAAAGTAATCTAATTCAGTTTGTGTTCGATATATCGGAATCTCTAGACAAACGACTGGAGGTAGATGCAGTGTACACAGACTTCAGCAGCGCTTTTGATAAAGTGAGTCACTCGCTACTTTTATCAAAACTATCAGCCAACGGCGTGCACGGATCACTTCTGACGTGGTTTTCATCTTACCTACAGCAACGATCACAGACTGTTGTTTTGAATGGTTACACATCACAACCATATGTTGCAATCTCGGGAGTACCGCAAGGATCTCATCTAGCACCAATCTTGTTCTCGCTGTTCATTAATGACTTAGCACATCAAATCTGTAAGTTTTTAATGTTCGCTGACGATTTAAAGATTTATAAGACAATAAAGTCACCGAACGACTCGATCGCGATTCAAAGCGACTTAGATCGAATACAAGATTGGTGCAATAAAAATGGCATGGCTTTAAACGTCAAAAAGTGTTTCCACATAATATTTACAAAAAAGAAACAAGATAGTGATACTTCATCTATAATCAATGGCGTAACACTAACTAAGGTTGATGAAGTTCGGGATCTGGGAGTGATCATGGATAAAAAGTTGACATTCAAGCAACATGTAGACAGTTGCATTAAAAAAACTGCCCAATTGTTAGGTTTTCTTAAACGTAATACGCAAGAATTTAAATCTATTAAAACTAAAATGGTTCTATACAATGCCTTAGTGCGTAGCAGGCTGGAATATGCCAGTGTTGCCTGGGACCCCTTTTACGCAATACATTCTCAGCGTCTGGAGAGCATACAACGGGCTTTCACCAAACACCTCGCTTTTATATCCCCTGGTTTATCCCATAGATGTCCCTATCAACAGCGTCTGAGCTTTTTTAAGATGACCTCACTACGGCAAAGGAGAATTATGCATAGCCTTATGTTCCTTCACAAACTAGTGAACGGTCGCATTGATTGTAGTGAACTGCTATCGCGCATTTCATTAAAAGTTCCACCTAGAATTACACGCTTTCCCATAACTACAATGTTGCAGCGCCCTACTACTTCTACAAACATAGGTCTCAACTCATCACTCAGTAAGATGTGGACAACCTTAATTCATTTAATAAGTCCGTACCCAAAGCAGATATATATAATGACCCTAAGGTGAAGTGACACCAATGAAATGAGTAAAAATTTCTAATTGTCTATTTTCGTAACCTAATTTCATTTTTTCTTTTTCCCAATTAATTGTACACCTAGCCTTAAGTTAGCAACTAAGCGGTAATCTGGCGTCTTTGTTGTGAATGTTGTGTTTACCTGTAATTGGCATATATATTAGATAATTACCGTATGTTTAACAATTTGTACGTATATGTATGTGCTGTGGGTGAACCTTTAAGTAAATAAATAATAAATAAAACATACGCAGTCTAGGTACCTTTATTTGCCTTTTTCTAGGCTAAATAGCAATTTTCAACAAAAATTGCTTTGTCAAACATAAGGTTGGTTTTGTTTTTTTTTTTTGAACACAATTTGTTAACGCTGTTAGAAAGTTCTTTTCAGCGGATGCCTCCCCTGGGGGTCTTCGTCTTCCAAGCGCAGTGTCGCACGGGGGGGGTGCACTCGTGGTGAAGCCAGTCCCTCCCATTTGCCACTGCGGGCTTGTTAGCCCCCAACTAGCCACTCTACAGCCCCCGACAAGCAGGTGACCGAGAAGCGCCTCGGGTGTCATACTATACCCAGAGAGAGGTCGGTGGAATCATTTGATCAGTTATTTGAACTTCTTCATAATTATATCAGAATAGTAAATTCTGTTATAGATAGACGCCCGAGACCAACCAGGTCAACCCATATCAACTGGGCCCCGGCTAGTGGGTCGGTCGATGAAGCGACCCCAGGGGAAGACCAATGGTTAGTCATCGTCGTCCGTGTATATACTACAGTGCAGAAAAACTTTGCTTGCGCGATGCAGGACTGCAACTTTAAAACTGAGTTTTCTCTTAAATTACAAACTTTTCTAAACGTGATTTTATATCAAAATATGCAGTTCTGACGTCTCTTTTATTTGGTGACGTTGTTTATTAAGATGTTTGTCAGAAAATGGAAGATTAATGCATTTAATTCTTTTCGATTTTCGTATTCACGCTGACCAATAGCGGCGCGATTCTGCAGGGGAAGTACCAGTTTGATACAAGTGGTAAAGCTGAACTCAAGCATAGTTCTTTCGATTCTCGCTTTTATATCAGAGAGTTTAGTGGTGAAGTTGTTCTGTAGTTGGTTATCGTAGTTAGTTTGTTGCATAATATCCTATTGTTTATTTTTGTTCGACCACTGAGCCACTGACTGGCACTGTTTATTTCCAGACGTCAGTAGTTGTATTGTATTGTCTCATTAACTGACGCAGGAGGTTATATGAATATTAATGTGATCCGTCTTGGGGATGACACTCAGTTGGTACATAGTGTTAAGGGTATAGTAAACGCCGTTGACCTTGGCCATACAAATACACTCGCACTCACGCCACCACGCCGCCGTTCGGTTTTATAGGGAATATTTATTTTTAACGAAAATATGAATATTTGAAAAAATCACAGATAGAATTATAGGTAATAAGATAGTCTGTTCACACAAAAAAACCACATAAATATATCTTAAGTAGTTCGAAAGTAATATTGTTTTTTATGCTTTGGGTAGGCTTTATTTCCTGAATTTATTTCATGAAGTATTTTACTACAAAACTTAAATATAGAATTGTTGTGTTAGTGTTCTAGTTTAATATACCTACATTTTTTATACAACTTACTTGCATTATTTAAAGGCGTAATACTCGTATCAGATTTTAAAAGACACTAAAATCATATATCTGCGCCTTATCGTTTATTATTTTTTTATACATACAGGCGGACCGTTTGTTATATTATATCAGAAAGTAGGTAAGGCACTTGGAACTAGGGATTGTAATCCGGCGTTCCGGCGTCATTTTCAATCCGGACGAATTCGACCGGATGCGTCCGGATCGATGAAATCAGGATGATTTTCGCTTTTCAGTTCAAACTGAACTGTTAGTGAGTTATTCAAGTGTAATTGTACTTATTATAGGTAGTTTATAAAAGAAACATATAAATACGTATGTATAAAATCGACTGTATTTCCAATGTTCAGATTAGACAATGAGCAAACAATTAACATCTAGTAGTTTAATTAACTAGTACAATTTTAACGACGCGACGTAACGAGAGGCTGAGTCTTTCTAGATTTCACTTTCACAGATAGATCAATTATTATAGTAAGGAACTTTATAAAATCTTATATAATTAACCTTGCTTATTTTACTGAGATGAGAATTGAGATCACAATAATATAAAAGTATTTGAGAATGCAAGTCTTATATTTATGACAGACCATCATGATTTGATTTGAACAATATTAACACCAGAAATAAGGACAAATTACGAGCAAATTACAAATTTCACCGGCTTCATAAGGTACATAACTCATTTGTTGGGCTTTGTATAACATTTTATAACATGCTGCCCTCTTCTTTGCTAGATTTGCCTTTAATACGTTTAAAACTAAAGTAAAATCCACCCTTTGTTCAAAGGCATACTATTGTATCAATGACTACTTAAACGATAAGAATAGTTGGTCGCTGTGATTAACTCAAGACAATGTTTATGTTCTTTCTCCAAAATTAGCTTTCCTACTGACAGGTTATATGAGTTCATATAATTGATTATTTTTTTATTTGTCTGTATAAGTCAATGTAATTTAATTTAGTTAAATTTTAATTTATTAGTGACATAATCTACTCACTACAATGTGTGTTTTATGAGTTGTATTGCAATAAGTGGTTAGCTAGCGTCCTCGACTATTGATTATACTATTCTTGCCTAAGCAACCGGCAGCAAGCTCGTCATGCTCCCTTAGATGTCACTGCCTGCGGTAGCGTCGGGGGTCGGGTTGCCTCCTTCCCTCCAATATGGCGAGGGGGGTGATGGCTGATCTTTGCGTTATGCTCGTGAACGGGTGCTGCTTGTGGTGACTGGTCGTCTTGCTGATCATGGTTTTAATTGTTATTAGTAATTGTTTACTTATTTTACTTCGATGGGGCTAGTTTATCATTTCTCACTTCGAGCTACAGCAATTGCCTTATGTAAGCGGGCACGCCCTTTATGCCTGGAGGCTTTTATTTAGGTATTAAGTTCTAGTTACGTTTTTTTTATGTTGTAATTTTTATCTGCTTGAGTACAGTTTGTTCATTGTTTTGTTGGTATACTGGCGGGTGCTAGCTAACGTATGGCAAGTGTGTAATTTAATCCAATGTTTTGTGTTTCGTAATGTTAATTACTTTGCATTCGATTTGTATAGAATCAAGTTTATATAACTAAACAGACAGACGTGCTGCTGGGGAGTTTGTTCCACCACTTCTTCTTCCCAGCTAAAGCACTAGGAAGCGGTGACGGGCGGGCATTTTTGGGGGACTGTCTTATGTAACTTTGACGTTCGAAAAGTGCTGATTTTCAGCCTAGTTTGAATAAATGACTTTTGATTTTGATTTTTGATTTTGATTTTGATGACTCTGTCTAATGAATGGCATAATTATCACAATAATGAGCTTGTATTACTAAGCCACAACGCATGCACATCACGTGTAACGCATTTAAAGTACCTATTCATTCAACTGCGCTATTATTTTTCATGCTATCATTGGATCCGGTATGTTGGTACCGGATTCGCCGGATTACCGGATCCGTTTTCCGGAGTGCAGTCCCTACTTGGAACTTCGTCTAAACATCACGGCACGTGTCCCCGAAATAACAGATTTAAAAGTCACTAAAATCATTTATCTGCGCCTTAAGTGAATGGTGTGGTGTAAAGTGACGGACCTAATATTATGCGATTTTAATAAACACTAAAGTCGGTTTTTTAATCTCGGAGACTAAATTGACACATGTAAATGTCAAACTCCAAATTGAAAAACGAACAACAACCATTTGAAATGTCAAATTAGTCTCTGGGATTAAAAAACGAACTATGGGAGTAGGAATAAGACGTGATCAATAAAACTATGCATTTAACATAATATAACATCACGCTTGTACTGCCCGACGGGTTGGGCAGACGTGTACCTGTAGTACACCCACATTTCGCCAGTTATGTTTAAGTCCCATGTACTAAGGGGCGAGCTTATTGTCATCAACCGGGCACAAATCCAGACTCCGGGCTGCTAGTGAGAAAGCCCAGATAGAAACACCTAATAACACTTTGTCCAATCCGGGAATAGATCCCAGGACATGATGATCAGCAGTAACGCTTGCGACCACTAGACCAGGCAGTCTCCAGTCGAGGGAATAATTAAATGCATAGTTATAATGATCAAATTAAGATTCTGATCCTTTAAAGGACATGATTTATTTGTAGACTGTATAGAATAGAATTTTAACTTAAGATTAAAAAAAAACCGGCCAAGTGCTTGTTGGACCAATCACAATGAGAGGTTCAGTAGTTGCGATGAATTTATCCTAAGAACCAACATAACTTTGTGGTTGATAAACTGATCTCCAACTGCAAATGTAAGTTTGTCATCGCATTTTTTTTAATGGGATAAAACTACGAATTAACGATTTTCGAATGTTTACTTTACTTGTGCTGTGAGACCTTGCTTCTTGCCAAATTCCATGATTTTAGGTCAATGGGAAGTACCCTATTAGTTTGATTTGTTTGGGAGTATTTGATACTCCCAAACAAATAAAGAACAAATAGAACTGTATTTTTTTTAAAAGCCAAATACGTTAAAGAAAACGAAAATCACCTACTTAAGCACATGTGTCTCTTGTATCCCATCCTGTCTAAAGTTATGGTTTCTTAAAAGAGTGTGGCTGCCCGGCTGTCATTGCATGAAAATGATGGCACCATGGGAAAGTTTTTTTTTTTTTGGATGGGAAGTCATCAAGTAACTTCTCCCGTTCTGGGTGGAGCGGGAGGGTGTGTCAGACTCTTACTGACTAAAACCCACCCGTATCGGCCCTAGTGGACCCCTACATTGCGCTGACGACATCTCTTTGAGGCGCGCGTGGAACACAACGCGCCGTCGACCCGGGCCTGGTCCTTACCGGACGGTGAGCTACCCATTGCTCACCGTCCGCAAGCTCGCGCCTACGGTGGCCGGAAATCCGCCCGGGATTCCCGACGCCTCGCGCCTAGGGCGTCCCCTGCGGCGGCTAGGGGCAAGAGGGCGCGAAATTTTCCTTTCCCTCAACCGTCCCGCCTCCTCCTTCGCGAGCATTACTGCTTCGCAGAAGGAGGTGGAGGCTGCCCATGCCCTCTCGCTCCGTACCATGGCCTGAACCAGTGCCTGCCGCGAGAGATCTCTGCCGCCGATCGCCTCCACGAGGACACGGCGGTGCTCTGCCCAAGCCGGGCAGACCTCCACCGTGTCCTCCGGGCGATCCACACAGTGGTGACACCCGGGCGTTTCCTCCCGCCTTATCCGACACAGGAAATACCGAGGCCCCTGGCAACACAGGCAACGGAAAGAACGCGGGTGGGTTTACTCAGTAAGAGTCTGACACACCCTCCCGCTCCGCCCAGAGCGGGAGAAGTTATTTGACAATTTCCCACCCAAAAAAAAAATGGTTTCTCTTTACGGTATCAAAAAACGCTCTCTAGGAAAACACCAACTTATTTTTATAAATAACGTTTCAGTGACATCATTCGACGGTAAATTGCGGACGCTATGGCGTGGCCTCCGCCGTCTTAGGAAACCCTATAATACCTATTATAATAGGTTGGGGAAAAAGTCTTTTCGCATTATAGTATGTATGAACTTGTAATAAAATCTCTTTGGGTATACTATTTGTATCTGGCTGGTTATAGTATCATTGAAAGTTTAAATTTTAAAGACCATAATTCCAAATTCAAATTAGGAAAATGTGTGATTTTCATTTGTTTTTCCTACCGTCAAGATGAGTGAATCTAATGAAGACATTCGACACATTTTGAAATTTTACTACAAAAAAAGTAAAAATGCAACGCAATCCGCGAAAAAATTTTGCGATGTTTATGGACCTAGTGCAGTGTCTGTGAGAGTAGCACAGATTTGGTTTAAGCGTTTTCAATCCGGAAATTTTGATGTCAAAGATGCACGTCGCTCTGGTCGCCCTATTACAGATAAAATGGATGCCATTTTTGTAAAAGTGGAACAATATATCAGTAGTTACGACGTAGCTGAAGAACTGGGAATTGACCACAAAACAGTTTGGCGCATTTGAAAAAAACTGGGTACACAAAAAAACTCGATATTTGGGTACCTCACGAGCTCACTGAAAGAAACCTAATGAACCGTGTACTCATTTGTGATTCTTTATTACGACGTAATGAAATCGAACCATTTTTGAAGAAGCTGATAACTGGTGATGAAAAGTGGATCACGTACGACAAGAACGTGAAAAAGGTCGTGGTCAAAGGCCGGTCAGGCTTCACAGACTGTGGCGAAACCCGCGTTAACTTGAAACAAGGTGATGCTGTGTGTGTGGTGCGATTGGAAGGGCATTATTCATTACGAGCTGTTACCACCAGGCCATCGATTCTGAACTCTACTGCGAACAACTGATGAGATTAAAGCAAGAAGTTGAGAGAAAGCGGCCGGAATTAATCAACAGAAGGGGTGTGGTTTTTCATCATGATAACGCTAGACCTCACATATCTTTAGCCACTCATCAAAAATTGAGAGAGTTTGACTGGGAGCTGTTAATGCATCCCCCGTATAGTCCTGACCTTGCACCTTCAGATTTCCAACTGTTTCGGTCTCTTCAGAATTCTTTAGGCAGTGTCAGGTTAACATCACGAGAGGACTGCCAAAACCACTTGTCGCGTGTCAGAAGTCCCAAAATTTCTATAGCAATGGGATCATGTCCCTACCTACAAGATGGCAAAAAGTTATCTAACAAAATGGTACCTACATACTTTAGTTAAATGTTAATAAACTATATTAAAAAAATGTTTTGAATTTTCTTAAAAAATGCGAAGATACTTTTTCCCCAACCATTATGTCTTTTATTGTCTTTTATTTTTTTAGTTTTCGTAGTAATTATATCAAGTACTTTTTGTTTTAATTTAAGATGAGTATGTACATCTTCCTCTTTTTATTTCGTTTTTCTCTTCCTGTCTTCTTATTTGTGTTTTTGTAACTTGAATATTGTCTTCACTGTATCAATAGCATAGGTAATCTGTGGAAATGTCGTGGATTTTGCATTTACCCACTTCCAATGTCATCTTAGTTGTAAGATATAATGTACATTGATTGTTTTCCCTAACAAAATAAAATAAAGTTATTTAAATTTTCTGCAAAAAATCTTTAAAATCAATCATTCGGAATCCTAGAACCAGATCTCTCCCTATCCATCAAACAGCTATTAACTCCATCATCCGCTAGCATGTCTGCGCACCTGGTACTGACGCCGTCACTCCCTCGGGGTATTGACGTCATCGCGGTCACGTGACGAACTCGAACGCTCTGCAGACGACAGGACACGTGTCTGTGTAGTTAGTTACCACGTCAGTATAACGATGATGCCATTGCTTCGTGGCTTTCATTTTGATGTGGTTGAACTGTGGTTCGGTGGTTGAGGTGTGGTGTCCCACCCCTCCTTCTTATCTTATGTCTCACTTCCAATATCTATGTTCTTCGCACGCTAAAAGTCTGCGTTCTTCCAACAATCTTCTTCTACTCTGTCCTTCTCATACTTCTGACTTTGTTCATTCTTCCTTCCATATTCAGTCCATTCTTCTTTGGAATGCGCTTCCTCTTGATATCAGGACGGTCACCGGTTAATATTTTTCGTTATTTTTATTTCCTCTCAGAGCACCTGCCATCTTATCTCTTCACCACCCTTGGTTGACTGGTAGAGAATGCCTAAGGCATTAAGTCCGCCTTTGTACTTAATTGCGTGCGAGAAGTTTAAATACTTAAATAATAAATAAATGGGACGTCAGAGTGAGTTTGAATATTGGATGGAGGCAAATTGATGGGATCCTACTGCTGTCTTCTGTTGTTATTATGCAAAATCATCATTATATACAATTATATATACATATTGACATTGATGAATATTATAAACAAAATTATGTGAATATATGTACCTTGAAAAGTATTATATCACTTTAATTATTGTGAATGTGAGCACTATGTGGGTCATTTTTATTTGTTTCTTTTTGTTTTTTTTTTCTCTCAGTTTTAATGATAGTTCTGCATTTTGAGACTTTATGCGGCCTACCCAAATGACCTTTCCTTGGTATTGTTCGTCGAGTCGTTGAGCTCCTTAAGTTCTGAGTTGAGCTACACGATTACTAACAAATGCTCGCAATGACTGGACAGGTCCACTCAAATTTGTGTGGTTCTTTCCTCAAAATACCATTTCAGACATGGATCTAGGTACATGGTCCTCACATGATCTGACCAAGATTATGACTGGACTTTAAAAGAGACTTTGACCCTTGAGTTTGTTTCGCTATTTCTTCTCAGGGGTAGTCAGATAGGAAATGTCGACTCCATCTAGCTTATTTTTTTTTTAATATGACTTGTAAAAGTGATTCTGATTTATGTACTATTTACAGAATTACAAATTATTTACAAATTGAGTATATACGACGACAGGTCATTGGTTAGGATGGCGGAATGGCGAGAGAGACGTTGTGTTCGAATTCTGCTCGTTGTGTTATTGACGTGGACCTGTTGCCCTACTCCTGTGTAAGGAATGGTTGGTGGTCCTTGTTGTCTGTTCCTGGTAGTTGTGTCTACCAGAATTAACACCTAGACTAAAGCTTTGGTTGCTAGAAAAGCGGTTCCGTCGTATTACAACGGCCGTCATGAAAATCTGTCATTTTTACCAGTATTTGACATTAAGGTGTCAAAAATTATATTTTTAGGGTTCCGTACCCCAAAAGGAAGAAAACGGAACCCTTATAGAATCACTCATGCCGATTTGCTCCGAATTTACTGGACCATTTAGGTTAAAATTTGGTACACATATGAACATCTACGACCCAAATGCGGACGTGTGACGTAAATAAATGAATTTTTAATATGGGGGTCACTTTTGGGCAAATTAGAAAATAAAAATAAAAGTTTTGTAAACTGTACCGTGTGTAATATGATAATATCAAATAAAAGGGCTTGTTGTAAGGATTTTAGATATATTTTTTTTTATAATTTTAAATTAAATACTTTTAAAATTATTTAAGAAAATACATGAAAATTGACCACTCCCCCTTTATCTCCGAAACTACTGAGCCTTAAATTTTGAACATATAGAAAATAGTTTCTTACTTATAGATTACAGGAAAACCTATAAGAAGTCTATGGTGTTAAAATATAGCATGGTAAATCTCTAAATATTATGCGTACAAACTTTGATTTGCAGTTGGAATGTATGGGAGTAGGTACATGTTTTTCAACTACAATGTTAAGTTTGTTCTTGGGATAAAATATCTTGGGATAAAAACATGGTAGATAACATATTCATAGTACGGAACCCTCACCACGCGAGTTCAACTCGCACTAGTCCGGTTTTTTTAGGTTTAGTTTGGTCACACATTTTGCAGCTGTCAAAATGACAGCTTTAAATGTGTGACCAAACCGTTTCGAAAACCATTGCCCGCGATTACCTTATTCTTAATCACACACATTGAATTGTTTCGGGGTTGCCAGCACAATTAGTTGATTACAAATACTCAAAAACAAAAATAAATTAAATTAAAAACTAGGTTACAATAAGTCAATTATTCCAAGTAGGTAACTTAACAAAACCTAACACTGTCATTTGTTTATTTGAAAAAAAAAAGATTGTTTTCATAACTTAGTAGGAGACTTCTGAATGATATTTCATGACAATCCAGCTATTCTGATTACATACCTGTAGAGTCGGAATTTAGTACTCCTACGATTAGGTACCACTTATACAATTAGCACCTACGTACGTTTTCCTTACTACTTAATAAGATGCTAAGGAACTTGGCATGATTGCGTGCATATCTCTCATGAAAAGCCGGTTCTAACCGGTACCGTTGGCAGAATGCCACGACACGCCTTTGCCCGAATATCTCGCGTATTTAAATAAGAAATAAACGGAAATCTTGTTTGTATAGTTAATTTGTACTCTTGACAGATCGTGTTCGATTTTCAAAAAACTATTGGCGGATTTTTCCGACGATTTATCTTGTACTGCCTATGCCTATTTATCTAGGAGTTTGCTTCGGGATCACGCCGTTTTTTTAAGCTTTAAAACTAAGACTGTGATCTATGAACGTTACATAGCACGAGCTTTGACTTAGACATGTTCCAGCCATGAGACGATAGCAAGATAGATCTTACACTTGTATTTTGACAGTAGTGCGACCGTGACAGGAATAACGTTTAGTCAAAGTAGGTAGGTACTTACGTTTATAGATGTAGATCTAAGAGCTTCGTAAAAGTTAGAAATCTCTACTTTATAGTCGAATTATTATTTCACTGGATTATTATTATCTGACATGTGCTAGCTGTCACGTTGTGTTATAAAATGGTAATATTTATTGTATTATAGACTTTTATTATACATTTATTTTACACTTATAAAAATCAATTACGAGGCTGACAACACCTAAAGCGCGGTCGCTGTCGGACTGCAAAAAAAAGAGAAGTGCGATGACACAACGCTGGTAATTTATTGCAAAGTATGAAGCAATTAGCGATTTACAAAAAATCTATACATTGTATAAAAAAATTAAAACACTATTATGCTAATATGTTGCTTGTAGAATAATCTTACAAAAATCGAATGATTGCATGCATTGATTGCAAAAATCGATTGCATGTATATTAGTATGGTTTTTAATCGTTAAAAGAATTTTTTAGAGGTATCTTCGTGATTTTTTTCTATCGTATCAAATTATTTATATTATGTTTTCAACTATCTACCTAGCATATGTATATCCTTAAAAATATCATATATTTTTCTTTTTTTTTAAGTTTCGTTTAGGCTGTAGTCCCATTAAACTAAACGATCACCATTACATTAAATATTACCATTTTATAACACAAAGTGACAGTTAGCATACATATGTCAGATACTCGTATTTCGATTTTATAGAAAATCTGGATAAACGCTATGTAGGTACGGTTAGCAGCAGTACATACCTACTAGATTGATTACCCATACATTTTTAGAGGTTTAGGGCTCCTGCAGACTAGCGCGATATCGCCCCAGGCTGCACAAGATTTTTAGTTTAATATGTAACTATATTATCTATGTAGTTATTCATTATAAAGGAATTACAGTTAAGACACAGAATATGAGGGGCAGTTGTTTCGCTTTCGGAGGATGCGGCTTTATTTTGTAACATCTGATAAAAGTGGGTATGGGCTTGCCCCAAAGAAGCTAGGGACTTTCCTAGCAAAAAAGCTGCGAAACGCATTATTTAATTTCTAGATAATTTACCAAGATTTTAATGTGTAAAATACATTCTGAATATCCAGATGAACTGAAAATAAAGGACTTATTTTCTTGTGTACCCTTGGCTGTTCCCTTGTACAAATAAAGGACTTCAGAGGTCTGAATATCCCATTAGCTTCGGACAACAAAAAAATCTATTTGTGTCGAACACAGCGGTAACTTCCTACGCGATTTGAGGTCGCGTGATGACGTCACTGGCTTGAGGTCACGTGATTCTCATAGGGAAGGGTATGACGACAGTCATCCCTCAGGGGATAGGCAGAGCTGTCCTAGCAAAAAGTTGCATTGTTGAGTTTACAATTAAAGAAAAGAGAAAATTATAAAAATCTTAACTAAAATATAAGAAAATTGCGTTTCAATTTCAAATTCAAAATATTTTATTTCACATAAACCTACGTGGGCACAGGTGGCCCAGTGGTAATGGCCGCGACTTACGAGTTGTACGTCGTCGGCTCTAACCCAGACAGGCGCTTTACTTTGTTTAATTTATTTCATCACCAATGCTCTCAAAACGGTGAAGGAAAACATCGTGAGGAAACCGGCATGTCCTAGAACCAAAATTTTGAAGACATGTGACATCTACCAACCCGCACTGGGCTTGCGTGGTGGATTACGGCCCACTCCCTCTCAAAGAGAGGAGGCCTGTGTCCCAGTAGTGGGAACATTATAGGCTGATTATGTACGTGGCGACATAAGAAACCTCAGAAGCTAGGCGCACGGGTCGTCGGTTGGTCGTTTGCTGTAGAGAACAGCCGGCGAGAATTTTCACGAAGTAATATCAAGTAAGTACTTAGTTACCTATCATCGTTCTTAGTACATAGATAGCAGAGTAAGCAAACTGAAGTGGCAGTGGGCTGGTCATGTTTGTCGAGGGTCCGATGGCCGGTGGAGCAGAAGAGTCCTGGAGTGGAGACCGCGTATCGGCAAGCGTACTGTGGGACGCTCCCCAGCTAGATGAACCGATGACCTTAAAATAAGGCTGGGACAGACTGGATGCGGGCAGGGTGTTGTGACGCAGCCTGGGAGAGGCCTATGTCCAGCACTGGACTGCGATAGGCTGAGTTGATTAAACGTTGATTGTTTACAACTCGCTAAAGTTTCTCCATAACTTTTCCAGTTTACTCAAGCTACTTCGTTGCTGCCGATCCGTTTCGCTACGTTCACTTATCACAACTTAAGTAGAACACCCACAAACTTGGCTTTTCCAGTGAAATAGTGAAGATACTACCCACCCATTTGGTACCATCCACTGTTGCTTCCAGCCATTACGTAGGTGAAGTGAGCTATGAGTAGTTCCAATACTTAGCATCAGGTAGAATGACATCTTAATTCAAGCTTACTTCACCTAATTTATTTTACTTTATAATTGTATGTACACACATGTTTGAGAAAATAAAGTTATCTGAATCTGAATCTGAATCTCAAGTTTTCACGGTGAGATTTTTACAGAATCGACGAGTTTAATCCTGACCATTACAGTAAACTAAGTCTCCCAGTTAAACATTTATGTGGATAATCTTGGGTTTCTTTAGTAGTCCTTAACAGTAGCTCTATTTTATGTGTAAGTATATATTACTAGATGCGCCCCGCGGTTTCACCCGCATAAATTTTGACCCCGTGGGTATATCGGGATAAAAAGTGCCCTATGTGTTATTCCTGGTTATAAACTATCTGTGCGCCAAATTTCATCCAAATCTGTTCACTACTTTTTGCTTGAAAGAGTTACAAACATCCATCCATCCATCCATCCATCCTTACAAACTTTCGCATTTATAATTTTAGTAGGAAGGAAGTAGGATAGGATAGGATAACCTGTCTATTCTGTGCGACTTTTACTTTATCAACACTGTGGTTGTCTTTTTGGAAAAACGTTCCTTATCGCACATTATACTCTGCACACTTACCGCGAGCTAGACCGACAAAAGTGAAACATTTTGACCGTCACGACACTTTTGTTACGTAACAAGTGTCGTGAACTCGTGACGTGCAAAAGCGAAAGGAACGCCTCAGCCATTCAAGGACACAGCGGTTCGCTAGGCAAAGATATAGCCGATGAACTCGCCAGAAGGGGGTCGAGCATGGCACCAGTGGCACCTGAACCCGTCGCGCCACTCCCCTTCGGATACTTATGCACTCTGGTAAGCAAATGCATCAGGGAGCAATATGCAACTATGGTTGGTCGGACCAAGGTAAATGCAGGCAGGCCAAGGCAGCACTCCCTACAATTGATGGCCACCTCATGAAACAGGTTCTCCGACTAGCTAAACAACAGCTGCGTAAAGTTACAGCAGTGATAACTGGCCATGGGTCGTTTAATAAACACCTCTTTGTCATAGGAGTCACAGACAGTCCGCTGGCCATGGGTCGTTTAATAAACACCTCTTTGTCATAGGAGTCACAGACAGTCCGCTGGCCATGGGTCGTTTAATAAACACCTCTTTGTCATAGGAGTCACAGACAGTCCGCTGGCCATGGGTCGTTTAATAAACACCTCTTTGTCATAGGAGTCACAGACAGTCCGCTGGCCATGGGTCGTTTAATAAACACGTCTTTGTCATAGGAGTCACAGACAGTCCGCTGGCCATGGGTCGTTTAATAAACACCTCTTTGTCATAGGAGTCACAGACAGTCCGCTGGCCATGGGTCGTTTAATAAACACCTCTTTGTCATAGGAGTCACAGACAGTCCGCTGGCCATGGGTCGTTTAATAAACACCTCTTTGTCATAGGAGTCACAGACAGTCCGCTGTGCAAGGCCTGCATGGAGAACGACGAGTCAGCAGCTCATGTGCTACCAAACTGCCCGGTGGTCGCCACATACATGGCAAAGTACTTCGGTAACCCAGGTACCCTCCGTGAGATTGTCAGTAACACCAAGGCGTTGCTGGCCTTCCTTGAGGAACTGAGGTGGATCGAATAACCAGTTTCTCAATTGTACGTAAAATACGCGCATTGACGTGGATTTGCGGACACCAGCCCGTGTTACCTATTAAGCGAAAGGAACTTCGTTCCAACCAGCCCACGACACCTCTCGACTGTTTTTATTTTGTGCCTCTGTGGAGAACGATACAAATGCATGCTGTGCAACTAACAAGATTACACAGCACATTTGTATAATCCCATATGCTCTAATTATTTGTTAATAATTTGTAATTGTTAGTTCTGAATAAATAACATAAAGATTGAGCTGCTGAAGAGCTGCCCAAGCCCTTGTAATACCAGAAGGTATTACAAGGGCTTGGGCAGCTCTTCAGCAGCTCAATCTTTATGTTATTTACATACCTTCTACAGTAACTTTTCTCATGCTAAAATAACTCGGCTTTAAATAGGAACCACCTTGACTCAATTTGGTGCGGTTACGCCTCGTCATACTTGACCCTTCTAATTGTTAATGTGATCCTTCAACTTCATGATTTGGTAATATAAATAATGAAAAGCCAATTGTGAGTCGGACTCGCACACGTAGGGTTCCGTAGCATCGTACAATATTAAAATTTACCACTAGGTACATATTTTTTTAATACTTTAATAAAATGCGTCCCCATTTACAAGAAACGATAATTTTTTACTTTATTTTTATTGTTTTTTGTTATTTATTTATTTATTTATAGCGGCCATAGTAGTGAAAATTTGTGAAAACTTCAAGTGTATACATATTGCGGTTCAGAAGATATAGCCCTGTGACAGACGAACGGATAGCAGAGCCTTAGTAATATAATATCATATATATTTATTTACATAACCAAATTACATGATGATTATTAACATTAACTAAATTAAATTAAAACTAAGTTAAACCTAAAAAAAGCCCTCGGGGCATTGTACCGAGGTCGCTGGCGGCATTTCCTCGCTGAATTGCCATGCTGATGCGTTGCGCGAGAAAGCCGCCAGCTTTTCGGTCACCAGTTACATCCAACTAGACGTTTCGCGATTTCCGCAAATAACTTATGCGCACTGGGACCCCACGGACCGAGGGTCTCGACGCCAAAGGGCACAAAGTTGTACCCTCTGCCAAGGCCTCCATATTTAATAACTTTCAGATTTTCGGCATTTTCTGCCGCTGCACCCGCTTTAGAAGTAGTCCGTTGGAGGTGGGACGGTACCAGTGTGTCTACACAGGTAGCGTCCCAAACAAGAATCCGTCCCAAACTCCACGGGACCAAAGACACACCATCAGGTCTTTTGCCATCATCTCTGACAATGCCAGTCGGCTCAAGAAGAACAGGCACATTGATGCTGGCAAGAGACCGGCGGATTATGTCATTAAGTGTCGTATCTCTTGAAAAGCGACCTGCACTTTTTTGACAACAAAGTCTGTGGTGACCCAGTCGGTCCACGTCCGTGCCACAAGGGCATGTGTGTGGAGTGCTTACCGTGCTCCAATCCGCAGACCAGTCGCTTGACGAAGCGAGGTCGGATCCAGGAATGTACCGGTATATGGTGAAGGATGGGCCAATGACCGGCCTCTCTGGCTCCAACCGCCAAAAGTCTTGCGCGATCCGGACCTGGACTGCGGCTCAGAATCGATTTGTATGTTAAATCGCAATAAATATCGTACCAGCTCCTTTGAGATTTTACCAGTCGCTTGACGAAGCGAGGTCGGATCCAGGAATGTACCGGTATATGGTGAAGGATGTAGCCAATGACCGGCCTCTCTGGCTCCAACCGCCAAAAGTCTTGCGCGATCCGGACCTGGACTGCGGCTCAGAATCGATTTGTATGTTAAATCGCAATAAATATCGTACCAGCTCCTTTGAGATTTTAGGTTGTCTGGAAATTCTTTACTCGGGCAAGCAATTTGAAAAGCATTCTTGGCATCCTCCAAGCCCACAGTCTCATAGTTTGTGGGCAAAGCCCTTAGAACATTACCTATGAGACGTGGCGTGCTATGGGTGGACGACAAAAAGGCTGGGGAAGTAACACTCGAAATTTTGCGGATTCCTAAACCGCCAAATCGAATAGGGAGGGATGCTTGTAACCAAGATGTTTCATTGAGCTGAATATTTAAAATCATTTCTAAACTAGTTTTGACTAAATCGTCTATTGGTGAAAGCAAATTTGGATGTTTCCAAAAAGGGCTACAGCGAAGCACAAGTAAATTTAGGGACAAAAGGGCAAAACTTTAGAATTATAAGAGCATAATGAGGACTGATTTCGAGTAAACAATTTGCGTGACTTTGGAATTTAGAATAGAATATTAGTAATAAACACATTGGTCAGCACCGCCGGAGAAAATGTATTGAAACTCTCGGAACCGGAACCTAGCCTAACCGGAGACAGCAAGAAGTAAGCTGTAACTGTAATACTTCCCCGGAGAAGTCTTCATTAGGAGTTCTGCTACTCAAAATCAAAATCTAAAGACATTTATTCAAACTAGGCTGAGAATCAGCACTTTTCGAATTTCAAAGTTACATAAGACAGTCCCCCAAAACGCCCGCCCTTCACCACTGCCTAGTGCTTTAGCTGAGAAGAAGTGGCAAGACAAACTCCCCAGCAGCACACCTGTCTGACTTGCTTACTGCTATTAAGCTGCCGAGAGGGTTTTAAAATTAATTAAAGAGTTATCAAACAATGTCAGATCTATCACGCCCGCACTAAAACCGACCATTAACTCCTAGCTTTCATTCACAAACTGCGTAGAAACGTAAACAGAGGCGGCCTCGGCATTGCGGAGTCTCGCGAATCGATACAGCCGGCCGAATGTCAAGTTGAAGGGAGGCTACGGGTGTGAGACGAAGGGGGTGAGCGCTGGAGGGAGGCGAATGACGTCAGGCGCCCACACGGCTCCCGGTGAAGCAGGGCGTGGAGGTAAGGCGGTGGAGAAGTGAGAGCGAAGCGAGGGATAAGTAGCTTTGCATGTAAATACTCGTAGCTGGTTGATTTTGGGAAAGCATTCGTAGTTTTTTTCTAGATGGGTTATGAGAGTCTGGTGGCGCTGTGCAGAGTACAGCACGAACGATAGCAAAAAAGACAGCTGAGATTACCGGCCCATAGATGGTCGGCGCTATCCAAAAGAAAGGGATATGACCAGTAGTGGGTCGATACGGGCTAAATACGATGATGTACTAAGAAGCAATAAAGTGATTGGACTTCCGTAAAAATGCACACAGCCACCAAATTAGGTAGCTTAAAACCGACGGACGTCAAAGGATGATCCTTTTTGTCTGCATTCAAATTCAAAGTAAAGTCGAATTATTCATTAACTGGAGCAATCTGGCATATGCTAGCTGTCACTTTGTGTAATAAAATGGGCATATTTGTGTAATAAAATGGGCATAATTGTGTAATAAAATGGGCATAATTGTGTAATAAAATGATCATATTTATTGTAATGGTGATCGTTTAGTTTCATCGATTTATATAAGTGTAAAATAAATGTATAATAATAAGTGTAAAAGTCTATAATAGAATAAATATAATAAATATGCCCATTTTATTACACAAAGTGACGGCACATGTCAGATAGTACCAATTCGACTTTAGGTAATTTATTTCACATAAACCTACATACATGGGCACATAAGAAACGTCAGAAGTTACGTGCACGGTTCCAATTGGTCGTTCTCTATGGAGAAGAGCCGGCAAGAAATAATTGGCTTTTACAATGTTATTTTATGTTGGCATCATAGCCCGCATATGTATTGATTGGGTTTTAAGTTCTCATCAGAGGCCCTACTCCCTAAGCACTAAATCCGTAGTTTCTTCCGAAGTTACTACTCCGTATCATCTACGGACATAAGATTACTTCGGAGCCTGAACTAAGGATGAATGACAACACGATTTGACAGTTGTCCCTACTCGCAATGTGTTTGTGCTCGTTCGAAAAATTGAATTTGACACTTGTTTTGACGTATCAACTACTTCCGGACGTGCCCGTTGACGGACTTGGTTTTCCAGTTGTGTTCTAGCTCCTACATAGCTTTCATTATCCTGCAGGCCCGTAACACTTTAAACTGTAGACTCACAAGAGTTTTCCCGACTATGCTTAATACCAGTGATATTTGAACTAACCTTACCTTGTTTAATTATAGACTCTTTATTACTGGATAACACTTACTTTTCTAGCGGGAAATATAAGGAAAATACTGGCTTATAGTGATAAGTTTTCTTCTGTTATAGAAAGTTAAAGGTCTTCAAGGTCAACTAGAAGACGTCACGATCTCACACCCACTCTGGAAACGACCTTGTAGGATCCAGGCTGAATATCTCACGATGTGTGGTTGTAGCGGAGAAATAGGAGAGAGATTTTTGAAGCCGGATGAGTGTACTGGTTTTCATGAGAGTTGTTGTTGTTTTAGCTGTACTGCTGACTGAAAAATGCTCGACAAATGGCTGAATATATCTTAAAAAGTCTTAAAGGCTACCACGGTAGGTACATACTTCACCTTAGATTTGACAGAATATGCTTATTTTGATTAAAAGTCGTACTAGCATTAATTAATTTAAGTTTTAGATAATTCTGGTCAACAGTTGCATCTAAATAAGCTACCTATTTATTTCGGGAAAAAACATAATTTAGAATTGTCATTGAAACCAAAAACGATTCTATTTGATTGCCTTATTCCGAAACCAGTCGATTTTCCATAATCATCCTTAAGCCTAACTGATATTATAAATGCGAAAGTGAGTTAGTTTGTTTGTTTGTTACGCTTTCACGCTAAAACGGCTGAGCGAATTTGGATGAAATTTGGCACATGAGTAGACCTGACCTGGATTAGGACAAGATACTTTTTATTCCGATATTCCCACGGGATCGAGACATATGCGGGTGAAAACACGGGGCGCAGCTAGTTGTCTATATTGGGGATTAGAAACACCAAATTAATTTCTCTGGTTGCGATGGTAATCAGATATTGGATTATTCCTTTGAAGTTCGAGCTTTGACCTTCCATTCAGTATTAATCTTTTTGCTCTCCTTTGGAACTGGGCGCTGAGAAAATATGAAGTAAAATTTAGAATCCTGTTCTTCTGCTTCCTACAAAACTTTTCTAGTGAAACTATACGAAAGGTAAATAAAACGATGTCTTGGCAAGAAGTTCGGTGAACAGTGAATGAACATTGGCTGAAACTGAAAGTTTTTAATTTAACATTTTGTTATCCTAAAATACTAAATAGCCAATTAACTGCGACCAACTTGGATGTAGCGCTCGCCGGCCGCTGTTTCTAGAGCCACATTCATTTTAAACAGTGAACATCATATTATGAAGTTCAATAAGTTTTTGGAGGAGCAATTCAATATTTCCCAAACCAATATTTCAAGAAAAATTGAGAAACTGATGTCTGGCTCCTACAAAACTTTTCAGAGGAATCTGGGCGAAAGATAAAAGGCCAACACTTACCACTTACACGTGCAAGAGTTTCAACTCACTTCGTTCCAAATTAGACTGACGCAAACGGATGGGTCCTCAACCCTCTGGGGGAGTCGGCCAAGTATCTGCGAAGTCGGCAGCAGATACGCTTTGCCCTTTCCTAGATGAGCTTCCGTCTGGAAACAACGTCATTCGACGCTGAGCTAAGCTGAACTTGAACGCAGTTTCGCGAATGTCAATGCATTTTTTCTGTGTTATTTGCTCGCGAGTGTTGCGCATATTTTAAGGCGCAGATATATGATTTTAGTGACTTTAAAATCTGTTAATAGCACATCTAATGCAAATGTTGTAAAAAAAAAGGTGTAAAACGAGAATGCATATACATCAATTATATAAGTGAATATAAGTATTGTAGTAAAATACTTTATGAAATAACTTCAGGAAGTAAACTCTACCCAAAGCATAAAAAAACGTTATTATTTTCAAACTACTAAAGATATTTTCATGATTCTTTTTGTATGAATATACTATTTTATTATCTATAATGCTATCTCTGTTTTTTTTAAATATTCATATTTACGTTACTAAAAATAAATATTCCCTATAAAACCGAATGGTGACGCGGCATTAGCGCGACGCGCATTTGTAAGGCCAAGGTTAACGGCGATTACCCGACCTTTATTGGAGGAGGGAGACAAAAGATAAATGAATTGTGTGAGGGATGATGTTATGAATGAAAAGGCAGTGAATGATATGGTGACGACTGATATGACACAATAGAATAGAAAACATAATGTGCCAATCTCTTGGAACCTAAATTAGGACTATGCTGACCAGGAGAGGTAGCAGAAGAGCCTATTAAGAGACAGAGAAGAGAGAGAGAGAGAGGAGCGAGAGAGAGACAGCAGACAGTATTTGTAAATCATTGAATAAGTTTTTGATTCTAGACTTAATGTTTTAGAGTGGCTGTTCCTATACCAAAATTAATATTATGTGAGTCTTAAAAGGCGGCTTTTAAGGCGCAGTTATATGATTTATGTGACTTTTAAATCTGTTATTACACCTTCAAATAATGCAAGCAAGTTATGCAAGAAATGTATGTTAAACTAAAACGTATACACATCAATTCTATATGTGAATAATTACGTATTGTAGTAAAATACTTTATGAAATTAATTCAGGAAGTAATGTCTACCCGAAGCATAAAATACGATATTACTTTTAAACTACTAAGATATTTTCATGTTCTATTTTCTGTATGAACAGAGAATTTTGCATGTTTTCGTGACTAAAAATAAATATTCCCTATGAAACCGAACGGCGCGGTGGCGCAGCGTGAGCGCGACGCCAATTTGTAAAGCCAAGGTCAACGGCGATTATCGGACCCTTAAAGACAAGCAACCAAAATATGTAGTGAAATTAAAATATAACGCAATCATCTTTACAAAATCCGAAATATGAAAAGGTTTCAATTATTTTAATTGACCAAGTCGTAGCTTTATTCATTTTCCTTTATGAAATTCAGCGCTATTTCATTGCGAGGAGCTTCATATCTTCAAACGAAAAGCGTCGAGCGATTTTCCCTTTCCCGCCGAAAATTGTTGAAACCAACAGAGGGGTTGAAGATGTGGTTTTACGTTGTTTTAATTCAATCATAAATATGGGTATGCATTTATAGAGGCATGAGGAACAGGGTGTAAAGTTCACTCATCCTCCATAGAAAAGGGAGGATCCTCCGACCAGACGGGTGTCGTGTCTGGTGGGCAACTGCCCGACGGTTGATGTCGGGATGTTGTATATATGCTAGTTGCGCGGTAAACTCTGCTTGCGCGATGCAGGATTTTGCGTGACGTCAGTGTGATGCGTAGTTCGTATGTGGCGCTGTAGATGCCGCCACATCACTCCCCTCCGGAGACCGGAGGTCGATAGTGGGCTGAGTCGTGTATCTTGCGATGCTTGCCAGTGCCAGGTGGGGTTCCAGTGGCTCGGAACCGGTTGTCGCATAGTTCGCGGTGGGTCGGAACTGTCTGCGGTGATGCCCCAGTGAGTCGGGGTGGCGCTGCGTTATGCTCCAGTGAGTCGGACGTGGTACAGCGCCGGGTTGAGGGCTGACTGCTGGCGTCGACCAGGAGAGCGTTGAAGAGCTCTGCTTGTTGACCGGCCGAAAGTGCAGTGTGCTGTGCCAAGGTTGCTGATGAGGCTTAGGGTGATGACCAGGTATGCGCGGTCGCTGCATGCTGGTGGTCAGGATACCCGTTGAAGCCGTGGGTGCTGGCTGGCTGTGTGACTCGCCGCTCGAGAGCTTGAGGAAGTGATGATGATGACGTCACGCTGATGTAGTTGCACGAAGGCTGCGCTGACGTTCATATTCGGGGTCACCAGTATAGAGGTATGAGGAACAGGGTGTAAAGTTCACTCATCCTCCATAGAAAAGGGAGGATCCTCCGACCAGACGGGTGTCGTGTCTGGTGGGCAACTGCCCGACGGTTGATGTCGGGATGTTGTATATATGCTAGTTGCGCGGTAAACTCTGCTTGCGCGATGCAGGATTTTGCGTGACGTCAGTGTGATGCGTAGTTCGTATGTGGCGCTGTAGATGCCGCCACACATTTAAATAATGAATTGTCGACATTTAAAGCTAATATTACTTAGTCATGAAATATGTCAGTAGCGAAAAATGAGTGAGTTTCCATGATTACTTTTATAGTATGCTGCTTTTTACACAATTATTTTTAGTTAATTGGCGTCGCTTTTCGTGTCTGTCTGTGTGACCGCGAAGTTCTTCTACTACACAACCAACTACACAATCAATTTTGCTAAGCCGTTTACACCATGATTTAGGCATTTTATACTTTTTACCCAATACATTAATATGAAACTTAGCTAAATCTAACACTAGAATATTTATATTATGTACAAGTAGGCACCTATATGAAGGATAAAAAGAAGAAAATAATAAAAAAAGGGTAAGAGCTCATTAGGCATCAAAAAATTCGTCTGCATCGCTTTCAGCGGGAAAAGTGCCCAAGAGGCTGGCAGCGTTGCCACGTTGGTTGGCAATGCTGATTGTTGGCCTTAAAATAGGATAGCCCTCTGGTCGCGTAAAGAGTCGACCAACCGCTTGGCGATGTCCCAAAATGCTCGATGAGCACTCGGACCCGTGTTTCAACCTCAAACGGCTCAAACATATAGCTCTCAATAAGGTTGTTATATTTGCGCCGTTTGAGGTTTCCTGCATCTGCACTTACATAATACATTTAATAAAGAAATAGGTATCAATGTTTTGACAAGTTGCAAAAACCGAACGAAGTAGAAGCGGGTCGCTAGTATAGAATGCAATGAAATCTATAATATGATTCCGAGTCTCATAAGCCTGTAATTTAGACCCACCATACCGCTCGTTGGTTTTATCGACCCGCTATAAGCATGAATGGCGTTGACGTCACTGGATGCCTGTAGGGTGGCGGGGCGCGCGGGGGGTGTCGCCTATGCCAGGGGTGCAGCCTTGAACTTGCTGCATCGATCCTATACCCCTGCACTTGAACCATACCGTACTGAACGGGTCCGGGCTCGTTCAAGAACAAGCAAACGCCGTTCGGCGAGCGCCATTTGTTTTGAAATGCTTTTCGAATTCTGTTTTCGAGTTTTCCTCGCTATGGTAATACAAAAAGTTGTGGGCAGGGATAATTATATGAAATTAAATGATGTTATTTCTGTAAGTAGATCTTTTAAGACAAATATTGGCCAAAAATTGACGTATAAAAGTATACGTCAATTTTTTGGCAAATATTTCAAAACTAGACTAACTAGACTCAGGGATCAGTTGGGTAATGCCGGCCGCATCACCCAACTGATCCCTGGGAAGAAAAGCCAAAATAAACTAAGCGGTCATGGTCTCTTTTAAAGTATTATGTGAGTCTAAGATAACCAGCCTATTAATGTTCCCACTGCTGGGACACAGGCCTCCTCACTATGAGAGGGAGTGGGCCGTAATCCACCACGCGGGCCCAGTGCGGGTTGGTAGATGTCACATGTCTTCGAATTTTTGGGTCTAAGACATGTTTCCTCACGATGTTTTCCTTCACCGTTTTGAGAGCAGTGGTGACGAAATAATTTACACAAACTAAAGCGCCTGTCAGGGTTCGAACCTACGACCTACAACTCGTAAGTTGCGGCCGTTACCTCTGGGCCACCACTGCTCGAATCTAACAATGCAGGGCAAAATTATAATTTCGGAAAATACAGACGATTGTATTCTTTGTTACGCACGAGGGAAATGTGTATTTTCCGACATAGTACCTACCTGTGTAGGAAAATGATTATTTTCCCGTTTTAGGTTGTTAACAAAGGCTCTATTTATAACGGCTTATATTTTGTAAAATTGTTCAGCAGGAGCTCTTTCTTCTATTTTTAGGCCTTTATTACTGTATTTCGGTTTGTAGGGTATGGTCCATAAAAGTTTAAGTTTAAAAGAATCATCTTTGGCAAACGAGTATAAGTAGAGGTGACGGGCAAATCAGCTTTGCCTTTTTTGCGGGCAAAGCGGGATTTTGTAACCTTTAGAGTAAAAAAAGCGAAATTCTTTCGTCGAAAGCGGGAACATAATAATAAATTTTAATAAGCTGTCATTTTTTTTTACTGCTTATACTTGATATATTTTTTGTAATTTGAGTTTCAATTAAAGTTTACAATGATGATATATAGCCATTGAAAATGTATTTTACTAATAATTCTACTAATAAATAATAAATAATTTTACTAATGATCCCCGAAAACCGGAACTGAGCCTGTCGGGACTGAACATTTTGGGATAAAAATCGGGACGTCCCTCCAAAATCGGGACGTCTGGCAACGCTCTGGGGCAAATAGACACGCCTTTCGAAAGCTCACATTGGTTTATTCAGAAGAGAAACTATAGTCACCGATTATGGACATAATCGGTTTATATAAGTGTTTTTGGTTACTGCAAAAAAACATTAGAAAATTAAAATTGAAACAAAGAAAGTTCATTTTTATTTTAAGCCACTTAAAATCTTCGCACGAGTTATTTTGAAACTGTGTCAGTCATTGACCAGCATGACAATGATACAATTATATCCCTGGCTCGTCATATGTTCGTCGTGCGCTGACGGCGGACGCGTCATGCTGTCGACTGCGTCATGACCATGACGAAGCTGACGTCACTCTATAAGATACGTCGAAGAGGAAAATCGAGATCCATTTGTGTATGGACGCGGGAAGCGCCTGGGTTCAATTCCCGGGTCGGGCAAAGTGTTATTGGGTTTTTTCATCTGGATTTTTTCAGTAGCAGCCCGGAGTCTGGATTTGTGCCCGGTTGATGGCAATAGGCTCGTCCCTTGTTACATGGGACTTAAAAATAAGTGGTGGAAACAGTCAAATGTGATGTTATGTCAAATCAAGACTTAATCAAGATCAAAATCAAGAAACAACAAAGAAAATAAAAAAAACCCTTCACTGGTGCCGATTCCCTTGTTCACAAACTAAACTAAATTTAAGTTCAGTGCATCCTTTTCTTTCTATTTCATTAAGAAAAGGACAGAAGATCAATTTTTGTTTAGTCCTGTCAAATTAATCAGCGCTTGACGTAAATTTAGTAGGCAACTTTTTAATCACGTCTAAACTTGCATGGAGTAGTGACAGGCGCTGATTAATTTGACAGGACTAAACTAAAATGTATCTTCTGTCCTCTTCTTAATGAAATAGAGAGAAAAAGATGGACTGAACTTAAATTTAGTTTAGTTTGTGAACAAGGGAATCAGCGCCATTGTGCAGTTTTTTTTTATTTTCTTTTAATGAAGGGTTCCGTAGTTGGCACTTGGGATGAATTTATCCTTAAAACAAATTTGACATGGTAGTTGAAACACATGTTCTCGCATACATCGATATACATCACGGTCAATTCTTCAACTGCAAATTTAAGTTAGTCGATTACTCGTTAACTTGTAAAGTCTACTTAGCTGTGATAGATGATAGCTTTTCCTTTTAGTTTCATTATATGCACTACTGCCATGATTTTTTTCACATCTCCTTAAACAACCATTTAGCTGGCAGGGGGACACTTGACTCTAACAAAAATTTGCACTTTAAAGGCTCGTGCAGACAGGGGCGATATCGCGGGCGCGACAGGCATATTGCTGCCTGTCGCGCCCGCGATATCGTGCTGGTCTGCACGAGCCTTAAAGCTCAATATTACGCAAACGGATCCTTGAATCGAAAAATAGTGTTAACAGGTTTTTTAACGGCCTGTCCAATCATACCCCTCACTATGGGATAGATGAGAAAAACAAATATCATCCCCCCCACATAACGTGCAAGGGAGCTAAAAAAAATGTTTTCATGATTTATTTTACCACTGTGTCGGCGTATATGTATACCTATGCCAAATTACAACTTTCTAGTACTAAGCGTCTCTGAGCTACAGCGGGGACAGACAGACAGACAGAAAGAAGGACATGGCGAAGCTATAAGGGTTATAACCCAGCTTCTTCTGCCCAGTTTTTTCCCAACTATGTTGGGGTCGGCTTCCAGTCTTACCGCATACAGTTGAATACCAGTATTTTACATGGAGCGACTGTCTATCTGACCTCCACAACCCAGTTACTGGGTAACACGATACCCACGGTAAGTCTGGTTGTCAGACTTTCGAGCTTCTGACGACCCGTAACGACTGTCAAAGATCTACAAATGACAGCCGGGACCAACGGCTTAACGTGCTTTCCGAGGCACAGAGGGGTCTTGGTATGTAAAGATGGTCACCCATCCACGGACCAACCGCGGCAAGCGTAGCTTAACCTGATCGATCGACCCGTGCGGCTGTTATTACTTAGCCACAAGCCCCTCAATTAATTAATTGTTGTTAATTGTTCTTTTGTGTGCACTATATTAATTATTTATCTATCTATTTACTTCGGACTACTTCTGAGAAATTTCTAACAGAAAAACTCAATAAGTACCAGTTTGCCCGACGCAGGAATTACGACCTAAACCTACGACTAAATGCCCAAGACAGAGAAGGTGTTCAATTTGTATTCTAGCAATAATAATACATGTTTTTGTGGTTGTGTCCGTTAAAAAAAAATGACGTCACATTTATAGATGTACAATAATACACTACTTTTTTTTTTGGTTGGGAAATTATCAAATAACTTCTCCCGCTCTGGGTGGAGCGGCGGGCGTGTCAGACTTTTACTGACTAAAACCCACTCGTGTTCCTTCCGTTGCCTGTGTTGCCAGGGGCCTCGGTATCCATTTCCGACTTTCCCGCGACCCCGGCACAATACACTACTGTATTGTACATCTATAAATGTGACGTCATTACTTCATAAGTACGTCAACTATTGTTGTTGTGTTTTCTATGTGAACAAAATTATTTTTAGCTGAGTTTTGAGAGTTCTTGAGTCATGTGTGCATGGGGAACACACAAAGGTAGGTAGCTACTACCTAATATTATTGTAGTGGGTTTGCGGTTACCCATTCAATTGTATGTTATTAAGGGAAAAACCTTCTTTCACGAGGTTTTTGCGTAACTTCGCGCAGGCAGTTAATTTTATTTGATTCAGTTTTCGGGTAGTTAGAAACCCAAGTGTGTGTACTTCCCGGGCGGCTTTCCGGGCACCGTAGGCGCGGGCTTGCGGACGGTGAGCAATGGGTAGCTCACCGTCCGGTAAGGACCAGGCCCGGGTCGACGGCGCGTTGTATTCCACGCGCGCCTCAAAGAGATGTCGTCAGCACAAAAGTAGGGGTCCACTAGGGCCGATGCCTGCCGGGGTCGCGGGAAGGTACTAATGGGTCACCGAGGCCCCTGGCAACACAGGCAAGGAATACGGGTGGGTTTTAGTCAGTAAGAGTCTGAAGGCTCCTACATACTGGCGCGACTTGTCGTGCCAGTATGTAGGAGCCTTCACACACCCTCCCGCTCCGCCCAGAGCGGGAGAAGTTATTAGATGATTTCCCACACTAAAAAAAAAAAGTTTGTGTACTTGAACCTGGGTTGTGGAGGTCAGATAGGCTGTCGCTCGCGCCGACATCGGCATAAAAACGCATACTATTTCCTAACCCAGGTCATCCAGGTCGTCTACCCATGTGCCAAACATCATCCAAATCCGTTCAGCCGTTTTAGCGTGAAAGCGTAACAAACAAACAATCTCAGTTTTGCATTTATAATATTAGTTAGGATAACTTACCCATTCTTTTAATCCACAGGATATAGGTGTAGAGTACATTATATTATATTACATTTCGGCAATATTGAGCACATCCATTATCCTCATTTAAATAATATTCGTGTTTATTGCTTCTGCAAAGAGATATGATAATGACAAAATGTTTGCGTTTCTCTGCTATCATTATTTGAACAAAGTTTTTGTCAGATGTCATAAAAATAAATGCACGCGTTATTTATGCAATTTGTATTATCACCTTATCACCCCAGATATTTTTGAGATCATTTTGTAACTAAAAGCGGTTCTGCACTTCCCTCATTTTTTAAATCAAACGTCTGCTGTTTAAACATGTTAACGATGCACTCTCTAAAGTTGTCCATTGGTTTAATGTAAATAATCTTCTCCTGAACGAAAAAAAGACTAAACTCATTAAATTTTCAACGCCAAATGTCAGGCAGCTAACTACCAATGTTAAACTTAATAGAATAGAGTTGGACCCTGTTGAGTCGACAGTTTTTCTTGGAATAACAATTGACGATAAATTACAATGGCGCCCACACATAGAAAAATTGTCAGGAAGGCTAAGTTCGGCCGCCTATGCTGTTAAAAAAATTCGACAGATAACCGATGTAGATACGGCCAGAATTGTTTATTTTAGTTATTTTCATAGTCTTATGTCATATGGGATTCTTCTCTGGGGAACCTGTGCGGACATTAATACCTACCGTCTTTGTTTTACAAAAAAGGGCTGTTCGAGCCATTTACAACCTAGGTCCAAGAGATTCCCTTCAAAAATCAAAGAAATAGATATTCTGACTGTAGCCTCTCAATATATAAGGTGTATCTATTCATACACGAAATATTTTAAGAGATAGACCTATAGCTGGTACAGAACCTATTATGTGGGATTATGTGGGACTGAGAGGTGCGGGCAGGGAAGGGAGGCGCCCGCGCGCCTGGCGCGCTCGGCGCTCGCTTCTACTCTTTCATCATTAATAAAAGCCGCGCGCCAAAATGTCGCCTCCCGCTTCAATGACAGTAAATAGTACGTAAAAACTGGCGTAATGGATGTTCAAAATAAGAAGGAGCCAGTATTTATTGTGTCAAGTAATATTTAATTTTTTAAATAATATAGTTAGATAAAATTTTTTTTTTCGTGTCTTAGGTTCTGTAGGTACCAGCTGTAGGTCTATCTCTTAAAATATTTCGTGTATGAATAGATACACCTTATATATTTCATAATTTTATGTATGTACACAAAAATATATCTAACTAAGAAAATGTCCGATATCCACAGTTTAAATACCAGGAATTAACATAATCTTGCTGTACTTCACACTCGCCTCCACAGAGTAAGCAACTCGTTCATGGGTATACGCTTTTACAACAAACTTCCTATTGACATTCGAAAGAAAAGGACATTTGGGTTGGCCGCATAAAGTACTCAAAATGCCAGACTATTATTAAAACTAACTGAGAAAAAAAACAAAAACAAAAAGAAGTAAATAATAATAATAATAATAAACCGTTTATTTTCTCTTCACAAGTTATGAACTTAATCCTAAAATTTTACAGTAGTGCACGAGGAGCTAACTTTGTGAGAGACTGGAGCCTGAGGTAGGTTTATAAAAACCTGTATTACAGGTCACCAGGGCCCTCCCGCGGCTAGAAGCCTGTTCTTTGCATACACGACATAATAATAAAGCAATGTGTATGTATTTTTCGCAAGTATCCACTTGTGAAAAATAAATTAAGAATAATAGTACAAAATTTAAAATTTAGTAACAGATACAAAAAATAGAAAAAGTTTCGGGGAAATACCAGTGGGTGTGTGTGAGTGACCGGAGAAGTGTATGAGAGAGATGTAAGAGTGAATGTGAGAGGGTTTGTGCGAGTTTGGTAGGTAGTATGCGGAAGCAGCAGAGGGAATGCGTAATTCGTATAAAGATAGTCTATCTGAGAGGGATCAACAAGTTCTCGGTTCCCTGATAGTCTAGAGTTTTTAAATAGGTAGTGACTTTGATTTTACATTTGTATTTAATTAGAGGATAAATATTAAATTTGTTATTTAGCTTATTATAAAGGTATGGTCCGAGGAAGAAGAAGAAATTACGCGAGTGTGCACAGCTGGAAGGTTGTGTTTGGCATACTCTGCCTTTACGGCGCTTATTCCTATTAAGGTTCGGATCGTATTGCAACAAGGAGTGTTGTTTAAGCACCGTACGCAGTATGTAGGTTTGCCTGACAGTGAGTAAATCCCAGTTCTTAAAAAGGTACGTCGGGTTGGGAATAGATAGGGGAGACCGGCGCCAACTTTGAGGATGGCACGCTGTGCTCTCTCAACTTCAATGAGGTAAGTCTTGGCGGCACCTCCCCAAGATGTAATGCAGTAGTCTATTAAGGATTGGCATAAAGCATCGTAAACCATCTTAATAACCCGTCGGTCCGCTACGTGTCTAAGGGTTTTGAAGATGTAAATAAGTTTACGCAACCGGGTTACAAGGACTTTTATGTGCGGCTTGAAGGTCAAGAACTGATCTATAATGATACCAAGATATTTGATGTCTTCGATTCTTTGGAGAGCGGGACAGGAGCACAACGTGTTGTCAGGAACACAAGCATGAGAGTAAATGCTAAAATATAATGGGGGAAGTTGATTTGACGTATGGGAAAAAGTTACATATTTGGTTTTATTAACATTTAACGTCAGGACATTCGATCGGAGCCATTTGCAAACTCGATTAAAACCCTTTTGGGCAGTATCAAATACCTCCTCCCAGCTTTGTCCACTAAAAAAGAGAGCAGTGTCATCAGCGAATGTAATGATTTTGCCCTTGTGGACTTGCAGTTGGCAGAGGCTGTTGATATACACCAAGAACAACGTTGGTCCGAGAATGCTGCCCTGAGGCACACCGAATTCGACACATGCTTCATCGCTTAGCCAATTGTCAATCCGAACTCTTTGCTTTCGTCCTGTAAGGTAGTCCGTCATTAATTTTAAAGGAATACCTCTTACACCAAACCCTTCCAATTTTTTGAGTAGGTGCGGGATAGAGACTGTGTCGAAGGCTTTTGCCAGATCAAGGAACACTGTCAAACATTTTTTCCTTTGGTCTAGGTTGGTAATGATTGAGTGCAAGAGATCGTGTACCGCGTCATTGGTGGACTTTTTACGACGAAAACCATATTGATTGGGTGAAAGAAGATTGTTTGATTCTAGGTAATTTGTTAGTCGATTGTTTATAAGCCGTTCCAGGATCTTGGACAGAGTTGGTAAGATGGAGATAGGGCGGTAGTTATCGACACAGTCTATAATACTGTAGTCAGTAATATAATACTTTTCAAGGTAAATATTCAGAACATTTCCAATTCGGATTGAACTGGGATCTTGGATGAACGCCGGCTGCACGCACGAAAAAGCATGACTCATTGTCACGTTCCGCCTGAGCTGAGCGTGCAAGCGAGAGCGCGGAACTAGCGATAAAGAGGCACGATCGGCCTAAGCATTCGGCTTGTGACGCATCTCTCTCTCGTTATCACGTAAAATTATCGTCCGTAAACCGAATTTACAGACAACCATTTTGTTAAATTTCGCACTATGTACGACTCAAGTGTTCTGCATGTCAAACTGATATACCTACCACAGCCATACAAGCATTCTTTACAAACACTAAACGATTAGATCAAGCTTTATATTACGGTTAAAGATGAATAGATCGTTTTTTTTATTGTATTTATGAACGCTCCTTTGTTCTTCGTCTATTTTGCTATCTACATTCAAACACTCACACGTGTAAAATATTGCACATGTGTAATCTAATCATAGACTGAAATTGTGAAGGGGGAAAATTTATAGATTGTTATAGCTCATCTTTTCACATTCGAATAATTGCTTACCTAATCTAAATTTGTTCTGAAATGTCATGATTCCACGAAAAAGTCATTCAATAGAATGAATCTAACTTGAGAGATGGGAGAGATGCATTGGTTAATGATTCTAATTCTGTAAATACATATATGATGAAATTAAATGATTTTATTTTCTGTAAGTAGGTTTGTACAAACACGTCAATCATATTTAGAAAAAAAAAACTAGATGAGCTCGGCTTTTCCGATCTGACTACTCTGAGAGGAAAAGCCGAAACAAACTCAGAGGTCATAGTCGCTTTTAAAGTCCAGACATAATCTTGGTCAGATCATGTGAAGACTATGTAGATTGGTGTCTGAAATGGTCTTAACCGTGGAGCTCATATATTATTTGTTATGGTCCCGAATCGTATTTTGATCAAGATTAACCTGACACTGACCCGCAAATTGCAAAAAACTAAAGAAAATTCGAATTTCGCGGGCTACATTTTATTTCCTCGAAAATGTCTACAGCTGAATAAAAAGGATTTTCAGAGATGATGATGACAAAATACCTGTGAGAGTGTGCCTACACAGGTAGCGTAGCGTAAACTCCACGGAACCAAAGACGGTGTGTCTTTGGTTCCGTAGAGTTTGGGACGGATGCTTGTGTGGGACGCTACCTGTGTAGACACACTAGCACCGTCCCACCTCCAACGGACTACTTTTAAAGCGGGTGCAGCGGCAGAAAATGCCGAAAATCTGAAAATTATTAAATATAGAGGCTTTGGCAGAGAGTACTACTTTGTACCCTTTGGCGTCGAGACCCTCGGTCCGTGGGGTCCCAGTGCGCATAAGTTACTTGCGGAAATCGTGAAACGTCTAGTTGATGTAACTGGTGACCGAATAGCTGGCTTTCTCGCGCAACTCATCAGCATTGCAATTCAGCGAGGAAATGACGCCAGCATCCTCGGTACAATGCCTCGAGGGCCTTTTTTAGGTTTAACTTAGTTTTAATTTAATTTAGTTAATTTTAATAACCGTCTTGTAATTTGATTATGTAAATAAACGATATAAAAGGATTTAATTAAACAATTAAAATAGGTATTCTGTAAATGACTCATTTAATCGTTTTTATTGTTTTTCGATTCAATGATTACTTACTTTTTTTTATCACGACAAGTAGATTTTGTTTTCCTTCTTTGATAACAGTAGCTGTTAAAATAACTGTTTTAAGAAATGTAGCTTACTTTATTGTAAATTAGGTTTCAATTAGAAGAGCCAACATGATTCGGTATATACCCTTACGCCAATTAGATTATAGGTGCAAGTATTGGCGTGTGCTAGCTAACATTTATGGCAAGTAATTTATTTTATTGTTTTGTGTTTCGTAGTGTTAATTACATTTCATACGATTTGTATAGAATCAAGTTTATATAACTAAACAGACACCTGGGCTGCTGCGGAGTTTGTTGCGCCACTTCTTCTTTTCAGCTAAAGCACTAAGAAGTGGTGAAGGGCGGGCGTTTTTGGGGGACTGTCTTAGTAATTTAGACTTTCGAAAAGTGCGGATTCTCAGCCTAGTTTGAATAAATGACTTTTGATTTTGATTTTGACTGAACTACATGCAGAAGATGACTGAGAACCGAATGTTATGAGTTTTATTGATGAAAGCTGATATATAAACGTAGACGAGATCAGAAGTGGTTTATTTATTGACTTTGCGGAAAGCGCAACCCCTAGAAACTAGTGCACCAATACATTATAGCATAAGCATAACCAGCCTATAATGTTCCCACTGCTGGGACAGGCCTCCTCTCTGTGAGAGGGGAGCCAATACATAATACTTACAATTAAGAGTTGGGTAAACGCCGTTGACCTTGGCCATACAAATGCACGTCGCGTTCACGCCACGCTGCAGTTCGGTTTCAAAGGGAATATTTATTTTTAGTACCGAATATAATAAAATATTTGAAAAAAATCACAGTTATAATTACAGATAACAAAATAGTCTATACACACAAAAAAAAATCATGAAATATCTTAAGACGCTGACAACACCTAAGCCGCGGTTACTGTCAGCTTGCATAGAAAAGAAAGAGAAGCGCGATGACACAACGCTTGTAATTTATTGCAAAATATGAAGCAATTATCTACTCGTAATTAATTAATTACTACTTAAAATTTACTTTAATCGAAAATAAAAAACAAACTTGTTCTGCATTCAAATAAGACGTTCTTGTTATTAATTAAATATGTAACGGATGTTGATATTTAATACAGATATTTTGTAGTAGAACCCAAGGTGAGGTTAGTTTAGCGTTAGTTTGTATCGAGTTTTTTTTTCAAAACGTGTTTTGGTAACAACCAAGTTCTGGGAAATATGTTCAAAATTAACATATATTTTTTCCACTACCACAAACTATACAGATTTGGCAATTTTTTTCTTAAGAAAAGCCTATTTTGGTCAATTGGGTCTTGTCAGCGCCTTAAGTCGTTTGCAAGTACATATTATCGTTTTTTAATGCTTTGGGTAGACTTCCTGAATTTATGTCATAAAGTATTTTACTACTTAATATATAATACTTAAATATTCACATATAGAATTGATGTGTAAAGGAGAATGGGCAAGTTGGTCTACCTACTCAACACCAATGAGCCATATATCAATGAAAAGGACATTTCCTTTACTTAATTTTTTTATATGACCGTAAATGTGTAGCTCATGGGGTTCTTTGCGTAAATGCCAAAAATAATAGCAGTAAAGGGTTTCTCTTCTCTATAGCAGTTCGACAGGGTGTTGCTAGGGATAGGGCAAGTAGGCAGGTAGGATTAAATTCCGGTGCAAGCGCAACTCGGGTACCTGCTCGCAATCCCCGCCCGCGCCCCCTCCCCCGCGCGGCTTCGTCTATGCTCGCACTCCCACGCACCTCGCAGTTGATCTTCGCTTGTCGTTGTGTACTGTGTGTTTTACGTATTATTATTCTTTGACTTGCGTTTGTTTTACCGGACTGTTGGATATTGCCATTGTTTTCACTTGTACGTGTTTATTGGAATCCGATCATCTTTTTATAATGGAAGGAAACAGACGTGCGTTGTGTGTTGTTTGTGACCGCTCTGTTTTACGACAGCGGCGACGTCATTTAATAACGCATAACCTCATTCAATCCAGACCATTTGTTGAGGAATATATACGGAGACATTCTTCACACGGGGTAAATTCTGGTTGTTAATACTATACCTGTTATATCATTTTGATTATATAAATTGTACGGGCAGCAGCTCCGCACACTGAGATGTAGGATGTAGGTGGATGAATCACTCGGGATGTGTACAGGAAATAAAATCACTGTTTTGTGTCCGATAATGATTGACCATTTATTTAATAAAACAACGAATTATATAATGCCAAAAGTAGGTGGCTTGTGGCGGGCGTAATAGCTTAGTCAGCGAATGTACATAAATCGGTGACTTAGCAACTGCTTGATCAGGTAAAAACTAAAACAATAAATATCATGTGGCGATGCTCGTACATCCTGCCGACTATAAAAGTACAAATGTCCAGTAAAATGCATTATCCAAGGGTAAGTACAGTATGTAAAGAAAGTTATTGGAAGGTTCTATGTCCGTCGCTAACTGTCATTGGCGACGTTTCGCGATCCACCTTGCTGCTGTTAGGAAGATGTCTGGTGACCACTTCTAGATCCGGGGTGTCTGCCTTTGCTTGTCCTTCCGTAGGGAGATGCCATTCAGTAGGACTTGGGGCCATCTCAATCTCTTCCTTGTGCGCCTGCTTTCCTGTTCTGTTTCCTTGAGGTGTACGGAGACAGCGTGCTTTAATTTGGACGCATACCCATATGCTGAATATTGTTGCACAGGTTATCATACAGCCGTACAGGACGTAGTGATGTTGCTCCGCCTCCACGGAATTAACCATTTGTATGTCCTGTTGTTCTTTAACCAGCTCAATTTTTCTCTTAATACTCTTTAGTTGTTCTTCATGTGTTTCAAGTTCCATATTTGTTATATTTGTAATTTGACTATTGCTTGTTAATAGTTCGTTTAGATTTATCTCTGGTACGTAGATCTCTTGCTCATTTCCTAATTCCATGGTGCTTTGCATTTTGTAATGTGCATGAATCAGATGTTTATCGCCGCGCATCATGCAACCTGTAGCTAAGGTGATGATGCCTGTATTTTGTAGTGTCTGTGACGTAATTCCCGCAGGACAGAAAATGCGCATAGTGCATTCCTCGCAACACGTAAACAACCAAGCTCCCTTACTGTGCAGTTTTTTCCAGTCATTGCTGCAATTCGATACCTTAGTGCGGCAGGTTGTTACTCCTCGATTGTTTATTATGCCTGCTTCGCACATTGTTGTGGCTGTTTTTATACTGTATATAGGTAGGTCAAGGTTGCATAGCAACAGCTGATTTGTGTTTACTTGTTCGCACGATGAAAGATGTTGTTGATCCAGTGGTATCATCATGTCTAGCTTCAAGTTAACGGCTATGTATTTGGTTGTTGGTATTATGTGAATCATGGAGGTTCCCTTTATGTTGCGGATTGGGATGACTTCGGTTAGTTCGTACTGTTCGTCTGCTACTAACGGGATTTTTACTTCGAATATGATGAAGTCTTCGGTTAGTTTTCCTTGCACACTTGCTAGTTTATACATTTCCCGGATACACTTGAACTTGTTTGAGCAAGGGAGAGATAATCCTTTTGGGACTTGTCCTGCTATGATGTTCAACTGTTTTTCGAACGCATCGGGTTTCAACAGGTGAGTGTCGACCTTGCCGTGACGAAGATCTGTAACTAGGCTGATCAACATGTCTTGTATTCTCCGCAAGTTTGTTATCATCATGTTTGCGGCAAGTGCAGTAGCAGTAAGGAACGTTGCTTGGTCTTGTTCGGTTTTCAGTTGTTGGAGCGAGTCTCTGAGATTTTTGATGATGACAATGAACTGCCGGTTCATTACTTGCTCGTTCCTCTTCAGAAGGTTATATTCCCCTTCGATTATTGAAGTCTGTTGTTTGTACAGATTGTACAAGTGGTCTTCATTGCTGTGCAGTAGTTTGATGTCGTTGTTGTATTTTTCGGCGAATTTGTCATCAAGTACTCCAAATAGAGAGTTGGCAATGTTCCCAATTCCGTTTATGAGACCTCGCTTGCTACGTATTCCGTGGTCGGATTGTAGTACTTCGTTGTAGTGTTTGAGCTCGTTTAGTTCGTGCTCGAGTTGTGTGGATATAGTCAAGTACGCTATATTTCGTTGACAAAGTCCGTGTAATTGCTGGACGTATTGTTCAACGGCAGAAGTACTTTTCCAGTAAGTTGACATGTTGTAGTATACTACCAGTCTCCATTCGTCTTGTATTATCTGTAAGTCTGCGGCTTTGTCAAAGTACACAAGGCGGGTCGGGTCTAGAGTTGTTACATTGACGAGTTGTTGCATGGACGGTGTCACACACGTAACCATCAGTACTAGTAACGTGCTTAGGTACTTGAGGACGTTACAGCTGGAAACACCCTTCTGTGCCCGTCTAGGGCTCACCCGACGTTGAGATGTTGATGACGTCGCCTCTGGTTGTGTTGGTTTGTTTTCTTTGTTGTTCCCGGTTTCAATTGGTAATCGGGACAATTTCGTTACGGGTCTCTTCATTATGTTGGATTTAGTTTTGAGCGTGACGACTCGTACCAAGTTATCCGGTCCAGGATGCGTCTCTATAACTCGCCCTAATAACCATCGGGCTGGGGCTATTTGTTCTTCCTTTACAAGGACGACGTCATTCACGGCAATGTTGCGTGTTGGAGTTTGCCATTTCCCTCGTAATTGTAATGTTTGTAGGTAATCTTTGGACCATTTCTTCCAAAATTCCTTGTACATGTTTTCTGTCAGGCGCCATCGTAAAGTTAACTGGCTGTTGTCACTCTCTGACGTCATCGGAGGTGCCAGAACCGGTCCACCGACTAAAAAGTGGCCTGGTGTCAAGTAATCGATGTCGTCGAGGTCGTTTGTTAGGGCGACAAGTGGCCTTGAGTTGAGGCAGGCTTCAATTTGTACTAGCAAAGTAGTAAACTCTTCGTACGTAAGCCTTTGTTCCCCAAGGACGCGTTTTAGGTGGTGTTTCATACTCTTGACTGCAGCTTCCCATAGTCCTCCCGCTGTGGGCCAAGATGGTGCGTTAAAGTGCCATTCCATACCTTTTTCGGAAGTGTTGTTGATGAGGTCGTCGTTAACTAGAAGCTGCAGTGCCTCCTGGCGTTCTTTGGCTAGAGCTCTTGCTGCTCCGACAAAGTTCGTTCCGTTGTCACTGTAGATATGTTTTGGTGTTCCTCGTCGTGCGCATAGCCGCTTCAATGCTGCGAGGAATGTTATCGTGCTGAGATCTGACACCAGCTGCAGGTGGATGGCTTTTGTGCATAAACAAATGAAAATCGCGATGTAGGCTTTAACTGTTTTAATGCCGCGACCTTTGTTAGCCTTTATTTCAACGTGTCCCGTGAAATCCACGCCCGTGTGTGTGAATGGCCTTGAAGGTGTAACTCGAGGCGTTGGTAAGTGTGCCATTTGTTGATTGCTGCGTTGCGTTTTGTAGCGGTGGCAGGTGACACATTTGTTGAGTTGCTTCTTGATTGGTTTCATGCCGCCAAGTATCCAATATTTGTTACGAAGGTTTCCCAAAGTAAGCCTGGCACCGCCGTGGAGAGTATTCTTGTGGGCTTGGTCAATCAGGAGGTCTGATAACTTGTGTTTGTTTGGTAAAATTATTGGATGTTTTTGGGAGTCGTTTAACTTAGCATGTTCAAGTCTTCCTCCCACTCGAAGAATACCTTGTGCGTCTAGCATTGGGCTTAAACTCAACAGTTTGCTTGTAGCCCGTACCTTGTTATGTTTGTGTAGGTATGCTATTTCATCGCCAAATGTATTGTTCTGTGTAGTTTTCACAAGCAGGTGCTGAGTCTGCACAATGTCTTCCGTAGTTAAGTGTGACCTGTGTATGGCTCCTGTTGCGTCACGCGAGTTGTTTATGAATCGTCTGATCCAGCTGATGACTCGGGTTGCATAAGTCATCGTGCTGTATTTTTGCAGTAGTTGCTCGATGAGGGGCGCGTCTATTGTTTGCATTGCGCAGGTTTGACCTCGTTTATTTTTCTCTTCGTTCGTTGTAAAAATACCTTGTTTGGGTATGTTGTTGTTTTGAAGCCAGGTTGGGCCTTTCCACCACAGTTCGTGAGCTATCAAGGCTGATGGTGAGATTCCTCTGCTTGCGCAGTCCGCAGGATTGTCTTCGGACTTGACATGGGCCCAGGAGTTGGGTGGTGTTATTTGGATAATTTTTGTGACTCTGTTGGCTACGAAACTCTTCCAACGGCTCACATCACCATGTAGCCAGCCAAGCACCACCATGGAGTCCGTCCAGCAATGTATGGTGTGGATCTGCGAGTTGATGGAGTTTTTTACTTTTTCGATCAGTCGGGCTAGTAGTACTGCACCACATAACTCCAGTCGTGGCAGAGAAATAGGCTTTTTCTGTGGGGCTAATTTTGTTTTAGCTGCTACTAGCCTTATCATCTGTTTACCTTCTTTATCAGTGGTCTTGCCATATATGACACATGCATAGGCTCGTTCTGATGAATCACAGTAGCCATGAAGTTCGAAGGGTTGTTGGGTGTCGCCGATCCAGCGTGGTATGGTTATGTCGTGTATGTGTGCGAGCTGATTGCGGAATTGCTCCCATTCTTGCTGTATCTTTAGTGGGAGTTTATCATCCCAGCTCGTTGTAGTTGACCAAGCATGTTGAAAAATTAGATTGGCTTTCACTGTTACCGGTGATAGCCAACCAAGTGGGTCATACAGTTTTGATATATCCGACAGTAGTGTGCGTTTTGTATCGACATCACGTTTGTTGCAGAGTGGTATTTGTTTGTAGGTAAACTGATCCGTGCGCGGGTTCCAAGTGATGCCTAGCGTTTTGTTGGTGTCTGCATTCTTGAAGTCGAACATTTTTTGGCTTATCAATTCATCGGATAAGCCTTCAAGTAGGCGCGTTTCGTTGCTAGCCCACTTTCGTAAGTTGAATCCACCGCCCTTCAGCATTGTTATAAGTTGACTTCGAGCTTTCTGTGCTGTTATGAAGTCGTGACTCCCGCCTATTAAGTCGTCCATGTATAGCTGATTGGACAGAATAGCCGCCGCCAAGGGGTACTGTGCGCCGTCATCCTTTACCAGTTGCCTTATGGTGCGCATTGCCAGGAAGGGGGCGGACTTGGTACCATATGTTACTGTAGTCAGTTGTAACTCTTGTAACGGCTCTGTGACTGAATCCCTCCACACTATTTTTTGTAAGTGTTGGTCTTTTTCCTGAATACGTATTTGTCGGTAGAATTTCTCAATATCCGCTGTGTACACGTATTCAAATGCCCTCCATCGTAGAATAATAGCTTGTAAGTCTTGTTGTAAGTTAGGCCCGCATTCCATCAGTTGGTTTAAACTGTGTCCCGAGCTAGTGGTTGCTGATGCATTGAAAACCACTCGGAGTTTGGTTGTCGTTGAATCGGGTCTCATTACTCCATGATGGGGTAGGAAACAGCTTGGCGTGTCCGGCTCTGTGCACCTTTTCATATGTCCTAGAGCTTTGTATTCGCCGATGAAAGCCTTGTAGCTTGAAGCGAGGGTTTCGTCTCTTGTCAAACGTTTTTCCAATTGCTTGAATTGCGCGACTGCTTGTGGCTTTGATCGTCCTAAATATTGCTCGAAATTGGTCTTCATGGGGATTCTCACTTCATACCGCCCATCTTCTTGTCTTTTTGTTGTATCAGCGTACAGCCTCTCGCAGTACTCCTCATCGACAGTCGTAGACTGGTCGTCTGATATTATCTCTTCAATTTCCCAGAAACGAGAGATATCGCTAGTGTCCACCACGACATGACAGTTGAAAGTATTCGTATTTCCAACTAATACCCAGCCGAGCTTTGTTTGTTGTGCTATTGGTGCGTATATGTTTCCTCGAGTAATGTTGCTCATGACTATGTCGCCATATACCCCAGCATCAAGTAGAATGTCAATCGGCCTTGATAAGTTGAATTGTGGGTCGGCCAGGTTAATGTTTTCTATGTGAGGCCAATCTTGTTTTTCGAAGGAGTAGTTAGGCAGGTTGTTGAGTAGTTTAGCCATTACTAATGCCGGGGTTGAAAACTCGTAATCTCCGTAAAGGGACTTACAGTCCAACTGAACGGTCCCGTTGCTCTGGCTGGCAAATGCTCCGATCCCTGACACAGTTGAGTTGTGGTTGCGTCGCGGAAGCCCAAGTCGTTGCACAGCCGATTCTGTTATAAGGTTCAGTTGGGAGCCTTGGTCTAGAAGGCATCTAAGTACGGTGTAAGTTCCATCTGCAGCCTTTACTTTAAGTTGTACTGTAGCCAGTAAAACTTCGTTAAAATTTCCTGACACGTGATTGGTTTTTCGCTGCATGTTGTTGTTTGTCACGCCTTCGGCCATTTGGCTTGACGACAGTGTCGCTGACGTAGTATCGCGGACTAGGTCATGTAGCGTGGTGTGATGTGCGCCGTTACACACTTTGCATCTTTTCTGCGAGTTGCATTTCTTTCCGTTGTGCGGATACATGCAGTTTTTGCAAATGTTCAATTGCTCAATTGTCCTAATTTTTATGGCTGGCGTCATTTCTTGAAACTCTTTACAGTAGAGCAAGATGTGGCTTGTTTTGCAAACTGGACAATTTCTGTCGGAGCTTGTATGGTTTGCTTTGGGGTAGCGTCTGTATCTGTTGTACGCATCCCTTGGTACTGTTGTCATCGAGGCCCCTTTATTTGGGGTGACGTCGGCATCCGTTTGTTTGTTGGGTTTACTTGTTTTCTTCACTACTGACTCCAGCGCCGTGAACTTCCCTTCGATGAACTGGATGAATTCCTTGAAGTCGGGAAGCCCTCTTGGATTTTTTCTCGCCTCCATGTAGTCAGCGTAGGTCTGAGTGTCTAGTTTTGCTGTCAGAATGTGCACCAAAATCGGGTCCCATGTTGCCGTGTCGATGCTCAAGTTACGCAACGCGTGCACGGTTTCGAGACTGGTGTCGTGTAGGCGCTTCAGCTCGTACGCGTTTTGATTTTGAATCGTAGGTTGACTCATCAAAACTTGCATTTGCTTGGTGAAGAGCATCTGCAAGTTATTGTACCTATGGTGGAGGATTTCCCAGCAGGAGTCGTAGTTGCTCTCGGAAACAGACAGATGTTGCACAAGGCGCTCAGCTTCTCCTTTTAGCTTCCCCTTCAGGTGCTGCATCTTCTGCCCCTTCGAGAGGGAAGGGTTATTATGGATAGCCGCGATGTATAGATCGAGGAATGTCGGCCATTGTGTGTAGTTTCCAGAGAATATCGGTATTTCGATCCTTGGCGCACTATCCCGTTGTTGGACAGCGTGGTTGAGTTTGCGGTTGAGACCTCGCTTTGTGCACTCGTATGTTTCTTCGTACTGCGAGAACTCGAGCTCGTAGTTTACGTCGCTACCGACGAGAACGTTGTCGAGCTGCCAGTGCACTTCGTCAATCGCCCTCCATCGCGATTCGAGGACCCTAAGCTTGTCTTCTATCTCCCATTTCTCAATAATGTCAGCAGTACGCAAGTTGCTGACGAAACGTGAGAAGGCTCTAAAGTTGGTTGCTTGTTGATTTTTTAGCTCGTCCGATCTCGATAGGACTCCAGTGTTCTTGTTCTCTTCTTCTGGGCGATTCGCGAGTTCCGCAGTGGTTGTTGACCATGTTTGCAGCTTATGTTGTATGTTTGAGTAGTTCGACTTGACCCTGTCGTATACTTTTGTTGTGTAGTATATGTCGGTCTGGTCTATGGCGCCCTGTAGCACGCCATGATTCATTTCGAATTCGTTCCAGTGCGCCTGGAGGGTATCCAGTCTGCCCCGGATGTATGTGGCGGTTTTGCGGTCAGGGCCATCTTTTCCGAAGTTGACACCAATTTTTCGGATGCCCTCTGCGATGATTTCCTGCCGCTTGAGAAGTTCTTGTTGCCTGGCGTCCATAATTGTTGCACGAGTATGTATGCGTGTAGTGGATGGACGTTAGCTCTGTTGACTTCACTGTTGTATTGTTGTATGTAGTTCCCGAACCACCAAATGTTGATGTTTCCCACGGCGATCGCAGGGTCCGAAGGAATCTCTCCGTACGATATTGTGCGCCTTCTCAATCTGACTGGGGCGATCCGCTTGTGGAAGACCAGTCAAACCGATTCGCTATCGTAAGTAGAAACACTTCGTACCTGTGCGACTTGCAGGACTGTTTGCTCCAGTAGTGGCGATCCGGCTCGAAGGACCATAAATGTACGGGCAGCAGCTCCGCACACTGAGATGTAGGATGTAGGTGGATGAATCACTCGGGATGTGTACAGGAAATAAAATCACTGTTTTGTGTCCGATAATGATTGACCATTTATTTAATAAAACAACGAATTATATAATGCCAAAAGTAGGTGGCTTGTGGCGGGCGTAATAGCTTAGTCAGCGAATGTACATAAATCGGTGACTTAGCAACTGCTTGATCAGGTAAAAACTAAAACAATAAATATCATGTGGCGATGCTCGTACATAAATAATCTTTACCGTGTTACACTCTTTTAATAATAATCGTTAAATAGGTAGTTAGTTTAAGCTCCATACTGGATAGGGATTTTTGGGATACGAGTGTGACATTTGATGCTTAGGTATTCAAACAATATAGCTAACAGATATATTGTTTGATTAAGCATCAATTGTCATGTTTCATTTATAGATTTGTTATTTACTCAGCACAGGATGTATAAATGTGAGCATCAGGGTGCTCACATTTATAACATATTATTATTATTAATTCACACAACTTCAAATGACAAACGGAACGGGACGACACGTTCGACTTTACGGGAGCGAAAGCGAGACAAGTATATTACTTCGTCTTTGAAACTAAAGTAATCACACAAGACAGCATAAATAGGATTAAGGTGATCATGATGATCATTATCTTACAAAAAATCGATGTTGATTGATCATAGAATCATATGACAAGTAAAATAATTCCAAGTTTTGACCATACTAATAATGAAACTTAAATAAAAGCTTGTAAAAATAGCACGTTGTAGGTTTTAATGATAAAAAATGTCATAATGAGTTATTCCTTAAATCAGTACGTGAAAATAACAATAATAAACATTATTTCTTTCTTAGAGGTATCCTTCGATCAAGTTGTATTCACGTGTCACCGATGTTGGCAACGAATTAACACTGCCGAAAGGGCACAGCCAGCTGTTGGAATAATCGACAATGCTGTTAACGCAGAGGATATACCTGCAGTTCCACGTGCTATACCAGATAATTCACAAAATCTCGCTAGAGCATCTAATACGGCGAGTCATTGCATATTTAGAGATTGTTTAAACGAGACACGACTCCGAATACCCAACAGCATAAAAGTTCATATGTTGTCTTATTACACTTTCTATATACCTTCAAGTGCTCGTGTTTGTAATGAACACGTAATGGCCCATAATTGGGACCAATTACTAAGCGGCAATGTCTCTCATGACTTTAACCAAGATCATATACTGGATATAATTTCAATTTACAGAATAGCACTAGAGAATCAATCGACTATGTTTGATTTTGATTTAGATACAGTAGATGAAAATGAGTTGCGACATTGGTCTGGACTCACTATCGCTGAATTCAATTCGTTACTCGAACAAACCCCATCACTGCGACAGCAGTCAAATGTACCGAACGTGGTTCTGGGTGGATATCTCATGAAACTTCGAACAGGCGAACCTAACGAACGCCTAGCATCACTTCTAAAAATATCTCGTCGAACATTCGAACGCCAATTAGTGATAGCAAGAGAATGCTTACTGGCTGACTTCGTGCCATTGCACTTGGGAGTTGATCATTTAAGTAGAAACGAAGCGCTTGCCAAGAATTTGTTGATACCAAATGCGCTTTTTGGAGATCAGAATAACACGAGACTAATATCAATTTGTGATGGGACATATATTTACATACAGAAGAGCAGCAATTTCCTCTTTCAGAGACGTAGTTATAGTCTTCATAAGTACAGGAATCTGTTAAAGCCTTTTCTAATTGTTTGTAGCAATGGCTATATTATCGACGTAACAGGCCCTTATGCAGCGACTACATCAGACGCCACGATTATGAGCAATATTCTACGAGATCATGATAGTGCATTTCCTTGGTTTTTTTTAACGAATGATGTGTTTATCTTGGATCGAGGCTTCAGAGACGCTCTACCTGATTTGAAGAATGCGGTTACGAAGCACATATGCCACCGAGCAAGGACAGAAACAGTCTGCAGCTATCCACAGAACAAGCGAATAAGTCACGTCTAATTACAATCGTAAGATGGGTAGTAGAAATAGTAAACGGAAGGTTCAAGCGTGACTTCAAGTTTTTAAGGGTTGATAACTTTAATAAGTCCGTTCCGCACATGTTTACACATTTTCGAATTTCTGCGGCACTAATCAATGCATTTCATCTACCAATCAGAGACAATGCGTATGCTGACGCGATAATTACAATTATCAATGAAAGAACTAATTCAAACAATCATTTAGCTCAATACGTTATAGACAAAAACTTGAATAGGCAACGAGTAGTATTTACACGCATGGCAGCGCATCTTCCTGATTTTGAAGATATTCCTCAATTAGAAGAAGAACACCTTATCCTTATCGCTCTGGGCACTTACCACATTAAGATAGCCAAATCTTACTGTGCTGAACATTTAAGCGATGGAATGTATACAATTGAATTATACAGAGATAATGAACTCAATGACATCAATGAATACAACATTGAAGTAGAACAGTGAAGTTTTTTAATCAGGGCACGAATACAATCAAGACATACAAGGGCGAAACAGTAATACACATACGTGCTTATAAACAGAGGAGTTGAAGGAAGAGACACATTCAGGCACTATTACTGCACGTGTTTGACAGGGCGTCGCACTATCGGAACGTGTGCACATGTTACTTCAATATTGTGGTACTTATGTTGGGCTCGTCATCAGCAAGGTCTCACACCGCCAGCTGCCCACCTAGATAATGTTATTTTAGATACTAGCATAATGTAAACCTGTATTAATAACATTACTTTGTAATAAATTACATTATTTTTATAATTCTTTTGTTTCCCTTTTTTCTGAATTCTGCCAGGCCCAGTACTTTAATATGATTAATTATTAGTTTGATTACATTATAATATTTTCATTAGCATAGATGTCGTTAGTGTTGAGCAGGTAGACCAAGCTTCATATATTTTTGCCCATTCTCCTTTAACAAATGACAAATACGATAGTGGTTTCAGTTAAAAACCATGCGGTTCTTAACCTGCCTTGTACTTACGTACTTGTAACTAAAATATAAGGCGCATTAGCTATAATGTTAACCTCGACTAGTTTTAAAATATTACCTATCGAGGTGTTAAAGTGGTAAAAACCTTCTTACAAAATGATTTATCATTTCCACTGCTGACACACAAGCCTCCTCTCGGTTGGTGACGTCACATGTCTTTAAATTTTGGGTCTTGTCAGCGCCTTAAGGAAACTGGTATGTAGGATACCAGTTTCCTTAAGGCGCTGACAAGACCCAATTGACCAAAATAGGCTTCTCTTAAGAAAGAAAATTGCCAAATCTGTATAGTTTGTGGTAGCGGAAAAAATGTATGTTAATTTTGAACATATTTCCCAGAACTTGGTTGTTACCAAAACACGTTTTGAAAAAAAAATCTAGATACAAACTAACGTTAAACTAACCTCTTACCTTGAGTTCCAATCCAAAATATCTGTATTAAATATCAACATACGTTACGTATTTAATTAATAACAAGTACGTCTTATTTGAAAGCAGAACTTGGTTGTTTTTTTATTTTCGATTACTCAATTCAATTCTGAGTAAATAGATAATTGCTTCATATTTTGCATTAAATTACAAGCGTTTTGTCGTCGCGCTTCTCTTTCTTTTCTCTGCAATCTGACAGTGACCGCGGTTTAGGTGTTATCAGCGTCTTAAGATGTTTTAGTTACAATGGTTCTTTTCCATCAAACCTTTCATTTGTCTAACCATTGAAACCACAATATTTACAATAACAAACATCAAAATATTTGTCGAGTTCACAATGTACAAATAAGAGGTACTTGTAAATTTTGGTTCTAGGACATGATATAAACGCACAATGTTTTCCCTTTCCGTTTTGGATGCAGTTGTTCTTATCCATATTTTCAACATTTAATTAGACACACAAAATTTGCAATAATAAATAGCTTTATTTATTTGATCTCAACAAAACATCTGTGTAGTCTAAATATCCGTGCTTGAAGGGTTTCGCCAGTTCGCCTACGTGACAAATACAACGTGCGCACCGCTATCGGCGCTCGCGCATAAACTCGGTATTTCGATAAAAAAATTAACAACAGACCGTGTGCCGCCGTGCGAAAACCGAAACGTACCGAGGAAAAATTAGGGGATTTTATGTGAGAATGCGAATGCTGTTTCATACTTGAATATTGGCGGTAGTTTTTTACTAAGTAAAGAGTATTTAATTTTAATTGTCAATTAATGCGCAGATATATGATTTTAGTGACTTTTAAATATGTTATTACATCTTCAAGTAATGCTACTCGCATTACTTGAAGATGTAATAACAGATTTATAGTAATGCAAAAAATTAAGTTAAACTCGAACGCATCAATTAAATGAATTAAATTTTTGTAAACAAAAACCCGTAGAAAAAACCCGTAAAAAAAAAACTTCCCTACTGGATCGCTTGGTAACTACCAAGCGATCCAGTAGGGAAGTTTTTTTTTACCTGTGTTGTAGCTAACTAAAAGTACCTATTGATGCTAGAAATCTATTTAGCGTTTATCAAGTATTTAAAAACATTTTAAAACTGCTTCTAAGAATATTAGACAAATATTTCAAACTTTATTCATGGGATTTAATTATTAAACCATAGTTGGTTTACAAAAACAGCCACGAGAGAGAGAGAGAGATGTAATAGAGATGTAAAAAACATTACCCTCCTTCTGGGGCAGTCGGGTAACAACAGCCACGTTTTACACTGGCAAAACGTAGCTGTTTTTGTACATCTCTGCCTACACCTTCGTAAAGGAATGTATATCTGTTTTTAGTTATAAAAGTAATGTTTTTCGTAAGTTTCAAAAGGAAATTACTGTCACATGTGAATGTCTCTTTCAAACATTTTCCCATGAATTCACACTCCACATTTTATCAGTCCTAAGTACCTACTTACCTTCCTACAATATCATTGTTTCATACGATTGTTTAACGTAACATTGTAATGCTAATCACTGATATCACTTCTTGATATTGAACGAAGTACGCGTGTTTTGAGATAAAGAAGGTTCTTGTTCGAAGTAGTTTTTATTTCAATAACATTTGGACATGATAATGTTGACTGATTGGTATCTGACTGGGTTGTGTAAAGGATGTGGGCAAAATCATTGCTGTTATAAAGGTTGGCTTAGACCAAACGAGGGAATGCACATTCTAATACCCATTCTACCAAATTATTTTTCTGTGAGCAGGGATAGAGAATTATTTCGTTGATCTATCCATACTACATCATATATTTTATAATATTAATTATATATGGAGGCCTTGGCAGAGAGTACAACGTTGTGCCCTTCGGGTCCCAGTGCCCATAAGTTATTTGCGCAAATCGCGAAACGACGATGACCGAAAAGCTGGCGGCTTTCTCGTGCAACGCATAAGCATTGCAATTCAGCGAGGAAATGCCGCCAGCATCCTCGGTACAATGCCCCGAGGGCCTTTTTTAGGTTTAACTTAGTTTTAATTTAATTTAGTTAATGTTAATAATCATCTTGTAATTTGGTTATGTAAATAAATACATATTTCAAATTAAAAGAAAAGACAATTAATTATGTAAGTAAGTATTTTAGTGATATTTATTTTAGAAGTATGTATGTACATATGTAAGGTCTTATTGTGTGTTTATATTTAAATTAGTGAATAGTTTTTTCTATTTTGTTTTCTATCCTACTCTTACACACGGTGTTTACATCTCTTTGTCTACTGTCCTATCGCAGGTATGCTGGAAGATATTTCTTTAGAAAAAAGCATCACCTTTTTTATCTTTCTGTTCCTTATTTTTCTGTTCCTTTCTTCTTGTCTGTTTATGTGTGTACATAAACTGTTAAATAAATAATAATAAATAAAATGTCAAGAATACGAAGAAAAAAATGCTCTTTTTCTGGCTCTATGTTCGTTTGTTCAAATTCCTGGATTTTTGCTTGATTTTTTTGCTTTCTTAACTCGTGACATCTATTGATATAACTAGGGCCAGAAGCTTATAACTTTTTATATAGTTGTGGTACACTCTGGGAAGTTAGACTTACTACCGGCCTGCAGGCCTGGTGACTGGATCATCTTTTCACCACATCATGAGTAATTAGTTTGCTTAAGTACTCGTACTTACCAATTGTGTCATTTATTGTATCACATATATTTTCTTTCTTTCTAGATACAGAAGAAAATACCCCAAGGTTCAAAAATCAAACTAGGCTGTGAATCAGCACTTTTCGAACGTCAAAGTTACATAAGACAGACCCCCAAAAGCGCCCGCCCTTCACCACTTCCTATTGCTTTAGCTGGGAAGAAGAAGTGGCGCAACAAACTCCCCAGCAGCACACCTATCTGTTTAGTTAGATAAACTTGATTCTATACAAATCGTATGCAAAGTAATTAACATTACGAAACACGCATTAAATTAAATTACTTCCCATATGTTAGCTAGCACACGCCAATATACCAACAAACAATGGAAACTGTACTCAAGCAGATAAAAATTACAACATTAAAACGTAAACAGAACTTAATACTTAAATAAAAGCCTCCAGGCATAAAGGGCGTGCCCGCTTACATAAGGCTATAGCTGTAACTCGAAGTGAGAAATGATAAACTAGCACCATCGAAGTAAAATAAATAAACAATTACTAATAACAATAATAAAACCATGGTCAGCAAGACGTCCGGTCACTACAAGCAGCACCCGTTCACGAGCATAACGCTAAGATCAGCCATCACCTCCCTCGGCATATTGGAGGAAAGGAGACTAGTTACTTCGTGAATATGAAAAATAATAATATATTATATATAACTCATAATATATATTTCCCTGTAGGTTAGTATACTTAAGTATCTAGTGTAGATCAACATCAACCACAATCGCATGCGTGCTTCGAAATCAAGGGATTAGCGACTCTTGCGCAAGTGTGGGAGCGATATCTCCCTTATCTGATAAGGACAGCTGGTACCGGGACACGTGACTAGAGGTGATGTTTGACGAAGTGACGATGTTCCCAGTGCCTTACTTACTAATATAACAAACGGTGGGCGTGTATGTATAAGAAAATTTAAAGCCTTCCATAGCACAAGTATGACTTAGTTTGGAAGTCACGAGTTTCACAAACATGTTAAATCTTAATGTGAAGTAAACGATTTTATTTATTTGTTTTTATTTATTTAAAGGATTAGGTTTTTTATTTATTTAAAGGCCTGTTAGGATCATAGCTATGGTCCTTAAGACGCTGACAACACCTAAACCGCGGTCACTGTCAGATTGCATAGAAAAGAAAGAGACTTGCGCGATGACACAACGTTTGTAATTTATTGCAAAATATGAAGCAATTATCTATTTACTCAAAATTGAGTTGAGTAATCGAAAATAAAAAACAACCAAGTTCTGCATTCAAATAAGACGATCTTGTTATTAATTAAATACGTAACGTATGTTGATATTTAATACAGATATTTTGGATTAGAACTCAAGGTAAGAGGTTAGTTTAACGTTAGTTTGTATCGACATTTTTTTCCAAAACGTGTTTTGGTAACAACCAAGTTCTGGAAAATATGTTCAAAATTAACATATATTTTTTCCGCTACCACAAACTTTACAGATTTAGCAATTTTTCTTAAGACAACTAATTTCGGTCATTTGCGTCTTGTCAGCGCCTTAACGCTTGAACGCTTCGAGCTCGAAGCGTTCTGTAATTTCTGCCTACAGTCATGTAACAAGCGTTTGTGATCATACTTACCAATGTAGTTTACTGTTTCTGGAGAGAAGTCTTGAGTGCCAAGGTTTTGTACCAGGTTCAAAAAGAAGTCATGTTAATCCTCATCCTAATATCATCATCATCATCATTCCAGCCGAAAGACGTCCACTGCTGGACATAGGCCTCCCCCAATAGGGAGGGTTTGCCATAATCGCCACGCTTGGCAGGTGGGTTGGCGATCGCAGTATGGTGTTAAAATGCATAGAGAACGCTGCTGCCCATTCTCTAGTAAGTCCCTTAGTCGCCTTTTACGACACCCACGGGAAGAAATGGGATGGAGCTATTCTTTACGTCCGGCACCACACGGAACCATCCTAATATATCCTAACTTAATAATTATATAATATATTATATGATATTATATAATTATATTTTATAATATAATTATAACATTACAAATACGAGAGTGAGTTTGTTTGTTTGTCCTTTGTGGATACATCCACATGTCGCCAGTCTTAAGTCCGTCCGTCGATCAACCGTTTCCAAAGGATCCTTGCAATACCAACCAATCCAGTGGTGTGAAATATTTAAAGAATCAATTAATATTTGCGAGACAGTCTGTAGATTTGAAAATTGTATTGTCATTGCTATCTGTTTATTAAGTTCTGTATTTTATTTCGTTTAGTAATTTTTGATATTGTTGATAAATAGTAAGAGATTGTTGGTCATGATGCAAATTGCTAGTCATTGGACCGGACAGTCAAAGGTATTAGTTATAATCCTGTTTATATTGGTTTGCTCACATGGCACAAAATAAGCGTAATATCGAAGGACCATCGAATTTTTAAGTATTTACAGGCTTAAGAGTCTGTAGTCTGAAAGTTGACAACGTCGCAAATAAACCAAAAAATCAAAATCAAAATGTTTTATTCATATAAACCTACATGGGCACTTATAAATAAAAAAGTATTAAAATTCATTTATTTCGGGTAACTAGGCCCATAGAAGACAATTTACAAAACATTTGACACTAATAATATAAGAGAATAAAATAATAATAATAAAAAAATCAAAATAAAATAAGATAACATTAAATTAAAAATTAAATAAAAAGACACACTCAAGCATTGATAACGCTTGCCAAACGGCCTTGCCTGAACATGCCTGGTGCAGCAATGCAGCATGTAGGGGCAGTCCAGCCTGTCAGCAATCATCGCCAGGATTGCGTTGGAGCTGGCCCGCACTCTGCGCACCAGAGAAATGCTCCGCCTGCGCATAGTCGCGTGAAAAGAGGCGGTGCGCTCCTCCGCGAACATGCCCGAGGCGCTGCAGAACCGAGGCAGTCCTGCCACAATCCTTAGCGCATTATTATAGAGAACGTGGAGGTCGCTATAGCACTTCTTACAACGTCAGAAGCAGTGGCGGGGCAAGATCTAAATTTGATGTGGGCCAGGTACACAGGTACATTCGCGAGGCCCTCTGGTGGCGCAAGAAGACGGATTAAAAAAAAATAAAACATTGAAAAATTAAAAAGAGAATAAGTAAGAAACAGAAATTTCCTGTTTTTAGCCTTAATAATTGTGTTTTGATTTAACTTAAATGCAATCTGCTGTCTTTTTTGACTCATTGTATTTCATAATTTATTTTTTTTTAGTTATAGTTTAGATTGCTTCCAGCGGAGGCTGTACTTACCGGTATTGTTAACAAAATTCGAACGACAGTGTTTTTTGGTAAATTTATTTTCTGTTATGTATTCGAGCAGCTGTTTCACAACCTTAATGAAGTTAGGTAAAATTGAGATCATTGTTTGTAATTCTTCTTATAATTCATTGGCCACTGGCCCCATCCACTCGCAGGTCTATGTAGATGTTGACAGTTTTTTTTTTAATATTTGCTCTTTAGGAATATTTTTAATTTAAAAGCCTTGAACTTAAACCTTCGAGGCGCGAGGCCCCTCGGAACGCGAGGCCGTGGGCGCTGGCCCACGTCGCCTACGCCTTACGCCGCCTCTGGTCAGAAGCTAGGTGCACGGTTCCAATGGGTCGTTTCCTATGGAGAAGAGCCGGCAAGAAACTCCACGGTTACTCTTTTAAAAATAATTAGCTTTTACAATGTTTTCAAATTACAGTGTTAATAGGTATGGGAGCACAGTGTAGCCCTGTCAACAAGTACCAGGTACTAAATAGAAAATGGTCTACAAATCTACAGTCTATTAAGCCTACAACGTTCTCACATTCACAATATACTCGTACAAAATAGCTGTCAAATTATTGGAAGTTTTGATTAATTTTGCAATGAAATTATGGAATATCGCTCAGTAGAGCACACTGAATGTTTAGTTTTATAACTGATCAAATATGGAAAAATGAATTTGACAGTTCTTTGCAGTTAATGTCAACTTTCAGAATGCATTGTCTCAAAAAATACTTTTTCTTTTTTGAGCCTTGTTAGGGTTCCGTAGTAAACAAGGAACCCTTATAGTTTCGCCATGTCCGCCTGACTGTCTGTCTGTCCACGCTGTAGCTCAGAGACGCTAGAAAGCTGTAATTTGGCAAAGGCATACATATTAACATGTTAAGCCCCGCGCGACACCGATTCGGAGTCAAACAATAGAAAATCAATTGTCTCATTAGCTGTCTTTGACCAATTAATCAAGTCGACAAAGTGCTAAAAAAATTTTTAGGGTACCTCCCTTGCGCGTAATGTGGGGATGATATTTTTTTTTCTCAACTACCCAATGGTGTGGGGTATTGTTGGGTAGGCCGTTCAAATATATTGCGGGTCTGTGAACACCACTTTTCGATTCAAGGATCCGCTTGCGTAATATTAGGCATTAAAGTACTAATTTTTGTTAGCGTCAAGTGTCCCGCCCCCCCTGCTAGCTAAATGGTTGTTTATGGAGATTAGAAAAAATATGGCAGTAGTACATAACATGAAATTAAAAGGGAAACTATCACGCCTAAGTAGGCTTTACAAGTTAACGAGTAATAGTCGACCAACTTAAATTTGCAGTTGGAGAATTGATTGTGGCATATATCAATGTATGGGAGAACATGTTTTTCAACTACAATGCTAATTTTGTTTTGGGAAATTCATACTAACTTCCCAACAACGAAACCGTTGTGCGTGGTCCGACACGCACTTGGCTGTTTTTTTTTTGGTATCTTATCGGCGAGGCTTTTATGGGTGATTTTCCTATCCAAGCAAGGTTATGTATGATTCATATCCTCATTACTCATGTATACGATACGACTCAATTGTTATCCCATAGGTACTGATAAAATATGTTGATGGGAAAACCTTATAACGTGTAATAAATGAATTCATCATAATCAGCCTATAATGTTCCCACTGCTGGGACACAGACCTCTCTGTGAGAGGGAGTAGGCCTTAATCCACCACGTGGGCCCAGTGCGGGATGGTAGATGTCACATGTCTTCGAACTTTTGTTTCTAAGACATGCCGGTTTCCTCACGATGTTTTCCTTCACCGTTTTGAGAGCAGTGGTAAAGTAATAATTTACACAAAGTAAAGCGCCTGTCAAGGTTCGAACCTACGACATACAAATCCCTGCCGTTCCCACTGCGCGACCACGCTCCCCAAATGAATTTATAAATTGCGAAATAATGTTAAAATTGGACATAACTTACTGGGGGGTAACCATCACCTCTTATAGCAGTATTATTAATTATTATAATATTACTTCCAGTGGGAAAGTGATGGAGCTATATAGGACTTATAGCTCTATCTCTTTTTCACGCTGAAGTAATATTGAAGTAATACTGCTATAAGAGGTGATGGTTATCCCAGAGCGGAGATTAAATTAATGATGCAACATTTTTGCTCATGGACGTATAAATGAAGATAGTTGGGACTGTCGGAGTGAATTGGGAAAAACTGGGAAAGGATTCAACGTTGTATTAATATAATTTGTAACTGTTATCACCTCTACTGTTCACCCTGTTGTCCTATTCACCCCATTTGACCGCGGAAAAGTACGATCTTTTTATTCCTATCTACATAAATATAATTATAAGTAGGTACCTACTTACTTTATTCCACATTCTGACTGTTCCCACATAACTTAGCACTATCTACTTAAGACGCCGACAACACCTAAACCGCGGTCACTGTCAGATTGCATAGAAAAGAAAGAGAAGCACGATGACACAACGCTTGGAATTTATTGCAAAATATGAAGAAATTATCTATTTACTCAAAATTGAGTTGAGTAATCGAAAATAAAAAACAACCAAGTTCTGCATTCTAATAAGAAGTTCTTATTATTAATTAAATACGTAACGTATGTTGATATTTAATACAGATATTTTGGATTAGAACTCAAGGTAAGAGGTCGGTTTAACGTTAGTTTATATCGAGATTTTTTTTCAAAACGTGTTTTGGTAATAGCCAAGTTCTGGAAAGTATGTTCAAAATTAACATATATCTTTTCCGCTACCACAATTTTTTTCTTAAGACAAGCCCATTTTGGTTAATTGGGTCTTGTCAGCGCCTTAAACATGAACAGGGCGTTTCTCTTGATAAGGATTATTCATAACAATCGCATGTAATCGGTCGCGGCCGTGAAAATCAAACGAAAGACACGTGTTGGTCACGCAGACCACGATATGCGTCACGAGTGACGATTTAACGCCACATCCTGGTGAGGGTTATCTTTGTATCCAGGGGGTTGTAACCTGAGAATTGCTTGGGCGTGATGAAGATCACGTAGAGACTGGAGTTACTGCAGATAATGATGTAGTGCCAACGCAGAATAAGTACCCCAGAGTAAATCCCAACTATGTTGGGGTCGGCTTCAGACTAACCAGATGAAGCTGAATATCAGTATTTTACATGAAGCGACTGTCGATCTGATCTTCACAACCCAGTTACTGGGTAACACGATACCCCTTGGTTAAACTGGTTATCAGAATTTTGGGCTTCTGAGTTTCTGACTACCCGTGACGACAATCAAATATCAAATTGTATAGTAATAGTGTCCGACTGAAAATAGATTTTTAGCCGAAAACGAAAAAGAAGCTTAGGCTTTAGTGTTATTTTTGGTCCGATACGAAAATGATTTAGAAATGAAAAAATATTAATATTTCCGCAGTACACTGAAATCTTATTTGTTTTTTTTACACCTAGGGAGAGAAAGAGCAAATACGTTAACAGAAATAAAACACGATAATTCAGAGATAATTCAATAATCACAAATTTCACAAAACTTTGTTAATTTGAGTGAAAAAAGATCAAAACCCATTCATTTATGCGGGTGAAGAAAAAATACAACATAACCTCGATTCACAACTTCAAAACCAAATCGCGTCCGTTTATCGCAGCTGAGTGAAACCACGAGCGGACCCGATTCACCCCGAAGTTAGCCGAACATCACTTGATATTGCCGAGCTTCACGAAGTAGACCGAATCAGGAGCGATAATTCACGAACGTCTGATTGTCGGCTTGGCCGAAGCTTCGGCTGGTTTATGGCCAAACACAAAAAATGGCCGAAACATGATTTTTTGGCCGAAAATGGCCGAAAACGAAAACGAAGCTTCGGTTGGACACTAATTAAGCACAAAATGTTAAGCCTGTATTACTCGAACAGGTTGGCAGAGGTGCAGTGCACCCACATTTGGCTAGTTATTTTTATCCCATGTGACGAGCTATTTTCATCAACCAGGCACACATTCAGACTCCGGGCTGTGGGAACTTTTTAATGGAAAACCCAAAACATTTTGTCCGATCTGGGAATTGAACCCAGGAACTCCTGATCTGACCAGCAGTTGTGCTTGCTACCATTATTAGAGCAAGTTTTTACTGTGAAATGAATTTATAATAAGCATTCTATGCTCTCAACCACTTTCTGCTCTGCAGCTCCACATTTAACCACTCCACGAATGGTCTAACGGTCGTGAAGTGGTAAAATTATGTGATAGAATAAGTGGTAACTGGGTTGTGTAGGTCAGATAGGCACTCGCTCCATGTAAAATACTGGTATTCAGCTGTATCCGGTAAGGCTGGAACCCGACCCCAACGTAGTTGGGAAAAGGCTAGGCAGATGATGATGATTAGTGTAGAAATAGAAAGCGTCATGCTACACCTGCTGGAATTCATTTAAAAGGAGAAAATTCCAAACTACAGTAGACGACCGACAATGACAGAAGAAAACAGAATGACGATGATCCACTAACTTAACTTCCAGGCAAGAAAACAGGCCCTTCAAGCTTAAAAAAACACATGAAAAAAATAAAACAAAGGAACAAGGTCTCTGATAACCAATCAACCATCACCAGATCATCACCCACAAGCGTGACATATAGAACATTCTCACTTCATTATACGCTGGTACTTTTTATCACTACTAGTGCCACTTGAAGCTATCTGAACGGGGGTAAAAGTCACATTACGTAAACAAGTTTCAATAGTTTTCCATCACGCAGAGGACGCATGTAATAATCTTATATATCTTATATATGAAGTGTAATATATCCGTTTGACAACATAAGTCACGTGGGGGCTTAACAAGATAGCTGATAACACATCAATACATTGATTATTGTTAGATAATAATGTGGTTCAACATGGATTATATAGTTATTCTTTGTTTTGTTGATTATGTAGGTGTGATATCTTAAAGTTACTTTTTTTGGAGTATGATTCAGATGGTAACGTTTTTGGGATGGTAACATTCTATTTGAATCATTCTTTTATCAATTTACTTACGTGATCGGTACTTGTGATATTGGTTAAAGGTGTGTCAACTTTTGTGAAAGAAATACAGGATGGATTCAAGTCATTGATCGATTTTTTAGTCGACTACAGTAAATCCGAAAGTAGGGTTACAGGCACAGGGAACGGGTATAGAACATTCCAAGCAGTGGTAACCGCCCCGACTTTCGTGCCATAGGTTCGAACCCAGGCTACTTTACTTTGTGTGTTTTATTTCATGACTACTGCTCCCAATACAGTGAAGGTAAACATCGTGAGGATCATCCTAGAAACAAACATTCAAATACATGTGACATCCACCAACCCGCACTGGCCTCTTGATGAATTATGGCCGACTCCCTCTCACAGAGAGAAGGGGGGGCCTATAATTCTCCCACTGCTGAGACGGGGGTCTCAGCAGTGGGAGAATTATAGGCTGATTATGTTACGAGTACGTTTTATGTTTTGAAGAAAATTCTGTCCTGCATTTTCAAAAACGTCACAAAATACCAAAGAGGAAAGGTCATTTATAGGATATTTCTTGCTTTTTCCTTTCTGTTGCTATCTTTCAAGGATAAGTATCATTTTGAATTATGCTGAACATCAAAAAAAATGCAATCTAATAAGCCTTAAAACCATACCTCCTTCTTATCGCACGACTGCATGATACAACTTTGTCACAGTATTCAAACAACCGGCACCCTGCAGTATTTACATTAATGATAATGCTATAAATATTCTCCTTATCAAGAACACGTACTTCCTTCTTGTTTTGAGAAAACTAGAAGGTATATTGACATCGTTAAGTAACTTTATAGCCATGTTTACAATATGTTTGTTATTATTTTATTACTTGTAGGGTTTCAGAGTTGAATGAATATATTTATTAACTGTCGTGATGCACCAGTGGTTATGGCATCGAATCTCATTCACATGGTTGTGGGTTCAAATCCGGGGTTCAAGTGTGACTTTTCAATTGTTGGAAGAATAGGAATTTATTTACATAACCAAATTACAGGATGATTATTAACATAAACTAAATCAAATTAAAACTAAGTTAAGCCTAAAAAAGGCCCTCGGGGCATTGTACCGAGGATGCTGGCGGTATTTCCTCGCTGAATTGCAATGCTGATGCGTTGCGTTGCACGAGAAAGCCGCCAGCTTTTCGGTCACCAGTTACATCAACTAGATGTTTCGCGATTTCCGAAAATAATTTATGCGCACTGGGACCCCACGGACCGAGGGTCTCGACGCCAAAGGGCACAAAGTGGTATTCTTTGCCAAGGGCTCCATATTTGTCGCGGGAAGGTACTAAAGGGTCACCGAGGCCCCTGGCAACACAGGCAACGGAAGGAATCCGGGTGGGTTTTAGTCAGTAAGAGTCTGACGCACCCTCCCGCTCCGCCCAGAGCGGGAGAAGTTATTTGATGATTTCCCACCCAAAAAAAAAGGCTTCCATATTTAATAACTTTCAGATTTTCGGAATTTTCTGCCGCTGCACCCGCTTTAGAAGTAGTCCGTTGAAGGTGGGACGGTGCCAGTGTGTCTACACAGTTAGCGTTCAAGTAAGGTATCTGCTTTATAGTTATTTATTTCATGCAAAGTTTCATGATCTAATTTGAAGTATTTTTTTAATACTAGCGGTTTATTGTTCGGTTTGGAGGTAACTTTGTAGTTTTTTTCTGTCGAGAAAATTTTATTGGAATCGTGTTTTTGTCAAACATATAATAGTATTCAACATTAATCCTCAACATTACTATACATTTATTAAAAAAAATAATAATGCTGTAGTATTTTTGATATAACGGAGGATCATGCTAAGCAATTCGAGGTATGGTTCAAACTATTAACTTCAATGCTTTAGTAGTTGCTTTTGTGAAGAAGTAACCACAATTTTAAGTCTATCTCCGTCGTCCAATCACAAACTCACACCAAGTCACCAATGAGTAGACAGCATGTCACAGCCTGTGGGATTTATATGAGTCCGTAGATGTGTCCCTATCAGAATACCTGCTCTGCGGTATTATTTTTTAAATATCGCAGCATTATGCTGAAATAGGAGCCTTTTTGGCGTCGCACAAGTCGATTTTATTTATTTTCTTCGTTGGTTTTTGTTTACAAATACGTAAATTTTGTTAGTTTTAAATGCTTGAGTTTTTTTTTACTTTTTGTATTTCTTGTGCATGTCCCAAATAAAATATTTTTCTTTCTTTCTTTCTACTCATTGGTGACGAGTTTCTAACACGTTACTTTTGAGTAGCGTCGTGGGCCATATTTTCAGGTAGGTATGTTTAAAGCTTATAACATCTCTTTTGTCTATATTCTTTTAATCACGCTAGTCTATTTTTCAATTATGTAGCATTATTTGGATATTTTTATTCGTTGGGTCTTACCTTACAACATAACATAAACTCTCGCCTTCTTCCCATGGGGGTAGGCAGTAACTATAGAACGCCACCTGCTACGCTCCTTAAATACTCATTTTGCTTCGTCCATACATCTGTTCATACCCGCACGCCGGTTGCGGCTGCGGTTCTTACCTTCTAATGGTCTGAAAATACACACCAAACATAACTATTCAAATATCTTCAATCGATACTGAGATAACATCGCGGCAAGGGTCATTAACTTATCGATACTACAACATAAGCAATCGATTCAAAATAGTCCTTATAGAAACAGATTAAAATGTTATTGAGCGCTAATTGGAGTCGTTGAACGTATTCGGATGTGACCCATGTGCCAGTTAAAGAAAATGTTTCCTTACATACTTATTTCTTATCTTTCTGATGATCTTATGTGGCATTATTAACAAAAATATATATAACTACTCAGTGTTTTTTTCTCGTTATAAATTTAGTATATGTATACAAAACTGTCGAACTTCGAATAGTGACTATCATAGACTGCATTTCATTTGGGTCTTCTGAGAGTAATACTATCGTAAGAAAATCTTAGATGCAACAGGTATTTTCCATGAAGATTTAGACCTTTATTTTCCCATTTCATCGCTCTAAAGATTTGTTTCAGCCCGGCTATAAACACATTAGGAGAATCCAGTTAAGTATAATATTAAGATGTGTATTTAAAACCACGTTTAGTGCACTTTGCTGATATTGGAAAGGCTTCATCATCAATAGTGTTATTCTGTAAAAATCTCACCGTAAAAACTTAGGTGAAGTGAGCTTGAAAAGAGCAAGGAACAGATCAGCAGGTCAGGTCAGGTCGAGTGGTCAGGGCCTCAAGTCTGCTATTACAATAGAGTCAGAATGGTCTATCATTGATTTTATAATTGTTGATTTTGACAAGTTTGGTAATCTACTAATATAATGGCGTCATTAATGAGGATCGGAACAGACCATTCTGACACTATTGTAATAGCAGACTTGAGGCCCAGGTGCGTTGTACATACGGTTGTCGCAACCCAGTGCTGGGCACGCCACGATTGCGGCGATAAGTCCCCTCTTTGAGGAGTGGCTGGAGAGGCGCCACGGCGTCCTCACCTTCCGCCTGACGCAGGTCCTCACCGGACACGGCAGCTTCGGGAGGTTCCTGTGTCGGATAAGGCGGGAGGAAACGTCCGGGTGTCACCACTGTGTGGATCGCCCGGAGGACACGGTGGAGCATACGGTGGAGGTCTGCCCGGCTTGGGCAGAGCACCGCCGTGTCCTCTTGGAGGCGATCGGCGGCAGAGACCTCTCGCGTCCGGCCCTGGTTCAGGCCATGGTACGGAGCGAGAGGGCATGGGCAGCCGTCACCTCCTTCTGCGAAGCAGTAATGCTCGCGAAGGAGGAGGCGGGACGGTTGAGGGAAAGGCAAGTTTCGCGCCATCTCGCCCCTAGCCGCCGCAGGAGACGCCCAGGGCGTCGGGAATCCCGGGCGGATTTCCGGCCACCGTAGGCGCGGGCTTGCGGACGGTGAGCAATGGGTAGCTCACCGTCCGGTAAGGACCAGGCCCGGGTCGACGGCGCTTTGTATTCCACGCGCGCCTCAAAGAGATGTCGTCAGCACATAGTAGGGGTCCACTAGGGCCGATGCCTGCCGGGGTCGCGGGAAGGTACTTATGGGTCACCGAGGCCCCCGCAACACAGGCAACAAGAAGGAATACGGGTGGGTTTTAGTCAGTAAGAGTCTGACACACCCTCCCGCTCCGCCCAGAGCGGGAGAAGTTATTTGAAGATTTCACACCCAAAAAAAAAAAAAAAAAGGTGCGTTGTACTCGCAACCGGCGTGCGTGTATGACCAGATGTATGAACGTAAACGAAGCAAAAGGAGTATGTGGGGATCGTATAAGGTGGCGTTCTGTAGTTTCTGCCTACCTTCATGGGAAGAAAGCGTGAGTTTATGTATCTATGTGTATGTTCATCATCATAATCTAGACGAAAGAAGTCCACGGTTGGACATCAACTCCTCAAAATTTATAATAAATAAACGATTCAGTACTACATAATAACCACAAAGATCGTTAGTAATTAAGCGGCTTGCTGCGGTCAGTCCACAAATTGCCAATCAGGCATGAAATTTAAAGTAACAATGTGAATACGACATGTTTTGTAGTAAATAACACTCAACCAATAACAATAACCTTTTAAAGTTAATTAGTCCACTTGCACCAATGACGTTACTTTAATCAACCACGCTACCAGGGTATTTAAGACTTGAAGAGGTAACTCGAAGATATCGTAGAGCAGAGAGATTCTTTCTCAAGTGCTACGACGTGCTACGAAACGTAGCGACTACGCCATTGGTTGGCGCTACGAAATGATAAAAACAAATGCAAAAAATGTACTGAGAAAGGTGGATTTCGATTACCTATATTAACCCTTATACAAAAACAAAATTTAGACCACAAAGGATTCATTGACGTCACAAAAGAGTTCAGCTCAGCTATTACCCCTAATACACCTACCTATAGGGTTATTTACCCCGTTCGGCCGGTCTTATGCTCCCCCATCGAAGTTAATTTAGGCGTATCCTATTTATAGTCTTCGTCACACGAGACTTATTTATAGTCAGGTTCTGTTTTTCTGGTTCAAGCACGTTTAGTTACGATTTGCGTATGCGTGGACTATTTTTGGGGTGAAATGGGGTCAGTGTACCAGGCAATTTGTAGTACGATGCTTAAGCGTGGGTGTGAAGAAATTGGCTTAACCTTTGAATAAAATATTGGAGAGATATTTTGTGAACGCGTTTTTGTGTAACTGGGTCAACGTTTCATAGTTTTTTGTATATTTCTTTAGGCTGAATAAGGCCCAGTTAAAAAAACGGTCCCCGATACACCAAGGAAATGGGAATTGTGAAACCCCCCCTTTTTTCTTTTTTTTAAATTGTGAACACCCCGAAGGGTACTCGCAAGTTCTACCGGTCTATTTCTGTCTCCCCGTGAAAACTTAGGTGAAGTGAGTTTGAAATAATAATAATATACTTTATTGATAAAAGTCCTTACAATATGCTTAATACCTAGCTAAATTTTACAATAAATAACGGCGCACAAAAGTTGAAACCCTGGCTCCTCAACTAGGAATACTTAGGAGTCAGATGAGCTGTCATTACGCCTACACTAAGAATTGACACTATTGACAGTTTACGTCAAGTCCACTGCTTTTTTACAGTTTGTTTGAGGACAATAAGTAGTGTTTATTGAGATTTTAAACTTGTTCACGTCAGCTCGTGCGATCTTGTAAGCAAACGTCAGTACATCGTCGCCCACGGAACTGAATGTTGCCATTTTAGATATTATGTTTATACAACCATTTCGAATTAAGTTTTGTGCATTCATTTAATTTTTATTTAATATTTATATCTCGTTATACCTATGCTGCACCGGTCGACGACATCACGTCAAAGCCGGTTGTCGCTGAAAACCAGCGCTGCCGCTGGGGCTCTGTCTCGCATAGGATCGCAGCATTATGCTGAGCGATGGCCGTTTTGTATGGACGTGACTCATATTTTACCCAACTTTGTTTCTTTGCGTCATGTTTTCCGCAAATAAACGTATTTTATTTCTTTCTTTTGTTTAATAAAAAAATATCTATGTATAACACTGTGGTATATCTATTACATATACATATGTCATAGTAAATCTATTAAATGTAGCGCATCAGGAGAGTCCCGCTCTATCTCCTGTGGTAACTAAATGTTCCCTTTGAGTTGATGAATACTTACTGATAATTCGGAGGTTTTACTCTTTAACCTTTTGACCGCCACAGTCATGTATAGATGACAGACCAAAATGTGCCCAGCACGCCACGGTCACGACTACATGACAGATTTTAAGGAATAATTCGTAGCTTGGCGCCGAGGGCACGTTTTTGCTTTTTTGACGTGGCGGTCAATGGCTTAAACACAAAACCCAAATTAGTGATTCTAATGCACACCACAAACACTTATTATTTCTATTAGCACTCCAGCAGTAGAGCATGAGGTCCTGGGTTAGATTCCTAGGTCGGAAAAAGTCTTATTGGGTTTTTCCATCTGGAAATTCTCAGTAGCAGCCCTGAGTTTGGATTCGTGCCCGGTTGATGGCAATTGGCTCGCCCCCTATTACATGGGACTTAACATAACTGACGAAATGTGGGTGTACTATAGGTACACTTCTGCCTAACCCTTCGGGGATTACAGACGCATGTAATATTATGTAATACTTACTAATTCAACAGTAGTACCCAAATCCGGTCTACAGTGGGCACTACTGGCAGCTTCAATGTGGCTGTTGGCTTGCATCAAGGGTCGGCACTCAGCCCTTACCTCTTGGTGTTGATAATGGACGCTCTTACGTCGGATATCCAGGAACAGGCACCCTGGTGTATGCTGTTTGCCGATGACATTGTGCTAGTTGCCGAGAGCGGCTTAGAGGTCCAGAGCAGATTGGAGTTGTGGTGGGAAAGATTGGAGACCGTTGGCCTGAGAGTAAGTCGGACCAAAACACAGTACTTGTTTTGTGATTTTGGCGGTCTCTCCAGTCCTGTGTCCTTATATCTTGCCGGAACGCCTTTACCGACCTGCTCCGACTTGCGGTACCTCGGGTCGCTTGTCCGAGGGGATGGGGAAATAGACCGAGATATAACGCACCGGATCAACTCGGGATGGACGAAATGGCGACAGGTCACAGGAACAACTTGCGACCCACGGATGGCCCCTCAAGTTAAAGGGGAAAATTTACAAATCCGTGATAAGGCCTGTCGTACTGTATGGATCGGAGTGCTGGGCCGTGAAGAAGACGGACGAAAGAAGAGTGCATGCAGCGGAGATGAGAATGTTGAGATGGATGTGTGGAGTGACGAAAATGGATAACGTAAGAAATGAATATATAAGGGGCAGCTTGCAAGTGGCGCCAGTGACAGAAAAGTTGAAAGGAAGTCGTTTGGCTTGGTATGGGCATGTGATGCGGAGGGATGAAACGCATGTGACTAGAAGAGTGATGAATATGAATGTTGATGGGTGGAGAGGGAGAGGACGGCCAAAGAAAAGATGGATGGATTGTGTGAGGAATGATATGAAAGAGAAGGGAGTGAATGAAGGCATGACGGCTGACAGGGGAGGATGGAAGAAGATAACATGTTGCGCCGACCCGAATAACATGGGACAAGGGCAGGAAAATGATGATGAAATGATGACTTACTAATTCAACAGATGTTTTCACTACGGCTAGTTTCTTGGAGTATTGGTCGTCTTTTTTTCCAGTTTGTTTATCTCTTAACCAAGTTGGCAAAAATAAGTACATAGTGTTTTAAATGTTTTCAGATTTACCACCACGTAGGAGACGGTGTCTGTTTTTTTTTTTTTGCTTTGGACATTAGTAAATAACTTCTCCCGCTCCGCGCAGACCGGGAGAAGTTATTAAAAACAAAATAACTTCTCCCGCTCCGCCCAGAGCGTTAACCCCCGACGCAATAACGACGGGGTGTTATAAGTTTGACGTGTCTGTCTGCCTGTGTGTGTATGTGTGTTTTTATGTGTGTGTCTACGATGCCACAGGAGGCATCGTAGCTCCCGAATGCATGGACCAATTTTGATTTTGTTTTTTTTGTTTGAAATGTGACTTTATCAAGAGTGTTCTTAGCTATGGTTCAAGAAAATCAGTTCAGTCGTTTGAAGATTATCAGCTCTTTTCTAGTTGATATTTAACTCGCTCACCAACTTGCGCAGGTATCGTGTTTGAGCTCATTGTACTGGTCTCAATAAATAGGTTATGGTAGATGGTGATCAGGGTCTGATGATGGAGAAGGAAAGAGAAATGAGGGTAAATTAGTAAGTACCTTCACTTTGGGAAAAATACGAGTACCTACAGGGGCGCTGATTTCGGCGAGATACGTATCGATGGCAGCGTGTCTGACCTACTAGTAATATACATATAAAGTTTAAAAAGTATGTCATAAAAGTTAAATTGAAAATTTAAAAAGGTGACACCATAACAATATCATCTAAAAACTAACAAAATACTACGTATGTAAGTATTGGGCCCTTTCAGTTTAATATAAGTTTAGGTAATATTTTGAGCCAAGCGTCGCGCGTCGTCTAGTCGGGGGACGCACAGTGGAACGAATGTATGGGAGCGGTTGGACGTAGACATGTCCGAAAAATAAGAGTAAAATTATGCCAAACTAATGATGCCATCTTATTCGATTACTTAATGCCTTCATAAATTGTGGTGATGAATTTCTTCATAACTCCCATATTTCGGGAGTAATTTGAGAAAATGTGAAATTTTACTATGAAAATGAGTGTATCGAGCTCTCTCCCTCCTGATTCCGGGCTTGTTTCAAGTAGCGGTCTCTAATATCGTAATGCTATTACTAAGAGCTATATTTAATACTAAGACACATAGTGCGCCAAATGTGCACTTTCTGGGATAAAAGGAAATGAAAATTTAAAAAAAAAAACGTTTTTTCCCCATTTGTATTTACTTTAAACCGCAGACAGACTTATTAAGAGGTCTATAAATATATTATATATATACAGAAATATATATTAACAAAAATATTCACAAGAACTGATGAGAGTATGACTTTTAAGTAAGTTGATAATAAATTACCTAGTTTCATTAAAAGTACAATAAATAATTAAGATGTAAGCTCTAATTTACTAAGTTACACATTTTAAAACAATAACATCATTTAATTATCTTCGTCATCATCATCATCATCAATTAATTCAAATTCAGAATCGATGTCCGCTAAATCATTTATGTTAACAAATTCGATATCACTTTTCTCAGAATCCGTAAGCTCATAAAATTCCTTAAAAGAAGATTTTTTTACAAACTTATTTCCTTTTGGACGGATACTTGTAACAAGTGGATCAGAAGACAGTAAAAGATTGTGCATAATATCTTCATTGCATGAGATACTGCTATGCTTTCGAGAATGCCCCTCTCTATATTTTCTAAAATCTTTATTTCTAGCCTCAGATGCCTCTTCGGATAGAAAACCAATGGGCACAATTGACATGTTCTGAACTATGTCTGGCCCATGCATTAAAATTTTATGAAGTGAAGAAGGCATATAATACCATGGGTATAACTCCACGTAAAGCTTAGCAGTATCAAAGCAGAACTCTCGGAATTTAGTTACGTTGATCTTCTCTCCTGATGAAATACACTGCAAGATCACACAGATTTTTCTTAAAAGCATAGCATCTATTCCGGTCAGTTCAGCAGATTTAGTGTAGTTTTCAAAAAATCTCCTTGCCGAGTTGCCATTGTTGGTGGATCCACTGCCTTGTTTCACAACATCGAGAAGTAAGCCCGTTTCTCTTCTTACAGCCTCTTGAACTCTTTTCTTCCTGTCATCAACTTGCCTTTTTGCTATATCACCCCTTACTTGCCATGATTTTATGTCTAATTTGTAGGAAATGTGTAATAAGCATTCCATTGAGCGAATCCAAGCGTGAAGGGTGCTTAAGCTATATTTATACATGTCCTCGTTTGCGTGTTTATCTTTGATTAACTCTAAATTATTCATTTCTTTAGGACAAGCCTTGCATATGTCACACACTGAAGCTGCTGTATTGGATATAATGGAATGAATTTTACCATCAATCATTGTCAACAGCAGTTGGTGTTTGACACTAATTCCATCAGTGATGGTGGATGGAGTTAAGGCTTCAATCTCTGCTTCGATTTCAGCCATCTCTCTCTGCACATTTTCTTTGGTTTCCTTTATAAACTTAAACAATATTGGCCGGCAAAATGAAGTGGAAGATGGTCGCTCGTTTTCCCAAATTGTTACACCTTTTGAGACGAGCCGCAGTGGTACAAGACTAATCATAAAATTACTAGCAAGATCGATTTGCTCATCTTCACTCGTCCTTTGATGATAAATGCTTTGGCTAGATGATCCGTCAAAACCCCATTTGCTGGTCAATACGAGCTGTTGATTGGGATCAACAGGGGTTTCTAACGACCTAATAAGTCTTCTTGAGGTTAAATCCATCAAGGCTTGTAATTTGATTTTTGCAGAGCTCTCTGTAACTGTGAGATCTTCTTTGGCCGGATAGCACTTAATTTTTTCTTTAACCAACATGTAGTAACTCGGGTATTGAAGAGCTCCTTCTTGAGTGTTGAAATCCCGAAGAGTGTTATAGCGCCATTTCGATAAGTTCATCGATACATAAAGAGCCAATGCCTTCAAAGGGGATATTTCCCGTACCTGAATTGATTTACCTTCAATGAAGGCTTTGATTTTTGAGGCCTCTTCTGGATTCTCCGTCAAGTATTTCATAACATAAGCTGTATCGCTTTGTCCTGCCTTTTGAAGCGCCCTTTCGGCCGAAAACATAATTTCAGCGCTGCTACTGCTGCATGAAAGACTATCTTCAGTGCGTCTTCTTTTTTGCCGGTTACTAAGGTCCTCAAAAGATTTACGAGGACTAGGATGTGTACAAGTTGAAGCATCAGATTTAGCAGGAGAAATTATGGGCTCGATGACGTCACTTATATTTTCTGTAGAAGGTTCCATATTTTCATTCTGTAATTCCGGCCATTGAATTGCAGCCTGTAGCCAAATCTCATGTTTCTTCCGAAACTTATCTGTGCTTCTTCCAGACTGTGTCCATTTTGCATAAATGCGGTAGCAAAATCGACGACACCAGTCTTTTAAACTTGTTTCAGCACTTTCACATAACTGAACACAACTGTTATCTTTTAAAACACTGAACAAATAGTTAAAGTCGCGTAAATCTTTATGTGCGCGTGCGCATAAAGCAACGTGAATATCAAGATTTGTATTAAAATTTGGAAAATACATTGCGAGATTAGCTTGGATACAACGAGGTGTAAATCAACACTGATTTTAAAGTTACTAATAGTGACCTATTTATATAAAATCCAGGTATCCCAGGTATCCTTTGTTAAATATTGCAAGGTAATTAGTTATTGTGATAATTAGTAAATGATGCATGCTAAATTAGTGTATTAAGAGCCATTTAGTAATTAAATAATAGCAATGTTCTTATCAGTAATCATTAGTGCATCAGTTTTATATGTAAACCTTAAGTCCCTAATTATATATCCTAATTAGCTTATATCTTCTCTAATTGGCTGCTCAGAAATGTTATTGTAATAAGGTAAACCTTTAGAAAAACGGTTTTAATCAACAAAATAAACAAAAAATAAAAAAAATGTGTTATAAAATAAACATCACTCTTTATCCCAGAAAGTGCACATTTGGCGCACTATGTGTCTTAGTATTAAATATAGCTCTTAGTATTAGCATTATGATATTAGAGACCGCTACTTGAAACAAGCCCGGAATCAGGAGGGAGAGAGCTCGATACACTCATTTTCATAGTAAAATTTCACATTTTCTCAAATTACTCCCGAAATATGGGAGTTATGAAGAAATTCATCACCACAAGTTATGAAGGCATTAAGTAATCGAATAAGATGGCATCATTAGTTTGGCATAATTTTACTCTTTTTTTTCGGACATGTCTACGTCCAACCGCTCCCATACATTCGTTCCACTGTGGGACGGCTAAAGAAAACCTCAAGCAGACCTAGCAATAATGAATCTATGCTATTGTAGAAAGAATAGTCGCTGTTAACTTCCTATTTTCATTAGCCGTCCGGAGTTACGCCCCGGCGCGGCGTTGCGCCTCCTCGCGCCACTCCCGTACGTGCGCGAGGATTTTTGCCTCCAGATCCCATGGCGTCTGTGGTTGATTTCCTAGCTCCTACAAGTCACCTAGTTTGTTATCAACACCTTCTAACACAATCCGTCAAAACTGGAAGGAGGACGCGCGGGCTCGCGAATGATGGAAGGAGGGAGGCCTTTCCCCGGGAGTTCTCACTCCAGCGTAAGCTAGTAAACAGCGATCACGCCAGCCCGTGCCAACTAGTAAACAAACAAACAAGATATGTTTATTTTACATTAATTAGGTCTATTAAAAGTGAGGTTTTACTTACAACAAAGCAGAGTGTTTACGCTGATATGCTAACACTTAATAAATTAAGACCAAGGGCTGCATTTTACTGGCACTATATAATTTACTGAACACTTTACATTATTTATTTTGAAGGTTAAAGCCACTTCATTCGCTTCAATTGATCGCAACGTAGGAAAATGACTACATACAGTATTTAATTACGAGGTGCTTATATATGTACAATCATAACTAATATTTTAATTGCGAAAGTGAGTTTACTTTGTTTATTTGTTAAGCTTTCACGCTATCGCGGGAAGGTACTAACGGGTCACCGAGGCCCCTGGCAACACAGGCAACAGGAAGGAATACGGGTGGGTTTTAGTCAGTAAGAGTCTGACACACCCTCCCGCTCCACACAGAGCGGGAGAAGTTATTTGATGATTTCCCGTCCAAAAAAAAAAGCTTTCACGCTAAAACGGCTGAACAGATTTGGATGAAACTTGGCACATGGGTAGACCTTGACCTGGGTTAGGACCAGGTGCTTTTTACAGCTGCAGCTGGTTACTGTTTATCCCGATATTCCTACGGGATCAAGACTTCAATCAACTCAGCCTATAACAGTCCTCTGCTGGACATAGGCCTCTCCCAGGCTGCGCCACAACACCCTGTCCTCCGCCTTCCGCATCCAGTCTGTCCCAGCCACCTTTTTAAGGTCGTCGGTCCATCTAGCTGAGGGGCGTCCCACACTACGCTTGACGATACGCGGTCTCCACTCCAGGTGGGCAACCATCACCTCTTATAGCAGTATTATTAAATATATTATTTCAGCGTGAGAAAGAGATGGAGCTATAAGTCCTGTACAGCTCCATCACTTTCCCACTGTGACGTAATATTATAATAATACTGCTATAAGAGGTCATGGTTGCCCCCCAGGACTCGTCTGCTCCACCGATGAAAAGGATCAAGACTTATGCGGGTGAAACCGCGGGGCGCAGCTAGTTAACTATAAAGAATCCCACAACTCCTGTACTGTTGCGTGCACCCATAAACAAAATGGTTTTGCACGTTAGAACTTTGACTTTCGAAATCTCTGTAACCAAAAGGTTACCAGGTACTTATGGTTCCGTACAAAAATCACATTTGTTATCACATCAATTATCACAATGACGGGATGGACAAGTGACTTAGTCTTAAGGGCAAATACCGTTCTTGCTCAAAGGCCTAGAGAGAGGTACCTATATTAATTAGTACACCTACGTTACACAAGTTACTCGTACAAGTTTTATATAATAGTGGGCGAGTCTTTTGGAAAACCCAGTCTTCGGGACTACTGGAAAATTATGGAAAAATCCAATACCTAACATTTTTAGGGGATCATCATCTGCCTGCCTTTTCCCAACCATGTTGGGGTCGGCTTCCAATCTTACCGAATACAGCGGAATACCAGTATTTTACATGGAGCGACTGCCTATCTGACCTCCACAACCCAGTTACTGGGTAACACGATACCCCTAGGTAAGACTGGTTGTCAGACTTTCGAGCTTCTGACGACCCGTAACGACTGTCAAAGATCTACAAATGACAGCCGGGACCAACGGCTTAACGTGCTTTCCGGGGGTTTTTGGGATAATAATAATAACGGCCTGTTTTTGTATAACAGAGCAACAACTTCTTGTCCCCACTTTGAAGGGATACCTACATTGTTTGAATTTCTTCCTGTACCTATGTAAATAATCGCTGACCACACGACGATTAGCGAGGTCACAGCAGAGACAGAGGTCTGAGGTCACGATCTTTGTCTCACCACAAATGACCACGATCCGATAACTTATGATACCAATCGGGACCTATTAACTATTAAACATGAAGTCATACGATTTACGACGAAATACTACGTAATGTTACGTGGTGATTGAAGTTTATCATGCAAATAAATGACATCGGAAATATGGTAGAAAACTAGGAAGAACTGGAGAGATAATGATGATTTCTTCACTTGTAAATCTATATAGCGTTTGCAGGCACTTTCAAAATGCCTTTCAAAATATTTCTTAAATTGACCTTTAAGCACACCTATGCTTTTTTTATTTGGTGGGAAATCATCAAATAACTTCTCCCGCTCTGGGCGGAGCGGGAGGGTGTGTCGGTGTGTCAGACTCTTACTGTCTAAAACCCACCCGTATTCCTTCCTGTTGCCTGTGTTGCCAGGGGCCTCGGTGACCCTTTAGTACCTTCCCGCGACCCCGGCAGGCATCGGCCGTAGTGGAATATAACGCACCGTCGCCCCGGACCTGGTCCTTACCGGACGGTGAGCTACCCATTGCTCACCATCCGTAAGCACACCTATGCTTAAAGATCAATTTGAGAAATATTAAGTAAAGACAGAGAGCCTTTAAAATCTTAACTTCTCAAGTTTGATCGATGTTTGTGACATATTGCTTCTCAATGTTGACACCTTGTGTTGTGATGGCCCCGTGATTCAGCCCTCGCATGTCATGCACGAGTTGTAGGTTCAAATTCGGGCAAGCACAAACTGACTTACAATTCATTTGTACTTTGTGAGTTTATTTTGGACATTACTGACATCGCTGCAGTAATATCGTGACATCGTGACGAAACATGGACTTATTTAATATAAGTCTGAAATCGCCAACCCGTCTTGAGCAAGCGTGGTGATCAATGGTCGTGCCTTCTCTGAATGAGAAGAGGCATTTGCCCAGCAGTGAGACAATAATAGGTTGTACCCTGGCGGCTGAGAGTATGTCATGCTCACTCAGATGTCTCGCTGATGGTGGCGCGTGTGTTGGATCATTTAGCTCCCTTCAAAATGGTTGAGCTGAATGGTGCTGATCCATGCGTCATGCTCGTGAACGGGCGCCGTCAGTTAGAACTGTTCACTTCTTAGCTTCCTCGGCTTATTTGTAATTATTTTATTTAGAATTTTTTTTTTGTTTATGTTGCTATTATGGACGCGTTTTTTTTACATCGTCCTCACATTTAGTTATAAATTCAACATTATTTTTATACTAATCTTTATGTATCAATATAATTTAAAAGAGTGCCCATGGAGTTTCTTGCCCGTTCTTCTCCATAGGTACCTACTACGCTTTGGAATGGGCAACTAGCTTCATATTTCTAACTGACCGACTCCTTGACAATTCAAAAGTGCCTGTAAATGGTTTAATTGAAATAAATGGTTTGAGTTTGAGTTTAAGCTATTATTGCCACCTTAGCATGGGGGCCCTCTACGGGGCTCCTGTATGGGCGCGCTCTCTGGCGCTGCGGCCAGCCCGCCGGTTGAGCGCGGCCCAAAGGGTCATAGCCATCCGGATGGTCCGGGGATACCGCACGGTCTCCTGTGAGGCAGCGAGCCTCCTTGCCGGATTGCCGCCATGGGATCTGGAGGCAAAAAACCTCGCGCACGTTTGGGAGTGGCGCAAGAAGGCGAAACGCCGGGGCGTTAGTCCGCTGCCGCGAGAAATCGCGGCACAGCGGACGGAGCTCCGGCGGGATCTCATGGCGTCATGGAAAGTACGGTTGTCGCAACCCAGTGCTGGGCACGCCACGATTGCGGCGATAAGTCCCCTCTTTGAGGAGTGGCTGGAGAGGCGCCACGGCGTCCTCACCTTCCGCCTGACGCAGGTCCTCACCGGACACGGCAGCTTCGGGAGGTTCCTGTGTCGGATAAGGCGGGAGGAAACGTCCGGGTGTCACCACTGTGTGGATCGCCCGGAGGACACGGTGGAGCATACGGTGGAGGTCTGCCCGGCTTGGGCAGAGCACCGCCGTGTCCTCGTGGAGGCGATCGGCGGCAGAGACCTCTCGCGTCCGGCTCTGGTTCAGGCCATGGTACGGAGCGAGAGGGCATGGGCAGCCGTCACCTCTTTCTGCGAAGCAGTAATGCTCGCGAAGGAGGAGGCGGGACGGTTGAGGGAAAGGCAAGTTTCGCGCCCTCTCGCCCCTAGCCGCCGCAGGAGACGCCCAGGGCGTCGGGAATCCCGGGCGGATTTCCGGCCACCGTAGGCGCGGGCTTGCGGACGGTGAGCAATGGGTAGCTCACCGTCCGGTAAGGACCAGGCCCGGGTCGACGACGCGTTGTATTCCTCGCGCGCCTCAAAGAGATGTCGTCAGCACATATAGTAGGGGTCCACTAGGGCCCTCCCGCTCCGCCCAGAGCGGGAGAAGCTATTTGATGATTTCCCACCCTCAAAAAAATAAAATAAAAAAAAAAGCATGGGGGCCATTCAAGTATTACGTAAGCTCCAAAGGGGAGTCGGGGGTCTTTGTTGTGCTTATTTTTGATGACATGGGGGACGGAGGGTCTGGATGGTGATTACGTCAGCAATATTTATTTACTTTTTCTGATTTTTTGCAACATTTAGAAGATTCTGTTTTGAACAAATATGACAACCCTACTGTCTATTTCGGTCCAAAATAATTGATATTGCTAACTTGCTCTCACGCGGTGTTTTATGGTTAATTTATAAAGCACCGAAATAAGGAAATTACTTAAATGGGCATTCAATTCTTGTATAGTCTGTACATTCCTTATTTCTAGATTCATGAATAACAATAAAGAAACAACAGATAAAATACCAATGTGAGTACCAATGTTTACGTAAGCATAGGAGGGGGGGGTTAGAGCTTTGCTTACCAATGCTGACAAGGGGGTACACGTAAGCAGAATTTTAATAACTCTTAACCCCCCCTGGGTTAAAAATTACTAACATTCTGCTTACGTAATACTTGAATGGCCCCCTGCCCATCTCAAGCAATGGTGTTGTTGGTGGTAAACCATAATATCCCTTCGTCCTGCCCCCCATGCGTTTATCCCAATTACCGTTATATTACAATGTATGCAGTTATCAATATATTATCAATTCAATAACTGACATAGTGTTATCTAAACTAACTGGATCAGTCGAGTGTTATGTTTGCTAAAATTGTTATCTATATGTATCGAAGTGTTACTTTAATGTGCGTGCTAAATTATTAGGTAGCTTTCGTGAGTTTTGTCATACTCATAATATATATACATACGTACATGAAATCATGCATTCTTCCCACGGGGGTAGGCAGAAGCTACAGAATGGCACCTTCTACAATCCATACTCCTTTTGCTCCGTTGACGTTCATACATCTGGTCATACACGCACGCCTGTTGCGGGTACTACGCACCTGACCTTTCTGAAGAACATCACCAATAAAATCACTATAATATGTCTTTCCAGGGGGTCCTCTCCCGGCGTTTCCACTCACATCTATCTTTTGTTAGTCGCCTTTCATTCATCTTCATAAGGCGCAGATATATGATTTTAATTTTAGTGACTTTTAAATCTGTTATTACGCCGTCATATAATGCAAGTACTCGTAAGTTATGCAAAAGACGTATAAGAAATAACCTCCATGAAACCCAACGGCCAAGGTCTAAGCATACTCTTACATAATATGTTCATATACCATACATACCTAATAAGGTAGGTTTTCAGTGAACATGTACAAGAAACGACGGATGGACTGTGTGAAGGATGATATGGCTAGAAAGGGGGTGACTACCGAGATGACAACTAATAGAGAAGTATGGAAGAAAGCGACATGTTGCGCCGACCACAAATAAATTGGAGTACTTGTTCCAATTTATATGGGGTCGGTGAAACATGTATACAAGGTGTAATTAAAATAACTTAAAATCTGAAACTAGTTTTAGCGAGTAGCATCGATTGTGATATTTACTTTTTAATAAAGGTTTTTTGCGAAATATGTTTTGAACAATACAGGGATATTGTAATGTTCAGGCAAGCAGCACTAAGTATGGTAAATTGAAAATAAAATGGAGATACGTGACGTGTATTGTTGGTAGGTTAGGCAGAGTGCCAATGAGTAGGTAAGACCCATTTTATCAGTAAACAGTCATCAGATGAAGAATGGTTAAGGTGTCTGAAGAAATTCTGTGGAGGAATAAGAACGGCTAACTTAGATATAAATTTGTGATCTTGCAATTTCAAACAACCTAAATACTCTCAAACCGAATTAGTAGCCATGATCCTTGCTTTTTTATCCATCATGGATCAGGACATACTCCTCTCCACATGCACGCCATTCAGCTTACGTAATCAGCCCATAATGTTCCCACTGCTGGGACACCGGCCTCCTCACTATGAGAGGAAGTGGGCCGTAATCCACAACGCGGGCCCAGTGCGGGTTGGTAGATGTCACATGTCTTCGAATTTTTGGTTCTAGGACATGCCGGTTCCCTCACGATGTTTTCTTTCACCGTTTTGAGAGCAGTGGTGATTAAATAATTTACATAAAGTAAAGCGCCTGTCTGGGTTCGAATCTACGACGTACAGCTCGTAATTATTTCCATTCAGCTTGATTCTCGGCAACTCTCCTCCAGCTTCCCTGCTCCACATGGCATAAAATTTTGTCCATCGGCTTTTTATGTCCTATAAAAACCTGTAAATCAGCGTAGTCCTGAAGTTAAGTTAGTTATCCTTTAAATACTTAAAAACTTTTCCACTATCTCACCATTGAAGTGACATTTATTTTTATAACTTCAATAAATTTTATCTTCCCGACAATGACTTTAACTAGTAGGCATATTCATATAATGTAACAGATTTTAAGTATTATAATTAAATGAGATAAAAATGTAAGTAAACATGAACTATATAAGTTAGTTCATGTTTACTTACATTTTTATCTTATTATTTTATCTTTATAAGGTGACGATATCGGGGTGACAAAAGTCGGTAAAAAATCGACCTTATTCTGTTTGACATCACCCTAAAAGTTTGGTACGGTCAGATTAGGGTTTCGGCCAAAAATAAGGTCATGTATTTTGTATTGCAATGAAGGTTCTGTTTCTCAACAAAAAATGAAAAACCTTTGGTTTTTTCGACTGATTCGTAATAACAATTCTAAGTTTAATATTATCATTTTTAAGTCATTTTTAATATTAACTTATCTTGTTACGGATAAAGACGTAAAGCATCTAATGTTAGCTGAAAATGGTAGGTACTAGGAATCCAGACTATACAAAGTGCGACTGGCTTTCCGACCCCCACAACCCAGTTTCTGGGTAACACGATACCCGTTGGTAACACTGGTTGTTAGACTTTTGGGCTTATGACTATCCGTAACGATTAACTGGTATTCAGCTGCATTCGGTTATATTGTAAGCTGGCCCCAACGTAGCTGGGAAAATGTTAGGCAGACTGATTGATTTTGATTACAGTTTAGACAAACACTTTCCTGCCGGGGTCGCGGGAAGGTACTTATGGGTCACCGAAGCCCCCGCAACACAGGCAACAGGAAGGAATACGGGTGGGTTTTAGTCAGTAAGAGTCTGACACACCCTCCCGCTCCGCCCAGAGCGGGAGAAGTTATTTGATGATTCCCACCCTCAAAAAAAAAAAAGACAACAACTTTCAGCAATTATTGTTAGAAATAACACATTTTAATATTTAAGTATAATCTGGATTACGGCCCACGCCACAGAAAGGAGGCCTGTGTCCCAGCAGTGGGAACATTATAGGCTGACTATGTATCTTTTTACGGAAATAAACGTAACAGTATTTGATGCTAGCTGAAACTGGAATGTGAGCAGTTGTGGCCCAGTGGTAACGGTCGCGACTTACGAGTTGTAGATTGTAGGTTCGAACCCAGACAGGCGCTTTACTTTGTGTAAATTATTTCATCACCACTGCTCGCAAAAACGGTGAAGGAAAACATCGTGAGGAAACGGGCATGTCCTAGAACCAAACATTCGAAGGCATGTGACATCTACCAACCTGCACTGGGTCCGCGTGGTGGATTACGGCCCACTCCCTCTCACAGAGAGGAGGCCTGTGTCCCAGCAGTAGGAACAGTATAGGCTGATTATGATGAAACTGGAATTAAGAAATGCCTTGAAAGTCAACTTAGACAATTCAAGTATGATCAGCATAGCTTAATTTAGGATTACCTAATAGAATAGGTCACAAGTAATTGGAATAGGTAGATAATCATAACACCTTTGACGACTTGTGACGTTATCATTACGCCTGTATTCCCCGAAAGGTAGGCAGAGGTGCATCGATAGTACAACCAGATTATGTAGATAATTCTATACCGATAGTTAACCGCACTCATTAAAAACCGGATGTTATGCGGTTTTTAATGAGATAACCAAGGGGGTCTAGATTCGATTTCCTCTAACGCAATGTACCTATTTTTAGTTACTATCAGTGTTTTGCTCGTTGGAGGTTCGAGGGGCATCGTATGGTTCAGGAGTCGGGACCCGAGATAATAAACCGGTAACAACCGGTTAAGGTGAGTCGTCTACGCATCTTTGTCTTTGCAATAATCATTGCTGGATTTTGCATCATTTGCTTTTTCGTGCGGGGCCCCCCCACCGCACGAAAAAGCAAATGATGCAAAATCCAGCAATGATTAGCCATGCATCCAGCAATGAAGCATTTCGTACTTAGGTATTAAGGAAAATAGTAAGAATGATTCATTAATTGGTCAATTAAACTCATTAAAATGAAAGATGAAGATTGTATGCGTGATATTTTTGGAAGCAAAATGATAATTTTTTTGGGTTCCGTACCTCAAAAGGAAAAAACGGAATCCATAAAAGATCACTTGTGTAAAGTATACGTCTGTTCTTCTGTGACCAATTTGCTCCGAATCTACTGTAACGATTAAGTTGAAATTTGGTACTTACACATATGAATTTCTGTGACCCAAACACGGACGTACTTTTGGGGGAAAATTAGAACATTTAAAAAAAAATTGCAAACTGTATCGTGTGACATGTCAAATGAAATTCCTTGATATGAGGATTTTTAATACTTTTTTTATAAATGTTAAAACAATAACTTTAAAGTTATTAAAGAAAATAGATAATAATTGGCCACTATCTTATCTCCGTAACCGCGGAAACTACTTTTTTTTTAATACATAGAATAGTTTTGTACTTATAGATTACAGGAAACCCTTTAAGATGTCTATGGTCTTAAAATAACATGGTAGATCTCTGAAAATTGTGCGTACAAACTGGCATTTGCAATAAGGTCTTACACCTATTTTTAAAAAGTGTCTTAATTATATTTTATAGTGCTAATATGCCCCAAAAAAAAACACAAAATTTTTATTCAATCGATAAGTGCCATAAAAATGTATTTAAATTTTACATTTTCAAATTTCGCGCGTAGGTTGACGAAAACGCTGGACGCAGTGGACGCCATGTTGCTCTGTGGTCATGACGTCACTTAACTAGTAAATAAATGCGCTGATCTATTATCTAACTATCAGTTGACAGTTGACACGTTTTAGTTTACTTAGCGGTATGACGTAATAACATGGCGGCTACTATTTCATGGTGTTTTTTAACAGATTAGAAAAACTGAAAACGTTGAATTGAATTTTAAAATTTATTTTGTTATTTTATGAACTTAAAGTAACATTTTCCGACTCCTTTTTGCCTAAACTATCTCAATAATCTATTTATAGATTTTTTCTCGTATATAGTAAAATAGCCTATTGGCGGAGCGTGTTTTTCAACTATAATGTTAGGTTTGTTGTTCATTTCATCCCAACTACGGGACCTTTCATTATGCGTGGTCCGATACACACTTGGCAGGTTTTTTTCCATAGCTTTTTCTACATAGATGCACGTAGCAATTAACCATAATAAATTTCAACCATAATATATTTCAACCATAATAAATTTCAACCATAATAAATTTGAACCATAATAAATTTCAACCATAATATATTTCAACCATAATAAATTTCAACCATAATAAATTTCAACCATAATAAATTTCAACCATAATATATTTGAACCATAATAAATTTCAACCATAATATATTTCAACCATAATAAATTTCAACCATAATAAATTTGAACCATAATAAATTTCAATAATGTTAAAATTGTGCTAGTTTTGATGAAATTATGTGTGCTGCATTTGAAAAGGAACACGGAAGTAAGATGCAGTTACTCAAGAGTCAAGATGTGCAGTTGCGTAATATGTTGATGTAAGTTTTCTTTCTCGTTACTATCATTTCCAAAAGTAATAGAAACTTCATTCTACATTTTGTTCGGTTATGCCTTAGATAAAAAAAAATTATTACCACGGGCAAAAGCCAAACCAATATGATTATCCGAATTAGATAACGCTGCTACGCTGTGGATTTTAAAATTAAATTTTTACCATTTGAGAATACAGTGTAAACTCTATAAAACGACACTGAAAGGACTGCATTTTATGGCGTTATAGAGAGTTGTCGTTAAATGGAGAGAAGAAAAAACAGAATTAGAAAAATAAAAAGTTTATTTCAGAGTAGTGTTATTAGTTATGTACATAAAAAAACAATCTTATGCTATTGCGCCATGTTTACAGCTTGAAAGTTTGTAAGCAACTGAGAATAATGATACATGGATAAGGTATAGATGATCCATGACTCCTTCTTATTAGTCATGGCCAAAAACAGTCTACACGTGCAAGCAATCCGAATTTGTAAACAAAAGAATGAATTTCTTAGAAAGTTCGGTATATATGATGCCGACAGTAGGGTTTATTGCGGGCTAGGATAACAAAGCAAAAAAACGGACGCAGCTGCACAGTTTTTACTAATTTTAGCAACTTAAAAGGTACTTTTTATTACTCAATTATTGTCGTTATTGAGAGTGAGTGTGATGCTATGTAGAGTGTATCATTGTATGGTAGACAAGCTAAACCAACCAAAGTCGATTGATTTCGACGCTTTAGAGAGTTTGTCGTTAAATCGAGTGACATTACGTGGAGTTTACACTGTATATTATTATTTGTATCCTAGTTTTATTGATTGTGTATTACTTGCTGGTCAACGGAACAAGAAACGAGTATTTTATTTTAAGAATGATAAGAAGTAAAGTCGAATTATTATTTCACTGGAGTAATCTGACGTGTGCTAGCTGACACTTTGGGTTAATAAAATAGTCATATTTATTGTATTTAAGCCTTTTACAATTATTATTACACATTTATTTTACTTATATAAATCGATTAAACTAAAGGATCATCAAAAAAAAAATCATAATCAAAAGTCATTCAAACTAGGCTGAAAATCAGCACTTTTCGAACGTCAAAGTTACATAAGACAGTCCCCCAAAAATGCCCGCCCTTCACCACTTCCTAGTGCTTCAGCTGGGAAGAAGAAGTGGTAGAACAAACTACCCAGCAGCACATCTGTCTGTTTAGTAATATAAACTTGATTCTATACAAATCGTATGCAAATTAATTAACATTACGAAACACAAACATTGGATTAAATTACGCACTTGCCATATGTTAGCTAGCACACGCCAGTATACCAACAAAACAATGAACAAACTGTACTCAAGCAGATAAAAATGACAACATAAAAAAACGTAAATAGAACTTAATACCTAAATAAAATTCTCCAGGCATAAAGGGCGTGCCCGCTTACATAAGGCTATTGCTGTAGCTCGAAGTGAGAAATGATAAACTAGCCCCATCGAAGTAAAATAAGTAAACAATTACTAATAACAAGTAAAACCATGATCAGCAAGACGACCAGTCACCACAAGCAGCACCCGTTCACGAGCATAACGCAAAGATCAGCCATCACCCCCCTCGCCATATTGGAGGGAAGGAGGCAACCCGACCCCCGACGCTACCGCATCATTACAATAAATATGACCATCTTTATTACACAAAGTGACAGCTAGCACATGTGTGTGTTACTCCAGTGAATTGATAATTCGACTTTAGATAATGTGTGTCGGTTATAAGGGCATGAGTGCCACGTCCTAGAGAAACTCTACGCACTAAAAACTTTGTCATCTTGGTTTTTTCGACTACCTAGTCGATATGTGGACGAATTTGAATCCTACGGCATTGTAAAAGTTCGAGGTGAACCCATCTTCGAAGACGTGTGACATCTACCAACCCGCACTGGGCCCGCGCGGTGGATGACGGCATATTCAAGTAACAACAATAACAGCGGTCGTTCCCTCCCAAAAAAAATAAAAATTAAAATGTAGTTATCGATACCGTCGCGTCTGCGGAGTTCAGCTAGCCAATTTAAAATAGCCCTGTATAATACAACATTCTTTCAAAGATGGGTTCACATAATCAGTCTATAATGTTCCCACTGCTGGGACATAAGCCTCCTCTCTGTGAGAGGGAGTGGGCCTACAATCCACCACGCGGGCCCAGTGCGGGTTAGTAGATCTATAATATGTCACATGTCTTCGAATTTCTGGTTCTAGGACATGCCGGTTTCCTCACGATGTTTTTCGTCACCGTTTTGAGAGCAGTGGTGATGAAATTGTGTACACAAAATTAAACGCCTGTCTAGGTTCGAACCCACGACCTACAACTCGTAAGTCGGGGCCGTTACCACTCTCTATAATATTACGACTTAAACAATTTAAATATTGATTTTTCAGACTCGATCGTGAATTTAGTTATTGTTGATCAAACTCTTACTACCTAATCAATTATTTTATAATTAACATGGCTCTATCATTCTTTTGCACAATGATAACTCATATTACCTATGACACGGTCACACAGGTCAATATTTTATCCCAGTCTTCCTAGGAATATAATATTTTCGTCACCCCATCTTTATACATTGCATCAGATTGAATACTGAAAAGTAAGTAAACAAGATAAAGTCAAATAATAAGTAAACATTATTTAAAACACTTTATAAAACACAAAAAGTGATTTTGTGGCCCATGAGGGGATCGAACCCGCGACCTTCGCGTTATTAGCACGACGCTCTAACCAACTGAGCTAATGGGCCGATGGAACTCTTGGTTGAAAATGAGGACCACATCACTTTGTTTACAAAACATTTCTTTAAAATATATTGAAAGTGGTTTTTAGGGTTCCGTTGGTTGCTATTATTATAGATAATGGGCGTCGTGCGCAAGTCCGACTCGTATTTGGCTCGTTTTTTAAAAGAAGATGCGGACAAATAGATAATTATGGCAGCAAACGACATGTTGCGCCGACTCCAAATAAATTGGGATAAGTGATAAATGATTTTATTTGTGTAAGTAGGTTTGTACAAACACTTTTATACATCAATCATATTTTAAAAAAACGGCCAAGTGCGTGTCGCGCACGCACAATGAAGGGTTCCGTAGTTGGGAAGGTGGGATGAATTTATCCCAAAAACAAACTTAACATTGTAGTTGAAAACATGTTCGATACATCGATATATAAGCCACAATCAATTCTCCAACTGCAAATTTAAGTTGGTCGACTATTACTCGTTAACTTGTAAAGCCCACTTACTCGTAGCTGTGATAGTTTTCCTTAAATTTCATTAGTTATATGTACTACTGCCATGAATTTTTTCACATCTCCATAAATAACAATTTAGGTGGCGGGGGGGACACTTGACTCTAACCAAAGAGGGGGTATCTTTGGTTAGAGTCTAACCCTAAGGGGTAGACGAAAAAAAAATATCATCCCCACATTACGCGCAAGGGTGGTATAATGTTTTTTTTCTTGATTTGTTTTAGCACTTTTTCGGCGTAATTAATAGTATACCCATGCCAAATTACAGGTTTCTTGTACTAAGCGTTTCTGAGCTACAGCGGGGACAGACAGACAGACATGGCGAAACAATAAGGGTTCCCTGTTTACTACGGAACTCTAAAAAATGAGATGAGGTCGACGACAAACTCGGAGGTCGCAGTCTCTTTTACAGTCCAGACATAATCTTGATCAGATCATGTGAAGACCATGTAGATTGGTGTTTGAACTGGTCTTTTGAGGAAAGAATCACACAGATTGAGTGGACCTGTCCAGTCAGTGCACGCATTTGTCCGTTATCGTCGTATAAGGGCAGGAGACTGATGAAAGAAGAGGAGAAAACAGTTCGATTACAATTATTAGTATTGTTGATTTAGGGTAATTAAATATTAATTATGTAATTAAAGAAGGAGTAAGGTATTAAAACACAGGTTATCTTGTATAAATTAAGTAATTGTAATTGCTAAAAGTTATTTTTATTCTTACGTTCTTTTGCACTGAGGTGATAAAATGTACGAATTTGAGAGAAATAGAAAGTAACAGTAGCTGAACTATGAAGCAATTTTTATTTATTTACTAGCTGATCCGACAGACGTCGGATCAGCCTTTTTACCTAAAAAGGACGTTCATTTTTTCCCGAATTTAAAGAAATTTTCCTGCATTATTTTTCTGTAAGAGCCTGATTTGGACATCGAGCATTTGTCAAATCGGTCTAGCCGTACTCAACTAATGCGCTAAACAACGAACAGAATTTAATTAAACCCTTGTTTCGCCATGCCCATACATACATGTCTGTCTGTTCGCGCCTTAGCCCAGATACTCTTAGTACTAGAAAGCTGTAATTTGGCATGGCTATACATATGATTCACGCCGACAAAGTGAAACCAAATCTTAAAATATTTTTTTTAAGGTGCCGTCCTTTTTTTTGGGTGGGAAATTATGAAATAACTTCTCTCGCTCTGGACGGAGCGGGACGGTGTGTCAGACTCTTACTGAATAAAACCCGCCCGTGTTCCTTCCGTTACCTGTGTTGCCAGGGGCCTCGGTAACCCTTTCGTACTTTTCCGCGACCCCGGCAGGCATCAGCCCTAGTGGACAAGGGTGCCGCTCCTACACGTTAAAAGGGGATGTTGTTTTTTTCTCGTTTATCTCATTGTGTGGGTATCGTGGAAATGTCGTTCAAAAATATTTCAAGTGTTTGAAAACCCTTTTTCGGTTCAGGGATTGTTTGCGAAATATTAATAAGCTTTAAACTGCAAATTTTTGTAAGAGTCAAGTGTCCCTGTCCCTGCCAGCTAAATGGTTGTTTTTGGGTATGTGAAAATAGCAATAGCATATATAACGAAGTTAAAAGGTTAAACTGTCACAGCTAAGTAGGCTTTACAAGTTACTGAGTAGGTAATAGTCGACCAACTTACATTTGCAGTTGGAATGTATGAGGAACGTGTTTTTCAATGTTAATTAACCCTTCATTGTGCGTGGATATGAACTTCGCCGGTTTTTATTATATAGATTTATGAGATTGATTCTTTAGATTATATAATCTAAAGAATCATAAATCTACACATATACAAGATGCAGTTTTGAACTTGCAAAACATTTTCATAACATCAACATCACACAACAGGAGGTTGTTATGAAACTCGTAAATAATCATATAACAATACGATATCAAGTCAATAATCAATAATACTTTTTATTTTAGATTTTTAAATTTTATCTTTTTTTTTTCTCGTTTTAAAAAGGGGAGTTCACACTTACCGATTTCCGTAAATAAGAATAAAATTAAAAAAAAAATACCTGCCCATTTTATTGTTGATTCGGGTCGAGAATCACTAACATAATTACCTCCTAAAATGTTTTGCAGATCCAAAACAACACCTTGTAGATTATATTAGATTTATGACGTGCAGAGGTACATAAATATCTAATAGACAAGTAACTTACTCCTCCTGTAGTCGAAACCATAGTAGACACTGGCAGAATTATTGTCATCATCGGCGTATTATGCCATTTTAAAAAAATTAAAAGGACTTCAGATATATTAACGTAAACGAAGAAAAAGGAGTACGTAGGGTAAATAGCAGGTAGCGTTCTGTAGTTTCTGCCCCCATGGGAAGAAGGCGTGAATGTATGTAAATTCAGTCGGCCAAAGGTCAATGAAATAATTACAATGGCATTAAAATGGTCCCTACTCCATGGCAACAAATGTCGTAGGAACTAAATGACCCACATCCGCCCACAGCAATTCAGCGCAGAAAAACAATACAATTATTAATTCAATTGGAGAAATAGGTTACTGTCTGTTGTTGATGTGTTGGTAAAATCCTATTGATCGCTTTTTTTTACTACTGGGTAATAAAACAAAAGACAATCACAACAGCAACAATAATGCCTTGGTTTCCAAAAAAACGGTGAATGGTCAGACAGTAAATGCTGTCTAAATCTGAGCGTTTTTTGACTCCTTAATGTCAAATACTGGTCAAAATGACAGATTTTCATGACGGCCGTTATAATCTATGGCGGCCACCGCCCTTCAAGGAAACTATAGCTTTCTTTTTTTTGTGTGTGAAATTATCAAATAACTTCTCCCGCTCTGGGCGGAGCGGCAGGGTGTGTCAGACTCTTACTGACTAAAACCCGTGTTCCTTCCGTTGCCTGTTTTGCCAAGGGTCTCAGTAACCTTTTTGTACTTTCCCGCGACCCCGGCAGGCATCGACCCTAGTGGACCCCTACACTTGTGCTGAGACATCTCTTTGAGGCGCGCGTGGAGCATAACGCGCCATCGACCCGAGCCTGGTCCTTACCGGACGGTGAGCTACCCATTGCTCACCGTCCGCAAGCCCGCGCCTACGGTGGCCGGAAATCCGCCCGGGATTCCCGACGCCCAGGGCGTCTCCTGCGGCGGCTAGGGGCGAGAGGGCGCGAAATTTTCCTTTTCCTCAACCGTCCCGCCTCCGGTGAATGGTCACACAGTAACAGCTGTCCAAATACTGAGCGTTTTTCCTTAATGTAAAATTCTGGTGAAAATGACAGATTTTCATGACGGCCGTTATAATCTATGACGGCCACCGCTCTTTCATTTGGTTTTAAAGTTGTAAAATAGTCTTAGTACACAGGCTGTTTTATTTTTTTAGCCCATATGGGTAAGTTCTAGACTGCAGGTCATAGAGTAAAATGTTGAAAGTAACCATGAGGAAATTTTAAGGAAATTAAAAGTGAAATTAAGTAAAACAAAATGTATTTAAAAAACTGGCCAAATGTGTGTCGGACCCCTTCATTGTGAGTACAATGAAGGGTTCCGCAGTTGGGATAAATTAAAAAAAAACTTAACATTGTAGTTGAAAAACATGTTCTCCCATACATCGATATACGTCACGGTCAATTCTTCAACTGCAAATGTAAGTTGGTCGCCTATTCGCCTATTACTCGTTAATTTGTAAAGCTTACTTAGCTCGTTTTCCTGTTAACTTTGTTATATATACTACTGCCATGATTTTTTCACATATCTAAAAATAACCATTTAGCTGGCAGGCACACACACGCTTTACTAACAAAAAATAGCACTTTAAAGCTTAATATTAAGCAAACGGATCCGTGAATCGAAAAATGGTTTTCACAGACCTCGTAACTGCTTTATCACCAAAAGGTTGAATGTCACTTTCACGTCATAAAACTACAGGTCTATTTGACAGGTAGACATTGGTGCCGATTCCCTTGTTCACAAACTAAACTAAATTTAAGTTCAGTGCATCTTTTTCTTTCTATTTCATTAAGAAAAAAACAGAAGATACATTTTTGTTTAGTCCTGTCAAATTAATCAGCGCCTGTCACTACTCCATACAAGTTTAGACGTGATTAAAAACTTGCCTACTAAAATTACGTCAATTTAAGTCAAGCGCTGATTAATTTGACAGGACTGAACTAAAATTTATCTTCTGTCCTTTTCTTAATGAAATAGAAAGAAAAAGATGCACTGAACTTAAATTTAGTTTAGTTTGTGAACAAGGGAATCGGCACCAGTCTCTACTTAAGTAAAGTTACAATTTAAGATGCTGACAACACCTAAACCGCGGTCACTGTCATGGTCAGACTGAATAGAAAAGAAAGAGAAGCGCGATGACACAACACTTCTAATTTATTGCAAGCAATTATCAATTTACTCAAAGTTGAGTTGAGTAATCGAAAATAAAGAAACAACCAAATTCTGCATTCAAATAAGACGTTCTTGTTATTAATTAAATGCGTAACGTATGTTGATATTTAATACAGATATTTTGAATTGGAACTCAAGGTAAGAGGTTAGTTTAACGTTAGTTTGTATCGAGATTTTTTTTCAAAACGTGATTTCGTAACAACCAAGTTCTGAGAAATATGTTCAAAAATAACATATATTTTTTCCGCTACAAACTTTACAGATTTGGCAATTTTTTATCTTAAGACAAACCTATTTTGGTCATTTGCATCTTGTCACCGCCTTAATGGGAATTGTTGTCAAAGAATGCTAAGAGGGATATGTAGTGTTATGCAAATGGAAAAATAAGAAACGAGTATACAAGGAATCGGAAAGTGGCACCAGTGACTGAAAACCTGTCTAGGCCATGTGATGCGGAGAAGTGAAGAAAATCTCGTGAGAAAAGTTTTGAGTATGAATGTGGTTAAGAGTAGGGGAAGACCAAAGAAACGGTGAATGGACTGTGTGAAAGATGATATGGCTAGAAAGGGGGTGACTACCGGGATGACAGCTAATAGATAAGTATGGAAGAAAGAGACATGTTGCGCCGACCACAAATAAATTGAGATAAGGGCGGGAGAATGATGGCGTTGTCAAAGGTCGTAAAGCGAGGTCGACCATACGACATTATAATCGGAAATTAACAGAAAAAGTATAGTTATAAAATACTGTAGGTACGTGCTTTATAAAAAAACTAACACATTATCACGCCTCAATAAGGAGGTATGGCAGCAGGGTTATCAAGTCAAATCATTGTTTTAATATTATAATTGCAAACATTTACCGATACCACAGTTCCTATTGTTTTGTTTTAATTTATTTTTATCTCTTATTTACTTATATTTTTTTCGCAGATTTTTCATTATTATTTTGACTTGAAAATGGTGAAATCATATTTACATGTGCATGGTAGGTACCTATCAGTCTGTTTGATTTTACGAGTGTTGTGTTATTTAATTATTTGGTACTGAAAATTATTTTGAAGTTAAGTTAGCTATTTTAAGGTGAACTTAATCTAAGCAAGAAGGTAAGTAATTAAAACTTGATACGGTAAAATAATTAGCAACATAAGATATTACAGGAAAGGTCAAAAACCATGCCATTACATGGGACTTAAACATAACTGGCGAAATGTAGGTGTACCTCTGCCTTACCCGGGTAATACAGGCGTGAACTATGAAGATCAAACAAAAGTCATCACTTCATAACATTCTCAAAACTCATTATAAAACTTCTACAAAGAAAAACCATTTTACTAACTGTGTTAAGTGTATAAATTATCTCAAACTACATAACTTAATATAAAATCGTCCCATTGAGCTAATAGCACTAAAGATCTAAGCAACATATTAAAATACAAACAGTGCCATGACCCCAACTGCCAGACACGTTATCTCTACTGACACTTGCTAATCTCGCTATGGCAGGAGGCATTTGCGTAAGCGCATTATCATCGACACAAACCACCATAACTGAACTCTACGTTTCAGACAGTCTCTCCTCTGACACCTGTTACTGAGACGCAGCGGGGAGGGAGGTAGGTCAACCATGATTGGTCAGTGTTATCAGTTCAGTAGGCAACGTGGGGGCTTTATAGTTTTCACGTAGTCAGTCGGTGACGGATCGTCGCCGGCAGCGGACGGTTTGGGAAGAATTTATTAATTTAATTACAGAATATTATACGAAAATTAATGCTTATAAAAATTGGTTACAAGCATGAGAATAACAAAAATATAATAGAAAACTGTGGCAACAAAAAATACGGTTTTTATTAGCCTAATGTGCCGCATTTTTTTACAATATGGGCCAGTATTTTGTAGTTAATAAAGCATAAAGTACATTATCATAAGCAGAAAAGAATTAATGATTCCTTAAAATATTGTCTAAGATTCAGAGCTTTGGTTCCTAGACTATAGTTTTGGAACCAAAGCTCTGAATCTTAGACAAGATAAACCATGACTTGTGGAAAGAAGTATAATACTTCCCTCCACAGTCATGATTTATCTATCACAGATTGCACAACATGCAAAAACAATTTTCTCTTGTAATAAATTCATAATATAATAATCTCATTATAAATGTGTTGTGTTGTATAATTTTATTATTGTCGTAGGCGTTCATGTTAATATTTATTTAGTCTCGTGTTGACAAAGTCTGTCTGTTTTTTTTATTTATTTATACTAACACAAACATACATGATGATAATATTTATATTTTGCTACATTAATCGCCACAGGTTCCGATTAAATTCGTATCTCTTTCAAGCTAATCTGGAAAAATACTGGGTCGATTTTGATGTAGTTTTGGATAAATAGATCATTTAATCATTTTTAAGTTTCGCTGTAATCTTTACAGATAATAATATATCTACTAAAGTAAAACCCGTAGCGTTTTCTTTTCAAATAATTGTTTATGGAAAAGATAAAATGTGTTCTAGTAAGAGATTAAAGTATTTGCAACACCCGGATATTCTGCAATTGTGTATGAGAATCTAGAAATATTCCATAAAAAATAATTTACTTATTAAAGTATTTGATTATTTTATTTTCCATTGTAAACCTGTCTATCACTACTGCTAATCACGAATTTTCTGGAAACTGCTCCTTTCAAAATCTACTCGTAATAAATCTCTACTTACTAAATCAATACCTATTCTCTGAAATTAAAAGTGACATACAAAAATAAATGACATGACAGAGTTCATGGACGCCATCATTTTAGTTAAACAAGGAGATCTAGAAAACAAGATCTCATACTTCTTTAAAAATAAATAAAATTGAAGTGTCTATTTGTAATGTCGAAATAACAGCTTTTTACTAAATGCATATGAAAGTATTTAAGGTAACGAAACACGAAATTAAAAAAAAAAATGTCTGTTCGTTTGTTCCGGCTAATCTCTGAAACGGCTGGACCGATTTTAATGGGACTGTCACTGTCAATAGCTTATATTATAAGGAGTTACTAAGGTCTTTAAAGGCTCCTACATACCGGCGCGACTTGTCGCGCGACGCGTCGCGACACAAAGGCACCGCTTGTAGCGCTACACGCGGTGTCTTTGTGTCGCGTCGCGCCAGTATGTAGGAGCCTTTATTGTAGAAAAAGAAACGCGGGCGATGCCGCGGGCAGCAGCTAGTTTAAGAATATTGCTAAAATGCAATTAACGAAGCTTGTCATCTTTGTAAGTAGTTATGTATCCCTTGTTAAGTACTTTATTTAGGTACATACATAATCAGCCTACAATGTTCCCACTGCTGGGACACAGGCCTCCTCTCTGTGAGAGGGAGTGGGCCGTAATCGACCACGCGGGCCCAGTGCGGGTTGGTAGATGTCACATGTCTTCGAATTTTTGTTTCTAGTACATACCGGTTTCCTCACGATGTTTTCCTTCACCGTTTTGAGAGCATTGGTGATGAAATAATTTACACAAAGTAAAGCGCCTGTCTGGGTTCGAACCTACGACCTACAAGTCGTAAGTCGCGGCCGTCACTTAAGTACTTATAGACCTCAGAAACAAGATAAAAATCCGTCATTATTTACTCACTTACAAACATTTCGTGGGAACCACATTAGCAAAAGTCAAAGATAAAGAAAAAGTTAAAACAATAATCGCCATTTTATCGATACTTTAATTAAGTTATCGTACTCTAATTAACGTTTTACAACCCAGAATGATAAATCGGAAAGCTTTCTAGTACACATAGTTACAATGATAACGTGAGGACAGAGCCAATAAAATGTACACGATGTAAATAAGTGGGTGGGTGCGTAATACTGGTATTATCTGAGCAAAACAAAGCCACGAGGGCCGCGCGTGGCGGCCGTACGACTACACTTTAAAAATAGAATCATTGAGTCACCAACGTAACCAGACCTGCCTTCCCCCGCACAAAACTAAACAAACGGACGATAACATACTCTTCGCTCTAATAATTACAGCTCAATTTCACTGGTGGCTGCTGTATTTTAGCCATCTTTAGCGCCTTAAGCTGTTTTATTAATCTATTCACTAATCCTGACCTTCCCACTCCTCCCTTTTCCTAATAAAGCAGAAGAAAAGATATCGAGTATTGAAGTTTAAAATTGACGTGTGCATGTTATGCTGGTCGTGTCACTTTTTTAGCGCCTTGCCTCATACATAGGACCACGCCCTGCTGATGTGTTAGATGCGTCTCGCGTTCCAAATTCGAATTCTTGGCAGTGTTGTTGCCAGATGGAATTTTAGCGCGTTTCTTTGTTTCATTTTTTTTGGCAAATGTAGTTAGATTTCTTGATAACCAATCAGAAAACGCCAACAATTATTAGTTTATTTTTTATAAGACATAGTTCATTCGTTTAATTTTGGGTTTAAAGCACTAGGCACTACACAGTCCCCCAAAATGCGCCCGCCTTTCACCACTTTTAAAGGCGGGCGTATTTTGGGGGACTGTGTTATGTCATTTTGACATTCACTTCAGAAAGTGCTGGCTAGTTTGAATAAATGACTTTTGATTTTGATTGCAAAATATTTACGCAGTTTTTCGTAATTTAATTCATGCATGATTGCAATTGATTAAAACTTGTAATCAGTAGATAAATATTTTATTAACTTTCTACTATCGTTATCACGGTCCTATATGCATTGTCTTGCCCTATTTGTATATTAATGGCATTTCAGATTGTGCACATGAACAACATAAAAATCTATATAATCTCCTCGCCGCCCGTGTCGGTCTAGTGATCGCAAGCGCATGAGGCATGGTTTTGGGTTCGATTCTCAGGTCGGGCAAAGTGATATTGGGTGTTAGCAGCCGGGAACCTGGATTTGTGCCCGGTTGATAGCAATAGGCTCGCCCCCTCTTGCATGTGACTGAAACATAACTGGCGAAATTGGTGTACTATAGGTATACTGCATAATCCTTCGGGGAATACAGGAGTGATTATATATTATAATTTATTTATGTCTTAGCGCCATTTTGCATTCATGCGATCATCTGTTGAATTCTAATTTTAAATGCGTCGTTGATGCCCGAAGTCATTAGATTCATAAGATCGGCACTTAAGGATTGTCAGGGTTACTAGTTTATGGTTGGCGCTAAACTACATAATTCATCATCATCATCTGCCTAGCCTTTTCCCAACTATGTTGGGGTCAGCTTCCAGACTTACCGGATACAGCTGAATACCAGTATTTTACATGGAGCGACTGAATATCTGACCTCCACAACCCAGTTACTGGGTAAGACGATACCCCTTGGTAAGACTGGTTGTCAGAGTTTCGAGCTTCTGACGACCCGTAACGACTGTGTGATCTACAAATGACAGCCGGGACCAACTGCTTAACGTGCTTTTCGAGGCACGGAGGGGTCTTGGTATGTAAAGATGGTCATCTATCCACGGACCAACCGCGGCAAGCGTAGCGCCGCGGCTGTTATTACTTAGCCACAAGCCCCTCCAAGCTACACTACATAATTATAACCGCCTAATATAATAAACTCAGATTAAAGTTGTGACAAGTTCAATACAATTTTGTACAAATAATTTCTTAATGGTTTATTTCTGTAATGATTTTAAGGAGTTTTAAGGGTTACATATGTTGCAAAGGCGAGAATTACAAAGCAGTGCAAGTAGAAACTAATATTGGAAAATTGTAAACATGCAGAATATCGTAATACAGAACTTACTGCCTATTTACACTGACTGATTGAATTTCGAACATATTAAATAAATACTACCTACGTAGTTTCCAACCTCTATCGACATCCAAGTGAAAAAAAAACTTTCAAAGACAATAAGAATCATAGAAAATTGCAAACAAAATGACCCAACCCCAATTTCCAGTTTACTGCGCAGTTGCGTTTTTTTTTTAATTGAATGTTTACGTCGGTTTCTTGTTATCGTTGCGTACCAAAGATATTTTTATAAATAGTTCGTTAGGTCTATTTTTATTTTCTTTATTAGTACGGTATGATAACAATTTTGTATGTTGTATATCCGGACTTTCATTAGTACCACGTTCGGGCTAAAAAAATGCTGTTCCATTTTCAAAAAAAAAGAATACAATTACTCTTCTTAGTGTGTAGCGAGTCAGTTCAAAATTTGGCTACGAGTTTGACACATTCAGTAGCGTCCATCAACTCCTGTAACTTGCAGGCAACAGGACACGCTGGACTCGATATTAAGTGCCCCATTGTTTGTAGAACAGCACCACATTTACGTACAGATGACAATAAAACAGGAAAAGAAAATCTTGGAGCTTTCCAGTCAATTAGACTGTTGACAAAAGTCCCTACGCGGCGTATCAGCCAAAGACACGAATGTTGTAAGTCGCTAAGCCAAAGGAATAAGGAAAGAATTAATAATCATTCCAGCCGTGATCTTTAAACTCTATTCAGCTACACGTGGCACGTAGTAGGAATGACGCATAGAATAAAAAACAAATCTTCCGTAGTATACACCCACAGGCTGCTGAACAAACCATTGAGTACAGGGTAGGTAGGAAGGTACTCGAATGTCGCACAAGTGCGACATTATAGGCTGATTATGAATGCTAAGTTTAGCATTCATAATCAGCCTATAATGTTCCCACTGCTGGGACACAGGCCTCCTCTCTGTAACAGGGAGTGGGCCGTAATCCACCACGCGGGCCTAGTGCGAGTTGGACATGCCGGTTTCCTCACGATGATTTCCTTCACCGGTTTGAGAGCAGTGGTGATGAAATAATTTACACAAAAGTAAAGCGCCTATCAAGGCTCGAACCTACGACTTGCAACTCTTAAGACGCTGACAACACCTAAACCGCGGTCACTGTTAAATTCCATAGAAAAGAAAGAGAAGCGCGATGACACAACGCTTGCAATTTATAGCAAAATATGAAGTAATTATCTATTTACTCAAAATTGAGTTGATTAATCGAAAATAAAAAACAACCAAGTTCTGCATTCAAATAAGACGTTCTTGTTATTAATTAAATACGTAACGTATGTTGATATTTGATACAGATATTTTGGATTAGAACTCAAAGTAAGAGGTTAGTTTAACGTTAGTTTGTATCGAAATTTTGTTTTCAAAACGAGTTTTGGTAACAACCAGGTTCTGGGAAATATGTTCAAAATTAACATATATTTTTTTCGCTACCACAAACTATACAGATTTTTCAATTTTTTTTCTTAAGTTAAGCCTATTTTGGTCAATTGGGTCTTGTCAGCGCCTTAAGTCGCGGTCGTTACCACTGGGCCACCACTGCTCTGCCCTTGCCTTTTCCAAACTTTCCATATGTTAGCTTTTCTAAATACATCATTTCAGCGGAGTACTTGCGTGACACATTGTAAATGTCAGTGCCATTCATTTTGACAAATCAACAACTTTCATTGCGTAATTTACCTTGTCGAGCAGAAGAATAGTTCAAACAAATGAAGCAATGGATTAGGAATTTCCTTCGGCTTGTGATTGAAATTGTGTAAGCTTGATTTATATGACAGATTAGAGAAAGAGAGAGTCACACCATAGGTACCTATTTCAGGATTGCTTTTTATGAATTCCAAAATGGTTTTTATTACCATGACAAATTTAGATTTTTTTTTGTATAAGCATCGTCTTACCTCATTTTAATAAAATAGTACCTAAACTACCCAGACTATCTTAATGAAAAATGTCCAGAATCCATAATAAAAAATGCAAATAAATAGGTAAGACCAGGGATTGGGTGAAATTGAATTCCCTTATTTATAGAAATTGACGATCATTGTGCAATAGTTGGCCATAGATGTTATCCATATTCAAAAAATGTTTTTTTTTTTGTAAATAAACAGAAGCTGAAGGTGCTATTGTTGCTTGTTATGATATTTTTGGCTTGCATAAGGCGTTCAAATTTCTTTTTTAAATATAATAGGAGAGCTGCTTCTGACAATAATTTAATCGTGAATTATCTTTCAAATTCAACCACTCTACAATGCTGGATTTGAACAGATTTTTTCACTGTCGGTGGGCGAGTCCTTGATATATGCATGTGCGCAATAATGTGACCTCGGTTCAGCCGCCATGTTAAATGTGCTTGTAAATAAATGATTATCGGTAGTACAAATGTGGATTATTCTAGACTACAGCATTTATATAGGAATTGACAACTTTATTATTGCTGTTTTTCCGACTTTCAATTCAGTTTCTTGTTTTTTCAATGGAAACTAGGTAGGTAGGTAGGTACTTAAAAGTTAAAGGCACAAGATTTTGCTTCGTTATTTGCTTCAGATTTTTCTACAATCTCGTAATCAAAAATATTTTAAACATGTCCTGATCTAAGTAATCTCATCTAAATTTAAGTAAATGAGGTAGGTAATCAAAAACTTCAATCAGAAACTAATATGACTGATGCTTGTGCTTCAAAAAACCAAAATTATCAATGAAAATTCCCCACTAACTATTTATACCAATTTCTAATTTTAATCCAATACTCAATACTAACATTTGGCAACATTCCTACATTGAGTAATTAGCACACAATGAAGACTATAACAAAACAAAGGCCACTCACACATGACTCACTTTGTTGAGAGGTGTGTCATGCACTGACTGTTTCTTTCATTCTGGTATTTATAGAAATATGGGCTTGAGCTTGATGTCCCATCATGACTTATGCCTGTGCAGTCTTCGCACATGCTAAACCCCACCACATCCACAGGATGCAGTCCCTCCAAAACCGTTTCCTCCGAAAGGCAACGGGAGCCCCCTGGTTCGTTCGAAACGAGGTCCTCCATCTCGATCTTAGAATCCCCACCATCAAGCAGTTCATGAAGCGCATCACGAAGCGCTTCTTCGACTCCGCCACCACCCACCGCAACCCTCTGGTTGTGCAGGCCGCCAGTTATAGGCCCTCCACCATTAGTTCTATTCGCCGTCCAAGGCATACCCTCTCCGACCCCGATGACCCCATTACCCTCCTCCAGGAAAGCAATAGGGCAACGAGTACAGTGCACAAATCACACCGACCTACGTTCCGACCTCGCCGCCGAGGTCCCTCGCGTAAACCCCGACGTAATTGTCCCCCCCGACCCTTGCTCGACGAAGTGCCAGCCCGCGCCGCAGCTGAGACTGTAGCTTTAAACTCCCTGATTAATAATAATAATATTAACCAGATCCAGCCTGTCCCATCTTGCTGTCCTCCCCCCAGCGACGCCCTAAGCCGAGGTCCGTACCCCACAGGGGGTGCCCTTAGCGTGCAGTCGCTTAGTACTATAAGAAATTCGCCCCTGGCTGGAGGCTTTGAGTTCGCTTAAGGCAGCCACAGGAAAGTCCGGTTAAGTAGTCACGACCTCTCAAGGTCAACTACGAGATGCCATACACAAAAAAAAAAAAAAAGAGCTTGATGTGAATTGCCAATTTTTGTGGGCTGTCTGAGGGAGACAGGTGGTGTTGGTTCCAGTAGCTTCTCAGCTGGTATCATTGTATTATTAATTACTAACAGCATGGAAATAGTCGCGGGTAGAACCGAGATGATACTGACACAGGAGCGTGGTCATTTGCAGAACCAAAGAGAGCGGATGATGGTCTTATTAATGATGTAACAATACTAAGGGGACCACAACTGCTTCTGCGTACTATCATTGAGCAATAAGGATGACGACTTTTATTTTTTGTTCGTTTGGTTGATTATTAAAAAAACATTGGACACGTATGATTTCTTTTTTACGTAGGTAATCAAAAGATAACGGCGATACATTGAGCTAAAATTTGTCATGATGTCAAGCCTTGCTAGATTTTATACTGAATTGTGACGTAGTGAGCCCCAACTCTCCAACTTTAACACGTTTTATCTAAGTATTTTTTTATTAATATTATATGACAAAGCAAAAAATACGTGTCTTATATTTTTTTTATTATCTGACTGACGGACTAAATAGAATTTCTTTCTTTTTTCTTTCATCATCCCTATTATAGGTAAGAAATCACCCAAGATTTATCTTCGCAAAATTGCCATCTTAAGTTTTTACTGAGAATCAGTCATCGCTATAAAACGGCTCTCCCAGAAGCACTTGACTAAGTGCAGCGCATAGTTAAACAACGCCTAGAGTTAATAGTATAATCACAAAAGTCTCCCAAAATCTTAAATAAAGATAGAACATAAAGAGCTAAAGTATTATCATCTGCCATCTAACCGGATGCAGCTATTACCCGTATTTTACATGGAGAGACTATCTGACCTCCATAGTCCATTGGGTAACGCGATAATGCGGGCTTCTGACTACCCGTATCGACTGTCTAAGAGAGGAGGATATTAAGAGAGATAAATTATATCACCAAAAATAAACACAAATAACGTATTTAACCTTGTTGGTTTCTTTGCAATGGAGGGGTCAAGGCAAAACGATGCATGTTTCAAACATGTGGCTTCCAGATTGAAACGAATGCACTTACATCCAAGTTGCATCAATGTACTTGAAGTATAATATTATCTTGTCTGTTTGTAAACGTGATATCATGCATGTAGCATGCATAGCCTAAGGTGTACCTACAAAAGAAAAGAAAACTCTATAATCGTTTGATTTTCTCTTCCTGGGTTTTTATCTGTCTCTCCATCCTATATTGTCTCACTGTTGGGCATAGGCCTGCCTTCCCCATTTCCACACACTCCAGTCCTCTGCTAGTGTGAGCCAATCCTTTCGGTAGGAGTCGCGTACGTTCCCCCATCATCGTCTTGGTCTGCCGCTACGTCGCCTAGTATTCTGTGGGACCCAATCAGTGGTAGTTTGGATAGCAAACAAATCGTGTTTATCACCAGAGCATTATGTATCAAAAAGGTATAAGATTTTTAGGTTACAATGTGTCTTATGACCTTATTCAAGATTATATGTATTATATCAGATTCCAAACAAATGTGTGTAGTAAATTTAGCATGATTGTGAACTTTGTATGATTTTTGAAAGTCATCGTATTTCTGCATAATGCACTTTTTGTTTTGTTACACAGGCCAACTTCGAACCTTGCTTTGAATATTTTGAAGGAGGAGCAGTTAACTACTTTCTAGGACATAATTGCTAGATCACCAAACTATAAAAGAAACCAAAGAATTCCTGATTTCAATCATACTTTTATTATCTACATATTCTACATTCATATTCATTCATTCATTCTCCTGCCCTTATTATTTATTTGTGGTCTTCCATACTTCTCTATTAGTTGTCATCTCGGTAGTCACCTCTTTCTAGCCATATCATCTTTCACACAGTCCATCCATCGTTTCTTTGGTTTTCCCCTACTCTTATAGCCATCGTTCATATTCAAAGAACATAATTAATATCTCTTTATCGTTCAACTCTTGGTTTACAAAGGTAAACTACGCTAAAATCAAAGGTTTTCCTTGAGGCAACTTGTGCGAGACTTGTTCTACGTAGTTATTATTTTGGTATTCACATGACCACAGTTTTAATATTCTCCTGTAACTTGCAAATGAACGATTATAAATGACTAAGTATACCGTATTGATCGAACGAGTTTCTGTTGCAGTTTTTATATACTTTTTACTATCATGCTATTGCGAAAAACTGTCTCTAAAACTAACGATTCATATTGCAAAGATTTTCGTAAAATCACTTGAGGAAAACTTTTTGATAGTTGTAGACTATGACCTAGTAACTGATATTGCTATTCATACAAACATGGAAAGTTTTTATTTGGAAGAGCCTAATGTAGATGATAAAACCTTGACGCCAAATCTGCTAGTAGTAACCTTTAGCAAAGAAGGACGCACTGACCAAATAAGATAGGACGAAAGCATATACGCCATTTTAAACTATATTGTATGAAGATATAAGAACAGTAATAGCATGTAACAATTATAATACAGTTCATACTATCTACAGGTTGATCAAGTAATGATTCCTCACTAAATGAACTTAAAGTTTGAAATTCAATGAGAAGCCAATGTTGACGAAATAAACATGCTCAGTAACTATATTGTTTACAAGAAAATTTAGGGAAAACTTCCGTGTTTTATTACTCATATTGTTTTAACCATTAATAAACATAAGTTTTAGTAATTAGAGGTCAAAGTCAAAATCAAAATTAACTATTGTTTACCGCACAACCTTGCTATGATGATGAAATACTTCGCACATAGGTACTTATATATGGCGCAGAATGAAAAGGCTTTTTCGTTAAACGACTGCTGTATTCATTGAGTCCAAACCTGACGTCTGTCTATTACAAATTTATGATTTCCTTATTAAACTTGAAAATCCGAATTTAATTATTTTTATAAACTTACCGATATATCAAAGTTTACGCATTCAAGGTATGGCGCCACGTTACAAATCGTCTGGTAAGTAATTGCTTACTTATTTATGTCGTTTTAAATATATTTCGTAAAATATATTATCATTGAGGTCAAATTTAACAAATTTGTTATTTCCATAACTTTAAAATATATTGAATTTGGTGTGTTTGTGGATTCATGATTCTTGTTTTTAAGTTACGGGAATTTTCATACTGCATTTGTGTAGTTTATAGTTAGTTTTTATTTTTTTATTTATTTTTTTTATTACTTCTACTGTTTATTTTACATTTTTTTTACAAGGAGACCACCATGTAGCACGTTCGAAATGTTTTGTTTCTTAATGTAATATATTTTGAAAGGCGCACCATCGCCTGATACAATGATTTTTTCATTAGTATAGACACCAACGACACATTTATTTCTGGAATGTTCTATTTTTACTTGGAAAATGGTTTTTGTGAAACGTAAATGTATTTTTTTATGAAATAAAAAATATTATTATTATTGTAGTGTTATTGGGATTTCTCCTTCTAGTATGTGCACCCTAATTTCTCCTTCTAGTATCTGCACCCTAATTTCACCTTCTAGTATCTGCACCCTAATTTCTCCTTCTAGTATCTGCACCCTAACTTCTCCTTCTAGTATCTGCACCCTAATTTCTCCTTCTAGTAACTGCACCCTTATTTCTCCTTCTAGTATCTGCACCCTAATTTCTCCTTCTAGTATCTGCACCCTAATTTCTCCTTCTAGTATCTGCACCCTAATTTTTCCTTCTAGTATCTGCACCCTAATTTCTCCTTCTAGTATCTGCACCCTAATTTCGTAATACACTATCAATCACAGTCTGAATGATTTTGAAGTATATTGCTAATCCATTACTTCAATATGCTCGAAAAATTTGTCTGCGTATATCTTTGGGTTCATTCGAGTAATCAAGTCTGGTTGAACCACGTTGGGGTCGGTGTATTTCATTTGCCGGGAGGACACGGCGCGACATACGCTGGCAGAGTGTGCCGCTTGGAAGGAGCCGCGCCGTGCCCTGATCTCAGGAGAAGGCAGTGACCTGTCGCTATCAGCCGTGGTCGACTCCATGGTCGGCAGCGAGGAGTCCTGGGACGCGGTGGTATCCTTCTGCGAAGCAGTCACGTCGCAGAAGGAGGCTGCGGAAAGGGAGCGGGAGATCGGGCGTCGGCGGGGGGCGGACTACGCCCTCTTCCAGCCCACCCTAAATGGGTCCAGGGGCGAGCGACTCGGGGACATCCGTCGCCCCCCACATAGCAGGACCTGAGGTGGCAGCGCGTAGTGTTCCACGCGCACCCCTATTGGACGTCGCGGGGGGAGTTTTACACCTCAATCCCCCCGCGAGCTTGAGGTGGCCCGCGGAAGTCGCACTAGATCCCATGATCCCCGGTGCAGGTTTGGGAGGGGAACACCGGGGTGGTTTTTAGTCAGTAAGAGTCTGACAGACCCCTCCGCCTGCCCCACGAGGTGGGCAAGCTCTTTGAAAGAGTCATTGCAGACCGCCTCGTCGGCCAGCTGGTGCGGGTGGGGCCGGATTTGGCGGAGAGCCAGTTTGGTTTCCGCAGAGGGCGCTCTACGGTGGACGCCATCATGCGTGTGCGAGCCCTGACGACGGGGAAAGCTGTTGCCCAGGGTGGGGTCGTCTTGGCGGTGTCCCTAGACATCGCCAATGCCTTCAATACCCTGCCCTGGAGTTGCATCAGGGAGGCACTCCGGTATCACCGGATGCCGACCTACCTCTGTCGTGTGGTCGAGGCCTATTTGACGGACAGGGCCGTCATCTACCCCGGTCACCAGGGAGTGTGGAACCGGCAAGAGATGTCGTGCGGTGTCCCACAGGGATCGGTCCTGGGGCCGCATCTGTGGGACATCGGATACGACTGGGTGCTGCGCGCCGACCTCGCTAAATCCGGAACAGATCATTCTGACACTATTGTAATAGCAGACTTGAGGCTTTGCCGAGGCCCCTGGCAATACAGGCAACAGGAAGGAATACGGGTGGGTTTTAGTCAGTAAGAGTCTGACACACCATCCCGCTCCGCCCAGAGCGGGAGAAGTTATTTGATGATATCCCACCCTCAAAAAAAAAAAAAAAGGACTTGAGGCTTTGGTAGTGTGTTACGCAACTACCACTCTGATAGCTTTTTAAAAACAACTCCTATAGGCTGCTATCAGTTGGCACGAACCAACTGCATGGACCGATAGTTACTCGTATATTTTAAAGCACTGTTGACTTAGCGTTATTTATAATTTTATGTCATGAACTGCCAGTGTTATTTTATCTGTATATCTTCTTTCTTGCATTCTCTATTGTATTTTGAAGTAACTCTACTCTCTCTCTCTCTCTCTCTTTTAGTTTCTGTGCCAAGAGCAATTTCTGATAGATACATTCCGTTTTTTTCCAGATTTCAATCTGCAAGCTGAACAGGTTTTTCAGGTTTAAATTTAGTAGAATTAACATTAGTACGCCAAGTATTATTGTTATCGCTTCAAGGTCGCAAATCACACAAGATTGCAAATCTATATGATATCAGTCACACCAGACTTAAATCCGAGGACGAAGCGAGCCTCCGGATTTTGCAAGCGATTTAAAAATCTAAACCGTTGCACAAACACGGAGTTGAATGTTGACAAGAATAGCTTTGTATCGAGGCGAGTCACAGTGGGCTCGTCAGCCGGCGAGCACGCGGCCGCGGCGTGCGCGCTGACGTCAGCCGCGTCACCACACCGTCAAAACAATGCTGCTAATCTCAACACACCCAATTTTAAACCGTAACCCCCCACAATAAGAGTTCCAACATCCTTTTGTTGTGATTGTGTAGCCGTAGTTTTCCGTTCGCTTTGCGTAAGTTCACGAAGCGTGTGTGTTACAATTTTTTTGGCCAGAACGTGCCTACCGTGGTTTTTTACGTCATCGCACGTTTGGTTTCGAGAATTGGTACGCCCAATTTTGTGAAATTAACTTAGCACTTAAAACACGGATTTTGAAGAGAATTCGTAAGACATTAGAACGTTTATCAGCAAGTTGTACAGGAACGAAAAGATAAATGTAAACGTCAATGTATTATCGAAATGTAAATATGTCGTTTTATCAGCGCTGCCGAAGCTATAAAAGCGGTCGCGGACGATTTTCCGCGCCCAGTGCGGATCGTGCGGGCACACTACAAACATGGCTGACTTACAAACAGACTTTAGAAATATATAGTATTTCAATTCAGTTACGCTTGATCAAAGTGTTGATGTTGATCATTTTAACCCATCGTTATTTGATGTTACATTGTTCCCAAGAATGACTTAAAATACTCGTACTGAATTCCAAGAAAGGTTATCCTTACAAAATATATACCTTTGAAAATAACAAATATTATTATGAATGAAATTATGCAAAATCAACCTAACGTTGAGGTGCAATAAACTAATAAAATGAACAACGAAGGAAGGCCACGATACAACTAATTACAATGTCTCCATAGAAACAATTATTATACTTATCAACCCAGATGTCAAAAGTCTCTTAGGTATAATAGCAAATAAATACACATTAATAAACAATCGTAAATAATCCATTATGATGAATTTGCAGGAAATAACTAGAAATATGGTTCATGGTTGAATGATTCAGACGCTTATTTACAGTGAAAATAATGCAGAATTCATGCAATTTATATGCGTTATGATTTTCTAGTGTTGAAGAAAATTGTTATGATCTCGAAAGTAATGCAAAAGCAATAATATACGATAAGAGTCTACCTATAGAAAAAGATTTCAACGTCTCGAGAATGTCTGAGGAGACATAAGTAAAGAGTTTTTCTTAATCATCAAGAGACAAAACAAATAATTTTGCACATCCGTACGATTAAACCCAGGAAGTAGGGAATACCGTATTTGGTCATAATATTGCTGTTGTTAACATTGAACTGTATGCTAAAACCTATCGACCTTCACTTTGTAGGCAGTAACAAAAATATGTTTATACAAAATTCAATCCATAATGCATTTTATCTTTAACGGATTCCGGGATTTAACCTTTTCAAGGATTCATTTTAGATGTGATTTTTACAACACCAAAACGTATTTGTGAATGTCCAAATTCAAAGTCAGTCAAATGTATGTCATTTATGAACATTGATCTCTTGTGGCTATGTAAATTATATATCGGAAATCCAAATTGTTGAATTGCAATATTATCTAGTTATAGTAACAAGTTTGAGGCTATTTTTGGATGATGATAATGAAAACAAAAGAGCCAACTGTTGAATTAAATAAATAATACAACAGCAATGACAAAGACCCATTCTAGAATATAGCAGTACAAATGTGCATCACTATTGAAAGCAATTACAGTATTACTAATATCGCCTCGCAAGTTCTTACCGAGTACCGTGTCACTTGTACACACTACAATGCTGTAGGCAGTGACAACGTTGAAAATACACAAGCTATGAGTAACACACCACGCGAACACAGCGTGCTTCATAGTGACGCGCGCGCACTGTATGTTGCGTCACGATTCTTGGACACAGTGTTAAAATTTCGCGCTAAAGTAGCATCGGATGAGCAATACAAAAATTTGAATGCGAAAGTTTGGATGTTTGCTAATATATAATGGGGTAACGGCTGAGCAGACTTGGATAAAATACATATTTGTGTTTCTATAGAAAGAAAAATATAAAAAAAGAAGAAATGAAATGTCACAACGGAGTTGGCATTAAATCACTCAAATGAAAAGGAAAACTTCTTAACCAATAATAAAATTAATGAGACCACAAACCGCCAAATTCTAAGAACGATGAAGGACTTCTTAAAACTGATCGTGTTTTACAATCATTACTTGTATTTAATAAAAAAACTGGGTAAAAATCCACTACAATAACTACAACGTCATAGCCTAGCCTATATGTGGCTAAGTATGGGCCTATTATGGGTCTATTTCAGCAACTGCTATTTGAATTTTCATATCCAGTATCATGGCACTGCCAAAATTCTTGGTACACAAGCTGGACCGTCTCCTCCGAAGTGTTAAAGGGTCTCGAATCGATGAATCAAAAACGACCATGCATCCATCGACTGACTACGTGCATCTACTTACCTGATCTACGTGATTCCAGTCATACATACACCCCTGCTGTTTTCCTTTGTTAAATCATACCTAAGTAATGAAACATTGAGGCCCAGTGACGTTACGTCATTAAGTAAGAGTCATTGTCAAAATTTTGGTCTCCTAATGACTCTTTGTCAGCCATTATTTTTGAGGTTCTTTCCAAATTGACATGTAGCCCAAAAGTTAAACCTAGAAAAAGGCTCATAATCTTTGATGGTTATTTTTATAATGTCGATTAAGATGTCGAGATAGCCATTAGGCTTTTTTTTTTTTTTTTTTTAGGGTGGGAAATCATCAAATAACTTCTCCCGCTCTGGGTGGAGCGGGAGGGTGTGTCAGCCTCTTACTGACTAAAACCCACCCGTATTCCTTCCTGTTGCCCGTGTTGCGGGGGCCTCGGTGACCCATAAGTACCTTCCCGCGACCCCGGCAGGCATCGGCCCTAGTGGACCCCTACTTTGTGCTGACGACATCTCTTTGAGGCGCGCGTGGAATACGACGCGCCTTCGACCCGGGCCTGGTCCTTACCGGACGGTGAGCTACCCATTGCTCACCGTCCGCAAGCCCGCGCCTACGGTGGCCGGAAATCCGCCCGGGATTCCCGACGCCCTGGGCGTCTCCTGCGGCGGCTAGGGGCGAGAGGGCGCGAAACTTGCCTTTCCCTCAACCGTCCCGCCTCCTCCTTCGCGAGCATTACTGCTTCGCAGAAGGAGGTGACGGCTGCCCATGCCCTCTCGCTCCGTACCATGGCCTGAACCAGGGCCGGACGCGAGAGGTCTCTGCCGCCGATCGCCTCCACGAGGACACGGCGGTGCTCTGCCCAAGCCGGGCTGACCTCCACCGTATGCTCCACCGTGTCCTCCGGGCGATCCACACAGTGGTGACACCCGGACGTTTCCTCCCGCCTTATCCGACACAGGAACCTCCCGAAGCTGCCGTGTCCGGTGAGGACCTGCGTCAGGCGGAAGGTGAGGACGCCGTGGCGCCTCTCCAGCCACTCCTCAAAGAGGGGACTTATCGCCGCAATCGTGCCCAGCACTGGGTTGCGACAACCGTAATTTCCATGACGCCATGAGATCCCGCCGGAGCTCCGTCCACCGTGCCACGATTTCTCGCGGCAGCGGACTTACGCCCCGGCGTTTCGCCTCCTCGCGCCACTCCCATACGTGCGCGAGGACTTTTGCCTCCAGATCCCATGGCGGCAATCCGGCAAGGAGGCTCGCTGCCTCACAGGAGACCGTGCGGTATCCTCGGACCATCCGGATGGCCATGACCCTTTGGGCCGCGCTCAACCGGCGGGCTGGCCGCAGCGCCAGAGAGCGCGCCCATACAGGAGCCCCGTAGAGGGCCATGGACCGCACGACCCCCGCGTAGAGCCTCCGGCAGGAGGCGTTTGGACCCCCTAGATTGGGCAGGAGCCGCTTCAATGCAGCGCCCGCCCGCTCCAGTTTGGGAGCCAAACGTCGGAAATGCTCCACGAAGTTCCACCGGCTGTCGAGGACGAGTCCCAGGAAACCAGTTTCCTATGTAAGGTGACAGCCAGTTTCAATGTAGTAAGACGCAGGAATTACATACTCTTTAGATGAAATTTGCATGTATCTAGGAGTAGACGCATGTACTAACAGTATCTATAGTATCTGTTGCAGCAGTAATGTTTTCTATACACTTAACTTTAATTATAAAATGTTCCTTTGTCTCATCATAATGCATCCGTTTTATTCATGACTTTTCACGATTTCCTAAGGTTATATCGGCTGTCGCACTTAGGGTTCTGATTGTCTACAGTGATAGTAGTGATAGTATTTTTGCGTCAGTTTGTGATATTTTGAAATTCACATTACATAAATCCTGACCAGTCGAAGGCATGATTCACATAGAAAGGAAACGTGTCATCCGTAGGTTATGCTGACGTCTAAGCCACGTCACATTTGATATGAATTTCAGTGACGTAGCCACACTGGCCACCTCTCTAATGGCTAATTTAGATACATAGCGAGTTAAGTTGAAGTATGAAGAGTTTTGAACGTCAATCCAAAGGTGACAGATTTTCATTGTGAAGTCAGTGAAGTGTCACATGTAGGCGTCAAGAAAAATAACCAGCTAATACAAATGATAGTCAGCTTTTAGGGTCTTGACCGAAAGTATATGTCACACTGTGTCTACACTTCACATTCACCGTCTTGTCGCAGGCCTACTGGAAACTGATGCAAAGCAGTACCTTTGCGTTATGCTCTAAGGCTACTCTAAGCACTACCTCCAAGTAATTACTATCAAGTGTGTTGTCTATATAAGACTTAAGTCAGTAAATAATCTATGCATCCAAGGTGAGACCAGAGACTTCGATCAAACGATGCAGTCAATTTAACTGCTTACGTTGTTGAAGTCATGTATTCAAACTACTTTGCCTTAATTATTAAAATTTTCCTTAATTATAGTATTTTTCATTACATACCTGTGTATCTAATTCTGATTTTGCATGGCGGTTGAGACAGTTGAACCTCCTTTTCGAAACACGAATGAGTCTATAAGAGTAAAAAACAAATTAATTAGTTCTGCTAAAACACATAACTGAAAAGAGAAATACACTCACCCCCACACACACACTCTGCACTCTCTCTCTCTCTCTCTCTGCTGCTCTGCACTCTACTTGACTTTTGGTATCACAGGCGGGCACAAACAAAAGTTACACCATGTTTCAGGGGTTTGTGGCCCCGCCAGTTGGGTTTTTTTTTTAATAATTTGTTTTATTTCAAGTTTTTTAGTTTTATTCATACATTTGTACATGGAATTGACTCATTACTAGCTATTATTTGATATCAATATTGTTATAATTTAATCTAAAAAAACCTTCCCCTCCCTTTTTTTTTTGTATTTTCAGATGCAATAAGTAAATATTATACAGGTTGAAATTGAAAACTTGCGACAAACTGAAATGGGACATTGTATACATCATTATTAACAACTTTTACTAAGGGACCAAAGCTGTAATCCCAAAAAAAAAAATCTGCTTTTCCTACATTTTGATGAGGTATTGCGAACATAAATGTAGGGGACAGCAGTTTTTTTTTTTGGGATTGTAGCTTTGGTCCCTTAGTAAAAGTTGTTCATAATGATGAGTACAATCTCCCATTTCGATTTGTCGCATGTTTTCAATGTCACCCTGTATAGCCTATGTCACTCTCACAATTAAGACGAATCTAACGGCACCTCTTTAAGTTGATATCCATCAAGCCGTTTAGGCTATAGAGCGTGCCAAAGAAATAGATTAAACATACATACTCTCGAAAAACATTACCCTCCTTCTGGGGCAGTCGGGTAAAAAGCTATAACACACCGATCACAGGCTCATGAAACTGCTGCTTTATTTAATTTATCTCAGCCTAAGACAATTATTTCAGCCGTACCGCTTTTAGTGCCAAAAGACCTTTAGCTACTGACACCGGAAACGCCGTAAAGTCGAATTATTAATTCACTGAAGTAATCTGACATGCGCTAGCTGTCACTTTGTGTAATAAAATGGACATAATAGGTTGGGGAAAAAGTTTCTTCATTTTTAAGAAAATTCAAAACATTTTTTTAAATATTTACATTTAACTAAAGTATGTAGGTACCATTTTGTTCAATATCTTTTTGCCATCTTGTAGGGAGGGACATGATCCCATTGCTATAGAAATTTTGGGACTTCTGATCAAAATACCGCGACAAGTGGTTTTGGCAGTCCTCTCGTGATGTTAACCTGACACTGTCTAAAGAATTCTGAAGAGACCGAAACAGGTAGAAATCTGAAGGTGCAAAATCAGGACTATACGGCGGATGCATTAACACCTCCCAGCCAAACTCTCTTAATTTTTGCTGAGTGGCTAAAGATGTGTGAGGTCTAGCGTTATCATGATGAAAAACCACACCCCTTCTGTTGATTAATTCCGGCCGCTTTCTCTCAACTTCTTGCTTTAATCTCATCAGTTGTTCGCAGTAGAGTTCAGAATCAATGGTCCTGCCTGGTGGTAACAGCTCATAATGAATAATGCCCTTCCAATCCCACCACACACACAGCATCACCTTGTTGCCAGTTAACCCGGGTTTCGCCACAGTCTGTGAAGCCTGACCGGCCTTTGACCACGACCTTTTTCGCACGTTCTTGTCGTACGTGATCCACTTTTCATCAGCAGTTATCAGCTTCTTCAAAAACGGTTCGGTTTCATTACGACGTAATAAAGAATCACAAATGAGTACACGGTTCATTAGGTTTCTTTCAGAGAGCTCGTGAGGTACCCAAATATCGAGATTTTTTGTGTACCCAGTTTTTTTTCCAATGCGCCAAAACTGTTTTGTGGTCAATTCCCAGTTCTTCAGCTACGTCGTAACTACTGATATGCCATCTTGCTCCACTTTTTCAAATATGGCATCCATTTTATCCGTAATAGGGCGACCAGAGCGACGTGCATCTTTGACATCAAAATTTCCGGATTGAAAACGCTTAAACCAAATTTGTGCTACTCTCACAGACACTGCATAGGTCCATAAACATCGCAAAATTTTTCGCGGCTTGCGTTGCATTTTTACTTTTTTTGTAGTAAAATTTTAAAAGGTATCGAATTTCTTCATTAGATTAACTCATCTTGACGGTAGGAAAAACAAATGAAAATCACACATTTTCCTAATTTGAATTTGGAATTAGGGCTCCTACATACTGACGCGACGCGACACAAAGACACCGCGTGTAGCGCTACAAGCGGTGCCTTTGTGTCGCGACGCGTCGCGCGACAAGTCGCGCCAGTATGTAGGAGCCTTTATGTTCTTTATAATTTAAACTTTCAATGATACCAAAACCAGCCAGATACAAATAGATTTTATTACAAGTTCATACATACTTTAATGCGAAAAGACTTTTTCCCCAACCTACTCGTAATATTTATTATATTCTAGACTTTTAAACTTATTATTATACATTTATTTTAGACTTATATAAATAAATTAAACTAAACGATCACCTTTACAATAAATGTGACCATTTTATTACACATTTATTGTAAAGGTGAGATGTAGCATTTTTATTTTATTTTATTCGTTAGTGACAAAAAACAGTTACATGCCAAGGAAAATACAAGAAATCCTTAAACCAAAATATAAAACACGTATTTTGAATTTGGGCATAAAATAGATTAAAAATTATACAACCAAAAAGAAGAAGACCGTTTAGTGAGTTTCAACAGTAGGTACAAGTATACCTTACTCCAGTCATGTTTTCAAACTATGTATTTAACCTTAATTATTTTCCTTTGTCATAAAGCATTAGTTTAGTTAATGACGTCTGTTACCGAATCACTGGAGCACGTAGACCTACTATATTGGGACTAATGATCTTGCATAATCAACATGGATTTCACACATTGGGTTTTTACACATTTACCCAGTGTGCATTGACATCGGCAAGGTATTTAACAGGGTTTTAATGCTATATGCCAATAGTGTGAATTCATGCAAAAAAGAATATGTCTTGAAACTTTTTACCATTGAACTAACAAACCAATTATAATACAATTTGGCTAAGAGATGGTTTGATAGCTGAGCAAGACATACGGTAATCACCCAAGAACATTTCTAAAATAAAGTGGAAAGTTTCATTATTGGTAGACGAAAACGTAAGCAAAGTTGATGCTAATTTGGGATGCGTACTACTCATGAGGTTATACTAAAGCCTCGTTTTTATTTTGAATGAATAAATTAATGAAATGCACCGGCCCCAGCATGGTTCGACCAGACTCGATGACTCGAATGATCCCAAAGATTCACACTAGCCCCAGACTTGCAGATTCATAGGCATTAATGATGCACAATTGATCGTAGTTTTCCGAACACTTTGCCGTTGATTTGTAAAACATTAAACTCGTCCATGTTGTAACAGGAGAGGTGAGTAAGAGATTGTGTTGGGTAGATGAACAATTACTTCTAGTTGCATCATCATTCTAATATACTACTACTGCACCTGAGGGCCAAGTGGCAGTCACTTTCAAAGAGTTTCTTATTTATTTAAACTTTTTACACACAATTGGGTACTATTGGCTTAGGCATTCTCTACCAGTCAACCAAGGGTGGTGAAGAGATTTGATGGCAAGTGCTCTGTTTGAGAGGAACAATGAGAATTCTTTATTAAAATTATATTATAATGAATTATAAATAAAATAGGCACAGAAGTACATAAATAGGTTATAAACTTTTAATACACATGCATACATATTTTCCTATAACATTTAACTATATTTTAAATTCAAGGGAGAGAGGTGTTGAGATGACTTTGCTCTATTTATTTTGAAAAAAAACTGCATTTTCCGCTTACTGGTGGTCGTCCTGATATCAAAAGAAAGCGCATTCCAAAAAAGAATGGACTGAATATGAAAGGAAAAATGAACAAAGTCAGAAGTAAAAGAAGGACAGATTAGGAGAAGATTGTAGAAGAACACATATTCTTAGTGTATGAAGAACATAGATATTGGAAGTGAGACACAAGATAAGAAGGAGGAGTGGAAGTATTGAGAAGGGAGAATAGTGTGGTCAAGGCACGCAAACTTCTAATTTGGCGAATGGAGATCCATTTGAGCTCAGACCTATAGCTCGACACATGGTCACAAGGTTATGAACCGAACACAATTTCTACAACGACTTTCAACAGGATTGACATAAACTTTTCGGTAGCTTATGTCAATCCCATAGATTTTTGACTTTCCCTTCATCGTTATCAATGATAGAATGTCATTTTATCTAGTTAGTTATCAGTTGATTTATGAACCACTGAAGAAATAATATACTTTTGACTAGGTTTTTTGAATAGGTAATAATAATAGGTAGCCTGGAAAAATCCAGGACAATATATTTAATCATCCATACGGTACCTGCCTACAGTGTGATCGATTGATCATTAGCGATGACTGTTCCTTCAATGTCAGTCGTGTCATGTATCTTCACGTTATTAGCATGAGTCCAAGATGTGTCCTCTTTGAGCCAGCATTTATCAATAACGTCCTTAGTTTATGGTATAGTAAATTTTGTATAATGCATAAATAGTGTCACTTTGGCTCTTCGCCTGTTCATTAAGTGGCCGTTTTGCACTATTGGTGCATTTGTGGCTTGGGTATTTATTGGATGCTCAAATAGCTTTGCCTCTGTGTATACTATACAAGCGATTCGCTAGTGATTCGCACAAGTGTGTTCTACTAATGTGGCGACATATTATCAAGACATCGAGATATTTGTACTATGTATATGCTATGTACGAAATTATTAAACATATAAACCTTCTGGAATAAATTATCTAATGTTTGTGAAAATCACATCAAAATCCGTTGCACACTGCACACTGCAAACAAGCACATACAGCGACTTTATTTTATGATAATAGTTATATGTCCCCGTATAGATGCTATAGATGAATGATTTTGAAGAGAACATTTCCAAGGTCTGTCTGACGTGGATAAAAAACTTGTTCCATAGAAAACTGTAACTTGTTTTGCGGCAAAATGCGATATGACTTTCTGTTTTCAGGGCAAAATTGTCTTTTTGTAATTTCTAATGCTAGCAAGTTAGTCATGATAACAGATGTGATGTCACTTACAAATTCTTAATTCTCCATCAGAAAAAGCGACCGAATTCTTATACACAATTTTATTTAGATTTTAGCTTCGCTCATAAATGAAATGTATCTAATATTGATGCTTGATTTTTGTTCCAAAGCAAGTATACAATAAAATAACAAAGTCAAAATATTGAATAAAGAGAACAACACGTTATAACTTATAGAGTTTGTTCAATCATTCGTAAATAATACAATAATATCTGCAGCAGGGTTTTGAAGGGCCATTTCATTAGTTTGATTAACAATTCTGTAATAATCTTATTAAATCTTTTTTTTTATTTTCTCCTGAAAAAACGTCTAAGCAAATTGTTTTTCCTCATTGTATTGTATTATTAAGTACCTACCGAAGTTTTTTTAAATGCGTCCATAATTATTTAAAACATGCAACGTAACTACGTGACTACGAGTTTCTAAGATCTACCGCGTAGTAAAAAAAGGTGTGATTGTACAAAACAAAACAAAATACCTTATTGAAGGGCATCAGATTACAGATAACACCTAAAGTACTTAACGTAAGTACAAAATAAAGGTACCACACAGAAGTTTAATTCCCGTCGAGGCAACATTGTTGCTAGGTCACAACGGGTAATGTAAATCGGAAGAATCTCGAACTCTGCAGTCGCACGCGCATTGCACGCGGTGTACGTTTTTGTTTAGAGTTGAGTCTGTGTGTGTATGTGAGTGCGTGAGATTCGTATCGGGGATTGTGTAGAGTGGTCGGTCGGTTCATGAGAATTAAGTCTGTGGTTGTATAAACACGTTTTACTTGATGTAACTTAGAGTATTAAGTACGTGAGTACCAGGGCAACACAATGTTCAGGGCAGTGACGAGTGTCTTCTTTGGAATAACTTTGAATACTTATTACATGTGGACCTACCAGGGAAGCATGATGGTAGTGACTTCAACTATTACGAAAACAAGTTGTTGTGTTGAGATTCAAACTTGAACACCGTACTTGCGAACAAAGCTTTGGTCTAAATCCATTTCCTATCTCCATAACGACAAATTCTTCTCAGACCTCTTCTAAAACCTAGTTGATTACGTCCAAAACAACAACATTGACATCAATTCACGAACTACTACTAGTATTTCTGTATCTCATTTTCGTTCACAGTTTGTGTGTCAATGTTCTTGCGCAGGTGCCTGGTGCGGGCGCGGCTGTGACGTCACATGCGCACGCGGCGATCGCGTGGAGCGCACGCCCACCGCCACGCAATTAAAATGTTACGAGCATTGTGCCAAGTGTGTGTTTTCTATGACATTGGTAGACGTTAAGCAGACGATTTTAGGTTATCTAATAGTTTAAATGTGGAAGGTTTTGGTTAACTGTTAGACTATTTATAGGTCCAGTCACGGGCACGTAATCTAACTACCGTAAGGACTATTTTTGCTTGCAGCACTCGGCGCGTTTACCTGCACTCATCAACCAATAGCATCGCAGTACCAGATTTATACTGAGCCCCATGTTTTAGTAAATGAAAAAAAAAACATAAAAAATCTGGGTAAATGGTGGTCAGACATCTGTGATCATTGTAACAAAGCCTGAGAAATTAATTTAAACAAAATAAAATATCACTGTTTTTTTTTAATGGTCAACGCATAGAGGGGCGGTAAACAGATGTCGTTATCTGTGCACGGGATCCGTAACTGTTCGTCCGTGAAGAATTTGCGCGTATCTTGCAGCAAGATATAATCAAAGCCAGGTAATCATACATACAAGTATTTACCAACACGAGAACCACCTTTATAGAAATAAGAATAATAGCATTCAAAAAAACTGGTCCATAATAACCAGCAGGCTTAGCACGAAGACCGTAGAGAAGCGTTTTGTCGAAGGAAGACTAGACAAAAATGACGTTTCCGTGTTGATAGTTGACAGTTTTCTACCGAACAGGGTAGACAAACGATTTCTATTCTAAAGAAGATAAGAAATAGAAAGCGTCATGCTAAGCCTGCTGACTGGCAAACTGAACTAGTGTGTTGGCCCAGGGTGTATACTTGCTGGGGTCGCGGGAAATTTCGAAAGGGTTACCACGGAAGGAACACGGGTGGGTTTTAGTCAGTAAGAGTCTGACACACCCTCCCGCTCCGCCCAGAGCGAGAGAAGTTATTTGATAATTTCCCACCCGAAGAAAAAAGGGTGTATACTTCTTTTACAGTTATTTGACTTCTATCGGGAACAAAATTAATGGTGAGAATTTATATATTTGAGACTGCCGGAGTCGCGGGAAAGTCGGAAAGGGATACCGAGGTCTCTGGCAACGCAGGCAACGGAAGGAACACGGGTGGGTTTTACTCAGTAAGAGTCTGACGGTACCATCCCGCTCTACCCAGAGCGGGAGAAGTTATTTAATAATTGCCCACCCAAAAAAAAAGCATGCTGCAGTGGGATGACTAACGCTTTGTCTACTAAGGGAAAATGGTGATGTACTGGTACGAGTATAGTGTGTCAGAATTGGATTTATCAGTCAATGAAGTAGTGCGTATGTACATTTATATTTGTATGTAGTGGTATTCAGCGTGTTTTCATAAACACGTCCTCATCGTTGTCATTGAAAGTCAAAAGGTGATTGCAGAATAAACAACTTTAATGTAATGTAGATTGTACTGCTATTTATTGCTGCTGGGGAATTTGTTGCGCCACTTCTTCTTCCCAGCTAAAGCACTAGGGACTGTCTTAAGTAATTTTGACGTTCAAAAATTGCTGAAACTCAGCCAAAGGATGAACGAATTTTGATTGTCATGTCATCCATCCCAAAAATCCATTTCCCTTTTTTGGTTCTCCCCCTCCATTCATCAACATTTGATTCCTTTCTATAGAACCAGTACGAAACGTGCTTTTAATTTAGGTAATACCTATAGTCACAGTAATTTGCAATGTTGTAACACTACCTCAATCAGCTACATAGGTAACATTATGCTCTAGACCAGACACTAGTTGAGTGTATGTCGTCACTTAACATATCGACATGACTGAGGATCACGACTTTGACATATCAACCGCGAAGGATACGGCTAATTGACCGATTCAAGAAGGTTTTAATGTTCATAGCAAGACCAGCTTTTGCCCGCATGGAAGTCGGAAATTATCATATAAAAGTACCCAGGTCATGCCTACCTGTGTGCCAGATTACATCGAAATCCGATCAGCAAGGCGTGAAACAGCGCATTGTATTCCACGCGCGCTTCAAAGAGATGTCGTCAGCACAAATGTAGGGGTCCACTAGGGCCGATGCCTGCTGGGGTCGCGGGTAGGTACTAATGGGTTACGGAGGCCCCCGCAATACAGGCAACCGAAGGAATACGGGTGGGTTTTAGTCAGTAAGAGTCTGACACACCCTCCCGCTACGCCCGGAACGGGAGAAGTTATTTGATGATTTCCCACCCCAAAAAAAAAAGCCAGGCTTGAAAAGGTTAACTACATACAAAAATACGGACAGACGGAGTTACTCTCGCATTTATAATTGTAAGTATAGGTATCGATATAACTGCAATCCAGACTGCCTGGCATTTAAAATAAAAAAAAATAAAAAATATCTCTATTTGCGGGTGCCTAATTATCTCGGTGTAATAGACATATTTTTTTTGTTCAATTTCTAATGTCTTTCTATTAACACTTATTGGCTGTTCTTGCTGCTGCCAATATGATGTAGGAAAGTTGCGATTAGCGAGTAAAGAATCGGGTTTTAGACCCAAGCAACCGGGTATATTTTAAGTAAGTAAGTAAGTAAGTAAGTCTTTATTTGCCTTAAACATGGTATAAAAGGTGTTACAGTTTGGTAATATAATATAGTCCACATGTTTAGCTATACAACATCGTGTATCAATTGCATGCAAAATACTTAGAATTAATTAGTAAGTAGAAATAAAATGTCAAAACATTCTCCACAATACAATCATCATAACATAATATTAATTAATGTCAGAAATTAATTTCCACGAACAAAATCAAAAGTAACAATAAAAGAAAACATTATAAAAGTAAACATTATTCGCAACAGTTCCATAACATTATATAACATAACTTAAAGTAAAAAAAAGGAAATCAATAAAATCAATAACTATAAAATTAAAAATGTCAATATTATAAACATTATCGACGATCCAGTATGTCATTATTTGTGAATTATAATTTAATGTCAAAAAAATCCTTAATGTCATAAAAATTATGTTCATTCAGCCATTTAAAGAGTCTGTTTTTAAAAGAATTAATATTAAATAACAATTTCATTTCTTTTGGAATTTTATTATAAATGCGTACACACATCACCAGAAAACTTTTAGAGTACTTGGCTGATTTAGGAGTATCCTGCAATACAAGTCTACATGGATCCCTATTACGAGAGTATATTTGATCGACTTTCTTGAATAATTCCTTATTATTATATACAAAATTACATATCTCGTAGATGTACAGTGAAGGAAGTGGTAATAAGCGAAGCCTTTTAAAATGCGGTTTACAGGACTCGTCAGTACGGATCCCACAAATGGCTCTGATGCATTTCTTTTGCGCGATAAACACTCTGTTTTTATCTGTACTGTTACCCCAAAAAATAAGTCCATATCGCAAAATCGATTCTATGTAAGCATGGTAGGTTATAATGGCGGTTTTTTTATTCGTCACATTCTTGACTTGCCTGAGAGCATAAACAAACTTATTAGACTTGTTGCACAAATTATCTACATGTATTTTCCAATTTAAATCTTGGTCTATGAGTATACCCAGAAATTTTGTATGTGAAACTTCTTTTAATCGATCAATATTAAGTTTGAAATTGTATTTGGCATGTTTAGATTTATTAAATTGTACGTACATAGATTTATCTAGATTGATTTTTAATTTATTTACCTGTAGCCATTCTAAAATGTTGTCAATAGTATTATTTATGTCAATTTCGTGATCAAATTTTGATTTATACTTTTTATCAGATGTCACTATGATTGAAATGTCATCTGCAAATAATATACATTTATTATTATTTATTATTACGTATAATAGAAATAATAAAGGGCCTAATACACTCCCTTGTGGTACACCGCAATTTTTTACTTTGAGCTCAGAGGAGTATGAGGTTAGTAAATCTTCATTTACTTTACTAATAGCAACGTATTGATTGCGGTTACATAAATAAGATGCAATCCACTGCAGTGCTACACCTCTTATTCCATATCTTTCTAATTTTCCCAATAATATATTATGTGCCACAAAGTCAAATGCTTGAGATAGGTCAAAAAAGAGTCCTGTCGTGAAGTGATTGTTATTTAAAGACTTCAGGGTACGGCTCAAAAGATTATATATGGCTAATGTTGTTGACTTGTGCCTTTGAAATCCAAACTGTTCCTTTGCTATAATATTGTATTTGCTACAAAAGTCGATAAGCCTTTTGTGCATACATTTCTCAAACAGTTTGGACAAGATAGGTATAAGGGTAATTGGACGATAATTTTTAACGTCCTTTTTGTCGCTTTTCTTGTACAAGGGTTTTACAACTGATAACTTTAAAGCATCAGGAAAAGTTCCAGTCGAAAATGAAAGATTAATTAGATATGTCAATATAGGAGTTAATTCTTCTCTGCACGCTTTAATTATTCTTGTACTAAGTCCATCATATCCTTCCGAGTTAGTATTATTTAAAGCCATTATCTCTTTTTTTATTTCATCTTCAGTCATAGCACTAAGAAACATAGAATTAGGAACTAAAGCGTTATTAAACTTATTATAACATGATCATCATAAGAATAACATGATCATCTTTATATGTATAGAGGCATGAGGAACAGGGTGTAAAGGCTCCTACATATTGGCGCGACTTGTCGCGCGACGCCTCGCGACACAAAGGCACCGCTTGTAGCGCTACACGCGGTGTCTTTGTGTCGCGTCGCGTCGCGCGACAAGTCGCGCCAGTATGTAGGAGCCTTGAAGTTCACTCATCCTTCATAGAAATGGGAGGATCCTCCGATCAGCCGGGTGTCATGTCTGATGGGCAACTGCCCGACTGTTGATGTCGGGATGTTGTATATATGCTCGTTGCGCAGTAAACTCTGCTTGCGCGATGCAGGATTTTGCGTGACGACAGTGTGATGCGTAGTTCGCATGTGGCGATGTAGATGCCGCCACACAGGCTTCTTCCCTTTCGTGCCATGTTGCCCTGGTCTGTGCGGGTCTCATCCGAAATACGGTTTGGAGGACCCAAACCGTATTTCGGCCATGGAGCCTATCTTGACGGGGACCAGCCTTCGACGTGGTAGATATTATAGTGCAGGCGTGTGTGCGCAGACACAGGTGTACTCTCTTTCCTCACTGTCTTAGTCCGACGGGACCGCACGTAACCCGACACGACCGGAGAGATATCAGGCACAGGACCAAAGGGCTTAACGTGTTTCCCGAGGCACGGGGGTATCATACTGACAACTTCATAACTCCGGGCTGTTACTAAGAAGCCCAATAACACTTTGATCCACCTGGGAATCGATCCCAGGACCCCACGCTCAGCAGTCGCACTCCGTTGGTCTCATCCATAAACAACAATAAATAAGAATAACTCCAAATATCAATTCATCTACAAAGCATGGTGATTCATACCAAATGCATGGAAAGACCAAAGAAAGCAAAAGTTGACGGTGATTTGATAAAAACTATCAATGAATGGAGGGGGATCCCCTACACTTTGTGATGATAACGAAGCAATTATATTGGGATGAACCGACTGCTTTGAATGTTCCCTAAACATTGATTAAGCAGTGGTGGCCCAGTAGAGCAGTGTTGGCCCAGTAGAGCAGTGGTGGCCCAGTAGAGCAGTGGTGGCCCAGTACAGCAGTGGTGGCCCAGTACAGCAGTGGTGGCCCAGTAGAGCAGTGTTGGCCCAGTAGAGCAGTGGTGGCCCAGTAGAGCAGTGGTGGCCCAGTACAGCAGTGGTGGCCCAGTAGAGCAGTGGTGGCCCAGTAGAGCAGTGTTGGCCCAGTAGAGCAGTGGTGGCCCAGTAGAGCAGTGGTGGCCCAGTAGAGCAGTGGTGGCCCAGTAGAGCAGTGGTGGCCCAGTAGAGCAGTGGTGGCCCAGTAGAGCAGTGGTGGCCCAGTAGAGCAGTGGTGGCCCAGTAGAGCAGTGGTGGCCCAGTAGAGCAGTGGTGGCCCAGTAGAGCAGTGGTGGCCCAGTACAGCAGTGGTGGCCCAGTAGAGCAGTGGTGGCCCAGTACAGCAGTGGTGGCCCAGTAGAGCCGTGGTGGCCCAGTACAGCAGTGGTGGCCCAGTAGAGCAGTGGTGGCCCAGTACAGCAGTGGTGGCCCAGTAGAGCAGTGGTGGCCCAGTAGAGCAGTGGTGGCCCAGTACAGCAGTGGTGGCCCAGTAGAGCAGTGGTGGCCCAGTACAGCAGTGGTGGCCCAGTAGAGCCGTGGTGGCCCAGTACAGCAGTGGTGGCCCAGTAGAGCAGTGGTGGCCCAGTACAGCAGTGGTGGCCCAGTAGAGCAGTGGTGGCCCAGTAGAGCAGTGGTGGCCCAGTAGAGCAGTGGTGGCCCAGTACAGCAGTGGTGGCCCAGTAGAGCAGTGGTGGCCCAGTACAGCAGTGGTGGCCCAGTAGAGCAGTGGTGGCCCAGTAGAGCAGTGGTGGCCCAGTAGAGCAGTGGTGGCCCAGTACAGCAGTGGTGGCCCAGTAGAGCAGTGGTGGCCCAGTACAGCAGTGGTGGCCCAGTACAGCAGTGGTGGCCCAGTACAGCAGTGGTGGCCCAGTAGAGCAGTGGTGGCCCAGTTGAAACGACCGCGACTTACGAGTTACAAGTCGTAGGTTCGAACCTTAACAGGCACTTTACTTTGTGAAAATTATTTCATGACCATTGCTCCCAAAATGGTGAAGGAAAACATCGTGAGGAAACCGGCATGTCCTAGAACCAAAAATTCGAAGACATGTGACATGTATATGTCACATGTCTTCGAATTTTTGGTTATAGGACCCAGTGCTGGTTGGTATCAACCAGCACTGGGTCCGCGTGGTGGATTACGGCCCACTCCATCTCACAGAGAGGAGGCCTATGTCCCAGCAGTGGGAACATTACAGGCTGATTATGCTTAAACACTGATTTATTGAAATATATTTCTACATATCATTTGCAATAATAGGTACAAATGTCGTGTGTGTAGAATGCACGGCGCGTAAGTCGGTAAAGCAACGTACGGATCCGTACAATGAAGATACAGGACAGGATCACTAGATTACAAAATGTCATCGAACTTGGGCAGGTGAATCATAAATGCAATAAAAAGACGACAATTTGCGTGTGTATTTGTGCCTTTAAGTTAAATCGGTAAGTAATTGCTTTCATGAGTCATCGGTTCTATTTAAGTCTCGAATTGTTCTTGAACACATTGAACTCTTCACTAATTGACTGGGAAATTACTCTTAAAGGACAAGCTGGTTTATTAACTTCTTCTTTTTCTTAATATTGGAATTTAACTTTAATTTAGAACCTACCTTCTTAATTTGAAATAGAGAGACGAAAGCTCTTATAGAAAAAGGCTTTTCCCTGCAGTGCAATGATAATTGGGTTCCATGTTGTTAATTAAAACACACGAATGTTAAATGAACGAAGCATGGCGTCCTGTAGTTTCTGCCTTCCACCGGGAGAAGGCATGAGTTTATATATTATGTTTATGTGTAAAGTTATTGGGACAAAACGAACGATGAAATGCTATTAAACTAAATTTGAACACACGTGGGTCCTGACAGCTAACACGTCTGGGGGCCTACTCCTTTTTTTTGTTTGTTTTTTTGAGGGTGGGAAATCATCAAATAACTTCTCCCGCTTTGGGCGGAGCGGGAGGGTGTGTCAGACTCTTACTGACTAAAACCCACCCCTATTCCTTCCTGTTGCCTGTGTTGCGGAGGCCTCAGTGACCCATAAGTACCTTCCCGCGACCCCGGCAGGAGGGCCTACTCCCTAAGCACTAAATCCGTAGTTTCATCCAAAGTTACGGGCGTTTGCTACTCCGTAGGTATCACCTGCGTACATAAGATTATTTCGGAGCCCGAACTGAGAGTGAATGACAAAACGATTTGACAGTTGTGCCTACTTGCGATGTGTTTGTGCCCGTTCGATAAACTGTATTTGTCACTTGTTTTGACGGATCTACTACTTTCGGACGGGCCCGTATCTTCGGACTTAGAGAGTAGTTCCCCTGAATCCAACAGTTATACTAATCAATAATTTAATACAACACTTCCAGTTAAATTCAGCGTTTCTCGTATACAAAAGATGATTAAAACCGATGAAGATTTAAAGGATATAACCACCTTTTTGAATTCGGTTAAAAACCATATAATGCACTGTAAAATGGACATTAACTTGATCATACACACTATTAACAAATAAAAAAAAACTTTCCGTGTATCTATAGGTGAAGCAGCTGACAGTTGAACATGTGATAGCGTGAAGTTGTTACTATCCGCTTCACGCTAAAACTGTCTGAAGTCCCCTCTCTGTAGTTTATGGTTTCCTATTGAGTACAAGGTTGTCGGGAACCTAAATCAACACCTACAACAACAACTAAACTGTGTGTGATGTGTAGCTTCCATTGATTTACAATTTCGTTAGTGTCAAATATCGCGTTTCATTGACCAAACAATTCGGGTGTATATTGTAATTTGGTGTATCTAGTGATTTTGTGTGTTCGTTTAAACTGATTTTCGGCAAATCAGGCTTATTGGTCGATTCGGACGAATTTACTCGCCCGAAACGGGCGAATTGACACTTTTATTTAATATTATATCACTTTTAGATAAACGACTTGATGTCGTTTAAAAAAGATGATTTTCAAACCCATGGGCTTCTACGAGTAGAACGAATGATGTTCTGATAAGAACCTAATTGTCAGTTTATCGTGTCATGGTATGCAGGGGGGCGTTACCCCGCTGACTAATCCGATAACAGTCATAACACACATTCCCTTCACATATTATTTCAGTCGGTATTTACTAATGTGAAGGTCTATACTAATCAAGTAATCAGGAATCCATTTGTGATTATTAAGTCAATGGGATAGAAGATATTTTAAAGAAACAGATCAGAGAGTTTAAGGGCGCTTTCAATTTAGACGGACTGCTGCCGCACGGTTGTTGCAGAATTATTACGACCGTGAGCCGTACTGCTGCCGGACGACAGCAGTACGACGTGAATCGTCTTATTTGAAGAGATACGCAGCTGCAGTCCGATCGATTTTTAGGTCCTTATTACAGAACGTCACTCAATTCTCAAGCATTACTTAAAACTAGTTTTAACCAATCAAATGGCTTGAATCTAGTTTTAAGTAGTGCTTGAGTATTGAGTGACGTTCTATAATACGGGCCTTAGTGATTTCGTTGAAGCAACACGATGCGTTCACCGCACTAGCGAACAAGGACTGAGGCAGGTAGTATATGCATTGTTGCCGTTCCGCCAACGGACGGGCGCCGCACTGCTCTCGCACGACCTTGCGTCGAGACATTTTGTATGAAAAACCATCACCGCCCGTGCGCAGTACGATACCCGGACTGCAACAGTCCGGCACCAACCGTCTAAATTGAAAAAGTAAGAGATACGCTCGATTGATAAGTTGAATTCAGCTACATGAATTCAAGTTTTCAATAGAGTGATCCAAGGATTTATTACGGTTTTAAAGTTACCGAGTTTGTTCGTAGATGAAATTGGAGCCTTAACATTAAATGATAACCAATTAAAACAGAAATTTAACTGCGTAAACGTGCTGATACCAACACTCTTTCTAGGTTAGATAGAAAAAAAACAAGATCGCCCAAAAACTAATATGAGGTGTAACCATAGCGTCATCAACAGATTTCTGCCGTAACTCAAGACGAGGTAAATAACCAGTCTATGGTTATTTACCTATTACACGATACACGAGAGATAATTTATTCTAGATCGGTTCTACGGTAGCTGTGGGTGGTAGCGTGAATTTTGAAGGGGAAACCCCGGCGTTAGCTCTTAGAAATTGTAGGACTAAATTGTAGTTACACGAAATAATGAACTCTTTTGGAGTTCTTCTACGTATTCCTAACATTTTACTCGTATAATATGAGCGATTAGTTGCTGTTTTTGGCAGAACTGTTGTCAGATTTTCATGAATTTAAAGAACTTGAATATCGTTTAGTTTCGTAAATCTATTAGATAGCCATTGTTTTATCATTATCATCAGCATACAGCAGTCCACTGCTGGGCATAGGCCTCGACTATTGCACGCCATTCAACTCGATTTCGGGCAACTCTCATCCTGCTGCTACCAGCCACCCAGCCTAGCTGAATTCTTCTGTTAACCATCTCACAGTTGTTCTTACCAAACTGCAGAGTTTGCCCGAGGTAAATGTGTTGCCGAACAATCGCGAGAGCACCGCCGATGACAGCAATTGGTCCCGGCGGGGTAACATGTTTGTTGGACATAACCTGGGTTTTGTCCAAGTTCATCCGGAGACTAATGAGTATAGAAGAATCAACTAGGCCGTCCAGCCTCTGCTGCAAGTCCTGCAGCGATTCAGCCAGCATGACGATGTCATCTGGAAATCTAAAGTGTTCGATGTACTCGCCGTTGATGTTAATGCCGCATCCTTCCCAGTTCAGCGTCTTCCCGAAATTATTCTCTAATGCGTTAGAGAATAATTTCGGGTAAATTACGTCCCCTTGTCGCACCCCTCGACGCAGTGGGATATGTTTAGTTCGCTGATCCTGAGTTTGGACGGCCATTGTCGCGTTTTCATAAAGACATATCAGCAATTGGATGTATCGCCAGTCGACTTCGCATCGCTGCAGAGAAGCCAAAACAGACCAGGTCTCGATAGAGTCAAAAGCTTCCTCATAGTCCACAAAGGCAAGACATACGGGGCCGATTATACTCGATCAGACTTCTGTATAAATTGTCGCACAATGGTATATGGTGCTGTATCTTCTTCGAAAGTTGGCCTGCTCCGGTGGCTGCCTCGTCGAGTCTTCGCGCTAGACGATTCGTGACGACTCTTGAAAACAACTTATATACGTGGGCCGTGGCTAAGGAGCGGGATCTATCTATCTTCACAAGGGTTTGTCACCCTTTATAAAGAAAAGAACGACGATGCTCTGTCACCACGCTTCTGGAGTTCTCCCAGAGAACAGGGCAGAGTTGAAGAGCTCCCGAAGCTCTTACAGTACAGGACTTTCTCCCGCTTTCAGGAGCTCGGTCGTAACCCCGTCCTCACCAGGGGCTTTTCCATTTTTAAGCTGTTTAAGATCCGCCGCCAAGGTATTTTTTAATTGTTTAAAATACGTTCGACTACCCCAGAGAAAACAAAAAACTTGTTTTCTCAAGCCATATTTACCTAAGTAGTAACAATGATGCCTTAATTCATAGAGACAAAGCTGAAAAGAAATGCTGCTTGGCGGCAGAAATACATTTGGTGGTAGTACTTCCCCAAACGATCTCTTTCACAAAAAGCTCTACTGTTAATAACTTGTGGCTTTTTATACGAGGAAAATTCCTCTAAGAGATCTCCACTCAATGTAAAATTGTTCACTCGTGTACAAGCCGCTTAGCGACACATTTAGATTTTATACTTGAGGAGGTAAATGTGTTATTTTCTTTAGATGTTTTCCTTCACAGATTTTCCTAGAGATTGACGTGGCACAGGTGTTGCAAAGAATGCTTACAAATATGTTGTGATTTACCTACTCGCCCAAACACGCGATACCTCAAGGCTAATTTGAAAAAGAAATTCGTTTTATTTAAAACGTTTTTAACTAAATAAAAAATTTACACTGAAAGATAAAGAAAATCTTCTCGCGTTAAATTCATGCTGACGTGACACAGACAATTTTCAATTTGCCGCCAAATCGTAAACAAATGACAAATGAATAAAAAACATACACAAAGAGTTCCATTTTCAAAATTTTAACTATTTTTTATTATATCGTTTACAAGTGGCCAGTTCTAAATACTTTCAGTGTCACCCTCGTAATTCTGTTCTGTCCAAAATACCTATCTAAATATCTAGTGTGTTCTCTCATGTATGTTTATGTCATCTTATGAGCGATAGGCACGCCCGCTTTTTTACATAGGACTTACCAATTATTCGTTTTGCCTGTGTTGATCAACACACCACAATCATTCGATTCCTCATATTATCGGTATCGATATCGGTCAAAACCAACCGATATCTCTCACCTACGTATACACAACAAAAGTCACAAGCTCAACTAAAACTATCTCACAAGCTCACCAGTTAAAATTCCATTTCTATTTCAGTTCCAAAGTGCATATCATCGGTTTCGAACCAGTGTCCCTCCGCAACGTCACGGAGGGGAGTGGTTGCACGCCTCCGCTGCGTGTGCGCAGATCACGTGCCTACAAAGTGTAGTACATTGGGCCACGGCGCGCGGCGCGGCGTGTTGTTTTACTAACTACTATTAAATTACTTTTGAATAGCCATGAATAGTTTTGTTTTTAGTGTTTATTTACGTTGGGTGTTGAATTGTGGGTGTTTTGTAGAGTGTAGAGTTACGCCGCGTTTGTTTCCGGAAATGTAGATGGGCGTGACGATTCCATTGTGTAGTTTTCTGGCAAGGTTAAACACAATCGCAAGCTATAATTTACGATAAATGTATCTATCTACACTCTATCACTGTAATTTAATAAGGATTTTCACATGTTTAGCTTAGGATGGTCCACACTTCAGAAGAAATCAAAAATCAAAATTAAAATATTTTATTTCACATAACACTTACTACATGGGCACTTATGAAACGTCAGGTGCTAGGTGCACGGTTCCAATTGGCCGTTTCCTATGGAGAAGAGCCGCCAAGAAACTCTACGGTTACTCTTTTAAAAATAATTGGCTTTTACAATGTTGTCAAATTACAGTGTTAATAGTCATGGGAGGACAGTGTAGGCCTGTCAAGAAGTACCAGGCACTTAAAAAAAAAATAATTATCTACAAAATGTAGTCTATTAAGCCTACAGCGTTCTCACATTCACAAAATATAAAAGAATCTATGTAAAATATTAATAAAATAATAAAAATAAAAACCTGTTTAAACCAAATGACATGTTTGCCATTACTATAGATAATATATATTTTTATAAGAATAGATAATAAGATATATAAAGTAAGAGTAATTTATTGACACTGAATATTATGACAATACAAATAGTGTGACATGATTTAATAATTTTAATCGACATCTGTATAATTATATTTTAGTTTGGACCATTATTTTAATTTTAACTTACTTTATTTGATTTTAAGTGATGATGAGACATGTATATATTCATCTGACAATTTTTATTTTTATTTTTAAACCGACTTTTGCAGTGTTCTGAATTTATTTTATTATTGTTTTATTTCTTTTATTTGATTTTATTTTCTTTTTGAGTATAATAATTTTGTAATGTTTTTTTTTATTATTATTTAATGATGTAGCCAATAATATAAATATTTGCACACCTTGTTAGGTAATGATACAATGTACTTTATATTTATTTGTAACATCTGTTTATACATGCACCTGTATTAAGCAAATTAATTTGGGAGCAGTTAATAGACATTTTACCTTCATCGTTATGCCGTGTATGGGGTAGGGACTTCCTTATCTTCAAGTCTTCAACGTAGTGCTTAATCTTATAATATGCGTTTTTGCCGGGAGGGGACGCCCCAGAAAGACATAGTGTGACCACATTAATGATGTTCTTCAAAAAGGTCAGGTGCGTAGTACTCGCAACCGGCGTGCGTGTATGACCAGATGTATGAACGTAAACGAAGCAAAAAGAGTATGTAAGGAGCGTAGCAGATGGCGTTCTATAGTTTCTGCCTACCCCCACGGGAAGAAGGCGTGAGTTTATATATGTATGATAAGGACACGTTTGATGTGGGTTTTGAACTTACCATCGCTAAGTTCTATAAAAGTTGGTCTTGAGTTGAGTTGTTCTTGTTAAAGTTGATAACAAATGATTTGCTTATTTTTGTTGAAGATGATGGTAGCTGCAGTCCATAAAGTTTGCTTTAAAAACTTTGTGGAAGGTTTATGAAAGAATAATTCATGCTACAAATTCTGCCTTTAAACATGAGGGAAAGATGCCCCAATGAATGTTTGATAGTAATCCTCAATAGGTTGCCCAGTCCGCTATAAACCATCATTATAAAATCAAAATTTATAGTATAACTAGCTGCACCCGCAGTTTCACCCGCATAAAGGCTCCTTCAAACAGACGCGACACGCGACGCAACAGAAAGGCACCGCGTGTAGCAATACAAGCGGTGCCTTTGTGTCGCGTCGTGTGTCGCGCTTGTTTGTAAGAGTCTTAAGTCTCGATCCCATGGGAATACCGGGATTAAAATTGTTCTATGTCCTAACCCAGGTTATGGTCTACCCATGTGCCAAATTTTATCCAAATCCATTCAGCCGTTTTATCGTGAAAGCGTAACTAGCTAATTTTCGCAAACTCAAACTCAAAGTATTTACCTATTTTAAATAAACCAATTACAGGCACTTTTTAATCGTCAAGGAGTCGGTCAATTAGAATGGTGAAGCTAGTTGCCCATTCCAAAGCGTAGTAGGTACACCTATGGAGAAGAACGGGTAAGAAACTCCACGGACACTCTATCAACATATGGTTACATCATTCATTTTGAAATTATACATGTGAGAACAATGTAGAAAGCCGTGCACACTAAAAGTATCCATATTTGAAAGCGAAAATCAAAAACAATTTAAAAAGTAACCGATGGATCCCCATTGAATCTGCCGTGGAACTCCATTCCGGAGTCAATGGGGACTTAACTTATTTAAATAAAATAATTATAGTTTCATGAAAAAGGAAGATGGAACCAGAAGTGGTTTACATTTTCCTAAGAGATCTCCAGAGCAGTGGTGGCTCAGTGGTAACAATGGTGTTCCGACTTACGTGTTGTATGTCGTTGGTCACCGTTTTGAGAGCAGTGGTGATGAAATTGTTTACAAAAAGAAATGTGCCTTTCTTTTTGTAAACAATTTCATCACCACTGCTCTCAAAACGGTGAAGGAAAACATCGTTAGAAAACAGCATGTGCTAGAACCAAAAATTCGAAGACATGTGACATCTACCAACCCGCACTGGGCCCGCGTGGTGGATTACAGCCCACTCCCTCTCACAGAGAGGAGGCCTGTGTCCCAGCAGTGGGAACATTATAGGCTAATTATGCATTATGCAAGAGATCTCCATATGCTCTGTAGCCTAACAACAGCAAATCAACAAAAGTCACGTGTAAGACTTGATTAACCTCGAATCAAATGGTCTTTCGGGGTCATCAACCTGCAAGTTACATTTCTGATAATATTTTGAATGAATTAATGTGTAGGTAAGTACGATAATAGATTTTATTACTGTCTTATGACCGTTAGTAGAAGCGCCTTATAATTATTTATAGGGCAATGCGTTTCTAATATTAACCAACACATGATAAATGAGGTAAGTTTCTTGTGCCAAATGTTAAAACTGTATTGGGAAAGACTTTTGCACTCATGTAGGTACCAAGGGTAGGTAATCGTTGGTAATTAATCAAGTACAGTTATCTGTAAGCTTATTTAAATGTCTCCCGTTATTGGCCGTTTTAATTCCGCTGAAACTTGTTAGTTGTGCGAGCTGTGGTGGCCCATTGGTAATGGCCGCGACTTACGAGTTTACTGACAGGCGCTTTACTTTGTGTAAATTATTTCATTACCACTGCTCTCAAAACGGTGTCTTCCCATCGTGAGGAAGCCGGCATGTCCCAGAACCAAAAATTCGAAGACATGTGACATCTATCAACCCGCTCTGGGGCCGCGTGGTGGCCCACTCCCTCTCTCTCACATAGAGGAGGCTTGTGTCCCAGCAGTGGGAACAATATAGGCTGATTATGTTGAGAGTTGTGACTCGATCCGTGTAAACAGCTACTCGGTTAACAAAATAAAGATAAATTTATTTGTTCAAACATGTGTAACATGATACATGAATATGCACATATAGATGGAAACATAATTTTACCGGACCAACAAGTTTTGCCTCACTCGGCGTACTAAATGTTTACACGTTATTAATTAAATTGGCAATAATAAATTAATTAAAATATTTTTATTATTAATTCCGTTAGCAACAGACCCGATGATGGAATCATCATCTGCCTAGCCTTTTTCCAACTATGGGTCAGATTCCAGACTTATTTATATTATATGCTTATACATAGTGTTAATAATACATTACGGACCCTGTAGGCCACAGCCGAAAGTATAAAATCAATTATTAAAATAAAATTAGGAAACAATTAACAACCAACATTTTTAAAATATGTTATTACGAGTAAAATTAATTAAGTAAAAACATAACAATTACATAGTAGTTATTTGCTGAGGTCAATTAAAAACATATAATAAATACTGCCTGCCTGACTGCCTATCTGACCTCCAAAATCCAATAACTGGGTAACACGATACCCTTTGAGAGACTGGTTGTCAGACTTTCGGGCTTCAGACGACCCGTAACGACTGCCAAAGATCTCTGAATAACGATGGTTGAAAATTGAAAACATGAAATAGCAATTCATCAGCTCAAGCTCTTCCCTATAAAGTATAAACATAACTTCTATAATAATACACTTACACATACACTGACTCCTAAGTCACGTCACAGGTATTCCTAGTTTACGAGTCAGGGTTTCAACATTTGTGCGTCTTTAATTAAGTATTGTGAAGTTTAGCTAGGTATTAAGCATATTGTAAGGACTTGTATCAATAAAGTATTATTATTTCCTTACATATCTCGGGACCATGGGGTCCCGGACCTTTGGAAGGCGTACGAGGGGCCGAAGCCAACTGGCAGAGGCCCCTTGGACAATTGTAATGGAATGAGGCACCAACCGACGATTATCCCTGTTTGCTTTATTATTGTGATATTGAGTTCTTTATTTTTCTTCCCTTTTGAGATAGTATACGAACTTACACACGGGCCGGACCCAAGTGTGCAAGGGAAAATTTAAATTGAAAAGGTGGATGAAAATGGTGCCGATTCTCTTGTTCACAAACTAAACTAAATTTAAGTTCAGTGCATCTTTTTCTTTCTATTTCATTAAGAAAAGGACAGAAGATAAATTTTAGTTTAGTCCTGTCATATAAAGGCTCCTACATACTGGCGCGACTTGTCGCGCGACGCGACGCGACACAAAGACACCGCGTGTAGCGCTACAAGCGGTGCCTTTGTCAAGGTGCCTTCGACAAGTCGCGCCAGTATGTAGAAGCCTTTAATCAGCGCCTGTCACTACTCTATCCAAGTTTAGACGTGATTAAAAACTTATCTACTAAAATGACGTCAATTTACGTCAAGCGCTGATTAATTTGACAGGACTAAACTAAAATTTGGCCACAAGCAATGACCAAGATAATGAATTGAACAAGTCACACAATCTTCTATACAATGTTTCAGAGAAATTGAGAGTGTTCAGTGATCACGATCAGGAATCAGACAGACACATGTAAGTTAGTAGGTGTGTAATGTTTTGTAACTAAAATAGAAACCGGTGCAAAGTCCGCGATCCCGTGCCACACCTCTATATCTAGCGCGGTTATTTTAATCCCGTGTTAATCCCGTTTCCCGCCACTACTCTAGTTTGTACTCAATGGTACAAAGTTTGGACGTAAATAACAGATGGAGCGGAAAAATTGGTGGATCAAAATAGTGTGTGAGACTGGGTAGCTACTATGGAATTGTAAACAGAACTAGGATTTCAGAATATACATACACAGAGATTTGATTAATAAACAATTGAAGTTATTTAACACTCTGCCCCCTCCGGTTTGATTCTCGCTAAATTCGTTCTTGATACATGTTTACATTATCGTCTTTTTTTTTTGGGTTGTAAATCATCAAATAATTTCTCCCGCTCTGGGCGGAGCGGGAGGGTGTGTCAGACTCTTACTGACTAAAACCCATCCGTATTCCTTTCGTTGCCTGTGTCGCCAGGGGCCTCGGTAACCCTTTAGTACCTTCCCGCGACCCCGGCAGGCATCGGTCCTACTGGACCCCTACACTTGTGGTGATTACGTCTTCCTAATTTCACGTTTCTAACTTTAGTGATTAAGGCGCAGATATATGATTTTAGTGACTATTAAATCTGTTATTACGCCTTCATATAATGCAAATAAGTTATGCAAAAATATATGTTATACTAGAACGCATACACATCAATTCTATTTAAGAATATTTAAGTATTGTAGTAAAATACTTTGTGACATAAATTCAGGAAGTAAACTCTACCCGAAGCATTAAAAACAATATTACTTTCAAAGTACTTATGATATTTTCATGTTTTTTTGTAAGAACTGACTATTTTATTATCTATAACTCCCTTGTATTTTTTTTTCAAATGTCATATTTTCGTTAGTAAAAATAAATATTCGCTATGAAACCGAACGGCGAGAACGGGCGCGCGGCGAGAGCGTGTCGCACATTTGTATGGCCAAGGTCAACAGCGATTACCCGGCCCTTAAGGCTAAAATTCCATAAGTGGAATCACTTATGGAATTTTATTAGGTACCTATGTGAAAATGTTGCGGAGAGTATGGAGATTTAATTAAAGTTATGATGGATAGATAGTAGACAAAAAGTCTGGCCCTGATTTGATCTTCAAAATATTATCCGAATCAGTTAAAAGCAGTTTCAATGTAATGGAGCTTTGACTTTCCTAACTGTGTTTTATTAATGTTTGTGTTTTTATATTTTTTTCAGGATTTAGCTACAATTGGAAATCCTGAAAATCGCGAAATATTCTTTTATTATGAAACTTATTATTTTTTTCGTTGGTCTAGTGGTAGCAAGCGCTACAGCTGAGCATGAGGTCCTGGGTCCAATTCCCGGGTCAGTCAAAGTGTTATTGGGTTTATCTATCAGGAATTTCTTAGTAGTAGCCCGGAGTCTGAGCTTGTGCCCTTTTGATGGCAATCGTCTCGACCCCTATTACATGGGACTTAAACATAACGGGCAAAACATGGTGTACTAAGGTATACCTCTGCCTAACTCTTCAAAGCTCCTTCAAACAGGCGCGACACGCGACGCGACACAAAGGCACCGCGTGTAGCACTACAAGCGGTGCCTTTGTGTCGCATCGCGTGTCGCGCTTGTTTGTAAAGGCTCCTACATACTGGCGCGACACAAAGACACCGCGTGTAGCGCTACAAGCGGTGCCTTTGTGTCACGACGCGTCGCGCGACAGGTCGCGCCAGTATGTAGGAGCCTTTAGAGTCTTCAGGGATTACAGGCGTAAATATAATGTTATTATTTTAATATAAAATACGTTGTTACAATCAGCGTCAGTCACGTAAGCAAATTCGACAACAACAAACATGACGAAATGTTTGTAACTATAAGCTTTGTTTATATTAATTAAATGCATTTCAAGTGAATTAATAATATTGTGAAATCAAAGATAATTAGGACGAGTATATCTTAACGATTACTCACTTTCAAGGTGGGTAGGGAATTCCTGCGGTTGACGTGACCTGGGGACCATCACCTCGTATAACAGTATTATTTCAATATTACTTCAGCGTGAGAAAGAGATGGAGCTATAAGCCCTGTACAGCTCCATCACTTTCCCACTGTAAAGTTTGTAAGGATGGATGAATGGATGTTTGTTTCTCTTTCACGCAAAAACTACTGAACGGATTTGGATGAAATTTGGCACACAGATAGTTTATAACCAGGAATAACACATAGGATACTTTTTATCCCGATATACCCATGGGGTCAAAACTTATGCGGGTGAAACCGCGGGGCGCGTCGTTGCCAACTTACTAGCTGACATCAAGAAACTTCTTTAAGGGTTGGGTAATCGCCGTTGACCTTAGCCATCCAAATTACCGTCACACTCCCGTCGCGCCGACGTTAGGTTCCATGGGGAATATTTATTTTTAGTAACGAAAATATTAATATTTTGAAAAAGTCACAAATAACAACGGATATTAAAATTCAGGTCTATATATCTGAAGTAGTTTGAAACTGTCTGTCTGTAGCTCAGTGACGCTTAGTACTAGTAAGCTGTAATTTGGCATAGTTAAGGTATACGTATTAATTACGCTGACAAAGTACTAAAATAAAATCTTGAAAAACATTTTTTTTAGTGTACCTCCCTTACACGTATTGTGTGGGTGTGGGTGTGGGTTTTTTTCTTGTCTACACCATGATGTGGGATATCGTTGGATAGGCCGTTCATAAATTTTGCAGGTCTGTGAACACCACTTTTCGATGCAAGAATCAGCTTGTGTAGTATTAGGCATTAAAGTGCAAACTTTTGTTACAGTCAATTGTCACCCCGCCCCCCTGCCAGCTAAATGGTTGTTTATGGAAATGTGAAAAAAATCATGGAAGTAGTAAATATATTGAAATTAAAAAGAAAACTATCACAGCTAAGTGGGCCATAAAAGTTAACGAGTAATAGTCGACCAGCTTAAATTTGCAGTTGGAGAATTGACCGTGGCATATATCGATGTATGGGATAACATGTTTTTCAACTACAATGTTAAGTTTGTTTTTGGGATAAATTGATACCAACTTCCCAACTACAGAACCCTTCATTGTGCGTGGGCCGACACGTACTTGGCCGGATTTTTTATGCTTTGGGTAGACATTCCTTCTTATTTAATAAAATATTTTTCTATAATTCCTAAATATTCACATATTATAGAATTGATGTGTATGCGTTCTAGATAAGTAAGTTATGCAAAAAAGTATGTTATACATTTTTTTTGCATAATTTACTTGCATTCGATGAATGCGTGATATGATAACAGATTTAAAAGTCACTAAAATCATATATCAGCGCCTTAAGACGCCGACAACACCTAAACCGCGGTCACTATCAGATTGCATAGAAAAGAAAGAGAAGCGCGATGACACAACGCTTGTAATTTATTGCAAAATATGAAGCAATTATCTATTTACTCAAAATTGAGTTGAGTAATCGAAAATAAAAAACAACCAAGTTTTGCATTCAAATAAGACGTTCTTGTTATTAATTAAATACGTAACGTATGTTGATATTTAATAGAGATATTTTGGATTAGAACTCAAGGTAAGAGGTTAGTTTAACGTTAGTTTTTGTATCGAGATTTTTTTTCACAACGTGTTTTGGTAACAACCAAGTTCTGGGAAATATGTTCAAAATTAACATATATTTTTTCCGCTACCACAAACTATACAGATTTGGCAATTGTTTTTCTTAAGAGAAGCCTATTTTGGTCAATTGGGTCTTGTCAGCGCCTTAAAGAAAACCAAATATTATTCATTTGTTTTCTCCAAAACATTTTTTTTACAGTGGTATTAATAGGCTAGACAAGTAACAATCGTGTTCAAAGCGTTTCGTTTCTTTACAACGACTTGCAACAGGATCGACATAATGCTCGTGCAGACTAGCGCGACTTGTCGCGCCATGCGACACCCCGTAGAACAATTTCCATGAAGGCTCGTGCAGACTGGAGCGACTTGTCGAACTATTTCTAGACTGGGGCAACATTGCGACCGCGACAGGCATGTTGCTGCCTGTCGCACCCGAGATGTCGCCCCAGTCTGCGGAAGCCTTGGAGTTTTCATAGAAATAGTTCGACAAGTCGCTCCAGTCTGCACGAGCCTATAAGATTTTCGGTAGCTTAGGTCAATCCAATACCTAAATTTTGACTTTTCCATCGCCGTTATCGCTGATAGCTGGTCACAGAATCAATAGCAGAGGACCTAGGTACTTTGCCTAGGTCGTACGTCGTAGGTCGTATTTATTACAAAAAATCCGGCTAAATGCGTGTCGGACCACGCACAATGAAGGCTTCAATCGTTGAGATAAATATTTATCCCAAAAGTTAACATTGTAGTTGAAAAACATGTTCTCCCATACATCGATAAACGTCACGGTCAATTCTCCAACTGCAAATGTAAGTTGTAAGCAAGAAAAGTTCCCAAAAGGCTGACAGGAAATTGCCAAGTTGAATAATGGTGCCCATTCCCTTGTTCACAAACTAAACTAAATTTAAGTTCAGTGCATCTTTTTCTTTCTATTTCATTAAGAAGAGGACAAAAGATAAATTTTAGTTTAGTCCTGTCAAATTAATCAGCGCCTGTCACTACTCCATACAAGTTTAGACGTGATTAAAAACTTGCCTACTAAAATTACGTCAATTTACGTCAAGCGCCGATTAATTTGACAGGACTAAACTAAAATTTATCTTCTGTCCTTTTCTTAGTGAAATAGAAAGTAAAAGACGCACTGAACTTAAATTTAGTTTAGTTTGTGAACAAAGGAATCGGCACCAATGTCTTTGAACTAAATATAACCTTGTAAATTAATTTTTGTATCGAACTTTTGGTCAACTCACGTATCATTTTAATTTTCCTTGCGACAGATGAAACTTCGTAGGTAACTAGTTAAGCTTACTCAGCATATTACTGTCATAATAACCTTCTAAATTAGATAGTTTACACGTGACTAGTGCAAGCGCCGTTGAGCCGTGTTTAGTGAGTGTTATGTAGGTACCTACCTACCGAAACAAATGACAAAGCAACTTCTGATATTTAGGTACCTATAACTGACGATATTGATTTTAGGCTAAATAATTGTTTTGATTAAAAACACATCCGCCAATCCGGAACATACATGACAAACAGACATGCGGACCAAAATTAAAAAAAAATAATTCTAAATAAATTATTTGACTTTTTTTTGACATTAGAAAAGGTTTCCATAAAACGCAAAAGAACAAAACTCGCCAGATTATACTTAGGTACATTACCTTTTTTCCGCGACTTCGCTCGCGTGTAAGACGTAAGACACATTATATGTACTAAAATAAAATACTAAAATAACCGCCCCCGACCCATCGCATCGCCCGCCCTCGGTCTTACTTCGTTTTCACTTAGCGTTTTTTCTGACTTTTTTTCTTTTTTTGCTCGGCTCTTGAAGGTCGTAGCGCGATGTTAAATACTGTACATTTTTTTCAAAAAATGCAGATCTATATGTCTTAAAAAGTTAAGGACAGTATTTAAGACCTTTTCGTGTAGCTATAACGGCTTACGCCCTTATTGTCCCACCTCAAAAATCAAACTTTTATATGTCATGAACATGATTGACTGCTTAGCCCCATGAAGGTATAGCGTGATTATAATCATTTACAAGTTTAAATCTGTAACTATCTGCAATGTTCTAACCATTTGATTCTGTCTGTTTATAATTGACGGTAAACTATAGAGGAATACAAACATAATGCAATATTGCTCATGCCCCATAGCAAATAGCGTGATGATTTATAGCCTACAGACAGACCAGCCGTAAACGTGCAGTCCATGGCCCTTTACCCGCACCAGTGTGGGCGCGTTCCCTGGCGCGGCGGCCAGACCGCTGGTTGAACGCGGCCCAAAGGGTTATGGCCATCCGGCCGGACCAGCCGGATGGCCATAACCCTTTGGGCCGCGTCAAGGCCGTCTTAAACTAGGCTGGGGCCCTTGGGCACACAAGAATTTGGGGCCCTTTTGGAAAGTAAAAAAAGCGAATTATAATAACATTTTTTTACTAAGTAAGTACTCTTATGACCATATATTATAATCAAATAGAGTATGATATATGTATATTAATATGTCATTAATGATATTAGAATGCTGCTGGTTTTTTGGATACGATTACGATAACGGTTTCTTTCGGGATTTCTGTTAAGCAAAATCTTCTGTTATGTTCTTAGTAATTTTTTTGATATCACTTTCTATGCACATAATTGATAAATTAAAAAGTTCTTGTAACGAATCGGAGGAATTGCGTGGGTGATCGTAGATGGTGTACTTAGTAAATTAGGTATTTTATAATAAATTAATTAATATTTAGGATATAATGGCGTAGTATATGCCTTGTAAATACCTTCTGATAAGGTTACTGATTAGTTATATTAGTTACCGACAAAAATGTTTTGAGAATAAATGTGTGAAAGAAATTGTCGGTCCTTCGGGGCCCCATGAGAATGGGGGCCCCCATTCTCATGGGGCCCCGAAGGACCGACCGTGTGCCCTTATGGTGAAGACGGTATCGGGCCGCGTACCGGATACCGCACAGTCTCCGGTGAGGCGGCGAGCCTCCTCTCCAGATTACCGCCATGGGATCTGGGGGCAAAGATCCTCGCGCACATGTAGGAGCGGCGCGAGGAGGCATAATTTCGTTGCCGCGAGAAATTACGGCACAGCGGACAGAGATCCGGCGGGATCTCATGGCGACATGGAGAGAGCGATTGTCGCAACCCAGTGCTGGGCACGCCACAATTACGGCGATAAGTCCCCTCCTTGAGGAGTGGCTAGAGAGGCACCACGGCGTCCTCACCTTCCGCCTAACGCAGGTCCTCACCGGACACGGCAGCTTCGGGAGGTTCCTGTGTCGGATAAGGCGGGAGGAAACGCCCGGGGGACTCCACTGTGTGGATCGCCCGGAGGACACGGTGGAAGTCTGCCCTGCCCTATTGCAAAAATGAAAATCTGTTTGTCCTATAAGTTTCAGAAGTGAGACTTTTCTTGACAATGAAGAGCACTGGCTAATAAATCGCACACTTCAAGTTCAGGAGTATTAGATTAGGAAAATACTGAAAAAATACACATTCGTTTATTATTTATGCTAACACAGTGGTGAGAATCTTTCTGAATGACACTGCGGTTTGATTCACACATATCGATACTTGGTTTACCTGTTTGACTACGAGGGCGACACTGAAAGTTTTAGAACTGGCCACTTGTAAACGATATAATAAAAAAAACCGTTCAAATTTTGAAAATGGAACTAATGGCCAATATTATTGTGTATGCATTTTATTCATTTGTCATTTGTTTACGATTTGGCGGCAAATTGAAAATTGTCTATGTCACGTCAGCATGAATTTAACGCGAGACAATTTTCGTACAATGATTTTGTATGACTTTCGATGTAATTTAAGTCAACAAGAAAGTTATGATAGACTTCGATTGGCCTTACACGATGAAGCCCCATCTCGTGCTACTGTTTACAACTAGTTTAATGAGTTTAAACGTGGTCGCACTAATCTCACCGATGATCTGCGTAAGGGACGGCCTTCTACGGCGACGACTGAAGATAACATCAGTGTTATGCGGCGTATGATAGAAACTGACAAAAGAGGGACGTATCAGCAGATTTGGACAAGCTTAGGCATCGGTATGAGTCAAGTGTACAAAATCCTCCATGAACATTTAGCGGTCAGGAAGCTTTGTGCCCGGTGGACACCTCATAATTTGACAGAGGTCCAAAAACTCCGTCGTGTTGATTGGTGTCGTGAAATGGTTAAAAGATTTAACTTAGGTGACTCAAATGCTGTTTTCGACATACTTACGGGTGACGAAAGCTGGATTTATTGTTATGATCCTGAAACTAAGAGACAGTCTGCTGTCTAGGTGTTTCCTTCTGAGGAGTTGCCAACTAAAGTGAAGAGAGGTCGAAGTGTGGGAAAAAAGATGGTGGCCTCGTTCTTCGGAAGGACAGGTCATTACGCAAAATTGTTTTAGAGGATCGAAAAACAGTTACTGCAGAGTGGTACACTAACAATTGTTTGCCACTTGTCTTGGAAAAAGTTCGGGAGAAACGACCTCGCAGTAGGTAGGTTGTAACGCCTCGTCGCACACCACCAAGCAAACAATCGACTACTTGGCGACGTCAGACGTGGAGTTACTGGGTCACCCGCCCTATAGCCCCGACCTCGAACTTTGCGATTTTTATTTATTTCCGAATATAAAAGAAAAACTTTGTGAAAACGTTTTATGGACGCCGAGGAAGCAGCGTTTCAAAGTGCACGTAAGGAAGAGTGGGTAAAGTGCTTTTCTCAGTGGTTCCATCGGATGTAGCGATGTATTGATGTAAATGGACACTATTTTGAAAAGATATAATAACACTAATAACTTGCTAGTTTGTTCAGTTTTTGATGTTCTAAGAACTTTCAGTGTCACCCTCGTAATATACCTATTTGTAGTTTTCTGGTGGATTTTAGTACAGTACATTTAAATTTTCTCGTAGGTCGTAGAGGTCACAAGCGTGACTCTGAGAGACGACAGAAACAAAACTACACTTAGCGTAAACTTAAGCTTCGTACTGAGATGCATATATATATATATATATATATATATCTCTCTAAGTTAGATATTTTGTTCCATAAGAACTTTTCCATAAGAGATTTGTTCTAATGGAACAAATCTAACTAAAAGAGATGTACTCGTATTTTTTATTTATTTCATTTCATAAAAATGAAATAAATAAAATTCCGAATTGAGCCATGATTGCTTACAGGCAGCGCTTACATCAATAATTTGCGTTCCGACTTAGATATCACGATCATGACAGCTGAGAGCTGTCAACAATTCGGAACGCTCGTCAACGCGCTCACAAGGCTCGCTCAACGTCAAAACTTATATAATAATAACCCCAAACCTTGCAAAAGAAAGACCGATTAGAATGACGATTCGTCCAGTGATGAAGAGTATGACGAGGTGCTTATATTAGCGTATTTATATGCTCCCGGCAAAGATTTACCCCGAAGAAAAATAAAACGTATAAATTACCAAGATGCAACAATAATTAAATATACCTAATGCGCATGAGTTTATTAAATATAATGCACATTTCAGTTATGCTGTTACGTTTTGGATTTTAATGTATGCCACTGAGCCCTCTGATGAGTCTGATGTGAGCATGACAGAAATTTGGCGCCCGTTAGGTCCGTCGGCTATATTATTTTGGATACTCATGGTTCGATAACAGTATTTCTTTGTGTATACAGCGTAAATTTCTTCTTTTTCTGTGGTCAGCAGGCTTAGCATGACGCTCTCTATTTCTTCGAAGCATAGACAAGGCTCTTTCTATACAAAGTGACATTTCGTTTCTCCATTTTTCACATCACCGTAGAAATCCTTCCACAATCTGTCCTTTTTTTTTTCATTTCTAACGATCTTTGTCTGGGTCCTTTTTATATAGAAGGATTTCTACGGTGGGATGTCAAAAAAGGAGAAATGAAATGTCACTTTGTATAAAAAGAGCCGTGTCTATTCTTCGAAGAAATAGAAAGCGTCATGCTAAGCCTGCTGGTGGCGACTATAGCCAGAAGCACAATTTCGAAAATGCCACGTTAGTTTACAGATATGGTGCAACTAAAAACAAAACAGCACTAGTGTCATTTTTAACAGCGCTCACTTAAGGTGCTATTAATATATTATGCCATGGTCGGCGCTAACAAAAGAGGGCGCATGCCATGACGTACTCTACATATGACGATTCACAGGACACCGTTAGCGCGCTCATGCTAATTCGGGTGCAAGCACGCTCAAATCGATTACAGCGCAATTCGGAATGTAGCCTTGTTATAGCGTGATCGTCCTCGTGGCTACCTTCATAGAGATTTTATGTACCCACAGATAAATAAGTTCAAAATTCTTCTAGGCACGTTTCCGGATGACAGCGATGCGGACGAGTACTTCGACGCCTGAGTGTCCTTTTGTATTTATTTAGTTAATTAGTCATTTAACTTAGTACCTAGTGTAAATAGTTAGTTGCGTCAAATTAATATCCTACTAATATTATAAATGCGAAAGTTTGTAAGGATGTATGGATGGATGGATGGATGTTTGTTACTCTTTCACGCAAAAAGTACTGAACGGATTTGGATGAAATTTGGCACACTAATTGTTTATAACCAGGAATAACACATAGGATATTTTTATCCCGATATACCCACGGGGTCAAAATTTATGCGTGTGAAACCGCGGGGCGCATCTAGTGAATAATATTATTATAACTATGTTCAATGCAGACATGGGTTCTACAGGGTCAAATGAAATTAGCTAGCACAACTCCGCCGACGTAATGGGTAGGTATTAATGGGGTAGGTATTAAAGGATGTGAAGCATGAACAATTACTATTATAATTACAATATTATGGTAGGTACGAATATAATTCCATAAACAATAACAACATCATTTATATCATAAAGGCTCGTGCAGACTAGCGCGATATGCCTAACGCGCCCGCGATGTCGATGTCGTCCCGTTCTGTAAGAGCCTTTACCAAACACCTATTTTTAAATACCCAGCTTTTAAAGAGAATTGAATTTTATGTTATTGAACACACAAAAAAATGCCTCGCTGGTCTAGTGGTTGCAAGCGCGACGGCTGAGCATGTTCGAATCCCGGGTCGGGTAAAGTGCTATCAAGATTTTCCATCTGAAATTGTAAGTAACAGTCTGGAGTCTTGATTTATGCCCGGTTGATGGCAACAGACTCGCCCCCTATTATATCGGACTTAAACATAACTGGCGAAATGTTGGTGTAGGTACTATAGATACATCTCTGCCTAATTCTTCAAAATAATAAAAAAAACATTTCAAACAAAAAAGGGCGTGGCAATGAACCTAAAAATAATGCCATTATCTGTCGCTGTTTCCCTCGTGTGACCAGAAATAACCGAGGCCCATGACGTCAGTCCCCAACTGATCGGTCACACTCAAAGCTTTGAAACCTGATAAAAAAATAAATTGTAAAGTCCTAAATTGCATTGCGTTGTATTCATTTTTGATAACTCCATTGCATTTAAGGAAAGAGGTAGGTTAAATGTTGATTTTATTAGTATTCCTGAATACTACGAGTATTCACGAATACTAATAATAAAAATATCTACAGTCACCAACTGAAAGAATTAATATTTAAATTACATCAAATTGTGAGCAATTTGATCTAATTTAAACATTAATTCATAAAAATATTATTGAAAAATAATAAAATTTAGTAATTGAATGAATTAGGTAGGTACTTATTTTTTATATTGTTACTAATAGATAAATAAATGGATTATATTATATAAGTAGTGATTAACTTCAATTATTTTATGATATTAATGAATTAGTGTAAAATATAATAAAATTAAATATTTTATTTTAGTGATGATAAGAAAAGGTATATTTTGTTAATATTTTAAACATTTGTTTATGTTTTTTGCTGCATGTGTTGAATGAAATATTTATTGTATAATTGTTATGTTAATTTTAATTAAGGAATACAGAAAGACTATAATATAACACTTATTTACATAACCAAATTACAAGATTATTATGAACATTAACTATGTAGGCTATGTTTCAAACGAACAGCTGTTGGTTTATTATAAAATTTACATCCGCAAAGTTCAATTTTTTTATCAAAATCATTATCCCTTGTATTTCCAAGCTGACGTCAGATCACGATGGGTGTGCGTGTAGGACGCGTGGCGCGCGTCTCTCGCCGCTTTGCCGCGATTACACGTCAACGAGTTTTTGGCTTAACTTGCGTGACGTAAAGCATTGATAATTAATATTAGGTACATACCGACGATTATTTTCGCAGCTGATTTTCTAACGAGATTGCTGTGTTGTTTATAGAAAATCCTTGTCATGGTTATGCTGTAATGAAACAAGGAAATACCCACACAGAATATTGTAATCCCTATCTCTGCCGTAGGTGCTCATGTTTGCTAGGGAATACCCCTATTGAGTGTTTACGGATATGACGAAAACCCTGTCTCCAATAATGTATGTATAATAACAATTATGTTTACTAATCTCTACAAATTACCTACATTTATACTAGTTATACATATTTGCATAACAATTCGATTAATTATTCATGTCAGTAGTGAGTACCGCACGGGTCGATCGATCAGGTTAAGCTACGCTTGCCGCGCTTGGTTCGTGGATGGGTGACCATCTTTTACATACCAAGACTCTTACGTGCCACGAAAAGTGCTGTTATTTGTAGATTTTTTACAGTTGTTACGTTCGTCAGAAACCCGAAAGTCTGACAACCCAGTCTTACCGAGGTGTATCGCCATATATTACCGCCATTTCAGCGAGTACTCCGTGCTCCACCGGTGGTACACGCCGCCATATCAGCGAGTACTCCGTGCTCCACCGGTGGTACACGCCGCCATATCAGCGAGTACTCCGTGCTCCACCGGTGGTACACGCCGCCATATCAGCGAGTACTCCGTGCTCCACCGGTGGTACACGCCGCCATATCAGCGAGTACTCAGTGCTCCACCGGTAGTACACGCCACCATATCAGCGAGTACTCCATGCTCCACCTGTGGTACAGGCCGCCATATCAGCGAGTACTCCGTGCTCCACCGGTGGTACACGCCGCCATATCAGCGAGTACTCCGTGCTCCACCGGTGGTACACGCCGCCATATCAGCGAGTACTCAGTGCTCCACCGGTAGTACACGCCACCATATCAGCGAGTACTCCGTGCTCCACCGGTGGTACACGCCGCCATATCAGCGAGTACTCCGTGCTCCACCGGTGGTACACGCCGCCATATCAGCGAGTACTCAGTGCTCCACCGGTAGTACACGCCACCATATCAGCGAGTACTCCATGCTCCACCTGTGGTACAGGCCGCCATATCAGCGAGTACTCCGTGCTCCACCGGTGGTACACGCCGCCATATCAGCGAGTACTCCGTGCTCCACCGGTGGTACACGCCGCCATATCAGCGAGTACTCAGTGCTCCACCGGTAGTACACGCCACCATATCAGCGAGTACTCCATGCTCCACCTGTGGTACAGGCCGCCATATCAGCGAGTACTCCGTGCTCCACCGGTGGTATACGCCGCCATATCAGCGAGTACTCAGTGCTCCACCGGTAGTACACGCCACCATATCAGCGAGTACTCCATGCTCCACCTGTGGTACAGGCCGCCATATCAGCGAGTACTCCGTGCTCCACCGGTGGTACACGCCGCCATATCAGCGAGTACTCCGTGCTCCACCGGTGGTACACGCCGCCATATCAGCGAGTACTCAGTGCTCCACCGGTAGTACACGCCACCATATCAGCGAGTACTCCATGCTCCACCTGTGGTACAGGCCGCCATATCAGCGAGTACTCCGTGCTCCACCGGTGGTACACGCCGCCATATCAGCGAGTACTCAGTGCTCCACCGGTAGTACACGCCACCATATCAGCGAGTACTCCATGCTCCACCTGTGGTACAGGCCGCCATATCAGCGAGTACTCCGTGCTCCACCGGTGGTACAGGCCGCCATATCAGCGAGTACTCGGTGCTCCACCGGTGCTACACGCCGCCATATCAGCGAGTACTCAGTGCTCCACCGGTAGTACACGCCACCATATCAGCGAGTACTCCATGCTCCACCTGTGGTACAGGCCGCCATATCAGCGAGTACTCCGTGCTCCACCGGTGCTACACGCCGCCATATCAGCGAGTACTCCGTGCTCCACCGGTGGTACAGGCCGCCATATCAGCGAGTACTCCGTGCTCCACCGGTGGTACAGGCCGCCATATCAGCGAGTACTCGGTGCTCCACCGGTGGTACAGGCCGCCATATCAGCGAGTACTCCGTGCTCCACCGGTGGTACAGGCCGCCATATCAGCGAGTACTCGGTGCTCCACCGGTGGTACACGCCACCATATCAGCGAGTACTCCGTGTTCCACTGGTGGTACAGGCCGCCATATCAGCGAATAATCCGTGCTCCACCGGTGGTACAGGCTGCCATATCAGCGAGTACTCCGTGCTCCACCGGTGGTACACGCCGCCATATCAGTGAGTACTCCGTGCTCCACTGGTGGTACACGCTGCCATATCAGTGAGTACTCCGTGCTCCACCGGTGGTACAGGCTACTATATCAGCGAGTACTCCGTGCTCCACCGGTGGTACACGCCGCCATATCAGCGAGTTCTTCGTGCTCCACCGGTGGTACAAGTCGACATATCAGCGAGTACTCGGTGCTGCTTACTAAGGTATCGTATTACCCAGTAAATTGGGTTATGGGGTTCAGATAGACAGTCACTCCATTTAAAATACTGGTATTCAGCTGCATCCGGGTCAACTGGAAGCGGACCCCAACATTGTTGGAACGTATCCGGACGTAACCGGCAGCAAGCTCGTCATGCTCCCTTAGATGTCACTGCCTGCGGTAGCGTCGGGGGTCGGGTTGCCTCCTTCCCTCCAATATGGCGAGGGGGGTGATGGCTGATCTTTGCGTTATGCTCGTGAACGGGTGCTGCTTGTGGTGACTGGTCGTCTTGCTGATCATGGTTTTAATTGTTATTAGTAATTGTTTACTTATTTTACTTCGATGGGGTTACTAGTTTATCATTTCTCACTTCGAGCTACAGCAATTGCCTTATGTAAGCGGGCACGCCCTTTATGCCTGGAGGCTTTTATTTAGAAATTAAGTTCTATTTACGTTTTTTTTATGTTGAAATTTTTATCTGCTTGAGTACAGTTTGTTCATTGTTTTGTTGGTATACTGGCGCGTGCTAGCTAACGTATGGCAAGTGTGTAATTTAATCCAATGTTTTGTGTTTCGTAATGTTAATTACTTTGCATACGATTTGTATAGAATCAAGTTTATATAACTAAACAGACAGACGTGCTGCTGGGGAGTTTGTTCCACCACTTCTTCTTCCCAGCTAAAGCACTAGGAAGTGGTGACGGGCGGGCATTTTTGGGGGACTGTCTTATGTAACTTTGACGTTCGAAAAGTGCTGATTTTCAGCCTAGTTTGAATAAATGACTTTTTGATTTTTGATTTTGATTTTCGTATGTTATAAAATATTGTTCAGAGGAAAATGTATCTTTTGTGTAGCTTGCAAAATATTTTTTAGCTAAATGCATATTTGTGAATGGAATTTGAAAGAAAAGAAGAAAGAAAGAAAATACGTTTATTTGCGGCAAACATGACGCAAGGAAGGAACACAAATACAAAAAGAAACAATTTGGGGGAGAACATGCGTCACGTCCACGCAAAACGGCTAACGCTCAGCATAATGCTGCGACCCTATGCGTGACAGAGCCCCAGCGCCGGTTTTCAGCGATAGCCGGCGTTGACGTTAAGACGTCGACTGGTGCAGCACACAGTGAGATTGTAATATGAATAACATGAAAATGTATGCACTGGCAAACGTAGCGGAAAACCTTATATCAATATCAGGATAGCTGTCCCGGGTTCGATCCAAAGTGTGTCTTAAACTCTTACAGCTTCACGAGGTTTCGTTGCTTTAGTGGACATCCCTTGTCAGGATACCCTGCTTGCTGAAAAATCCTTTGAAGGTCGCTGTTGAATCAACACTCAAAAGTTAGATAAATAATTACCCAACGATCCCCATAATACTGACTTGTTAGATACGGTAAAGAAAAACAAAACACCTCACGTGTATCGCATCTTCCATTGATTGATCCATGATAAAAATCAATATATAAATTTGATATTAAGAACGGGAAAAAGCATAAAAAAACGCCCGCCCGTTTGGTCGTAACAAGTACCTACGCATATAAAAAAGCTTAAAATAAAAAGCATATAGCATTAAACAAGTGATTGCCATAAAGCAACTTTGAACACTACTAATGTGGATGCGACCGACGAACTGAGAAGACGTCGATTGCAAAAAATCGCGATGGAGAAATGAACTTGTTTTACTAGTAATGCATAATTCGACAGTACTGTAGAAATATAGATTATTATTTCATTAAATAACAAGGTGATAATTCAAACTTCATCATATTAGGCATCGTGAGTAAATAAAATCAACTTAAACTGCCCAAACCATGCATCAGTACCGTGATACGTTTAAAATGATTATTTGCGCAAACACCGCCTACGGCTAGAATATTTGCACAAAGAATGTTATTCTAAACTGTTATCATTTTATCAAGTATCACTCATCAAATAATATGTATATAATATTTATCTTATTTATTCTCCATTCATGGGACTGAAAATAGAAGCTACCAGAATTATATCAAATCCGGTGTGGTCTCAAAAGGTACCTACTACATAACAACTTCGGGTGTGGTTTCATAATTATTATGGCGGACAGCCCAGTTGATTGAACTCGTGACAATTTCTGACTGATAACAAACTACTAAGAGTGATGATATTGTTGTGTCTCTAGAGACAAAATTGCCTCAGGTGTTTGTATTTTCACTGTTAGTCTGAACACTAACTCCACAAATCTGACCAGACATAGCTTATCTTATCAAACACTCTTTAGCTTTACTTTAGGTGAAGGCTCCCGCAGACAGGCGCGACGCGACAGCGCGACACGACACTAGAAGCACATTTTTTATGAAAAATTCATGGACCAAACCGCGCCAGTCTGCACGAGCTTTAATGCTAAAGTTTGACAAAGTCTCAATTTAGAAAAGGGTTAAGTATAGAAAAAAGCACCTGAAAACCCTTTTATTACGAACAATGAAACAATACATAATACAATTCTTAAAAGCATTCATTTCCGTTCCTCTCATTTCCACGGAAAAACAAGGGCACTCTCATTAAAAAGAGACAATATTATGTCAAAAAATAAAAAAAAACAAAAACAAAATCAAAAGTCATTTATTCAAACTAGGCTGAGAATCAGCACTTTTCGAACGTCAAAGTTACATAAGACAGTCCCCCAACGGCTGCCCTTCACCACTTCCTCGTGCTTTAGCTGGGAAAAAACTTGCTATTGCTTGATAAATATTACGTCCTGAAATTCTCAACTATCTAAAGCTGAAATTCTCAACTATCTAAAGCTGAAATTCTCAACTATCTAAAGCTGAAATTCTCAACTATCTAAAGCTGAAATTCTCAACTATCTAAAGCTGAAATTCTCAACTATCTAAAGCTGAAATTCTCAACTATCTAAAGCTGGAATTCTCAACTATCTAAAGCTGAAATTCTCAACTATCTAAAGCTGAAATTCTCAACTATCTAAAGCTGAAATTCTCAACTATCTAAAGCTGAAATTCTCAACTATCTAAAGCTGAAATTCTCAACTATCTAAAGCTGAAATTCTCAACTATCTAAAGCTGAAATTCTCAACTATCTAAAGCTGAAATTCTCAACTATCTAAAGCTGAAATTCTCAACTATCTAAAGCTGAAATTCTCAACTATCTAAAGCTGAAATTCTCAACTATCTAAAGCTGAAATTCTCAACTATCTAAAGCTGAAATTCTCAACTATCTAAAGCTGAAATTCTCAACTATCTAAAGCTGAAATTCTCAACTATCTAAAGCTGAAATTCTCAACTATCTAAAGCTGAAATTCCAGTGAAAACTCAACCTTAATGAAACAAATGTTACTAAAAACTTTTTACAAAAAAAAAACAACCGACTTCCAAAAAAACACTACAAAGTGAAAAATAACTTTAATTTCGGAAAGTTTTTTATTTTTCTCTTTTTAGTGGGTCAGTTTTAATTTATCTAAGTTACAATAGGCTAATGTCAACTAACTGCTCATCACCTTTTACAAAATATTGCTTTTCTTGATGCAGGGACGTTAATTTTTGAGTTCTCCTGGCTTACCAGGAGAACTCCTGGTTCTTAAAAGAGGAGAACTGCCACTCACCATATGCATTGTGAAGAGCATAAATGGCTTAGCAACCATATTAAAGTACCTAATCGAATCGTAACTCGTTAATTAAATCCTTCTTATTAAGTAGTTCCGGTGGCCATCTGTGGTCTTCATCATCCACTCCACTCCACCAAATCGTGCTTTCCGAGAGCAAATGCACAAGTTACTATAAAAAAATACCTAAATCGCTATAGGTGTGCCTTTAAAATTTGAGGATTATCCTCGATTTCCATGATCCCCTCATCGGATTATGATTTGGTGGTAATGGGACCACCTCGGGAGCACACCCTTTTAAATACAAAATATTTTTTTAAATCGGTCCACAATTGACGGAGAAATCGGCGAAAATACATAAAACAAATATACTTACATGTCGAATTGATAACCTGCTCCTTTTGGAAGTCGGTTAAATATTAGAGTAAGATAATAACTATGTACTTGACAACAAATAAGTAAATAAAAATATCACCTACCTAAATACCGGTTAGGTATAAAATTCGCAGAACAATAATAGGTTAGCAAGCTGCTACAGACCGCTACGGGCAATCTTCGAACATTCGCACGGTGCGTGCTACGTCAATTTGTTGCTACAAGAATCGTTGTCTTGTGTTTTGTGTTTTTTATGTGACTGTGTGTGTAAGTTTAAATGAAAGTAAGGGGGGTGTCGTGATGGCCCAGTGATAAAGTCCACGCCTTTCATGCACTCGGTTGTGGGTCTAACTCTGAATACATATGTACTTCTGAGTTTATCTTGGATATTACTGAAATCAGCGAAGGAAAACACCGTGAGGATACCTCGACGAATCTATGCAAATAAATAAAAATCGACAAAGTGCTAGTACTATAAAAACGGCAAAAAATCATGTCTGTTGTATGGGAAGCCCCCTTAAATATTGATTTTATTCTGTTTTTTTTTTGTGTTTGTTGTTATAGCGGCGATAGAAATGCATCATCGGTGAAAATTTCAACTGTCTAACTATCACGGTTCATGAGATACAGCCTGGTGACAGATGGACAGACAGACAGACGGACAACGGAGTCTTAGTAATAGGGTTCCCTTTGTGTACGGAACCCTAAAAATGAAGGGTCTGTTTGTAATGTCAAAATAACAGCTTTTACTAAATGTTTATGAAAGAATATGCGATACTTATAACAAAAAAAAAACAATTTTAAAATGTTTGTCTCTCTGTCTGTCTGTTTGTTCCGGCTAATCTCCGAAACGGCTGGACTGATTTTGGCGGGACTTTCATTGGCAGATAGCTGATATTTTAAGCAGTAACTTAGGCTAGCCAAGCGGGCGAAGCAGCAAGCAGCTATTAGTTAATATAGTCTGAAATTGCGAATCAGTCTAGAGAGAGCATGGTGATTAATGCTCGTGTCTGGCCCTGGGCTGGTCTTATAAAGAGGGTGTGATGTGCAAGGTGAGTAGGCAAACTAGGCATGTATTTTTTTAAATTATGGTGACATGCTTTTCTTTTTTTTTTTGGGTAATTAACTAATTATCAAATAACTTCTCCCGCTCTGGGCGGAGCGGGAGGGTGTGTCAGACTCTTACTGACTCAAACCCACCCATGTTCCTTCCGTTGTCTATGTGTTGCCAGGGGCCACGGTATACCTTTCGGACTTTCCCGCAACCCTGGCAATGCTGACATGATGCGCCTCCTAAACACGTTCTGCATGTCGATTCTATAAAAATCTCACCATGAAAGCTCGCGTGGAGTGAGCTGTCAGTGTCATCTCACTGATGCTAGGGAGTGACCAAACATTAAATTTATAATCATAATCGATATTTTAATTATATTTTTATGCTAATTCTATAGATCATTTTATATTATTTCAAAACTAATATTTAAGTGTTGAAACATTACTATTTAGGGTTTTTTAAAAATAAACTCATGATGAAAAATCTGAAATTTTTGCAGCCGCCATCTTGCTTTTTAATTTTGACCTCACTATCGGATTTAACACCCCCGAAAACCATGAAAACGATACCCATGATGAAAAATCTGAATATTTTCGCAGCCGCCATCTTGTTTTTTAGATTTGACCTCACTGTCGGCTTTAACACCCCCGAAAACCATGAAAACGATACCCATGATGAAAAATCTGAAATTTTTTGCAGCCGCCATCTTGTTTTTTAGATGTAACCTCATTATCGGTTTTAACACCCCCGAAAACCATGAAAACGACACACATGATGAAAAATGTTTGTAGCCGCCATTTTGGATTTTGATATAAAGGTAGTAAAACCAAATTTCTGTTTGTCGCGCATTTAAAAATAAAAAACGAGAAATTAAAAAAAAAACTCAACTTGATGTTAATAACAGCGCCTCACGCGCAAGCGCGGCGTGATCTTATATCACTTCACCCGATTCTCGTAACCATAGTAACCACCCTCGCCGAAGTAAATCGACTAGGTGAAGTGAGTCGGTAAGCGCGACGCGCAAGTGTCGTGATCTTATCACTTCGCTCGATTCTCGTTGCCATGGCAATATCACTTCACTTGGGCTGGATGAAGTGAGCCTAGCCGCCAGCCGGCAGGTGCGCGCGTTTGTTATAGTATTGATGACGGTGATTTTATGAATATTATTTTATTATTGGCAACGCGTTGGTCGGTATAAATTTACCTACCTAAAATAAAATATTCGAAAGGTACTTATTAAATAACCCGCACGTTTTTTATTCGAATGGCTCATGTACACAGGCACACACATCGTTTAGTTAGGTTTCCACATAGTTTGTGAGGGGAAAGGCATACTTTTAGCACTCGATCACTTGATACACTCGGTTATCTCTTCTTATTGAATAGATTCGGGTTAATAACAACGCTGAATAACGTCGCACAGTCTTTAGTCGACTCAATCCACTATCGCTTCTTCAAAATACATCGCGGTTGGGTCACGGGATTGCGTTTATTTAATCAGTTAACTGATTATGATCAATAGAATAAGCATAAAAATATTATTAAAATCTCGATTATGATTGTAAATGTAATCCTTGGTCCATCCCTAGTATCAGGTGGGATGACACTGACAGTTCACTCCACGTTCACTTCACTTAAGTTTTCACGGTGAGAAGGTTACAGAATAGCACTGCAGACCGGGACCACATGAAAACTTCAAAACGTTTTCTCAAGGCGACGCGAATTTCTTAGAACATTGAAAGTCTTGTGTGATGTGGTCACCGGTGGTACACGCCGCCATATCAGCGAGTACTCCGTGCTCCACCGGTGGTACACGCCGCCATATCAGCGAGTACTCCGTGCTCCACCGGTGGTACGCGCCGCCATATCAGCGAGTAGGTACTCCGTGCTCCACCGGTGGTACACGCCGCTATATCAGCGAGTAATTCGTGCTCCACCGGTGGTACGCGCCGCCATATGAGCGAGTACTCCGTGCTCCACTGGTGGTACACGCCGCCATATCAGCGAGTACTCTGTGCTCCACCGGTGGTACACGCCGCTATATCAGCGAGTAATTCGTGCTCCACCGGTGGTACGCGCCGCCATATCAGCGAGTACTCCGTGCTCCACTGGTGGTACACGCCGCCATATCAGCGAGTACTCCGTGCTCCACCGGTGGTACGCGCCGCCATATCAGCGAGTAATCCGTGCTCCACCGGTGGTACGCGCCGCCATATCAGCGAGTAGGTACTCCGTGCTCCACCGGTGGTACACGCCGCTATATCAGCGAGTAATTCGTGCTCCACCGGTGGTACGCGCCGCCATATCAGCGAGCACTCCGAGCTCCACTGGTGGTACACGCCGCCATATCAGCGAGTATTCCGTGCTCCACCGGTGGTACACGCCGCTATATCAGCAAGTAATTCGTGCTCCACCGGTGGTAAGCGCCGCCATATCAGCGAGTACTCCGTGCTCCACCGGTGGTACACGCCCCTATATCAGCGAGTACTCCGTGCTCCACCGGTGGTACACGCCGCTATATCAGCGAGTACTCCGTGCTCCACCGGTGGTACACCCCGTCCTGAACGTGTTTAAATTGGGATGAAAGAGAGAAAGAGGGTGAAGTTAATTTTAAATTTTCTGGATTATGAATTAGTAAATGTAGTGAGAGCTTTTCCATGAATTTTTAGGGGTAGGTACTGAAGCCCGAAAGTCTAACAACCAGTTTTACCAAGGGGTATCGTATCACCCAGTTACTGGGTTGTGGAGGTCAGATAGGCAGTCGCTTCATGTAAAATACTGATATTCAGCTGCATCCGGTTAGACTGGAAGCTGACCGCAACATAGTTGTGAAAAGGCTACGCAGATTGATTGAGGTACTGAAGACACATTAAAACAACTGTTTAATTTGTTATTTATCATGTTTAACCCTTTATAAGGCACAGGAAACTGCTATAGAAAAAAAAAAAAAATGATATCTAGGAATTATTCCGATCTGTCACCCCGCTTTGTCCCCTTAGGGTGACAGATAGGAAAAAAAAGTTTGATCTGTCCCCCTGTTAGCAATGAGGGGACAGTTCGAACTTTATTCACTCCTTAACGGTTTCATCTGTCCCCCTATCACTGACAGGGGGACAGATGAAACTTTTTATTCCTGTTTGTCCCCCACAGAATTTAATATATTAATTCTTAAAACTAATGCCACACATACTGCAACATTACATTAAATTAAAGACTAGTGGTTTAGGTTTATAATCATCTGTATTTAAATAAGTTACAAATATTTAAAAAAAAATTTCAAATGTATCACTGTCATTTGTTTTCGATCGTTCCGTTTCTCCTTTAGTTGCGTGAATTTTTTCTGTGCTTGTACTTCCACTGATCGTATGTGTGTACAAAAGGCAATGTTACTACTGTTACTAGGAGAATTTAGGATGCAAGAGCGAGCGAAGCGAGCTCGGGACTTGGGGCACCCCGACTCGGATAGGTTAGGTTCGAAGGGGATGGCGGGGTCTAGTGAGCGAGTGGAGCGAGCGAACTCAGACCCCGCCATCCCCTTCAAGGTTATTTTTTTTTAAACCCTAGTACTCCTCATACTACGCCTTTTAATCGACAAGTGTTTTGAGGTTAGGTTAGGTTAGGTTAGGTTAGAGGCACGGCGGGGGATCCCCCACAGCGCATACTTCCTCGTAGTATCCCCTGGGCAACGCCGTGTCTGACCACCGTAACGGAGTGGCAGACCGGCGGCTAAAGTGCGCTGTGATTCGTTGATTTTAATGCGGACGTCTACGAATAAGATGGACAAACCAATGCGTGACGCCTCTGGGCGTTTTATTTCGAATCGCTCCTCCCAGGGCGATTCAAACGGCCCTTCTCGGGGCCAACCCAACGGCCCTTCTCAGGGCCAATCCAACGGCCCTTCTCAGGGCCAACCCAACGGCCCTTCTCAGGGCCAATCCAACGGCCCTTCTCAGGGCCACGCTGGCGACGCTTTAGCGTCGGGAGCTGACCGCGCACCATCTGCGGCCAGCTTTTTCATTAGGCCAGACGAGTTGTCGGACTCCGACGACTCCAATATGGACACGTCGGCGGCCGAAAGCGACCGCTTCAAGCGGAAGAGGTCCGAGGGCTCCTCGGAGTCGACGGTAGTCGGAGGTAAGGCGAAGAAGAAGTCGAAGTCTAAAAAGGCTTCGACTTCTACTGCGCCTTCTACCCACGATGTGGGCTTGGTGGACGCCGAGCGTCAGCTAAATCTGGCGAAAAGGGCGCAACTCCAACAAGACTTGGAAGAGAGGGTCGCCGCCAAGGAGCAGCAGGCGCAAGTTGCCAGGTCGAGGGCTGGCTATGGTGCATCCAATGTACTGTATGCTGACCACTCCCTGGCGGAATTGGAGCGCATGGCGCAGGAGGACAGAGAGGGGGTTCTGGAGGTCGCCTCAAAGTCTTCGAATTTGAAGGGGACCTTCCAGAAGGCCCTCAAATGCCGGGCCGCCAGTATGCATGGCATCGTGGTGGAACTAGTGAAGCGGACGGCCACGGACGAGACACGGCAGCTGCAGGCAAAGGTGGATCGTCTGCAGGCGGAGGTAAGCCAGCTACACCAGAAGCTGGCTGAGGCCACGGCCAGGCCTGCCCAATCTGCCCCAGGTCCGGTGGTAGGAGGCTGCTCCTCCTCCCCTGCCAGCCTTGAGGCAACAATTCGTGGGGTTGTCATGGAGGAGAGGGCCTTTATAAGAGCCTGCTTCGCCGGCATCGAAGACCGGCTCTTGCCGGAAAGGCGGCTCCGCCCGCCACTTGCGGCAGACAAGAGTCCACCGCTGAGGGAGCCGGAACCTGTGCCTCTAGCAGGCCCGGTATCCAAGGGCAAGGGCAAGGGCAAGGGCAAGAGGACCAAGGCGGCTCCTCATAACCCCACCACAAGCGCGGAGGAAGTGCCTGGGTCGTCTGCTACTCCAGCGGCAGGCGCCCAGAACTCGCAGGAGGAAGACGCCCTTCTTCCCTCCACCACCCCGTCCAACCAGTCGTGGACGGAAGTGGTCAGGAGAGGAAAAGGGAAAAAGGGGAAAAGTTCGGCCCCCAAGCCCGCTGCGAGTGCTCCTGCAGCAAAAAAGGCTCCAGCCGGTAGGAGAAAGCTGGTTGCTCCCAAAACCACAGCCGTCGTGGTGACCGTCACCCCGGAGGCCGTGGGGCGGGGTGAGACGTATGAGTCCGTCCTAAGACGGGCTCGTACCAATGCCGATCCCTCCCGGCTGGGGATTAAAAACATAAAGTGCCGCCGAACCCTAACCGGGGCTCGAATTTTCGAGTTCTCGGGGGAAGAGCGCGGCACAAATGCGGACCTCTTCGCAACAAAGTTGCAAGAGGTCATCGCGGATGCGGCAACGGTCGTAAGGCCTATTAAGACCGCAGCCTTGGAGGTGGCCGATCTGGATGATTCGGTCACCAAAGAGGATGTGGTGGCGGCCGTTGCGGCGGCTGGAGGATGCGACGCTGGCGCGGTGAAGGGTGGAGCCATCAGGCTCGGACGCCGTGGCATGGGCATCATACGCGTTGAGTGCCCAGTCGCCGCGGCTGGGGCCGTCCTTGCTGCGACCAAGGGACGGCTGCTCGTGGGGTTCAGCTCGGCTGTGGTCCGGCCACTTGAAGACCAGCCCGTTCGCTGCTTCAAGTGCTTCGCGTTTGGCCACACCCGAGCCACGTGTCCCTCCAAGTTCGACTGGGGAGACACGTGCTTCCAGTGCGGGCAGGAGGGACACAGGAGTACCACTTGCCACGCTGCCGCCACCAAGCCACACTGCGTGGCGTGTGCCGCTAGTGGCCGCCCTGCGGACCACAGGATGACGGGCAGGAGCTGCAAGCCCCCCGTGAGGAAGGGCGTAGTGCCGGCGCAGGTTCGCCCTGTTGCTACCGCCGCCGCCGCCGTCGTCACCGCTGTAGCTCCAGCGGCAATAGTTGAGGGGACCGGTTCGATGTCGGAGTAATGGTTACCAACTACCGCATCCTCCAGACGAACACCAACCACTGCAGAGCGGCCCAGGACCTGGTGGTGCAGGTCATGGCCGAGTGGTTGGTGAACGTAGCGGTGGTCGCCGAGCCTTACTCGATCCCCGGCAGCTGGCTGGGTGACGAAGACGACTCGGTGGCACTAGCGGCGCGGTCTTCCACAGACTCCCCTCCCCTCTCGCTGTTAGAGAGGGGACCGGGATACGTGGCCGCCGTGTGGGGAGACATAGCCCTTGTGGGCGTCTATTTCTCCCCAAACCGCCCTCTTCAGGACTTCGAGAACTATCTCGGAGTGCTGGCCGCCGTGGTCGGCAGGGCGGCGCCGCGTCAGGTCTCCGTACTGGGAGACCTGAATGCCAAGTCGGTGACCTGGGGCAACCCAGCCACCAGTGCACGCGGGCGGGCAGTGGAGATGTGGGCAGCTTCCTCTGGCCTCTCCCTCTTGAACAGAGGAAGCGTCCAGACATGCGTGCGGCGGCAGGGTGGCTCAATAGTGGACGTCACTTTCGCCACCCCTGCGTTGGCCGCACGCGTGTTGAACTGGCGGGTGGACCTGGCGGAGACTATGTCAGACCACCGCTACGTGCGGTTCGACATCTCCAACAGTGGCCCCGGAGAGACGCGGCCCCTCTCGGCGCGATCACCGTTCCCGCGGTGGGCTATCGCCCGCCTGGACAGGGAGGCAGCGGCGGAGGCGGCGTTTATCCAGGACTGGCTTTCGCCGCCTTCCGCTGGCCTGGATGTAGACACCGTGGCGGGGCACCTGAGGGAGTCTCTGACCGAGGTATGCAACTCCAGCATGCCCCGGTCTCACCGACCACTACCCAAACGCGCCGTGTACTGGTGGTCGGTGGAGCTGGCGGGACTTCGAGCAGCCTGTGTGGAGGCAAGGAGGGCCTACACGCGAAGCCGGCGGCGGCGTATACGGGACCTGGCCGACGAAGACCACCTCTATGAGGTGTACATGGAGGCAAAATTGGTCCTCGATAGGGCTATCACCGCCGCCAGAGACTCGTCCAGAGCAGAGTTGCTGGAGGGTCTCGACAACGATCCTTACGGGAGACCATATAAGGCGGCGCGCAACAAACTGCGCCCCTTTGGTCCCCCGGTGGCCGAGACCCTGGAGCCCTCATTTCTGGATGGGGTGGTTCAGTCCCTGTTCCCGTCCAGGGACAACTTCACTCCACCAGTGATGGGCCCACCGCGGGGGATAGCTCCGCCAGCTGAGGAGGAAGAGGAGGCCCCTCCTGTCACGGAGTCGGAACTTGACGCGGCTATTCTCCATATCCGCGCCAAGAAGACAGCTCCGGGCCCCGACGGTGTTCCGGCAAGAGTGGTGGCGATCGCAGCCACTCAAATGGAGGAAAGGTTTCGGGACCTCTTCAGCGCATGCCTTGCGTCTGGAAGGTTCCCGAAACCATGGAAGGAGGGGCAGTTGTGCCTCCTTCGCAAGGAGGGCCGCCCCGCAGACTCCCCCTCGGCATACCGGCCCATCGTTCTGCTCGATGAGGTCGGCAAAATGTTCGAGGGGATAATCGCTGCCCGCCTAAAGGGCCATCTGCGGAGTATCGGGCCGGACTTGTCGGACGCTCAGTTTGGTTTTCGGGCTGAGCGTTCCACGGTGGACGCGCTGGCCTGCCTTAAGGGCCAGGTGAAGGAGGCGATGGAAGCGGGGGATGGATTGTTGGCTGTGTCATTCGACATAGCCAATGCCTTCAACTCCGTTCCCCACTCCACCATCCTAGAGGCGCTCCGATTCCACGGAGTGCCTCTATACATGCACAGGCTGCTGGCCAGCTACCTGGAGGAACGGGCGATCCTCCTGGTAAATAGGACTGGCCAAGTCCGGCGGTACGCCGTTGAGGCCGGCGTTCCGCAGGGGTCAGTCTTAGGACCTCTCCTCTGGAACGTCGGCTATGATTGGCTCCTGCGGGGAAATCTCCTCCGAGGCACGAGTGTCGTCTGCTACGCGGATGACACTCTCCTCACCGCCCGGGGGGGGAATTTCAGGGAGGCGGCCAATTTGGCCTCGGCGGGCGGATCCTTGGTGGCAGGGAGGATCCGCCGCCTAGGGTTATCGGTGGCGCTGCACAAGACCGAGGCCGTGTTCTTCCACGGCCCTCGGCAGCGCCCCCCACCTGACGCCCACATCTTCGTGGAGGGCGTCAGAATTGAGGTCAAGGCCCAGATGAAATACCTGGGCCTTATACTCGACAGCAGGTGGCGCTTCGGGCCGCATTTTAGTGGGTTGTCGTCACGCCTGCTGAAGGCCGCGGGTGCGCTCTCGTGGCTGCTCCCCAACTTGGGGGGGCCCAGCGCGCGATGCCGGCAACTTTACGCCGGCATCTTGAGGAGTATGGCCCTCTACGGGGCTCCTATCTGGGAGGACTCACTCCACAGGAGGGAGAATGCCGCCGCCTTGCGGGCACCCCAAAGGGCCATAGCCCAGCGGGTGGCACGGGCCCATCGCACGGTGGGCTTTGCAGCAGCATGTGCCCTGGCCAGCACCCCTCCTTGGGAACTCGAGGCGTGGGTGCTCGCCAGAGTGTATGAATGGACGGCAGGACGGAGGGCAAGAGGAGAACGCCCAGCCCCGGAAGAGCGGGCAGCCGTCCGGCGGGAGGCGAGGGACGCCATCGTCGTCCATTGGACAGGGGACCTCGCCACTGCAGCCTTCGGCCGCCGAACCCTCGATGCGATTGGGCCAGTCCTGCGAGACTGGCTCGAGCGGTCGCATGGGTTCCTCTCCTTCCGTCTGGTGCAGGTGCTGTCCGGACATGGATGTTTCGGATCGTACCTGCACCGAATCGGACGGGAGGAGACGCCGTTGTGCCACCACTGTGGCGCGGCGGAGGATGCGGCGCAGCACACCCTCGAAGTGTGCCCAACGTGGTCTGAGCCGCGCGGCAATCTCATCGCGGTGATCGGACCGGACCTCTCACTCCCCGGCGTAGTTAACGCCATGCTGAGGGATGAAAGGTCTTGGGCGGCAGTCGCCTCCTTCTGCGAACACGTCATGTCCCAGAAGGAGGCAGCGGAGCGCGCGCGTGAGGACGATCCTAACGCGGCGCCGCTTCGCAGGCGGAGGAGGGGTCGAAGAAGACGTCAGTTTGAAAGTCATCTCCGACTCCTCCCAGTTGGAGGCCAGCAGGCAACGGGTGCGGGGGCACCCTTGCCTGTATTGCACAGGCCTCCACCAGTGTCGAACGGGAATGGCCAGGTGTTCCCTGCCATTCCCGTAGCTCCCCAGCCTGGGGGGCATGAGGGGCTGGCCAGCTAGGCGGGCATGCGCCGGGAGGGTTGTGGATGTAAAGGCTGAGCCGGTTTCCCATGGCCCCCCCATCACGGCGATGTGGGAACACCGCTGAGTTTTAGTGGGTATACTGTCATCATCGACAGGAGTCCCACATACCCCGACTCGTTCCCCACGAGCGGGGATGCGTAATGCATTTCTCAGCGTTAAAAAAAAAAAAAAAAAAAAAAAAAAAAAAAAAAAAAAAAAAAAAAAAAAAAAAAAAAAAAAAAAAAGGTTAGAGGCACGGCGCGGCATACGCTGGCAGAATGTGCCGCTTGGGAGGAGCCACGCCGTGCCCTCATCTCAGGAGTGGGCAGTGACCTGTCGCTGCCGGCCGTGGTCGAGGCGATGGTCGGCAGCGAGGAGTCCTGGGACGCGGTGGTATCCTTCTGCGAAACAGTCGTGTCGCAGAAGGAGGCTGCGGAACGGGAGCGGGAGATCTCTTCCGCTCACCCGGCCCGCAGCAGGCGCACCGGGCGTCGGCAGAGGGCAGACAACGCCCTCTTCCGGCCCCCCTAAATGGGTCCAGGGACGGCGGACTTGGGGACGTCCGCCGCCCCCCATCACACTGGACCCGAGGTGGCGGCGCGTAGTGTTCCACGCGCGCCCCTTTCAGACGTCGCGGGGGGGGTTTAAACACCTCACCCCCCCCCAGACTTGAGGTGGCCCGCAGAGGCGGGCCGGCACTAGCTGGGGATCGTGGAAGTCGCATTAGATCCCATGATCCCCGGTGCAAGTGTGGGACGGGAACACCGGGGTGGTTTTTAGTCAGTAAGAGTCTGACAGACCCCTCCGCCTACCCCAGGGCGGAGGACATCCATGAGGATTTTCCACCCCGGCAACAAAAAAAAAAAAAAAAAAAGGTTAGGTTAGGTTAGAGGCACGGCGCGGCATACGCTGGCAGAATGTGCCGCTTGGGAGGAGCCACGCCGTGCCCTCATCTCAGGAGTGGGCAGTGACCTGTCGCTGCCGGCCGTGGTCGAGGCGATGGTCGGCAGCGAGGAGTCCTGGGACGCGGTGGTATCCTTCTGCGAAACAGTCGTGTCGCAGAAGGAGGCTGCGGAACGGGAGCGGGAGATCTCTTCCGCTCACCCGGCCCGCAGCAGGCGCACCGGGCGTCGGCAGAGGGCAGACAACGCCCTCTTCCGGCCCCCCTAAATGGGTCCAGGGACGGCGGACTTGGGGACGTCCGCCGCCCCCCATCACACTGGACCCGAGGTGGCGGCGCGTAGTGTTCCACGCGCGCCCCTTTCAGACGTCGCGGGGGGGGTTTAAACACCTCACCCCCCCCCCCCCCAGACTTGAGGTGGCCCGCAGAGGCGGGCCGGCACTAGCTGGGGATCGTGGAAGTCGCATTAGATCCCATGATCCCCGGTGCAAGTGTGGGATGGGAACACCGGGGTGGTTTTTAGTCAGTAAGAGTCTGACAGACCCCTCCGCCTACCCCAGGGCGGAGGACATCCATGAGGATTTTCCAACCCGGCAACAAAAAAAAAAAAAAAAAAAAAGGTTAGGTTAGAGGAGGCGCTGTGGTTCCGCGGGGCGATGACACAAATCTGCGACGCGTCCATGCCCCGCGTCCACTCACATCCAGCAAAGCGCCAGGTGTACTGGTGGTCTACCGAGATCGCACAATTACGTGTCGAGTGCGTAGCGGTTAGACGCCGGTACACCCGATACCGGAGGAGACGTCGTCGGGTCCCTGACGAAGAAGCCGCGCTGTATGAGGTGTACCGCGCGGCGAAGCAGGCCTTGTGGCTGGCCATCGGCGAAGCGAGGACGCGAGCCAGGGAGGAGATGTTGGAGACTCTAGACGGAGATCCGTGGGGGCGCCCTTATCGTGTGGTTCGAGGGAAACTTCGAGCCGCGGCGCCTCCACTCACGGAGAGTCTCCAACCTGAGCTGCTGGAGGAGGTCGTCGCAGCCCTCTTCCCGGCAAGAGCGGAGCATACTCCGCCGCCGATGGCTTTGCCCACAGCCGCAGAGTCTGCAGAAGAAGAGAACGCCATCAGCGTCCCAGAGGTGACACAAACAGAGATGGGGGCAGCCGTGACGCGGCTCCGAGCCAAGAACGTGGCTCCGGGGCCCGACGGGATCCACGGCCAAGCGCTTGCCCTCGCTCTGAAGGAGCTAGAGCCCCACTTGAGAGGACTCTACACAGCGTGCCTTGAGCAGGGCCAGTTTCCTACTTTGTGGAAATCTGGTCATCTGGTCCTGCTCAGGAAGGCGGGGCGCCCTGCGGACTCACCGTCCGGGTACAGGCCCATAGTGTTGCTAGACGAGGTGGGTAAGATGTTTGAGCGGATAATCGCTGCCCGCCTCGTCGGCCACTTGTGCGGAGAGGGGCCTGACCTGGCCGAGAGCCAGTTCGGCTTTCGGCACGGGCGCTCCACCATCCACGCGATTTCACGGGTGAGAGTCCTGGCGGAGGAAGCGGTGTCCCGGGGCGGGGTGATGTTGGCGGTGTCCTTGGACATCTCCAACGCCTTCAACACCCTGCCCTGGAGCTGTATTCGGGAGGCACTGCGTTACCATCGGGTGCCTTCCTACCTCCGCCGCATCGTCGGGGCTTATTTGGCGGAGAGGTGTGTCACCTACACGGGACGTGATGGCGGAAACCAGCGCCGCATGTCGTGCGGTGTTCCACAGGGCTCGGTCGTAGGACCGCTCCTGTGGAACATCGGGTACGACTGGGTGCTGCGGGGCGAGCTCCAGCCGGGCGTGGACCTGACGTGTTATGCGGACGACACACTGGTCACGGCCCGGGGGAGCTCGTACCGGGAGGCAGCGTTGCTAGCGACGGCTGCGGTCTCACAGGTGGTGAGTCGCATACGTCGCCTAGGGCTGGAGGTTGCCCTCAACAAGTCGGAGGCCTTGATCTTTCATGGCCCCCGGCGGGCGCCGCCGCCGGGATCACACATCGTGGTCGGGGGGGCTCAAATCGCTGTCGAGTCCACCATGAAGTACCTAGGATTGGTGCTCGACAGCCGGTGGGATTTTGGCCCCCATTTCCGGCGGCTGGCGCCCAAGTTGTTGGGCGCGGCAGGGGCGTTGTCAACGCTGCTTCCCAATCTGGGGGGCCCGAGCGCCGCCTGTAGGCGGCTCTACGTGGGGATCGTGCGATCGATGGCCCTTTACGGGGCCCCGATCTGGGCGGCTGACCTGACGGCCGGAAGCATCGCAGTCCTGCGGAAGCCGCAGAGAGCGATGGCCGTCAGAGTCATCAGGGGATATCGCACGATCTCCTTCGAGGCGGCTTGCGTACTGGCCGGATCCCCGCCCTGGGACCTCGAGGCGAAAGTACTCGCGTCGCTGTACCAGTGGCGCGAGGAAGCGAGGGCGCGGGGCGAGTGGCTTATGCAGCGACATATGGAGCTGCGTCGGTCACAGCTCCGCGCAGCCCTGGTGGCGGAATGGCGGGACAGGCTTACACGCCCTACCGCCGGCCTCGCCACCATCGAGGCGGTCCGGCCAGTGCTCGAGCTCTGGCTCGGGAGGAGGCACGGCTCCCTGTCGTTTCGGGTGACGCAGGTGCTCTCGGGGCATGGTTGCTTCGGGAAGTACCTGTGTCGCATAAACAGGGAGCCGGACGCCCGGTGTCACCACTGCATCGACTGTCGGGAGGATACGGCGCGGCATACGCTGGCAGAGTGTGCCGCTTGGGAGGAGCCACGCCGTGCCCTCATCTCAGGAGTGGGCAGTGACCTGTCGCTGCCGGCCGTGGTCGAGGCGATGGTCGGCAGCGAGGAGTCCTGGGACGCGGTGGTATCCTTCTGCGAAACAGTCGTGTCGCAGAAGGAGGCTGCGGAACGGGAGCGGGAGATCTCTTCCGCTCACCCGGCCCGCAGCAGGCGCACCGGGCGTCGGCAGAGGGCAGACAACGCCCTCTTCCGGCCCCCCTAAATGGGTCCAGGGACGGCGGACTTGGGGACGTCCGCCGCCCCCCATCACACTGGACCCGAGGTGGCGGCGCGTAGTGTTCCACGCGCGCCCCTTTCAGACGTTGTGGGGGGGGTTTAAACACCTCACCCCCCCCAGACTTGAGGTGGCCCGCAGAGGCGGGCCGGCACTAGCTGGGGATCGTGGAAGTCGCATTAGATCCCATGATCCCCGGTGCAAGTGTGGGACGGGAACACCGGGGTGGTTTTTAGTCAGTAAGAGTCTGACAGACCCCTCTGCCTACCCCAGGGCGGAGGACATCCATGAGGATTTTCCAACCCGGAAACAAAAAAAAAAAAAAAAAAAAAGGTTAGGTTAGGTTACCTAAACCACTAGTCTTTAATTTAATGTAATGTTGCAGTATGTGTGGCATTAGTTTTAAGAATTAATATATTAAATTCTGTGGGGGACAAACAGGAATAAAAAGTTTCATCTGTCCCCCTGTCAGTGATAGGGGGACAGATGAAACCGTTAAGGAGTGAATAAAGTTCGAACTGTCCCCTCATTGCTAACAGGGGGACAGATCAAACTTTTTTTTCCTATCTGTCACCCTAAGGGGACAAAGCGGGGTGACAGATCGGATTAATTCATATCTAGGACCTCTTTATTAAAAATATGAGCATTTCCTTTTTTTTTTTTAATAAACAACATGGTTTCCACATTAGCCATAATATTGCCAGAGCCATACTAGGGCTCTAGGGCTTATGGAATTCGTTTTTGTATTTTTTTTACGATTTGTTTTTGCTGTCAATCACAATCACAGAGTAAAAAAGTTGAATTTGTCTGACGTTTCATTTAGCCGGAAAAATGTAATTATTATTATGTCCAAAATATGGACAGAGCCATAAAAAGGATTAAAATATAATTTCAAATATCGATAAAAAATCATTATTAGGTTGTTCTAGTTTGACAAATATTTTTAGTGTCACTCTCAGTGCAAGTGATGCGTTTAATTCATCATGAGATTCATTCATGAAAGTCTTATGCAGTGGAAATGCACAACTGGCGTCAGATTACTGTCATGTCAGTTATAGGATTTGCATGTGACGACGCTGGCGTCAAAATGATAGTGTGTAATAGCAATTTCCATTGTGTTTGGCAACAGGCTAATATACACTACGTCAAGACTGGGGAACTCTCTGCACGATAATAGAATTGTTGAAAAGTTTTGAGCTATTTTAAGATAAGAGAACTTAAAATAGCTACAATCTTTTTGAATCTTTTTAAAGATAAAAATATTGTCTAGCTAACTGTCTGTCAAATGGCACGCCATTATTCACTCCCTTCTTCTTTCATCCACCCTAGACCAATGATTATAGAAAAATGTTTGGACGAAAATAAATGTTCCTTAGTGTGGAGAAGTGTGTTAAAAAATTTAAATCTTGACCTGTAAATGAGTTTAACAGGTGGTTAGAAGTTTGTACGTTGAATAATGTCGCGGGCAAGGCTTGATGGGAACAATATTTCGCGTTTCCTCGAGTTTACTGCCTTAAAGGTTGTACGAAATGAATCTGCTTCCTCATTTAAAAATACTCTAGGAAAGGTGAACAATTCGCACATGACATACCTACCAACGTAAATATACAACATACTCATCTTCTGATGCTAAGGAAATACACTTCTGACGTCAGTATGACAGACATGGAACTCACATATGACGCAGCTGGCGACAAAATGACACAGTAATAGCAATTTCCACTACCGTTTGGCAAGTGTCAGGAATTTCTTTGACCGTTTCAGCGTAGTTACAGAGAACATTCTGTTTCTTTATGCGATCACAGATTTTAATAACGGCTTTTTGGGTGTGGTCATCGTCATCTGTCTTCCCAAATTTGTTGGGCTCGGCTTCCAGTCTTAGCAGATTACAGGGTAATACGACATCCGTTGGTAAGACTGGCTGTCAAGGGCTTTCGAGGACCCGTAACGACTGTCAAAGATCTACGAAAGACAGTCGGGTATTCTGAGGCACGTAGGGGTCTCGGTGTGTAAAGATGCTACCCACCCGCGGACCGGCCTCAGCAAGTATAACTTAACGTGATCGATTGACCGTTGCAGCTGTTATTACAAAGCCACTAGCCCCATTTTAAACTGAAATACGTAGAAATCAATCGAACCTTTAACATGGATCCGCGGTGGTAACCCGCCAAATTCAAGTTTTCTTACGTTTTGTTTTCAATTTGCAGGTCAGTGTCCGGTTGTATCTTGATCAAAATATGATTCGCGACCATAACAAATATGTATTTACAGAATTATATCCACCTTAAGGGGATTTTTCTTTGTGATTACGATTAGGAAATGATTTACTCCGTATCCTGACAACCTATTTAATTTGATCCGTTGTCAAGTCTAGAGTCAATAAATTTGATTGGTTTTTGTTATGTCGGTAATCAAATCACAACAGTTTTGAGCTCATTTACTATTATATAAATAAGTTAAGCTGAAGTCAAGTTTCAGTAAGTTTACATGCGCGATTTTAAGCTTTATTTATTTTTAATGAAAGTAACTTTCCATAAGGAATTTTGTCAGTAGCAGCCCGGAGTCTGGATTTGTGGCCGGTTGATGGCAATAGGCTTGCCCCCTATTACATGATGAGACTTAAACATAACTGGCGAAATGTGGGTGTATTTACATTATTTTAAAGAGCCGTTTACTGGCTTGTAATATCCATCCTTTGTTTTTTTGTTAAATTAAAATTGCCTTCCGTGAGATAAATTCGAGAATTCAGATAAGGTCAACCAATTCATCATTACTTTGATTCTGTAATATAAGTAACTTTTTGGTAAAAATGGCACTTAGAAGAAACCACAAAACTAAAAAATGCCAATACATGTCACGGAGCCGCTTAGTTGGTCGCAAGCGTTACTGCTGAGCATGGTCCTGGTTTCGATACCCAGGTCGAGTAAAGTGTTATTGGGTTTTGCCATCTGGTATTTCTCAGTAGTAGTCCGGAGTCTGGATTTGAGCCTAGTTGTATGTATGATGGTAATAGGCTTACCCTAATTACATGGGAGTTAAACATACCTTTTTTTTTGGGTGGGAAATTATCAAATAACTTGTCCCGCTCTGGGCGGAGCGGGAGGGTGTGTCAGACTCTTACTGACTAAAACCCACCCGTATTCCTTCCGTTGCCTGTAATGCCAGGGGCCTCGGTGACCCTTTAGTACCTTCCCGCGACCCTGACAGGTAGTTAAACATACCTAACTGGCGAAATGACATCATCATCTGCCTGCCTTTTTCCCAACTACTTTTGGGGTCGTCTTCCAGCCTAACCGGAAGCAGCTGAATACCAGTATTTTACATGGAGCGACTGCCTATCTGACCTCCACAACCCAGTTACTGGGCAACACGATATCCCTTAGTAAGACTGGTTGTCAGATTTTCGGGCTTCTGACGACCGGTAACGACCGTCAAAGATCTACAAATGACAGCCGGGACCAACGGCTTAACGTGCTTTCTGAAGCACGAAGGGGTCTTGGTATGTAAAGATGGTCACCCATCCGCGGACCAACCGCGGCAAGCGTTGCTTAACCTGATCGATCGACCCGTGCGGCTGTTATAACTTAGCCACACTGGCGAAATGTGAGTGTACTAATAGGTACACCTCTGTCTAATCCTTCAGGGAAACGAGTCGTGATATTATATTATGTTACATGTCACGGAGTTGATTTTTATTTTGTTTCAAAGAAAAAAGTTACTTATCTTTTTAAAATCACAACCTGAATTTCTGCCGGTACTTTGGGAGAGGCCTATGTCCAGCAGTGGACGTCTTTCGGCTGAAATGATGATGATGACTACGAAGTAAACGCAATGTGTAATGGTTTAAATTACGTATACAGTTAATATTGTATTGCGTTGATGTTAAAGCGTTGACAGGACCCAATTGACCAAAATAGGCTTATCTTAAGAAAATAAAATTGCCAAATCTGTATAGTTTGTGGTAGCGGAAAAAATATATGTTAATTTTGAACATATTTCCCAGAACTTGGTTGTTACCAAGACACGTTTTGAAAAAAAAGTCTCGATACAAACTAACGTTAAACTAACCTCTTACCTTGAGTTGCAAACCAAAATATCTGTATTGAATATCAACATACGTTACGTATTTAATTAATAACGAGAACGTCTTATTTGAATGCAGAACTTGGTTGTTTTTTATTTTCGATTGCTCAACTCAATTTTGAGTAAATAGATAATTGCTTCATATTTTGCAATAAATTACAAGCGTTAACCCATCGCGCTTCTCTTTCTTTTCTATGCAATCTAACAGTAACCGCGATTTAGGTGTTGTCAGCGTCTTAAACTCAAACTCAAAACATTTATTTCAATTAAACCATTTACAGGTACTTCTGAATTGTCAAGGAGTCGGTCAGTCAGAGAGATGAAGCTAGTTGCTCATTCCAAAGCGTAGTAGGTACCAATGGAGAAGAACGGGCAAGAAACTCCATGGACACTCTTTTAAATTATATTATTACATAAAGATTCATTTATCATATCGACGCTTGAAAGGCAAAATTTACTAAGCGACATAGGGCAAATTTGACTTTACATTATGAAAGTCAATTTTCAGAAAAAAAATCATATAAATTCTGAATCAGATGATTAGATAAATAAGATTTCCAAAACAGTAAGATTTACGCCTGTAGGATGATTACAAGAATATATATGATTTTTTTTTCTGAAAAATGTACATTAATAATGTAAAGTCTTTGCCCTATGTCGCTTAGTAAATTTTGCCTTTCAAGCGTCGATATGGTACCATGTTATATTCAATTTATACAACATAACAACATTATAGTAACATAGCGCCTGTAATCCCCGAGGAGTTAGGCAGACGTGTGGCTATGGTACACCCATATCGCCAGTTATGTTTAGGTCCTATGTAATAAAAAGAGAGCCTATTGCTTTGCTGTTTTTTTTTCATGTTTGAGTCGGTCATTAACCGACGATTAAAAATAGAAAATCGAGCGAGCCTTACATTAGTCGCATATGATGTGCAACATCTGACATCTCACCTTGGTAATAAGCAACTGAGCAGCGACAGAAATTAACCTCAGAATTTTCAAAAGCTAAATACCGAAACATTTATTCGAATAATTATTCATTACTAGTGCGACACTGGTCGAAATTTGACCCCCTCTACTTACAATCTATAAAGTACTTACTTATTCCATGCTCAAGCTGTCACTTCCTTTTACACACTTCCGTACCTTTTCTTTCTTTTAAATATGTTTTCTTTCTTTCTTTCTTTTCAGGAATTTACTTCCACAGAAACTGATGTTTAGGGAAAAGTTGTTCAATTTGTAGCAGCTAAATGTCTGTTATACCATTTCTTGCATCTAAAACTAACCTATCATCTCTAGTAGTCGATTTTAAAACTTTCAGAGATTTTTCTCAGACTCAGATTCCGATCAAACGAATGCAACAATAAAAGTATTAAAGAAGAGTACTGAAGGAAACAGTTTGCTATAGAAAGCAAAGTTTAGTAAACATAGTTGTGTTTATGGATATGTGTAAACCAAGGAGTTTTACTCTCTCAGAGAAAAACATTCGATTTCTGCGGTTTTACTATTTATAATAACTATTAATATTGTGTTCTCGGGTCATGATTGTGTAACTTCTATAATTATTATATATTTTCACACGCAATGAGATGTTTGCCAAATTGCAATATGTTACAGTTCCCATGAATTTGTGCTACAATCTCTGATTCTGAGAATTTGGTCGATTGCGTCTCAATTTAAGATGATGCAATTCTTTAGAACTATGTAGAGTTTGAGAGACATGATTTGACAAATTTTATTTCAAATCCAATATCCTGGTTTAGTTCGTCTGGGCGATAAGTCGGATTTGCACATAATTTGTTTATCGCCACCCGAATTTATTAATAGGCCACTTATTAGTACCAAACTCGTAAATATTGATAATTGTGTTTAATTGATTGTTCAGTATTTCGTTTATCTGTCTGTATGCTAATTAGTATGTGTTACCATTTGAAATGTTTTCGGTGTGATATCTTTAGTGATAAGCGTGGCTGTGTCGTTATCAGGCTGTGGCGGTGGCGGCGGCGGCGGCAGTCGGCGGGCGGCCCTGTCCGCCGCGGCCACGGCCCGCGACCGGCGACCACGTCGTTCAAGTTCGCCGACGTGAGCCCACTCGCAACAAGTTCCTACGTAGGTCAATTCAGGACGTGTCGGTGAGTACAGTGTATGGTGTCCAGTGTGATGCAATCAGTGAGGTGCAAACAAAACAACGGACTTGTATAAAACATTCTGTTTAATTCTTTTGGAAGCTTAACGTCGCTAACAATAACATATTCTTACATCTATAATGCTACTTAAGTAGACATAGGACAGTCTTAGAGATGAGTAGAACTACAACTAGGTAACGATCATGAGATCTGGATCACAGTCGAGTTGTCGCGCGGCACGGGGCCCTAGTGCGCGACGGAGGGCTGCACGGGCAGGCCGAGGGGAGGTGAGGGCAGCAGCTTCAGCACGGGCGCGGGGGGGGCGCGCTCCTTGGCGTGTCTCTTGACGTGCTTGGCGAGGTGGTCGGAGCGCATGAAACGGCGGTTGCACACGCGGCACCCAAACTTCTTCTCGCCGGTGTGAGTGCGCTTGTGCCGGGACAGCTCGTCCGAGCGCGAGAACCGGCGTTCGCAACCGGCCCACGCACAGCGGAAGGGACGCTCGCCAGTGTGTGTTCTAGCGTGAGCTTTCAGGTGGGACGACTTGAAGTAATTTTTCCCGCAGCCGGGGTACGAACACTCGTAGAGGCGGCGACGCGCGGCTGGGGCCGGCGAGACCAGCCACAGCGCGGTGGTCGGCAGTAGGGTACCGGGCACAAGGACGGTGGGCGCGGGCCGCGGCGCCAGCGGCACCCAGCCCGGGGTGGCGGCCGCGGACGGCGCCTGGGGCACTCTTATTTCATCGCGCACTTCATGCTTGGGCAGACACTCGGGGTGAGGAGACGGCACGCGAGCCTCCTCCACTTTAGGAGGCGGACTAGGAGGCTGCACTCGGATAGGTGGCACAACTTGAGCTTGAGACGCAATGTATTTAGTTTGCGAATAACTGTGACCGCGGTTCATTTTGAATTTGAGCGATTTGACGATGTTCATGTTCATGTCCTGAGGTGGCGGCGGCAGCAGCGGCTCGGGGCTGCAGGTGCCGTCCTTGTGCGCGCGCATTATGACGGAGGGCCGGTAGCAGGGCTCAGGTGGCGGCGTGCTCAGCAGCAGGCGCGCCAGCTCGCATCGCGAGCGCTTGCTGAAGTCCTCCTCGCCCTCCGAGTCCGAGGGCTGAGGAGTGACCAGGCCGGGCGGCGGCGGAGACTCCCGCGCGCGCTTCATAGCAGCCTTCTTGTAAGGTAACTCGACCTGTGAGACAAAGACAGATGCACGTAAGTGAACGGTTGCTATAATACGAGCACGCGCGCGCTGCGTGATCGCGTCGTGCGCTCTTACAGTACTTTCGATTGCACAAATGGCACAGAGAATTTTTTTTGACTGGGATTATTATTTTTTTTTTGGGCACAATAATATTATCTCTAATTATTTAAAAGTTTTTGAGACGAATTTCAAAAGACACTCACTTTGTTTTCCATCAACGGTGGCGTTGACGGCGGTGAGAGGGGTCCACAAACTTCGAGAAGAGTCGACATTCTGATTAAACTAATAGCATTCAACGCAATAAAACTTTCTTTTTTAATTCACAAAACTTGTGTTTTCGCTCCGCGCTTCCGCTGTTGGGAGCCGTGTGGTTCTGTTAGCGGGCGGCAGACGAATAAACCGTTCGGCGAGTGCTCGCTGTACGAGGCATGCGATTGTGGGGTGAGGGGGGGGCGGGTGTCCAATGGGAGCGGGCGGCTCGGCTGCGCAGGCCAATGGCAGGACGGTGATCACGCAGCCGGCGCGTGGCGGCGCGTGCTGTTCACGTGCACGTGGTGTGACGGCGAGGTCGGCGTGACGTCACCGGCGCGCCCCCGCATGACGTCGCGGAGGGGCGCGGGCGCGACAAGGTCGCCTGCACCGCGCCGCGCACAATCAATGACACTCGTGCACCATCTAGCTTACTATTTTGACAGTTTCGGTTCGATGACCTGCGCTCGACATTCGCTACTTTCGACGACTTCCACGTCTTAGGCGACTTGGCTTCTGTGATGCTGACCCGTTATGTCCTACTACATTCTATTATTATTTTATTGTCATCTGCTGACATCGTTAAAGAAGCAATGAGTATGATGTGTTGGGATATCTGTTCCGTGGTTGAGATAAAATGTTATCAGCGGTAACAAGAGAATAGTTTCAAAAAGCTGTTGTTGTTATTGTATCAAATAAGATTAGATAAAAGCCGGATAGGTATCTACTTGTCTAGTATAATAACTTGCCGCAAACTTTGACGCGTCATTAATATTTTATGTCTAATCTCTTGTTTTAGAGTCTAACGTAGTTATATCTGTAACAAAACTGTGTATAGTATTTCCGTCACTAACTTTTTTTCTTAATTTTCTATTTAATTAGTTGAAACATTATTCATATAGATTCATTTATTCCTTCCTTCACCACAATAAACTTTGGTGATACCTGCAGTAGAGATCGAGTCAATGAACTTTACACAGATTCAATTCTCTTCGCTAAAATGTTGACAAATATAAATGGCGTTTATCAGTCTCGATCAAAACATCTAAGTTTCTCTTTAGCAGACACAATTTCGCAAGTTATCACAGGCACAGACTTACTGTTTACGTATTTTATTGAACTAGAAGAATTTTGCAAGACTGTCTGGAGTCGATCTCATTATAAAAATGAATTTATGATCAGATGTGTGAACGTAACCGAAGCAAAAGTATGTGAAGATCGTAGCAGATGGTGTTCTGTAGTTTCTGCATGGGAAAATTACAGGAAGTTTTTAAAATTATAAAAATAAAAATTGTGGGTAAATGACGTAGGTAGTTGGACTCGTTTCAACCATAGATAGTCCTACCTACTTTCCCATATAGTTTGAGGAGTCTTAATTACCTATGTTAGATTTACAGGTAGGTATCTAAAGGGATCGCTACAAAGGAAGACCTTACGCGCGATGGGATGACGACATAAAAAAATAGCTAGACAAAAATGGCATCTTATAGCTAAAGACCGGGAAATATGGCAATATTTGGAAGAGACCTTCACCTCGAGGGGTGCATATTTTTGTTTAGGTACTTAAAACTTAATATTTTTTTCGTTAAAATTACTTATTTTAAATCGTAAACTGTTAACTTATTAGGAAATTAAATGGCTTTTATTTTTATATTTTCTAAAAGGAAGATTATGGAACTAATAGCAGAGACTACTGAATTTAGAAGCCGCCACTACAAATTCTAAGATCATTTCACATCATCATCAAAGAAAATATTTACTATATAGGCAGAGACTAACTGGAGTACTGATATTAGAAGACTACAAGAAACTCTTATGTCTAAAGATCATCCTCATCAATATATTTCATTCTCAACAACAACGTCAACTAAGTTGTTTAAAATATAGTCAGTTTCTTTCTTCCTTTTTGAATCACGTTTCTCTGTTTATACCTATCTCGAACGAACCGGACACGCCCTTTTATTTTTACACCACACAAGAGAAAGGTCATTGGCCTCGAAATCCTAGATCTCAAATGCATTTTTTATTTTTTTTATTAGTATATCTTAGCTATCTCGCTTACCGGATTTTCTACAATTTCTCAATAGAAATACGTTACTCATTTATGTTAATTTCCTACTCAGTAGTAACGGTTACGGCTGGTATGCGCGAACGATTGTACGTGTGTGAGTGACGCTTATATTTGTGAGTGACGCGTCGTAGTGTGAGTGACGCTGACGCATCGCTGTGTCGTGAAAGTGAGGCGCACGCGCTGGTCGAGTGATCGGGGTCGGTTCAAGACAAAGGAGGTAGCGAGGTCATAGTATTGGACTTTGGACTGTGGGTGGAGGACGTACATATATAATAATTACACTTCTGGCAAAATAGTTGGATGCAGCTTTAATTATCAGGGGGCCAACCATCAACTCTTATAGCAGTATTATTATAATATTACTTCACAGTGGGAAAGTGATGGAGCTGTTCAGGACTTATAGCTCCATCTCTTTCTCACGCTGTAGTAATATTGAAATAATACTGGTATAAGAGGTGATCGTTGCCCCCCAGACATAGAGAACGATAGAATAGACGTTCGTACTTGTTTTCGTAGAAGCGAGAGAATTTTAGCATCAATTTAATTAATGAACAAAACTATCTGCCTCTTAAACTTTACATCAATAAAATTAAAGACAATAGGAATAATTACATTGGGTCTACGAGTACTACGACGTAACTGACGCGGGCTACGGCGTATCCCTACGTCGCTACGGTGACGTAGCAGAGCCACGTGACCGGCTACGCGTCGAGTTAACAGCGTTTCTTGGAACTTTTTGTGTTGTTTTGCTTAAAACGTGTTTCGGTTAGTATGGAAGTTGATGTTTTGTTTTTAACAAAGGTTTAACCCCCGACGCAAAAACGACGGGGTGTTATAAGTTTGACGTGTCTGACGCACTTGTGTCACACACAGACAGACAGTGTCTGTGTGTGTAAACTAATTACAGGTGCTTTAAAATGTCAAGGGGTTAGTCGACGGCGCGTTGTATTCCACGCGCGCCTCAAAGAGATGTTGTCAGCACAAGTGTAGGGGTCCACTAGGGCCTGCCGGGGTCGCGGGAAGGTACACAAGGTTTACCGAGGCCACTGGCAACACAGGCAACGGAAGGAGTACGGGTGGGTTTTAGTCAGTAAGACTCTGACACACCCTCCCGCTCCGCCCAGAGCGGGAGAAGTTTTTTAAGTTATTTGATGTTTTGGCACCCAAAAAAAAAAGGGGTCAGTCAGTCAGAAAGATGAAGCTGTTCCAAAGCGTAGTAGGTTCCTATGGAGAAGAACGGGCAAGAAACTCCACGGACACTCTTTTAAATCGAAATATTGTTATAAAATATTGGTTACCTACATTTCATTCATATATCATTTTGAAATTTTATTGTTATTTCTTTACAACAGTTATTCTAATGTCCTAAGAATAAATATAGAATAATGGACTTCATAATCTGTGTAACAGTCAAAATGAAATGTGAAAGAAAAAAAAATACAATTAAAACAGTTTTTATTATGAAAATATTATTTAATAATAACATAACATCACGCCTTGTTTCCCCGTAGGGTAGGGCAGAGGTGTACCTGTAGTACACCCACATTTCGCCAGTTATATAATGGGGGGCGAGCCTATTATTTATTAATATGTAAAAGTATATAGAAAAGGAGGGGGGAAATAATCATAGGACATCAAAAGTTCGTCCGCATCACTGTCAACAGCTAGGTGCCCAAAAGGCTGGCAGCATTGCCACTTTGTATGGCAATGCTGATTCTTTGGCAATAAAATAGGCCAGCCCTCTGGTCATGTGAGGAGTCGATCAACTGCTTGGCTATGTCTCGAAAAACTAAGTGGGCACTCGACCTCATGGCCCTAGTGTTTCGACCCCAAACGGCTCGAACATATAAGTCCCAATAAGATTGGATTGGATTGAGGCGTTTGAGGTTTTCCGCACCTGCAACAACCTCCCCAGCACAGCCCGCCGTGCTAGAAAGATGGGATGGTGCAGTGGTGTCGACAGACGTTGCATCCCACACCAAAGGCCTACCTGGGTAGATAGGCCTTAGGGCCTTAGGTTAGGGAGAGAACAGACGGAATAACCAGGCGTGGAAGGTTCCAAGGCATGGTCATTCCGTCTGTTCTCTCCCCATCGTTGTGTTCCAAGCCATTTGCTTCTAAAGAAGCGGGCACCCCGGCGGTGACAAGAGCACGACGGATGATGTCCTCGATGCTGGCGTGCCGTGCTATCCGGCCTGTGTTTTTACTGCAGGATAGGTCATGGTGTCCGAGACAGTCGACACCTTCACCGCATCGGCAGCAATGCGGAGCCACGCAAGGAGCGCTGAGACGCAAACAAGTAGCGAGCCGGAAGGTGCTGTCACCCAGCATAGTGCCTATGTTGGGTGACGGTAGCGCCTGCAGAAAGAGGCCCGACTCCCACTCACCCACGCTATCACGCTCAGCAGTATTGGTGAACGTATTAATAAGATTATTCCGTATCAACCTGCAGAGCTGCCCATCTCACTGCCTCTGAGAAGATGGTTTCACGAGCCGATCAGTATTCGGGCAAGCCAGATGTTCACTGCGTCGGTCAAGCACGGCACTTCAGAGTCAACCAGGGAGGGGGCTAATATTTAAACAACACTGTTTGTCTGTTGTGTTACTATTTAATAACATAGATACCGACTGGCGTCACTCCCGTGACAATCTTATAACTTGCACCACACGGGAACACATATGTGATGTAAACAAACTGGTACGGCCACACATGTGTGGGTAGTGTTTGGGGAAACCACGCGGGCTGACGTCGCGATAAGGCGATCTTTGTTATCATTTATCAACACGGTGTTAACAGGTTACAGGTCGATTTGACCAGCTATGGTCAGATGACGGCAGATTTTGAATATTGTGATAAAAACCCTAATTAATAATCATCGATTTTATGTATTTTATTTAGGTACCTACGTGTTTGATAGATTTTAATTATAAGTACCTAACTGTTTAATTTAGGACTAAACACCTACTGAGCACCAAAAAGTTGTATTTTAAAAACAAATGTATGTACTCGTATGTAAAAGCCATAGAATATAGTCATGATTATTTTAATGTTAATAACTACATATTTAGTTGAGAAGACTGATAAGTTAAGTTTTTAATAATAATAATAATAATAATAAATATTAATTAAATAATTAATAATAATAATAAAAAGTTTTTAAAGCTTCCTGTCTCCTACTATATTGGTATCTACAATGATCTCATTCAATTTTAAGTCACCACCTAAGTACACATTGTGGAATGCAATTTTCAACCTTAAAATATTGACGGTTAAGTTCAAAATCGAATGAGAAAATATGACAGTTTTTGGTAACCAGATGTACACTGGCGACTGTACAAGCGCGGTGTGCATGCGCAGGCGGCATGATCAACGTCCACGTCATCGGTGAGAGGAGGCGTGGCGCGACAGCAACACAAACCTGATGTAAGCGGTAATCACCGCCGATAAGGACATCTGCAAAAGGTACCTACAGCACGTTAGTGGTATAAGCTGACCTCTTATTTTATTGAAACACTGTACTATGTTAAGCCTGCTCAAGGTCAAGTGTCATCGGGTGTTTCTCAGAAATAAAAATTTCTCTAACGCGAAGTTTTTGTCTCTTTTGACATTTTGGTACACACTTCCATCATGATAAGAAGTATAGGATAGAAATATACATATTTCAGTTTCATGAGGTACTTCTTTCATTGGATTGACTGACACGTCAGAGGAGGGACAAGATCTGAGAAAGACCCTGCCACCGTTGTGCGGTCGTTTTACCAGAGGCGTAGTACACCTACTACGCTTCTGGTACAGCCGACCATGTTGTAACTTCTCCGTGCCAGTGACACCGGCACCCTACCCTACAAAATCGGACATAGCAACTTCGCCGCCGCTTGGCTATAGATATTTTATGTTATTATTTTTATAACTGGCATCTTCCAGGTCAACCTAGGAGGTTGTCGTCTGCTTAACCGGACTTTCCTGTAGGTGCTTAAATAAATTAAGGCTTCCATCCAGGGCATAAACTTATATACTAAAATAATACACGCAAAGGGCATCCCCTGTGGGGTACGGACTTCGGCTTAGGGCGTCGCGAAGGAGGAGGACAGCAGAGACAGACTGGACCGCATAAGCAATACCTAGATATGTTAAGGGGCTGACAAGACCCAATTGACCAAAGTATGCTTCTCTTAAGAAAAAAAATTGCCAAATCTGTACAGTTTGTGGTAGCGGAAAAAATATATGTTAATTTTGAACATATTTCCAGTTCCTTGAGTTCTAATCCAAAATATCTGCATTAAATATCAAGATACGTTACGTATTTAATTAATAACAAGTACGTCTTATTTGAATGCATAACTTGGTTGTTTTTTATTTTCGATTACTCAACTCAATTTTGAGTAAATAGATAATTGCTTCATATTTTGCAATGAATTACAAGCGTTTTGTCATCGCGCTTCTCTTTCTTTTCTATGCAATCTGACAGTGAGCGGTTTAGGTGTTGTCAGCGTCTTAATGGTGGTAGTACTTATCTGAACGAGTTCATCACAAAGAGCTCTGCTACTGCTGTTGACTTATACAGGTTCTAATTAAATTTGTCTCAACTCATAATTCAAGTACCTAAATACACGACAAGCGGTCGTTGACCCCCAATATAATTACTTCAAATCTTTTTCTTTTTGTTGTATCGTGTTTAGATCGATACGAGTACCATCATGTCTTCGGAGTCTTGCTTGCAAATTTTATTTGAACTTGTATAACACAAATACTTCAGCCAATATGTAAAGAGATAATAAAACAACACGGATGTGAGTGAGTGCTTTTTAGTCGGTTGTTGGCTATCCGCACATTACAAAAACCTTTTAATCAAATTGCTGCTAAAACCTACATTGGTGCATTACCAATATTGCAAGAAAGATATGTAAGTTTTTTATTTTATCCCATTTAAGGAGACCACAAGAGCTAAACGCAAGTTTTATAATGCCTAAAAGTATATGATCCACTGCAGTAAACAACATCAGAAAAATATATGATATTCTTCAGGATATATGCTAGGTAGATAATGTGTTGAAAATATAATACTACTAATTTGATACGATAGAGAAAAATCACGAAGATACTTAAAAAAAAAAATAACCACACTAATATACATGCAATCATTCTGATTTTTTGTCAATTATTCTACAAGCAACATAATAGTGTTTTATTTTTTTTATCCAATCAATAGATTTTTTTAAAATAGATAATTGCTTCATATTCCGCAATAAATTACCAGCGTTGTGTCAACGCGCTTCTCTTTCTTTTCTATGCAGTCCGACCGGCGGCGGTAACCGCTCTTTAGCTGTTGTCAGCCTCTTAATATGACACTCCTGCCTCTACTAGTCTAACTGCCGCACACAGAGACGTCATTTTACTTTAATGTCAATTATAGCAAAACCTAAGGTACTTAACATCATAAAGATATAGACTATTATTCAATGACAAAATTAGTAAATCAGAGATTAGCGTCAATGGGCGCCTCTGAGTGCGGCAGTAATAGTCGCAAGTGCAATTGACGAGCGTGGGTTCCTGGGTTCGTTTCCTGGGGCGAGCAAAGCGTTGAGTTCTGTACCGGTCTCTTCATTCGTAAGAACGTAGGCATAAATATTATCAAAATATGAGTGTACAGATGTACTATGTACGACTCTGACTATCCCTTCGGGGAACACAAGCGCAATCTCACATTAATATTACACTATTTCACTGCGTAGATTGCACGCGTAGTACCAGAGCGCGCTATCATGACACTAAGTGGTACTTTGCCGGCTCTGCGTCTGACGCAATGGTGGCATGATGAAAAATCTGTCGTTTGTGTATAACGTGAGTCAACGGGATATTGAATCATAAAGGAGATGGTTAAGTAGCAATAAATATTCAATAAATGGCAATATTTCAACTTGTACAAGAATTATGATGATAGGTTTTGAGTTGAAGTTGTAACAAAGTAGGATTTACTGGAGAGCTACATTTTCATAATGTTTCTATTGAGTTAAATTTACTAAAGCTGAGTTTTGTATTTAAATTAAGTGTTTTGTTTGAAGCTGTATTTTTGGTTAGGTTAAATTCATGGTGTCTTTTAATTATCGTATTTTTTACTTTGCTTACTCCGTGTATTTAGAATGGTGTACCACAGAGCTTATTATTTAGTACAGAAACGTGTTTGTTATTTTGAACAGCATAATCTTTTAACTATCGACTTGTCCTTGACAATATCTAATTACAGACTGGTACCAAATACGTACATTTTAAATATTGTAGTACCACGAAACCTACAATTACCAATACTATAACAGTACTTTACCTAAATAAAAACAACACCTAATTATGTATTGGATAAGGAAAACGTAGGAAACTGCACACAGTTCGTCTTGCATGGCTGCATGCTATGCGTTCGTGTTGCGTGCGCGCATGATGTGTGAATGTGTGTGTGTGTTTACGTAGGTGCTGTGTGCATGGCAACATGGGTGTGACTGCGTGTGTGTGTTCTGGGTGTGTCTGATGACCGGTCAGCTATTTGTTGTGAGCGCAAAAAATGGGTGTCATAATGCAATTATTATTTAGAATTGTAACTGTGAATTTGTCACGGTACGCACGACTGGCTGCTTTGTATTTTTGTGTGGTTTAGCTGAAACAAAACTATGATTTGATAGTAGCAGTTTTATGTCTAACTTGTCAATAGGTTATAGCAGTCCACAGCTAGGACATAAGCTTCTACAAATGTAACACTATGCAAAAAATCAACAACCTAGTCTTCCCACAGCGTCGTAGGCGCAGTTTGTCGGCGTAAAACCACAGATTATCTAACCATTCTTAGTAATGATCGTACCTACGGTGAGTGGAAACACGTTCATGATAACTTTACTAGGTAACGAGTAGGTACTTAGTCTCGAACCTGCTTGATCGTTAATTGTCGTGTGTTGTGTGTGGGTGACGTCACGACCGCAAGTAACATGGGAAAAGAACAGAAAGATGATGACTGATCCCAAAAGAAGACATGTCTGAAACTGAGAACTATGACTTCTCTTAAGGCGCTGACAAGACCCAATTGACCAAAATAGGCTTCTCTTAAGATAAAAAATTGCCAAATCTGTATAGTTTGTGGTAGTGGAAAAAATATATGTTAATTTTGAACATATTTCCCAGAACTTGGTTGTTACCAAAACACGTTTTGAAAAAAAAACCTCGATACAAACTAACGTTAAACTAACCTCTTACCTTGAGTTCTAATCCAAAATATCTGCATTAAATATCAACATACGTTACGTATTTAATTAATAACAAGAACGTCTTATTTGAATGCAGAACTTGGTTGTTTTTTATTTTCGATTACTCAACTCAATTTTGAGTAAATAGAGAATTGCTTCATATTTTGCAATAAATTACAAGCGTTGTGTCATCGCGCGTCTCTTTCTTTTCTATGCAATCTGAGAGTGACCGCGGTTTAGGTGTTGTCAGCGTCTTAAGTCATAGTTCTCAGTTTCAGGCATGTCTAAAGAGACCAGAGACAAATAAGGGATTAGGTTATATTAAGACGATACGAAAATAAATTGGGGGCTTTCTCGTAACCATTTATTCCATTATGGATTTAATCTTTGTTAACTAATTGATTAATACTCTGACTGAAGGAAAACGCAATTGGGTTAAATTTTCTCGATAGAAGTTAATTCCGAAAATATTTCTACATTTTTATATTTTTTTCTGTTGTTCTAAAATCCATTGCAACATTGGATTCAAGGTGTGCGTATTAGGTAATTGAAAACTCTGGCTGGAAATATTTTTGATGCATAGCTTAATTTATTTTTAAACAATTTTATTTGGTTTATTTGGCGCTCTTACGTTGTTTTATTTTGGTTCCAGCGCATTGTTGCGCTCTCTTTTTACCCGACTGCCCCAGGCAGGAGGGTAATGTTTTTCGAGAGTATGTATGTATGTATGTCTAATTGTCTATTTCTTTGGCACGCGATTATAATCTATAGAATTTTGGTCTTGCAGGCCCCCGGACAAACGAATAACCTGAAATATGGTGTAACTTCTGATTGTGGGCCTGCGATATCAAAATTCTATAGATTATAATGCTTGTTTTTCCCTTTTCAGTTGTGTTTTGCAGTCGGGTTTTTTGTTTTTGTTTTTTAATTAATTCGTTTTTTTCGCATGTGGAAAGTGACTCTGTCACTTTCTTAGCTCGCCCGGCGCACAGTGGATCGAAAATCGGCTGTAGAAGACATAGGATCTCGATTTCTTAAATGTTATTTTTTTTGCTGGAAATGACTTCTGCTGATCATTACTGTTCTATAAAATGTCATATGAAGTAATTGTGTGCACAAATGGAAGAGTTATAATTTTTATAAGAAAAAAATGTATGCAGCTGACATGAAAAATGAGGATATCTCTGGAATCGCAAGATTGGCCGTTATATCCTTGCACACTGTTATAGTACTATTTATTTGTGAATTTTTGACATACTTAATATCGCGGCATCACTTGCGATTTTTTTTTTAAATCTTCAAAATTAAAAAAAAAAAAAGTATATGATACATTTTAATGCTTAAATATGGCTATACCAAGTGTAATTTACAATATTTTTTATGCTTAGACCAAAACATTCTAAGAAATCACAAAGTCGTACTACCTACTTATTTGAAATGACATGGTAATTATGAATTACATAATATGTAATCTTGTCTAATGCCTCAAGTCCACATTAGCTAATGATTAATAAAACTTAAAACCTATATAACTGTTAAAAGGATACGTCCCATAATGAGGGTGATTAGATAAACGTGATCATTAGTCAATAACAATAAATGGTAAACTATTGTATGATTAAAAATAAAAGCAAATTATTAAAAAAAAATATTAACTTAACCTAACCTAACATAAAAAATAAAAGTTAACTTATTTTATACTTCGTCACCATCAGAATCCACTTCAGAATCAGGCTCTACAATAGATATAACTTCTAAGAACTCTGTCGGAGCTTCCTGATCCTGAAGTTTCAGTAGTTCTACTGTTTCCTTAAAGTATGCCTCTTGTGGGCATTTAATTTTGGTCTTGTGGAAGAAATTAGAGGATCAGAAGAGACGATAAGCATATTGAGGATATCCTCGTTTGATGCTTGTCTACTCTTTTTCCTCGAATGGTGTTCTCTGAACCTCCTAAAGTCTTTGTTTCGGGCCTCTGAAGCTTCTTCCGAAAGACTTCCAATTGGTACAATAGCATTTTATGCAATTATGTCCCCTCCGTGAATCAACAATTTGTGGACGGTTGATGACATGTTGTACCAATCGTACAGTTCCACGTATTTTTCAGCGGTTGTTCTAGCGTATTCTTTAAATTTCGGCACGTCTACAATCTCTCCAGATATGATAGCTTGCAGAATCACAGCAAATCTGCGTATTAGGTCTTCATCTAATCCAGTGATCGCTGCAGTTTTATCAGGAAATTCAAAAAACCACCTTGCTGTGTTCCCGTCGTTAGTTGTGCCTGATCCTTGCTTAACGATGTCAATCAAAAGGTTGAGATCATCTTTGAATCGATCTTGAATGAGTTTTTTTCGTGAATGCAATAACTCTTGATGACCTTCTCCTCTTGCAGACCACTTTTTGAAGTCGAGACAATACGCTATGTGTAGAAGACATTCCATCACATTAATGCGGGGATGAAGTGATGATAATCCGAACTCATACACACCAGAAGAAATGGTTATTGACGCAATGACATCTAACTTATTCATTTCTGTAGGCTTAGCCAAACACAGGTAGCAGGCCGCATTTGACTTAGCTTCAGACAGATATGTACAAATTTTGCCGTCAATCATCGTCATCATTAATTTGTGACTAATTTCATGTCCTTGACATTTTGAGGGAACGAGAGCTTCAATTCCGTTATCCATTGCAGTTTTTTCATTTATGACAACGTCATTGGTTTCTTTCACAAAACTAAACTGAACTGGACGGCAATACCTAGGTGAGCAGGGTTTTGGATTCACCCATACGGTATCACCAGCTGTCAACTTTAATGGAACCAAAGAGGTCATAAATATGCTGGAATCATCTTGACCACTCTCTATGTTTTGCTTATATCTACTTTGGTTAGATGCACCGTCAAATCCCCACTTTGATATTAATATCAATTGTTTATCTTGTATCGCATCAGGACTACGAATAGTTTCAAAAATTCTGTTCACTGTTAAATCTAGTAACGCTTGTAGTGCAATCTTAGCAGATGGATCCGTTACAGTCACAAATGTCTTCGGAGGGTAGCACTGTAGCTTAGCTTTTTGCACTTTATAGTAAGACGGATATATCTCCTTTGAACCTTCTCGAATAGTCGTTTCCCTTAATGTGATATATTGCCTTTTCGATAGTTTTAATGAAAGTAGCAAACCCAGTGCTTTTTCTGGTGAAAATATTGTTGAAGGAGCTGGTTTGTTCAACATTTCCTTGATTTTTGCTGCTGCTTCTAGATTTTGGAGCATATGTTCAATAACAGATGCAATATCCTCACGACCATCTCCTTTCAAAAGTGCTGCAGCTGAATAAGCTACTTCATTAGGGTCATCGCCTATATGTTCATCAGATCGTCTATTCTTCTGTTTGTTACTTAGATCTTCAAACGGCTTTCGAGATCTTTTTGTCATCGTTGAAGTTGATTTCATTGTTGAAGTTGATGGTACAGGTTCAGGTACAGGTTCAGTAGAAATATTTTCACTTGTTGATTCTTGAATGAGGAAATTGGTTTGCACGCAGTTTGGCCAGTCAATATTTGCCTCAAGCCAATTACTGTAATCACGTCTAAAAACTTCACTTTTCCTGTGGGATCGTAACCATCTCTTTTGAACTGCCCGTGTAAATCTTCGACAAAATTCTTTCACGGTAACACTGTCTTCATCTGAAAGGCTAGAGCCCAGTCGAATAACAAGTGTGTTGAACAATATTTCATGATCGAAAGACGAAGCATCCTGATTGCTCAGAATAACAAACAAATCCAAATTTGTAATAATGCTTTCCATTATTCACGATCACTGAGTAAAAAGACACGATAGGATAGATGTTAGTATTAGAAATGCTCTAAATGAACCGAAGTTGTGAATCCAATGTTTGACTATTTATTGTTATTGACTAATGATGGTATCACATTTATCTAATTACTTTCATTAAGTTAATCCTGCACTAATTGCTAAATTAGCGAGTACCCCAAATTATTTTGGTACGTATCCTTTTAACTAGGTATATAGGTATTAAGTTTTATTAATCATTAGCTAATGTGGACTTGAGGCATTAGACAAGATTACGTATTACGTAATTCATAATTACCATGTCATTTCAAATAAGTAGGTAATACGACTTTGTGATTTCTTAGAATGTTTTGGTCTAAGCATAAAAAATATTGTAAATTACACTTGGTATAGCCATATTTAAGCATTAAAATCTATCATATACTTTTTTTTTTTAATTTTGAAGATTTAAAAAAAAAAATCGCAAGCGATGCCGCGATATTAAGTATGTCAAAAATTCACAAATAAATAGTACTATAACAGTGTGCAAGGATATAACGGCCAACCTTGCGATTCCAGAGATATCCTCATTTTTCATGTCAGCTCCATAGATTTTTTTCTTATAAAAATTATAACTCTTCCATTTGTGCACACAATTACTTCATATGACATTTTATAGAACAGTAATGATCAGCAGAAGTCATTTCCAGCAAAAAAAATAACATTTAAGAAATCGAGATCCTATGTCTTCTACTCGTACAGCCGATTTTCGATCCACCGTGCGGCGCCCAGTTCGTTATAATTTATTTTTTATGAACTTAAGAGGTTATGTCTCAGCATTATTTTGTCTACAATGAAGATTGCAGTCGTTTGCCAAGGTGATAATGGCAATATTACTCATGACTGATTGCAGCTGTTTTTTGTAGGCTTATTTCCAGTCATGGAATTGAATACTGGTATTCAGCTGCATCCGGTTCGTCTAGAAGCCGACTGCAACATAAACATTGATGGGAAAAAAACTGGGCAGATGAAGATTTCCAGTGTTTTACTTAAAAGAGCTTTGAATCTTTATGGCATTAGAGGTTTATTTATTATTTAAATAAAATTAAATTATCTATGTTTTAGATCATTTAGTTGTCCTACTATTGTTTAATTGTCCTATTTAGTAAACGCAATCTGGTTTTCAACAAAAACAGGAAACCGCATAGTTTATTATTATTTATTGTGATGAGCAACAGTGATAACATGAGTCTATTATTATGTGTCGTTATTAAATAATTATTGTAGTAAGTAGGTACTTATGTTTATTAAGTAATGTACTAGCCGATCCAACAAACGTTGTCTTGTCCAAATTTCAATAGTTCAAACAAAATTCTCATAGAAAAAAAAAAACAAAAAACCCGACTGCAAAAACACATAACTGAAAAGGGAAAAACAAGCATTATATATAATCTATATAGTTTTGGTATCGCAGGCGGACAATCAAAAGTTACACCATATTTCAGGTTATTCGACTGTACCCCGCCTGCAAGACCAAAATTATATAGATTATAATGCTTGTTTTTCCCTTTTTTGTTATGTGTTTTTGCAGTCGGGTTTTTTGTTTTTTAAATAATTTATTTTATTTGAAGCTTTTTAGTTTTATTTACATATATATTTGAAAATTATTCATTACTAGCTTTAATTTGATACCAATATTGTTGCAATTAATAAAAAAAACCCTTCCCCTCCTTTTTTATTTGCAGATGCAATTTATAAATATTATATAGCCTATGTCACTCCCACAATTAAGACGAATCTAAGGACACCTCATACGTTAAAATCCATCAAGCCGTTTAGGCTACAGAGCGTGTCAAAGAAATAGACATACATACATACATACATACATACATACATACATACATACATACATACATACATACATACATACATATACATACATACTCTCGAAAAACATTACCCTCCTGAGGCAGTTGGGTAAAAAGGACGTTCAGTTTTTTTTTCTGGACTGGACAGCTCCACTCAATCTGTGTGGTTCTTTCCTCCAAAGGACCATTTCGGACACCAATCTACATGGCCTTCACATGATCTGACCAAGATTATGTCTGGACTTTAAAGGAGACTGTGGCCTCTGAGTTTGTTTCGGCCTTTCTTCTCAGAGTAGTCAGATAGGAAACGCCGACCTCATCTAGCTTTATTTTAAAAATATGATATTCGATATTCTCGTCACGCAATTTTTCAACCACAACGTTAAGTTTGTTTTTGTGATAAATTCATCCCAACTACGGAACCCTTCATTGTGCGTGCTCCGACACGCACTTGGCCGGTCTTTATTTATATAGAGTTAATTAGAAGCCAAAATATTTATATAGAGTTAATTAGAAGCCCAGATATTTATATAGAGTTAATTAGAAGCCAAGATATTTATATAGAGTTAATTAGAAGCCAAGATATTTATATAGAGTTAATTAGAAGCCAAGATATTTATATAGAGTTAATTAGAAGCCAAGATATTTATATAGAGTTAATTAGAAGCCAAGATATTTATATAGAGTTAATTAGATGCCAAGATATTTATGTAGAGTTAATTAGAAGCCAAGATATTTATATAGAGTTAATTAGAAGCCAAGATATTTATATAGAGTTAATTAGAAGCCAAGATATTTATATAGAGTTAATTAGAAGCCAAGATATTTATATAGAGTTAATTAGAAGCCAAGATATTTATATAGAGTTAATTAGAAGCCAAGATATTTATATAGAGTTAATTAGAAGCCAAGATATTTATATAGAGTTAATTAGAAGCCAAGATATTTATATAGAGTTAATTAGATGCCAAGATATTTATGTAGAGTTAATTAGAAGCCAAGATATTTCGTTGGATAATAGATTACTAAAGTATTCGATTCCTAAGAAGGTTTCTTTAAGAGCCTTTTCAGATCAGCTTTTGTATTTGATAAAAAACAACAAGGGCATAACTTTTGCAACCATAAACTTGCGACCAAAAATGGGCTATTTTTAATTATACGACTTATTATTTGGTTGTGGTACCTAATGTGTCAGACATTACCAAAGAAAAAATAGGTGCCTAGTAAAATTCTGAAGGCAATTAAACTCGAAAATGCTCATCATATTCCATTGCAATTACGAAACATATCTACAGAGAAACAGTATTTTTGGGTCGATTTCAAATTTAGGGCCAAAAAGCACTATATTTGATTTAATTCTCGTGGAGTAACTGAAATTACTTCATATCGACTACTTCCTTGAGTCACCTATAAAGGGCCCATTACAACGGCTTTCCACTGTAAATTAAGGAGACAGTCCTATAAAACCAACCCATTTCTTATTAATGTCTCTAGTTCTAAAGGCTTATTCTTTCTAGATTGCTTTAAATAACAAAAATATGTGCAGGAAACTGGAATTTTATTTCTACTATTTATGATATTTATTTATATATAGGTACTTTATTGTACACCACAAAAATACATAACAAAAAATAAATCAAACACTACAAAATATACAACGCGCCCGTTGTATATTTTGTAGTGTTTGATTTGTTTGCCTTATCGCTTTCTGCGATCTCTTCCAGTCAACCATGGGATGGACAGTGATTTGCCTGGACATAAAGTGGGGCTGTCGTTGGTGTAAAAAAATATATATATATCCTAAATAATATATACATAAATACATACATATTAAATATATAAGCAACGAAAATAAATGAAGACTATATATAATTACAGTTACGAGACCAAGCTCACAGCGACAAGTAATGCGAGTCTTTTAAATGCGAGTAACGATTGCCCGCGTTTTATTTGAACTGGCAAAGCATTCCAAAAACGAGTGGCCTGGACAGTAAAGGATTTGTCGACGAACGTTGTGGAGTGCATAGGCATTTTAAGCTTCAAGTTATCTGATGACCTTAAATATTTCGTGTGGGAGTCTCCAAGAAACTGAAAACGTTCCTTGAGATAGAGAGAGGTGGAAGGGGAAAAGAGGACATTATACAAAAGGGAAAGAATATGAGCATTCCGGCAAAGGGCGGAAGTTCCGCCCTAACCCGACCGACGACACCGAACATGTCGCAGCAGTCGAGAGACACCTCGGGGACTATTTCGGCACGCCGATAGCTCCCGATGAGGATCCCATCTTTTTCTCGCCGGGCGCAGTCAGACGCGACATCCTGAGAACGAAACCGAGGAAGGCCCCCGGTGCTGACGGTATCGCCAACGCAGTGCTGCGCCACTTGCCGTTCCGAATGGTAGCGGCACTGGCGCGCCTGTATACGGCGATACTGCGCACGGGGGCCTTTCCGGCCTCGTGGAAGGAAGGGCGCGTCATCATGCTGCCCAAGGCGGGGAAAAACATCCTGAAGCCGGAGAGCTATCGGCCCATTACGCTGTTGCCGACTGTCTCCAAGGTGTTTGAAGCACTCCTGCTGCGACATCTCCAGCCACATGTCGCCCCGCGCCCTGAGCAGTTTGGGTTCAGGGCGGAGCACAGCACGACGCTCCAGCTGTCGAGGGTACTGCACCACCTCGCAGCCGCGCTCAACAAGAAGGAATACTCGGTGGCAGTATTCCTCGACATGGAGAAGGCCTTCGACCGTGTGTGGCACGACGGCCTTATATACAAGATGGCCACATCAGACGCGCCCCGTCGCGTTATTAAGGTGGTCTCCAGTTTCCTCTCCAATAGGACCTTTAGGGTGGTGGTCGACGGCGCGCTGTCTAGCGCGCGCCCAGTGCTGGCGGGCGTGCCGCAGGGCAGCTGTGTGTCGCCGACGTGTTACTCATGTTACACCGACGACATCCCCACCACTTCCGACGCGATGCTCGCGCTGTATGCCGACGACGCCGCGTACATTACTACATCGCTTAATCCGAAGTACGCGGCGGTCAAGATGCAGCGCGCGCTCGAGCTCCTACCCGAGTGGCTGTCGAAGTGGCGGCTGTCGGTGAACGTGGGTAAGACGCAGGCGATGGTCACAGGATCAGCGCGCCTCCCGCCACCCTTGAATCTACAAGGAGCCGACATCGATTGGTCGCCCCGGGTCAAATACCTGGGGGTCACCATCGACCGTCGGCTCACTATGGGGCCACATGTCCGCAAGGTCGCCGCGCAGGGTCGGGTCGCCCGCAACCTGCTCAAACCTGTGCTCTCGTCCCGCATCCCGGCGCGCGTCAAGCTGGGCGTGTACAAACTGTACGTGCGCCCAATCTTGACGTACGCCGCTCCCGCTTGGTTCGCCCTCACGAGCGAGTCGAGCCGGAAGTTGCTCCGCGCGCAACAGAGTATTGCGCTGCGGACCATAGTTGACGCTCCTCGCTTCGTGAGGAATGATGTCATCCAGCGGGACCTCGGGATCGAGAGCCTGGATGAGTTTGTGCGGCGCCTCGCGAAGGGGATGTACGCGCGTGCCGACGTGTCTGCTTGGCCCCATGTCAAGCAGATAGCGCCCTGGCATACGCGACCCCCTGACGCGAGACCCCTGCCCCGCGACCTGGTAGCGGACGAGTGACCCCATCACCGGACTGGACGCCTCGAGTAAGTCGCACCCAGGTTACACGCGGCTTACTCGACTCAATAGAACTCTACAGATGACACACATCTATTGCGTGGCGTGTGCTAAGTTAATATAGGCACGTCACGTAATTAAACCAGACACCCACTACTAGACAAGCAGTCAACTCACACATGCGGGCGCGGCGCGGGCTGCGACGCATGTAGACACTGAACGGCGTTACACACAACACAATGCCGTTCACACATACACGACCGTACCTTAGTCCGGACCGTAATCGGCTAGATCTGAGAGCGGGGCGGGCGGGGACTATACACCTAGTCTGTAGGAACGTCGAGTCGGCTCCACTGTCGCTGGTCGTCTTCGTTGGGCCTCCCCCGGGTAACCGGGGGTCTCACCTGGCGGGGACTGACCGCCGTGGAGTCGTGAAGAAAGCGGCGCTATTGTACTAGCGTCGTGGCGAGCCTACAGATTTACTCATAGCAATCAGTTACACGGACGCGTTAAAACGCGTCCGAAGTTTTAAATCGCCGCTAATAGGCGCACAAAATGAGGGGTCCGTATTCACGGGCCACCGTACACCCTCCGCGGCCAGGGAGCGACGCTCCGGTTCCGCTGCCGTGCCCCCTTGCGGGGGCGCAGCGACATCCCGATGTATTCCGGCAAAGGCGAATTGGTAACCACTTGAGCTTCACACGAAATTCGGAAACATGGTCAAATTTGCGCAAACCGAATATGAACCTTATACAAAAATTTTGAAGCCGCTCAAGTTTATCAAGTTGTTCTTGGGTAAGGTCAAGATAGCAGGGGGGTAACCATGACCTCTTATAATATTGAAATAATATTGCTATAAGAGGTTATGGTTACCCCTGGTATCAGCATAGTCAAGGATGGGTAGAAGAAGCGATTGTGCAAGCGCTATCTTGGTGGCAGTCGGTAGAAAATTACGCAATCTCTTCAAAGCTGCAGCGGATGCATATAGCTTGCGGCTATATAACTTCTTGTAGCTGAGCAGTCCAAGAGAAGTTCTTATCAATCAATATTCCCAAGTTTTTAACTTTCTCACTGAAGGGAACAACTGAGTTGTCAAAAGAAACTTGAGGAAGAGTCGTCCAGTCGATCCTTGAGATCATCCTAGAACTGCCCACCACCACAACCTGCGTCTTTATGGGGTTGACCATAAGTCCATATCTCTTGCTCCAGTCGCATATACGGGCTAGGTCACGATTAATCGTAAAGATAGCCTCGGACAGATTTCCCAAAGGAGCTCGCGAGTAAATTTGTAAATCATCTGCATAAAGATGGTAGAAAGAAATTAGTTCGTCAGAGATTTAGTTAATAAAAATTGCGAAAAGTAAAGGGGATAGAACCACCCTGAGGTACACCGGCAGAAGTATTACTCCAGAAAGACAAGGTCTCTCCAATGCAAATACGTTGCCGGCGACCGAACAAGTAAGTACGAAACCAGTCAATTACCGATGGAGATATGTTAAGGGAATGATAATTCTAAAGGAAGGATAATTCATTGTTGAGACTATCTTGAGTAACAATAACATAACATTTAATAGCTTTTTTGGGTGTTGTTTATGTAATTTAATTTGTGTAACTGTAAATAAACCTATCAATATACACCTGGGATCAATACCCTGCCTCTCAACCCCTCGGGATCATTGATACCTCGGGGTGACTCTTGATGACAATCTGAGTTTCTCAGCCCACATAGATCTACTGACAGGAAGGGTCAGAAAACTAATTTTCGTCTTTAAGACTCTTCGTTATGTGGCAGAAGCACAGATTGTCAAAAGGGTCTACCTTGCCCTCGGCCAATCACTACTATCATATTGTGTTTCTGTCTGGGGTGGTGCTCCTAAGACCGCAATGCTGAAATTGGAGAGGGCCCAAAGAGCCGTGTTAAAAGTGAGCACATTTCGCCCAATACTTTTCCCAACAGAAGATTTATATCAACATTGCAAAGTACTTTCTGTCAGACAACTCTTTGTTCTTAATACAGTCCTATTACAACACAAAGATACCCCCTACATGACAATCAAAAAAAGACGTAAAGATATAGTTTGTCGGAACTACAGATGTCAGTACTCATTCACAAAACGATTTCTTTGCTTCCATGGGCCACAATTATATAATAAACTTAATAGGAAACTGAAACTTTACTCTCTTTCAACTTCGTCGCTCAAGAAAACTGTGACAAACTTACTACTTACTTATAACTACCTAGAAACAGAACGCCTGTTTTTCTCTGATAATAACCCACCCTAAACCCTTCCACCGAAAACATAAAACACATTCTGCAGTAGTCTTGTGTAGTTCGTGAACGATGAACGAATAGGACCCGTGTCTTCGCACTGTACTGGAGGAAACGTTTCCGAACGCTGGCTTGTAACCGGTAGATAATAGGTCAAATAGCTCTTTTCGAACTCGTACATCGCCCGAACGAGAAATCAAATAGTCTGACTGATTGTTTCACAGAAACGTTATACGTTTCCATTCGATGTCTGTGAATGAATGAGATTATGAGATCGAGAGAGAATAGCCGACGAATGACGATGCTATCCGAACCCGACCGACCGAATTCGCAAGAATGAGATGAGATGCGCGTTATTTCAATGCCTTAGTGTCTATTTTAGCTTGTCGCCCAAACACGGGAGACGAGCTGTTCAGCTGTGTTCGCAAATTGGAATTTTATACCTATCGTATGTGCGACCCGTGCTTACTAGGTAGTGCAATACAAACAACCGATGTTTTGGCGCGCATTTTTGATCGTGCAAGTAATAAGCTATTGTGATAAGTTATTGTAAAGTGTTTTGTTTGCTGTATACACCGTCACATATTGACATTTGAATGGTACAAAATAATTCAGTTAAAATTCTCTTAATATGTCAGATGTGTACTCTGTGGTAATAATAAACAGAGATAAATAATTATAGATGTTGCATTTATATTTTTTTTATTTATACGTTGTGGTTCATGTATGTGATCCGCGCTGTGCTCTTTGGAAATGATAACCGAGAACGAAGACCGAATAGAGCTATTAGAACTAATAGAATGAACTAATTCACTGTCCGAAATGAACTAGTATCTACTGAGCGATCTTAAAAATGACCGAGCAGGCACAATACACACCACACACACAAACCTCACTCACACACACACACACAGAGACACCCACATACATACAGACACACGCAGCCAAACACGAATAATCCAAATGTCAAATCAATGACTCCTTCGGTCGGATCGGATCGGTTACTTTAAATAAACTTTCACGCTTGCCTATGCCGCAGTGTCCTTCTTTTGTGCTAAGTCCTATAGGTGAAAGTGAGGTCAAAAAATCTATTTGTGCTATCTCCTCCTCTGCAGTTGGTAATGACAATCTTTGCTCAAGAATGATTATTCCTATCCTCCCCACATTGCTTCCCATCTTGACCCACATTTTTAATTTCTCCTTGTTTTCTTGTACTGTTCCTGAGGTCTGGAAACAAGCTCATATCATCCCCTTACCCAAAATTCCTAACCCGGTCTCTCCGACCGACTTCCGACCCATTTCTATCCTCCCATTTCTCTCTAAAGTTCTTGAGCACATTGTTCATCAGCAACTTTCTGCCTTTCTATCCTCGAATTGCCTTCTTAGTCCTTTTCAATCTGGTTTTCGACCTGGTCATAGCACAGTAACGGCTCTTCTGAAGGTCACTGATGAAATTCGCTTGGCTATGGACAACAAATCTCTCACCTTGCTTGTACTTCTGGACTTTAGCAGTGCCTTTAACTCTGTCGATTTCGACATCCTTCTAGGGATCCTTAAAAGTTTCAATTTCTCTTCTTCTACTGTAGATTGGTTCGACTCCTATCTTAAAGGCCGGACGCAGCGGGTTCATCTCGTAGAGACTTCTTCTGACTGGTGTTCTCTTACCGCGGGTGTGCCTCAGGGTGGCGTTCTCTCTCCTCTTCTCTTTTCTATTTTCATTAACTCCGTCACCAGAGTTATCTCTTCCCACTTCCATCTCTATGCCGACGATCTGCAGCTTTACTATCACTTCTTTAGGCAAGATGCGGAAGCAGCCGTGTCTGCCATGAACCATGACCTGGATTTGATTAGCGAGTGGTCGCGGTCCTTTGGACTGCAAATCAACCCTAAGAAATCCCAGGCCATAATTATCGGTGGAAGGTATATGCGGAATAGGCTCGATATTGCGTCGCTGTCTCCACTCTGTCTGAATGGAGTTCAGATTGAATACGCAAATACAGTTAAAAACCTGGGGGTGACCTTGGACTCTTACCTATCGTGGACTACCCATGTTGCTCAAGTCAGTCGCAAAGTGCACTACACGTTCCATTCGTTGAAATGCCTCCAGAGCTTCTTGCCCTTGAATACCAAAATCTCCCTTGCTCAAACTCTCATACAGCCCATCATAGACTACGCTGATACCTGTTATTTGGATGCCACCGAGGAGCTTTTAAATAAACTTGAGCGTTTGAAAATATCTGCATTCGTTTTGTTTTTAACCTTAAAAAGTATGTTCATGTTTCTAACTTTCGCAAGATTCTCAAGTGGCTCCCCATTCGTCTTCGCAGGAACTCTCGGATATTGTGTCTGCTATTTAACATCCTTCATAATCCTAGTACGCCATCCTATCTGCGGGAACGTTTTTCCTTCGCCCGTCCTTCTGATGCACTTTGCAGGTCGCATCTTAGAAATCTCCTTAAATCCCCTCCCCACTCTACCGACTTCTACTCCTACTCCTTCACTGTGCACGCGGTTCGGCTGTGGAATTCACTTCCACCTGACATTAGGGACTGCCAAACTGTTGCTGTTTTTAAAAGAAGAGTGAAAGAACACTATCTTTCCACTTTGCCATAGTTGCATATTATGTATTTATTATTTTATACTATTAATTATAAGTATATAAGTATTTTAGTGATATTTATTTTAGAAGTATGTATTTATGTAAGTATATTCTCATAGTGTATAATTAAATTAGTGAATAGTTTTATTTTGTTTTTATGTTTTTTGTTTTCTCTTTTACCTTACACACGTTGTCTACATCTCTATGTCTACTGTCCTATCGCAGGTATGCTGGAAGAGATTTCATTAGAAATAAGCATCACCTTTGTACGTATTTTTCTGTTCCTTTCTTCTTGTCGGTTTATATGTGTGTACATAAACTGTTAAATAAATAAATAAATAATGATTTGTAATTTCTGAATTCTGCAATTATGGGTTTATGTTAACTTTCGTTTATTCTTAAACACTTGTTCTGCCTGCAATTCTTTTGTGAAACTGAATTATGTATGGGCTTGTACCACTGCCCTTAATACAAGTTATTTCATAACTTAGTAAGGGTGCTGGTTGCAACACCTACCTGTTTTGTTAACTAGCTTAAGTCAAGTGTACCTACCTACAAATGATACCATTTAATGTTAACATTGTTATTTGATTGATTAAATAAATTATTATTATTGTCATGTGGTTTTTTAGTTACTGAACACACCTAAATACAAAAATATCATCATACATTTCAAATTCATGAAAACCCCTACTTTGTTAGCCATAAATTTGAAAACGCCTCTTTTATTTCACGAATCGAACAACTTTGTACAAACACCTACACAAGTACAGCTTACGACTGTACAAGACCATGCTCATGTTACAAGGAATTCAAAACTCTGCCAAAGCAGAGTTACTTCAAAAATTTAATTTAATCAGTTTTGTGTATTTAAATTTGTGTGTTATTCAATGTAACCTTTACGGAAATCTTCACAACCCAACCAAACGGCGGAGAATCACAACACCGCGATTCAGGAATCGGCATGAAATGCACAGTGACATCTTTTGGCTAATCTTGGAACTAAAACAGAAACAGTGGCCAAGTTGGAGTTTGTGGTAGGCGACTTCATTCGGTAAAATGAAATAAAACCAGAAGACAAGTTTTAAAGAAGTCCTGAATAAATGCATTTAATAAATTGACTGAGACCAGAAAAGTTCTCAATGAAAATAAAAAAAAAATACCTCTCTTGTTGCACCATTTGTAAATTATAAATATTTATGCCGAGATAAGAATAATATCCTTTATTTTCATTAGTATCCTATATTTCTCCTTTATCTAAAATAGTCACAACACAGAGATATTTAAAAAAAGGCTCGTTAAATTCCAACACACAATATGAACTCAAAATGAAACTTATCCTAACCAGCGCCATCTATTGAAATTGTCCCGGACTATGCTTATACCTACTCGTCAAGAGTACTACCAACGCGCAACGCGACATATAACACAGTTCTTTGTTTGTAACGAATAGGTACTGAGCCAGTTTACTACAAAACACATAGGTGGCGCTACTGTTTAGTTTCTGTGGATGACAGTTACAACTTCACGATGCTGTTCCTATTTGGATCTAACAGAACAAAAAGTTATAATTAGGTAAGTTATTTTAGATATATAATTAGGTCATTGTTTTTCAAATACTGCACACTGGTGATATGTACGTACTCCATTGTGTTAGAAAATATGAAGTTTAAAAAAAGTTAACATTGACTCCCATCTTCTCCGTAATAAAAATCTTAAATTCATTCACTGACATAACGCACAGCCAAAACCTTCATGTCTAGAGCACCAAGGGGGGGAACATTTTGCATGAAAGTTCGACATTTCTGCCGATGCAGTGATGGGCAATTCCTTCGGGCACACAGCTTGTAGTACAATCCCAATCCTAACTTTCTAATCCTAATCCTAACTTTTTGATCCTAATCCTAACTATATAAATATATTAAAAATATATATTAATATATAAATATATATACTATATAATTATATATAAATGCGAAAGTGAGTTTGTTTGTTACGCTTTCACGTTAAAACGGCTGGACGGATTTGGATGAAATTTGGCACATGGTTAGACCATGACCTGGGTTAGGACTAAAAATACTTTTTATCTCGATATTCCTACAGGGTCGCGACTTATGCGGGTGAAACCGCGGGGTGCAGGTGCAGCCAGTAATGTAATAAGTTCATACCCAAGTACTGACTGAGCAAGTCACGCGGCCATCTCGGGCGTTTGTCTAGAAACGACTTGTGTTTCGCGAAACTGCCACACTGCAATAATATTGGTGGAAGAATTAAAACAACCTGTATATTCGTATGTGAGTTCTACAATCTACGAAGTTGTCTCCACGAAACTTTTCTGCATTTGTTGAAGGTGACTTGAAGAATTGCAAGGGGAGGACGTTTTTCTAAGAAGTTTGCTAATAATAAAATTAAAAAATAATTGTTACATGGTAGCTTTTTGCTGTTGATTAAATTGATCTTGTATCAATTAATCTTAGATAGTCTCAGACATAGATCTGTCCGTCGTTGCTTTACAAGTCAAAGTCAAAATCAAATAGGCCCATAAAAGGCACTTTTGAACGTCAATATTTACAAAAAAAATTTAATTGTTTCTAGTTGCTCCTTCCAAAAGCTAGTTTCTTATGGAGAAGAATGGGCAAGAAACTCCACCGTTACTCTTTTAAAATGTTTTACAATTTTTTTTTATAGGTACATTCATTATATAATTATATGTGAAGACGATGCACCTAGAATAAAATTACTATACCAAAATAGGTAAAAAAAAAGAATTAAAAATGAAGCAATGACAGATAAATTAATTATGTGATAGATACATGGTGCTCACATATTTACAAACATTGTAAAAGTGTATGTTTTCCAAAAAAGAAATAAAAGTAATAGATCAGTGTGTGAGTAATCACAGAATGTAATTTCAAGATTGATTTATTATTTGTATATACAAATAATAAATTGTCCTATGGAGCTGGACCAGCATGTTTTCAAGCTCTCTTATCTTGAATATAATCCTCTAATTTGTAATATGCTTGTTTACAAAGTGTACTTTTAATATGAGTTTTAAATTTTCTTTCATTTAATTGCAATATATCACAAGGTATTTTGTTGTAACATTTAACACAGTACCATAAAAGATGTATGTACTTAGGATAATCTGAAAAATGGTTGATCAATTTTATCTTTATTTCTAGTATTCAAATTATGTCTATCACTTATTTTATTAAAATGATGTCGATTTTATCTTACATACATAATATTTGCAAAAATGAAATGGCAAGCAAAACAATTGTGGTCATAAGTCCCCTTTTTGAAGAGTGACTAGAGAGGCGCCACGGCGTCCTCACCTTCCGCCTGACGCAGGTCCTCACCGGACACGGCAGCTTCGGGAGGGTCCTGTGTCGGATACAGCGGGAGGAAACGCCCGGGTGTCACCACTGTGTGGATCACCCGGAGGACACGGTGGAGGTCTGCCCGGCTTGGGCAGAGCACCGCCGTGACCTCGTGGAGGCGATTGGTGGCAGAGATGTCTCGCGTCCGGCCCTGGTTTAGGCCATGGTACGGAGCGAGAGGGCATGGACAGCCGTCACCTCCTTCTGCAAAGCAGTAATGCTCGCGAAGGAGGAGGCGGGACGGTTGAGGGAAAGGAAATTGAACGCACCCTCTCGCCCCTAGCTGCCGCAGGAGACGCCCTGGGCGTCGGGAATCCCGGCCGGATTTCCGGCCACCGTAGGCGCGGGCTTGCGGACGGTGAGCAATGGGTAGCTCACCGTCCGGTAAGGACCAGGCCCGGGTCGACGGTGCGTCGTATTCCACGCGCGTCTCAAAGAGATGGCGTCAGCACAAGTGTAGGGGTCCACTAGGGCCGATGCCTGCCGGGGTCGCGGGAAGGTACTAACCGAGGCCCCTGGCTACACAGGCAACGGAAGGAATACGGGTGGGTTTTAGTCAGTAAGAGTCTGACACACCCTCCCTCTCCGTCCAGAGCGGGAGAAGTTATTTGATGATTTCTCACCCAAAAAAAAAGGTACCGTCATAATATTAATCTTCTTAAATTATTCCCTAAAAGATTCACGGCGACGTAAATTATAAATGGCTCTGAAGCTCTCTTTTGCAAATTAAAGATGGATCCAATGTCAGCAGCCCGACCCCACAATAAAATGCCGTACGACATAATGCTGTGGAAGTAGCTAAAATAGACCAAACGCGCGGTTTCTACATCTGTCAACTGTCTTATCTTTCTAACAGCATAAGCGGCCGAGCTTAGCCGCCCCGCAAGAGATGTTATATGTGGTCCCCATTGTAGTTTCTCGTCTAGAGTGATTCCTAGGAAAACCGTTGGATTAATAAATTCCAGTTTTTCTCCATTCAATATGAGATCACATTCGCTACTTCTAACATTAGGTAAGTAATTTAAATCTAATGCATTTGGTTTTTTTTTCTAGTGGTCTGAGAAAAGATATAAAAACAGATAACATGGATTGAGAAAGAAAATAAAGAAAATCTTGCTTCATTTACAATTTCGCAGTACCAAGTTTCGCATCATTTGCTCGTTGAAGTCTTTTCTTCTTCGTTGTAATTTCGGCCTACAGATATATTTATTAGAAAATTTGGAAAATAATACACGTATTTACAAATAACAAAAAAAAAAAATGTAAATGTGAAGACTATGTTGGTCATTGTTTATTTTTCTCAGTTAGTTTTTATCATGGTCTGGCAGTTTGAGTAGTAATCTTGGCGGCGTATCCAAATGTCCTTTCTTTGGTATTGTCGTTGAATCGTTGAGCTCCTTAAGTTCTGAGTTGAGCTGCACGACTTCTGATAAATGCGTGCACTGAATGGACAGGTTCACTCAATCTCTGTCACCCATCTACATGGTCTTCACATGATCTGACCAAGATTTTGTCTGGACTTTAAAAGAGACTGTGAGCCTCTTAGTTTGTTTCGGCCTTTCTTCTCAGAGTAGTCAGTAACCTCATCTAGTTTTTTTAAAATATGATTGACGTGTAAACGCGTTTGTACAAAACTACATAAAGAAATAAAATCGTTTATCATTAATATAACATCACGCTCGTATTCTTCGAAGGGTTGAGTAGAGGTGTATACACTCATTTCGTCAGTTGTGTTTAAGTCTCACGTCGAGCCTGTTACATAATCAGCCTATAATGTTCCCACTGCTGGGACACAGGCCTCCTCTCTGTGAGAGGGAGTGGGCCGTAATCCACCACGCGGGCCCAGTGCAGGTTAGTAGATGTCACATGTCTACGAATTTTTGGTTCTAGGACATGCCGGTTTCCTCACGATGTTTTCCGTCACCGTTTTGAGAGCAGTGGTGATGAAATAATTTACACAAAGTAAAGCGCCTGTCTGGGTTCGAACCTACGACGGCCCGTTACCACTGGGTCACTACTGCTACAGTCGACCCTATTGCCAGGCGTCAATCCAGACTTCGAGCTGCTACTGAGAAATTCCTTATGGAAAAAACCAATAACACTTCGCTTGAACTGGGAATCGAACTCAGGACCCCATGCTTAACAGTCGCGCTTGCGACCAATAGACCAGTCATATTTAAAACTAGATGCGCCCCGCGGTTTCACCCGCATACGTTTTGACCCCGTGGGTATATCGGGATAAAAAGTTATAAACTATCTGTGTGCCAAATTTCATCCAAAGCCGTTCTGTACTTTTTGCGTGAAAGAGTAACAAACATCCATCCATCCGTCCTTACAAACTTTCGCATTTATAATATTAGTAGGATAGTTTTCATATATAATTCATCATCATCTGCCTAGCCTTTTCCCAATTATGTTTGGGTCTTACTATCTGACCTCCACAACCCAGTTACTGGGTAATACGATAATCCTCAGTAAGACTAGTTGCCAGACTTTCGTGCCTCTGACGACCAGTAACGACTGTCAAAGATCATAGTTTGGTATATAATTATCATGTTGAATAAACTGCCATGTTATAAGAAAAACGACATTAATCTGTTTATCAGTATCACGGAGCCGAATGCTTTAAATTCATGCAATACTTTTGACAAATACGTTACCTTCCTCCATAATCTTACCTTAACTGTGAGCATCGTTTTCCATAGGCAATGCTTTTTACCCGTTATGAACCATCCTACGAAAGGTGTCTGTAAGAGATCGCGTTGTACGACAAGACCCTCCATATTGTACAGTAGACCGTCATTGGTAACACTGTAGCGGCATCTACATCGCCACATACGCACTACGCATCAAAGACCTGACGTCACAGAAATCCTGCATCGCGCAAGCAGAGTTTACCGCGTGACTGGCATATATATATATATACAAAATCCCGACATCAACCGTCGGGCAGTAAGCCCAGAAACAACACCCGTCTGGTCGGAGGATCCTCCCTTTTCTATGGAGGATGAGCGAACTTTACCCTGTTCCTTCATACCTCTAAAACACTTTAATCTTGAGCTGGCGTAGAATAGTATGGAGTTTCAATTAAATAAGAGGCCACTAATGTGCAGCCTACTATAAACTAGTTTTAAATATGTTTTCTGTTTTGTATTATCAGGTGTACAACGAAATGTTTAATAACTAATTAACCCTTAATTACTCGCATGAAGGAAATCACGTAACTGCTCGCATGGGGTCTGTAGAGCAATTTGTAAGGAGAAATTGAAATGTTTATTTCCCTTCGTAAAATAGAGATGATGTAATTTCTAACCAGTAAATAAAAGATCCTCTACTAGTAGACAAAAATAAATGAACCCTGTCACCAGTTTTATGGGCAGTTAGATCGTATTAATCAAAAGTGTAACGAAAACAATGTTATATAACTTATTGTTCTCAATGTAATAATTTAAGAGTTTTTAAGAAAATACTACATTTAAACCACAAAATATAATAAATACACTTGAACTAAACATTTCTGAACCCAATAAAAAAAGAATAAACAAGAACTTCCAATTTTAAGCACGTTTTTGGAACATTATGAGATCAAGGGGCTCCCAATATTGACATTCATGTGTGCTTTTTGTATTTACGTCAACATAGTGTACAATAAAAAAAATCTTCCAAAAACATTTTCCAACACGTTGGTCTCTTATTCTACTAAGGCATTAAGACAAGCTTCCGAAAAATTGATTAAACTTAGCATAATGCCTTTTAAGCTTTGTAAAAGTTAAAATAATAAGTGATTTATAAGCGAATGTGAAATTATTATAAACTAGCTGCGCCCCGCGGTTTCACCCGCACAAATCTCGATCCCGTGGGAATATCGGGATTAAAAGTATCCTATGTGGTCTACCCATGTCCAAATTTCATCCAAATCCGTTCAGCCATTTTAGCGCGAAAGCGTTACAAACAAACAAATAAACAAACAAACTCACTTTCGCATTTATAATATTAGTTAGGATAGGATTGATGGACAAATTCGTAGAAAAAATGAAAATATGAGTGACTTACGTTGCTCAAAATATGAGTAACATACCTTGCTCAAAAATATGAGTAACTTACCTCGCTCAAAATATGAGTAACTTACCTTGCTCAAAAAGTTACGTAGGTATTACTCGTATGGGCCACGGCTCAATAGAGCAGCGACGCATTCTGCGCCTCATCGGCGCTGAAGTATAATCTTTGAGGCGTATTGTGAAGCTTTTGGGAGCCCCAGAACGTTTTAACCAATGCAAGTACTTTTTTAGTCCCATGAAAGTGCGTGAAAAAGGGTTAAGGGCATTAATGTAACAAATAATGTAATCATTGTAGAGGAAAACATCGTGAGGAAACCGGCATGTCCTAGAATCAAAAATTAGAAGACATGTGAAACTACCAACCCGCACTGGGCCCGCGTGGTGGATTACGGCCCACTCCCTCTCACAGAGAGGAGGCCTGTGTCCCAGAGTTGGGAACATTATAAGTCGATTATGTTAATGTACGAAACATGTATTAAAAAGTTTCAATTGTAAAACTCGTCCAGCTGACATGAGTATCTGTATGGCAGTATTACTCTCAGTTACTAGGTTCTATGGATGTCGACCTAAAGGTACAATTTTATGAAGCATTTTAAACGTTTTCAGGGGACGGTGTAATTGAATAAAATCAGCCCATTAGTTTGAAAGAAACTAGGAGATTTTTTTTTTCTCTATAAAACATTTTGTTTGCCTGGCGCCTTAACTAACCCGAAACCAGTTTAGGACACCAACTCCCACTTAGGAATTAAATATTCTCAGAGGTGTATCCAGAAATTACCGAAAATTATATTGTAAAGCAATAATATTGTACCTACATCGCATTTTTAGCACTTCCCTGTAAAAAGTATGTGTCAAATTGGAAATATATGAGGCAATTAAATGTGTTAAAAACCTAAATACCGATTACCAAACTCTGTACCTACCTACTCACGTTTGTAAGTAACATTAGTCGAATTTAAATATTAGGATAATTAGTGCAAAAGTAATGTCAAAGAAGTATACGAAGAAACTAGTAAATTATTGTTATTGGGAGCAGATAATTATCTTGTCGATTCGAAAATTCGATCAGAAGGAAAATTCCCGTAATTCGTAACGTTCACAATTTTATCCCAATCTCATCTCAGCGACAATCAGTGTCAAACACTTGACAAAAGTGGCCTGTTCCAAAAGTCATCATCTGCCAGCCTTTTCCCAACTATATTGGGGTCGGCTGCCAGTCTAACCGGATCCAGCAGAATACTAGCACTTTACATGGAGTGGACTGCCAATCTGACCTCCATAACCCAGTTACTGGGTATATCCCTTGGTAAGACTGGTTCTCAGACGATCGGGCCTCTGACTACCCGTAACAACTGTCAAAAATCTACGAATGACATCCGGGACCAACAGTTTAACGTGCTTTCCGAGGCACGGATGAGTCTTGGACCACGGCCCAATCGCGGCAAGCGTAGCTTTACCTAGCCACGAGCCCCTCCAAAAGTATTTGATGAAAATGTAAACAAAAGGATCAGAAAACGTACATGTCAAACGGCTGACAATTTGGAATGCCACTTTGAGTGTTTTGATTTGATTATTTGAATACTTAAACCCGAAATTTTAAGAGCCATACCTCACCGGGACGCCATGGCGGCGCAGCCTGGTCTCGTCGCCAACATAATATGTATGGTTAGATGCGTAACCAAGCGGACGCTAGGTGAGGCACCCACCATATAGGTATACATTAAGTTGGCAGCGCAACCTTCCGACGTACCCACGGCGTCCCAGTGTGGTATAGCTTAATTTTAAATCACTTTAAAGTTATGTTTCATATAACAATTCAGATTAATTTTATAACCTTGATCTTCGTCGATGATTTTTCAATTACAAATTTGTAATGTTATTCAAAATATTTTTTTGAGAAGTGGTGATATATAAAGTTGAAACCTTTTTAATATAGATGAATGTGTTACCCTTTAGTGTGTGTGATTGCGTAAAATTTAGTCTGAACAAGGTTTGTTTACACTTACACGACTTTTGGAACAGGCTTTAGGTAAATTAGAGGTATTTTTGACAGATTGAGACTGAGATTACCATTCAGGGTGTTAAACAACCAGGGTGTTAAAAAAAGCCGGGGTCGCGGGAAGGTACTAAAGGGTCACCGAGGCCCCTGGCAACACAGGCCACAGGAAGGAATACGGGTGGGTTTTAGTCAATAAGAGTCTGACACACCCTCCCGCTCCGCCCAGAGCGGGAGAAGTTATTTGATTTTTTTTTTTTTTCTTTTTTTATTTCGCATCAAAAAAAAAACGGTGTTATACAAAATATTCACGAACTGGGTTGTAGCCTCGTAGCAGTCGTAGCACACTGCGTAGACGTGCTACGCCGCCACCAAAAAAGGAGTAAAGTTTCATCATGTTTTATAATTTGTAATCAGGATTTCATAAATTTTAATTTCTTTTTTTTTTTTTTTTTTTTTTTTATTTGTGATGGGTTTGCTCTTGACTTTAGTCTATGCCAGAGGCGACAGAAACAAAGTCGACGATGGAGCGAGCTTACCCAGAAGAAGCCTGTTCACTCTCACTTTGAAGAGATTAGGGTTATATGCGTTCGGAAACACAGACGCAGGCAGAGAGTTCCATTCCTTTGCTGTGCGCATTATAAAAGAAGTTTGGAAACGCTTAGTGCGAGTTGGTGGGATAGCCACCAGGAAGGGATGGTAACCTGAAGTGCGCCTAGATGACCGATAATAGAAGGGGGCCGGTGGAATGAGGTCGTGGAGTTCCTGAGCACACTCTCCGAAGTACAATCTATAGAAGACCGACAAGCAGGCAACCTTGCGACGATGGGCCAAACTGTGAAGCTTGGCATCCACCAGATTTACGTCGCCAATGAGCCTCTTAGCTCTGCGTTCCACCGAGTCAAGCGCGGCAAGTTGGTATTTAGCGGAGCCATCCCAAAGGTGGCTACAATACTCCATGCAGGATCGGACCTGCGCTTTATAAAGGGTCAAAAGCTGTCCAGGCGTAAAGTATCGCTTCACCTTATTTAGGATGCCCAGTTTCTTGGCCGCAGTCTGGGCTTTGTACTCGATGGTGGCGCCGAAGTTGAGGTTAGATGTCAACTCCATGCCTAGGAGCTCGAGCCGATCAGTTACAGGAACCGATGTACCCCGAAAAGTAGGAGTCATTTAAATGTAATTTTTTACCGATGTTACCAATTTTTCAATATTAGCGCTTATTACTTAGAAAGGCAGTGGAGGTAACGGCGCCGACTTACGACTTGTAGGTCGTAGGTTCGAACCCAGACAGGCGCTTTAATTTGTGTAAATTATCTCATCACCACTGCTCTCAAAACGGTGAAGGAAAACATCGTGAGGAAACCGGCATGTCGTAGAACGCACAATTGGAAGACATGTGACATCTCCCAACCCTCCCTCTCACCAAGAGGAGGCCTCAGGCCTGTGGGAACATTATAGGCTGATAATGTGCTAAGAAAGTAAGCTTATTTCTCTGATTCATAGTTTAAGCATGTGGTGTTTATCTATAATTAACTGATGCACTGTTATTTTACTTTAAAAAATGTATTATGTGTTTGTATCAATTGTTGTAATCAATTGTTGCTGAACCTAATAAAATAAATAAATATTATTAATTTATATCAGATATTTAGGTAATTCTGGGGCTTATGGCTAAATAATAACAGCCGCACGGGTCAATCGATCAGGTTAAGCTACACTTGCCGCGGTTGGTCCGTGGATAAGTGACCATCTTTACATACCGAGATAGGTGACCATTTTTACTTTTCGAGGCACGGAGGGGCCGTGCCTCGGAAAGCACGTTTTGCCGTTGGTCCCGGCTTCCATTCATGGACCTTTGACAGTCGTTACGGGTCGTCAGAAGCCCAAAAGTCTGACAACCAGTCTTACCAAGGGGTATCATGTTACCCAGTAACTGGGTTGTGGAGGTCAGATAGGCAGTCGCTCCATGTAAAATACTAGTATTCAGCTGTATCTGTTAAGACTGGAAGCTGACCCCAACGTAGTTGGGAAAAGGCTAGGCAGATGATGATGATGGCTTAGGTAATACTGGTGTTTGACAAGAGCTTTTATTCAGTTTCATTAAGGTAAAGTATGTTCTGATGGAATATTGCAAGGTAATTTGAGACTGTTTCCTCGTGGCCAGGCAAGTAAAAACTATTCTCGTTCCGTTTCGATTTCTGTTTGGTAAGATGGGAGAGATGACACCTCGGGCCTAAGTGTGGTCAAGTTAGTTACTGCCTAAGCTTACTTGCCATCATTAGACATACCTACCTACCTAAAAAACATAATCAGCCTATAATGTTCCCACTGCTGGGACACAGGCCTCCTCTCTGTGAGAGGGAGTGGGCCGTAATCCACCACGCGGGTCCAGTGCGGGTTGGCAGATGTCACAAGTCTTCGAATTTGTGGACATGCGTCCTAGAACCAAAAATTCGAACAGAACAGAACAGAACAGTTCACCGTTTTGAGTGCAGTGGTGATGAGATAATTTGCTCAAAGTAAAGCGCCTGAACTCCTACCTAATTAATTTTATTTAATTCATATCCCAAAAGTTACTGATCATGTATGTTCTATTTTAAAAAGTGATGGTATGAACAATAAATTTTGCCTTGACTTATACTCCAAGAAGTGAAGGATATTACAGAATTCATCGTTCTATTGGTCTGAGAATAGATAGTTAGAACTATGAGTAAATGTTGTCAATAATATTACGATTTCTAGAAAACGGATACTGGTGACGGTTTTGATAGATATTTTTAGAAGAAAAAGATATGCCGCGCCAAGCACAAAGAACTTAAAAAGGAGAATGAAGGCTCCCACAGACTGGGGCGATATCGCGGGCGCGACAGGCATATTGCTGCCTGTCGCGTCAGCGATAGCGCGCTAGTCTGCACGAGCCTTAATGATAATGCATGTGTACCGTTTGTTGAGACCGTTTTAATGTTTATTTATATATGTACATTAGCTGCGCCCCGCAGTTTCTCCCGTATAGGTCTCGATGCTGTAGAAATATCGGGATAAAAAGGTCATGGATCTATCCATGTGCCAATTTTCATCCAAATCCGTTAACCCGTTTAAGCGTGAAAGCGTAACAAATAAACAAACTCACTTTCGCATTTATATGTAATATTATATACGTAGTTAGCATAAAGATTATTCTATCTTATAATGAAAGAATAACACTTAGCCGACCTGGGAATTGAAATGAAATGAAATGAATTTATTTTCTGTAAGTACTCGTAGGTTTGTACAAACACTTTTACACGTCAATCATATTTAGAAAAAAAAACTAGATGAGCTCGGCGTTTCCGATCTGACTACTCTGAGAAGAAAGGCCGAAACAAACTCAGAGGTCACAGTCTCTTTTAAAGTCCAGACATAATCTTGGTCAGATCATGTGAAGACTGAAATGGTCTTTTGAGGAAAGAACCACACAGATTGAGTGGACCTAACCAGTCAGAGCACGAATTTGTCAGTAATCGTGCAGCTCAATTCAGAACTTAACGAGCTCAACGATTCGACAAACAATACCAAAGAAAGGACATTTGGGTAGGCTGCTTAAATGACTCAAACTGCCAGACCAAGATTAAAACTAAATGAGAGAAAAAAAAAAACCTACATAACATTGAACCCAGAACCTCACGCTGAGCAGTCCTGTTTGAGATCACTAGACCAACGAGGCAGTCTCGTGAAATATAAGCAGAATCTACAGAACTCTCTGTAACCTTCTCACCGTGAAAACTTAAGTGAAGTGAACGTGGAGTGAACTGTCAGTGTCATCCCACCTAACCACCATAACCGAGATTTTAAGAATATTCTTATGCTAATTCTATTGATCATAATCAGTTAACTGATTAAATAAACGCAATCCCATGACCCAACCGCGATGTGTTTTGAAGAAGCGATAGTGGATTGAGTCGAGTAAAGACAGTGCGACGTTATTCAGCGTTGTTATTAACCCAAATCTATTCAATAAGAAGAGCTAACCGAGTGTGTCAAGTGATCGAGTGCTAAAAGTGTGCCTGGCTTACGGACCATAGAATTTATCCCCTTACAAACTATGTGGAAACCTAACTAAACGATGTGTGTATCAGTGTACATAAGCCATTTGAATAAAAATTGTGCGGATTATTTAATAAGTACCTTTCTAATATTTTACTTTAGGTAGGTAAATTTATACCGACCTATGCGTTGCCAATAATAAAATAATATTCATAAAATCACCGTCATCAATACTATAACAAAATTCAACAGTTCAACTGACACTCGCGCAGCGCACGCACCTGCCGTCGGGCGGATAGGCTCACTTCATCCAGCCCAAGTGGAGTGGTGTTGCTACGAACGAGAATCAAGTGAAGTGATAAGATCACGACACTCGCGCATCGTGCTTACCGACTCACTTCACCTGATTCACTTCGGCGCGGGTGGTTACTATGGTTACGAGAATCGGGTGAAGTGATAAGATCACGCGCTTGCGCGTGAGGCGCTGTTACTAAACTATTAAGATGAGTTTTTTTTTTAATTTTCGTTTTTTATTTTTAAATGCGCGAAAAACAAAAAATTGGTTATACCACCTTTATGTCCAAATCAAAATTGGCGGCTACAAACATTTTTCATCATAGGTGTCGTTTCATGGTTTTCAGGGGTGTTACAGCCGATACTGAGGTCAAATCTAAAACACAAGATGGCGGCTGCGAAAATGTTCAGATTTTTCATCATGAGTATCGTTTTCGTGGTTTTCGGGGGAGTTAAATCCGATAGTGAGGTCAAAATTAAAAAGCAAGAGGGCGGCTGCGAAAATGTTCAGATTTTTCATCATGGGTGTCATTTTCATGGTTTTCGGGGGTATTAAAGCCGATAGTGTGGTAAAAATTAAAAAGCAAGATGGCGTCGAAAATATTCAGATTTTTCATCATGGGTATCGTTTTCGTGGTTTTCGAGGGTGTTAAATCAGATAGTGAGGTCAAAATTAAAAAGCAAGATGGCGGCTGCGAAAATGTTCAGATTTTTCATCATGGGTGTTGTTTTCATGGTTTTCGGGGGTGTTAAAGCCGATAGTGTGGTCAAAATTAAAAAGCAAGATGGCGTCGAAAATATTCTGATTTTTCATCATGGGTATCGTTTTCATGGGTTTCGGGGGTGTTAAAGCCGATAGTGAGGTAAAATCTAAAAAGCAAGATGGCGGCTGCGAAAATTGCCAAACCTTTTGGAATAAAAAAAAAACAAAATTGAGTTTCTGAATGATTTTCTGTTTTGCTATTTATTTTAAAAAATCCTAAATAGTAACGTTTCAACACTTAAATACTAGTTATTAAATAATATAAAATGATCAATACAATTAGCATAAAAAACATTATTACAACCTCGATTATGATTATAAATGTAATGCTTGGTCACTCAGTGAGACTTGCATCAGTGAGATGACACTGACAGCTCACTCCACGAGAGTTTTCACGGTGTTATTTTTACAGAATCGACATGCTGCTACGATCCTGAAACTACTTTTACTTCGTTTACGTTCATGCATCTGGTCAAACACGCACGCCGACCATATCTAGGCACCTAATTAATTATGTCTGGCTGGACTTTAAAAGAAAACTCGACACCTGTGTTTTTTTCGGCATATCGTCTCAGAACAAGTCGGTTAGAAAGTTTTACTCCATTTAGCGAGTTTGTTAAAAATGTCGTGTATGCTGATCCTAGTTAAATGCATACTTCAATTATCTAAACTAATCTAAAAAAGTGGGTATATTTGATTTTGTGTATGTTTGTTTGTTACGCTTTCACGCTAAAACGGTTGAACAGATTTGTATGAAATTTGGCCCATGGGTGATATGACATCTAATACTTTTTACCCCGATATTCCCACAGGATCGAGACTTATGCGGGTGAAACTGCGGGGCGCAGCTAGTTTTAGTATAATTGTGAAAGTAATACAGTCTGTCTGTAACATTTCACGCCTAAACCACTGAACCGATAGTGATTAATAGTAGGTATAATATCGTTATTAATTAAATAGGTAGGTAGCTTGAGATCGGACCTTCTCCTGTTTAATTACATAAGCTACTTTTCATCATGGATCGCAGACGAATTCGTGGGCAACAGCTAGTAATAAATAATTTCAATTCATGAAAAACAAGCTTGATATGTAGCCGTGTGTACCTACACGGCTACATATCAAGCTGTACAATTCCAGTATACGCTGACCTTTCATTGTACGGGAATCTTATACAATGTGAGATCAGCATAACCTAGAAATATATAGCTTGATATGTAGCCGTTTGTACAAGTGTCACCCTATGAGTATGAGAACAGGGAGAGTATGTTACAATAAAATACCTCCCCCAACTGAATGAAACAAAATTTAAATCTTGTATAAAACGCACACTATGCAGCCAAGCATATAATAAGTTGGGGGATTACATCGCTGATAAAAATGCTTGGCTCAACGCTGGTCCTGCTCCACAAGGGTGCAATAACTAATTGATTAGCATTTGAAAATAGTGTTGGAACTGCTGAAAATTTCAAAAACTATCTTTGCATTGTATAAATTCAATCTCAATACTCAATACTCAATACTTTATTGCATTCCACATGTAGTACTTAGGTGGTAAAACTTAAAATTAGATCACATGGACCCTGTCGGGCACAGCAAATAAGTGAGTTAGGAGAGAGGAAGCACTTGTAAATTATAATTATTATACAGTAGGTAGGTAATTTCTAAGATAAACTAATAGTAGGTATTTATAATACTTATAGAATATAAATAGGTATCTATTGGGAGATCTTGTAATAATTAATAAATATAATATAAATATTTAATTTTGACTACTAAAATTATGACTTTATATGTATATCACTTAAATATTCATTTAATGAGTAGTAGCTTTTCTTTAACAAAAAATCTCTTAGTTTTTTTAGAAATGTGTGAGTTTTTTCTTCGTTTTTTATTGATCCGGGTAGTTTATTATATACTTTAATGGACATTACATAGGGACTTTTTGAGTGCATTTTTAGTCGAGAACTTGGTATGTTTAGCCTAGATCGGTGTCTGAGTAGATAGCGCGACTGGATGTCTTCACGTTTTGAGTAGAACTCGTGATGTTTTCGCACAAATTTGCATGTTTCTAAGATATATATACACGGAAGGGTTAAAATATTGTGTTTTTGGAAGAAAGGTTTACAACTATCGGTTTGCTCAATGTTTACCAGGATTCTGACCAATTTCTTTTGCAGCGTGAACAGTATTTGTGCATCTGTACTGTTTCCCCAAAGAGTGACACCATAGCTAAGCCATGCATAGGCATAAGCATAGTAGGTGGTGAGGGCTGTTTGAAAATTGGTGGTCTTTTTTATTTCACGGAGGGCGTATGAGAATTTAGAAATCTTTGAGTGAGTTTTCTGTATGTGTGATTTCCAGTTTACGTGTGTGTCTATAACTAGTCCGAGTAATGTATAGTAATGTATATATATATATATATATATAATTCTCTTAGTAATGTATAGTTGGACAGCACATTGTTATGTGAGTACTACGAGGGCGTCACTGAAAGTTTTTAGAACTGGCCACTTGTAAACGATATACTAAAAAAAACAGTTAAAATTTTGAAAATGGAACCTTTTGCCAATATTATTTTGTATGTATTTTATTCATTTGTCATTTTGTTTACAATTTGGCGGCATATTGAAAACTGTCTGTGTCACGTTCGCATGAATTTAACGCGAGAAAATTTTCGTACAATGGTTTTTTATGACTTTCGATGTCATTTAAGTCAACAAGAAAGTTATGATAGACTTCGATTGGCCTTTCACGATGAAGCCCCATCTCGTGCCATTGTTTACAAATGGTTTAATGAGTTTAAACGTGGTGGCACTAATCTCACCGATGATCTGCGTGAAGGACGGCCTTCTACGGCGACGACTGAAGATAACATCAGTGTTGTGCGGCGTATGATAGAGACTGACAAAAGAGTGACTTATCAGCAGATTCGGACAAGCTTAGGCATCGCTATGAGTCAAGTGCACAAAATCCTCCAAGAACATTTAGCGGTCAGGAAGCTTTGTGGATACCTCATAATTTGACACAGGCCCAAAAAACTCCGTCGTATTGATTGGTGTCGTAAAATGGTTCAAAGATTTAACGGAGGTGACTCAAATGCTGTGTTCGACATACTTACGGGTGACGAAAGCTGGATTTATTGTTATGATCCTGAAACTAAGAGACAGTCTGCTGTCTGGGTGTTTCCTTCCGAGGAGTTGCCAACTAAAGTGAAGAGAGGTCGAAGCGTGGGAAAAAAGATGGTGGCTTCGTTCTTCGGAAGGACAAGTCATTACGCAACAATTGTTTTAGAGGATCTAAAAACAGTTACTGCAGAGTGGTACACTAAAAATTGCTTGCCACTTGTCTTGGAAAAAGTTCGGGAGAAACGACCTGGCAGTAGGATCCTCCTTCACTACGACAACGCCTTGTCGCACACCGCCAAGCAAACAATCGACTCCTTGGCGACGTCAGACGTGGAGTTACCGGGTCACCCGCCCTATTGCCCTGACCTCGCACCTTGCGATTTTTATTTATTTCCGAAAATAAAAGAAAAACTTCGAGTAAAACGTTTTATGGACGCCGAGGAAGCAGTGGCTGCGTTTCAAAATGCCGTCGAAGAGACCCCTAAGGACGAGTAGGTAAAGTGCTTTTCTCGGTGATTCCATCGGATGCAGCGATGTATTGATGTAAATGGACACCATTTTGAAAAGATATAAATAAAACTAATAACTTGCTAGTTTGTTAAGTTTTTGATTTTCTAAGAACTTTCAGTGTCACCCTCGTATGTATCTACTATGAAGCTGCCATTTACTGGATACGTCTTTCATTGACTTGAATGTGCCCTGGCGGCTGGGAGTATGTCGTGCTCACTCTAATGTCTCGCTGATGGTGGCGCGTGTGTTGGATCATTTAGCTCCCTTCAAAATGGTTGAGCTGAATCGTGCCAATCCATGCATCATGTTCGTGAACGGGCGCCGTCAGTAGAGACTGGTCATCTCCTAGCTGCCACGGCTTATTTTAATTATTGAATTGTTTGTTTTTTGTTATTCTTTATATTACGGACGCTTTTACGTTTTGCATCGTTCTTAAATGTATAATTTCAAAATTAATGATGTAAACAATATTTTGTAACCATAATATGTTGATTTAAAAGAGTGTCCGTGGAGTTTCTTGCCCGTTCTTCTTCATAGGTACCTACTACGCTTTGGAATGTGCAAACTAGCTTCATCTCTCTGAATGACCGACCCTTTTACAATTCAAAAGTGCCTGTAATCGGTTTATCCTACTAATATTATAAATGCGAAAGTTTGTAAAAATGGATAGATGGATGGATGTTTGTTACTCCTTCACGCAAAAAGTACTGAACGGATTTGGATGAAATTTGACACACAGATAGTTTATAACCAGGAATAACACATAGGATACTTTTTATCCCGATATACCCACGGGGTCAAAATTTATGCGGGTGAAACCGCGGGGCGCATCTAGTTTGAGATAAATGCTTTGAGTTTTGAGTTTTTGAGAAGTGGTGGAGGGGCACGTGGCTAAATAATAACAGCCACACGGCTCGTTCCAAGGTTAAGCTACGCCTTCCACGGTCAGTCCGTGGATGTGTGACCATCTATTATACAGCCTTGGCCAAAAGTATTGAGCACCCATGACATCTCTCAGTTATAGGAGGAGTATCAAATAGAAATAAAACAAAACGTTTTATATAGGTTTATTTTACTATTTATTAATTGAAAATTAATATTTTGTGGGTCCAACCTTTGCCTTAATTACGGCAGAAATTCTTTTTGGTATTATTAATTCTACAATACATTTTTTTTTTTGCTATTGACCCTTTTTATAACCATCTCATTTTCAACCTTAATCGCTAGTTTGGACCTTTCACATTTTTTTTATTTTCGAATGTTCGAATTTTATATTAAAAATTATTTTTGCATGTCAAAACTTTTGTTTTCAAACGCATTCCTCTGCCGAGCTCCGAGATAAACAGTATATAATATAAAATAATATAAAAGGAAAAAACCAAAAAAAAAAAGCCTGGCTTGATGGGACTTCTTTCTAGAACAAAACAGAAGCGAATAAGTCACCAAGCCACGTTTCTGAAGATATAAAGTGAATGAGATAAGTAATAAGAAAAAATAACATACCAGTCCCTTGAGATAAAATGGTCTTAATTCGACAGTACAGACTCCTGACTGGACATCAGACAAAATTACTCCTTGTAATCGTCACCACAATAACTCTGAAGGTAAGAGCACAGGGTCAAACAATAAAAATTTTGGTGATATCTTGACAAAAATATAACTGTCTATCTCGGAGCTCGGCAGAGGAATGCGTTTGAAAACAAAAGTTTTGACATGCAAAAGTAATTTTTAATATAAAATTCGAACATTCGAAAAGAAAAAAATTGTGAAAGGTCCAAACTAGCGATTAAGGTTGAACATGAGATGGTTATAAAAAGGGTCAATAGCAAAAAAAAATATATATATTGTAGAATTAATAATTCTACAGTACCCTCTTTCCAACAAAAAAAGAAAGAATATTTCTAAAGAAAGAGTGACAACCCTAAAGACAAACGTTAAGAACCGAACTAAAAATCAAAGGAATAAATAAAATAGAGAAACCTAAATAGCCTATACCGAAAAGGAAATTAGTTCAAATGGCAAGTGCTTACAGATACAGAATAAAATCGAAAGTCGAATCCTAAGCGTTATCTGCGCATGGTTCAGGCGCACCCGCCCATACCAATAGTAACCAAATAGGATATTGTGCTATGTAAGTCGAACTGCGGATGACTACTGCTAACAACGGCTGACAAAGGCTAACCACGGCTGACTACGGCGAAAGAAAAAAAGTAAACGAACGACAGTCAAGGTGACAAGTCGAAATAAAAAATGTGACTAGGTTGGGTAAGAACTCAAGTCGAAAAAAAAAAGGAAATTGAAAGTTAAAAAAAGGAAACCCCCAAAGATAAAACACGACTCAAGTGTTTAAAGTACAACTAAGTCACATTTTATTCAACTAGTCAAAAGGTGTGATTAAGTCGATACAACTCAAAGTCGAAGATGCGAATCAAAGTCTGTAGGAGAATTACACAAAGTTGCAAGACGACTTGGAGTCGAAATCGGGACTCCGAAGTCTAAATGGGTCTTCAGTCATCATAGGACATCAGACAAAATGACACGACAATAGTAGAAGAAAAAGAATCGACCGCATGACGAGTCCGACTTTCAGCTAAAAATTAAAGGCTATCGAGTCTGACTATACGCATGGGAAGAATCTGTAAAATCTTCTAATGGGGACGTCTAACCAATAAGACAACCAAACGGAGATCGTGTCATTAAATATAAAAATGTTGAGTATGGCTTAAATATATACAAGCTATATACATAATTTATTTTAGTTTCGTCGCAGTCGGGTTAATATCTGAATTCACAAATTCTTTACCAAAAAGAATTTCTGCCGTAATTAAGGCAAAGGTTGGACAAATCTTGGTAGCTCTTGCTAACAAGATTTTTAGTCTTCAGCAGTAATCGCGTTCCATTCTAGGCGCAGGTAGCACGATAAATTGAATATGAATAAACGCTTTTAAATCTGTATTCAATTGAATATCGCTTAAACTACAAGCATTCTCCCTTACGTGAATCATCTCGTACACCTTTCCCTACAGTGCTTTTAAATAAGTACCTACGATATATCGATTATTACAGAATCGATTAAAGATTGATTTTTGTAAATATGTAAATCAAATAAATCAACATGTTTTTATACAAATCTGTCGAAGTTCAACGGCGCTCAAAAAAGTGGGACCCGTTATGCACTAAAACCAAATTTCTCTACAATATTTTATATGTTATTTTATATTTATAATTTCATATAATGGGGCTTGTGACTGAGTAATAACAGCCGCACGGGTCGATCGATTAGGTTAAGCTACGCTTGCCGCGGTTGGTCCGTGGATGGGTTGATTGATTTGATTTTAAAATTTAATGTGTGGTATTTAGATGATGGAACACTAGGAGGTGACGTAGACACCGTTCTAAAAGATCTTCAATTACTAAAGCAGCAGTTCCAATCCATTGGCCTTGACCTCAACTACTCCAAATGCGAAATTTACCTTTGTGACAATACCGACAGACAATCGACCATACAAAAATTCAATTCAATAGCCCCAGGTATCAAAGTTTTGGAAAAAAGTTCACTACACCTCCTAGGTTCTCCAATTTTAGAAGACAGTTTTTCACCATTCGTCGAGGAAAAAATTAAACATTTTAACGATATTTCGGATAGACTTTCTAAAATTAATTTACACTCGGCATTCACTCTTATCAGATATTGCTGTTTCGGTCCAAATTTTATGTATTTTCTCCGCTCTTCCACTTTATGGAAGCAGCCACACCTTTTAGACAAAATTGATCATATTATTCGAAGTACTCTCACATCCATTTTAAATGTGGCATTGGACGACCGCGCGTGGCTGCAAGCCACACTACCCATTCGTTTTGGTGGGCTCGGCGTCCGCAAAATTTCAAGTGTAAGCCTACCGGCGTTCCTGTCCTCGGTCCACAGCACCGAAAAGTTAACCACAAAAATCTTAGCTCCTTCTCAGGTTGACTCTGAAGTGCCGTGTTTGACCGATGCGGTGAACGCCTGGAAAATGGCTTGCCCGGATACGGTTCAGCCCGAGAACCCATCTTCCCAGAGACAGTGGGATGAGCCGCTCTGCAGGTTGGTACGGAATAAACTCATTAATACGTCCACCAATACTGCTGAGCGTGCCCGCCTGCTGGCTGTGGGTGAATGGGAGTCGGGCCTTTGGCTTCAGGCGCTACCGTCACCCAACATAGGCACCATGCTGGGTGACACCACATTCCGGCTCGCTACATGTTTGCGTCTGGGCGCTCCTTGCGGGGCTCCACATCGCTGTCAATGCGGTGAAGGAGTCGACTGCCTCGGACATCATGGCCTATCCTGCAGTAAGAGTGCTGGTCGAATGGCACGGCACGCCAGCATTAACAACATCATCCGTCGGGCTCTTGTCACCACCGGGGTGCCAGCTGTTTTAGAACCCAATGGCTTGGCACGTGATGATGGGAAGAGACCAGACGGAATGACCATAATGCCGTGGAAGTTGGGTAGGCCTTTGGTGTGGGATGCAACCTGTGTCGACACTCTCGCGCCTTCCCATCTTCCTAGCACGGCGGGCTGTGCTGGGGCGGCTGCTGCAGGAGCAGAAAACCTCAAACGGCGCAAATATAACAACCTTATTGGGAGCTATATGTTTGAGCCGTTTGGGGTTGAAACACTAGGGCCTTGGGGTCCGAGTGCCCATCGAGTATTTCGGGATATCGCCAAAAGGTTGGTAGAGTCTTCACGTGACCAGAGGGCTGGCCTTTTTCTAGCCCAAAGAATCAGCATTGCCATCCAACGTGGCAATGCTGCCAGCCTTTTGGGCACTTTTCCCATTGACAGCGATGCGGACGAATTTTTTGATGCCCAATGAGCTCTTCCGCCTTTTTGTTTGTGTATAGTTTTAGTTAAGATAGGATATCATTTTGTTATTTTTATTAATGAATATTTGAATGACAAATTAAACTAATATATATATATTTTTATATTCGTCTGTAATATTAAAACGTTGCTGCGTTCAGATTAATATTATATAATCACAGGCTTACTTGTAGGCTTAATATTCTTTATTGACATTTTTATTTTATTTATTTTTGTATACAAAATTGTGAATACTACCTATTTGTTTTTGTGCCGTCTTAATTTATTGGCATATCATTATTAACTACATATTACTGTTTGGCATGATATTGTAACATCTACCTACCTATTTTTTTACCTTAGTTTTTTTTTCATTCTGTTAATGTGACATTCGATTAATTAATACGCTAATTTGTATGCCTTCGGGCGGGACACAGTATGGATCAACATTTTTAATAGATCTATATAATTTTACCCTATGTTCACAAAATGAATAAATTAATTTGATTATAATTTCCTCGCTATAATGAGTTTTATGGACAGCTCATCCATAAAACTTACTTGTAATTGAAAATACGATTTAGTTCCTTACCTTAAGTACTCCTTAAGTAGTAGTTTAAGTTACCTTTAGTTCCTCCCTATATATGTATCTCTGTACCTATTCTAATTATAATCTATTACCTATGTTATCTTTTAATATTTTTCGTTATTTTTATTTCCTCTCAGAGCACCTGCCATCGTATCTCGTCACCATCCTTGGTTGACTGGTAAAGAATGCCTCAGGCATTAAGTCCGCCTGTGTACTTAATTGTGTTTGAGAAGTTTAAATAAATAAATAAATAAACTACTATAAATAAACGTAAGCAAGCAGATATCTAACGAACAAAGGGTTTAGCCCATCCGAAAATAAATTGTCTGAATCGTAATCCTAACTAATATTATAAATACGAAAGTAAGTTTGTTTGTTTGTTGCCTTTTCACGCCTGAACCACTAAACCGATCAACTGAAATTTCACGTATACGTTTTTAGGGGTACAGAAAAGGACATAACCTACCTTTCATCCCGATGAAAAGTACTGTTCCCGAGGGAAACAACAATAACCTTCTTATGATAATAGATGGCGCCACGTGTCTTTCGAATCATGATCGAATTATATTATTACTAGATCTATTGAAAATATATTATTATCATTATAGTTCCTAAAATAGTTATTATAATAATATAATATTTTCTAATATATAAAATTTTCGTGTCATAGTGTTGGAAACGCGACTCCTCCGAAACGACTTGACCGATTCTTATGCAATTTTGTGTGTATATACAGGTCTTTTTGTTTTGGGTGGGAAATCATCAAATAACTTCTCCCGCTCTGGGCGGAGCGGGAGGGTGTGTCAGACTCTTACTGACTAAAACCCACCCGTATTCCTTCCGTTGCCTGTGTTGCCAGGGGCCTCGGTAATCCTTTGGTACCTTCCCGCGACCCCGGCAGACGTCGGCCCTAGTGCACCCCTACGCTTGCGCTGACGACATCTCTTTGAGGTGCGCGTGGAATACGACGCGCCGACGACCCGGGCCTGGTCCTTACCGGATGGTGAGCTACCCATTGCTCACCGTCCGCAAGCCCGCGCTTGCGGTGGCTAGGGGTGAGAAGGCGCGAAATTTGCCTTTCCCTCAACCCGGGACGGTTGAGGGAAAGGCAAATTTCGCGCCTCCTCCTTCGCGAGCATTACTGCATCGCATAAGGAGGTGACGGCTGCCCATGCCCTATTGCTCCGTACCATGGCCTGAACCAGGGCCGGACACGAGAGATCTCTGCCGCCGATCGCCTCCACGAGGACACGGCGGTGCTCTGCCCAAGCCGGGCAGACCTCCACCGTATGCTCCACCGTGTCCTCCGGGCGATCCACACAGTGGTGACACCCGGGCGTTTCGTCCCGCCTCAGGAACCTCCCTAAGCTGCCGTGTCCGGTGAGGACCTGCGTCAGGTGGAAGGTGAGGACGCCGTGGCGCCTCTCTAGCCACTCCTCTAAGAGGGGATATTCAGTAGGTCTGAGAAAAGGTCGTAATAAATGAATTCCAACTGAAATATTTGACTACATAAAAATTGGTAAAAGTACTAGTTGGTAAACAAGTTATTGTTTAAACGTTCACTTGCCAAACATTAGGTTTGCGTTACAATTATTTGTGAAGAGATTATTTGCTAAGTAATAATTTGGCAAATGAAATTATGCGGAAAATTGTTTGGGAAGTGATAATTTGGCAATTTCTTTTCGATGAAACAAGGGAGACCCATGTAACCCCATATTCTTACAATATTACATAAGTGTCTTCTCTAACCTTATACAATGTAACCTATTTACCGGCTGACGACAAAATTTGCACAAAGTACAATGACCTTCTCAAACTTGAGGTAAAAGTAAACTATTAATAGTTAATTTATGATCAAGTTTCCTTATTAGTAATAACTATACCTAATAGGTTTTTACATTATAAATTATTATTTAACTAGCTTTACCCGGCCCAGCTTCGCAGTTACAGCACTAAGTACCTACCCTACCTACCCGACATCATCATCATCATCATCTGCCTAGCCTTTTCCCAACTACGTTGGGGGGAAGTCTAACCGGATGCAGCTGAATACCAGTATTTTACATGGAGCGACTGCCTATCTGACCTCCACAACCCAGTTACTGGTTGTCAGACTTTCGGGCTTCTGACGACCCGTAACGACTGTCAAAGATCCACGAATGACTGCCGGGACCAACGGCTTAACGTGCTTTCCGAGGCACGGAGGGGTCTTGGTATGGAAAGATGGTCATCAATCTACGGACCAACCGCGGTAAGCGTAGCTTAACCTGATCGATAGACCCGTGCTGCTGTTATTATTTAGCCACAAGCCCCTCCTTCTCCTCCAAATTTTATCCAAAATTTCAATTAATTTTATATACTATACAAAATATATATATATATATATATATATATATTCATGCGAGCCTAGTACTTATTGTGCCATTTCAGCTAGCTGCGCACCGCGGTTTCACCCGCGTAAGTCTCGATCCCGTGGGAATATCGAGATGAAATATACTTTACGACATTTTCTCAGACCTACTGAATATCCCCTCTTAGAGGAGTGGCTAAAGAGGAGCCACGGCGTCCTCACCTTCCACCTGACGCAGGTACTCACCGGACACGGCAGCTTCGGGAGGTTCCTAAGGCGGGAGGAAACGCCCGGGTGTCACCACTGTTTGGATCGCCCGGAGGACACGGTGGAGCATACGGTGGAGGTCTGCCTGGCTTGGGCAGAGCACCGCCGTGTCCTCGTGGAGGCGATTGGCGGCAGAGATCTCTCGCGTCCGGCCCTGGTTCAGGCCATGGTACGGAGCAAGAGGGCATGGGCAGCCGTCACCTCCTTATGCGATGCAGTAATGCTCGCGAAGGAGGAGGCGCGAAATTTGCCTTTTAAAATGCCAAATTTCGCGCCCTCTTACCCCTAGCCGCCGCAGGCGCGGGCTTGCGGACGGTGAGCAATGGGTCAAGTCGTTTCGGAGGAGTCGCATTTCCAACACTATGACACGAAAATTTTATTTATTAGAAGATATTATATTATTATATAATAACTATTTTAGGAACTATAATGATAATAATATATTTTCAATAGATCTAGTAATAATATAATTCGATCATGATTCGAAAGACACGTGGCGCCATCTATTATCATAAGAAGGTTATTGTTGTTTTCCTCGGGAACAGTACTTTTCATCGGGATGAAAGGTAGGTTATATATATATGTCCTTTTCTGTACCCCTAAAAACGTATACGCGAAATTTCAGTTGATCGGTTTAGTGGTTCAGGCGTGAAAAGGAAACAAACAAACTTACTTTCGCATTTATAATATTAGTTAGGATTACGATTCAGACAATTTATTTTCGGATGGGCTAAACCCTTTGTTCGTTAGATATCTGCTTGCTTACGTTTATTTATAGTAGTTTATTTATTTATTTAAACTTCTCACACACAATTAAGTACACAGGCGGACTTAATGCCTCAGGCATTCTTTACCAGTCAACTAAGGATGGTGACGAGATAAGATGGCAGGTGCTCTGAGGAGAAATAAAAATAACGAAAAATATTAAAAGATAACATAGGTAATAGATTATAATTAGAATAGGTACAGAGATACATACATAGGGAGGAACTAAAGGTAACTTAAACTACTACTTAAGAAGAACTTAAGGTAAGGAAAATAAATCGTATTTTCAATTACAAGTAAGTTTTATGGACAGCTCATTCATTATAGCGAGGAAATCATATTCAAATTAATTTATTCATTTCGTGAACATAGGGTAAAATTATATAGATCTATTAAAAATGTTGATCCATACCGTTTCCCGCCCGAAGGCATACAAATTAGCGTATTCATTAATCGAATGTCACATTAACAGAATGAAAACAAATACTAAGGTAAAAAAATAGGTAGGTAGATATTACAATATCATGCCAAGCAGTAATATGTAGTTAATAATGATATGCCAATAAATTAAGACGGCACAAAAACAAATTTGTATACAAATTTGTATACAAAAATAAATTAAATAAAAATGTCAATAAAGAATATTAAGCCTACAAGTAAGCCTGTGATTATATAATATTAATCTGAACGGAGCAACGTTTTAATATTACAGACGAATATAAAATTATATAAATATTATTTTAATTTGTCATTCAAATATTCATTAACACAATAGTACGCTTTGTCATTCAGTAATTTAAAAAGCTTACGTTTAAAGTAATTTATGTTGTTGCTTGATATAATTTGATTAGGTAATTTATGATATATTTATATTATATGAAATTATAAATATAAAATAACATATACAATATTGTAGAGAAATTTGGTTTTAGTGCATAACGGGTGCCACTTTTTTGAGCGCCGTTGACATTCCACAGATTTGTATAAAAACACTTTGTTTTTAACAAAGATACAGGCTTCATAGACATAAAAAGGTGATACAGTATTAATTTCTGTAAATGTGGCATACATAGCCCGAATACATTTTTCCGTAATTAATTACATGTTTCCGTACAATTCATATTATTAATATTATATATGAGATGAGATTGATGGGATATGTCGGTTGTAGTTTTAAATATTTACTGACAATTTAAGTTGATAGTTAATTTGCTAAACGCAATCATTTTCCCATGATCTAGAGTTTACAATGGATCTTCTTTTCGCTCGGGAAGATTTCTGTTAGATTACTCGTAGAATCGACAGAAATTGTCAGAAAAAGAGAGGTTATTTTTCCTTATGAATATTGCTTTGTAAAGTATCGACAATGTGGGTCATTTTTTTTTTTGTTTCGTAGTAAACAAAAAACCCTTATAGTTTCGCGATGTCCGTATGTCTGTCTGTCTGTCCCCACTGTAGCTCAGAGACCCTTAAGTACTAGAAAGCTGTTATTTGGCATAGGTATACATATTAATCACGTCGACAAATTGCCAAAATAAAATCACGAAAAAAAATTTTTTTAGCGTACTTGCAATCCCAGGTATTCCTTGCAAGTGGGGATGATATTTTCTTTTCTCATCTACCCCATGGTGTGGGGTATCGTTGGAGAGGCCGTTCAAAAATATTGCGGGTCTGTGAACATCATTTTTCGATTCAAGGATCCACTTGCGTAATAGTCGACCAACTTAAATTTTCAGTTGCAGAATTGCAGATATAGATGTATGGGAGAACATGTTTTGTTGTTATGTGTGTTAAGTTTGTTTGCAATGTTTGCAATGTTAAGTTTATTTTTGGGATAAATTCATCCCAACTTCTCAATTACGGAGCCCTTCGTTGTGCATGGTCCGTCGCGCACTTGGTCGGTTCTTTTTCAGTTAGTTTTACTGATTGTGGTGAAATGTGAAATTCGGGGTGAGAGCCTGGTGATCCGTCACGCAGGGTATCCTATTATGGACGCCAGTCTCTCACAAAGAATCACATTTTATGTCAAAACGCTTTAATTCTCTGTTTATAACTATGTGAACCATTGTGAATAGAGAAAAATAAAGTTTATTAATATTATTATTTATTTTTACGTCTCTTGATATTTTACGGGACTTGTGGAAGGCGTACGAGGGGCCGAAGCCAACTCGCACAGGCCCGTTAGAAGTTTTTAATTAAATAAGGCACCAAAAGACGATTATCTCTGTTCACACTATGCAAGTGCACCCAAGAACAACCCCCGCTTGGTGTAGGACTATTGCAGGATATGAAAACGAAGATATTGGATTATGGGTTTGGGTGGCTAAAGTGAACTGGTTATAAATGTTTTATTAACTTGCACACATGTAGTAAAATGTTCATATTTCTTGTATTTATTGTATTCTAGACCTTTAAACTTATTATTATATATTTATTTTACACTTTTATAAATCGATTAAACTAAACGATCAATCATTACAATAAATATGACCATTTTATTGCACAAAGTGACAGCTAGCACATGTCAGATTACTTCAGTAAAATATTTATTATTATATTAAATTTAATAAATCGTCTTTAGTGTCGTAGCGACAAGGGGGCAACACATCCTGCCGGGGTCGCGGGAAGGTACTTATGGGTCACCGAGGCCCCCGCAACACAGGCAACAGGAAGGAATACGGGTGGGTTTTAGTCAGTAAGAGTCTGACACACCCTCCCGCTCCGCCCAGAGCGGGAGAAGTTAATTGATGATTTCCCACCCTCAAAAAAAAAAAAAAGGGGGGCAACACATCCAGTAGCTCTACCATAGGTTTACACAGTTGAAACTCGGTAGCGTCTCCGTAAATGATAGGTATGTATGAAATATTGTACAGCGCCCCTAGCGGTCCCAGAAAGAATTAAAGTTCGTATCATGAGCAGATTTCGATAGGTAAGAAACCTAACGTAATCTACTCGATAATCACTAACGTTTTTCAGCTGTCACCATACAAAACGGCCTTTGTTCCCGCTAGTACCACCGAACTGTACCACTGGTGGTACTAGCGGGAGATTGCGTTCTCTATTGTACCACCATTTACTTAGTCGTGAGACTGTTTGTTCCCAACGTTTATTCTCACTAGTACCTCCTAACTGAACCACCGGTAATACTAGCATGAAACCTCGTTCCCTATAGTACCACCATTTATATTAATGAATACACTTCTCATCAGAAAAATCGAAACACTTCCGTTTTTATGGTCTCTGTCCTAATTTAACACAAAAGAGTTTTCATTCCATGAAAAAAATCACATGATTGTATAGCTGGCAGTTTGGCCATTACAGTGATAAGCGAAAATTCAAATATAGAATTTCATTTGTTTATCCTATAAATTAAATGATTCACTGTTTTGAGACAAATGTGTGTTTAGAGTTGGAGTACATTTCACCTTTGAAAACTAAAAGTTTGCGCTTATCTTAAAAATGTTTGCTCTGTGTTCTGTATACTGTGTGTTTACTGTGACTTCGGGACGAAGAAAAAGTTTTTTTTCTAAAACATATGGATGCTTCGCCCGCAGAAGCCGCCCAGGTGGCATTGCTGGATTCTGGACTTAGTCAGCGTGTTGTGGCTGAAAGATTGCATCTAAGCTTGTCGTCTGTTCATAGAGTCTACAAACGCTGTCGGGAGACTGGTCTGTTCACGCGCCATTCAGGATTTGGCAAGAATCGGGTCACTTCTGAGCGAGATGATCGATTTATTGTAACAACTTCTTTACGAAATCGACGCCTTAATGCTTTTCAACTGCAGCAGCAGCTTCATGTTGTAAGTAAGGTGGTTGTAAGTGACTCTACAATTAGAAGAAGGTTGAAGGAACGTGGACTGGTACCGCACAAGCCAGCAAATGGGCCGAAATTAACTGCAGACCATCGAAGAACGCGCCTGAACTTTGCACGTGAGCACCTAAATTGGTCATACCTCCAGTTGAACAAAGACCTCTTTTCTGATGAGTGTAAAATTATGCTGTATGATAACGACGGAAGGAACAAGGTCTACAGAAGAGATGGAGAACGCTTTGCACAATGCTGCATTGAAGAAAAGGTCAGCTATGGTGGCGGTTCGTGGACGGTTTGGGAAGGAATCAGCGCCGACGGTAAGACAGAGCTTGTCTTTGTGTCTGGGCCACGTCTGCCTGCACTAAACAGTCATCGGTACATCGAACAGTGTCTTGAGCCTCACGTGATGTCCTATGCACATTCTATTGGCAACGGTTACATATTCATGCACGACAATGGTAGGGCTCACACCGCGAGCGTCGTACGATATTATATCTCCATTATGGAATGGCCAGCAACAAGCCCGGACATGAATCTGATTGAACATCTATGGGATGAATTAAAGAGACGAATTCGTGCAAGAGATCCTGCCCTAGAAACACTTAGCCAGCTGCAAAATGCAATCCAAGAGGAATAGAATGGAATGCCACAACATTTGATCGTGTCTCTCATCCGATCGATGAAGAACCGTATGGAAACAGTAATAAGAGCTCGGGGAAGGAAGTTATTAAATAAACGTTTCTTAGCTTTTTTTTTCATTTACGTGTGTTGTTTAATCAATTTCCTTCATACTCACAAGTGTAGGGGTCCACTAGGGCCGATGCCTGCCGGGTCCGGGAAGGTACTAAAGGGTTACCGAGGCCCGTGGCAACACAGGCAACAGAAGGAATATGGGTGGGTTTTAGTCAGTAAGAGTCTGACACACCCTCCCGCTCCGCCCAGAGCGATTAATTTGATGATTTCCCACTCAAAAAAAAAAACGGTAAAAATGACTTGTTAAACAAAATACGAAACCTACAAAAAAATAATTTGAATTTAGAACATTAACATTAGGATTTGAAAACCTCATATTATTCACGGTTAAACGACATTCGACATATATTCCTAAATATACACATTTTTCTGATAATCCCTACAAAACATAAACTTGGTTAGCAAGGTGTTTCGATTTTTCTGATGAGAAGTGTATTAGCGATACTAGTAAGACTGTTCGTTCCCAATAGTACCTACCTACCTACAGAGATGGCACCTGCACTTTAATAAAGAAATGAATAAATATTATCACTTTCATTGCAAAACAAAAGTAAACAAAAACGTATCTTCTGGCCTAAGTAAAAATAAAAAAACAACGTTTTTATGCGAACTAGCGAATTTTATTTAAAAAGTGGCCAATACAAATTTCTCCTGAAGTTAATTGCATTGGTGCGTCAATTATCCGATCATCAGAATCAATGTGTTGTTTTGCTCGCTTTGGTATAGAGAAAGAAATTTCCAGCTAGTACCACCGGTGGTTCAGTTCGGTGGTACTAGTGGGAACAAAGGTTGGTAACAAAGAGTCTCACTAGTACCACTAAGTAAATGGAGATACTTTAGAGAACGAAATTTTCCGCTGGTACCACTGGTGCAGTGGTTAATTTCGGTGGTACTAGTGGGAACAAAGGCAAAACGGCACCATGAGTCGCTAATTTGACAGAAGCTATCGAAAATACGCTTGCGATAGTAGTTACGTCGCTCACTAGCATTTTGAGGTGTGAAACATTATGTTTACATTAAAATTATATAAGTTTTTGAGTTTATTAAAGTCAAAATAATGTCTGGAAGAGCTTATTTAGCATGATATATGTATGTTAGTCGCGAACTTTAGCGACTCTCTAAAGATACGTTTGAAGATTTATTATTGAATAATGTTACGGAATTGAAGTCAACAACGCAAAGTAAACTTATTTCACTTAACATTTAAGTCAAAAACGCTGCAGACCACACAACGTCAGCCAAATTATAAATAGAATCGACGACAGTGACATTATTATAAGGAATAAAAATGTAACAACCACTAAATACCATAAGTAGTCCACTAACCGCCAACCTTTCTATTTAGTCGGATTATTTCGTGATACTGGTGCCGATTCCCTTGTTCACAAACTAAATTAAATTTAAGTTCAGTGCATCTTTTTCTTTCTAATTCATTAAGAAAAGGACAGAAGATACATTTTAGTTTAATCCTGTCAAATTAATCAGCGCCTGTCACTACTCCATACAAGTTTAGACGTGATTTAAAACTTGCCTACTAAAATTACGTCAATTTACGTCAAGCGCTGATTAATTTGACAGGATTAAACTATAATGTATCTTCTGTCCTTTTCTTAATGAATTAGAAAGAAAAAATTTAAAAAAAAGGAAATATTTTTCTTTCTAATTAAACAAACACACACTAAACTAAACTAAACTAAAGTTTAGTTTGTGAACAAGGGAATCGGCACCATTTTGACTGTCATGTGAGCTTATGAACCCTTCTCTCTTCTTATTACTGAGAAAGAAAGAAACAAAACATAAGGAGTGAAGGTAGCTACATGACATATATCGAGCTTACCTTAGCGTCTGCGTATGACTCCCTAAAACATGGTGCAACAATTATCGAAATCTATTTGATCCACGTTAATACGCTAGCGAGTAATTTTTCGATCACAACTCATGGTAGACTGAGGCTGACATGGTACTGAGGTGCTTATCTTCATAAGCACCTCAGTCCGTCTACCATGAGTTGTTGTGTAGTGGAGAGGTATTCCATGGCTATTAGTATAATCCCGGAAGTACGGTCAAGATGCCACCCAGCATCTTACTGGAATAATTCCTTCCTCCGAGCACGTTTGCTCTTGCGAATCTTCCCTCAAGCCGGCCAATATACGCAAGAAAAAGGTGGGAGCTCTGTAGCTCTACCATGAGTTTACACAGCCAAAACTCGCTAGCGTCTCCGTAAATGATATGTCATGTATGAAATATTGTACAGCGCCCCTAGCGGTCACAGAAAGAATTAAAATTCGTACTATGAGTACTATAGATTTCGATAGGTAATAAACCTTACGTAATCTATTGGATATGACTATCCAATAGATTACGTAAGGTTTCTGCAACTGCACAAAGAGTTTCATTAGAACTAAAACAATAATTTTCATTTCTCTATACACTATACTAAATTGTGACCCACTGGTCCTCATTTTATTATATATGTAATTTGGTAAACTTATTTCACTTTAAATTTAAGTCAATAACGCTGTGGAACACACAAAGTCAACAAAATTACAAATTGAATCGACGACAGTGACATACATATATAATAAGGAAAAAAAATTTAACAACCACTAAATAGCATAAGTGTCCACTAGCCGCCAGCCTTTCTATTTAGTCGGATTATTTCGTAATATTCACTGTCATAAGAGCTTATGAGCCATTCTCTTCACTTCTTATTACTGAGAGAGAAAGAGACAAACATAAAGAGTGAAGTTAGCTAGATGGCACGGTCTGTCGAGCTTACTTTAGCGTTTGCGTATGACTCTGACGCTAGCGAGTTTTACAACAACCACTCATGGTAGACGTACTGAGGTGTGTATGGTCAAGACACCAGCATCTTACTGGAATGATTTCTTGGTGGGAGGTCTGTTCCTCGTCAGCGTTCACTTCAACCTGTCAATAAAGGCAAGCCAGAGGTGTAGAACAAGGCTTCTCCCGGGAGATAGGGTCCGTGGGGTCGCTACTACCCAACAGCTCGCCACATGCTGCCCTGCGGGTTTATATATCTCTTTTGGTCAGGCTCTTCAGCCTAGACTTGTTTCGGCAAAGTAAACTCTATTGGCATTGACCTAGAGTTCAAGACCACGACGTCAACGTGGAGATACGGCGGTGGGGTGATTATTATTATTGTCTGGCAGTTTTAGTACCTAATGAAGCCTACACCAATTTCCTTTCTTTGGTTCGTAGAGTCTTCGGAATTGAGCTACACGATTACTGACAAATGCGTGCACTGACTGGACAGGTCCACTCAAATCAATCTGTGTTCTGTTTTTAAAAGACCAATTCAGACTCAGTATTTAAGGAGGAGTGGTGGCCCAGTGGTAACGGCCGCGACTTACGATTTGTAGGTCGTAGGTTCGAACCCAGACAGGCGCTTTACTTTGTGTAAATTATTTCATCACCACTGCACTCAAAACGGTGAAGGGAAACATCATGAGGAAACCGGCATGTCCTAGAACAACCAAAAATTCGAAGACATGTGACATCTACCAACCCGCACTGGGCCCGCGTGGTGGATTACGGCCCACTCCCTCTCACAGAGAGAAGGCCTGTGTCCCAGCAGTGGGAACATTATAGGCTGATTATGCATTTAAGGCGCTGACAAGACCCAATTGACCAAAATAGGCTTCTCTTAAGAAATAAAATTGCCAAATCTGTATAGTTTGTGGTAGCGGAAAAAATATATGTCAAAATTGAACATATTTCCCAGAACTTGGTTATTACCAAAACACGTTTTGAAAAAACATCTCGATACAAACTAACGTTAAACTAACCTCTTACCTTGAGTTCTAATCCAAAATATCTACATTAAATCTCAACATACGTTACGTATTTAATTAATAACAACAACGTCTTATTTGAATGCAGAACTTGGTTGTTTTTCATTTACGATTACTCAACTCAATTGTGAGTACCTAAATACATAATCGCTTCATATTTTGCAATAAATTACAAGCGTTGTGTCATCGCTCTTCTCTTTCTTTTCTATGCAATCTGACAGTGACCGCGGTTTAGGTGTTGTCAGCGTCGTAAGTGTTTGTTAAGGCGCTGACAAGACCCAATTGACCAAAATAGGCTTCTCTTAAGAAAGAAAATTGCCAAATCTGTATAGTTTGTGGTAGCGGAAAAAATATATTAATTTTGAATTTTGAACATATTCCCCAGAACTTGGTTGTCACCAAAACACGATTTGAAAAAAAAATCTCGATACAAACTAACGTTAAACTAACCTCTTATCTTGAGTTCTAATCCAAAATATCTGTATTAAATATCAACATACATTACTTATTTAATTAATAACAAGTACGTCTTATTCTAATGCAGAACTTGGTTGTTTTTTATTTTCGATTACTCAACTCAATTCTGAGTAAATAGATAATTACTTCATATTTTGCAATAAATTACAAGCATTTTGTCGTCGCGCTTCTCTTTCTTTTCTATGCAATCTGACAGTGACCGCGGTTTAGGTGTTGTCAGCGTCTTAAGGCAGTTTTTCAGAAATAAATATCATGTATCATTTATCTGAAATACCGCGCTTCAATCAATTAAAGCAATATAAAAGCTGCACCATCTTTGCAAAATTCCTTTAAAATACGTCAAATTAAAATTCTCGATTGATAAAACTTTGTAAATTAACGTATTGATTTTTTATTAGTGTTTATTAACCAACCAAGAACACTGAAATACAAGTACAGTAGTAGCCAGTGGCTTTCTTTGCTTTCTGCTGGCCCCATGGGAATAAGGAGTGAGTTTATGTATGTATGTATGTATGTATGTATGAACACTGACAATTTTAAAATATTTTTAATGTTTAACCAAATCAGTGCAAGAATCGAATTTAGGTAAAACCTATGTTCAAAAGCTGTTGCCCGCGACTTCGTCTGCATGTATTTTGTATGTCATATTTTGTTATACAAATATCTGGGACGACAAGTATCCTATGTCCTTGTCCAGGTCCGAGGCTACCTATCTGTTAAATTTTATAACGATCGGTTCAGTGGTTTAGGCGTGAAAAGGAGACAGACAGACGGACAGACAGTCAATAACTTTCGTAATCCTTACGAATATCTATTGTGTATATATGCGAAAGTAAGTTTCATTGTATTTTTGTTACGCTTTCAAGTACCTCTAATCCAGAAAAGTACTTTTCCCGAGGGATAAAAAAATAACTAAAAAAAATCTTCATTATCACGAGCGAAGCTAAGGGCAAAAACTAGTATTAGTATAATATGGATGCAGTAATTGTCTGTGGTCGTCCCTGACCCTGACACCAAGCAATGGACAAGATTGTCAAACTTTTATGGCTTGAATACGGGGCTTTTTCCGTTTTGTTTGTGCAGAATAAATATTTTTTTCTTTCTTTCTGTTTTCTTTCAGTAATTGCGAAGAGGCTCTGAGCATCCTGGTATTGTGTAATATTTCACCTTTTTTTTCATTGATGCGTTATTTTTTTTCGTATCAAATCAAATCAAAAGTTATTTATTCAAACTAGTCTGAGAATCAGCACTTTTGAAACGTCAAAATTACGACAGTGCCCCAAAAAACGCCCGCCCCTCGCCCCCTCTCCACTTCGTAGTGCTTTAGCGGGAAAGTAGCGCAACAAACTTCCCACTAATTATCATTAATTAACTCCAGTTAATTAATGATAATTACATAAATAAATAAATCTCCAGATTTATTTATTTACATAACCAAATTACAAGATGATTATTCACACTAACTAAATTAAAACTTAATTAACTGGAGATTAGGTACTGACAGATTCTAACTGTCACTTTGTAAAATATGGTCGTCATAATTATTGTTTCCCTTCAATTGTTTAGTTCGTTTAATCAATTTATATTAAGTGTAAAATATGCTAAATAAAAATACGTTGGTCTAAAATACAATCAATATGTCTGTAGTAACTAAAATAATAATAAAGATTTATTGTTCAAATAGGACTAGATTACATGGCAAGGTAATATAATATAATATAAAGCACAAGTATAAAGTCTCTTACACCCGGTTTCTGATTTGAGAAAAGTAGCAAATCTCAACTGATTATACTCAAATACATACTCGTAAGTATGCGCTTAAGTTTTTTGCGTTTCACAACTTAAAATCGAATTTCGTTAAACCTTATTCAACTAAGCATTTACTTAAGTATTCTTGATCAATGCTATCACGTTCCAATTTACATTAAAAAACCGGTACTTTTCAAAAACTCATAATATTAAATAAATTTATTCTTATAAATTTAAAACACATTTAAAAAGCAAGTTAATTTTAAATAATGGCTTAATTTTAATTAATTTCAACATTTTTTCTTATTAGAGTTGCTAATGTATATTGTAGCAATCTAATATTTGATTTGAATTGTGTTTGTCTGAACCGAATCGTGAATGTCAAACTGTAAGTAAATAAACACAAGTTCTACTGGAATTCTGTTAGTATTTTTACTTAAACTAGTTACCTACCTATAATTGTACCAATTATGTATAAAGATAAGAAAAAGAGATCACCTAACTATACTCTAGAGGAGAAAGAAAATCTTCTTTCAATAATAACAAAGTAAGTAACTACATAATAACCTATACTAAAGAAAAGCGCATGTCTTTTTTTTTTTTTTTTTTTGGGTGGGAAATCATCAAATAACTTCTCCCGCTCTGGGTGGAGCGGGAGGGTGTGTCAGACTCTTACTGACTAAAACCCACCCGTATTCCTTCTTGTTGCCTGTGTTGCGGGGGCCTCGGTGACCCATAAGTACCTTCCCGCGACCCCAGCAGGAAAGCGCATGTCTGGGTTCGAATCTACGAAATACAACTCGTAACACCACTGCTCACCATATTCCCATCAACCGGGGACAAATCCAGACTGATGTTTGTGATCATTGTTGCTTCAGATACCAACGTGTAATAGAGCGCAAAAGAACAGGGGCTTACTATATTCAAAAGAAACAGGAAGTCTGGAAGTCCATTACTAAAGAATCCTCTGCACAACTGGGCCTAGGGATGAAACAAAACTAAAACATTTTTATAATAATATTAAGCATCGTGCAAGAAAAGATTCTGCAAATGAGAATGTGAGCAAAAAAAATAATGTCGTCTGTCGTGTCTGTTTTATGTGTTTGCGTGTCGTGTTGTGAGTGTGTGTTTAAACTACATTGGTCATATTCCTAGTAGGTATAGCCATATAGTGAATATACATAACGTTGTTATGAAATAAAATACTCTTCTAACAAACATTTTTCAGAAGCAAAGGTACCTCAATACTCTCTCAGGTGAGACGAACATTGTGGAAGTCTCCCATCCACCACAAAACATCAGACTGAGCAAATGTTAGGAATAGGTTGTTACACCCATTTTTGAAAAGTGTCTTAATTAAATTCTATAGTACTAATATGCCCCAAAAAAATTACAAAATTTTTATTCAATCGATAAGTGCCTTAAAAATGTTTTAAATTTTACATTTTCAAATTTCGCGCGTAGTTTGACGAAACCGCTGGTCGCAGTGGATGCCATGTTACTCTGTGGTCATGACGTCACTTGGCTATGTAAACTAATGCGCTGATCTATTATCTAACTCTATCAGTTGACAGATGACTCGTTTTAGTTTACACAGCCGTATGACGTAATAACATGGCGGTTACTATATCATTGTGTTTTTTAACAGATTAGAAAAACTGAAAACGTTGTATTGATTGATTTTTAAAATTTATTTTGTTGTTTTATGAACTAAAACTAACATTTTTCGACTCCTTTTTGCCTAAACTATCTCAATAATATTTATTTATAGATTTTTTCTCGTAAGTATATAGTAAAATACCCTATTGTTGTTGTTTCTAATTGACAACACGGTTGGCGTAATGGCTGAGCGGTCGACTGCTGCGCAGAGCGTGTCGCGGGTTCGATCCCCGCACGGTACAAGTATTTGTATGATCTGCAAGTAATTGTTCCGGGTCTGGGTGTTTGTGAGTTATCTATGTTTGTAAACGCACCCACGATACAGGAAGGAATTCCAAGTGTGGTGCAACGTTTAAAAAAAAAAAAATAAAAAAAAATTTAGTGATTATTACGTAAAACTGCACCTATTTATTGTGTATTAGGTGTCATGATTATAATGAGTAGCTGTGATTTCTGATAAAAATGTAAGTGATTGCTAGATACAATTACTGCACTTGTGTAAAATTTAAATTAAGTTACCATAATTATTATAAATACCTACCTATCTGTGATTTTGTATGTAACTGATAAAAGCAGGAGTAATTAAAAATATTACAATACCTACATATTTTTTATTGTAGTACATATTATTTACACCTTTCATGGGTAAAATAATTTTGTGCATACCTACTTCGGCTTTAAAAAAATATTCCGTGAGACTGCACACCTCGCGGTTGTGAAGGGTCTTCACATTTAAAAAGCCTCGACTCCCGCAGTTCCACGGGATGTACAGTCTCATCACCGATGATCGTGAGTGATGCATCCAGTTTGCGGTTGGCAGTGTACGGACCCTCCTATCCAGGGCGTCGAGTTCGATCTGAGTCCATTTGAGTATGCCGAATGAGTACATCGACCCAACCGTTGAAGGCGCGCATCTTGTTTCCGCCTGAAAGAAGACCAAAGAAGCGCTCCTTTAACGATTACTTCATACCAGCTACGTCGATGCGTAACGCTTCCGACATACCCAAATACGTATAGCTTTCGGATGAGGACAGGGATCTGAGGTGTCTGGAATCCGAAAGTTGAATTCCCTCGGATTCCATAATCTCACCTTGCTTTACATGCATGACTGCACATTTGTCCACACCAAACTCCATTTTGATGGCGCTACTGAAAGTTTCAGTTACCTAGTAGCTCCATCAGTCGCAATTTGTTGGGGGCAAAGAGGTTCAAGTCATCCATGTAGAGGAGATGAGATATGACCAACACTCTTCAAGCTATAGCCTAGACCTAAATTCTCCAGCAGTGTGCTTAGAGGATTCAGGGCTAAGCAGAACCAAAGTGGACTCAAACTGTCGCCTCGAAATATTCCCCTTTTACTCCATACAAGCTCATAATTCGCCTGGATCTGTCGATACCCTGAATAGCGAAGGACCATCCTCCATTGCCCCATACACGACCCAAGGTGCGTAAAGTTGCATCTATCTTGTATAACTCCACCACCCTCATGAGCCATGTATGTGGCACTGAGTCGTAGGCCTTCTTATAATATATCCAACATGTCTCCTTGCGAGATCGACGAACCTGTTGGCTAATGGTCATGTCGATGAGGAGTAGCTCCTAAGTACCGCGGGACCCGTTCCGACATTGATTTTGAGAGGCAGACATAATCGAATTACTGTCTATTACTGTCAATGTGTGATTTTCGCTCTTAAAATGGATGTAATTGATAAATGATTTTATTTTAAATGATAAATGATTTTATTTCTGTAAGTAGGTTTTTACAAACACTTTTACACGTCAAAACATATTTTTTTAAACTAGATGAGGCCGGCGTTTCCTATCTGACTACTCTGAGAAGAAAGGCCGAAACAAACTCAGAGGTCACAGTCTCTTTTAAAGTCCAGACATAATCTTGGTCAGATCATGTGAAGACCATGTCGATTGGTGTCTGAAATGGTTTTTTGATGAAAGAACCACACAGATTGAGTGGACCTGTCCAGTCAGTGCACGCATTTGGCAGTCGTTGTGCAGCTCAACTCATAACTAAAGGAGCTCAACGATTCAACGAACAATACCAAAGAAAGGACATTTGGCTAGGCCGCAAAAAATACTCAAAACTGCCAGACCATGTTAAAAACTAACTGAGAATAAAACAAAATTAAACAATGATCCACATAGTCTTCACATTTACAATAATTAAAACAATATAATACTACACAGAGTAAATATTCATGTCATTGCATAAATAAAATTCATCAATGTCAATGTGTATATTCGGACATAATCTTGGTCAGATCATTTGAGGGCCATGTAGGTTGGTGTCCGAAATGGTCTTTTAGGAAAGAACCACACAGATTTGATTGGACCTGTCCAGTCAGTTATCACACATTACATGCATTTGTCAGTTATCATGCAGCTCAACTCAAAACTTAAGGAGCTCAATGATTTGACGAACAATACCAAAGAAAAGACATTTGGCCTACCCAAATGTCTTTCCGTCTTGTCCGCATAAAGTACTCAAACTGCCAAACCATCATTAAAACTAAGAGACAAAAAAAAAACAAACAATGACCCATATAGTCCTCACATTCCTAATAATTAAAATAATATAATACTATACAAAGTAAATATTCATGTCATTGTTTATATATAATGTTATATAGAATAAGAAAATATAAATAGCTAGCAAAATAAAAAGAGTAAAAAAACAACATTCACTGTAAGTTTATTGGAGTAGCTCAATCCCAAGCCTTTTTGTCCTCAATATAATCTTTAACAGTATAAAAGGCTTTTAGGCACAGTTTCTGTTTTATAAAACATTTGAATTTATTAAGGCTTTGGGCCTTATCATACTAGCGGATTGCGAGCGTCCTCAAAGCGGAGCGGGCGCGCAACGAACACGCGGCGCATGCGCAGCGAATTCGTTGCAGACGCGCTACGAGATCGCCGCGAACAGTAGAGTCGTCGACGCTTTAGTTTTCGTCTCCGGCGTCTTCGAAATGACAAAACCAACAGCAGTGTCTCCTCATCGGAATCCATTTTGTTACTGAGTGTATTGTATATCGTTACCTTGCTACAAACACGCGACGAAAACGTTGCGAATTTGCCACGCGTTCGCGACGTCTTCGCATTACAGCTGCGGCGTGTTCGCGACGCATTCGCTGCGCGCCCGCCCCGCCCCGCAGCCGCTCGCAAACCGCTAGTGTGATAAGGCCCTAAGGGAGTTCTTGAATGTGGCTAGGAAGTTTATTATAAAAACGTATACATTGGCATACCGAGCTGCCTATTTTTTTGAGCCTGGTTGTAGGAACAACAAATTTGTGTTTGTTCCTAGTATTTACATTATGGATATCACTGTATTTTTTAAACAAATTAATATTTTTATGTGCGTACAAAAGATTTTCATAAATATACTGAGAAGCTACAGTCATTATATTAATCTCATTAATTTTTTCTCTGAGAGAGTAACTGGGACTTAATTTATAAATTGAACGGATTGCCCTTTTTTGTAAAACAAAAATTGTCTGAATATCGGCGGCATTTCCCCATAACAGAATACCGTACGACATTACGCTATGAAAATAACTAAAATATACTAAACGGGCTGTGTCTAAATCCGTTAAATCACGAATTTTTCTAACGGCGTATGCTGCAGAGCTAAGCTTTTTTGACAATTTATCTGTAAGAAGTCTAAAGACCGTCGACAAACACGTGATCGGTCTATGATTCTTGGGTTCCGCGGGACTCCCTGACTTATGGCGCGGGTGACTAACGCCTGTTGTTAGAAACTGTGGTAGCGACCCAGACTAATGCCTGGAACTGCTAATCAGCCATTTCAACCAGAAGTTGTGCAGTCCGTCCGGTCCCGGTGACTTCCAATTCGGTAATGGACGGACTGCTCTGGCTACGTCTAATGGTGTTAATTATTATTATTAGTATTAATATTATTCTTCTGCTTGATTGTCTTCGCTGAGGCATCTCCAAAGACGACAGGGAAGTATCGTCGTCACTCATTATGATCAAAACCACTTACAAAATCACTAGTTACTTTAACTGATTACAGTTTGAGTAGCTGAAATTGGTGTGTCAACTTTCAACTGCGTAACTTGACGTTGATAATGCTTTGAGTATTGTCAAACACGTTTTTTTTTGTTCAGAAACGCAACTGACGACCTTAACCTTGAGTTAAGCATGCTTTCTGTCAAATTTGAGTAAATTATGTTAAATTACTCAAATCATGATTAGAGTTTAAAAAAACTTAATTCAGAAACTAAAAAATGTTTAAGTTATACTTAAGTACAGATTAGTACGTGCTCAAATTCAAATTCTCAATTCAGAAACTGGGTATTAATCAAGTTAGTGGGTGCCGTACTGTTCTCCTAGATAGGTTACAAAATAACCTGTGTTTAGGAGAAACAGTTGCCATCCCCGTTACAAATGTTTGACTTATAACAGCACGTGTTAAATAATATGTATATAGTAATCATTACAGCAATCTAGGTACTAAATAACAAAAAAAAAACTAAAAATCTTTAAATCTAGAAAGTTGCTGTTTCCGAAAAATCAAAAATATATAAAAATAAATTTTCAGTATGTTGTTATATAGGTACTTAGTATTATGTAAGTGTGGTGAGTGTTTCGTTGTGTTTGAGTGATCACTTCTTTAGGAATTCTTCTGTTTCGTCGTGGTTTAGGTTTAGAAAAAAGGAGTCTTTTTGCATTTAAAGTTTGTTTTTTTTTTTCCGTAAATTGAAATTTTTGTAAGTTTATTGTAGAGTGATGAGCCAAGGTAGAGGGCAAACTTTTTTATAAAAGCTGTGCGGGTAGGTGGTATTGTGCAGATTAGGTCTTTGCGGCGTTTGGAGATAATATGCGGCGGCGTACCTAGTATTTTACAAAGTTTTACCTACATCTGAAAATGTTACAACACCTACTCGTAATTCAGTGTGGTGGTTATTGTAATTTATAATTAATATTTTTGTGCTCTACAGACGGATATTTTTGTGCTCTACAGACGGATATTTTTTAAATATTGACAAGTTATTCAAAACAATTTCAGATATTTCACAGACATTTTTGACGTTGTCTGCTTTCAGCCTGCACTCTCACATTGCAACATCTATCTATATAATAAAATGTAGGAATAATAAGGAAAATCCTAACTTCTCGCTGTTGTTACTTTCTTCCTTACAATATATAAGTGTGATTCGCGGCGCTGGAATGAAAGCCTTCAGGTAGGTATTGTAGCTAGCTTAATAATACGTTCCAAGAAATTATTCAAGCACAAGAAGAACAGAGGATTGAGGAGCACAAATATGTCATAAGGAGAGTCACTGAGTTCACAAGCACAGGTGTCGAAAGCGAATGAACGTCAGATCAGGATACCACGGTAAATTCTGGTCACAGTTTTTAGTATAAACAATAAGCGGGTATAAGGCTGGTGGTCCTCGGCACCGGGGTGCAGACAGTCCAAGGAGGCTATGCCATCCTTGGATAGTAAGTTAACCAGGCGCTTATTACGCCTGGACAGGACCGGCCTGCGCCTGTGCCGCGGGACACTGTTCGCTAAACCAACACTTCCACACAATAGGCATAACGGACAGCCCTCTGTGCAGGGCTTGCATGGAGGCAGAGGAAACCGTTGCGCATGTGCTCTTTGAATGCACAGGTGTCACCCACATTAGAACAGAAACTCTCGGGCACGCAGATACTACACAGATGTTCTAAACAGACCAGGAGATGTGATCAACTTCTGGAGGGAGGTGGGCTGGTTGGAATAACCACTGAACGGCCGCCATGGCCCACGCACAATGGTTCACCTGAAGGACTAAGTGCGGAAACCAAACCCTCTAACATAGAACACAGAAGCGGGTATAAACAGAACAGTAAGCAAAAATTATATGTATATGTGTCTATGACGCTACAAAAATAAAGAAAAGATTTCAAAAGGTGTATTTTTAAACTTAAAACTTCTTAGTTCAGAACTTCTTTTAAACTAAGAATTTAAGCTACGAATTAACATGGATGCTATATTTGTTCTTAGCCCTGGCTGTTTGTATTATTCCTCCACTATCCTGCCAGTAATTTACATTGAAAATGATTTTATTGTAAACATGAATAATTATTAAATTACTGCCTCATATCCAGTATGTACTACTTGTATTACTCAATTACATTATTACTAAAACAAACAAAAAAAAAGTTACAGCAAACGTCTACGCGGCTACGGGTCTACGCGCTACGGTGGGGCGGGGGGGATTAAAGGGGGCGGCGCCAAACCCAGCCCTCGAAGAGTCTCGCGAATTGGCACCAACGTGGTCGAGAACGCCTCCGAAACAGTCGCGTTCCGACCTTCGACGGAGCCGGTCGCATGTTAGTGGAAACAAACTCGTATCGTGTGTAGTGAGTGTTTGTGTCATGTTGGGAATCGCTGGAGCCCCGTGCTAGGTCATGTCTCGAAGGAAGCAGAGCAACCCCAAACCGCTGAAACGTAAGTTTACCCCAGTCTTTAAATTTAGAACGTCAAAAAAAAATGAGAAGTTTTTGTATTTTTGAAATTGGAAGTTTTAGTTTTGGCGCGTTCTTATTTGAATCTTTTTGTTTATGTTCTGATAAAAAGTTTGGAATTTATTTGGAATTACTTATTTCATTGTTTGTTGTTTGCAAAATGTGACTTTACCGAGTGTAACTTAATCGGCGATCTTTTGAAAGTTCTTTGCACGTGTCTTTTTCAGGATCAATGTTTATTTTCTTGTTTACGAGTATAATAATTTGTTACGTAAATTTGTGTTATTAATATCTATATAATTTATAGACTAACATGTCTCTTTTATTTCCAACAAATAGAATATCTTTGGTTATCCTTAACTCAAATACTATTATGCCTATAATTAACTTTCGTGTTCAAATAAAACAACACTGTTTAAGAGGTGCAATGAAATTTCTTCTTGTTTGTTATTCATGCAGATTTAATTTTCAAAAACTGTATGTACTTACGTATCAATTTGTACTGATTACCATTATTTTTAATGATATAGAAATATAAAAAAAATGATAAAAAAATACTTAACATTGAATTATAACTTTTAAACACGAGAAGGAAATCTCAACTAATAAATAACTTAAAATTTCTGTAAAACCATGCATAAACACTGAAAAATTATTATACTAAGCCATAAACTAACAGTTTTATCCTCATTTCCATAAAAAGAATTGTTATATGTATGTATTAGATAAACCGAATAAAGTACACCTAAACCTATTATTTTAGGTTTTTCGTTATTCACGTACCTAGTAACAAATAAACAAATTGGCGACGGACTTACAAAACGACAACAACATAATTATTTCTTTTTGCTTAAAATGACTCACATATATGTGCTATTTTCTCTTGGTTTCTACACTTTGTACACGTTTCTTTTCTCTCCCAAGTATTTTAATAGTTTTTTTTTTATTTTAATTAGAAAAAGACTCGCGAGCGAAGATCTTTTAAGTTTGAGAGGCAGGATCTTACTTTCAAAGAGTAAAGTCTCTGCAAGTTCCCGAACCAAAATATCATTCTTTTAAACAAATAAATGTAGGTACATATTTAAAAAACCTAAACGAAAAGCTATGGACGGTTAACCTCGCGAATTCAATTACCTAAGAAAGTTTTCAATCAAGAATTAACACAAAAATGTAACTCATTCATAAAACAACCTATCTTTCACCGCATAACCAATTATAAATAATGACTAATCCACCAGTTTAACCGTAACATAAGTACATAACTACATACTCGAACTTATAATTATTTTTTGTTATACGCCAGTACCAAAGAGCAGCGGAGTTCGTTAAACTGTTATCTCTCGTATTAATATTCTTTGATTGTTTACTTATCTCTATGTCGAAGATAACTTAAAGTTATAAGTTTAATTACTGTGGCAATGTTCTGATAAATAACTTAGTTCTGTTATCATGGGGTAGGTACGGGATTTAGGGAAGGGGGTTAAATGGGGTTTATGAGATGAAAGAGTGAATGTATGATCTGGATCGGTGTTTGTTTGTTTTGTTGCATAACATAAAATCACGCCTTTAATCCCCGAAGGGTTGGCAGAGGTGTACCCATAGAAGGTACACCCACATTTCGCCAGTTATGTTTAAGAGGCCGACAACACCTAAAGCGTGGTCACTGTCGGACTGCATAGAAAAGAAAGAGAAGCGCGATGACACAACGCTGGTAATTTATTCCAAAATATGAAGCAATTATCGATTTACAAAAAAGCTATAGATTGTATAAAAAAAATAAAACACTATTATGCTAATATGTTGTTTGTTGAATAATCTGACAAAAACTCAGTATGATTGCATGTATGGTTTTTAATCGTTAAAAGAAATTTTTAGAGGTATCTTCGTGTTTTTTTTTATATCGAATCAAATTAGTTATATTATGTTTTCAACACACTATCTACCTAGAATATATCCTTGAGAATATCATATATTTTTCTGATTTTGTTTACTGTAGTGGATCTTACATCTGATACTTTAAGGCATTACAAAACTTATACAAATTGCGTTTAGGTCCTGTAGTCCCCTTAAGTCCCATGTAATAGCGAGCTTATTGCCATCAACCGGGCTGAAAAACACACTTCGGGTTGCTTTTGAGAAATTCCAGATGGAAAAACCCAATGCTGCAATTCTTGGGAATTGCTGGAGCGACTTTGGTTTTTTTTGGAAAAAAAGGTAGATGTTTTTAACATACTCGTAATTATAATTTCATTCGATTAAATAAAGACAAGTGTGCGGACAAATTTTATTTTAATATTTAAATATCTTAAAACATCTTGTTCTGCATATTATGAAGTTATAAAGTCTATTATTTATGACACGTATTAATATTACTAATTGAGTCATTCAAAAACTCATAAAAAAACCTTTTTAAAAACTATAAAACCAGAAGTTGTTTTAATGGTTTCAAAAGTAGTTTCAAACGATTATATAATATTACTTTACTTAATGACATTTTGACGTGATGGCCCAGTGGGAGAGCAGCGGTGGCCCAGTGGTAACGACTACGACTTACGAGTTGTAGGTTCGAACCCTGACAGGCGCTTTACTTTGTCTAAATTATTTAAAAGAATTGAATAGAATTCTCTTTATTCGAGTATCCAAGACTCAAAAGCTGTTAGTAAAACTTATGACTATGTTAGTAAACACTGAATATACAAACAACACAACAAATAATGGTGGATAATTGCTGCAACAACCCATGAGTAATTGCACAGCAGCGACCCACATATACACAGTCCAGGCGACTGGCAATCATGCTTAGGATACTGTTGGTGCTGCCCCACACCCTGGGCACCAGGGAAGCGCACCTTTTACGCATTGTTGTGTAAAAACAATCTACATGCGCATCCGCGAACATCCCCGACGCAATCACCACTGCTCTCAAAAACGGTGAAGCAAAACAACTTGAGAAAACCGGCATATCTTAGAACCTACTATACTTACTAACATTTCACGACATTTGTGACATCTACATACCCGCACCATGTGCCCGCACTGGGCCCGCGTGGTAGATTACAGAGAGGATGCCTGTGTGTCCCAGCAGTGGGAACATTTATAGGCTGATTATGTCAATGACATTGTAAGATACTATAATAATGTATCTAAGTGTAAACTTGCAGTTCAAAGTAATGTAACTTGAGTTACTTACATTAATTTTGTTATATTTATTAAGTACCTATATACTTAATTATTTTTATAAATATTACTGAGAGTGCTTGTTGTTGATATATTTATGAGCGCAATGAGATCGTCTAATGGAAAGTTTTTATTTCATCTCGATCAAGAAAAATTGTTTTTTATTTTTGAGAAATTATCTTTTTCAATACCTATTCATAATTCTCTCATGTTTTTTAAGGCGTCAAGATTAAAAGAAAGAAAAGAAGAAATAAAAATAGTTTATTATTAATTTAATATAACATCACGGCTTGTTTCCCCGAAAGGTTAGGCAGAGGTGTACCCACAGTAAATACACCCACATTTCGCCAGTTATGTCTAAGTCCCATGTAATTAGGGGGCGAGCCTATTCCCATCAACCGGGCACCAATCCAGACTCCGCGCTGCTACTGAGAATTAATTTACTTTTAATTTAAAGGCCTTAAATCCTACTGTACATTATTTGATTAGATAAATAACGCTGCCATTTATAAAAACGATTAGAAATAACACGTAAAAGGGAGAAAGTCAGACAATTTAACTGAACAGCATTAAAAAAGACTCTATAATGTAGTCTCAATAACAAATTAAAAGCCAATGACGTAATGTTTAAAACATTTTGTAACAAGTACAAGTAGAAAGTAAATGATTAATAGCAGCCGATACAGTATCTTAGGTGACCCATTATCATTCGCAAATGTCAACACAGATTTGATCGGTATTCGTTATTTTTTCTTTTACTGTTATTGTGAATTGTAATCTTTATCACATCACTGGCTTGTACTTTGAAGGTGACCCAATATTTGTTGTGGAATTGCACGAAATGTGTGTGTACTAGAAGTGACATCTCTGCCCGACCCTTCGGGGACTACAGGTGTGGACGTTGTAGGCTTAAAAGACTATTTTTTTTTTTAAGTACCTGATACTTCTTGACAGGCCTTCACTGTCCTCCCATACCTATTAACACTGTAATTTAAAAACATTGTAAAATCCAATTATTTTTAAAAGAGTAATCGTGGAGTTTCCTAACTCTTCTTCATAGAAAACGACCAATTGGAACCGCGCACCTAGCTTCTGACATTTCATAAGTGCCCATGTAGGTTTATGTGAAATAAAATATAATAAATAATTGATTTTGTATTTGATGTTTTGTGTGAATTGCAAGTGGCAGTTGCATTTCTGTTTTCTAGTGATGTAATGTTGATTATTTTTTTTAATCTCTGTTGGTACTATTTTTAAACTCCGTTGGTCCACATGATACATCGAACACACATCCATAGGTAATATAATTGCAGCAATTCAGGGTTATCGGATAAACTGGGGGCCTACCATACCTAAACTTTTAAAATATTTGCCAAGTGCGGGGCATTTCAAGTCAGTACCTATGTTAACCTGACAGGTTTTGTGTTTGTACCATGAGTATTTTCAGCTGACTTGCAGCAAGGCAACTGTTGACCTGTTTCATAGTCTCTCTTCATGGTCAGCTTGCTGAAATGCTGTGAGGCTGTCACTCACCGGTTTAGGTCACGTGATCGCTGGCTCGCCTGCTACTTGGCGCGTTCATGGTACACATTAGCCAGACAAGTTATCTTTCATCTAAAATTTACCAGCTATAAGAGTTTATGGTAGGCCCCCTGATGTTATATCAATTGAGACTTACAAACTAAAAATTCAAGCAGACCTCATAATAGATAACAAAAATACTCTTTTAATAATAGTCAATCTGGCAAATCAGGGATTAAGCACAAACCCCGGGTAGGTGCTTACTTGTTAGCATTTATTTCTATCGTCTCTTATTTCTTTTTTCTAAAATCTGATTTATAGGGACTGCCAAAGTGTTGCAGTATTTAAAAGAACATTGAAAGAACACTATTTTGCCACTTCGTCATAGTTATTAGTTATTTTAGTAACATTTATTTTAGAAGTATGTATGTATATGTTATATTTTTTATGTAATAAGTGAATTGTTATTTTTTTTTATTTAATGTATTTTATTTTCTCTCTTACATACGGTGTCTACATCTCTTTATCTACTTTCCTATCGCAGGTATGCTGGAAGAGATTTCTTTAGAAATAAGCTGATGCTTATTTCTAAACCTTTGAACGTATTTTTCTGTTCCTTTCTTCTTGTCTGTTTATTTGTGTGTACCTACATAGTAGGTTAAATACATAATAAAATTAAAATATACTTACAACTCTTTAAATAGCTATCGATAAATACATACGCAGTTTAAAGGTACTTTTATTTATATTAAAAACTTTTAAAATATCTCTTCTATCTTTCGATCGCTCAAGACACATCACAGTGCTCATACACAAAACTGCCTAAATTACAGATAAAATATAATTAGAATGAACTATCTGTGAGACCAAATGTCAAAGTATAATTTCAAACGATTACTTACTGTTATCAGAGTTTTATAAAAGGTGTATTGTGTTTGTGGTGATCTGGGGTTGTCGAAAACAAAATATGGTGTGCGATCGTGTTACCCTGTAACTGGGTTGTGGAGGTCAGATAGATAGGCAGTCGCTCCGTGTCAAAGACTGGTATTCAGCTGCATCTGGGAAGACTGGAAGCCGACCCCAACACGGAAAAGAGAGGGTGGTCAAACGCGAGACTAACAATAATAAAAATAATCAAAGTCAAATCAAAATCAATTTTTTTTTATTTCACATAAACCTACATGGGCACTTATGAAATGTCAGAAGCTAGGTGCACGGTTCCAATTGGTAATTTCCTATGGAGAAGAACCGTCAAGAAACTACACGGTTACTCTTTTAAAAATAATTGGTTTTTTATAATACATATTTTAAATTGCTATGTTAATAATAGGTATTTTTTTTATTGTTTTTTTTTTGTTTTTTTTTTTGACTAAAACCCATCCGTATTCCTTCCTGTTGCCTGTGTTGCGGGGGCCTCGGTGACTCATAAGTACCATTCCGCGACCCCGGCAGGTTCTAAACAATGTTAAGACTATGTAAGTCATTAGTTGCGCCAATTTTATTGTATGCTACAGGTAGGGTCGCTAACTTTTTTTTATATCAAATATAGTATTTTCGAAGCCTGTAAAAATATAATGGCGAAAAGATGAAAAAATGTAGTAGGTATGTTTGAAAAATATTTTTACTCTTTATATGCATATTTTTGACTATGAACCTTGATTAACAGGTTATTTTTTAATGTCTCATAACAATTTTTACACTCTAAATTAAAGTTACAAAACACCTACCATAAATTCAGTTTTTATGAGATTAATACTGGACATATTGCGATCATTTCGCCACTTTGAAATTGAAATAAAAATATAATAGTTTCGCCTACCATATATTTTTTAATTTTTAGGCCTCTAATGTAACAGGGTACCATATTATATAGTAGGGTTGGCAACCCTGACTACAGGCAAGAAACTTGCATCGTGTAAATGGGGCTTTAACATTTCTGAACCTGTACTCAATTAATACACATACCATAAAAGCATGCATGCTAAAAGTGGGCAACATTGCATATAGCTGTCAAATATTTCGCTGTTTTTATTAATTTGTTAATATTAGATAGCTACTGTATGGAAATATGAAATATTGCTAACTAGTGATATTGATTATGAAATGCAATAATTAATATCGTAACAGCAAATATGTATATAGTTTTAAAAAGTAAAAAAATTACCTATTTGGAAACTCTCCAAATGCCCTTTTTATAGCTAAAACGGTTACAACATCAAATTCAGTGTTATAATTGCAATCAATTATTAATATTTTAGGTCACTTGTTAGCGATATTTCATATTTCCATACAGTAAGTATTAACAAATTAATAAAAACAGGTAATCATTTGACAGCTGTTTGCGAGGTTGCCAACTTTTAGAATGCACGCTCTTAACAACTCCCTACCCATTTCGCCGACACTCCCAGCACACAAATATTCAGCATTCCATCTAAAAATATACAACTCTAAAAATAGCTACACGTCACAACTAGACCTAGCATGTTACAAGAGTGGCCCAAAGCTTATCGGCACCATTATAGTGGAGTGGCGCGATGGCAAACCACTTGAAGATATCAATGCTGTATACAATCTGTATTACACACAGCAATTACATCTTGTTATCTCTGCCCAGCCCCTCGGTATGTGGGATTGAAACATGAATACGTGGTGCACTTTAGCGAAACAGTTTATTTGTGAGGAATTGATCGGTATGTTTAGTAAATTGTTGTCTGTGGTTTTGTAAGTGGCTGTGGTATACTGTGTTCGTTTTGTGGTGGTTGATTTGACAAATAAAGGTAATCTTTTCTGTTGACTTGGGAGCCGAAGTCACAAAAGAGTGGTTTTAAAACTATGAAACAAGGAAATACGCTTTATTCCTCATCTTCACTCATCGTCGTGTTAGTCAATTGCCGAGATGAACTTAATCTTCGGCTACTCTCGTCAAAATTCGTCATTCCACCTAGCCTAAGGTGTCGATCACTGCATATAAACACGTCTACCCTAACTCGACGTCTAGCTTATTCTGTGGGCTATGTCATCTACTTTCGTTAAGAAGTATGTGTTACTAATCATGTTTCCTCAGCAACTTTCCTTATCTTAAAAAACTAATAGATTACTAGAACTTCTATCTGTCAAAACAACTATATCTAAATATTAACCAAAGAAATAACACTGAAGTGACACTGTGTAATGTCAAAATAACAACTTTTTACTAAATGCATAATAATATGATGTGATGATATATTCGGTACTTATAACAAAACATTTTTTTTTTTAATATTTGTCTGTCTGTCTGCCTGTTTGTTCCGGTTAATCTCCGAAACGGCTGGACCGATTTTGACAGGATTTTAACTGGCAGATAGCTGATGTTATTAGGAGTAACTTTAAGGTTAGGCTCTTATTTTAGAAAAAGCTACGCGGGCGGCACCTAGTACACTATAAATTTGTATCTAGCAAGAAGACGTGGATGAGCAGTGGTGGCCCAGTGATAACGACCGCGACTTACAAGGTGTAGGTCGTAGATTCGAACCCTGACCGGCGACTTACTTTTGTGTAAATTATTTAATAACCACTGCTCTCAAAACGGTGAAGGAAAACATCGTTAGGCAACCGACACGTCCTAGAACCAAAAATATGAACACATATGTCATCTACCAACCTGCACTGGGCCCGCGTGGTGGATTACGGCCCACTCCCTCTCAACTAGAGGAGGCCTGTGTCCCAGCAGTGGGAACATTATAGGCTGATTATGCAAGAAGACATGGATGGGTATATTATTACTGAGCCAGAAATCACTGATACTCAGGGAGCAAGCGTGGTTATCAATGCTTGCTTCTCTGACAAGCAGGGTAATCAATGCTTGCTTCTCTGAGAACACAAGCAACCCTCCACACATTATGGGAACCCTACAGTAACACAATTACAATCCAATACAACATTACTTACACAAATCCACCATATCTTTATCCCCACATCTTCCCATCCTTAAAAAACAATGAACCAGGAACAAGACGATGGCGGCGCTGCGTAATTCTGTCACAGTTTGTGCTCCTGCGCAGCCACGTCATTTGCGTAGGTATAAGTCCGTTTAGTTGACGCACAATACGCCTTTGGTCGTGCCGCCCGGTATAATTCGAGTCAGGTGAACGGCTAATACCCCCGTATGTTAACAAACAATCGTACATATGTACATGTTTACAGATTTATGTATGTATATGTAAACTTATGATTTCCGCGCATATCTTGGAACGGATCGATGGCAATAGTAAAGTATTGCGCGACGTTTTGAGGTTGTATGCGTACGCGCATGTTTGAGTTTTTCTTGAGAATTAAAGTTTATTTTTTAAAAACTTTTATTCTTTATAAGGGTAATAAGGTTATGGTTTTATTACCAGCTATAAATCTGACGTGTTAATTTTAAAGGTGACTATGGAAAAAAACGAGGACTCATTTCAATTCTCAGGAATGAATTTAGTTGTCAGTTAGTGATTCATAGTGGTTTAAGTTTGCTTGAATAGCACAAAAGTTACCCGAAATCATGTAATTATTATCAAACTAATTAACAGCTATTGAAGTTTAACAGAACTGGACAACTGTGGTTTATTCAATCACGTAGACAATGTTCTTTTTTACGAGTACAATGCATTTTTTTCCTCATTCCCGTTCATAACGGAATACAAAACCAAGTTAGAGGCATTCAATACTGATCCTTTATTTCTGCGTACATTTATTAGATAAACTACGACGAATAAACTTGACTCAAAATGATTCACAGTGCGTCACTTATGTACAATCGCCCGCATGTTTTTGGTAATAAAACCAGTGTAAGCTGGCTCCCACAAGGTCAGCTCAAAGTCAAAGTGTACCAGCAACGTGCAGTCGACAGTACCAACGATTATGATCCAGGGGCTGCAGTCTCGACATAGATAACGATAGCTTTACCACCGAATTCGGTCGCAAAGTCCTAATGGGGTCCCCAGACAGTCAAAATTGCTTGACAAGCACGAAAAATTCACAATCTTGTCAAATAATTTTAGCCGAATTCGATCGTAAAGCGATCGCCATCTCTGTCGAGACTGCAGCCCCAGGTCATTGTTGTTTTTAGCACTTCTACCGGTTCGATTCAAGGCTGGTGTAGTCCAATTTATGACACACTAGAGTATATCATTCACGTGACTGTTATGGTAAGTACACAAAGTAAATAATAAACTCGTTTTTCCTTGACATGAGGATTTTGTTTTTGAGAGCGAGAAAAATAACTGCGTCATAGCGTGCAAAATTGATGAGGAAAAGTAATTGACGCTGCGCAAAGTTAATTAGTTCATTCAGTGGGAAGGCCGTTAGGTTCTACAAAAATAGCACATCAAATACTAATACAAATAGTTTATTGTGACAAATAGAAAATTACATTTGGTTTAAACGTGTTTGGAGCCTCCTTTTAAGACGCTGACAACACCTAAACCGCGGTCACTGTCAGATTGCATAGAAAAAGAAAGAGAAGCACGATGACACAACCCTTGTAATTTATTGCAAAATATGAAGTAATTATCTATTTACTCAAAATTGAGTTGAGTAATCGAAAATAAAAAACAACCAAGTTCTGCGTTCAAATAAGACGTTCTTGTTATTAATTAAATACGTTACGTTGATATTTAATACAGATATTTTGGATTAGAACTCAAGGTAAGAGGTTAGTTTAACGTTAGTTTGTATCGAGATTTTTTTTTCAAAACGTGTTTTTTAACAACCAAGTTCTGGGAAATATGTTCAAAATTAACATATATTTATTCCGCTATCAAAAACTATACAGACTTGGCAATTTTTTTTCTTAAGAGAAGCCTATTTTGGTCAATTGGGTCTTGTCAGCGCCTTAAGCAAACAATGCCTGTATTAGAAGGCTCCGCTTTTTCATTACTGAAGAGTTAATATAGTGTACTATGACCTTAAGGGTAAATATGCAATGTAAGTATATTTTTCTGTATTTAGCTTATATTTACTAATTTTAAGAACAAAATAAAAGTAAAAATTTATGAGTAAAGTTGCAGTTTAAATTATTAACAGTAAAAATAAAACTTATAGAACTTATTGCCAGCTAGAGCATGTGATGTAGTGTATAGTGTGTTGTGGTAAGTAGTGCGGTGTTATCTGTGGCGTGGTGCGTGGTGTGTGGTGTAGGTGTGTGGTGTAGTGTGAGGTGTGTGGTGTAGTACGAGGTGTGTGGTGTGGTGTGGTGTAAGGTGAGGTGAGGTGTGTGGTGTGGTGTGAGGTTTTTTATAGTGTGTGGTGTGGTGTTTGAACATGATGACATCAAAATACCATACACTTAAACTAGTCTAGCTTAGCTTTATCCCCAACAATTCAAGTCTGACTTTCGGACTTCTGACGAGCCGTACCAATTGTCTACGAATCAAATGCCAAAGATCTACGACTAACAGCCGGGAACAACGGCTTAACGTGTTTTCCGAGGCGCGGAGGGGTCTCGGTATGTAAAGATGGTCACCCATCCACGGACCAACCGCGGCAAGCGTGGCTTAACCTGATCGATGGCTGTTATTACTTAGCCACGAGCCCCTCCATATACTGGTAAGCATCCCTCCTTAATCTTAAGACACTACCGTAATCAACTGATATATACCCAATTTCGTAATTAGTTCACCACCCTAAAGTTGAATGTCACTTGCACGGTGACAGTTAGATCATTTCAACCTTTTCATGGGATTTTTGTCAAAGTGATAAGGTAATATTTAAGGTCGACAAACAAAAGAACGTCGGGAAACGTTTATCAAATATTAATAAGGAAGGAGTATCTCAGTAGCAGTCTGGAATTTCATTATGTGCTCAGTTGATGGCAATAGGCTCGCAAGTCGCACCCTATTACTTGGGACTTAAACATAACTGGCGAAATGTGGGTGTACTATGGAAGTATGGATACACTTCTGCCTAACCCTTCGGGGATTACTGGCGTGATGTTATGTTATGTTATGTAATAAGGAAGGAAAATAGGTCTTAAAAACCTTATAAGCTTGTTTAGATTTCTGGATGCAAAGGCCTCGCTTCCAACTGAGCAGGAAAAAAAACAAAAAATAATAAAAAAAAATATTCTCTCTCTTTTATAAAATATATAACATAAAAATAACTAATATACTATACCTATACACACAAGCCTAATAATCTAATTATACATCATTATAATTATACACCCAATTAAACACATCTAATAATTTATAATAACATTGAATTACTTTATATCCATATTGATATTTTACTTTTTATACCATCTATGAAATACATAAATGGAATGCAATACTTGAGTATTGAGTACTAAAAAAATTTAATCTTCTTGTTAATTTCGTGTTGGCGATATCAGAATATTCACTACTGTTTTCCTCGTTAACGTAGGTCAGTAAATCCAGCAAGAAGCAGATTAATAAACTTCTGCAAGCTTAGCATGACGCGGGGTTGGGGGAAGGTACTAAAAGGTTACCCAGGCCCCTGGCAACACAGGCAACGGAAGGAATACGGGTGGGTTTTAGTCAGTAAGAGTCTGACACACCAGCTCCGCCCAGACCGGGAGAAGTTATTAGATGATTTCCCAAACAAAAAAAAAAAGCGCGACGCTTTCTATTTCTACTCTACTGTAGAATAGAAATCGCTTGTCTACCGAAAATGTTCCACTGTCTACACGGAAACGTCATTTTTGTCTACTCTTCCGTACAAAACGGCTCTCTACGGTTCTTGTCCTAAGCCTGCTGGTCTATCATAGCGTTCAAATTTTAAGCTATCTCTTACTCATTATATACCTACAATTTTGATTTCAGACTTGTTGTAATGGCAAACATGTCATTTGGTTTAAATTGGTTTTTATTTTTATTATTTTACATGGATTCTTGTGTACCTTGTGAATGTGAGACCGTTGTAGGCTTAATAGACTATATATTTTGTAGACATTTTTTTTTTGTTAAGTATCTGGTACTTCTCAACAGGCCTACACTGTCCTCCCATACCTATTAACACTGTAATTTGAAAACATTGTAAAAGCCAATTATTTTTAAAAGAGTAACCGTGGAGTTTCTTTCCGGCTCTTCTCCATAGGAAACGACCAATTGGAACCGTGCACCTAGCTTCTGACGTTTCACAAGTGCCCATGTAGGTTTATGTGAAATAAAAATAATTTGATTTTTTTTTTTTTTTTACTCAAAGATAGAACATACAAGAGACGCAAGATCTAAATAACGTCACCTAAACTTCTATCATACGAGAATTTTCTTCAACAAAATTCAATTAAAACTTCTTAAAGAAATGCGTAATATTTTATCGATGAGCAGTAAATAGCTGGTTTATTGCTAGAACACATCAGATATGACTGATAACGTTATCAGCGTGTTACGCGATATTGAAGTGTTTTAAAAATTATTGCAACTGTCGATACTTTATCGATATTTCTTAATTGAATGACTTCACTACGGTTCATGGACGTTTTCACTTGGATGTCATTATGCAGTTTGGAAATCGATTTTTAATCGATTCTAATGTTAGACATACCGTGCGATAAACAAGAACAATTTAATAGAAACTTATTTCACTTACATTAAGGGGACTACAGGACCTAAACGCAAATTTTGTAAGTTTTATAATGCCTCAAAGTATATGATCCACTGCAGTAAACAAAATCAGAAAAAATATATGTTATTCTTCAGGATATATGCTAGGTAGATAGTGTGTTGAAAACATAATACAACTAATTTGATACGATAGAAAAAAATCACGAACGTACCTCTAAAAATTTCTTTTAACGATTAAAAACCATACTAATATACATACAATCATTCTGATTTTTTGTCAGATTATTCTACAAGTAACATATTAGCGTTTAATTTTTTTAATCAATCTATAGCTTTTTTGTAAATCTATAATTGCTTCATATTTTGCACTAAATTACCAGCGTTGTGTCATCGCGCTTCTCTTTCTTTTCTATGCAGTCCGACAGTGACCGCGCTTTAGGTGTTGTCGGCCTCTTAACGGGAGTTAGACGGTAAGAAACTTGTATCCTGTTAATGCTGCTTACCCCATTTACAGGATTTAAGTTTCTTGCTTGTGCATACAATAAACTTGAAGCAACAAATGACTCGCATCCTTTAAACACTGTTCAAACGGTTGTTGATTCAACTAATGGTAGGTATGCCACATGTAATTAAATCGTGACGTGTAAAATCAGGCTTTAGACAAGAAAATTCATTTCTATTTATTTTAACGTCATTACTGCCTAGAGTTTTGGAATAGAGTAGGTACTATTGGTGTATCTAATCAGCCTATAAAGGCTCCTACATACTGGCGCGACTTGTCGCGCGACGCGTCGCGACACAAAGGCACCGCTTGTAGCGCTACAAGCGGTGCCTTTGTGTCGCGACTCGCATCCTTTAAACACTGTTCAAACGGTTGTTGATTCAACTAATGGTAGGTATGCCACATGTAATTAAATCGTGACGTGTAAAATCAGGCTTTAGACAAGAAAATTCATTTCTATTTATTTTAACGTCATTACTGCCTAGAGTTTTGGAATAGAGTAGGTACTATTGGTGTATCTAATCAGCCTATAAAGGCTCCTACATACTGGCGCGACTTGTCGCGCGACGCGTCGCGACACAAAGGCACCGCTTGTAGCGCTACACGCGGTGTCTTTGTGTCGCGTCGCGTCGCGCGACAAGTCGCGCCAGTATGTAGAAGCCTTAAATGTTCCCACTGCTGGGACATAGAGGGCCGTAATCCACCACGCGGGCCCAATGCGGGTTGGTAGATGACACATGTCTTCGAATTTTTCGTTCTAGGACGTGCCAGTTTCCTCACGATGTTTTGCTTCTACTATTGGTGTATGTTGATGCAAAAATACTGCTTGTCATCCAAAATCATATCCATAAAACATAACATCACGCCTTGTTTCCCCGAAGGGTTGGGCAGAGGCTTACCTGTAGTACACCCACATTTCGCTAGTTATGTTTAAGTCCCATGTAATAGGGGGCGAGCCCATTGCCATCAACCGGGCACACATCCAGACTCCGGGCTGCTACTGAGAAATTCCAAATAGAAAAACCCAATAACACTTTGCCCGACCCGGGAATCGAACCTAGGACCTCATGCTCAGCAGTAGCGCTTGCAATCACTAGACCAACGAGGCAGTCGAGGCAATCGATAACAATATCTGTGTAAAATTGCTTAGCATGATCCTCCGTTATAGGTATCGAATATATTGCAGCATTATTTTTTTAAATATATGGATGTTGACGATTAATGTTATATTAATTAATATGTTTGACAAAAACACGATTCTATTAAATATTCTCTATAGAAAAAAATACTAAGTTACCTCCAAACAGAACAATAAACCGCTATAGTATTAAAAAAATACTTCAAGTTAGATCATGGAAATTTGCATAGTAACTGAAATTAATATGAAACAGATACTAAACTATCGGCGCTTTGAAGCCTTCTCCCTGCCACCCTGTCTCGCTTGCTCACGTGACAGCGAGCAGTAGTGTGCGAGCGAGATGAAGAGTGAGGTGGCGCTGAAGTATTATGGATACTTATGTAGTGCGCACACGCACTTAGCTGCGCAACCACCTTTCAGACTCAAACTCAAAGCATTTATTTCAAATAAACCAATTACAGGCATTTTTTAATTGTCAAGGGGTTGGTCAGTCAGTCATTAATATGAAGCTAGTTGCCCATTCCAAAGCGTAGTAGGTACCTATGCAGAAGAACGGGCAAGAAACTCCACGGACACTCTAAATCAACATATATTATGGTTACAAAATATTGTTTACATTACATCATTAATTTTGAAATTATACGTGTGAGAACGATGCAAAACTTAAAAGCGTCCGTAATAAAAATATTAACAAAAAAGAAACAATTCAAAAATTAAAATAAGCCGTGGCAGCTAAAAAATTACCAGTCTCTACTGACGGCGCCCGTTCACGAAAATGACGCGTGGATCAGCACCATTCAGCTCAACCATTTTGAAGGGAGCTAAATGATCCAACACACGCGCCACCATCAGCGAGACATTAGAGTGAGCACGACATACTCCCAGCCGCCAGGGCACGTTCAAGTCAATGAAAGACAGTAAAGGCTTCTACATACTGGCGCGACTTGTCGCGCGACGCGTCGCGACACAAAGGCACCGCTTGTAGCGCTACACGCGGTGTCTTTGTGTCGCGTCGCGTCGCGCGACAAGTCGCGCCAGTATGTATGAGCCTTAAATGGCAGCTTTTTAGTAGGTACATAGTACTCACATAACAATGACTGTGCGCTCACTTGGCGGCATGGCACGGCACCAATTAAATAGGCAATAATAACATAAAATCAAATACAAAATAAATAAATAGATTAACCGACACATTTTGTACACAGAGAATAAATAAATGAGTGTTGAATGAAGTCAGCTAGCACATGCCACTATTCTCACAAAAAAACAAACTATACTTGAGTATAGTTTGTAAGCTTGAGCTTAATACCTCAATAAAAGCCTCCAAGCATAAAGGGCGTGCCCGCTTACATATAGCCTATAGCTGTAACTCAGTAACAAATGATAAACTAGGACCATCGAAGTAAAATAAATAAACAGTTAATTACTAATAAAAATAACAAAACCATGGTCAGCAAGATAACGAGAGAGGGGCTTGTGGCTAAGTAATAACAGCCGCACGGGTCAATCAATCAGGTGAAGCTACGCTTGCCGCGGTTGGTCCGTAGATGGGTGACCATCTTTACATTCCAAGACCCCTCCGTGCCTCGGAAAGAACGTTAAGCCGTTGGTCCCGGCTGTCATTCGTGGATCTTTGACAGGCTTTGACCTTTGGGAAAAGGCTAGGCAGATGATGGTTTGCAAGACGACCAGTCACCACAAGCTGATAGATGAAGACGACCTTGTGGCGGCCATCTACATCGCCACATGCGAACTACGCAGAAAATTGACGTCACGCAAAATCCTGCATCGCGCAAGCAGAGTTTACCGCGCAACTAGCATATATACAACATCCCGACGTCAACCGTCGGGCAGTTGCCCACCAGACACGACACTCGTCTGGTCGGAGGATCTTCCATTTTCTATGGAGGATGAGTGAACTTTACACCCTGTTTCTCATGCCTCTATAACCTCTTCTGCTACTCACAGGAATATGATACCATTATTTTTAGTATAATTAGTTACAGTAGCAAAGATATCTTATCAGATGTCAACGTCTCATTATGTTAAATATAAAAATAACTGGCCAGTCTATGGATATGGTAATATGATCTATGACAATAATCTCCGTTTTGTATGTAAATATATTCAAAATTACCATCATTGATATTAAATATGGTATTTAAGTAAATTATTATCATAATTTAGTTTTTTTATATTAATTTAAATTATACTTTATTATGTGCGATTTTCTATTAATCATTTCGGTATAATGTTTAGATTAGGTGTTGATTTTTTGACGTTAGATGCACACTTAAAAGTCTCTATATTTTTTTAACGATTTGGACTGAATAGGTCTTTTTGAGGGGCTTGTGGCTAAGTAATAACAGCCGCACGGGTCGATCGATCAGGTTAAGCTACGCTTGCCGCTGTTGGCCCGTGGACGGGTGACCATCTTTACATACCAAGACCCCTTCGTGCCTCGGAAATAACGTTAAGCCGTTGGTCCCGGCTGTTATTTGTAGATTTTTGACAGTCGTCAGAAGCCCGAAAGTCTGACAACCAGTCTTACCAAGGGGTAGGTGTTACCCTAACTGGGTTGTGGAGGTCAGGGGGGTTACCATCACCTCTTATAGCAATATTATTATAATATTACTAATAGCTCCATCTCTTTCTCACGCTAAGTAATATTGAAATAATACTGCTATAAGAGGTGATGGTAACCCCCCAGATAGTCAGTCCATATAAAATACTGGAATTCAGCTGCATCCGGTAAGATTGGAAGCCAACCCAAATATAGTTGGGAAAAGGCAGGCAGATGATGAGGTCTTTTTGTAAATATTATATACAGGGCGTCCCACGGATATGCCACATGGAGGGAAAGTACCTTGAATTTTGTAGATGGAACATTTTACTGAAAGAAGACTTTATTTGAATTTAAAAAACAATTTAAACTGCATTCATAGATATTTAAATAATTACATGGTTGAACCGGAAATCGAACCCGTTACACGAGAAAAATAATCAGCCTGTAGCTTTATCACACCGATCGAAAGGCTTCATCATAAGGATTATTTTTTGCTAAATAACATGGTGTCACAAATAAAAGCAAGACCATGAATTTTAACATTTTTAATACAAAATTAATCAATTTATCAAATGCTCAAAATGAGTCCCTTCCTGTTGAATACAAAGTCGCACTCTTTTGATTATTTCGCTCTCTGACGATTTTTTGATCTTGTTGTGGTGGACATTTAGAATAATACGTCTTAGTTCTGCTTGTAGCTCGTGGACACTTTCATACTGGTTCTTGTAAACTAAATTTTTTACATAACATATTTAATAATATAATATTTTTTTAAATGTCATCTTTTCATTTTTCTGAACGAAATTTCACATCAAATTTTAAAATTCATGATCTTCCATTTATTTGTGACACTATGTTATTTAGCAAAATCCTTATCCTTATGATGAAGCCTTTCGATCGGTATGATAAAGCTATAGGCTGATTATTTTTCTCGTGTAACGGGTTCGATTTCCGGTTCAACCATGTAATTATTTAAATATCTATGAATGCAGTTTAAATTGTTTTTTAAATTCAAATAATGTCTTCTTTCAGTAAAATGTTCCATCTACAACATTCAAGGTACTTTCCCTCCTTGTGGCATACCCGTGGGACGCCCTGTATATAACACATGCTAGTATTTTATCCCTGGTTGATGGCAACAATGGATAAAGTACTGTTTTTTTTTTCAAATAAATGTACCTACTTTTACCACTTCTTCTCTTAACACCTAAAAATAGTGAAAATAAGCCACTTTTTCAGCAAAATTCCCAAAAGATCCAAAAAAAAACGTTCGTGCCTCTCCTAAAACTATAGGTAAAATTAATTACAAACAAACACTATTTTTTCGAAAACTATAAACATTAACAAATTGTCCTCAAAACCTGTTATCGCTCGGGGTCTTTACGTCCATATGTTAGCGGTTAGGGAGTTAACCCCCCGTGATTTTTCTTCGCACCCTCGGTTCCCATGGAGCGCGCGTGGCTCGTTTTGACTTCCAAGGGTTGATGACCATTACAAAGGGATGGGTATAAGTGACCGTGGAGGGTTATATTTCAATTAGGGTAGCGAGTTGGGTAAGAGATGTGTTTTGGGAAAATTTGGTTTTAAAATGTTGCTTTTTTGTATCGATTTTATCGGTGTTTATGTGACTGTCGAATTAAATGTCCGTTAGTTATTTATTTTTAGTACCTACTTGCAATTTGTGCAGGACTTCGATCGTTCATACAAGTTCCTATTCTCCATAGAGTACCCAATCAGGTTTAGCTCATCTGCATTGGTTTAGCCGGTGCGTTTTTTTCGTCATTCATAGTCATATAATTTAATTATCGGTTTACTTACATAATACATAACATCACGGCTGTAGACAAAGAGTTGGACTACCTGAGTACACCCACATTTCGCCAGTTATGGTTAACTCCCCTGTAATAGAGGGCGAGTCTATTGTCATCAACCGGGCACAAATCCAGACTCCGGGCTACTATTGAGGAAATCCTGATCGAAAAACTCAATGACACTTTGCTTGACCTGAGAATCGAACTCAGGACCTCATGATCAGCAGTAGCGCTTGCGCAACCGCTAGACTAACGTTAATTAAGTAACTAAGACTAATAATATGTTTTCAATTGATTTATCGTGACTTGTACTTGCAAATCATGATAAATCAATTAAAAATATTATATTCCTGAAAAACAACATTAGTTTTTGTTTATCCTAAACCCGAAAAGGGGTCATTGTACTCATCATTTTGAACAACTTTTTCTATGGGACTAACCATGAAATCGCGAAAAAAAAATCAGCTGTTCCATACATTTTGTCGATTAAAGTGAACACAAATGTATGGAACAGCTGATTTTTTTTGACACTTGACTTTAACAAAAATTTGAACTTTAGTTCTTAATATTACCCAAGCAGATCCTTGAATCGAAAAGTGATGTTTACAGACCCGCAATATTTATTTTTGAACGGCCTATTACAAATACTTGAGCACCAATCCACGAGACGTTTAGCTTCAAATCCTGGCTCTCCTGGGTTTATAAAGTGGAGGCGATAGGCGATTAGGTGATAGATGGGTGAAGGAATGGAGTTTCCAATGTTTGTTTACATTGGAGCTGCATTCCTCACATTCATTGCAATTATTTATTCCATGACCGCATTTGGCAGTTCAAGCATTAAATTGGTCTTAGATCCTGTTGGTATATTTTATAACTAGCTGCGCCCCGCGGTTTCACCCACATAAGTCTCGATCCCTTGAAAATATCACAATAAAAAGTCCTATGTGTTAATCCAGGTCATAAACTATCTGTGTGCCAAATTTCATCCCAATCCGTTCAGCCATTTTTGCGTGAAAGAGTAACAAACATCCATACATACATACTCACAAACTTTCGCGTTTATAATATTAGTAGGATTGGCGGTTTACAAAATATACTAGCACTAGCTATTGCCCGCGACATCGTCTGTGTGTATTTCGTTTTGTTATACAAAAAAGTAGCCTTTGTCTTTCTCCAGGTCGTGTGAAATTTCATAAGGATCCGTTCAGTAGTTTAAGCGTGAAAAGGTAACGGACAGACAGTTACTTCCAGATTTATAATATTAGGATTATAATGGATGGATTAAAGACATATTAATTCGTTTTAAATTGCGTCATTCTTTTAAATATAACAAGAGGTACAGGCTGACCATTGTTTCAAACACTGACGTTGATAATGTGATAAAGCCAGGAATTACCTCAACATACCTCTGAGTTCCGTATAATCTCATAAGGAAAATACAACTTCAGTGCCAAAGCCAATAAAGTTATTTTTCATATTATTATTAAGTAATAATTTACTATTCATATCATTCATTTATTGAAACAATTACCTCGTATTTTCCATGGTGCAGAATTTTACGGAAGTCTATGTGCTGTAATAGATTTTTAGATGAATAAATTAACACACACACACACACACACACACACACACACAATAAATTAACACACATACACACAATAAATTAACACACACACACAATAAATTAACACACACAGACACACAATAAATTAACACACACACACATAACATCGCGCCTTGTTTCCCCGAAGGGTTGGGCAGAGATGTAACTGTAGTACACCCACAAAAAAAAAAAAATAAAGAAAAAATAATAAATTATTTAAATAATAAAGTATAATAATAATACCAGCTTTGTTGTTATACATACATAAAATCACGCCTGTATTCCCTGAAGGGAACCGTAGTAATAGTACCCTCACATTTCGCTAATTATGTTTAAGTCCCATGTAATAGGGGGCGAGCCTATTGCCATCATCCGGGCTCAAATTCAGACTCCGGGCTGCTATTGAGAAATTCCTGATAACACTTTACCCCAACCCAGGAATCGAACCCAAGACCTCATGTTCAACAGTAGCGCTTTTTTTTTTTGGATGGGAAATCATCAAATAACTTCTCCCGCTCTGGGCGCAGCGGGAGGGTGTGTCAGACTCTTACTCACCCGTATTCCTTGCTGTTGCCTATGTTGCCAGGGGCCTCGTTGACCCATTACTACCTTCCCGCGACCCCGGCAGGCATCGGCCCTAGTGGACCCCTACATTGTGCTGACAACATCTCTTTGAGGCGCGCATGGAATACGACGCGCCATCGACCCGGGCTTGGTCCTTACCGGACGGTGAGCTACGCATTGCTCAACGTCCGCAAGCCCGCGCCTACGGTGGCCGGAAATCCGCCCGGGATTCCCGACGCCCAAGGCGTCTCCTGCGGCGGCTAGGGGCGAGAGGGCGCGAAATTTGCCTTTCCCTCAACCGTCCCGCCTCCTCCTTTGCAAGCATTACTGCTTCGCAGAAGGAACAGTAGCGCTTGCCACCACCATACCAACGAAGCAGTCAATTGATTGTTATTATTTCTTACATTTGCCTAACATAAATATAGTTGCACCTTTTTTTTTGTTTGGGAAATTATCAAATAACTTCTCCCGCTCTGGGCGGAGCGGGAGGGTGTGTCAGACTCTTACTGACTAAAACCCACCCGTGTTCGTTCCGTTGCCTGTGTTGCCAGGAGCCTCGGTATCCCTTTAGGACTTTCCCGAGACCCCGGCAGGCATCAGCCCTAGTGGACCCCTACAAATTGTACCCTCCAGTAACGTCACCAATATGGCCGCTATACGACTGTCAAAGTCCGACCTTAATGGAAAACCCGATATATTTTTTATTAATGTGCGCGTATTACTTTCGTATATTTTATTATTGGCATATAGATTCATTAATTATAATAATGGTGTGATTTGTGTCATTCTAAGATTGGGATAATATATCATTAACACCAATGATGATAATAAAATTAATTTATTTTATCACTCTTGGTCCGTATTTTAATTAAACGATGACCTGGTAGTGAAATATTTGACGTTTAATACTCCTAGATCAAATATATTAATTAATTTTATGTGGCGAACTAATTTTATTCATGTATTTTAAAATGATTTTAAATTCAAATGAATACCAACCTACCTATACTTAGTATCTCGCCTTTGCGACTCCTGCGCATATTCAATCATCCAATCGCAGTCGACCTTGCTTATCTATATTTATCCATTTACCTACCGTCTATAATAAAGTTCAGTTGGTCATAGAGTGGGCTAGTAACTGCTATTTATAGGGAAACAGTTCGCAAGGACCTAAAACTAGTTATCGAAGCGATCTCTCAAATGTCGCGTGATACACCATTGGTGCATAAGAACTTAGGTATCCGGAGTCTAGCGTTCAACGGGCCAGCCAGCATCAGGAAAAAAAGAATGAAATTAAGTTATTGGCATAAATAATTAAAAACAGTAAACACCTTAAAACTATTGAAAAGAAAAGAAACCAAATGCTTTTGACAAAAAGCCCTCAGCATAGCACAATGTCAGATGGCAACACTAGGTAGGTATACCAACACCTGACGCTGATTTTAAAGCTGCAGCTCACAACACAATGTGTTTAAATCTACAGCGTGTTTCGTAAATAGTGGTCCAACGTTAAGTGGTCGGTACACCGTATATTCAGCTATCACATACCACAATTTGAACCATTTTTTTCCATAGTTCTCAGAATATTTATTTTTTTATTTTTAGACAAACAATACTTCTTTCTTTACTAATTTGGCTGATAACACATGTATTGTATTCCACAGCTAAATAAACAAAAAACAAAAAAAAAATAAAAAATAAGATCATTTATAGAAATTACAGCCAAATTAGTAAAGCAAGGTGTAAATAAATGCCGGGGTCGCGGGAAAGTTCGAAAGGGTTACCGAGGCCCCTGGCAACACAGGCAACGGAAGAAACACGGGTGGGTTTTAGTTAGTAAGAGTCTGGCACACCCTCCCGCTCCGCCCAGAGCGGGAGAAGTTATTTGATAATTTTCCACCCCAAAAAAAAAGGTGTAAATAAATTAAAAAATATACATAGTAAACAAATATTTTATTCAAATTGCGGTATGTGATAGCTGAATATACGGTGTATCGACACCTAAATGTTGGACCACTATTTACGACACACCCTGTATAATATCATCGAGGATAGAATAATTTCATTTTATCATAATTATGTAGAAAGGGTTACTAAAAGAACATTGAACATCCCGCATTCGTATTTCGACGCTCTCATCATCGGAAAAGCAAGGAAGTAGCGTACAAATATAACATAATATCACGCCTGCAGGCTTAGCATGACAGTCTCTATTTCTTCGAAGAATAGACACGGCTTTTTCCATACAAAATGACATTTCGTTTCTCCTTTTTTGACATCCCACCGTAGAAATCCTTCTACATAAAAAAGGACCTAGACAAAGACCGTTAGAAACGAAATACAAGATGACAGATTGTAGAAGGATTTCTACGGTGAGATGTCAAAAACTGAGAAACGAAGTGTCACTTTGTATAGAAAGAGCCGTGTCTATTCTTCAAAGAAATAGAGAGTGTCATGCTAAGCCTGCTGGTAATCCCTTAAGTATTAGGTGTATAGTACACCCTACCCACCGACAGTACACCCACTTTCGCTAGCGTTCCATGTAATAGAGGGCGAGCCTATTGCCATCTACCGGGCACAAATCCAGACTCCGGGCCGCTAAAGAGAAATTCTAGATTGAAAAACCCAATAACACTTTGCTCGACCTGGAAATCGAACCCAGGACCTCATGTTCTGCAGTAGCGCTTGCGAACATTAGGCTAACGATGCAGTTCAAAGTACAAATATGTGTCCGTGAATTTGCGAATATGTATAGGAAACTATTCATAATCAATTTACCAGGAAGGATAATCCTGCAAAAACACCAATCTGCAATCAGAGGGAATCTACAATTAACGAGGTCTATCTATAAATTAATCGCGAAATAGATCGCAGAGCAAATCTATACTTTAAATAATTTAATTATAAATTACTATAAAGCAATTATCTAGCGATCGAATTGATATGGATCAAGTACGCAAGAAAGTCTTGATTTTCTATAAAGTTCTGAAAGACAGTTCCGCTTTATGTAATCATCTGCAATATCTTCCATCCATTTCTTAATTAAAATAATATTTTTTTACGGTAAGAAATTTTATTCAACTGAATTTCAGTATCTTGATACAAAAATTAAGCAAGTCCCTGATATGGTGTTATCGAAGTCGGATTAAAATCGCTAGGCTACTCGATAGTGATCTATTGATAAGAACATGTCGATAAACGCACACTAATGAAGTCTAGATAGGCTACTAGCTGTGTACACCTGCAGGAGATGATGGAATTTGCTATCCCAATACTTAGTTGAACCACGTGAAAAAGGTACCTAAAATATTATTGTTGAATATTTTTTTGTTAGGCGCCTATAATGTATGTGTTTACAAAAGGCGGGCCCCGCCTTTAGTTTGCCTAGAAACACTATGGGAATTTTAATTCGATTGTAGTGAGAAGTCATAATAATCGGATTAATACATTTTGTACATGTCGACTTCATCAACAAATTCAATATAACTTATTGCAAAAACAGGTAATTCACTGCTTACCGTAAAATGAAGTTTTAAAAACCTCATCCTGTTTGTATTCAAATGCCATATAAAGTGTTGGGATAAATATATCACCGGTAAAAATATGTATTGCGTCTTTGTGCGTTTATGAATGTAAGCACCAATTCCCTATTTTTATGAAAATATTCAAAACTTGACTACACGAACTCTAAAATACTATGAATCTTCTACTTTTTCCTAAGTAAAGCAATGGCAACAATTTCCGCGTAACTTCCGAAACTGTGCACAGTCCTTTATGCCTTCCACGTGTACCCTTAGTAAACACACAACATCCATGTAATTTGATCTATATCTCTTCCCGTAATCGCATGAGCCCGGTTTATCGATAACTGCTTGATCGATCATTTCCAGATATACATTTAGATAACGATTTTAATCGATAAAGGGAGATTTATAATTTTTACCTTCATGGCTAGGCTTAGAAATTCCGGGTTACGGTAACTTTGTTGCTTTTCGTTTTATGATATTTTGTTGACGATGTTTTTGTAAAGGGGAGGGGAATATTTTTATGTAATTTTTATTTAATAGGGTTGTGTTTTGTGTGGTTGCAGATGCAGAAGCGTACATAACCGTTACGTATTGTTTAGAATATGAAGAGGTATTTCTTTTCTATAAGCCTTCATATACTAATTTAACAATTCTTTATTAAAAATTTCAAAGTGACGTCAACTTCCCCTGCATGAAATTTTTGGGACCGTTATCATTTATAAATAGAGATGTATTGAAAGCCAGGAAAGAAAGAAATCATTTGAAAACTTAAATCGGTTAATTATTTAATTTTGTGCAGTATCAAATTATGTAGCTAGCCTAATTTCGATTAAAATAGGAAAACCAGAGTTCGCACTAATTTTCGAATACCTACGACTGTGTTCAATCGAGAATCTAACCATCATGTAAATGTTACAACGTTTTAAGACCATGGAACAAAGTAACACAACTTTAAAAAGAATCGACCCAACAATCTTTTTAATCCGATCTCAATCTCAAACTTTTTTGAAAACAACGCCATCTCGTGTCGCTTGTCAAAAACAAAACAAGAGTGACCACATCTTCATCCCACGGCTACAGGACACATGTTCGGTACATAAATCGCTTTCGACTGATAACATCTAACTGTTTATCAATCTGAGGGTCAATAAATTTAGGTTATCTAGGTTTGCGATCAAACCTGATGAGGTAAAGTTAGGTTTAATTGAGCTTGCATGATGTGTGCGTGGTTTAAAATGCGATTACATGTTTTTTTTTAAATAATAAAAATGCAGGAAAACTGCAGAGATTTGCGAATGTAAAAGTGTCGAGGGTTCTGTAGCATTCGTGCCACAACAACTCACATTTTGCGAAAATTGCAACTGATAATATCTCATCGTTGCAATACTCAATTCTTTATGGCATTCCATAATTATGTATTACATAGATGGTATAAAAAAGTAAAATATCAATATGGACCCTGTCGGGCACAGCAACATTAGGAAAGAGGAAGAGGGCTAAGTAGCAATTCAAGCAATTCAATATTATTATAAATTATTAGACGTGTTTAACTAGATATATAATTTATATATATTATTAAGTTTGTGTATATAGGTATACTATATTAGTTATTTTTATTTTATTCATATTCATATTCATATCTTTATTTGCATTCCATAATGTTTTAAAGGCTTACACAACAAAGGCTTAGAGCTAATGTACAACTACAATGGACCCTGTCGGGCACAACAAAAAATTAAAATTAAAATAATTCTTAAAATAAAAGAAAATTAGGAAAAAAAATTACAATCAATAATTTTTAACATTTTTAATACACTATTAACATTAAGTAAGTCAATATAAAAAAAATATTTTGTTTTGTTAAGATCAGTTATAGGTTGTGGTACATCTTAATTATTTGGTCAGGTCAATTAAACATATTATATCATATTATATTTATCTATGTATCTATGAATGATCTATGAATGTATTGCATAACAATAATGTAGGTAATTATTATGAAATTCTTAGAAATATTTTCATTATTATTAAATTATGTTATTATTTATGTTTATTGTTTCTGAGATAGATTCTTGTAACATATCTTTGACACACACAGCTCACTTATGACCTATCACAATACCAGCTGATAAATAAAGCAAATTAAAAGTCCATATAAGTGGTAAAAATGTGGTTATTCCTTACTTAATATTTTTTGTTCTATGAACAAATGCAAGAACGCGTTGTAGTATGACCCCTTACAAATATTTGGGGTTAGAGATATCATCTGTGAGTGTGAGGATAAATGTCTATATGGTGTGGTTATGAGAATATTAGTGGGCAGTGGTGATTCTTATGGGTAGTTGGGTTTGATGCCCGAGTTTAGCACAGCAAGTTTAATAAGTTTTAAGGTATGTAAACGTCATACATAATCAATCAATCAATCATTTATTTGCAACGGATGTGGGTTACATTAAAATACAAGTGGACTTGATAGGAGTGACCCATGTACGTTCTGCGTTCTGATATTATGAAGAAATCTAGAAATAAAATTACAAATTAAAATGTCACAGTTAGAATGATTACAATTATAATTACATTAATTAATTATCATTAATTAATATATAAAAATGTCAAATTAAAATGTTACTTTAATTTTAATAACAAACATGTACATAATCCGCCTATAATGTTCCCACTGCTGGGACACAGGCCTCCTCTAGGTGAGTAGGCCGTAATCCACCACGCGGGCCCAGTGCGGGTAGACGTCATATTAGAAAAACTGTGGAACCACAATAATCGCAATTGCAATAGCATTATCCATTGACCGTTCAGCAATGTTGTTTATTGCGTTAAGACGCTGACAACACCTAAACCGCGGTCACTGTCATATTGCATAGAAAAGAAAGAGAAGCGCGATGACACAACCCTTGTAATTTATTGCAAAATAAGAAGCAATTATTGATTTACTCAAAATTGGGTTAAGTAATCGAAAATAAAAAAACAACCAAGTTCTGCATTCAAATAAGACGTTCTTGTTATTAATCAAATACGTAACGTATGTTGATATTTAATACAGATATTTTGGATTTGAACTCAAGGTAAGAGTTTAGTTTAACGTCAGTTTGTATCGAGATTTTTTTTCAAAACGTGTTTTGGTAACAACCAAGTTCTGGGAAATATGTTCAAAATTAACATATATGTTTTCCGCTACCACAAACTATTGACCAAAATAGGCTTCTCTTAAGAAAAAAAATTGGCCATTTTTTTTCCTTAAGAGAAGCCTATTTTGGTCAATTGGGTCTTGTCAGTGCCTTAATATATCAGTCGCATAAGGATTCTTCTAAACATGACAGGCAAAACAAACTGAAGAAAAAATTGCTTCATTATGCTTTCACAATCGTATGTTATAACTTTAATTATGTCAATTCAACAATGTATGTAGGTACAGGTGGTGGATCGAGATATTTAAGTACCTATCCACAAAACCAAGTAAAATACTAAGAACTTAGGGTGGATTGAGAGCACTGGTGGCCCAGTGAGAGCAGTGGTGGCCCTGACTTACGAGTTGTAGGTCGTGGGTTGGAACCCAAGCAGGCGCTTTACTTTGTGTAAATAATTTAATCACCACTGCTCTCAAAACGGTGAAGGAAAAAATCGTAAGGAAACCGGCATGTCCTAGAACCAAAAATCGAAGACATGTGATATCTACCAACCCGCACTAGGCTCGCGTGGTGGATTACAGCCCACTCCCTCTCGAAGAGAGGAGGCCTGTGTCCCAGCATTGGGAACATTATAGGCTGTTTATGCTTATGCTAGGGTGGATTTGCCTGCCGGGGTCGCGGGAAAGTCCAAAAGGGTTACCGAGGCCCCTGGCAACACAGGCAACGGAAGGAACACGGGTGGGTTTTAGTCAGTAAGAGTCTGACACATCCTCAGCTCCGCCCAGAGCGGGAGAAGTTATTTGATAATACCCATCCAAAAAAATGGGTGGATTGGAAACTTAGGTATCTCCGTCTACTAACTGTACTTACATTGTTGAATTGCCATAATTCAAGTTACATTGTTGTAACTGTTAAGAGGAAGCGCTGTCACGTGGTTGTTGGAGATCATTCCACACTAACGTATTCCTCTGATATCCCCTGATTAAAGAAGCTGGTACAAATATTTTTTACGATATAATGTACATCCGAGTATATTTACCACCGCCATGTCTTGAGCTTGAGCTTGAAAGGGGCTTGTCGCTAAGTACAGCCGCACGGGTCGATCGATCAGGTTAAGCTGCGCTTGCCGCAGTCCGTCCGTGGGTGGATGACCATCTTTACATACCAATAGCCCTCCGTGCCTCGGAAAGCACGCTAAGCCGTTGGTCCCGGCTGTTACTTGTAGATCTTTGACGGTAGTTACGGGTCGTCAGAAGCCCGAAACTCTGACAACCAGTCTTACCAAGGGGCATCGTGTTGCCCAGTAACTGGGTTGTGGAGGTCAGATAGGCAGTCGCTCCATGTAAAATACTGGTATTCACCTTTATCCGGTTGGACTAGAAGCCGACCCCAGCGAAGTTGAGAAAGGCTAGGCAGATGATGACCACCGTCATGTCTTGATTTGTTTTTTGGCGTTTTTTTTTTCTTCTAAAAACTTCCTCTACTTTGTTTGTTACGCTTTCACGCTGAAACGGCTAAAAAGATTTAGATGAAATTTGGCACATAGGTAAACCATGATCTGGAGCAGGACATAGGCTACTTTTCATCCTGGATCGCAGACAAAGTCGCCGGCAACAGCTAGTAAATACATACATTATGCCACGACGAAGATGTCATGCGATTTAAAAAAGATAATTTCAAGCTTTTGTTGATTCTTTATTAATTTATTGTTAAATCACAGGATGTTCGTTCCTACTGAATCCAAACACCACATAATAAGTAAACATAAATATAACACAATGATTAGATATCGACATATGTAATGTGTGCTAACGATTGCTGTAGCAGCCATCGTGATAACAGCCTGATAACAATGGTTATCAGCAGATCGCATGCTACCGATGTCACGATTACAATTTACAATTTAACGATAATCAATAAAAAAATATACTACATACATATGTATCGTTATCAAATTGGTTTGTTAGAAAAAGGACAACGGATAATACAGTATATTTTTTTAATGAGAGATATTCATCAATGCCAGTTTGTTGATAGTCCGATTTTTTATTCATGATATTAGAATGATATGCGTTCCAAATTCATGTCATAGACCGTTGCACAAAAATAGAGGCATAAACACTGCAGACATTGATCAGTACCTACTTATATATTTTTGTATAGGAAAATGAAAATGATCGACATAAGCAGTAGCCCAATGATTTATAGTTGGTGACTAGCAAAGGGTATTCAGTTGCACTCCCGCCGTCTCTTCTGTAAAATCTCAGCGTGAAAATTTGTGAAGTTAGCTCGAAGTGAGCTCACTTCACCTAAACTATTGACAGCTCACTTCAAGTTTACTTCACATAAGTTTTCACGGTGAGTTTTTTAACCTGATTTACCTACTGTCGAGCATCGCTTTTTTTTCCGCTGGGATTCCCAATGCCCAGGTCGTTTTGTGCGGCGGCTAGAGGCGAGAGGGCGCGAAATTTGCCTATCCCTCACCCATCCCGCCTCCTCCTTCGCGAGCATACTGCTTCGCAGAAGCAGGTGACGGCTTCCCATGCCCTCTCACTCCGTACCATGGTCTGTACCAGGTCAGGACATGGCGGTGCTCTGCCCAAGCTGGGCAGACCTCCACCGTATCCTCCGGGCGATCCACACAGTGGTGACACCCGGGCGTTTCCTCCCGCCTTATCCGACACATGAACCTCCCGAAGCTGCCATGTCCGGTGAGGACCTGCGTCAGGCGGGAGGTGAGGACGCCGTGGCGCCTCTCTAGCCAGTCTAGCATCGGCTAGACATTAAACTTTATTTTTGTTTTTTTTTTTAGAACGGCCATAAGGTCTATTATATGATAATTTATATGGTTATCCATTATTTACGGGACAGCCTGTATACATGAATGACAGTTTCTGTATAAAGTTCCATGCCCGTTATACTACTGTATTTACTAGTATTAATCATATTCTAAACGAGCAAACAAACCTTAGCAGATAAGTGCCCTATCTCACGATACCAGTCCCGTTAATTTAAAAGTCAAAGTGACGTAGATGATCAGGATCAGATTTCAGCGTGGGCTAATATTCGTGCTGTATCTGTGAGTAATGGCGGCTGGGATGCTGTGAAGATAAATACATTCTCACGTCGGGTTCTGCGCACGATTGCCTATCTCTGATTATGTGCTGGTGCATCTTAGGTAGGTAATAATTAGGTGAATTAATTTTGTTTGTAGTGTTGAAGTTTTGTGTTTTGGTCAATAATACCTACATGTCTTTTTTGTGTTTACCTATTTATTGCTTAGCAATATATATTTATTATAAGCAATTATATCGTCCGCGATGCCGCTCAAAAGTAACGTTTTACGAACTTAAATCCCCAATGATTGAACATTTAATTTGCTAACGCGAAGGTAACACACAAAGTAACGATAAAAGAGTGATTAATTTCCAAAGTCAAGAGCAATATCATTAATCAGATTTCGTGAGAATCAGCACAATGCTAAGAATATCTAGTTGAACGTAGTTCTCGCGAAGTTAACACAAAGTAGCGAAAAAAGATTGATTAGTTTCCAAAATCAAGAGCAATATTACTAATCAGAGCTCGTGAGAATGAGCACAATGCAATGCTAAGAATATCTACAGTTGAGCGTAGCTCTCAACCGTAAAAACATTATCAGTTGTAATACCGCTTTTTTATGTAATTTGCATTTCGCAGGTCAGCCTAGGAGGTTGTCGTCTGCTTAACTGGGCTTTCCTTTGGGTGCCTCATTAAATTATGTCCTCCAGCCAGGGCATACACTCAGCAACTACACGCTAAGGGCATCCCCTGTGGGGTACGGAGATGGCTTAGGGCGTCGCTGGGGGAGGACAGCAAGGGACAGGCTGGATCGGATTAATGTAAATACCGGTTCGCGTAATTATCTTTTTAAACCGAGTAATTATCGCATTACGAAATAAACTAACTGACTACGATGAGTAAACTATAACAGAAAATAAAGTACACGGAAAGTTAAAAGAAATACATTTCATTTTACACAACAGTCAACAATGACCAGCGTATCAGAACCAGGAACGAGATATAGGCATGCACTTCACTAGACGGGCTCGATCTAGTGTTAGGAGTTTGTAAGCAAAATGCTTCCTTTGAGTTTTATAAAAAAAAAAATGTTAACGTAGCTATTAATGTAGACTATAAGGAAAGGCACTGTTTTTGGTCTATAAACAATATCATTGATAATGATAACGCTGTTGAGATGGACTTTTGGTACTCATTTGGTAAAAACACATGCAATGGTTCCAGTCCTTTTAATTACTAACTTTATTGGACTTTTAAAATATAATATATAGCGTCTCAGGAAGTCAGGACATGGAAGTTAGACTTTATATTGGACATGGTACCACTGAATCACTGAAAACTCGTTAGAAAACCTGAGTTTATAGCCTGAAAACACCATCACACAGTCTGTGGATATAAATGCGTTTGTTGAAATCAAGATAATTATAATGCAACCTACAAATAAATTGTTTTTAGATCAACCTGAATGATCGATGTTATTTGAAATAATGACAAGAGTGGTCGTGGTTAGTTGTTTGACTCCGAATCGGTGTCGCGCGGGGCTTAACAGGCTAAATAAGAGCTGCGATGCTTTGAGCCGAATGCGCTACATCGTTAATCAGGCTTTACTTATGCGCAAAATAATAATTGCGTCTGTGTTATAAGGATTCATCATAACTTGTAGGTAAGTACCTAAACCGCAAGGGGCCTCACAGGATGCAAAGACGCACAATCACCAGGAAAACCGAGAGAAAAGGTCGCATATAACTAACTTTCCAGCTTCGATAATCTACGATACGACCATGCGGCCATCACGCACCACCTGTCTCTCTTGCTCCTACTAAAATCATACTTTATCTCTCTCTAGCTTATCGGCTAGCTACGAAATTAAAAAAATAAAATAATGAGTCGTTATCAGTGTGGTGTTATCAGCCAGCATCCGTCAGCGTATCGGAGATGATAAAGTCACATCTGTTGTGTCAATGGTCCATGATTTCTGTTCTATTTGTGATTATGACTTGTTTTGCACGCGTGTCAGTAATCTCTGATGGTACAAGGTAGTAAAATTGTCTTTCTACTTTCCATTAAGTCGTTATTTCAGAGAAATCGGTTGGCTGGACACGAACTTCTAAGCATAATTTAATTAATACACCATTTCGTTTTCCTTGTAAAAAACGTAGTGCGTGTGCGGTCTATTTTGTTTTTTTTGGGTGGGATCTCATCAAATAACTTCTCCCGCTCTGGGCGGAGCGGGAGGGTGTGTCAGACTCTTACTGACTAAAACCCACTCGTATTCCTTCCGTTGTCTGTGTTGCCAGGGGCCTCGGTAACCCTTTAGTACCTTCCCGCGACCCCGGCAGGCATTGGCTCTAGTGGACCCCTACACTTGTGCTCACGACATCTCTTTGAGGCGCGCGTGGAACACAACGCGCTGACGACTCGGGCCTGGTCCTTATCGGACGGTGCGGTCTGGGAAAAATTTAAAAAAAACTTCTATCCTTAACGTTACGATTATTTTTTGTAACCTAGAATGGTATCTCGAAACAAAGAACGAAATTCAAGAACTGCGCTTACGCACTGAAATTTTAATGAAACTGGAGCAATGGGAGCTTGTGAATTCCGGTTACTTAGTCCGCCCTAAAGCTATTGTAAATATTTTTTTAGTTGGATAGAAATAAAGGCAGACAGATTAAAATGTCTTCTTTTGTTCACGTTATTCCTATGCCATTTTGATTGGGTGATTCTCGTATTCAATTTAACTGACAATGCGACATATTTGTCAAAATATTACAAAGTTGATTTTTGCGACTGGTGCTGTTTAAAAAAAACCCAAACTGTGACCAAAACTAGTTACGTTTTGGTCATAGTCAATTTTGCAAATTTTGAAAAATCTAATTAACTTGTCGAATAGACGCCTGTCGGTATCGCCAGTTGGTGTTATTAAAAATGCCTGAAGGCCTTTCTTCCAACGTTTTCTGAGCATTTTATAAGTTAAATATTGAAATATCGTACAAATGCTTTCTTCAAGAGAACTTGTATGTAGGTATTATTAGCAACCACTTTATCTGTATCTAGTATCGATAAATTCTATTTACGAAACAGACTCTGTCCTGTCTTAACCATACATTTTAACAACTTTATCACCAAAAAAATATTTCCATCAAGAAACAAAAAATTCGAGCTTGTGAATATACAATCGACCCTTAACTGGAACTTCTTAATCTCGCTATGATAACCGTTGAACCAAGATAAACCAGTCGTCTGATAATCAGAGATAACGACATGTAACCGTGTAATGACCATAGCGGCTACATGTATGTGGTCACGCGGGTTCCAACAGGGTAGGTAGGTAGGACCTCGTGGACATACCCTTAGATAGGAGATTGTCCGATAAGGACCAGGCCCGGGTCGACAGCGCGTTGTGTTCCACGTGCGCCTCAAAGAGGTGTCAGCACAAGTGTAGGGGTCCGCTAGGGCCGATGCCTGCCGGGGTCGCGGGAAAGTTCGAAAGGGATACCGAGGCCCCTGGCAACACAGGCAACGGAAGGAACTTTTTCAGGTTTTAGTCAGTAAGAGCCTGCCACACCCTCCCGCTCCGCCCAGAGCTGGAGTTGAAGTTATTTGAAAATTTCCCAAACAAAAAAAATAAAAACAGGAGATTGTGGCTACAACAAGCGGTAAGTACCTGCAAAGTGAATGTTTTGGTTTCTGTCAGTGTTTTCCTCATGTATCTCAGAGAAACTGTCATTCCTTTTGAATTCCAATCCTTACTCCATAATGTCGACAAGAATTGAAACCGCTCATAGCTGACAACTAATCGATAGTAACTTTAAAATCCGATCGTAACAGCATAATAGAACTTTCGTGCTGGTGATTAGGTGCCGGTGAATCCTGAAACTATCATCAATTTAAAGAGCCTCGTTACACACTCCATTCCACATTCAAGAGTACGCAAGGTTCCTATTGACTACGTGCAATCCTTAATCAAAACAGTTAAGACCGACAATTCTGTTCAGAATAATGATGACTCTCGCAACCAAACTCTTTTTAGGCTGGTCAAAAGGAAATTAAAAAGAATGAAAACCACCTTTAATATGCGTAATCGTATTGTTAGTGATTACAGCTTATTTTGTTTATAAACAAACTAATAATTATCTTCATTCATTTTCACGTTTACCTATTCACCGAAATTCTCATTATTTGAGTGCTCAAATTCGGCTCCATTGTTGATAGTTTGATACTTAGTTGACACGTGAGGTCATACCGTGAGGATTTTGATTCTGATTTCGTTAAAATAATATTTTAGTCGATAAAAGATACAGAATTTTATTGCGTTTTTTGTCTTCTAGCATACTGTATACGTGCCAAATATAACGTACAAAAAACAAAGGGTAAATGAATACTGAACATTATTACTAACATAGTACGTTTGCTCTCAACGCTCTCAAAACTAATAATTTTTAATGAAAACGTTTCAACGTTGGTGGCCAGGCAGGTTATATTATAAGGTATTCTTGTAGATTCCCGAAAGTGAAAGGATTCTGCCGACTACATCTACCAAAATCAAAATATAAAGTCATTTATTCAAACTAAGCTGAGAATCAGCACTTTTCGAACGTCAAAGTTACATAAGACAGTCTCCCAAAAACGCCCGCCCTTCACCACTACCCTGTATACTAACTGTCAGGCAAAAAAATATTCTTTGTATTGAAAAGTATTAGACAATGCCCAATAGACCGTTCCGTCACCGACCAACACCGTCGCGTGCCATGCACGGATCGTCAACAATTGTCGGCGAGATTATTTTGCCGGTGCTGATACGCTCCGTACACGGCCCGCGACGTTGACAAACCGATACGCGCAGGCGGCGAAACGGTGAGCAAACGGGTTATAACTGCGTATTTTGACCGTTCTTAACCCGGTACAAACGGGTTATGAACGGACAATTTTCTAAAAGCCATCGTATAGGTATTGGAAACAATTGTATCAACAAAAATATTCACTCACTCTTCCTGAAGCATCTGCCTCACGCGAAAACACAGGAGAATTACTACAACAGACTGAGAGAACGGGAACCGTACGAATGTGACACGCGGATGCTATGTATATACAAGGTGTCGTTTTGCATCCTCATCAAATTTCAGGAGGCTGCTACGAAAGACATATATAATCAATTAAAATTACGATACCTGCTCAATAATTAATACATACTTGTTTTTTTTTAGTTATTTAAGTTTGACAGTATTTTAGAATACACCACTTTCACAGAATAGAACCACCCCGTTTGATATGTGGTAGTGTGTGTGTAAAAGGGCAGTTACGGTGCGGTATCACACGGGCCAAGTTTTAACACACATGCCAATTTTTGAAAAATAGAAAAAAAATAACTTTACCTACTTATTTTATTATTGATTCGTGTCGAGAATCATTTGCATAGTTACCTCCTTGAATTTGACTAAAACCGTTATGCACGGGTTGATACGTTCTAGTGGGCCCAGGAGTCCGTTTCTTTCCGTGCCTGATACATTCATAGCACGGTCATGGTATGGTACGGTGTAGTGGACAGACTCCCTAAGGAGCGGAGGTTAAAGCTAAACATTTTAAGGTTCAGTTTTATGGTCTACTGCGTTTTCTAATTCATCCTCTTTTTCATCAGATGGCGGCTGCCCATCGCTGGAAGTTGGTCAAAGCAGTGTGGGCAGGAAAGCATCCAAAAATGGTAAAAATAAATAAATAATCTTTATCTAAGCAAAACAGAATCTAAGAACCTATAATTCGCAACCATTTCAAGCTTATTTCCATTACTAAGTTCTCCTGTAAGTGTGTACGGACGTGTCTTATCTCAGAAACAGTATCGTTCGAGACAAAGCAACGTATGATGTGGCTATGCATTTGCTTAACAAGACGGTTATCGGTGTGTTATCGTTAAAAATTTGTTACTTAGTAATTAGAATCCGGTTGGCGATACTGTGGGTGCTATGTTCCAGATCTACATCAAATAATCTATATATATATTAAATAAAACGACATCACGCCTGCATTCCCTAAAGGGGAAGGGGCAGGCAGAGGTGTAGGTATATCCACAATTTGATGGTTAAGATATAAGTCGAATCCCATATAATCGACTGCCGTTGACCGAGCACAAGTTTAATCTCCGAGCTGCTACTGAGAACTTCCAAAGAAGGATAACCCGACACATAACAAGCAATTGTTCCAGGCTACTCAGAATTTCCTAATTAACCCAATAACGGTTTTGCATGGCACGGGGATCAAACACAGAGCCACCACCGGTTAGCAGACGTACTGCAACTACTAAACCAATGAGGCAGGCAGTTAGTCAGTCGTATTCTGAACTACACATACATAAACTCAAGCCTTCTTCCCATGGGGGTAGGCAGTAACTAGACAACTCCACCTGCTACGATCCTTACATACTCCTTTTGCTTAGTTTACGTTCATACATCGGGTCATACACTCACGCCGGTTGCAAGTACTGGTGGTTTAAACTAGGTACTAGTATATATAACTAAAAGTATATAACAAACACACGCTACAGATTCATTACAAATAATATCTTATCAGTCGTACAACGAGCTCCATTAAGAGAACTATCTGCCGTTATCAGCAGCTTATCTCTCTGATGAGAGACACCAAATCATCGTTACATGACGTCTGTGTTTAAATTTATATTTAATTATTTGTATTTATCGCGCGATGCGATCGATTTTGTGGAAAAATACAGAGAATTTTCTAATGACAAAGTCAATAAAACTTTTCCTGATCCCTGGAATCTACCCCGGGTTACCCCATGCTAGGACAAAGAGGCAGTCTAACACTGCGAGCAAGGGCCAACTGCGCTGCATTTGACTGAAAAATTGTCAAAGAGTCGATCAGTTGTTCAAACAGTTTAAGTGCTATGAATAATCTATTTGAACTTATAAAAATATTTTGTGAAGTTTGACAGAACACTTTACGTTTTTCTTTGCCCTATACATTTGAATCTCGAATCAAAACAGTTTTTTTTTATCGACCTCTTTGACTTTTGAGACTGTTTTATTTATGATCAAATTTAGAACAAAATATGTGCACAAATACATGACACATAAATAACGGGCAACATCAGCAGGCTTAGCATGACGCTTTAATTTCTTCGAAGAATAGACACGGCTCTTTCTATACAAAGTGACATTACGTTTCTCCTTTTTTGACATCCCGCCGTAGAAATCCTTCTACATAAAAAAGGACCTAGACAAGGATCGTTAGAAACGAAAGACAAAATGACAGATTGTAGAAGGATTTCTACAGTGAGATGTCAAAAATGGAGAAACGAAATGTCACTTTGTATAGAAAGAGCCGTGTCTATTCTTCGAAGAAATTAAAGCGTCATGCTAAGCCTGCAGGTATTAAGTAGGTCCTGTGACAAATAAACCTATATTTTTCTTTCTTTCTTTCTGTGTACACCTACACACCTAGGGGAGACCACAGTGAGCACAATAAAGTTAAAAACTAAGCTGATGAAGTTATTTTATTGTGTGAACGCCATCATTGTTTCTAAAGACAGTTTTGACCCTGGGCGTGCGCATAGCCTTAGATCCCGGAATCTGACAGTTTCCCAGAATTCCTTTTTTAATTAATCAGTTTAATTTAAATTCGTATAAACATTCAGATAAACAATGGTGCAATCGGACGCTGTGATAAGAGACCTTATCACTCGACCGATGTTGTTAATACGTACTTTGATGAGTAACAATATGGACATGTATCTTTTTTAAACTGATTGTCACTTATTATGTCGTTGTCAATGATTCTGAAATATTGCTAATCCATCGCTTCATATGTTGGAAAGATTTGACAGCGACGTAAATAAAGCAATGTATGTTGTTGAACTGTCAAAATTAAAGCTATTGCTACTGATAGTTGGTTACCTACGCAATTACCCCGCAGTTTGGAAAGTCCGAAAGGGTTACCGAGGCCCCTGGCAACACAGGCGATGGAAGGAACACGGGTAGGTTCTTACACGGGTAAGCTTAAGATAAAACTATAAAAGTATGCTGGGCCCTAGGGTTCATTCATGGGTTACACATGTAGATGATTTGTTTCCATTTTCTAAAAAAGTTTTTTGAACATTACCTACCTTTTTTTTTTTTGAGTGTGTGAAATCATCAAATAACTTCTCCCGCTCTGGGCAGAGCGGGAGAGTGTGTCAGACTCTTACTGACTAAAACCCACCCGTATTCCTTCCTGTTGCCTGTGTTGCGGGGGCCTCGGTGACCCATAAGTACCTTCTCGCGACCCCGGCAGGCATCGGCCCTAGTGGACCCCTACCTATGTGCTGACGACATCTCTTTGAGGCGCTCGTGAAATACAACGTGCCGTCGACCCGGGCCTGGTCCTTATCGGACGGTGAGCTACCCATTGCTCACCGTCCGCAAGCCCGCGCCTACGGTGGCCGGAAATCCGCCCGGGATTCCCGACGCCCAAGGCGTCTCCTACGGCGGCTAGGGGCGAGAGGGCGCGAAACTTGCCTTTCCCTCAACCGTCCCGCCTCCTCCTTCGCGAGCATTACTGCTTCACAGAAGGAGGTGACGGCTGCCCATGCCCTCTCGCTCCGTACCATGGCATTTTCTAAAAAAGTTTTTTGAACATTACCTACCTTGCGTTTGCAAAAAAAGTAGGGTTAATTTATAATTAGCATATAATGAGAACGCGAATTTTCCTACCTAAAAACCTTCAAATTCAAGCGGCAATCTCGTGACAATCAATGTCAAAATCTTGTCAAAAAAGTTGTTAAATTAGTGGTTTATTCGAAAGATTCAGACTGAGATTATTATGCGAATGCTATTTATTATAACTACGGGACTCAGTCGGTTGGCATAAATGAAAATGTATAGTATATCCTTTCAAATGCACAATAATTTGATGAACTGTACCTACATCAAATAGCACATCAAGTTACAAAAAAAAAAAAGTTACCACAAACTGTCAAATTTTCTCATTCGATTTTGAAGTTAACCATCAAAATTTTAAAGTTTAAAATTATTTGGAGAAAGTAACTTAATGTGCTGGCGACTGTACCTACTTACGTAAGTGAGCACTAAGTTAAAAAAAAAAATGTGACTTCAACCCACTCAGGCTTAAATTGAATACGAACGTCATTTACCTACAACAAAATAACGATAACGTTAGCAGTATGATTGACCTTACATGAATAACCTTTACCTTAAAATAAATTCATGTGAAACTCCCTTATGTGGACGCATGCATTAGTGGGCGTTCTCACTGTTAGAGACGATACGAGAAAATAAATCATCATATCTCATCATTATGTTGTACTAGCTGACCAGACAGACGTTGTCTTGTCCAAATTCCAATTATTCATACAAAAATTCCATAGAAAAAAGCAATTTTTCCGGGCAACTTTTCCAATTTTTAATTTGATAAAAATCTAGTTTGGACCATAATGAATATTGGTAGGTAACAAAAATTGCTAAATCGGTCTAGCCGTTTTCAAGTGATGCACTTACTTAATAACAGCATTTAAACTACACCTAAGGGTTCTGTAGTAAACAAGGAACCCTTAGGTATAGTTTCGCCATGTCCTTCTGTCTGTCTGTCTGACCCCGCTGTAGCTCAGAGATGCTTAGTACTAGAACGCTGTAATTTGGTATAGATATACATATTAATCACGCCGACAAAGTGCTAAAACAAAATCTTCTCCCTCTAAAATAAAATCTACCTCCCTTGCACGTAATATGGGAATGATATCGTTGGATAGGCCGTTCAAAAATATTGCGGGTCTCATCATTCTCCTGCCCTTATCCCAATTTATTTGGGGTCGGCGCAACATGTCGCTTTCTTCCATACTTCTCTATTAGTTGTCATCTTGGTAGTCACCCCTTTCTAGCCATATCATCTTTCACACAGTCCATCCATCGTTTCTTTGGTCTTCCTCTACTCTTATAGCCATCGACATTTATCATATTGCGGGTCTCTGAACGCGAATGTTAAGCATTAAAGTGCTAATTTTTGTTAGAGTCAAGTGCCCCCCTGCCAGCTAAATGGTTGTTTATAGAGATGTGACAAAATTCATGGCACTAGTACATATTATAATGAAATTAATAGGAAAACTATCACAGCTAAGTGAGCTTCACAAGTTAACGAGTAATAGTCGACCAAATTAAATTTTCAGTTGGAGAATTGACCGTGGCATATATCGATGTATGGGAGAACATGATTTTCAACTACAATGTTAAGTTTGTTTTTGGGATACATTCGTCCCAACTTCCCAACTACGTAACCATTCATTGTGCGTGGTCCGACACACACTTGGCCGGTTATTTATTTTAATAAAAATACTTAGATTATAATAATACCAGCCTATTAATGTCATAAAAAGAAGGCACGACCATTGATCGCCACGCTTGCTCAAGACGGGTTGGCGATTTCAGACTTATATTGACTATTGATATAAGTCAAGAGTCAAGGTTTCCCCACGATATATCCTCCACCGATGTCAGTAATGTCGAAAATAAACTCATGAAGTACCAAACTGTTGCTATTTTTAAACGAAGAGTGAAAGAACACTATCTTTCCACTTTGCCATAGTTGCTTATTATTTATTTATTTATTTAAACTTCTCGCACACAATTAAGTACAAAGGCGGACTTAATGCCTTAGGCATTCTCTACCAGTCAACCAAGGGTGGTGAAGAGATAAGATGGCAGGTGCTCTGAGAGGAAATAAAAATAACGAAAAATATTAAAGATAACATAATAGATTATAAATAGAATAAGTGCAGAAATACATAAATAGGTTACAAGCATAAAATACAAATACATACATATTTACTACAATATATACCTACATTATACATAACCTACCTACCTACCAACATAACATACCTACATTATGTATTTATTATTTTATACTATTAATTCTATATAATATTTATTTTAGAAGTATGTATTTATGTAGGTAAGTATAAGCTCATATTGTATATTTAAATTAGTGAATAGTTTTTTTTTTTGTTTTTATGTATTTTGTTTTATCTTCTACTCTTACACACGGTGTCTACATCTCTTTGTCTACTATCCCATCGCAGGAATGCTGGAAGAGATTTCTTTAGAAATAAGTATCACCTTTGTACGTATTTTTCTGTTCCTTTCTTCTTGTCTGTTTATATGTGTGTACATAAACTGTTAAATAAATATATAAAGTACATAATATGAATCGAATGTCCCATTTTGTATTATCACATATTTATAAATTTAGTCACTTTTTGTATCATCCTTATCATCTCTCGCGCACTGTCTCTAGTAACGGGAGAAACATTAAGAGTTCCCGGGTAAAGATATAAAAAGGCAAATTTAGATAGGTAACCTGCATATTGAATTTTTTGGACCTTCACCAATGTAAGGTGGTAAGATAAAAAAAAATCTTTACCGCAAGAGAATAGGGATTAAGGCTCCCGCAGACTGGGGCGATATCGCGGGCGCGACAGGCAGCAATATGCGATATCGCGCTAGTCTGCGGGAGCCGTAATATGCGATCATGTTCAGGCGATCGCCAACACGACAAGAAAATAATGTAAATGTAATAGCAAAATTGAACATGTTTACCTTTACATAAAACCTGTGCAGTTTGGGTTCAGTCAATTTCTGCTCTTTCAGCCAAGTAGTCTACGCTACCACCATGTATATCATTGAACAGTTAAGTGTTAGACACCACTTAAAGTTCTCCTAAAGCAATGTTAACACTTTTACCGTACGACAACGCAAAGTAACACAAAACTCCCAACTTTCTGATGTTATCTGCTCCCCTATTACCCGACCGTGATTAAACAATAGCCGTGTAATCGAAAAAATAATTTGCTCAATTTGTCCAACGGCCTGATTGATGCCCACCCAATTAATACCACCAGATAGAGATGCCCCGATTGTTAACTTTTAACCAAACGTAATTAGAACTATTTGTTTTGGCCGGGTTATCGTGACGTTCCATCGCCGAGGAACAATAGGAAAGTTCGAATTTTGAAATAATTCGATTACGGAACGAGGTGATAGTGATTTGTTGGGTTAATTATTTTTGTTTTTTTTTAGGCAAAGGTAATTAAAGTTTTTTGGAGTTAAATAAAACCGCCTTTTGTTTATGTTGAGGATAAAGTTAATTGTCTCATTAGTTCTGGTATGATTAAATTACGTAGAAACTACTAGGCAGGCAGGCATATCTGATAATGTTGTACAAAAAGGGGGGGGGGACACGATTGTGCTAAAGATACACCTGTGCCCAACCCTTCGGGGAATATAGGCGTGTGTGTAATTTGATAGCTCATTTGTATAATTTATATATTCAACGCATGTTCTTTCTTTCATTCTGATGAATTTTTTTCGCGATTGAAGTCATCTTCAATATTTTTCATATAACTTTGAGTGACCATCAAAGATGCGAGAAGCCCTTAAAATAGGTAGCTCCACAGTAGCACCTACAAAAAAACATAAAAAAAAGTAACAGGAACCACTGACATCCATCATGCATCACAAGCCAATAGGTAGCAACTGGTTGTCTGGTTCTCTCAATCCCGACGTGGTTGCGACCACCCGCGCGCTGCCGAGAAACACACGTGTAGTGTTCGGTTACAGTGTTAATATCAGATGCTTTATGAAGTTATGATTAAGTAAGGTTTCCGTTGATAATGTTTGGTACTGTATCTGGGATGTTTTGTCTTGTTCAATATTTGATGGGAGCAATACGGGGTTGTCCCCGTATCTGACAGAACTACTGTCTCACTCAGTGTAGTTCTGCAATGTCAGTTGGTATAAGTAGTGGTGTTTTCAAATAGCTTGCACGAGTAGTCGATTCATCATCTGCCTAGCCTTTTCCAACTACGTTGGGGTCCGCTTCAGTCTAACCGGATGTAGCCAAATACCAGTATTTTACATGGAGCGACTGCCTATAATACCTCTTGGTAAGACTGGTTGTCAGACTTTCGGGCTTCTGACGACCCGTAACGACTGTCAAAGATCTACAAATGACAGCCGGGACCAACGGCTTAACGTGCTTTCCGAGGCACGGAGGTGTCTTGGTATCTAAAGATGGTCCCCATCCACGGACCAACCGCGGCAAGCGTAGCTTAACCTGATCAATTGACCCGTGCGGCTGTTATTATTTTTAGCCAGGAGTTGTAGATTGCCGAAACTTATATGAATGTCCTAATGAATCGCACGTTTGGTAATTTATTTGCATATTTTGTGAGGTTCAAATTATTTTTAAACTATTCAGAAATGGCTTTTGGGGCAGTGGTGGCCCAGTGGTAATGGCTCCAACGAGTTGTAGGGCATTACTATATAATTTATTTTTATTTAATTATTTCATTTAGAAGAGTTCATCACCACTGAGCTAAAAAGTCGACAAAAACGTTGCAAGGAAGGCCCACTCCTTCTCACAAAGAGGAGGCCTGTGTCCCGGCAGTGGGAACGTTGTAAGTAGGCTGAATATGCAGAATGGGGTTCAGCTGCGACGTTTTATTGCAAGATGTATCATAATTCTACGAAATAGAGTATCAGCTTATTCAAAAACATTTACTCCTGGAAGAGTCAAGGAGATTTCAGGAAACCTTTGCTTCGTTTACGTTCATACATCTGGTCATACACGCACGCCGGTTGCTATTTCTACACACCTGATCTTTCTGAAAAATATCACCAACCAATGAGGTCACTATATGTCTTCGTTCTGGCGTTTCCACTCACATCTGCCTTGTAAATACTTTTTGTTAGGGGCCTTTCATTCATCCTCTCAACATGACCAACCCGTCTCTACTCTTTTCATTTTTTGTCGCTACATTTTTTTTTAAATCGCACCGTAAAACGATAAACGTGTAAGCATAAATCATGTTTCCTAGAATAGCACATTACTAAGAACGACACGTGTCATGTTAAGTTACAAATTTTATTGCATAAACATCTGATAGCATGTGTATCATGTAATTAAGTGAGGTCAGAAAGATAAAGAATCTATTTAGGTATGACATGATATATTGCGATCATCTTGAAGAAATCGAAATCGATCAGTGAATAACGGTGTGCAGGGATATGGCATCGATTAATCACGTATTCTTCAGTTCATAACCATGAACAAATTATCATAACCACCAGGCTATAGTCGATGCAAAATATCGTCACAAAAACGATGAAAAGATTGTATGAATGATCATTTGGAAACGGGGTGACCACTTGGATGACAAATATAAGCGATGAAGAAGACATGCTTCGCTGACCCCAAATAAATTGGGATAAGGACAATACAATATTTTCGAGCACTACCGGGTAAAAACTTTGTTATGATCTGTTTTGCAAAGGTTTCAATAATTTGGATGCTAAGTAGCTAGTTTGATTAGGTGATGCATCTGTCATCTTTGAATTCCGTTTAGCAATTAACGATAGTTCATTGAAAGCATTCGCAGACTAAAATATCAACAAACCGCCATCATTTTGACCCTACAAGGTTTTGCGTTAAAGCTTTCATTCAAGTTAAACAGTCACATTCCCACTGTCCGTTCTACAAACGTCACATTTACGGCCTCCAGTCTATTCTCAACTTAAATTGATTGAATATAAATAAACAGAATGTGCAATACACGTCATACTGTTGCCACAACTTCTAGGTTTCTAAAAGCATAGCTGGCTAATCACTTGTCTCATCTCACACTGAACAATTGTTCCTCATGCTCCAAACAATTGAAATGAAACCCTATTTTGTTTTCTAAAGGGTTGGCTTTTGATTGAAAGCTGAATCATTCTCGACCTACGGCCTCACGATCCATTTCATCTCTTCCAAGCATAAACTACATTATAGGCGTCAATTGTTAACAACCTTTCGATTCTCGTGAACCGATAGTATCGATTACGTCGCTTATTTTCTCGCACTAGCGACTCGATTGTTTTATTCGATTCTTACCCCGAGGCTTAGATCATGCGTTATTAAAATGTGATAACGTGAGTACAATTATTTTTGAAGTGTTATGGGTTTAAAGGTTTTTGTTAGACTGGGAAGCGAAGATTTATATCGTTTCCATGCTGGTCTAGGAGTATTAGAATATCACACAGGGGATATAAATAATAAGCCCTATTAGTTGAATAAAGCAGTGTTAGACGCAGATGTAATTTAAAGTCAGTTTAATGTAATGTAAATAATAAATATGTCTGAAATCGCCAAACCGTCTGGAGCAGACCTGGTGATCAAGCATTTGAAATTTGATCACCAGGTACAGAGAACTGTATGTGAAGAAGCCTATTGTAATAGTCTGGTATTATTTAATTTAAAGTGTATAGAAAGAGACTAAAGCGCTATTTGGAATCGATTGGAGCCTTATCCGGCAACTGAAGCGATACATAATATTTTGAGGTTAGGATTTTGACACTTGCGTTCGATATCGATTCATCTCATATGACGGATGTTATTAGCTACAACTCATTGTAATTTTGAACCTTATGTCTTTGTTGTAGAGTTAAGTGTTGTGTAAAGGATAGTGGGCGTACTTTTTATGGGCTTATTGTTTAAGGACAGTGTTCGTTTGTTTTGACAGTCAGTGTTCGGTTACGGGTGACTACGATTATGCGATTGTGTGGAGCGTTTTAGATCGACAGATAACGGGAGTGGACACACTGCTTTGTAGAACGAAAAGCTTGCTAGCGGGCCAACTTTTTCAAATGTGAAATTTGTTTTTGTGTGATTTTTGAGGAATTTAGATAGTATTTTTTTTTATGAAGAAAGACACTTAAAGCTGTCAATTTAAAGTAAAAATCATTAGATATTTGTGATGGATCCATTTGACGATGGGAATACTTTTACGTATCTTCTTCATTTTTTTGTTTGTTATAATGATGTGTTAGCTGACATATGGCTACTAATTTACTGTTTTGTGATGCGTCTATTTTGCATAATATTGTATAGAATCCTTTTTTTTAACTGAACAGACAGCTGCGGTGCTGGGGAGTTTGTTGCGCCACTTCTTCCCAGCTAAAGCACTAGGAAGTGGTGAAGGGTGGGCGTTCGTTGGGGGACTGTCTTATGTAATTTTGACGTTCGAAAAGTGCTGATTCTCCGCCTAATTTGAATAAATGACTTTTGATTTTGATTTTATCGTATTGAATTAACAGACACCTGAATCAAGGTGAGATTTGTGGACCAAATTCAATTAATTTCGCCAGTCAACAAGCCCATTCCCACCTTCTATATTTGGGGCGTTATAGTCTAACAGTTAGACTAGACTCTAACTAGTTGAAGGTAATTTTATTTTACACTAGCTGTTGCCCGCGATTTTTTCTACGATTCAGGATGAAAAGTAGCCTTATTTCCTTACCCAGGTCATGGTCTAGAACCAGACATTTCGTGGGTTCCTTTTTACAATCTAAGCTACCCAGTCTTCGGATCCGTATATCATAACTAGTGGAACACACATCGGTCTGCGCGTCCGCCTAGCCGGCCGTGTTTTTGTGGCCACCGTTAATGGTCCGATGTGCTGATAAGATAACAACACAATGTTTTACTTTAATTATATACGTGTTTGTGTTATACAACTATTAATGATTGTTATTACTTCGGTGGCTACTTGGTGATTAAGGGATGTTGATTTGGATTGAAATTGAAAAAGGAATAGGACGGTGCCTTTGAAAGGTTCAACAAAAAATATGTTAGGTTAGGGCAAAAGCATTTCGTCTAGATAAACAAGGGCGTTAAACACGTGCAAATACTCTAAAGCTTTATTATGACCATTTTAATATGTTGAGGTCATAATAGAGACAGTTAATAGTAGTACCTACCTACCTTCATTAAATTATAAAATAGCACTAGAATTGCAGCATCTTGGCCTATAACTACAGTAAATTGGACCTGCCAAAAACCAAGCACTATGTCATACAAAATAGCAATATAAACAGGTGCTAATTTGACTTCTATTTTAAAGGAAACTTGAGCAACACATGCTAAAACACAATACCTAAATCGAAAACCAATTAATCTGCAGAAATACAAAATCGTGTTTAACAGTCTAACAGAACGATTGGAAACTCGATAGGTTCGCCTTAATACGCGCCTACGCACTATTGTCTAAAACGCGCAACGCTGCGTACGCGCAGATAAAATCGTTTGTACAGAGAACAAAAACAGTGTGCACTGGCTTTATAAGGATTGTGAACGAATCCGAGTATCGTACGATAGGTCTGGATTTATTTATCTTCAAGCTGTGTACGGTGTGGGTATCGAAACGGTATTAGGCTAAGTGGAAGCTTCCTTAGTCGGGGAGATATTGGGCGACTGTATATTTTTGAACTGACAGGGTAACTTGTAAAGAAGGAGGAAATATAGATGAGGAAAATGAGGTCGTGGGCGCCTATGACATTGCCTTGGGTCAGTTAAGCACATGGCGACCTGGTGTAGTTATGTTACTTTGGGAATCAGCTTGCTAAGAGTCCAATCGTAGCTAAGGATGACTCTCATTGACAATTTCTGTGTTTACATCTCCATCATGTCATTAATGCTAAATTGTCTCATTATATTGCGTTTTATACTTTTCTCTTGTTCCTGTACGTTGATCTTTATCTTGAACGCCTCCATCAACTAATACTTAGTCTGCGATCTCGCTATCTATTCTGACTGCTTAAATTAACTGCAACACTTTGCAACAATCCTCATTAATTCTGATTAAGAACTTTCTCTTTTCACATGTCCGTACTGGCAGCACAATTTGGAATATTTAGACAATACATTTATACAATAGCCGAAAGGCAGATTTTATCAAACTCATTATTGCATGTAGGTACGTATTTACACGTCATTATCTATCAAAATGGCTGACAATTTGCCTTTACATGTCAATGTTGTACAAACACTTATTCAAACGTATTTCAAAAGTACCTGGTGTTGTCAAAAGCCGATTTTAATCTTCTGAAATTATCGAGTAATCGACGTTACGCTGCGCTCGCGCCGGATGCCAAACTAAAGCTTTATGACGAGACAAACTTAGCTCGACATCCGGAAAATGTAATTTTAACTCTTATTTTGAAGAAGTAAGGTTGATGTTGATTAAGTGGGACGCACAATGTATGTTTGTATGTCTTTGTGTCATAATAACAGTAACCTGTCATGGTGTGACATTTTCATAGATTAAAATCGCGCTATTAAACGACTGTGCGATGGAATAGATGATAGAAAGATGGTTTATTTAAATAGTGGACGTGTTTTTTATCTAATGGTACTAGTTATGTGTAATATCATGTTTTAAGCCGTGTAAGTACCGGTTTCAATTGTGTCATTTTTTGAATATAAAAACATCACCTTCTAGCTTTACTTGAGTTAAATGCATTTTTTAGACGTTGTTGTCATATAGACGTTGCAGCTGAGATATTTTATACTCTAAAATAAAAATTTAGTTCCACAATATTCACACCACAAATTCTATAATCGCGATCCAGCCAAACACTAACAGCCATTGCAACACTGTCGCCATCTATTGATCAGAATTTCCATTACAATGTCTAACACCACCAATAGAGGTCGCTGTTCTAAAATTTAGTTTTCAACAAACGATTATTCTACTGACTTATGTGATTGTTGCAAGCCCTACCCTTTGTTTCAAGTTTCGAATTTCGATCGATCAATTTCGAAGCGTTGTATGATTTAAGACCTGGCGAAGGGTCGTGCTGATGCTGGATAGGACAGCTCACAGCTTATAATTAATTTTTGTTTTTGTTAGCACGCTTGTTTGAACTATAAAACTAATAAATGATACTCGTTTGATTTAAAAGCGTGTTTTATTTCTATAGTATTTGTTTTAGAATTGTTTCTTTATGTGTTGGGTTGTGCGTGTGGAAAAGTAGAGAGACTTGTTTATGGGTTGTTTAGAAAGGAGGGTTTGTCGTTTTTAATTGAAAGAAGGTAGAGGTACATTAAGCTCTTAATAGCAAAACAAGGAACAGAAGAGGCCGCAGATCTGCAGCCTCTTCTGTTCCGTGTGAAATGTATCTATACATTTGCATTTTGATTGAAACTTTTGAAGTACATTAAGAAAGGCCTATGAGAGGTTGATCCATACTTTAGATTTGAAAGAATGTCGAAGATTATGGTTTGGCTTTCTCCCTAGACAAGATGGCCCCACCTGTAAAGTGCTCATTCATAAATTTTCTAACTAAAATACAGTCATAGACTGTCCAAAATTCAGACGGGCTAACAATAAATCCACCAACATTATCATCATCTTAAATCAACTGATCAATGATTTAAAATTATCGAATAATACCCTGATATTAAACTTAAACACACTCAGAGTCAAAACAAGTATTGGAATGCACAAAATAAGTAATAAGACAATTACCTGTTGGCAAATGTTACCGATACGGGGCACCACAATCGGCTCACTGGCTCACAATCTTACCATCGGTAATTTGGTAATAAAATGAAAATACGTTCGCCTCTTATCTATAATCCACTCTATATAAATATCCTTCACTATATAAACATTCACAAAACCCCATAAAACATCTCAAGCCACACACATCCCCCAGTCGATTGTGAACCTTTACGACCAAATTGAATCTTAACGGTCATTATCGAAGGTTAAGTACTCGTTCGAAAGCAATAAGGATCAATATTGTTTGATCGTCAAAATGCTGTTCTCCTTACGCGGATTCGTTTCGATTTCGCGTGGCTGCAAATTTAATTTTCTTTAATAAGCTGCTTATACTTGGACCGCAGCAACCTCAACTTTATTCAAGAAGGTTTAAGGTTTGAAGTTGTGGGATAAGTAGCCTCGTGTTGGAAGGCATGTATCGCGATAGAGAGCATGTTTCATCGGTCCCGATGCAAGTGCAGATAGGAGCCCCGCCCATGCTTTTTTCGTGGTTTCTCCTAAGTAACAATGGGGTGATCTGCTAACTAAATAACGAGTGAGATACATCTCGAGGAGGCGATGTGCGAGAACAATGTTCGCTTTTATTTTCTTCTGATGGTTCGCTCTCTGATGGGATGGTTCGTCGAAACGGGTTACTCATTTTTATAGCGGTTTGTTTTAAATGATTGAAGGATCTTTCGAAAGCAAGGTAGGTATTGGGGTCTTGCGCGTAGGCATCCGAATGAATAGACTGCTGTTGCATTTGCTGTGCAATTGTGGGTGCTTTTCCTTTATTGTTATATTGATCCAACAATTATTGCTTTGAGGTTAGTCACTGTATATAGAGACAGAAGCACAGAATATATTTTAAGGCAGAGGCAAAATTCTTATTCATTTATCACCTCTTTTTGGGGCAGCTGCAAATTTTAAAGTGCATTTAGTCAGTAGCTTGCTGTCCTTTTCTGGAGTGTCGCAATTAATAATTCAGATCAGATCAAATCAAAATGTTTTATTTCAAATAAACCTACTTACATGGGCACGTATGAAACGTCAGATTTCATACGTGCCCATGTAACTAGCTTTATTTAGATGGCTAGGTTTAGGATCAGAAGCTATATGTGCAAGGTTCCAATTTATTGGTCGTAAAAAATAAATATCATCAGTAATAATATCGTCAGCATCATGTTTTGAACCTGTAATATAATCCACTGCTGAGTCTCCACACAGATTATTTCAAACCTCAATCCTGACAAGTGATTCTAAAAGCGCTGTTTTGAAAAGTTTTCAGGAAATTTTAAACGACTTGGGTTTTTTATTCATATATGAATGATACTCGTTTAAACCCATCAGTGGCAGTTTAAGCCACTATTTTCCTTTTAAACTTGTGTACAGGCAACACAAATCCCAACATCACTTTACGACAAAAACACAATGACTTGCCTATTAATAGATCGATAAGTGAACAATGAACGAATACTTTTCAGTAATCATGAGGAAACTTCCAACTAACTATCGATATAACGCATGTATAATATTCCGTTAAATTTGTCATTTTATCCTGCATTTTAATTAACTAGAACTGGACATTTTCCTGTTTTTATCGTGTTCTTACCGTGTTTGTTTGCTTGGTCCTGTGATTAGGACAATTTGATTCACAGAGTGTTGATGAAGGAAAATGTGTTAGGTTTATGGTTAACGAGGCGTTAAAGGTTGATTTAAAATATCGTAGCATTATACTGAGATAGGAGCCTTTTGGCCTCGCACAGGTCTTTTTTTTGTTTTAGTTATTTTGTTAGTTTTAAATGTTCCTTACTTTCTGCCCCACAAGAAGGATAGTGTTTATCGAGAGTATGTATGTATGTATGTATGTATGTATGTATGTCTAATTCTTTGGCATGCTCTGTAGCCTAAACGGCTTGATGAATTTTAGAGGTGTCGTTAGATTCGTCTTTATTGTGGAAGTGACAATATAATATTTATATATTGCATCTGCAAATACAAAAAAAGGAAGGTTTTTTTAAATAAATTATACCAATATTGATATGAAATCAAAGCTAGTAATGAGTCAATTCCATATATATATATATTGATAAAACTAAAAAGCTTGAAATAAAACAAATTATTTAAAAAACAAAAACCCGACGGTTTTTTGTTTTTAAATAATTTGTTTTTTAACTGTTTGTATTTCCTGTGCATGTCCCAATTAAAATATTTTTCTTGCTTTTATGAAATCCGTAACTTTTGTCAAGAATTGTATTATTACAATGGGTGGTTCAGAATATTGTCATATTAGGTATGTGAATTTTATCAGCAGCTTCTTGATGTCTTCTTAGCAAGCAGATGGCAAACGAAATAAAGTGGAAACCAGCCATGTAGGTATTAAAAAACCGGCCAAGTACATGTCAAACCACGCATAATGAAGGGTTTCGTAGTTAGGAAGTTGGGATGAATGTATCCCAAAAACAAACTTAACATTGTAGTTCAAAAACATGTTCTCCCATACATCGATATATTCCACGGTCAATTCTCCAACTGCAAATTTAAGTTGGTCGACTATTACTCGTTAACTTGTAAAGCCCACTTACCTGTGATAGTTTTCCTTTTAATTTCATTATATGTACTGCCATGAATTTTTTCACATCTTTGTAAACAACCATTTAGCTGGCAAGGGGAGGGGGGACACTTGACTCTGACAAAAATCGAAAACTGCTGGTGTTCAAAGACCCGCAATATTTTTGACCGGCCTATCCAACGATACCCCACACCATGGGATAAACGAGAAAAAAAAACATCACCCCACATCACGAAATCTACCATAAAAAAATTTTTTTTTCAAGATTTCATTTTGGCACTTTGTCGGCGTGATGAATATGTATACCTATGCCAAATTACAGCTTTCAAGTACTAAGCGTCTCTGAGCTACAGTGGGGACAGACAGACAGACAGACGGACATGGCGAAACTATAAGGGTTCCTTGTTTACTACGGAACTCTAAAAATGTTTCACTCCACACACTATGAATTTAGAATAATATTCTGTTTGGATCCGTTACATAAAGTCATGAGAAACTTTAACACTAAAATGCAGTCATAGCGAATTTGTAAGAATATTATCACACATTTTGTTGTTGGTAACAAATAATTATATGTAGTAAATCAAAGTCGCTTTGCGTGTCTGTCTGTGTGACCGTTATTCTTTTGAACTCCGCAACACATTTTCAAGCGGTTTCACCATCTTTTAGAGAATTTATTCCGCAAGATTTATGTGTGTAATCACATAATCAGCATTTAATGTTTCCACTGCTGGGACACAGGCCTCCTCTCTTGGAGAGGGAGTGGGCCGTAATCCACCACGCGGACCCAGTGGAGGTTGTTAGATGTCACATGTCTTCGAGTTTTTGGTTCTAGGAACGGTTTCCTCACGACGTTTTCCTTCACCGTTTTGAGAGCAGAGGTGATGAAATAATTTACACAAAGTAAAGCGCCTGTCAGGGTGCGAACCAATGACCTACAACTCGTAAGTCGCCGCCATAACCACTTGGCCACCACTGGTTTAGGTATGTGTGTAATACATTAAAATTAAATTTAGTAAGTATAAAAATCTCGATATTTTGACATGTCGCCACATTAGTAGGGAGCTCCCGTGCGAAGCAAGGGCGGGCCACTAGTCTTAAATAAACAAATAAACAGTTTATCTTTCAAAGTTTCAAACCATAAACTCCAGGTACAGTTTTTCCGCGCAAAACACAGATGTCGCTGGTCTCGTTCCGGCCAAACCAGTCGACATCATGGCTGGTGGGAGGAGCCCCGCGAGCCTCCGCCCCTGAGCCTTAGCTCTTCAAGTTTAACTCACAAACTTGATTATTGTTTCATGATGAAGTAATAAGGAAAAAAGATAGATTTATTTGTTGAGTTAAAGTTGAAAGTACTGCGTTGATTGGCTGTGTGGAATTCCAAGTGTTAATAGGACGACTTGATTGATTGAAAGAGGTCACATATGTAATTACATCATGGTGATAACACTGATAACTAACTATAATATATATATAAATATAATCATCATCATCTGCCCAGCCTTTTCCTAACTATGTTGGGGTCTACTTCCAGTCTGACCGGATATAACTGAATACCAATATTTTACATGGAGCGACTGCCTATCTGACCTCCACAACCCAGTTACTGGGTAACACGATACCCTTTGGTAAGACTGTTTGTCAGACTTTCGAGCTTCTGACGACCCGTAACGACTGATAAAGATCTGCAAATGACAGCCGGGACCAACGGCTTAACGTGCTTTTCGAGGCACGGAGGGGTCTTGGTATGTAAAGATGGTCACCCATCCACAGACAAACCGCGGCAAGCGTAGCTTAACCTGATCGATCGACCCGTGCGGCTGTTATTAATATATAGTATATATATATATATATATGTATATCTATATATAACTGTTCGTTTTTTAATCCCAGAGACTAATAAACATTTTTAACATATTTAAGATTTAAAATGATTGTTGTTCGTTTTTTCAATTTAGAGTTTGACATTTGCATGTGTCCATGTGTGTGCTGGGGAGTTTGTTCCACCACTTCTTCTTTCCAGCTGAAGCACTAGGAAGTAGTGAAGGGCGGGCATTTTTGGGGGGCTGTCTTATGTAACTTTAACGTTCGAAAAGTGCTGATTTTCAGCATAGTTTGAATGACTTTTGATTTTGTCAGTTTGGTCTCCGAGATTAAAAACAGACTTTAAATCATCTTTAAATGATTATTAAATCCTTTGCTTACTGTGATATGAATTTAACATAACATCACGCATTCTTCCTATGGGGGTAGGTAGAATAATAGAAAATAGAACGCCACCTGCTACGCTCCTTACATACTCATTTTGCTTCGTTTACGTTCATACATCTGGTCACACGCGCACGCCGGTTGCGAGTACTACGCACCTGACCTTTTTGAAGAACATCACCAATGAGGGCACTATATGTCTTATGAGGCGTGTCCCAGCGTTCACTCACATCTGCCTTGTGTTAGTCGCCTTTCATTCATCATTTCTTTCTCAACATGACCAAACCATCTAAGCATACTCTTTGCGATTTTTGTCACTACATCTTCCTTTAAACCGCACCGTTGCCTTATCAAATTGTTATGTTATGTTTAAGCCCCATGTAATTGGGGGCAAGCCTATTGCCATCAACCAGGCACAAATCCAGACTCCGGGCTGCTACTGAGACGTTCCAGAAGAAAAAATCCAGTAATACTTTTGCCCGGGAATTGAACCCAAGACCTCCTGCTCAGTAGTAGCGTTTGCGGCCACCAGACCAAAGATGCATTAATAAAACATAACATCTATTATTTGGGTATTGGTAAGTTAATTGTGTACAATACGCGCCACGAAAGATGAGACTTGACGAGCGTCTGCAGTGTCCCCCTGCGCAGGTACAGTCGTGTATGAAATAGTTATTATACGACATAGTTATACGAAATAGTTAGTGATATATTATTTTAGTTCGAAATAGTTATTAATATTGTTATCGTCCACGGCACAAGTCAAAACACGTTGTGTGTCAAGTCTCATCTTTAGTGGCACGTATTGTACTCTCTCAAAATAAAAAAAAATATTCAAAATGACGACTCACCTTTGTGCTCCTTATAATTTAATGGAATTTCATGACATTATATTGATTAATTTTTTACATTGTATCCGCCAAGACGAGCCAAGCGAAGCCCAAGGGCACTACCTAACTTTTCTCGAAGAGTTCCGTCGCTTTTTTGAACTCTCATAACTTGGGTTTGGATTATACAAGATAAACAAAATTCTTCGGGTATGATGTCAATAATAGACTCATTAAACCATTAAGTTTCAACTGCACAGCTCGAACACTTTAGGTTTTATTGTTATCTAAAAAACCCCGATTTCGTCACTGACTCACTCACTGATGATCATCAAAATTCTTAGGGTACTTCCTGAAGTCCTAGGGTATGTATTAGTACACAAACCACAAAAAAATCTCAAACTTGGAACTTTTACCCCCCTAACCCCTTAAACTAGGGGCAGGAAGTTTGTATGAGACTTCCGCAATTTTTGATGATAGAGGTCTGAAAATTTATATATGGACTCCTTGTTATAAATAATAGTAAAATAAATCAAGAAAAAAATAAATGTCATAAGCAACTTACAAAAAGAAGTGTAATCCCATCAAAAACATTTTCACTGTCGAAAAGTTATCAAATCTCAAGTAGAGCCAAGCTTCTAACCCTACACGCCCTAACTCTACAAGCTCTAACTTCACAAACTCTACACCTTAGTCAAAATATGTGGCTTGGACGTTTCGTTAGGGTAGAACTTGGTAATACGCCCTAAGTGACAAAACGCCCCACCACTCAAACACTCACACTAACAAAGCCACGCCGCTCGTAACTAGACGCGCGGGGAGCCACTAGTAGCCGCACAACATGGCCGACGTGTGCACGTAGTTTGCGATGTCCGTTTAAAAAATATTGCAAAATCTGGTTTTATTGGCGTGAAACAATTTGTGGTGAGTCTCCAAGAAATTCATATATATTGATACTTTTATATTTTGTGTTAAAATGACCCACACTATCGTAAAATAGATAAAATTACCTTTCTCTTTTTATTTTTTCGAACGTTATAACCTTGAATCTTGTGTTTTGATCTCAGTGGGGCATATTAAAAATCGAATTTGACAATAAGCCCCTAAGCTAGTTGTTTAAAACGCCCTAATATTTGAACTCTGTTAAAGTACCTTGTTGCGTGATATTATTACAGATAATGTCTCGGAAGTATGAAAGAAGGACACTACGAGCATCATGGAGTGCGGACGACTTAGACAAAGCCATGCATAGTGTCCTAAGCAAAGTAATGGGTGTTAATGAGGCATCCAGAAACTTTGGCATACCGTCTCGGACTTTAAGAAGACACATTTTATCAGGAAAATCAAAGAGCCCTCTAGGACGAAAACCAGTATTTTCGGTAGAGCATGAAAAAAAACTGGTTGCCCATATAAAGAAATTGGAAAAAGTTGGATTTGCCCCTGACAGAAAAGATGTAAAAGAAATGGCATTTCAATTAGCTAAGAAACTTACAATTAAAAACCCATTTTCAGCAAGTTCTGAATCAGCTGGAAATGTATGGTTTTCGGGGTTCATGGCTCGTAACTCAGAATTAAGTCAAAGAAAATCAGAAGGCTTGTCACTTGCTCGAGCTTATGGAGTTAATAGAAAAGATGTACAGGATTTTTTTGATTTACTAGCTAAAATCTACGAAGAAAATGATTTTGCAAATCACCCCGAAGATATTTTCAACATGGACGAGTCCGGCATACAGGTGAACAACAAGCCAGGAAAAGTAATTGCCACAAAGGGAGCCAAAGACGTCTACACGCTCACTAGCTCTGAAAAGGGTGAAAACGTAACGGTGATTGCTTGTTGTAATGCTCAAGGTAACTTTCTTCCCCCTGTTTTAATCTATAAGGGTACTTACAGCAAACCACAATTTTCCGAAGGTCTTCCTCCAGGATCACAGGTTTTCATGAACAAAAAATCTTCTTACATAAATACAGATCTCTTCATGCAATGGTTTGAAGAAGTGTTTCTGCGTCACAAGAGTCCTCGAAAAACATTGTTAATATTAGATGGTCACAGCTCGCACAGTAACAATATTCGCCTACTGGAAGTGGCTAAAGAAAATGGTGTTATTCTTTTGTGTCTACCAAGTCACACTACGCATGCTCTGCAGCCTCTTGATAGAGCCTTTTTTAGGCCATTGAAGGTGTACTTTGCCCAGGAAGCTAAGACTTGGATGGTTAGGAACAAGGAGAAGAAGTTGACACGCTATGACGTGTCTAAGTTAATCGGACGAGCTTGGGGCAAAGCTGCTACTGTTTCCAATGGTGTGTCAGCTTTAAAATCATGTGGAATTTATCCTTTTGATCCGAGTGCCATTCCTGATCACTATTTTTCACTATCTGATTCGCTGCGAGACCAAAATTTAGTTATTGAAGATGAGGATGGGACGTCAAGAGAGTCTCTGTCATTACTTCATGAATATGACGGTAGTGAGCTAATTGCCTTTGATACAATTCATTCATCACCGCAGCAGGTCATAAATGATTTAGAGCCCAGGACATTAGGATCACCACCTGTCGTTGTGAATGAGTTCCAATCTGAGCCAGGTCCTTCAGGACTACATCTAATTAATCCAAATTACGAAGATAGTTTGATGGAAGTAGTAACTGAACATTCATTGCCTGTGCAAGATGCACCTGTGGCAGAAGAGTTTGACCAAATGAATATCATATTGCCAAAAACACCACAAAAGTATCCGATACAATGTCGTATCGAGAGTGAGGCGTGTCTGACTATTGCGAAGTCTAATCTTATTGACTTGATTGAACAAACCCCTGAAAAACAAATAGGATCTACTGAGTCTGAAGCAACACCATCCAAAGTTTTGAATGAAATCCATCCAGTGCCTAAACTTCCTGTAGTATTGTCTAAGAGAAAACAAACAGCTGTTATTTTAACTTCTGATGAAAATATACAGAAACGGAAAGTAATTGCTGATAAGAAGAAACCAGCAGCTGAAAAATTAAAGCAGGCTAAGATCACAAAAAGAATTAAAGCAGTGAAAGAAAAATATGGTGTAAAAAAGAAACAAAATGGACAAAAACAAAATAGAAAGAAGGCAAAGAAAGGTCCTGTCAGAAATAAGAAAAAAGTAAGCTGGTCATCGTCTTCTGAAAGCAATGATGAAAACGAGGTTAGGGTAGATACTTCTGAAGAAGAAATCTCAGACGAACATGATGACGTTAACAGATGCGTTGAATGCACGGAAAATTATTATGACACACAATCCACTGAAGATTGGATTCAATGCCCGTCTTGTTTAACATGGTTGCATGAGTTTTGCACTATGTATAACCCAATGTGTAATCGTTGTGGACGCAAAGCCAAAAAGGAAGCTGTTAAAAAAAATAGAGTGTAAGTTTTTATTGTTTAATTTTAAGATGATTGCCAAATGAAAACTTATAAGACTGATTGAATCTCAAACTGAAGCCGAATGTTATGTTATGTTATTGTGTTGATTACCGATGGTAGTTTACCTATTATTTTGTTTTTCTTTTAATAATCTATTAAGTTGATATAAGTACAAATTAAGTTTTATTCAAATGTTTATGTAAAAAGTCTGATTTGATAAAGAGACTGACTAAGTGCGTCATATTATTTTAATTTCGATTTAAGAGTTAGTTTGTGCCAAAATGATTGTTAATATATTTAAAAATATAAAAAAATATATGATTAATACACTGGGGCATTTTATAATAAGAATGAGTCGTATTAGCCACCAGCCACATTACAAAACGCCCCACCTTAGATTTAAAAAAAATATTAATATTATTTTATCCTTAGTTCCTATTAAGATTACCACTTGTGCCATTATTGTCAAAAGACTAAATATTGTTCCAAAATAAAAAGTTTGATTATATCTTGTAAGATTTTTTTTAAATTACGATTTAAAAAAAAGTAGGGCGTAATACCAAGTCTTACCCTACTACAAGAATTATTGTATAACAGAAAAGTTTCACCTTACACCCATGTGCATGTAGCGAATGGCCGAATTTTTCAATTACAATGAGAATTTTGTTTTTGGGATAATGTCATCCCAATTACGGTACCCTTCATTGTCCAACACGCACTTGCCCGGGTTTTTTATTATTCAACCCTTGGTGCACATTTCTTTTATCTTAAAGGCATCAGATTTGATTTGATTTGACTATTTTCCAACCTTCTGGCAATGGCAAAACACACAGTAACCTTAAGTTCTGAGTTGAGCTGCATAACTACTGACAAATGCGTGCACTGACTGGACATGGTCAAACAATCTGTGTGGTTCTTTTATCAAAATACCATTTCAGACACCAATCTACATGGTCTTCACATGATCTGGCCAAGATCATTTCTAGACTTTAAAAAAAACTGTGACCTCTGAGTTTGTTTCGGCCTTTCTTCTCAGAGTAGTCAGATAGGAAACCGACCTCATCTAGTTTTAAAAAATATGATTGGCGTGTAAAAGTGTTTGTACACACGGCTACACATAAAGCTATACATTTCCAGTATAAACTGATCTCGCATTTTATAGGATTTCCGTACAATGCGAGGTCAGCGTAAACTGGAAATGTGTAGCTTGATGTGTAGCTGTGTGTACAAACCTACTTACAGAAATAAAATCATTTATCATTTAACCACATTATTTTACAAGAAACAAATTTTCCCTAAAACCCAAATTAAAAAGCTACTTTTCTTCCCCGGTTATTGTCAACAAAGTGATCTCGTCTCCACTGATCAATGGTGTTCGATGTTCCACAAACAAATTAACGCCCCGGCGCCGGCGGCGACTTGACAACGCTCTTATTAAGAAATGAATCGAGTTGGATAGTTAGGGATGTCACTTTTGGTTGGTGCAGCTTTTATGAAGAATCAGGAAGCTTTGTTTTGTGTCGATTGCTAAAAATCTTTTGCTATTGTCTTGCTTTCTCGAGTCCTCTGAAAATGACTGCAAAAACTTACGTTGATATTTTTAAAATTATTTAAACGAGTTTTGATGTTAAGCCGCTGACAACACCTAAACCGCGGTCACTGTCAGATTGCATAGAATAGAAAAAGAAGCGCGATGACAGAACGCTTGTAATTTATTGCAAAATATAAAGCAACTAGGTATTTACTCAAAATTGAGTTGAGTAATCGAAAATAAAAATCAACCAAGTTCTGCATTCAAATAACACGTACTTGTTATTAATTAAATACGTAACGTATTTAATTATATACAGATATTTTGGATTAGAACTCAAGGTAAGAGGTTAGTTTAACGTTAGTTTGTATGGACATTTTTTTTCTAAACGTGTTTTGGTAACAACCAGGTTCTAGGAAATATGTTCAAAATTAACATATATTTTTTTTCGCTATCACAAACTATACAGATTTGGCAATATTTTTTTCATAAGAGAAGCCTATTTTGGTCAATTGGGTCTTGTCAGCGCCTTAACCATAGTGCCTATATTGCACTATGATTAACATCAAAATTCGTTTATTCATAATAGGTTGAGAATCAACACTTTTTAACGTCAAAATGACAAAAGACAGCCCTCAAAACACCCGCCCTGCACCACTTTCCAGTGTTTTAGGTGGGATTGCTGGCTTTGCAACCAACAAATGGTGTTAAAAACCAGCATGCCATCCATGTATGGAAAAGAATTCACGACATAAATAATTTGTAAGTAATAGGATAACAATTTTTGTTGTGGTTTTTCTTCATCCTACTTCTAAATTCTGATTTTATCATACGCGCCTTTGTTAAGTCCTGAAAATAAAATATTTTTTTGAGTTAAGTCGAGTTTTAGCAGCCCTACGCGATCCCGCGGCGGCCCGCGGCAACGCATATAAATTAAGGATTTACACATTATGTTTCATTTTTCAAGTCGGTTAACGTCCGCCATTGACACGCAGTCGGACGGATCGGGACGATTTTCAATAAGATTGAGGGGTAATGAGTTTACAGACGCATCTGTTTGGATAGCGATATTTAAAGTTGGAGGGGAAAATCGGAGACTGATGTTAAAAAAATAAACAACAAAAGTGTTGAAATTTTTGTAGTTGTTTGGTTTGTGTAATATTGGAAGTGAAATTTATATAGGATTTTTTAAGCTGCACCATAGCACTTGATTTTTGAATGCATCAATCAACACTGACTCTAATCTTTGAACATTGCAACGTAGAATTTTTCAATCAAATTATTTCTAGTTCATTGTTTTCGTAATAAATACAACAGGAACCGTAGAACTTTTCACTCGGTAGGTATTCATCCAAATCGATTATTTAGTTTCATTTCATGACCCATTTTCAACCCTGTTTTTTTTCAAAATTTTACTAACAAAACCCATCCAAACACGTAAACCCAACAAGCTTTCAAAACACAATCACAAAACATCATTAAAGTGTTAACTGCTTAAAATTCGCGATGACGTTTCTCCCGCGATTTGTAAACATGACGTCACGTCCGGTGAGGCTGTGGCGGAAATTCGACCTCTCCCATCTTTGAGAGGGGCGCGCGAGGAGGGGGGTGATGGAGTGTGATCTTGTGCTGTATCACGAGTGGTGAGGGGTATCGGCTAGACAGGGTTTTGAGGGTAGTTTTAGAAGGCAGTGTGATTTGAAAAATTCATTGGTTAACAACCTACAACTTCACGTGAATAAGGAGAACCTACAATGTCGCTTTCCAATATTATTTTAAAAGGTATTAACACATAACATTAAATATGTATAGATATTTAATAAAAGAACATCATCATTAAGAAACCTGTTTCAACTGTTTTCTTTACGTAATGAAACTTTTCTGCAGTAAAAAGTTTACAGATTTTTACAAAATCAAGTACCTAAAAAGTTACAACTGCAAAAATATTTATCATACTTACACATTACCGGATAAAAATCTCGCGTTTAACAAAACGAAACGAGTCCAGTGTAATTTCAGTTAATAAATAGATTCATTCCCGGAAAGCCAGGTACACGAAGAAAAAATATAATTAACTTAATTGGAAAAAACGTCTAAAAAGGTATTATAATTCACCTCTTAATGCGTCCACCGTTTTCGTTAATGTCCCAAGAAATAAAAATGTTGCAATTAAAAATATATTTCGCGTAATGACTTCGTGAAGATGATAGAAACATTTTTTTTTCGTTTATTGATGGTGGAACCTGTTTCCTTGATTACATACACACATACACATAATCAGCCTATAATGTTCCCACTGCTGGGACACAGGCCTCCTCTCTGTGAGAGGGAGTGGGCTGTAATCCACCACGCAGGCCCAGTGCGGGTTGGTAGTTGTCACATGTCTTCGGATTTTTGGTTAGGACATGCCTTCGTCCCTCGCAATGTTTTCCTTCACCGTTTTGAGAGCAGTGGTGATGAAATAATTTACACAAAGTAAAGCGCCTGTCTGGGTTCGAACCTACGACCTACAACTCATAAGTCGCGGCCGTTACCACTGGGCCACCACTGCTCCTTAATTACATATTATGTGAGAACTGTTAGTTTTTTAGTAAACAAATTATTTTTTGAAGAGGGTGTTTTTATTAATAAATTCGTTGCTGAATGAATATCCAACTACCACACTACACGTGAACATTTGAAGAAATCAAATGTTTTACAAGTTTTTAACAACGATTTTTTTTTCACAGGTAAGTGTAAAGTGCAGTATTGTCATTGGACTTAACAGTCATCACAGCTACGTAAGTAAGAACTTACACAACTCATTCACAAAACCTTTTTATTTTAATTAAGATTAGCATGAACTTCTCGTTTTATTCTGGCTCTTACCAAAACAGTATTTGACCAGATTTAATTTGCCTAAGAGATGACTGATGCATAATCAACCTATAATGTTCCCACTGCTGGGACACAGGTCTCCTCTCGGTAAGAGGGAGTGGGCTCTAATCCACCACGCGGGCCCACTGCGGGTTGGTAGATGTCACATGTCTTCGAATCTTTGGTTCTAGGACATGCCGGTTTCCTCACGATGTTTTCCTTGAGAGCAGTGGTGATGAAATAATTTACACAAAGTAAAGCGCCTGTATGACTGATTGATGCCTTCTGGGTCACGAAAACCCTGTTGGTCAGTTACCGTCTACATAGGACCTACGATACTTCTCTCCCTTTTCCCTAATTTCCCACTGCCTACGTAAATTTTCCCCGCCTTTCCACGAAGAGGACCTCATATCACAGCTTAACAAAAATTACCCACACCAGCTCATAATTAAAAAAAAAACAGCAGCTAAACAAACTTTACGCCAGTACAAAGCAGAGATACCCCACTTCGCATGTTTAAGCCGAGCCAGCTTAACAATTGTTCTCCGCCGACGTCGCTTGCACATTATGGTGGAGCATTTGAATTGTCTGAATAGATTAAAAAGTTTGCAACATGTGAGCTCTTTTGCTGTATTGATTTGTGTTTATGTTTGTTTGTTTGTTCAATTGTGGTGGGGCTTTTTTGTTCGGATCTTTATCGGAGCGTTTTTGTTCTGAGGTCGTAGGTGTTTAGTAGCTATGTGAATGCACGAAAGGTTATCTTTGGTGTGTGGTCAATTTTGAGAGTATAATATGCCCACTGCTGGGACACAGCCCATTTCTCATCGAGAGGGAGTGGGCTGTAATCTAACACGCGGGCCCAGTGCGGGTTGGAAGATGTCACATGTCTTTAAATTTTTGGTTCAAGGACATGCCGGTTTTCTTACGATGTTTCCCTTCACCGTTTTGAGAGCAGTGGTGATCAAATTATTAACACAAAGTAAAGCGCCTGCCTGGGTTTGAACCAACGACCTTACAACATGTAAGTCGGGGTCGTTACCACTGGCCCACCACTGCTTAGTAATCTCTCAGTGCTCAGTAATTCCTTTGGCAGTGCCAAAAGTTGTACTGCTAGCAGACCTAACCGAATCCTTAGCTTAGCTAACCTAACCGAATCCTTAACTTAGCTATCAAACAAGTCTTTTTATGATTTATTTATATTTATTGAGTATTTTTATAATTTGTACATAAATATCAACTAGTTATATCTACTTAGGTAAATATTACTTGTTAATTAATTAATTAGATATAAGTTGTTATTTCGAGGAGCTGGTGACTAATTAATAACAGCCGCAAGAGTTGATCCATCAGGTTAACCTAGGCTTGCCGGGGTTGGTCCGTTGATGGGTGACCATCTATGTTCTATGTTAGAGGGTTTGGTTTCCGCACTTAGTCCTTCAGGTGGACCATTGTGCGTGGGCCATGGCGGCCGTTTTGTGGTTATTCCAATCAGCCCACCTCACTCCAGAAGTTGATCACATCTCCTGGTCTGTTTAGAATCCCCGATGAGTGACCATCTTTACTCCTGATCTCTATCGAGACTCCTGGCCTCGAGGTTGTCATTCGTGGATCTCTGACAGTTGTTACGGGTCGTCAGAAGTCCGAAAATCTGACAACCAGTCTTACTAAGGAGTATCGTATTACCCAGTTACTGGGTTGTGGAGGTCAGACAGGCAGTGACTCCATGTAAAATATTGGTATGTAGCTGTATCCCGTTAGTTAGTCTGGAAGCCGACCCCGACATAGTTGGGAAAAGGTTAGGCAGATTGATTGATCTACTTAGGTAAATCTGTTGAAGCTTCGACTTCGAAGGTATCGTTTAGAAATATTGGCCAGTAGCAGTAGCTAGGGAATGTTGTCTTTGAATTCACTAGTAGCTATAGAAAATTAAACACCGATGAGATCAACTTTTTTACTTCGGCAGATAATGTGTAAGTTGTTTGTAAAGCATTCTGAATATTAAGATTCTTTCAGGCGTACTAAAATAATCGTAGTTATTGGGTTTTATTTGGTAAGCAAAAATAATTCTTATTAATTAGAGTTAATAGGGCAAAGCCCTGGTGTAATAAATAAGGGATGAGGTTGAGGATAGTGGAACGAAATAAATTTCAGAATTAGAAAATGATGTTCACTTTCCGAACTTTCCGAAGCTCACCTTCGAATTTATCAACGACTACTCCCAAACACAAATTGCAAAACAAAATCCACCTGTCATATCCTTTCGTCATCCATCTCCTGAGCGTCCAAGCGTCCCGCAACCTTTCCGTATCTGTCCCGGACCAGTCCCGCCCCAGGATCGTCCCGCCCCGGGATCGTGCGCGTCTCGCCGAGGAAATTAACACGATACGCGTTCCGCATACGAATTGTGTCCGCCGTGTGTTCGCGCAAAAACTTGAACGATTGGGATCTGAACATCTGTTGGGGATGTTAATGTTGGTATAGAAGGACGTGTGCTATATACATATTGTTTATAGGTGCAGGTGGATTGGGGTGAAAAGGAATGTGGAAGGTCTGCAGTTCGATTCGAACTTTCGGTAAAAATTCTGGGCATCCTTACTAATTATAAATGCGAAAATGAGTTTGCTTGTTTGCTTTGCTTTCACGCTAAAACGGCTGAATGGATTTGGATGAAATTTGGTACTTGGGTAGACCATGATCTGGGTTAGCTAATAGGCTACTTTTCATCCTGGGTCACAGACGAAGTCGCGGGCAACAGCTATGGCATAATTTGATAGTTAAGTTAGGAGTTTCTTAATCATGAGTTAGTGTTGCACGACTGCCCATTTCAATATGAATAAAGTCTATGCCTTATTCTGATACTCAGGTCTAGCGTTCATTGTCATTATTCAGCTGAAAAAGTTCCCCTGCTAGACATAGGCCCCCCTAGTCATGCCTGCGTGTAGTATTTTTTCGATGAGGGGATATAATGATTCGACAAACTTCAAGTCTACCATAATACAGTTTCATCTCGATCCAAAGATTTGTAGACACCTATGACTCCCACTAACAATAATTAAATAAACTCAACAAAACAACAGTGACTATGTAACAAATAAATATAACAACATTCCTTTATAAACCAACGGAGGCCATATCACAGCGAAGTCCGACCAACTGATAAAGTCATACACTTTCTTCGAGACAACGAAAACAAAATGGTATAAATTTTTGCCCTACACTGTATTCAAAGCGCAGTACTAGAACAAACAACTGCACGGTATCCAAGTCGCCGCGATAGCGCTGCGATAGCGCCGCGATAACGCCGCGATCACGTTACGCTATCGTCCGAGTCACATTGTTCGATATCGGCGACGTGCACTTTCGCTAGATATGTAGGGGTGGCGAGTGGAAAATGCAGTTTTTAAGATGCACTCTATTATTTATTGGTTGGAACTTTTCTAGACAATTGGCAACAAATTTCTGTCAAGTGATGGAGAGCAAAAAAGGTTATTAATAAAGGCTGCATATTTATGCTGGAAGGAAAGTAAATAAAGTAAAGAAGTAAGGGAAAGTATTATAGAAGTATTATTTAGTTTAAATACTTAAACTAAATAATACTTCCCTTTTGGTATAGTAATGAAATATGATTTAAGTTAATATCCTTATAAATGAGATGGATTTTGACATAGAAAAGAATTAACGAACGAATTAAAATTAGAGAACGCTAATTATACAAATTTGTCAAAAAAAAAAAACATATATTTTATTTCACAAACTCACCTAAACGTCAGAAGGTTCCAAATGGTCGTTTCCTATGGAGAAGAGCCGGCAAGGAACTCTTTTAAAAAAGTAGTAAGGAAGTGTATTAATATTTTTGATAGTGTAGTATCGGGTTAGATTCTTGTTTTCCTGCAGTCACGTTTTATGAATTATTTCTAACGTCGTTTAGGACAAAATCAATAGAAAATTGCCAACAACTTATTAATGACACGTGCACATTACGGTAAATAGGTATTTATGTTTTAAATCCATTTTTTTCTTTAACTGAACAGACAGCGGTGCAGCTTGGGAGTTTGTTGGCCACTTTTTTCAAATCCTGGCAAATAGGTACCAATGTAGCTTTTTCTATTTTTTATGCACTTCTGAGTTTATATTGGATATTACTGGCCGGTAATGGAAAAACATCGTGAGGAAACGTGGACCTTAAGTTAACATAGGTTTGAAATCACCAACCCGTCTTGAGCAAGCGTGGTGATTAATGCTCGTGCCTTCTCTGAATGAGAAGAGGCTTTTTCCTTTTTTAGTGGGACAACACTAGGTTATTCATCCAAGAACTTCGTCGTCATGGAAAAAACCACCCCCTTCCAAAATCCTGGCGTACACAGCCCTACACAGCGATGCAACTTGCAGCCGATAGTGCATTGTCCCCGATAAAGTTGTTATTGGCTGATTAAGAGAAACTGACTAATGACCGAGCTTATTTGTAAATATGCCACTTAATTAGCTACATTAAGGTGACATATCAAGATGGGGGTGTTTTTGTCTCGTTTTCGATAGAACTTCTAGATAACTTAAACACACATAACATAATCAGCCTATAATGTTCCCACTGTGTGAGTGGGCCGTAATCCACCACGCGGGCCCAGTGCGGGTTGGTAGATGTCACATGTCTTCGATTTTTTGGTTCTAGGATATGCCGGTTTCCTCACGATGTTTTCCTTCACCGTTTTGAGAGTAGTGGTGATGAAATTTATAACAAAGTTAAGCGTCTGTCTGAGTTCGAACCTACGACCTACAATTCGTAAGTCGCGGCCGTTACCACTGGGCCAACACTGCTCTCTCCAACTTAAACATAACTGACCTAAATAGTTAACCATTTTACCACAAATTATTTGTTGGAAAAATTTGGCTTGGGTCGCCACACTAAACTAAAATGGCTAGTGACGAGACAAAATGTTTTTAATACGCTTTTAGAAGTACTATATAAGGTATTCTAATCGTATTCATTCTTATTGGCTCAATTTCACAAGATCCAGTCTTAGTATCCCCATGTATTTTCATTTTCATTGTATTATTATTAACACCACTTCATACCGAAATCGATGCCTGCCGGGGTCGCGTGCCTGCCGGGGTCGCGAGAAGGTACTTATGGGTCACTGAGGCCCCCGCAACTCAGGCAACAGGAAGGAATACGGGTGGGTTTTAGTCAGTAAGAGTCTGACACACCCTCCCGCTCCGCCCAGAGCGGGAGAAGTTATTTGATGATTTACCAACCAAAAAAAAAATACCGAAATCGACATAAGTATGCTTGCCTTAATTTGTTGGAGGTTAAATCCGGTTAAGACGCTGACAACACCTAAACCGCGGTCACTGTCAGATTGCATAGAAAAGAAAGAGAAGCGCGATGACACAACGCTTGTAATTTATTGCAAATATGAAGCAATTATCTATTTACTCAAAATTGTGTTGAGTAATCTAAAATAAAAAACAACCAAGTTCTTCAAGTAAGACGTTCTTGTTATTAATTAAATACGTAACGTATGTTGATATTTAATGCAGATATTTTGGTTTAGAACTCAAGGTAAGAGGTTAGTTAAACGTTTAAACACGTTTTGGAAAAAAATCTCGATACAAAAGATTTTTTTCCAAAACGTGTTTTGGTAACAAACCAAGTTCTGGGAAATATGTTCAAAATTAACACATTTTTTCCGCTACCACAAACTATACAGATTTGGAAAATAGGCTTCTCTTAAGAAATTTTTTTTTTTTTCTTAAGAGAAGCCTATTTTGGTCAATTGGGTCTTGTCAGCGCCTTAAGGTTAAACATAAAATTACTCAGACTTTACATTCGGCTGATCAGCTTCCTGACCCCTTATGACTTCAAATTCTGCTTACCTACTAACGTTCAATAAAAACCGTCAACACTGCGCAGTAGCACACATTCTAAGAACATAATGGACATTACCTAGCATTGATAACGTGTTTTGACTCGTTTATTTTTATCAACGCTTGAGAAATGTCTGCAACTCACATTACGATACGATAAAATAATTATTTTTTGCGTGTGGTCCTGTTTGATAGTACAGAATCATGATTATTTATAGAAACCGTGGCAACTGACAGCCCTGGCTTGGTTTTGAGTTCTCTCCGACAATGTGTGAATAAGCAAAGAATGTTTTACCAACAATTGAACTAGGGATAATTGTTTTTACTGTGTCATTTTGCTGTGTCAATTTTCCCCACATTTCATAAAATGTGGGGAAAATTGTGCCATTGCACACGTCTTAGGCCATTTTCCAACGGTAGACACTCAAGACTCCTACGTTTTTCGCTGTACTTAGGGTACAGCGAAAAACGAGGAGTCATTCTGTAAATTTACTATTGAGTCCTCGTTTTTATGCTCCAGTAGAACAGCTGCTCTATTCTTTAACAAAAAATCACCGTAAAAACGTGAGCTTGAAGTGACTTCAAGCTCACTTTACCTGCAGAAGACCGGCATAATTCGATCCGCACCCTCGCATGCTAAGTATAAATAAACATTAAATTACTAGGTATCATTACCTCATTAAAAACAGCCTCCAATCATCCAATGGTGCTTGTAGGGATTATAACTTGAAGATGTCGTATGTGTACGTATCGATGTGTACGTCTGGCGCACCCTGGATCCCTCTGTCAACTAGCTGGCTGGCTTATATCTTTACAAGCATGAACATATTCTTTATTCTTGTTCCGATGCTAGAGAAGAAGAAGGACTTCTCATACATAATCAGGCTATAATGTACCCAATGCTGGGACACAAACCTTCTCTCTGTGAGAGGGAGTGGAGTTGTTACATATCTCCGAATTTTTTGTTTCTAGGACAAGCCGGTTTCCTCATGATGTTTCACTTCACAGTTTTGAAAGCAGTGGTGAATAAATAATTTACACAAGTAAAACGCCTGCCTGGGTTTGAGCTTACGACCTACACTCGTAAGTCGCGGCCGTTACCTAAACATCTCATACACAAGATTAATCAAAGTTTTTCTCATAGATTTAACACAGCCACTAGTAGACAAACCAACTCAAAAAAGACTACAATATAATCAAACTGTACACCATTCAGGAGACATTTAGCGTTCGGTCGTTAGGGGTTGAATAAAAATCGCAATAATCTCTCGATCAGTTAAGGCCGGTGTAATGGCGAATAAATCAGCTGGTATCAACGTTACGCCGCCTCTGTCAATAGCTTTGAGGTGGCCGCGGCTGTTGGATTAGAGAGGATCAGCCGGTCAATTAATTTGTCTGGGTAATTTTACATCAAGGCTCCTACATACTGGCGCGACTTGTCGCGCGACGCGACGCGACACAAAGACACCGCGTGTAGCGCTACAAGCGGTGCCTTTGTGTCGCGACGCGTCGCGCGACAAGTTGCGCCAGTATGTAGGAGCCTTCATGGGAATTAAAAGCGGTTGTAACCTTTTTTTAAGGAATGCCGAGAGAAAATTATGAGTATGAAAGTAGATCGTTATAAAAGATTAGGGAAATACCGAAGAACGACGGATGGACTGTATGAAAAATGATATGGCTAGAAAGGGGATGACGGCCGAGATGACGACTAATAGAGAAGTATGGAAGAGGACATTGTTGCGTCGACCCCTATAAATTGGGATATAGTCAGGAAAATTGTGAGTTTTTTTTTAACACTTGTTTCCTGTTCCTGGTTCCCAAAAACCAGGTTGAATTAATTCTCTTTTGACCTGCGCTTTAAAAGTATGAAAGATAGTCTTTCTAACCTTTTGTTTAGCTTTCATATTCCCGAATACCAAATAAGTCTATGTATACAGGATCTTTAAAAACCAAGTGGTCCAGAGTGAGAATGAATTTTCACTTTTCTTTCTAAAGATATTAAGGCACTGACAAGGCCCAGTTGACCAAAATAGGCTTCTCTTAAGAAAAAAAAATGCCAAATCTGTATACTTTGTGGTAGCGGAAAAAAGATATGTTAATTTTGAACATATTTCCCAGAACTTGGTTGTTACAAAAAGGCGCTTTGAAAAAAAATCTCGATACAAACTGACGTTAAACTCACCTCTTACCTTGAGTTCTAATCCAAAATATCTTTATTAAATATTAACATACGTTACGTATTTAATTAATAACAAGAACATTGTAGTTGAATGCAGAACTTGGTTGTTTTTTATTTTCGATTACTCAACTCAAAATTGGAGTTAATAGATAATTCCTTCATATTTTGCAATAAATTACAAGCGTTGTGTCATCGCGCTTCTCTTTCTTTTATATGCAATCCGACAGTGACCGCGGTTTAGGTGTTATCAGCGTCTTAATTTAAATTTCTATCAAAAAATCGATTTGCTTAATAATGAAATTAAACCTTCACAAAACTACACGGACCAAGCCAACAGTATTTTAATCCAGAGTGTCCGTGGAGATTCTTACCCGTTCTTCTCCATAGGAACCTTCTACGCTTTGGGTCAGTCGGAAAGATGAAACTAGTTACTGCTTCATCTTTCCGACTGACCGACTCCTTGACAATTCAAACATGCCTGTAATTTGTTTAAATGCTTTGCTTTGCGATGGAAGGCCTCCCACAAGGTGGACAGATGACCTGGAAAAGACCAGAATTCGCTGGATGCGGGAAGCACAGAACCGGTTGAACTGGCGGTGCTTGGGGAGGCCTACATCCAACAGCAGACGTCTTTCGGCTGAAATGAATGCATGAACGATTGAAATGCTTTGAGCTTTGAGTATGACTTTAATTCGGTGATTCAACAAAATGGGTACGACCAATTCCATCTGTCTCATCCACGCTATCCTACCGTCCGTATGAAGTCCATTATCGAGTGCTGGAGATCGGCGGATAACGCTCATAATTTGCAATAAATATAAGGGCGGAGGTGTCGTCGCCTTTGTTGCCGGTTCGATTCCCGGCTGTGGCGGATTTTGTGCCATAACTTTTAGATTGCAGATCAATTTTTGTTCGTGTTTTTGATAAGGTTTTAAGGATCGTATTTTAGGTACCTATTACTAGAGAACTGAATACTGTTTGAAGTGTAACAAACTATATATTTTTACGGAGACCTCCTATCAGTAAACCAAGTTTAGGAGTAAGAAAGAAAAGGTCTAGAAAGTAGATTTGTCAGAGATGTCTTATTATATTAAAATTAAAAAAATATAAAATCATTTATTTCAGGTCCTTGACCCATATTAAATACAAAAGCTCACAATTATGTCAATTTTACAAATGTCACTTGTGCAATTAAATAAGTATGTAATAAAAAGTTGAGTGATTCATAAATAAATTAAGTTAATTATATGACGTAACAATATGAGTATCAGATAAATGTCTAATACTAGATGCTGCCCGCGTTTTGCCCGCGTGGCTTTTTCTAAAATAAAAAAGCATACGTTACTCCTTATAACATCAGCTTTCTGCCTGTGAAAGTCCCGTGAAAATCGGTTCAGCCGTTTCGGAGATTAGCCGGAACAAACAGACAGATAGACAGACAGACAAAAATTAAATATTTTTTTTTTGTACCGTTTATAATTTAATATGCATTAATTATAATTAATAGTAAAAAGCTGTTATTTTGACACTACACACAGACACTTTAATTTTATTTATTTGTATAGAAGATGTATAGATCAAGAGTCTATAAAACCTCAAATTGCTTAGCATGATCCTCCGTTATATAGAAAATATTGTAGCAATGATTTTGAAATAAATATCTTTGACGAAAACACGATTCCATAAAATTTTCTCGACAGAAAAAAAAACCAGAAAAATAAACCGCTAGTATTAAAAAAATACTTTATATTAGATTATGAAACGTTGCATAATAATACTGTAATATAATGTTTTTTTTTTTTTATGTTACCATTATTTTCACCGTAAAAATAAATTATTTTAACCATCGGCGCCTTGGAGCCTTCTCCCTGCCGCCCTGTATCGCTTGCTCGCATGTGCGAGCGAGATAAAGAGTGAGGTGGCGCTGAGGTATTATAGACTCTTAAACCCTGTTTATTAATGGGGTTAGTAGACAGTTGAATTAAATATGAATCATATGTTGATTAAAAGTATTATTGTGAGCATAAAAACTGGTATTTTCGAGGCACTTTTCAATTCAGGACATCGTCAATAACATCAGAGTAACACTTATAAACCAATTCGTACCCCTAAGAAACATCGACGTAACTTTGTAGTGTTGGGAGCAACGTATCGACTATCGATGTTTGAGTTGACATCAATAAAAAATCAAATTTGCATTCGAACATAAACGTTTAGTGCTTTCGATACTGACTTGAACATAAACTAAATTTAATTAAACATTACACAGAAGCGACACTGCTAAAAGTCCGTTCTACTAATTTACTTATTTGTCAACTGTCTAATAAGATAGTAAGACGTATAGTATTTTATTTGAAAACATAATCATTAAGATTTCTTTTTCTAATTTCACTACTTGTTTAGTAGCTAAAAACTATTAAGAATGCTGATAACCAGTAATAATAAATATTCAAAGTGGTCTGACAGTTAAATTTACGGAACGAACGCTAGGTAACCATAGATTACTTAATAGAAATTAAATATCGATATTGAAATGAAGATGTCGCGTCGTTTTCAACCTCTCAACGTCTTTTAGTTATAGCCATCGAAATTGAATTACACTGATAGAAATAATTGGATGTTAAAATATATCAAATTTACACTTAACTTAATTGTGAAATGCAGTTGAATAAATACTTACCTACTTACTTAATTTCTTTTTTATATAAAAACTTTTTACTTTGTAAGAGCCATTGATTGACAAATAGGTAGGTAGGTATTTATTATATACTATTTATAAAAATACTAGCTGCGTCCCGCGGTTTCCCGTTAAAATATCGGGATGAAAATTATCTCGTAACCCAGGTCATGGTCTACCCGTGCGCCAAATTTCATCCAAATCCGTTCAGCCGTTTTAGCGTGAAAGCGTAATAAACAAACCAACTCAATTTAGCGTTTATAATATTAGTTAAGATGACCTACCGACCATCTACTGACTGTCCATATGTTGGCCCAGAAGTCAGTCGCAAGAGCGGTTGCTGTGATTATGAGGTCCGGAGTTCGATTGCCAGGTCCGAGAAAGTGTTACTGGAAATTTCCCCAGGACTTTATTAATAGCGTCCCGAAGAGCGGAACCTATTTCTTCAAGGTGTCGTTTTGCAACCTCATCAAATTCAAGGAGTTAACTATGCTGATACTTGACACGAATCAATAATAAAAGAAGTGGGTCTTTTTTTTTCTAATTTTCGGAAATATGTGGGACACGCATGTTCAAACGCGGCCTGTGTGATACCGCACTGTAACTGCTTTTTACACACACTACCGCATACGCAACGGGGTGATTCTGTTCTGTGAAAGTGGTGTATTTTAAAATACTGTCAAACTTAAATAACAAAAAAACAAGTATGTATTAATTATTGAGCAGGTATCGTAATTTTATTTGATTATATATGTCTTTCATAGCAGCCTCCTGAAATTTGCGAGGATGCAAAACGACACCTTGTATAAATGACAAAAGGCTCGCCCCTGCTACATAAAACCTACAATTGCTTGCGAAATGAGGGCGCAATACACCACTGACAAGCCCTTTGAAGCAAATGCGTGATGCTATATAATATGTACCGAAGAATATTTTTATCTAAAGTCTCGGCAACTAAATTCCAACAAATTCTTGATTGTTAAAGTAAATATTTACCTTCTTATCAGCGATATCAGCAATCTGTTAAGACTGTGCAGACTGATAAGATCTAGATAAGATTATTCTACCTATTTCTATCTTCTCGGCGATAAACAGACTCAGATTGTATCTCGCTATTGTCTTATAAATGCCTCGTACTTGAAAGTTATTCATTCATTTGAATAGTCCCTATTAAAATAAATTGGAAACAATATAAAACATTTTCAGATTGATTGTACCTTAGTCAATTCATTATGAGCAGTGGTGGCCCAGTGGTAACGGCCCCGACTTACGACGAGTTATGGGTCAAGCATCATTGTGTAAATAATGTCATCACTACTGCTCTCAAAACGGTGAAGAAAAACATCGTGAGGAAACTGGCATGTCCTAGAACCAAATTCAAAGACATGTGACATCTACCAACCCACACTTGGCCTGCGTGGTGGATAACAGCCCACTCCCTCTCGAAGAGAGGAAGCCTGTGTACCAGCAGCGGGAACATTATGGGCTGATTATGATGAATTTAATTATGTAGGTACTAAAGTTATATTTGAAACAGCTCTACAGATATATAAATAAGAAAAACCTAGGTAGTCGACACATTTCCTGATGGAATTGTCGATTACTTGACGTATTGTCGTGTGTAGGAACCAACTGATACCACTTGACTCCGGCAAAGAATGACTCTGAAGTCTTCCTTCACTTAGTTGTAATTGACCAACGGATTGTTCTTGCTTCTGTGTATCACACACTCGTGTGTGTGTGTGTGCTTGTTTGTGTGTGTACGGTAATAATGGAGATGGTGCCTCACAATTACCTAATTAAGTAGATGCCACGCATTATCGCCATGTTTTTAGCTGAAATACGTTTACCGCTGGACGTAGGCTTCCACCAAGCGTCGCCACATCAACCGGTGCTATGCTTCTTGCATCCAGCGAATACCGTCATTTTATTCATATGGTTAGGCTGCGTTTCCCATCAAATCTCCACTCCGCAGATTTCGAACACTGTGATTGGCCTATTTACGGTCCGCTCTTCTCCACTCCGCCCTTCTCCACGTTAGTGGAAACGCAGCCTTATACAGAGCTCATCCGATTCGCAAATATTTTTGAAAATAGGTTCTGTCCATTCTGTGTTCACTAGCCTTTGGCCCCAGTCCATAGCATCTATTACAATAAAATTTGTCGGCACATCTCGGTAACAAGATGGCGACTACAAGACAGTTTGCATTAAACACCTGTACGCTCAGATAAGTACATCATAACTAGTTTGAACTGCCGTTTTTCGGATCACTCCAGTTTTATAGATATTTCTAGATTATATGATGAGGTGTGATAAAGATTATAGTTAAAATGTGGTGTTGGTTGTAAGTGGTGTTAATAATATGCAGGATTACTTTTCAATCACTGTACCCTCTGTGCCGGAACCCGTTTATGGCACTCTGATAAATCACAAAACGAAAACAACACTGAATGAATGAAAGACGTGTATAATTTTTTTTTTCTGTTACATCGTAGATGATTTTAATATCATAGGGAATATCGTAAGCTAAGCGTGTCCAAAATTAAACGTTTTTGTATTTTTTTTGTGGGAAATTATCAAATAACTTCTCCCGCTCTGGGCGGAGCGGGAAGGTGTGTCAGACTCTTACTGACTAAAACCCACCCGTGTTCCTTCCGTTGCTTGTGTTGCTGTGTTGCCTCGGTAACCCTTTCGAACTTTCCCGCAACCCCGGTACGAAATTAAATCTTTATTGAATTAAATATTGATATTTTCGATGAGGAAATTAAGACTCAATTTTCTGAGATCGCCAACAGGCAGTGAGTTACCGTTGTCTAATGAATCAATGCTCATTCGTTTACGGAATATTCAAAGCCACAGACCACATAATTCTAAATAAATAAAGGTCAATAATCTCACGACACCTAGGCGCTTATATAAACACTAAAAGTCCTCTGTTCCCGGATAAAATCCAATCAAAATCTCAACAGCATTTCAGTAGCAAGTCGCCATCACAGACGGACTGACATTGAGCCACAAATATAGATAATGACTCAATATATTGAATTGCGTCTGCCAGTCAGAGCGATAAATAATGGACGATAACTATTTTAAGTAATATACGACGCAATATCGCAGCTTAGTAATTGAAATAACACTATTATTTAATCTTTGTTTGTTTGGTAGTTAATTAATATTGAGATGTTAGTATGCGTCGTTTTCCGTTGGTGTCGTAGGCTGAGGAAATATAATTATATATGTCGGATCTTTGATGGGTATATATACACTTAAAATGAGATACAAGTGCCATTCTTTAGCGTTTTGCAGGATCTAGGATTGAGTATGGTGTCCGATACGGACCATGAAGGGACAGGGATCGTTGAGACGTGGTCGCTACACTTGCTGACCTAGGAACTGCTCAGTGTTTCCTTTTGAGGCGCTGCCAGGAGGCAAATGACCAAAATAGGCTTGTCTTAAGAAAAAAAATTGCCAAATCTGTATAGTTTGTGGTAGCGGAAAAAATATATATATTAATTTTGAACATATTTCTCAGAACTTAGTTGTTACCAAAACACGTTTTGAAAAAAAAACTCGATACAAACTAACGTTAAACTAACCTTTTACCTTGAGTTCCAATACAAAATATCTGTATTAAATATCAACGTATGTTATGTATTTAACTAATAACAAGAACGTCTTATTTGAATGCAGAACTTGGTTGTTTTTCATTTACGATTACTCAACTCAATTGTGAGTAAATAGATAATTGCTTCATAATTTGCAATATATTACAAGCGTTGTGTCATCGCGCTTCTCTTTCTTTTCTATGCAGTCTGACAGTGACCGTGGTTTAGGTGTTGTCAGCGCCTTAAGTTCTTAGTATTAATTAGTACAGTAGTGTTAGAAATTGAGTCGGTAACAATAAACTGTGTAGGAGCTATTTCTCTCGTTTACCCGTATCCCAATTCTGCGCCCACGACTTTAAATCTGACACTATGTCACTAAGAGTATGTCTCCTAACGATTCTATGTATAGCTATTTGACATATATAATATATTGGTTATTGATAAAATTGGAGTCAAAGTGGGAAAGGGGGAATCCCCTATATAATAAAATGAAATATAAACTATAGGCTACGATAAGAATATTTTTAGGTTGGCTTGTTTTCCCTAAAACTCTACCTACATAAATAATCGGTTGAGAAAAAAATATTCATGCATTTTGTCTGAAAATATCTGTGTGCCAGATAATCTGTTTAGAACTAAAACAAAAAAAAACTCAACTTCGATACGGGATTACTAAGGTATACCAAACCAAAATTTTCATATTTCCTAAAAAATATGATCTGCAATGCTTTACGAAAAAATACAACCGATTTCCAAAAAAAAACATTACTAAGTGAAAAGTTAAACATTTTAATTTGGGAAGTCGGTGTCTTTGGTTTTGTATTTCTTTTGTATTTGCGTTTTTGCCACAGACTTCCGAAATTAAAATTATTTTTCATTTTGTAGTGTTGTTTTTTTTTTGAAAATGGTTTTTATTTTTCACTTTTTAGTTGTGATACTTACCCCACACACATTCGATTACCACTACCTGCTGTGTAAACAACAGTGACCGGAAGTTTTTATAACACCATGCACATAGGACTAAGTGGGAAAAATACGTATTATTGAAGCTAACTCAAAAACCCCAAAAGCAGAGTTAATAAAATTTATATGGGATCACCGCACAAACTTTCTCTACCAAATGAAAAAATAATTTCCAAAATCGACCCACAATTAACGAAAATATCGATGAACATACATAAAAATAAAATAAAAAATGCAGACTAACATAGAATCTCCTCCATTTTGGAAGTCGGTTAAAAAGACTGTCCGTGGAGTTTCTTGCCCGTTCTTCTCAATAGGAACCTACTACGCTTTGGAATGGGCAACTAGCTTCATGTTTTTGACTGAACGACTCCTTGACAATTCAAAAGTGCATGCAAATGGTTAAATTGAAATAAATGCTTTGAGTTTGAGTATTGCTCTCATAGGAGTCACTCAATTTACTCATAAATAAATATGAGAAATTAGCTGCGCCCCGCGGTATCACCCGTGTAAGTCTCGATCCCGTGAGAATATCGGGGTAAAATGTCCGAACCCAAGTCTTGTTCTACCCATGTGCCAAATTTCATCCAGATCTGTTCAGCCGTTTTAGCGTGAAAGCGTAACAAACAAACAAACTCATTTTCGCATTTATAATATTAATTAGTTAGTATTACAAGTCAAAAGAAGACACAAGATCTAGGAAACAGAATTCTTCAAGAGAGAATCAAACTCAAAGTATCCATAGATTCCAGTTAATTCTATCAGCAGGCTTAGCATGACGCCTTCTAATTCTAAGAATAAACAAGGCTCTTTCTATACAAAGTGACATTTCGTTTCTTCTTTTTTGACATCCCACCGTAGAAATCCTTCTACATAAAAAAGGACCTAGACAAAGATCGTTAGAAACGAAAGACAAGATGACATATTGTAGAAGGATTTCTACGGAGCGATGTCAAAAATGGAGAAACGAAATGTCACTTTGTATAAAAAGAGTCGTGTCTATTCTTCGATGAAATACAAAGCGTATTTTACATTTTATTTATATAATTCCTCAGTAATTTTCTAATTTTAATTTAATTGCATGTTTTCGTATGTATTTGTATATCTAATTCTATTAATGTTTCATGTTGGATTATATTCGAACGCAATGTAAATTGTTACTGAATAAATAAATTGAATTGAAAATTGAATTGCGTCATGCTAAGCCTGCAGAATTCCGACCCCAACATACAAAGTACGGAACTACTCGTCTACACAACATAGTTAAGTACAGCGGTGAATCAACAAGTTTAAACGCATTTAGGCAGGCGTGCCGTATCGGTGCGCCATCAGACGTTATATACTAAGTTGCACCACTGTTATCAACTGTGCTGTAATGTAACTGATAAGCAGGTGCCTATCGGTGGCTGTGTACATCTGTTTCTAATAGGTGTGCTGTGTCTTATGTTTTTATTTTAAGTGAAACATTCCTGCTGACATGGAAGGGGCTTGTGGCTAAATAATAACAGCCGCACGGGTCAATCGATCAGGTTAAGTTACGCTTGCCGCGGTTGGTCCGTAGATTTGTTACCATTTCTTTACATACCATGCTTTCCAAGGCACGGAGGGGTCGTGCCTCGGAAAGCAAGTTAAGCCGTTGGTTCCGGCTGTCAATCGTGGATCTTTGATAGTCGTTACGGGTCGTCAGAAGCCCGAAAGTCTGAGAACCAGCCTTACCAAAGAGTATCGTATAAAACAGTAACTGGGTTGTGGAGGTCAGATAGGCAGTCGCTCCATGTAAAATACTGGTATTCAGCTGTATCCGTTATGACTGGAAGCTGACCCCAACATAGTTGGGAAAAGGCTAGGCAGATGATGATGATCTTGAAATTTATTTCATAAATTTTAATATTTACTTCATCATCATCATTTCAGCCGAAATACGTCCACTGCTGGAAATAGACCTCCCCCAAGCACCGCCACTTCGACCGGTTTTATATTTACTTAAGGCGCTGACAAGACCCAATTGACCAAAATAGGCTTCTCTTAAGACAAAAAATTGCCAAATCTGTATAGTTTGTGGAAGCGGAAAAAAAAATGTTAATTTTGAACATATTTCCCAGAACTTGGTTGTTAACAAAACACGTTTTGAAAAAATATCGCGATACAAACTAATGTTAAACTAACCTCTTACCTTGAGTTCTAAACCAAAATATCTGCATTAAATATCAACATACGTTACGTATTTAATTAATAACAAGAACGTCTTACTTGAATGCAGAACTTGGTTGTTTTTTATTTTAGATTACTCAACACAATTTTGAGTAAATAGATAATTGCTTCATATTTTGCAATAAATTACAAGCGTTGTGTCATCGCGCTTCTCTTTCTTTTCTATGCAATCTGACAGTGACCGCGGTTTAGCTGTTGTCAGCGTCTTAATTCATGTTAATTGTGTATTTAAAATGGTAAAAATTATTGATTGTTAATTTCTTTCCTAATTTTATTTTTATTTTAAGAATTATTTTAATTTTAATCTTTTGTTGTGCCCGACAGGTTCCTTAATTGTACCTTAGCTCTAAGCCTTTGTAACAAACACCTTTAAAACATTATGGAATGCAATTAAAGATATGAATATGAATTTTAAACTAATTCGAATTTAATTAGGGACAAAATGTAAACATAAATTTTAAAAAACATTCCAATCATTTTGTGAATTAAATAAAAAAATACAAAAACTTAATAAAACTCACATTCGAATTTCTATGTGAGCAGGAAAAATCTCTAGTACGAAGGTAAACAAGTAGATTCTAAACATCGAACTATATAAACTATAACTATATAAATCCTACAAATAAACAAATGTTTATTGGAACAAAAAACACAGGTTTATAATAGTGTTCGTTAACAGCTACATTAGTTTAAGAAACTGTTGCAGCCATTAGCGCCCACCTCCGAGACCCGGAGACGTCGGCTGTCCAACATATACAATACTCAAGCAATAAAAAAAATGTTTTACTAGAACCTAAAGTAAAAGTAGGTTTATAAACTATGTAACTACAATATTATTAATTACATTTAATTCATATTATTCGAATTATTAAAACATTCAAAATAAATTCGTTCTCTAATGTGATAAGGGTTATCATTACATTATTTTCTGAGTATGAGTATTTGCAATCAATTGACGACCGACCTCTCAAATCTGATACCTAATTTAATCTCATTATTCGAGAAAAAACAAATAGTATCTGCATATAAACCGAATTATAACGTCTATAGAATTAAAGAATCATTTTCAAGACACCTTAATTCACCCCAATCACTTCAAAAACCTACCGACCCCACTTGTCACACTTCTAACTAACTTAAACGACCACAAATAACGTAGCTGGACATGAAAAGCTACTTGACTCAAGCCTACCTGTGCTACATCAATTAGATTGAAACTTAACGCGTTGTGCATAGAGTGCCGACTGTATCGCGACGGGTAATGGCGCGAAAATCGCTGATAACACCCCCACTTTCACCCCCTTTCAGCCCGACTTCACCCCCAGTTTCACCCCCGACGCCTCCCGGTATCAGGGGGCTAAAGATCTCCGATCGGTGTAATTGTCTGGTAATAGATAATAGTTCTGACTTTGCGGTTGATTTTTGATTTGCTGGGGAGATGATTAGATGGCTTTTGGATGTATTTATCGGTTGCTGGCTAGCCCAGTTTTCAGTGATATTATAAGTAGGTATTGTTTTTATGGCATAGTTAAAGTTGCTTTAATAATCTCGTTCGGTTCTCGTTTCGACGAATCAAGATATTCGAGCACCTTTCAACTGCATTTTTATGAACAACAGCTCTATCGCATAGTATTAAGAGAATTGTTTACTTTAATATACTCGGCTTCATCTTCGAATTAAAACCCAGACCTTACCCTCTGCAAATAACATTTCCGACTTCTGTACCAAATAATTATCGACTCCACTAAATATTAAGCCCACCTCCCACCTCTACATTAACTATAGCTAAGTATACTATTTTTTTCCGCTCAGCGTTCCTTTCGGTGGCAGTCGACCCGTCTTCCATTCGCTCAATCATCTGCTTATCTCGCCGGCTATCGGTAGGTAATACATTGTATCACATTTTCATAAGAGATTCATTTACCTTGAGTTTTGCTCACCCTCAGTCGAGTGGGAGCGTTTCCATTGAACGTCCTACGTTCCATGAAAGTTTTCTCATTTTCTGAAACGTCAAGTAAAATATTAAGTCTGTAAAAAAAGAAATTATGTTTTTGAATTTTATTATTAAGCCCATTTTAATATCTTCGCCCCTAGGCATATAATATATGTATATTAATTTTTTTCAACAAAAATTTCGACAGACAATATAAATCGTGCTCATTCGACTTTTAATGAATAAATGTCGACATGCTTAGGTAAAGTTTATATGTCATATTATCATTTATTTTACCGTCACTGACATAAATATATTTAGGAGGTAGGTCATTCTGTATTTGGAGTTAAGGAAAACCATTTTTATTATAGAAGTATTTCTTGTGAAAGTATTGGAATTGTAGGTACAGTTTTTAAACTTACTAGGTATTTGACATAAATAATGAAAAAAAAATTAAATCTCTATTTTGAAATAGTAGCAAGTAAGAAAGAAACAGGAAAGAAAGAAAAAAAAATATTAGGAATATACACAGGAAATACAATGAGTAAAAAAAAAGCATTTCAAACTAAGACTACATAAAGGCTCTTACAGACTGGGGCGATATCGCAGGCGCGACAGGCATATTGCTGGCTGTCTCGCCCGCGATATCGCCTCAATATGCAAGCGCGTATTTTGATATTTTGAAATAAAACATAAATTTGAGACAGTGTAATACAAATACAATAACGTTACTAACAATCTAAATGGTTCCCTATCAATTCTACTCTAAAAATTGTCGTATCGTATGGTAAAATGGGCACATACTCGGGAGGGCGGGCGGGCGAAGGCTGCTGCTCGCGATAGCGCCCTACCTTTGTTCTGACGGGCTATCTCCTCCCGGGGATCATACTAAATTATTTATCCTTTTCCCCATGAGGTGAGAACTGCCGATCATGGGGAAACTGATGAGGAAAATATGGTTGTTTAGTCATGATTGCAGTTTTTATCAGGGTTCCGTAGCAAACAAGGAACCCTTATAGTTTCGCTATGTCCATCCCCACTGTAGCTCAGAGACGCTTAGTACTAGAAAGCTGTAATTTGTCATATGTATACATATTAATCACGCCGACAAAGTGCTCAAATAAAATCTAGATAAAAAAAATTTTTCAGGGCACCCTTGCACGTAATGTGAGGACGATATTTTTTTTTCTCATCTCATAGCGTGGGGTATCGTTGGATAGGCCGTTCAAAAATATTGCAGGTCTGTGAACACCACTTTTCGATTCAAGGACCCACTTGCGTAATATTAAGAATTAAAGTGCTAATTTTTGTTAGTCAGGTGTCGTCCCCCCCCCCTCTGTCAGCCAAATGGTCGTTTAAGGAGATGTGAAAAAATTCATGGCAGTAGTACCTATAATGATATTAAAAGGAAAACTATCACAGTTAAGTAGGCGGAGAATTGACCGTGGCATATATCGATGTATCGGAGAACATGTTTTTCAACTACAATATTAAGTTTGTTTTTGGGATAAATTCATCCCAATTTCCCAACTACGGAACTCTTTATTGTGCGTGGTCCGACACGCACTTGGCCGGTTTTATTGAAACAGAGAGAGAGGATTAACTTGCAAGTCAACTGACAACTGCTGATCTATTCTTTAAAAATCTCACCGTGAAAATTTTGGTGAAGTCAGTTGTCAATAGTGTCAAACTTTGGCACCTCAGATGACAGTTCACTTCATATATGTTAACTTCGGAAGTCAACTGACAACTGCTGATCTATTCTTTAAAAATCTCACCGTGAAAACTTTGGTGAAGTAAGTTGTCAATAGTGTCAAACTTTGGCACCTCAGATGACTGTTCACTTCACCTATGTTAACTTCGGAAGTCAACTGACAACTGCTGATCTATTCTTTAAAAATCTCACCGTGAAAACTTTGGTGAAGTGAGTTGTCAATAGTGTCAATCTTTGACATCTCGGATGACATTTCACTTCACCTAGATCATTTTCACGGTGATATTTTTACCGAATAAATCGGCTGTTAATCTTGTGATTCAAACAATTTTGAATATTTTGATGTGTTCGTCATAATCCTGTACTAAGTTCCTAACTATATATAATATATACAAGGTGTCGTTTTGCATCCTCGTCAAATCCAAGGAGGTAACTATGCTAATGATTCTCGACACGAATCAATGATAAATGATAAATGATTTTATTTCTGTAAGTAGGTTTTTACAAACACTTTTACACGTCAAAACATATTTTTTTAAACTAGATGAGACCGGCGTTTCCTATCTGACTACTCTGAGAAGAAAGGCCGAAACAAACTCAGAGGTCACAGTCTCTTTTAAAGTCCAGACATAATCTTGGTCAGATCATGTGAAGACCATGTCGATTGGTGTCTGAAATGGTCTTTTGATGAAAGAACCACACAGATCGAGTGGACCTGTCCAGTCAGTGCACGCATTTGTCAGTTGTTGTGCAGCTCAACTCATAACTAACTAATAAAATAAGTAGTTTTTGTTTTATTGTTTCTAATTTTCAGCCTTTTTACACACACACTAGACTACCGCATACGCAATGGGTTGATTCTGTTCTGTGAAAGTGGTGTATTCTAAAATACTGTCAAACTTAAATAACAAAAAAAAACAAGTACATATGTATTAATTATTTAGCAGGTATCATAATTTTATTTGATTAAGTATATATGTCTTTCATGGCAGCCTCCTGAAATTTGACGAGGATGCAAAACGACACCTTGTATATATTTTATATTTAATATTATAAAGTTTGTTTGTTTTTGTTACACTTTCACGCTAAAACGGCTCAACGAATTTGGATGAAATTTCGCAGATGGGTAGACCATGACTTGGAATAGGACTTAGAATACTTTTTATCCCGATATTACCACGGGATCGAGACTAATGCGGGTGAAACCGAGGGAGACAGCTAGTTTGACAATAAATGTAACACTACAATACCAGCTTTATAAAACATAATAAAAAGTTAAGTTATAATTGTTAGCCAATTAAATTACCCTATAACGCAGTCCCTTGCTTTATTTACCTTCCCAGAATTCAAGTTTAGATTGCTGAAAAAATCCTTTAAAAATCAGCTTAAGATACCAAAGAGTATGTATGTATTCGTAATTCGCAGATAACGAATTATCTCTTAAGGGAATTGGGAGTTCAGATGAAATGTCGCGTCTGTATTATCTCGAAGTTACTTATGTTTGCTCGAGCGAAGAGTTTTTATGGCATTTTAAAGATAGGCAGTACAGGCAATGAAGAATAACTTATTGGTTTCATGGCTGCAAAGTTTAATATAGAAATAACATAAAATATACATAATATTTAACTCTAGGTACACCTCTGCCCAACACTTCGGGGAATACTGGCGTCATGTTATGATATGTTATTGTACCCTTTCAAAATTTAATTTTAAACCACAGATTTAAACTAAGGAACTACATTTTTCTAAAAACAATTTGACAACAAAGATACACTCATATCAAATTCCAAATAAAATTCGAACGGCTACCATTAAATCGATTTACATACAAATCAATCACCAAGAAATTCAACGCTGCCGATTCACGTCAAAACGATTGTCGGAATCGATTCTCGATTCCTGATCACGCGTCACGTATCAATTACTATCCTTACTCGATCGGAACTCGTTTTCTCGCCAGCCAGTCGCGGCCGCGCGGGTATCAGCCCGATAATGTCACCTGTGATCAATCTGTAGGCCCTTCTCACAAGTAATCTCGTATGAAATATTTCTTGTCCCGCGAGGTAGCGCGATAGGGTTTGTATCGATGGAGGGTTGGTCAAATATTCGAGGGGTTAACATTTTTGGATTTTGGAATAAGTTAACATTATTTTAACTATTATTTTGGAGATTTTTTTTTGGTCTGAAATGACTGGCTAATTATTTAAATTAAAACCAAAGTTCTGAAGATTTCAGTGCGACTTCTAAGTTTTAGACCAAACCCAAATGAGACCATAAACAGTGAAAAATTTACTTCAAAAATCCCAATAAACACGTTAAAACCACTCAATTGACTCCATCAAAACCATACCTATTCTATAAAACAGAAAGCCAACAGTTTACGATCACAAAGCTTGCTATCAGCGATGTAGATGTGGCTCGTTAGTTCGAACGAGCCGGTCGGTCTCGCCAAATTGCGCGTGACGATAAACTCGGCTATATCGCACCTTTACAGAATAAGGACGTTTTTAAAATCACTCGAGTGAATTTTTGAATAGGCTTAGGTGAATCGAGGTTTATGGCACGCTTGTAATAGGTTTTTTTAGAGGTTTTTCGTGGGTGTATATGTTAGTAACAGTGATAATCTTCTAGAATGCTTTGAAGGTAAGTTTTTGTCGTTATTTTTCATACCATCTATTCAATTTGATTATGATTTCAGATGGGAAAATTTCTTCGCTTCTGTTGTATAATGGATTCGGATGAAATTTGGCATATGTCATGGCAATAGAACGGCAACACTCGATCCTGTAGGAATATCGGGATAAAAAGTATGCTATATCCTAACGCAGGAAATGATCTACCCATGGTCCAAATTTCATCCAAATCCATTCAGCCGTTTTAGCGTGAAAGTGTAACAAACAAACAAACTTGTTACTTTGTATGTCTCCCTGTTCCCTTTACATGCCTTAACCACTGTACCGATCGCTATGTATTATTTATATTATTATGCCATTTAAATATTTGTATTTATTTTATTCTTTTTTTTCTTATTACAATCTCACTGTGTGCACCGGTCGACGTCAACACGTCAACGCCGGCAATAGCTGAAAACCAGCGCTGTGGCTCTGTCTCGCATAGGGTCGCAGCATTATGCTAAGCGTTGACCGTTTTGCGTGGATGTGACTCATAGTCATAGTCTCCCCCAAATTGTTTCTTTTTTTTGTATTTGTGTTCTTTCTTTGCGTCATGTTTACCGCAAATAAATATTTCTCCTTTTTTTTTTGTATGTAGCCTGGGACCTGGAGACGGACATAGACTACTTTACACCCTGGATATTTTTTTGTTCATATTTTTTTTAGCTAGTACCTGATAAATCCAAATTCAACATAGTTTTCTGTCATTTACAATTTGGAGACAATCGAAACATTTTGAATGAATAAATAATTTTTCATCAATTAATACGAAAAACCCAAAGATATACGGGCTTAAAATGAATTAGTTACAAAAACTCCGCAGGGTAAAGTTGCGGTCGCTCTATTGGTTGAGAAATCTTCTCCCATCACACACAAAGGCAATGCTTGTACAGTCCTTAATCTTTCCCATAATCGACTATGGTGATGTGTGTTACTATGACCTGAATGCAGATCTCCTCAATAAACTTGACCGACTTCTCAATAATTGCATTCGATTCGTTTTCAATCTTCGTAAGTATGACCATGTATCCGCACACCGTGTGCTTCTAAAATGGTTACCCATTCGTCAGCGCAGAGAGGTGAGGGCTCTGTCTATGTTGTTCTCTATTCTCAACAAACCCACTTCTCCTTCTTACCTGACTTCCCATATTCAATACTTGTGCTCTGCCCATAGTAAAAATCTTCGTTCCACCAACAATCGTCTTCTTCGATGTCCTTCTCACCGCTCTGGTTTCATTCGCTCTTCTTTCTTTGTCCAGGCTGTCTTTCTTTGGAATGCGCTCCCTCTGAACATCAGAACGGTGACCTGTCGGTTGTCTTTTAAACTGAAGGCACGTGAACATATACGTAAGAAGTTGGCAGAAACATCCCAGCGCTGATATTTTGCTGGATTCATTTTCTCCTCTACTGATCGATATTTCCCCACTACCGATCGTTATTTCTCCTGACAAAGTTTATTCTGTTTATATGTATGTATCTACGTATGTATTCTTGTATTGTAAAGTTATTTTCGTGTTATCTATCCCTTAAGTTGCACCTGCCATGTGTCTTCTCTGCATCACCCTAAGGCTGACTGGTAGAAAATGCCTCAGGCATTAAGTCCGCCTTTGTACGGTATTCTTTTTTTTTTATACTTGTGCATAAAGTTTTAATAAATAAATAAATAATGTAAAAAAAAGTAGTTAAAAAAAATGTTGTATTTTTTTTTGTTTTATCGTATTTAGGTATTGATATTCATCACGTCTGTGAAGTTTACACAGAAAAAAACTGATTTTGAACTGATGTTTCAAGTAACTACAGTCGTTGACCCCAAAATAAAAAAAAAACATTGAATCATATATTTTTCGTTTTATCGTATTAATTAAGATATCGATAACCATCTCGTCTGCGGAGTTTTGACCCTGTACAATTTAGTCAAGATATCTAACAATCCAAAGTTGATAAAAATACGTGCCACCAGTCACTTCTAGAAACATTACAGTAACTTAAACTTAGTTAATACTTACTAAACATGGATTACAATGAAATCAATATTTCAAAGTTATCGTAAGATTTCAGTACACATAATAAAGTTACAAATCCTTATCTACTAACTGTAATAAATTACTAAATACTATACGCAAATGCTGTTGCAGCTTGTTGCCTAATAACTCCATTGTGACGTCACTGCCGCCATTTTGGACCAGACAAACTATGGTTCTAAGCTCTTCAACATAAGTCTTTACATCCGAAAGTTTTTACACGACTGCCCAAAAAAAGGAGTGTTATGTTTTCAGGGTTCATGTATGTTTGTGAGTTTCTTTATTCCAGCATAACTTCTTAACGGCATAACCGATATCAATGTATGTGGTATCGTTAGAAGCGGTGCGTTATCCCGGGTATCATAGGCTGGAAAATTTAAACAATGTAATGGAGAGTCAAGGTTCATGAAAAAAAGCGTTTTTTTTTTATTTTATTTTAACTAATTATATTATCATCGAAAGAAATTAAATAAATATAACAGTAGGTACCTACTTTTCAACGTCCCATAGTAAAATTTATAAAAAATAACTATTTTTTTTTAAGTTAAAAAAGTTTTTTTCCTGTATTTGTTGGTAGTTTTCTTACGAAACTTTTCAGGTTTTCAATAAATTTCTCTCTGAGAATTTTTCTCAGACGGAAAATTAACTACAGTCGTTGACCCAAAAAATAAAAAAAAACATTGAATCATATATTTTTTGTTTTATCGTATTAAGATAGATTTTTTCCTGTATTTGTTGGTAGTTTTCTTATAAAACTTTTCAGGTTTTAAATAAATTTTCCATCTGAGAAAAAGGGAAGGAGCTGGATTTTCCACACATTATGTATATCTAACAAAAAAGCCGAACGCCGTAAACTTGATACGAAAAGACCAGGATACTCAGTCACCTATAGGTATCCTTATTCTATAAAAAATTAAATTCGACATGTAACTGCCTATATTTCCAACACAGTTTTAATTTCAGTTTTCCTTCCTTCATACCAAAAACACACTTAGCATACGTAAAACATTATTATGACATAATCACTGAGCAGCGAAATGTCCGCGTTTTGACGATTACGAGATAAAAAGTCGGGGCTTCGCAAACGTGTTTAAAGGTGTCTCGTTAAGAGCTCAATTGAGCGTGACGGTTGATAGCAGGATTACTACTTGTTGTGATGTATGCTCAAGTTGTTGAGGAGTTTTCTTGTGGTCTTTGAAAGGTGTTTAAAATTTTGTGAGGACTAAAGTTTCTGGTGGCCATGATATTTCATATTTTGTATATCTTTGCCTCGTCGTCGCAAGCGCTACTGCTGAGCATGAGGTCATAGGCTCGATTCCCGGGTCGGGCAAAGTGTTATTGGGTTTTTCCATCAGCAATTTCTCAGTAGCAGCCCGGAGTCTAGATTTGTGACCGATTGATGTCAATAGGCTCGCTCTCTATGTCATGGGACTTAAACATAACTGGCGAAATGTGGGTGTACTATTGCCGTCATAAGAAAAAACCGGCCAAGTGCGAGTCGGACTCGCGCACGAAGGGTTCCGTACCATTATCTATAAAAAGGCAAAAAAAAAAATCATGTCTGTTGTATGGGAGCCCCCTTAAATATTTATTTTAATCTGTTTTTAATTTATTTGTTGTTATAGCGACAATAGAAATACATCATCTGTGAAAATTTCAACTGTCTAACTATCACGGTTCATGAGATACAGCCTGGTGACAGACGGACAGTGGAGTCTTAGTAATAGGGTCCCGTTTTACCCTTTGGGTACGGAACCCTAAAAAGAACGGAATTACATAAAACGAAGTAACCGATTTCCGACCTTAAAGTAATAATTTAAGGTTGGAAATCGGTTACTTCGTTTTGTGTAATTACGTCCTTTTTTCTTATGACGGCAATACGACACCTCTGCTTAACCCTTCGTGGAAAACAGGCGTAATGTTATATTATAATATGTTATACTTATAATATCTTTAGAGACACAGAAGTTTGATTCTAATGCCAGATGATAGCGAAAACATTCGCTAGGTATTTCATTGGAAACTGTAACATGATTGATACTCATACATTACACACATTATTACATTTCTACATTATTATAAAGCAAAGTCCACCCGTCGCGTCTGTCTGTCTGTGTCACTGAACGCGATAAACTCAAAAACTGCCGAACGGATTTCCATACAGTTTTTACCAATGGACGGAGTGATTCATGAGGAAGGTTTAGGTGTATAACTCTAAGGTGAAATATGACGATGTAAAGTACTCCACGTAGGATCAACATCAGTCAGATTTTAATCTAACTCACGTGCTTGACGCAACAGGCTGATACGACACAACGACAGACAAAAAAAGTTGGGATATATACTCTGTAGAGATGGCCTAGTGGTAACGGCTGCAACTTACGAGTTGTAGGTCGTATGTTCGAACCCTGACAGCCGCTTTACTTTGTGTAAATAATTTCATCACCACTATTCTCAAAACGGTGAAGGAAAACATCGTGAGGAAACCGGCATGTCCTAGAACCGAAAATTTAAACACTTGTAACATCCACCAACCCGCACTGGGCCGGCGTGGTGGATTACGGCCGACTCCCTCTCACAGAGAGGAGGCCTGTGTCCCAGCAGTGGGAACATTATAGGCTGATAATGAAAAAAATATGCTCTGCTACCCCCGTGCGGACCGGGGCGTGTTGCTACTTGCTAGTAACGGAATAATTTTGGCCGAATCTCTGTCCGTCCTGACGCAGAAAATCTGCAAGTAGGATGACTTAAGTGAATATTACCTCGTAGCAAGCAGGCTTCAGAAAACATAATTATCCCAAAAAAAATAAAAAAATATATGTTAAATAAAAAAACTGGTCAAGTGTATTTCGGATCACGTACATTCAGTTCCGTATGTTGGGATGAATTTATCCCAAGAACAAACTTAACATTCTAGTTGAAAAACATGTTCTCCCATACATTCCAACTGGAAATGTAAGTTTGTACGCACAATATTGAGATATTTACCATGTTATTTTAACACCATAGACTTCTTAAGGGTTTTCCTGTAATCTATGAGTATTTTCTGTATTTTTTTTTTCAACATTTTAGGTTCAGTAGTTCAGGTAGAGATAGGGTAAATTTTCATCTATTTTCTTAAAATAATAACTTTGAAACAAATTATATAGATAAACAGGCGATTCCTATAGTCAAACAATCGACGGACAGACAGACACACGAGTGATCCTATAAGGGTTCCGTTTTTTCCTTTGAGGTACGGAACTCAGCCTCACTATCTATATTTCACATTATACTCATCCTTTCATCTCGATTACCCATCAATCAACTCAGCCTCTTGCAGTCCACCGCTGGACATAGGCATCTCCTAGGCAGCGCCACAACACCCTGTCCTCCGCCTTCCGCATTCAATTATCCCAGCCACCTTTTTACATGGCCTTTTTTTTGGCTTACCGATACGCAGTCTCCACTCCAGGACGCGTCTGCTCCCCGGCCACCGGTCCTTCGACAAACATGGCCGGCCCACTGCCACTTCAGCTTGCTTACTCGGCAAGCTTTGTCAGTACCTGATTACCCATTGTATAGAACCTCCATTTTCGCCTCAATCAATAATTATAAAACTTCCTCACTTTAAAACACCTCTTTTAAAACCACAGATTCACAAACTTACCTAACTTAACACCCATTTATTTATAGTAAGCACAGACACATAGGCAAGACAATTTTCATACAAAATTACACACATCAAATGTTTCATATCTGTTTATCAGACGGGGGTGTAAGGGGGTGGACGGGGGGTAGCTTGCAACCGAGAGATAACGTTTAAAAGTGAAGTTGGGGTTGTTTATTACCCCACACTAGGTTCGCGACGTGGTTTTACTTGGATTTGGGGTGTTTTGTGGGTTTTAATAAGCAGAGTTACTTTATTGTAGTTTGATGTGAATGAGACCTCGTTACAAAGTAAAATAATCTTTAGGAAAGTAGCAATCAAACGTGTAAGTGACCTTTAATTTGATGTCAATTGAGAGCTTCGATTCTCTTTGGGATGGAAGTTGCATCTAAATACAATGTTGCCACAATTTGAAAACTTCCCGATATATAACATTTAATTTTCATAAACTTGAATACGTTGATTGCCTATCTCTACCTTTTACCAAATTAGGGGACCGCAGACCCCAGGAGCAGTGGTGGCCCAGTGGTAACGGCCCCGACTTATGAGTTGTATATATGTATTTCGTCACCACTGCTCTCAAAATGGTGAAGGAAAACATCGTGAGGAAACTGGCATGTCCTAGAACCAGAACTCCATCGAAGAGAGGAGGCCTTTGTCCCAGCAGTGGGAACATTATAGGCTGATTATGACGACACCCCATAAAAAAATCCCTGCTCCCGTATCTGAGCTAGTAAATTAAGCATCTCCTCCATTTGTTAGCCAAAACAGGACAAAAACCCTTATCATTCCAAAGGTAACGCAAAGAAAAGTATTTAATTACAAGAGCCAGTGGGTAATTTGGCGAATTACAAGGTAATTCTCACTAGAGGGCGCCAGGGAGGTGATAGAGCGTGGCAATATCCGGTGAAGCAACAGGCATAAATACCCTAACAGGCTGTTATCAACTGTATATTGTGCAACATAAGGTTGGGATTCAATTGAAGCGACCGTAAAGATGTATAGGGTACTACGTCAAGGTGATATGGACTGTATTGTTGTAGAGTAAGGTTGGGATTTCAGTGGATATGGTGAATAGATGTATTATCAGGCAATTTCATTGTTAAATGTCTGTTGTGCGTTTTAGTTTTAGTTGATTTTTAATCGATTGTTGGTTATAGATCGATTGTGCTTAAAATAATTATTTTGTTGCAAAAATGTAGGCCCGTGAACAATTAAATTATAAGTCAATTAAAACATTTATAAATAGGTTTTAGTAGTTCTTGTAAAAAGAAAGATAGGCATCGAAGGTTGTATAGGTTTTGCAGACACAGTAGTTAGTCATGTCGCAGATGAATTGTCGAATCCGTTCTACATAACTGCTAGCTGTTTTAAAAAACTCCGTTGTATAAAACAATTGAACAATGTTTGAGGTTTGTCACTGCGTTACGTTTAACAAAACTGCTACCCACGTTTATTCCTTTTGCAGAATGGCTTCTCTGGAGTCCTAATAAGTATTTGGTGTGGCTTTTAATGCCGAATCGGTCGTAGTAACTAAGCTTGGGCACGCTGACCAATTGGTATAGGTTAGGTTAGAACTGTAACCAACAGTGCGACTTCCAAGTTGGTCGCAGTTGCTTGGCTATTTATTATTCTAGGATTGACTTTTATAAAACTCTGATATCTCTGTTAAAATTGTCCTAAAAATCATTGTTTCCACTTGAGCTAGGGTCATTTTCACTCATATTACTAGTTTTAATTATTTCTGTTTCGTAGTACGTAGTTCTAGTTTTAATTATTATTGTCATTATGACACACAGAGCCACGAGTGCAAAAATTTATAACTAAACTCTACAATCTGACGTGTCATTTCACGATGTTTTACATAACCTTTAATCGTTGCCCGCTGCATTGATAAATAATGCAAAACTTTCACCTATGCAATTCTGCGTATTAAAGTTCAGTAATTATGGAAAACCGCTAAACGTCGTTCAGCTGTTTTACATAACGGAGTTGTTTTGTAAAACAGCGGATTCGACAATCCATCTTTGACATACACATCCATCTATAAACTCACGCCTTTTTCCCATGAGATTAGGCAGAAACTACTGAACGACACCTGCTACTGATGTTGATATATTTAGAGATAATATTGTAGAAAACATAATTATTTTCAATGAAGCTTATTTCTTATTATCTTCTACAAATTAAACCATTCAAAATACCTTAAAAACACACCATTTTCACTTCAACGGTACATAACAAACAGAGTTTATCGCCCCCGGCCAGGCCTAGATACAATCAATTTAATTATCACTAACAAACAATCCGGTAAAAATGTATACCTTCACAACCCACATCACAAGACGTACCCATATCATATGGTTATTAATTCAGGTATGATATTTATCATTAAAACCTTAACTGAAGGTAATTTATGAGAATTTGGATAATTGAGAAAAATATCCTGAATTTTCAGCTGATAATGAAATGACTACTTGAATAATAGGGTATTTTACTATATACGAGAAAAAATCTATAAATATATTATTGAGATAGTTTAGGCAAAAAGGAGTCGGAAAATGTTAGTTTTAGTTCATAAAATAACAAAATAAATTTTAAAATTCAATTCAACGTTTTCAGTTTTTCTAATATATTAAAAAACACCATGAAATAGTAGCCGCCATGTTATTACGTCATACGGCTATGTTAACATAAACGTGTCAATTACGAGGGCGGGTCAATAAGTCCGTGACTTTTGGAATAAAACACAGATTTTTTGATAAAAAAATAATTTTATTTTTCAACGTAGTCTCCCTTGAGCTCTATACACTCTGTCCAACGCTTCTCCAATTTTTTTATCCCTTCCAAAAAAAATGATTTGTCGAGGTCCTCAAAATAGGCCTTTGTTTGCGAGATGACTTCATCATTGGAGTCAAATCTTTTTCCACCAAGCCATTTCTTCAGGTTTGGGAACAAGAAGTAGTCGCTCGGAGCCAAATCTGGAGAATAGGGCGGATGAGGGAGCAATTCATAGCCCAATTCATGGATTTTTGCCATGGCAACTGCACATGTATGCACCCTTGCATTGTCTTGGTGGAAAAGAACTTTTTTCTTGGCCAAATGAGGTCGGTTTTTTTTCAAATCGTCATTGAATCGGTCCAATAAATTGGCATAATATTCCCCATTGATTGTTCTTCCCTTTTGAAGGTAGTCAATGTGGATTATCCCACGTGCATCCCAAAAAACAGTCGCCATAACTTTATTGGCTGACAAACCCACCTTGGCCTTCTTCGGCGCCGATTCACCCTTAGAAACCCACTGTTTTGACTGTTGTTTGGTCTCTGGTGTGTTGTGATGGATCCATGTTTCGTCCACGGTTACAAAACGGCGCAAAAACTCCTCCATATTGCGATTAAACAACGCCAAACCTTCCTGTGAAGTTGTTACACGATTGCGTTTGTGGTCGACTGTGAGCAAACGCGGCACCCATCTTGCGGAAAGGTTTCTCATGCCCAAGTGATCATTCAAAATTGAAACCACTGAGCCATGCGAGATCCCTACGGCTTCCACAATCTCTCGCACTTTCAATCTTCGGTCGGCCAACACCATATCGTGAATTTTTTCGATTGTTTCGGGTGTAGAGACCTCAACTGGGCGTCCAGGACGTTCGGCATCTTCAGTGCTTGTACGGCCACAACGAAATTCAGTAAACCACTTTTTTACCATTGAAATCGATGGTGCAGAGTCCCCATAGTATTTATCAAGCTTAGCCTTGGTCTCGGTAATGGTTTTTTTTCGCAAGAAATAATGCTTAATAAGCACACGAAATTCACTTTTTTCCATTTTCTCCTCAAATTAGTGAGTAGTCTGATAAAAATAGCTGTCAAACACAAACTAACTGACGCAGCAAGTTTAAATTTTGACAGGAGTCAACTGACAGATGCCTGTTGACAGGAGCACTGTTGCTGTTTCAGTAAAGTGGTCAGAATTTCAAAAAGTCACGGACTTATTGACCCGCCCTCGTATCATACAAAGATCAGCGCATTTGTTTTCATAGCCCAGTGACGTCATGACCACAGAGCAACATGGCGTCCACTGCGTTTTCGTCAACCTACGTGCGAAATTTGAAAATGTAAAATTTTAAATGCATTTTATGGCACTTATCGATTGAATAAAAATTTTGTGTTTTGTTTTGGGGCTTAGCACTATAGAATTTAATTAAGACACTTTTCAAAAATGGGTGTGAGACCCTATTATGTTCTGCGGCTATTCTTGGAATGAATGCTTTTCTGTTTATTTATGTAGGTAAATGAGGAATAATTATCTTCTGCAAGGTGACATACGTATCCTGAAAAGATAAGTTTGCAGCACTTTATGTTACTGAAAATAGTCAGTGTTGTCTGTCTAGAGATTATTTTTCTGTTTTTTATCGTTTTCCAAAAAGTCATAAACACATTTATTCAAAATCATTTATTTGCATATAAGTATATTATTATGGGTAAACAATATGTAGGTGTCTTATATTCTTGAACGATCTTGGAATCACCACATTTTACTATTCGGCATCCAAAGTAAATAAAAATAAAAAATATTTTATTTAACAATATTATTAGGAACACTGATGTGAGTCCAGTCACCATTCAGTCGTTGAAAAGTAATATTTGACTTCAACTTATGGGTCATTTTAGTTTTGTAGTATTAATTAAAGACACATTAGAATGCAATTAGTAGAGAGAAAAAAAACCGGCCAAGTGTATATCTGACCACGCACAATGAAGGGTTCCGTATTTGAGATGAATTTATCCCAAAAAAAACGTAACATTGTAGTTTAAAAATATGTTCTCCCATAGTTTGATATACGCCACGGTCAGTTCTCCAAATTCTGTAAATGTAAGTTTGTAATCGCAAAAAAAAAGTAATAAACTATAAATTTACGATTTTCGGACCATTTCCTTTACTTGTGCTATAATACCTTGCTTCTTGCCAAATTGCATGATTCTAGGTCAACAGGAAGTAGCCTATATAGGTTTTGATTAATTTGCGAGTGACAAAATACATATATCGCACAAATGGCCTTATTTTTTTATTGCGTTTATAGACGTTCGTATTTGATATAAATTTCCACTTAATACCTCTCCGCGTTCCTGTGAAGAAGGGCCTTGACAGAGTGACAGACAGATGGACAACGAAGTGATCCTTTAAGAGTGAGGGAAGAGAGATGGCACATGTGTCTGCGCACACAATACTAGTTCAAAATAAATTCAATTTAGAATATAACCCACTGAAAAAGACAACATTAAAGTGACACCATAGTTACTTTTATCAGTAAAGAACCGTGTAACACATCAGTAATGTAACTACTATCAAAGGACAAAACGAGGACAGAGAACTGAGTATCGTAAGTTCTATCGTACCAGGAAACGGAATCGACCTCGAATCGACTCCTTTTGTTTTTATCGAGTATCGTTTCCGCGTTACGTATCGATTACTGTCAAATATTCTAATTGAAAGCCTGTGTAATAGTATGGTTTAGTTGTTCTTACTATTGTTGTTGTTTGTTACAAAATTAGTTAATTTTCCCACTCTGCAATCGGTATTTTATTTTGATTGATTGTTTGTTATCATTTGCCAATGTCACAACACAGAGCAATGCAATATCTGTGGTTCCTGGCCCTGACATCAAGCATTGGACAACATTGTTAATATAATGGTTTAAACACGAGGCTTTTGGCTACTTTTTATGTGTTTATTTTATTTTTTGCAATGTGCGTTTTGTTTGTGCAGAATATTTTTTTTTCTTTTTCTTTCTTTTCTTACTTATGGTATTTTGTATCCTGAAGCGTTTGGCAGTGATATTCTGTAAATGAACCTGTTTTAGGTGATGTGGTGATCGGCCTATAGTTTATTCTGAAGAAAACATTGCAGGGGCTGTTACTATTAAATCAAACATGTTCCCATTAGTAAGGTCTTCATAATCAGCAGTCTTTAAAATTGTTTCCCTTGCTTAGACAAGAAAATAGTCCTACACTAATTCTGACAGTATCGTTGCTCTTAAAGATACAGCCGTCGATCTTTCTGAATTAGTTCTTCCATCAAGACTCCAAAAAAACTGAAATCATAAAAGATTCACCAGTCAGCAAGCATGGCAGGTTGCTGACAGAGTTCGGCAGACGTACGACACCCCTGAAAAATATATTTGATTGTTATGAATTTTCGAGTTCTTATAGTCACTTTCCACGTCCTTCACCATATACTACACTAACATAACTTTCCTTATCACCTTACTTTATCATTATATACGAGTAATTTAAACACCAAAACAAATCCCAATTAAAAGTACTTGCTTTGGTACAAATAAACCCATCTGTGTGTGTGTGTAGGGGTGTCAGTCGATAAGGATGTATTAGCACATTCCGCCGGAGAGCCACTGTATTTATTCTTATCCGGAATAAGGCAGGTTACACCCCTAGTGACGGGTTGATATCGATAGCGTTTGTTTGTAAGACTTGTGTTGGGGTCTGTAAGTGTCGATATTTTGGTTCTTGAAAAAAAGGTTAAAATTTGAGTTTTATCAAATGTCATTATTTTGGATTTTGTTCATCGATAAATGCGTTCATTCTAGAGTATTAATGACGAGTCTTAAATGCATCATAATGCATTTAATATAATACTCTCATAATATTTTTGTGCCTCATGATTTTATTATGGAGCTGAATCAGTCTGACCAAGCTAGACGGGTTTCTGGGTTTAGGATATGATTTAAGTTGAGAGAAATAATAGATACTGCCACACTTCACTTTTGTCTGTAAAACACAGTAAATTCCTAACAAATGAAAACAGTAGTTACTCCATTTCCCTGAGCCCGTCATCACCAATCAAACAAACACCCAATAAAAAACAAAATTTATCACACTGTCGATACATCCCTTTCCCATCCCTACTCCTCACAGAAGGGGGTGAAGCGTCGCTTGGCGCTGCGAGATAGCGACGATAACATCACCGGGTGGCGGCTCTGATAGTACGAATAATAATAATTTTATTATCGCGATCCAGGGCCACCACCTCTTTGTTGTTACTGGATAGTGACGCTCGTGAATTTTAAAGTAATGAAGTGAGATTTTTTTGTTGATGTGATAAGGTTTTTTACATATTATTTTATAGTGTTACGTCATCGATCATGGTGAAATTAATTCGGGGCCTATTTTCGATTCCTGCATGCATCTTGAAATCAGCTTAATGATAGTTTTAGTATCCACTGAAATCCAATAAGATAATCCGTAGCAGACAGCAACGTGGTCATAATGAAAAGGACAATAGTATTACTGTAAACCACTTTGTATAGGGTTTTGCATTCTGAAAAAATCTAAAATTAATCATAGCTAAACCTAATTTTCTGAGAAATGTATTGAGACGGAGATCTATATTGTATTTGAAAGGCAAATAATTAGTATAAGTTAACCAAATTCCAGATAATTAAAACCATTTTCCTCGTAACTTTAAGATCAGTCTACATTCCAAAACAATAATACTCGCAACGACCACACACACAGAAATAAAAAAAAAACAAAAATAAAAAAGCACATACGCAGTGACCGTCAAAAATCATCCTCGCATCCGGCTTAGCTTCAGGGGGAGATCCTCCCCCAGGGATGGTGGGTGGCGGGCCTTATCGCGAAGTCGCAGATTGAATATATTTCATGTGTAAGTTAATACGAGCCATACTTGCGAGATTTTGCACAGTTTTCCACTAACTGTAGAAGGAGTGTTTAGATTTTTGGTCAGGGGGTGTAAAGGGTTGTAGATGTAGATGATCCTGCGAGAGGGTACTAAGGCAGTCGTTTAAACCAGAGATGATCAAAAATAATCTCCAAGCACACTGGTTAGTTGGCAAGTTAAGCCCTGCAAAAGAACAAAAACACCAAATATCTGTAATGGCTGCTATCAAATTGATCCGATAAATGACTTTTTATGTCATCTTAAGACATAGATCTTGTTAAATACATGGACAGAAAAGTACCAACTATTTTCATCAGAAACTAAGAATTGACTGCTCACGACAACTATCCTACCTGCCTTTATATATCTACCTTTTGGAAGGGGCAAATAGAATCAATTTTATTTTATTTTGTAAATTTTGACGTTCATAAGTGCCTTTTATGTGCCTATTGGAAATAAATAATTTGACTTTGACATAGTTCATTTTCTTATGGAAAGTGAAACCATTATAGTACATATTCTGCAAAGCATTAACGCTTCCACGGGAGACAGAGGCGATACATAGGTACATGCACAAATTCAACTTCAAACTAGGACTAGGACAAACATAAATTCAAAGCATTTATTTCAATTAAACCATTTACAGACGCTTTTGGATTGTCAAGGAGTCAGTTAGAAATATGAAGCTAGTTGCTCATTCCAAAGGCACCTAAGGAGAAGACCGCGCAGGAAACTCCATGGAAATTCTTTTAAATTATATCGAATTACATAAAGATTAGTATAAATAATGTTGAATTTATAACTAAATGTGAGGACGATGTAAAAAAACGCGTCCAAAATACAGCAAATTAAACTAAAAATAATAAAATAATAATAAAAAATAAGCCGAGGCATCTAAGAGATGACCAGTCTCAACTGACGGCGCCCGTTCACGAACATGACGCATGTATCAGCACCATTCAGCTCAACCATTTTGAAGGAACCAAAATTTAAAGCAAGGCCTATAGTTTTGAGCAGCTCTACCTCCAAGATCACAAAATCTTACAAAAAGATAGCACTATTAACTATCTTACCTCACCCATCCTACCTACCTAAAACAGGTACCCACCTACCAATGAAACTAATTACACAAGTATGGCCGTGGTGTTTATCTGCACGGCAGTTATCACGTACGGCATTGTTAACTAACTGACTAACTATCGGTTAATGAGCAGACGGAGGATCGAAGCCAACCGATAGCAGTATCGCACCTGTGACAATTAAAACAAGGCTGTATTTGTGAAAAACCTTGGCTTTATGTGGAGTTGATTAGTAAAGCGTCATGGTTGTGGTGGTAGGAGGTAGTGTGTGATAAGGATAGGTGTTATCATATTACTAAGGTACGGGCAGACGTCTGTAATTGGCATCGCTCAAATTGTGAGGCACACTTTCCTGCTAATTTCTTACATCTTACTTTACACTTTTATTTGTTTTTTTTTTATCTGCTGTACTTATATTTATTTATTTATTAAAACTTTATGCACAATAAAAAAAATACCGTACAAAAGCGGACTTAATGCCTAAGACATTTTGTACCAGTCAATCTTAGGGTGATGCAGAGAAAAAAAAAGTTTATTTCCACCATTAAACATTAAAAAAATACAATTTAGTAGGTACATGAGAATTATTACAATTGTTTTTTTTTCTGTGTTGGTTATAACGATGCAGAGAAGAAGCATGGGAGGTGCAACATATGGGATAGATAACAATAAAAAAAAACTATACAATACACGAATAAATACATAGATATATATATATATATATATATATATATATATATATATACATCTAAACAGAATAAAATTTGTAAGGAAAAATAATGATCGGTAGTGGGGAAATAACGGTACAGGAGAAACCGAATCCAGCAAATCAGCGCTGCGATGTTTCTGCCATCTTCTTACGTAGGTATAAGTTCACGTGCCTTCACGTACATACGAGATTATATTGTATTGTGTGTTTTTTAGTCTGTCCTAAATAAATGTAATTTCTTACTTTTAAATTGAGTTACTGAATTCACGTTGCACGCGGTTTCAGGCATGAGATGACATTAATGTTTATGTTTATACAGACAGTTTTACATGTCTTTTTAATTAAGTAGATGAAATCGGTGTTTCTTATCCGACTACTGTGAGAAGAAAGACTGAAACAATCTCAGAGGTCACAGTCTCTTTTAAAGTCCAGACATTATTTCGGTCAGATTATGTGAGGACCATGTAGATTAGTTTCGAAGATGTTATTTTGAGGAAAGAACCAAAAAAAGTACTGAATATGTAATTCATTAAATTTCCTCATTTTACATAATTACGCGACATTTAATTTCTTTTTCCTTGTTTCTATGTTCTTATTATCTTGATGGTGCCCAAAAATCCGTTTATATTTATAAACGGATTTATACATTAATGTAAACTATTGTTGTTTTTGTCTTCTTTGAACCCATTTCGGTGTTGATTAAGTACCTCTGGCCATTTCAACGATCTGGTGATAAAAAGCACTTCTGTTATTTGACCATTAATTGGGTTAAGGAAGGCAAATGAAATCAAAAGTCTTTTATTCAAACTAGGCTGAGAAACAGCACTTTTCGAACGTCAAAGTTATAGAAGACAGTCCCCCAAAAACGCCCGCCCTTCACCACTTCCTAGTGCTTTAGCTGGGAAATAGATGTGGCGCAACAAACTCCCCAGCAGCACACCTGTCTGTTTAGTTAATGTTGATTCTTTACAAATCGTATACAAAGTAATTAACACAACGAAACACAAAACATTAAATTCAATTACTTGCCATATGTTAGGCAGATAGCATTAGCCACTATTAAATGGTAAATAGATTATTCATGAATCTCGATGTTTACTGTAACAAATGACCCCATTATCAACTCAACCTATCGAATTTCACTTCTGAACATAGACCTTCTCCAAGATGTGCCACAGCACCTGTCAATCCGCCTTTCGCTTCCAGTCTTCCTGAGCTACCTGTTTAAGGTCATCGATACACCCATACATGTTCAAAACAACCCAATACACAAAGTTAAAAACATACAATTATAACTACACAACGTTATATAAGCCGCTCCAATAAAGCTCATATCACGAGATCTGGCACCGTCCTATTCTGGCGCGACTGGATTGGTGAAAAACGTGAAAAGTGACCGAGATAACGTGAGTTTTGGCCGCGCGGCCCGCCCGATACGCTGCCTAGGGGTGCTGCGATTGTGGTAGTCGTGTTGTACTGCTGTGAGCACAAGGTTTTATTTTGCGGAAGGATTATTGAAAACGTTGGTTCGATTAGTGTTCGGAGAATAAGAGAAGGAAGAAATTCAGCGTGAAGTTATCAGAATGGCTTACTCTTTTGGAAACAGATAGGTTGGTGTCTAAACTTGTAACATGTGCTTACTCAAGTTACAATCAACAGCAGATCAATCATTATCAATATGAGTCTAAGATCATATGTCAATGCTTTACATTACCAAATCTGACCAAGATCAGCAACCAGCTTACTTATCTATAGCTTACGTCAGAAAGGTGTGGTCAAATTTAAGGGTGTAGTACAGACCATCAAACTTAACAACTTTCTTCATGGGACCAACATCATAATCGCGAAAAAACTAATCTGCTGTCCCATACACAACGTGAACACTTACTGGACCCAAATGTATGGATCAGCAAATTTTTTTTTTGTCTGTACGTGTACCACCCCCTAAATATGGCTACACATTGTGATACGTTCTGTATAGATAGCTTTGGTCACAAAAAGATGACCTAGATCGACAATGACAAAAATTACTTATGTACACATAACAACAGATTCACAGATACAGATTCTTCTGCAAAAACAAAAATACAAAAATCAATATTCTTCAACAAAAACGAACTATCAAACTATCACAATCTGCATCATAACCTACAATCAATAACACATTTGCACAAAAACCCGGTTGAGCCATGTTCCTTGAACACAGAACATGCCACACCGCGTGTGCAGTCCACTCTAGATGTTACGATAATGCTGCTTTGCATAATACCGCAGATTTTTTTCAACAGTGCATACGTATAAACTTTGTGCGCTAATATGGCGGGAAGCGGTGTAGGTGATAAGCGGAAGCGAAGTTCACAAGCGCAGAAGCATCGTTATTCACACACACATACACACATACATACATACATACATAAACTCACGCCTTCTTCCCATGGGGGTAGGCAGAAACTATAGAACGCCACCTGCTACGCTCCTTACATACTCCTTTTGCTTCGTTTACGTTCATACATCTGGTCATACACGCAGGCTGGTTGCGAGTAGTAAGCACCTGATCTCTTTGAAGAACATCATTAATGAGGTCACTATATTCAATTAAATTATTTATTTAAAAAATATGCATATTGTATTAGTATTAAAACTTAGAAAAATATGTTAGTAGAAAGTAAAAATCAAAAAAAAAAGAAAACAGTATTGCAATCAAAAACCCAAAAAAAAAACTTAAAGTCAATATTAAGATCAAAATTAAAATCAAATTCAGAAACAAAATTACAATCATAAAATTAAAACAAATTCAAAATTTCATTCTGCCACACCCAACATTCACTTCCATACATAAGTGTAGGCACCAACACACCATTATGAACAGCCAGTCGAGCCTCTTTGGGCATCGACTGGTTGGTCACCATCGCATGTAAAGCACCATTCACTTTATTTCCCGCATTTACTCTCCTCTCTTTCCATCCCTTGTAAACAGACTCCCCAAATATACAAATTCACTCATCGCCATCGTTATTCTCCTGCTCCTATCCCAATTTATTTGTGGTCGGCGCAACATGTCTCTTTCTTCCATACTTCTCTATTAGTTGTCATCTCGGTAGTCACCCCCTTTCTAGCCATATTAATCACACATTCCATCCATCGTTTCTTTGGTCTTCCCCTAATAATTGAGTGTGAAGAAGATAAAAGAAAATAGTTATGGATCAAAAATTTATAACGTAGGTACTCGTATAATGTCATTGGCTAGGATATTAACATTAGACTCAATAACTTCCAATAGTGTTCTAATTTTACCGACTGATAAAAAATCGTTTTTGAAATTAATGGGGCTCGTGGTTTAATAATAACAGCCGTACGGGTCGGTCTTCAAGGTTAAGCAACGCTTTCCGAGGTCGGTCCGTAGATGGGTGACCATACATTACATAACAGAACCCCTCCGTGCCTCAGAAAGCACGTTAAGCCGTCGGTCCAGGCTGTCATTTGTAAGTCTTTGACAGTCGTTCAGTCAGAAGTTCCCGAAATTCTGACAACCAGTCTTGCCAAAGGGTATCGTGTAACCCAGTAACTGGTTTTGCGGAGGTCAGATAGGAAGTCGTTCCATGTAAAATACTGGTATTCAGCTGCTACTATTTAGACTGGAAGCTGACCCCAACATAGTTGGGAAAAGGCTAGGCAGATGATGTGGAAATTCATGTTTAGGTCTCCTGTATGCAGTCGAAGTTATGAATGTACTAGCTGCTCCCCGCGGTTTCATCCGCACAAGTCTTGATCCCATGCAAAGGTCTGCCCATGCGCCAAATTTCTTAAATAATATTATAAATGCGAAAGTGAGTTTGTTTGTTGGTTTGTTAAGCCTGTTGCAGACCAAGAGCTAAGCTAAGTTAGTTTAGTTTAGCTCGCATGGCTCAGGAATTTTTAATACTTGTATGCAGACCGCAAAGTATGAACACGGGTATGAAAAATTACCTCAGCTATACGGGCTAAGTTAAGCTAACTTAGCTCTTGGTCTGCAACAGGCTTAACAAACCAACAAACAAACTCACTTTCGCATTTATAATATTATTTAGGATTACTACCTATCATTTAGGTGGCAGAAATTCCCACTTACAAAATGCACGTGTTTAATATCTAGGAATTTCGTCATTTTACCGGTTAAAATCTCAAATATGGCCGAACCAAAAACGGTTTCAGGAAAAATTTGCATAAAAAGGAGTATCTCTTTATTATAAGTTAGGTCATAAAGTAATTATGACCTAACTTAAAATTCAAATGTATGCTGAAAATTGCAGGTAATCTGTGACTGCATTAATAAGGCCCACACCAGTACAGTACGCGCAAAACTTTATGAGCTCTCTGAAATTGTACGCGAATGACCTAAAGTATATTAATGTCTAATTACATTACATAAAATAACATTAAAAAAAAAATTGTGCCTACAGCATCGATTTGTTCGTAACAAAAATAATTTGCTATAAATAAACTTTTAAAGTTGTCAACATAGCTCACTGAATAAGCAAGCTGAAGTGGCAATGGGCCGGCCATATGCCATATTAGCCGTAGAACCAATGACCGTTGGCGTGTTCTTGAGTGGAGACTGCGAATCGGCAAACGTAAGGTAAGACCCCTTCAAGCTAGGCGGAGCGATGATCTTCGCTGGGTGGCTGGTAGCAGCTGGCTGAGACTTGCCGCGAATCGAGCTGAATAGCATGCAATTGGAGAGCCCCATGTCCAACAGTGAACTGCTATTGGCTGATGATGATTAATATAAATTAGGCCACTCGCATGCAACTTCCGGGAGCTCATAAAGATTTGCGCGTAGTGTACTCGTAGTTACGTATTGCTATTTGATTAAGAGGACACGCGGTCACGTGTTCGTTGGCGTTCATTAAGTACTAACGTATTCCTCTGTTAACTCCCTGATTAATGACACTAGTCCAAATATTTTATTTACGATATAAATTGTATCTACACTAACACTATATTCTTTTGAAATCTAAAATTAGTACCATGACCACGTTTCCTCTTAACTTTGCTTTGAAACGCACTCAAATGACTGCACACGAATACACTACACAATAAAAAAATAAAATGATTTACATTAAGGATTCACACTTCAACACCGTTTAAATTCAGAAATAATGATGTCGAAGGACCCGTAGAATGGTTACAATCGGTCCATCATTTCGAACACGCTATCGCTTATGACTCAACGCTATCAGGTCAATCACAGGTCAACCCACCGTCACCTCGTAATGATATTATAATGTAATTTAATTTCGCTTTTTTTCTTTCAAGTAAGTAGGTCATCTGATGCCATTATGTTCTGCGCAAGTAAGTGACCATTCGAGTTTAAAGGCAATTAAAAAAAAAGGTTTAGGTAGTGGTAAAAAAAAGTTTAAACTACAAAGTATGAAGTCGGCTCTTTATAGATCTACATTAGTATCATCATCTGCCTAGCCTTTTCCCAACTATGTTGGGGTCAGCTTCCAGTCTTACCGGATACAGCTGAATACCAGTATTTTACATGAAGCGACTGCCTATCTGACCTCCACAACCCAGTCACTGGGTAACACGATACCTCTTGGTAAGTCTGGTTGTCAGAATTTCGAGCTTCTGACGACCCGTAACGACTGTCAAAGTGTGTGGCTGTGGCTGGTATTACTTAGCCACAAGCCCCTCTAGATCTACATTAGTATATTTTTAATTAACTCCCCGCATCATAACTGTAAGTCTCGAAGAAATTAAGATATAAAACTGTTTGGAATAATTTTTTCTGTAAATATAAATTGAGGTCATAATACTCGTAATATCGTTTACACAACTTACTCGCGGATGACGAATCTACCATTTATTTCGGACCTACTTTTCACAACACAGATACACACACATGTATGGTGACTTCATCAACATCATTCTCCTGCCCCTATCCCAATTTATTTGGTGTCGGCGCAACATGTCGCTTTCTTCCATACTTCTCTATTAGTTGTCATCTCATTAGTCACCCCCTTTCTAGCTATATCTCTCATATAGTATGGTGACTTAAATCCACAATATTAACTTACACCCCCCTTTTTTTTGGGTGAGAAATTATCAAATAACTTCTCCCGGTATGGGTTGGTATGGGTCTGTTTTGCCAGGGGCGTCGGTATCCCTTTCGGACTTTCCCGCGACCTCGACAGGTAACTTACACCCCTAACACCTCATTAAACTCAAAACGAACTGCCAAAAAAATATCTACAACCCCCAGTAAAAGATTACCGACCAAACTTCCGAAACTTATTTTTATTTGAAAAGCGGCACTTCTAGACATTATCATCACACACACCAACTTCTGAATATATGTAAGTGTCGAGGGGGTGAAGGGGGCACCAAGTCGAGGGGGTGGAAGACGGGGGTTAAGGGGGTGGTACGTTACAAACACAGCAAAAGTTCACGTCCGTCTTATCTCATCTGTTTGACGGATTCGTACCGACAACGCTGCGTATTCATATTTTGTGTAGAGTAGTTTGGGACAGAGGTGGCGCGGTATTTTATAGGGATATCGATGAAAAGTCTTAGGAAAATAAGCAAGTATGAATATTAACTGAAATTAAAACCGGACAAGTGCGTGTCGAACCATGCACAATGAAGGGTTCCGTAGTTGGGAAGTTGGGATGAATTAATCACAAAAACAAATTTAACATTGTAGTTGAAAAACATGCTCTCCCATACATCGATATACGTCACGGTCAATTCTCCAACTGCAAATTAAGTTGGTCGACTATTACTCGTTAACTTGTAAAGCCTACCTAGCTGTGATAGTTTTCCTTTTAATTTAATTATATGTACTACTGACATGATTTTTTCACATGTCCCTAAACAACCATTTAGCTGGCACAGGACACTTGACTCTAACAATAATTAGCACTTTAAAGCTTAATATTACCCAAACGGATCCCTGAATCGAAAATGATGTTCATAGACCAGCAATAATTTTGAACAGCCTATCCAAAGATATCCCACGCCATGGGATAGACGAGCATTACGAGCAAGGGGACTACAGACAGACAGACAGACGGACATGGCGAAATTATAAGGGTTCTTTGTTTACTACGGAACCCTAAAAAGTAGGGTTACAGCTGTTACTTCAGCCCCAAAATACTGATAGTCCATACTTGAGTTTTCCTGCCGGGGTCGCGGGAAGGTACTAAAGGGTCACCGAGGCCCCTGGCAACACAGGCAACGGAAGGAATACGGGTGGGTTTTAGTAAGTAAGAGTCTGACACACCCTCTTGCTCCGCCCAGAGCGGGAGAAGTTATTTGAAGATTTCCCAACAAAAAAAAAAAATACTGGAGTTATTGCGAGAACTCGTATTTAAAAAAATGCTTTTATGTAATAATAGCATTTTTTTAAATATTCTTGATAATCTCTGTTTAACAGAGCAAAAACCATTTTAGAATCACCTCCACTGTTTTTGACAGGACATATTTTTCAGTCACAAAGAAAGAGATAAAGAAAGAAAGAAAATAAGTTTATTAAACCATATTATTGTACCTATGTATATAAAAACATGCAGCAAGAGGAGGGGGAGAGGAGGGAGCGGTGGTGGCTCAGTGGTAAGGGCCGCGACTTACGAGTTGTAAGTCGTAGGTTCGAACCCAGGTAGGCGCTTGAGACGGTTGGGGGAAATTCAGGCGGATTTCCAGCCACCGTAGGCGCGGGCTTGCGGTGAGCAATGGGTAGCTCACCGTCCGATAAGGACCAGGCCCGGGTCGACGGCGCGTTGTGTTCCACGCGTGCCTCAAAGAGATGTAAGCACAAGTGTAGGGGTCCACTAGGGCCGATGCCTGCCGGGGTCTTGGGAAAGTCCGAAAGGGATACCGAAGCCCCTGGCAAATCAGGCAACGGAAGGAACACGGGCGGGTTTTAATCAGTAAGAGTCTGACACACGCTCCCCCTCCGTCCAGAGCGGGAGAAGTTATTTGATAATTTTCCACCCAAAAACAAAGGCAGGCACTTTACTTTGTGTAAATTATTTATTCACCACTGCTCTCAAAAGGGTGAAGGAAAACATCGTGAGGAAACCGGCATGTCCGAGAACCAACAATTCAAAGACATGTGACATCTACCAACCCGCACTGGCAGTATATTTTCAGAAGTTTGTGGGAATTGGGTAAGACATGAAATCACTACTGTGCTTGACACTTTCAAAATAAAATCACATCAACACCTCTGCCCCTTAAAACTACTCTGTACCGCCCAAGATCGTCGACTCCCGCTACTGATAACGCGAGCTATTTAATCACAGATAACATCTGTAGGGCGGGCGGCGCGTTATCACCGCCCGCGGCCGCTTATCGCCCGCCCGCCCAGCCTTATCGCTCCCGTATATAAATTCTTATCAAGGAATTTTCGTTATTTCTTCATGTTGACTTCAATTTTGTATTGTATTTTATTTGGAGATTGATAGATGGATTTGTGCTACGGTTTCTGTTTAGATTTTGATATAGTTTTTGCTTAGAAGTTGTAGGTTATGTTTGGCGGTGGTATATTTTGGGGTAATTTTGAAATGTAGATTGTACTTATTTTGTGCTATGAGTTCACAAAGATTCAATTTCTATGCGTTCGTCAGTTCAACTGTCCCTACTCATGCTGTATTTACCCGTAGTTATATTGAAGGGATGGTTATGACTGAGTTGGGGGAATCGCTTATATTCAAGCACGAATCAGGATCCAAGATCTAATCATAAAAAGCCAATTCATGCCGTTCTTAGATTTTCTTTTTAAGGGGACTACAGGACCTAAACGCAATTTTTATAAGTTTTATAATGCCTTAAAGTATATGATCCACTGCAGTAAACAAAATCAGAAAAAAAATGATATTCTTAAGGATATATGCTACGTAGCTAGTGTGTTGAAAACATAATATACGAGTAACTAATTTGATACGATAGATAAAAACACGAAGATACCTCTAAAAATGTCTTTTAACAATTAAAAACCATACTAATATACATGCAATCATTCCGATTTTTTATCAAATTATTCTACAAGCAACATATTAGCATAATAGTGTTTTATTTTTTTATACAATCTATAGCTTTTTTGTAAATCGATAATTGCTTCGTATTTTGCAATAAATTACCAGCGTTGTGTCATCGCGCTTCTCTTTCTTTTCTATGCAGTCCGACAGTGACCGCGCTTTAGGTGTTGTCGGCCACAATCCGCACCAAACCATTCAACCAGTTTTTGACACGAATCATCTCTGATACTTCAAGCCTCATAATATTTCAACCGCATCTCAATTGAAACATGAAGCAAGTTCCTACAAGATGACTTTTGTGTTATCAAGTAAATGTATTCAGCAATCCACTTTCTACAAACACCCACTTCAGACTTTATACTTAAAAACAATGATAACATCACAGTGTTATCGCACTTCCAGCTTTAAAAAGCGCATTAAAGCTGTACCTATAAAAATACAAAGCGAACTACCCACATAGAACGCGCCCTATCTACTGTGTTCTTATCTACACGGTATAAATCCAGCTGATTGTTATCACCGTTTCGTTGCGATTTACGGAGCTTTTTATCATTATTATTTATGTTGATAGCATTAGTTTCCAGTCTGTTGTGAAAGAGTCAGCAGAGTTGTATGGCTGATAATTGAGTCATTTTGAAACATTATAAAAGGATGTGACGAGATAATCAGTTGAATGACTCCATTATGCGTCATACTGCAATTATAATTGCCTATGAAAATTCGAAAATGATGGTTTTCTATCCGTTTGTCATGTTTTAAAGGCTAGCTAGACTAAAGATAATTAATTTAACACGCTCAGCGCCAAGGGACCAGGGCAAAAGTAGTGGACTTTTCAGTTATTTTTTTTGCAGAATTGGCTTCATTTAGTAAATAGTACCAGAATACTATGGACTTAACACTTATAAAAACAAGAAATGGGGGCAAAGGCGGTAAACGCCCTCGCCCCTTGCCCCCCTTTCTTGTTTTTTTTTAAGGTATATCACATAAGATACACTGGTCCAGGAATAAAACCCACGGACAAAAATATTAAGGTGTATCTCTTGATATACACATGGCGCTGAGCGTGTTAAGGTAACTAGAGGAGATAGGGAAATGGTATTTTGTAAACCCATTGTAAATGTCAAGTAACAGGCCCTGTGTGAAATATTAATATTTAGGATCAGTTGTTAGTGTTTACTTTCTAAGCTTCTAGTTCATTTAAGAGGCTGTGTCGAAAATACAACCATCTCATAACATTCTGGTTTAATATATGTATAACCCATAAATAAAATCCTAAAACGAAGTATATATGGAATGTTCATTTACATAATCAAATTACAAGATGGTTATTAACATTAACTAAATTAAATTAAAACTAAGTTAAACCTAAAAAAGGCCCTCGAGGTACTGTACCGAGGATGCTGGCGGCATTTCCTCGCTGACTCGCAATACCGATGCGTTGCGCGAGAAAGCCGCCAGCTTTTCGGTCACCAGTTACATCAACTAGACGTTTCGCGATTTCCGCAAACAACTTATGCGCACTGGGACCCCACGGACCGAGGGTCTCGACGCCAAAGGGCACAAAGTTGTACCCTCTGCCAAGGCCTCTATATTTCATAATTTTCAGATTTTAATAGTATATATGTATATTATGTGCGAAACAAGGATTTTCAATTTTTTTTTTTAATCTTTCGTATTTACGTCACGTTTACATCGGCCGTTCGAGCTGGGAGGGCCACTGAATATAATGAACTATGTAGAGGATAAGAATTTATGGCAGAGTGGAAACGCCGGGGACGACACCCTAAGAGAACATATAGTGACCCAATTGGTGATGTTCAACAGAATGGTCTGCGCGTAGTACTCGCAACCAGCGTGCATGTATGACCAGATTTATAAACGTAAAGTAAGGAGTATGTAAGGAGCGTAAGTATCATCGGTAGAAAAGTCGGCGTGAAGTGTATCTATTTAGAGAATCCAATTATTTTTTGTATAAATATGAAATCTCTCCTAGAATTTCTCTTCTTGAGAATAATTTACCAGTTTTTAACCCACAAGGAACCCTTACAGTTTCGCGATGTCCGTCTGTCTGTCTGTCCCCGCTGTAGCTCAGAGACGCTTTGTACTAGAAAGCTGTAATTTGGCACAGATATATGTACATATTAATTACGCCGACAAAGTGCTAAAGTATAATCTTAAAAAAAAAAAAAAATCCCTTGCACGTAATGTGGGGATGATATTTTTTTTCTAGCCTACCCCATACAGTGGGGTATCATTGGATAGGCCGTTCAAAAATAAAAATATTGCAGGTCTATCAACACCACTTTTCGATTCAAGGTTCCGTTTACGTAATATTAAGCATTAAAGTGCAATTTCTTGTTAGAGTCAAGTGTCCCCCACCCTGCCAGCTAAATGGTTGTTTTTGGAGATGTGAAAAAAATCATGGCAGTAGTACATATAATGAAATTAAAAGGAAAACTATCACAGCTAAGTGGGCTTCACAAGTTAACCAGTAACAGTCGACCAACTTAAATTTGCCGTTGGAGAATTGACCGTGGCATATATCGATGTTTGGGAGAACATGTTTTTCAACTACAATGTAATTTTTTTTTTTTCGGGATAAAGTCATCCCAACTTCCCAACTGTGGAACCCTTCATTGTGCGTTGTCCGACACGCACATGGTCGGTTGTAACTAATTACCAGTACCTACTGCACTTAAAAACAATGCAGCTTGCTATATAAACTTTCTACAACTAAACTCGATACCCAAGGCCCACCAGGAGGAGTCATAACAAATTTTACCGATGATCAATAACTGTTTACCTTGGAACTATCTGTTTGTCAGCGACTCAGCTATAAAACGGCTATCGGCAGCCTGATATCGGCTATAAGGAGCATAAATAGTTTTTATCTTTTTCTAGAAGCTTCTGAAACGGTTTTGTGCATGACTGGACTTGCACTTATGGAACGTAGGTATTCTGTGGGTGTATTGTGCACCTCTGCTTAAGTCTTTGGGGCAAAAGATATGATGTTATGTAAATATACAAGTGCACACAAGTTTACTTTTGTAGAAGGAGTAGAATTGATAGTTGCGGTCCTGGCTTTGATTCTCAGTTCATGCAAATAAATCACAATCACATGGAGTTTTGTTTGTAGATTAATAAATTAATGTTGTCCATTTCATCAATTCTCTTCCATCCTGCTGACTTTCGCAGGGTAATAGAGTAATAGGGTCTTACACCCATTTTTGAAAAGTGTCTTAATTTAATTCTATAGTGATAATCCCCAAAAAAAAAATCACAAAATTTTTATTCAATCGATAAGTGCCACAAAAATGCATTTAATTTTGACATTTTCAAATTTCGCGCGTAGTTTAACGAAAACGCTGGACGCATTGGACGCCATGTTGCTCTGTGGTCATGACGTCACTTGGCTATGTAAACAAATGCGCTGATCTATTAACTAACTATCAGTTGACAGATGACACGTTTTAGTTTACACAGCGGCATGACGTAATGACATGGCGGCTACTATTTCATGGTGTTTTTTTAACAGATTAGAAAAACTGAAAAGGTTGAATTGAATTTTAAAATTTATTTTGTTATTTTATGAACTAAAAGTAACATTTTCCGACTCCTTTTTGCCTAAACTATCTCAATAATATATTTATAGACTTTTTCTCGTATATAGTAAAATACCCTATTCTACAGCATGAACTATTTTCGAGTTACACTATTTTGTAACTCATGGTGACACAAGATGAGGATAGTTATTTCAAGGTCCTTCATGGACTCATTTTACCACGGCATAGCATTTTAGCAGGTCAGGCTAGCCCGACAAGCCCGATTACCAACCCTGCTGATTGCATTATCATTTCGTTACTGGTTTAGCCGAAGTGAATTAAACCACGGTTTAGCCATTCCCGTATACAAGTGCATGCGGGAATGCATACATACATAAACTCACGCCTTCTTCCCATGGCGGTAGGCAGAAACTATAGAACGCCACCTGCTACGCTCCTTACATACTCCTTTTGCTTCGTTTACGTTCATACATCTGGTCATACACGCAGGCTGGTTGCTGGTTACTACGCACCTTACCTTTTTGAAGAACATCACCAATGAGGTCACTATTATGTATGTCTTTCTGGGGCGTCCCCTCCCGGCATTTCCACTCACATCTGCCTTGTAAATACCTTTTGTTAGTCGCCTTTCATTCATCCTCTCAACATAACCAAACCATCCAAGCATACTCTTTTCAATTTTGGTCACTACAACTGCACCGTTGTCTCATCATCATCATGCGGGAATTAAACTATTTAATTAAACTAATGTTCCTTTCTGTCATATTGAGAAGTCTCACAACGATAGATGCGAAAAATAGTTTATAACCCAATTTATATTAATACTAGCTGCGCCCCGCGGTTTCAGCCGCATAAATCTCGATGCCGTAGGCTTAACGGGAAAAAAGGTATCCTATGTACTAATCCACAAAAATTTAATCCTGAAATTTGGCACATGGCCAAATTTCATCCAAATCCATTCAGCCGTTTTAGCGTGAAAGCGTAACAAACAAACGCACATTCGCAATTATAATATTAGGCAGGATAAGATTTAACTATGTATTTGTTGAAATTGTTTATTATATTCATATCAATATTTAACTATTTGTTGAAATTGTTTATTAAAATAATGGGATAAACTTCTTATACTAAATTAACTAACAAACTATTAAAATAAAAATATAATAACCGAACCTAACTAAAACTAACTAACTAACAAACTAAAATATGGCGTCGTAAAATTCCTCCGCATCGCTGTCGACTGGTAATGTACCGACGATGTAGACTGGCGTCTTTGCCACGTTGTATGGCAATGCTTAGCCTCTGGCCAAGGTAAAAGCTAGCCCTTGGGTCACGGGAAGTGTCAACCAGCCGTTTGGAGATTTCTTTGATTTAATTATTTATATAATAGTTAATCCCTTATAGCTTCCAGATTATTATAGTTTACAAATGTCATCAAAAAATTCGGTCCATATGGGTTTCCGCTATTTATCCTGCTGCTCGCGCTATGAGATAACCATTTTATAGTTTAACACTTTATTCATAAAAAAAATAAAACGCTCTACAAACCTATTTCAGTTAAAATAGTGTTTTGCCTTCTTCTTTCACACTCAAATCATAATTCGAAAGAAATTGACAAAACATTATTTTAACTAAAATAGGTTTGTAGAGCGTTTTAGTTTTTTATGAATAAGGGGGTTAATTTATACTTAAGTGGTCCCTATAAAACGAGTGAATGGGGGAGTCTATAGCTCTATTAACAGCTTATTTATTTCGGTTGGTCCCACTATGCCCTAGTCCCGCTAAGCCCGACTCGTAAAATACCTACTAAATAGTTTCGCTATGCACGAAATTCTTCGACTCTACGTAAACAATGGATGGTACAGTTGGATAGAAAAGTGTTTGAATTCAAGTTATTTTCTTTTTTGGCGGTATTCGTATACGCGTAAGCGTATGTAAGTTAAAATTTGTTTTGTCTCGTTGACCTCCGTCCTGTTTTTATATATTTAATGATGATTAAAAATAGGATAACATATTTACATACTAGGTTTTCTTAATTAACGTTTTAAGACGCTGACAACACCTAAACCGCGGTCACTGTCAGATTGCATAGAAAAGAAAGAGAAGCGCGATGACACAACGCTTGTAATTTATTGCAAAATATGAAGCAATTATCTATTTACTCAAAATTGAGTTGAGTAATCGAAAATAAAAAACAACCTAGTTCTGCATTCAAATAAAAAGGTCTTGGTATTAAATAAATACGTAACGTATGTTGATATTTGATACAGATATTTTGGATTAGAACTCAAAGTAAGAGTTTAGTTTAACGTTAGTTTGTATCGAGATTTTTTTTTCAAAACGTGTTTTGTTGACAGCCAAGTTCTGGGCAATAAAATTAACATTTTTATTAATATATATTTTTTCCACTACTACAAACTATAGAGATATGGCATTTTTTTTTCTAAAGACAAGCCTATTTTGGTCATTGGCATCTTGTCAGCGCCAACTTGTCATGGTTAAATAAAATATTAAACTGAAACAGTTTTCTTCATCACTGCCCGCGAATGTGATTTCGTGCATAGCGAAACTTTTTAGCAGGTATTTTACGAGTCGGGCATAGGGGGACTAGGGCATAGAGGGACTAACCGATTTATTTTAAACAATTCCTAAACTCACGACTATCCCTACCAGGGGAGGTAGAAGCTAGGTACAGAACGCAACTTGCTACGGTTATTAAATAGTCCTTCTGCTTCGGCCACGTTCATACAGGAATAATGTAGAATGAATTGTTGCCACAAGTAATCTTCTACTTGAAAGAGTAGAAGAATTTGGTAACAATGACAGACCAACAAACTCTTTTACACAGAAGAATCTTCCTGTCTGCAACCAAAAGCTGCTATAAATAAATCGGTATACTAAACGTGGTCATTTTCCTATAGCGGTATATATAAACAGACATACAATTTTCAATTCGCTGCAAACTAACTACAAAATACACGGTTGATTTTATTTTTGTCTCCACAACTTGTAAGTTAAGCGTGTTTAAAGTGTTAATAAATAAGGCCACTATCAGGGTTTCCTGTTGGCTGGCTCTGGTGCAAGATATCGATAATATCGGCACGCTAATTAGAATTATCGTAGACCAATTATTTTATAAGTATATAGCTTATCGGGAAGCCATTGTTGTAAGTTTGTGCTGTGTGACATACGGGGCTCGCGGTTCGGGGATATGTTCATGAACAAGGATGGATTAATCGGTTGATGACACTGAAGAAGAATAGAATATTAGTAGTTTTATTTTTATTACGTCTGGGGGTGGTTAGTGTCCCGCAAAGTTTTAAGGATGTATATTATGTACAGTCACATCTCATCTGGCATCATCCAATCCCAATTATAATTTTTTTTTAAATATTTTTTTTGGGTTTATAAAAATATATCTAATATAAATAGATATATATTTTTATAAAGTCCATTTTTTTTAATTTTTATTTTAATAAAAACAAAATATATTTTTTTTTTACCAAAGAAATTTACTTATTTTTATTTTTATTTATAATTAAAATTGTTATTTTTACTGAAGACTATTGAGGACACACAAAGAGCTGATAAACATATGGGACTAGGATTACGAAATAATTAGACAAATTACATGTCTAGGTACAGTGCATATGTTTTTCAGTAAACAAACGCTTGTAATCAAAATGTTCACTGCAGTAATTAGTGTTATTTAAAACTAAATTTTTACAGCTACTAGTTGTTAAGAAACACGCGAAGTTTTTATAATTTACATAGTAGGCAGGCACTTACCTAATAACCCAGCATTTTGTAAACATACAATTGGATTAAAAAAAAATGAATTGCATGAAAAATAACGAACCCGGTTTTAAACGTTTTTTATGATATCATTTATAGATTTTTTTAAGTAGTAACGAAAATCCCATAGAAAAAGGACGTTTCGTTTTTTCCGATTTTTTATATTTTCCGGGTTTTTTTTCCTATTTTGCTTTCCTAATTCGGGCTATTACGAATATTTTAAAATAAAAATTTTCTAAATCGGTTGGTGATGAGCTTACTAACGTACAACATTTAATTTTTACACGACTGCCCAAAAAAAGAGTGTACCTCTTAGATTAAAAAGTGTTCCACATAACGGTCCCCCGACAGCAATGACAATTTTATTTATCTGTTTAGTCGGCGAGTAAATTAGTGAGTGACCTTTCGCTTTATATATGTCACATCCATCTGGTTAAATTAGCCAGCTAATTTGACGCCTAGGCCGTTCATTCCGACATCGCAGCCAACTACCTTAATTAGCCGTTTAGTTAACAGCCTAATCGTTAGAAGTAGCGCTCGCTAGCCGCTGCCACGTCATCGCTCGCTTCGCTCGCTTGGCTCGCGCGGTTGGTCACAGTTCTAACCTAAACTAACCCATTTGATCGTGGTGCCCTGGGTTAGTTACTACTACCACTTCGGCGCGCGTTGTTGGTCAAAGTTCTAGTCCTTCAGCTATTCAATTGGGTGCCGGCCGTTTAATGAACAGCCTAGTTGTCCAATTAGCTGGCTAATTTCACCAGATGGCTGCGACAGAGTTAGGATGTAACTAAACGGCTGATTAAGCTAGTTGGCTGCGACATATATGCAGATTAGCTAATGCAACTTGGTTTTACGTTTTAGTTAGTTTTTTGGCAGGGCAGGCATTTTTTTTTTATACAGAAGAAGATTGTTGCTAGCCGTCCTAAGCCCCCGTGTATTCACACAGATAGGTACATCAACAACATATAGTATACGATAGGTCTACATGTATACCTATGTATTACTTAGTACCGTTTTTCCTTGACACACAATATTGTATATTATAATAAATTACTTAAGCATAAAACTACGCTCTTAATGTAGCATAATCAGCCTATAATGTTCCTACTGCTGGGACACAGGCCTCCTCTCTGTGCGAGGGCCGTAATCCACCACGCGGGTCCAGTGCGGGTTGGTAGATGTCACATGTCTTCGAATTTTATGGTTCTAGGACATGCCGGTTTCCTCACGATGTTTTCCTTCACCGTTTTGAGAGCAGTGGTGATGAAATAATTTACACAATGTAAAGCGCCTGTCTGGGTACGAACCTACAACTCGTAAGTCGCGGCCGTTACCGCTGGACCAGCACTGTACCCCAAGTTTAATGTGGGATAATGTTTATCTCGGAGATAAAACCTGTGTAACTTTTTCAAAGGTGATAAGAAGTTAATTGGTCGTAAAAGAAATGTCAAGAACACCTGTGTTTATTGCAAAACTGTAAAAGACCGTAATATGTGAAGGATCCAGCAATGAATCATGAATTACTTATTAGTCAGTTTCAACCGACTTATAAGTAACTAATGCGCTGCTTGGCTTGTGGCTAAGTAATAACAGCCTCACGGGTCGATCGATCTGGTTATGCTACGCTTCCCACGGTTAATCCGTGGATGGTGACCATCTTTACATACCAAGACCACTCCGTGCCTCGGAAAGCACTTTAAGCCGTTGATCCCGGCTGTTACTTGTAGATCTTTGACGGTTGTTACGGGTCGTCAGAAGGCCGGAAGTCTGACAACTAATCTCACCAAGGGGGGTTGTGGAGGTCAGATAGGCAGTCTCTCTATGTAAAATACTGGTATTCAGTTGCATCCGGTCAGACCGGAAGTTGGACCCAACGTAATTGGGAAAAGGTTAGGCAAATGATGACTATAAGTTGGTTTTAGTTTCAGTGCCAGTGCCTCGTCGGTCTAGTGGTCGCATGCGCTAGTGCTGAGCATGAGCGCTTGGGTTCGATTCCCACGTCGGGCAAAGTGTTATTGAGTTTTTCCATTAGGAATTTCTCAGGTGCAGCCCGGAGTCAGGATTTGTAAACGGAAAAAAAGGATCTCTTCAGCAAAGAATATCAATATTCTCAGAAAAATTATTTCAATCCAAGTAACTATTTTCTTAACGTAAGTAAATGTACTCAGTCCAAGAAAACCTGTTTACTCAAATTAAGAATAATAAATACTTGGTTTTTATTTTTGATTCAAGACTATAATAATCTTAATTGAAGAAAATATCTAGTTTTTACTGAAGAATAACTTAAAATTAAACTTAAACTTAATAATTCTTCATTTAAGTATAATGTCTTCGAAGAAGACAATAAAACTAAGACAAAATTTTACTTCAGTCAAGAATATATTGTTTTACCCCTTAAATGAATCAATATTTGTCTTGACCAAAAGGATATTGTCTTAATTTAAGACATCCTTTTTTTCCGTGTACCCGGTTAATGGCAATAGGCACACCCCTATTACATGGGACTTAAACATAACTGGCGAAATGGAGGTGTAACTACTATGGGTACACCACTGCCTAACCTTTCGGGGAACAAGACGTGATGTTATATTATTTCTATACTATCTCTATTTCTTTACTACAAAATATGAATCTATCATATTTTCTAGTAAAATTTGCTGCCAACAGCTTGAAAACCTCTACCACACCAAACCATACCTAATTAGAGTTTTAAAATCCCTATACATTAAAATAAAACCTTCCACCTATCCTACTGCACCCCATATTTCCTGTTTTAAAACTGTATAATCTCCTAATCACCAGCTGAACCTATTACAGAGGAAAAATGCATTAAATCCGTATTTCCTCACCCATCAATTGTTCTGCAAAACGCTTACACTGGATGTATGGGCCATAAAAATGTTAATACTTTAATGCAACTGCACTATTTTCTTGTATGTAATTTGCCATTTTGGGCACTTAAATACGCTATTGGTTGTGTGGGTCGAGGTTGAGCGGCGAGCGGAAAACAACTTGGCACATATCATATCGGAAATGGATCATCACCGTATCAACTCGAGCCATTCAGTATTCTTTGTATGAAACCCCCTACTGCACACAAATCGGGATCGTAACGTAATTGCTTTGCCTCAGGACAAGCTTACGAACTGCGGTGCGATGCGTGGTCGACTTGCTGTTCCGGCGCTTACGTCTCTTCGTCCAGTGTCAGTGTTAGTGTTTCCTCTTCGCCCAGTGCTGTAGCTATGATAGCCATCTTGCGTATTGTGCACTGGGAAATAACCTTGCGCTACACTTCACGTTCGGATTCAAACTAACTAATATTACTTTAATTATTGTGAATGTGAGCACTATGTGGGTCATTTTTATTTATTTCTTGTTGTTTTTTTTTTTTCTTCTCTTAGTTTTAATGATGGTCTGGCATTTTGAGTTCTTTATGCGGCCAACCCAATTGTCCTTTCCTTGGTATTGTTCGTCGAGTAGTTGAGCTCCTTAAGTTTTGAGTTGAGCTACACGATTACTGACAAATGCTTGCACTGACTGGACAGGTCCACTCAAATTTGTGTGGTTCTTTCCTCAAAAGACCATTTCAGACATAGATCTACATGGTCCTCACATGATCTGACCAAGATTATGTCTGGACTTTAAAAGAGACTTTGACCCTTGAGTTTGTTTACCATTTCTTCTCAGGGGTAGTCAGATAGGAAATGTCGACTCCATCTAGCTTATTTTTTAATATGACGTGTAAAAGTGATTCTCATATCCTATTTACAGAATAAACAATTTCATTTCATTTCATTTCACTGATCTGGTGCCAACCAGGTCAACCAGCCGTAGCCGAGTGGATCAGCCGCTCCGACGGCGCTTTGCTTATGTTGATTAACTGGTTGATGCCTGTTTGACGGCGAGGCGAAAGGCGATACGGTGACAATCCCTCTCCGAGTTGCTATGTGTGATATGACCTTAAAGGAAAAGGAAGAGGTTCTATGTCCGTGTGTATGTATTTCTTTTTATGTGTGTTCATCGATATTTTCGTCAAGTGTTAACCGATTTTGAAAATTTTACGCCTGTGGTTCCATATAAATTTGGTGAAATTCTGATGAGTGGTTTTTGAATTAGCTTTTTACCTCCATAAATGTAGGGTGCCCGCATGTCTTCTTCTTCCATACTTCTGTGTCACCCTGAAATCGGAATCTCTGTAGCCATCTGTCACCCCCTTTCTAACAATTTTGCGACATTATAATTTGTCAAGTTAGATCTCCTTAAACAAAAATTGATTCCTTCAGAAATAGGCATCATCTTTGTACGTATATTTCTGTTCGTTACTTCTTGTCTGTTTATGTGTTTTGTATCAATATGTATATATCGACGGTTAAAAGGTAATAGGGAATAAGCGACATTTTGGTCGAAAATGAGTGATCAATGCCATCCTTCTTAAAAATAGAGTTTAAGTAGGATGGCATTCATAACTCATTTTCGACCAAAATGTCGCTTATACCTTATTACCTTTTAACCGTCGATATTAAAATACATAAATGAATCCTAATCCTAACCAGTATTATAAATGCGAGTGAGTCTGTTTGTTACGCTTTCACGCTAAAACGGCTGAACGGATTTGGATGAAATTTGGTACATGAGAAGATCATGACCTGAAGAAGGACATACGCTACTTTTCATCCTGGATCGCAGACGAAGTCGCCGGCAGCAGTTAGTAAATAAATAATAAATAAAAGTAACAGTTCCCGCTCGCGTTCATAACTTAAACTCAATAGTTAGCGTTGATTCGACAGTAGTGTTCTTGAAAACTGCTATGTAAATGTGACATTTAAAGTAAGGCATTAGTTGGCTGTAGTTTACGATACCATCGCGATAATACACAAAAATATTACTCTAATGTTCATGCTAATACCTTTTTCTTTTCTAAGTTTCGATGTTAAGATGATATAAAGTTTTTCGACATGGTTTCATGGAATTGTAGATATGCCATAAAAAGAGCTATTTTTATGTGTGCTAAGGTGAGGTAAAACATAATAAACCTGACTTGGTTTCCGTACGTCGTTTACGGGTGACCACTGAATATCAGCGCTTTGCTGTGGGTCCCCCATAGCACAGCATCATGCTGAGTGGAAGCCTACTTTTCAAAGTCACGGCGTGCAGTTGCCGACTTTATGTATATGTTCTGTGTCTCTCTGTGTAAATCTGTTTAGTTTTATTGTTTATAATAATTACCCATATCTTTTATGTGTACGTGTTTCTGTGACAATTAACTCTATTTTTCTTGCTTTTCTTTCTTTTCTAATATTTTAGAACATGCAATATTGTCCTTTTCCTGGAGTAATTTTACAGTGATTCTTCATAACGTCGGTGATATTCTGAAACCGCGGAACTAACAGTGTTTAAAACCGCGTAAGCTAGGTGCAGTGAATTATACAAGAACGAGGGAAAACGTAATATTTACTAAACCACTTGACTTTCTATTGTTTTAACTTTTAAATTGACATATTCCTCTTAATATTGTAGGCATTAATTATGTAAAATATGTATCTATTAATGAATTAGTAAATCCGAAATCTCGATTTTGCTACTTTTGTAAATACGCGGTTTTAAACACTGTTAGTTCCGCGGTTTCAGAATATCACCGACGATTAGTTTAGTTCAAGATATAATAAATGCTTGGATGTCTATCAATGTTGAGAATATTGATGTGCTTTGTGTGAAAACGAACCGCAATTGTGCATTTACATTTACACATAGTGTTATTAGATCAAAAGTTATATTGCTACTAAACATCGCAAGCGACACACCCACACACAGCTTCTTACAGCTCTACTTATAATACAAATCCTCATCTGCATAGGGTCAGCTTCCAGTCTATCCAGATGCTATTTTACATAGAGCGACTGCCTCCACAACCCAGTCACTGGGTAACACAATACTCCTTGGTATGAGACTACTGGTTGTCCGACAAAGACAAAGATTTATTTGCATATAAATATGGTTAGAGCGGTGGTGGCCCAGTGGTAACGGCCGCGACTTACGAATTGTAGGTCGCGGGTTCGAACCCAGACAGGCGCTTTACTTTGTGTAAATTATTTCATCACCACTGCTCTCAAAACGGTGAAGGAAAACATCGTGAGGAAACCGGCATGTCCTAGAACTAAAAATTCGAAGACATGTGACATCTACCAACCCGCACTGGGCCCGCGTGGTGGATTACGGCCCACTCCCTCTCACAGAGAGGAGGCCTGTGTCCCAGCAGTGGGAACATTATAGGCTGTATGGTTACAAAAGTTCTTACAATGGTAGTAGGGGAGACTGGGTACGGTTGAAGCAGGGTACGGTTGAAGCAACGCTAATAACTCGTAAACTATTAGCGGTGTGGTGAGGGGTACAAGGGGATAAAGACGCGGCCGGCTAGTTCGGACATGAATCACAGTGACGCGTTGCACTTCGCGCGCTGTGTAAGTTTCCAGGGGACCCTATTATATTTTTTCAACAAAAAGTAAGTATTTTCTATTGTTTTCTTTTTTAAATTACTTTGTTGATATTAGCATTTGTATTTTGAGTGATTTTCTGCTTTATTGTTAGATTTTGAAGGTTCGAAAACCGTGATTCGTTTTTGTTTATGTTGTTTAGTCTCGACGCTATGAATGTGTTATTAGCGGTTGACGGGTATGGGGACGGATGAAGCATTTTTTGTGGGTACTATTGAAACAATGATATTCGCTGCTTTTTTTGTTGTAGATGCCCAGACAACGTATACAAAGAACTTCAAGAGGCGAGTGTGATATAGCTCACTACGAAAATGCGTATGAAGAAGTCAAAAAAGGGACTTCTTTACGAAAAGCTGCAGAGATATACGGAGTTAACCACTCTTCTCTTCTGCGATACAAAAAAAAAGAGATGCATAAAAATTTAAATCTTATAATATCATTTAATTTAATTACTAAGACTTGGCTTAATTTTTTTATTATTTTTGTTTATTAGTGTTAAGTTGTTAGTTTAAACCGGAGCGAAGAGCTCTTTTTATGTTCATTCAGGCAGGAAACAATTATTAAGAATGATAGAAATGGTGCCTTAACAGAATTTAAATATTTCTTGTTGATTATGAATAAAGAAACTGATTTTATATTACTTATTTGTTTATGTTTCAACTGACCCCCATCACTGTTTCAACCGCCCCTGATATGGGTACGGTTGAAACAGTGGCACATTATTTTATTAAACTCTTCCTATCTAGTAAATATGGCAGTTAAGCCTCTAATTCTGAGATTTTCTTGAAGACAAAAGTCTATTCTCCCATTTTAAGTGTTTTGTTGTTTGTTATGTTTAAAAATGGCTGTGCTACGGGCGTTCAAAGCAAAATTGTTTCAACCGTACCCAGTCTCCCCTAAGAGTAGCTTAACATATTTAATCATAACATAATGACATGCAGTTACAATTATATCGTTTTAATTTAAACTGAAGGAATTATTTTATAGTAAGTATAGAAGGAGTTCTCAATTAACCAGCTGCGTACCTTCTGACGACCCGTAACAACTGTCAAAGATCTACAATTATCAGCCGGGACCAACGGGTTAACGTGCTCTCCGAGGCACGGGGGTCTTGGTATTTAAAGATGGTCACCTATCCACGGACCAACCGCGGCAAGCGTAGCTTAACCTGGGCCTCAAGTCTGCTATTACAATAGTGTCAGAATGGTCTATCATTGATTTCATAATTGTTGATTTTGACAAGTTTGGTAATCTACTAATATAATGGCGTCATTAATTAGGATCGGAACAGACCATTATGACACTATTGTAATAGCAGACTTGAGGCCCTGATCGGTCGACCCTTGCGGCTGTTATTACATTACTTAGCCACTTTTCCACTTACAAATAAATGTTTACGATAATCGTTGCGTATAAATAGTTCACAATAAACTATCGGTTTGAGGGTTAACGCGCCGGCATCGAGGGGTTCTGTGCCAAAATGCGCCAATGTACGACTCCCATTTACTTGTGCCAAAAAAAGTTGCGAAAAGCTTATGCTATTTTACGGTTCGTGCTAATTAAGTATGCAGATATGTGTCGGGTTTCCTTGTATTTTGTGGTGAGATACAAGTTATCAGGACTTGTGGCAACTTGTGGTTTAAGTGATATTTGACTGGGAACATGGGGTTCCCCTTTGTATCCTTAATGAAGCGGTGTTGCTAAGGTGACACACATTTATGACTATTTTATTGATTTAATTTGAAAAGCTCCAAATTGTTACTAAACCACGTTTTTAACAAGAAACGAATATTTTTTAAATTTCTTCGTTACATTTTGCTTATAATGGTTGTTAGTAAAGCTTTTCAAGAATCAGTACCTATTTCTAATGCTTTTATAACCTTCAAATTCCTTGCAATACTAAAGTTATTCTAAAATGAAAATAAACTTGAAAGCGTCAATAAAAAATGTGACTTTCAAAAATTACTGATAAGCTCTCAATACCGAGGAGGTCTGCTTTTATTCGATAAGATAATACAACGAGTATATTTAATTCCCTGATAGTGTATCTGCAGTTGACGGGTTTGGCGCCAACCTAATGTATTTGGGGTAGTTAGGATCGGAGAGCTTCGGCGTTCTTCGGAAAAGGTCGGGAGCTTTCGTGTTATAGGCAATATATTGATTATATAACCTATATCTTCGGCCTTATGGCCTTCGCATAAGGCATAAATTAATATGGCTCCGTTCAAGTTATATATCAGTCTTACCCAAGTCAATGCTCTCCCTCTCCAGCAGCTCTAGAATTATATTTTATAGAAATATTTAGGCTAATTCATAGTCAGATCAACATCATTATTTCTAACTCCAGTTCTTCAATTTTCTTCCCTGCCGTCTTTAAAACCCCTGACCCCAAAAATATCATAAGCACAACAACAAAAACTGTTATTACCTAGATTCCTATCCGCCATATTTTGCTCATCCAAAATCTGCAATCTGACGTCATTAATCTAAGGCTATCTGCACACGAGTTTCAGCTTATAAATTTTAATTCACGAAAAAAGCTTTTAAAGCACGTTTGTGATAAACTGGCCGGTCGTTACAGCCGATAAGTCCAGTTAGATAGGAGATGCTGAGATAGTAGTTGTCTGTAGATTACTGCTGCTCTATATTGTGGTATCTTTTGATAGGTATGGGGAGATATTTTTACGTTTTATGTGCAGCTAAAAATAAATTGTCTAGACGATGAGATAGGGAAGTTTCTTGTTAGGCGTATCTGTGGTAGAAGAATGTTTTTTGTAGGATAGTGGTATATAAGAATATGGTGGTAATATAGTGGTCTGACTATGATGCAGCAGCGGTATCTTTGTAAAACTTGTAACTAACTTGATCGGCACTCTAGGAATTCTAAAGTTGTTGCAACCATTTTGTTGACATCAACTGTTCTGGTTGATGAAGTTTTACTTTCTATTGTTTTGTGTTTACTCTAGATTGGCCTATGTGACTCTGTGGTAAAGTTTCTTAGACCTATCAACACAGCTATAAACATAAATACACATTCTTCAGTCACTTCCCACAATGTACAAGTGGTGAAATTCTATCCCGTAAGTACTCAAGACCACACGAACACGACCTAAAGTTATATGGTATTAACATTCAATATAATTTTCAATGAAGACACATGTAACTTGACCAATTATACAATGAACATTAATTTCAGAGAGACACACAATAATTATGCCATAAAAACTTATTACCAATCGTAAAACAAAACAAGAAAACACTAAAACATACAAGACAAACGTAAAGAACACAAAACACGAAAGTTTTAATAAACTGACAGTTCAGACTGATAGTGATCTAATAAAAGTCTCGTAGGACAATATTATCGATCGTCGGGAAAAAGGGCGTAACACTTTATAACACGAACTAACGCGAGAGAGAAGGATAGATGATAAAAAAGCCGAGACTACCGGCGCGAGAGCATCTACTAACAAACGCAGATAAATCCGAGCGTACCGATTTGTATCGGTTACATTGACGGCTATACAAGATGTTGTGTATTTGAAATGAGAACAAAAAGGGTGATGGATATAGAATTGTTTCTTTACTTGTTACTTTATAGTTGGAGAGTTGTTTAAGGTTGTACGAGTATTTGTCGTAACAAATAGTTCATTGTTTAACGTTTGAAACACTAAACGGTACGACGTATCGATATTCGATCTGGGCGATTGTCACCATTATTTTCTTGTTTATTGGTTGGGAGGTAAGACAGGTTTGTTGCTTGGTGATGAAGAAAGTGGAGCTTGAGGCCGTAAGTTCGATTCTGGGAGGTTGAGCTTTATCGATTTTCTTTCAATATGAGATAGTTACTGTCCCAGTTATCGAATAGCTTTGAGATAGATTAGCATTAGATTTGTTGATAAAACTGCTGCAGAACTACAAAACTTAGTTTCTGATGCATATTGCCGTACCTTTGGAATCAACACGAGCGTTTTGTAAAAGATCTTTAAACATCTTACTTTGATCCGAAAAATGAAAAGATCGAACCTTTAGCAATCACAGAAATGCAATGAATGAAACCTTAACTCCAACCAAATAAAACGTAACCTGATCTTAACAATTTAACATTTCTGACCTTATAACAAATGTGTTAAACGGTTTGGAGGTATAAACACTAGGAGGCATTGTTCTTGCGATAGCTATCTCCACACAAAGGACTGTGACGCGTATCGTGGTAGCGGGCTCAGTTGACAAATGAGTGCTGCTTGGGCCCACCCAACGTGAGACCTGTATTATGAGACGCCTATTAAGTTATTCGGATTGTTTGGCCCTTGGAATTGATAGTGAAGTGTGGTTGTAGATCGTTTTAATGGTTCTTGCTGTACAGAATTGGAGATAGATAGAAATCTTGGAGTTGATTATTCAGTTGTTGAAAATCATTGTTGGATTAGAACGAAGCTATTATTTCTCCAATTATTGAATACAAATACTGTTCCTGAAGTTATTATCGTAGTACTTCCAAAGATTTAATGTTCCAACTACACGTTAGTACAGCTCATTTTTAATTATGACTTATTCTGGGGTCGGGTCGGGAGGGGTCCCAAGATATATCCTTGAGGGACCCAAACCATTTTCGCTCAATAGTTTTGGTGTACATTGCTAATTCTGAAATCACAGTGCTAAAACAATGTGGTGAGCTAACTACAAATGCATGAAAAACATAAATAACAAATTCTAGTAAATAATTCTAACTCTCCACAGTCTACATCAGTGTCCAACGCTTATGTATGTTCCTCTCAGTTAACTATCAGGAGCGGGGATCTTGTTTAAAGTAATAGTATCGTCGCTCGATAGTGTTCGGCCATTTTTCTTGTGCACAACAAAGGATGAAATCGACCGTGTGTTGCTCGTGTAGCCGTGCCTTTAGTTATGAGCGATCGCGATTAGGGATACAGCTGTGGTTAGCTTTTGTGTTGGTCTAAGTGAAACGGGAGCTTATTTGCTGTTTTATTCGTTTTGTTTACTTGTATGTTTATTATCTGAATATTTGCGGATTGTATGAGCTATTAAACAAAACAGGATAGGGTCAGTTCACTAATCAAATAAAAATGTATAAAGAATTGTGGTGGCAACTATAATTTATTAGCTTAATTATTGGTAGTATACTCATAGCATTCCTCGTTAATACACCCAATTAATTTGAATACTGTTTCTATTATTATTTTATAAATACATATATGAAATCGTTTTATTATGTCGCTTTTAGGGTTTTGTCTCTCTGTGTTAAAAAGTTACTAAAACTAAACTTTTTTGCAGGAGCATTGCATAAATAGAAATGTACACTTTAGAAGAAGACGTTCCCGCTCTATGTGTTTTGTTTTTTCATTATTATTAAACGCCTTTAGCTTATAACTTATGAATGTCCACGCGGCCGCAGTGGGCGACGCGTCACCTCCGCCCTCTATCGGGTGTTTAATGATTCACTCGATGGCCAGATTACAGCTTATTATAATACGAAATATGAACAAAGGTGACAAGATTAGCAGATACAAAAAGGAATCATATTACATTTGTGGAGCTTGACTGTCGTGCTGATCTACGTGATTTCATTCATTATTCTGTACATTGCAAGTCCAGCGAGTGAACTGCCACAGTCTGAAAATTAGGACACTTGGAGCATACGGTAGAACTCTAAGTAAGTCCTTTCACTTTATAAGCGCTAAAGTAACTATACCCTTACAGGGTCCATATCAGGTTCTGGACCCCTTGCATCTACTTACCACAAGAGTCCAATAAAATATTTGAGTTTGAGTTTGATCCATAAGTTCAGCTACTGTGCCCATAACTAAACCATGTGTTCGAACAAAAGTGACTGACAAGACTGATCAAACTTTAGAGATTAACAGCATCCATCGTTCAATTGGGATACTTATTAAATATTGACATTCAGCCTTGTGAATATACCCTATGTATAATATACCCTACATCGAAATCCGTTCGTGAAAGCATAAAGTATAAACTCACTTTATTTATTATAATATTAACTAGGATGTAGGTATGTATGACCAAAAATGTCAAGCCGTTTGAAGAACTGACTCGTTCTAAAACACGATTTTAAAACAAAGAATAAGGCAAATGAACACAATATGACGTGGTCGTGAGTGACTGATACACAATTCATTAGGTATTTCTGATTAAAAGTGAAAAAGACAATAGGTTTGCCTTATGTTATGATTAGTTACAAAGTTAACGGTTGTTGTTCATAACATAACATAACATAACATCACACCTATATTCCCTGAAGAGTTAGGTAGAGGTATAACTATAATAACCTCACATTTCGCTAGTTAAATTTAAGTCCCATGCAATAGGCAGCGAGCTTGTGTCTAAGTACCTAATAACAGCCGCACGGGTCGATCGATCAGGTTAAGCTACGCTTGCCGCGGTTGGTCCGCGGATGGGTGACCATATTTACATACCAAGACCCCTTCGTGCCTCGGAAAGCACGTTAAGCCGTTGGTCCCGGCTGTCATTTGTAGATCTTTGACAGTCGTTACGGGTCGTCAGAAGCTTGAAAGTCTGACAACCAGTCTTACCAAGGGGTATCGTGTTACCCAGTAACTGGGTTGTGGAGGTAAGATAGACAGTCGCTCCATGTAAAATACTGGTATTCAGCTGTATCCGGTAAGACTAGAAGCCGACCTCAATATAGTTGGGAAAAGGCTAGGCAGATCATGTAATAGCCTATTGCCTATTGGAGCGAGCCTATTGCCATAAACTGTACTGTTACTAAGAAATTCGTAATGGTAAAACCTTATAACACTTTGCCCGCCCTAGGGATCAAATCCAGGACCTTGAGCTCAGCAGTAGCGCTTGCGACAACTAGACCAACGAGGCAGTCTCGTTGTTATTCGTTCCTTGTTATTGTATTCTTTTCAATTCGTTTATTTCTTGTAATCTCAGTATTGTTTCTCTTTTATCTATGGCTCTTATTTATTTACACTCACTGTTTTCTCTGTATTGTTTCTATTTTATCTACGGCTCTTATTTATTTACACTCACTGTTTTCTTTAAGCTCCCGTTCCTACTATTTCTGTTGTGAGTAGTGTACACAATATAACATAAATAGTAGGAACGGGAGCTTAAAGAAAACAGTGAGTGTAAATAAATAAGAGCCGTAGATAAAAGGAGAACTCGGACACAGTATGTAGAATGAAAATCATTAGCGAACTAGTTCAGTTGTGTACTAGAAGTAGTTCGCTACTGATTTTCATTCTACATATTGTGTCCGAGTCTTTCTCTTCTTCTTCTTCAACAGAAAAATAATTGTTTCGTCTTCATCTATAAGTGAAACTTCCACGTTCATATTAAACCACATTGATATTATAACCATAACAGCTTCGGCTCCTGACTTGGTTCGCGTGTAGTTTCTCGTTTTAATATTTAAAAAAATGTATTATATGGCATTCAACAATAGCGTAGCTTTCTATCAGTAAAAAAAAAACTTTGGAATCGGATCAGCAGATCTGAAGATTGCCACCTACATACAAACTCACAAGTTTTGCCTCTCATAATATTACAGATTTATTAGTAAGTCTTACGACTCGCAAATCGTCATTACTTTGAGAGTAATGTTGTACCAGTTGATATTACTTTAAAGTAAAAAAAATATGGTAAGTCTGTTTACATAATTATATCAAAACTTAATTTTCAATTTTATTTGTACTGTCAATCATTATTTATTACTACCCACTTATTGCAGTGGTGACCCAGAGGTAACGTCTGCGACTTACGAGTTGTAGGTCGTAGGTTCGAACCCAGGCAGGCGCTTTACTTCGTGTAAATTTTTTCATCACCACTGCTCTCAAAACGGAGAAGCATGTGTCATCTACCAACCCGCACTGGGCCCTCGTGGTGGATTACGGCCCACTCCCTCTCACAGAGAGGAGGCCTGTCCCAGCAGTGGGAACATTATAGGCTGATTATGTATGTATGTATGTATGTATGTATGTATGTACCTACTCATTGAAAGTATAAACTACTGAAATACAAATAAATCTATTTGACTTTGTGAGCTAAATCAAATCTAGTGGTTTAAATTAAGGGTCAGAGAGGAAATATATAAAAAGTAGGTAAACATATGATTATATTTACCTACTTTTTATTTATTTCCTCTCTGACCCTTAATTTAAACCACTAGATTTGTTTAATAGGATAGTTTTAACAGCTTTCTTCCTTAATCGTTTTCGTTATTCATTAATAATTATAATACGTATAGTTTCTATTGCTTATCTGAATTCAAGATCTTATTCATCAGTTAACCGATGTGTGATATCGGAACCGAGTCTTTATTTTTTAGCTCACAAGTCGATACTCTCATTCTTTATTTTAATTCATTTGCATACGTTTTCGGACTTAGATTTATTGATTTTAACACATTTTGATCGTATCTCTATAATAATTTATGTTTGTATATGGCGATCGGCTCTGACAGATAGTTATCAACGAAAATCGGCCAAGTGTAAGCTGATTGAGGCAATTAGTATTCCGTATCGTAAATTATTTACGTCCCACATGTTTTACAGGTCTATAAAGTCAATACCGCTGTTCATTAGGTTCTATTAATCAATCAACTTTGTGTATTTGAGTCTACATGTAAACTTACCTATGGGAGAGCCACTTAATTTGACATTTAATATCAGTTTAAAGTTATTACTATTGAAATTTGAGCCCGTTTAAATTATATCATCGCCATAAAGTTATTTTAGTAATGCGTGCGGTAAGTCAATAAAGTGATTCTTATGATGACTAAATACTCCTTAATTAGTATTATATTATACCATTTTATAAGACACCGCGCTGTTATTGAGAATTTCCTTATGGAAAAACCATCAAAACTTTCCAAACTTGAGGATCGAACAAACCTTGGACCCTAAAGCCACATTCACACGGTGCAAGTTTCTGGAACGTTTAAGAGTAATAATCACATGCCATAAAGCACATTCAATTATTGCCAATCAAGAATTGCATGCAAGTGTTTACACGCGTGCGATTTCCATTAAATGGCATACAATAATTGAATGCAAGTTTTCCCATTCAATCATTGCAAGAAACTTCTGTTTACACCAAGGCAATTATTGCATGCAAGTTTTGCCTCGTCTAAGCAGCTCTCACAGAGCTGCACGTCCTTGTACAATTGATTCAAGTATTGCCCGTATTTGCGCTGCCAAACATTTAATTCAATTATTGAACGTCTTCTCAAGTTTTTTTTTTTATTGTTTCTTTCGCTCATGTTTGACTGATATACTATTTTCGTGCAGAATTGAATGCGTTTTTATTGTACGTGCTTTTTACAACTATACCAGTTTTGAACGGCAACTAACTTGCCCGTATCGTGCAACAAATGCAGGTACAGTTGTTTAGACGGTGTCAGTCAATTGTTGCTTTAATTTTGTGGTATTCCACAGGCAAGAAACTTGTACCGTGTAAATGGGGCTTAACACACAGCAGTATTGCTTACGTCTGCTAGACCATCGAGGCAATCAACATCCTGCCTATTGTGTTACATTTGCATTTTAAATGTCTGTACCAGACGGATCTAGCCTTAACTGACTGTCGTAGCCACTTTGTCTTTTAAATGTCATTTTGTAGCAAAAACTGCTAGAAACACTTCCCGTCTATAGAGATCGATCTAATTGATAAAGTGACAAGAATTTATATTCATTGTTTTTTTTTAATATTCGTCATCCTTCCTTTGCTTTCTTATCTTTATTAGTAGGTACCTAGTCCTTGTTTAGATGTTGCATCAGATTTGCTAGTGTTATTAACATTGGGTTTAGTCCCGAATTTAAAAACAGGTTCTGATGGTTACTTTCTATTTAAAGGTTCATCATCATTATCGTTTACGGCCTTTTCCACCCACTGTTCATTATAAAGGCTCCTACATACTGGCGCGATTTGTCGCGCGACGCGTCGCGACACAAAAGCACCGCTTGTAGCGCTACACGCGGTATCTTTGTGTCGCGTCGCGTCGCGCGACAAGTCGCGCCAGTATGTAGAAGCCTTAAGCCTGCTCACTTTTATGAAAATGAGACAAGAAATCTGCTTCGTAGTCTTTGATAAAGCCATTCATGATAGAAAGAATGACTTTGGAGATATAAAATCTAAAAAAAACTCCGCTTCTAATATATAAAATGAGTAGTCGAGTTAAAAAAAAGCGCTTTCGTTCGATGCTGTCAGCCATTTTTCTATTGCCATTAGATCATTACTGACTAACGCTTAAAAGTTCTAGTCCAAAAGCCCTACTAAGCTACACCAGATGTAGACAAAACATGATTATTTTACCAAATTATTATTAACATAAGCGTACACAGGTGCTATTACCATTATACACGTAATAAGTAACCCAGCCAGACAACAAGGTGTATCAGAACGATACGTTTTATCGTTCAAATGGATCTCGCTCCTCTAATTAAAGTTTATGCACCTTTTTTTCAAAAAGATCTTTATCTACATCGCTGCGGTCACGATATGGTATTAATTTTATTAAAGCATCGCTATTAATAACTTAGTTATCATTGTAAATATTGTTGAGAATGCTGCTTAAGATGTCTCTGAGATATTGTCTTTTTATTGAGTCGTTTGGTTTAGGTAGATGAGACAGAGTTGGTAAGGAAAATGGCAATACAGGTGTTTTGAAGCAATTCCGTTTGGTATCCAGCTAAGAATATGCCACCGTTCCCCATCTCACCTACGGGTATATTTTGTATTGCCGTCTGTCTGTCAAATGTGATGAGCATAGCAATTTCTACTGAAGCCACTAGGTACTAGCTATCATTGAAGGAGTCATGGCTAATAGATATATGTATATATGTATCTATTAGCCATGACTCCATATTATATATATATGTGGCAGGTAGTATCCATTCGTAGATCACCAATTCGGGTCAAGAACTATGCTGACGAGAGCCAAGGACTTAGATTGGCCTCTTGTTCATATAAATTTATTCATTCATTCTCCTCTTTGAAAAATCCATATTTTCTGGAAGAAGAACAACAACAATCCTTACGAGTAATCCCGTGACCTCCTCAAGCCAAGTTATGCTAATGATAAGAATGGGTTTACGTCAATAGTGCAACGCCCGGGTCTCGTACGCATGACCTTTTACTCGACTGACCTTTGCTTCATTTGAGGTTTGGGGAAAACAATTAACTTCCAAAAGTTTAAGCATGTTCTCAAGGCATCAAGCATCTAGTAGTTTAAGTGTGATGATTTCTACTTTACAATTTTCCACACTCATCATCAGAAGCAGCTTTGTTCCATCAACTGCTATTTGTGTGTGTGAAGGAGGCCTGTACAGGCCTCCTCCTCCCTGGTCTGTGCATCCAGGTCTTCCCATGATCTTCTTTAGGTCGTCTGTATCTAGTTAGCAACACCACAATGATTTTTCATCACTTTAATATAATAATTGAAACTTTTTACTGCCCCATGAACCACATAATTATGGTTTATACTACTTAATTGTTTATTGCATCTGCTTCGTGAACTAAAAAAAAGTTTGATAAAAAGTGCAAAAAAGAGCCAAATTCCTGAAGCAGTTCATCCTGATGACTCACGTCCAGGGTCCGAGGGCACTGTCACAGATTGAGTCTGCGATACTTGCAGTGTTCCAGGGAATCAACACGAGCGAATAACACTCGATCGGGACCAATTTCGCAAAAACTACACAACGCGATCCGTTGTTCTGATCGCTGATAGCAAAGTAGGGTTCGCAGATAAGTGGGGAAGATGTGACCTAATTGGCTTCTTCTTTTTATAGACTAGTGGATTTGGGTTTACTTGTGATCGTGAATTCGTGAGAATGTGATCTATCTTTCGGTTTGAGACACATTTTTTACTGCAGCAGGTACCTTTTTTGATTTCATTAGTACGTGAAAAACCTACCTACCTATTTATGCAGTTGAGGTTTCTAAAAGTTAACCTCTAAAAACCTCAAAGACTACCAGAATCAGATAAAAAGAGAAAAGTTCATATGGTTAATGAACATGGCATGAAGAATCTACTTAAATCAATTTCAAAATCCATGTGTTCTTTAACTCTAAACGAACCATGTAATCACACACAAAAGATCATAGATTATACATAACCCAACACAAGTACTAACACAAAAAAATACAACTAGACAAAAAAATACTAACCAAACCAAAAATTGTTTCGTCCGCTGCTATCGGTACGAACACACAGCGCGTATCGTGCGATCTAATATTATTCTGGGAACGGCCTTAATAAGTCACTACAGAATGTTATCTACGCCATTTTATCGGTTCAACAGATAAGCATCTCAATCCAATTAGCCTCACAATGCAATATGGGCCGTCTCAGCAGCGGTTATGACGGCCACTGTATGTGTTTTCAGTTTTATATGATTTTAGGCAGGCAAACGTTAAAAGATGAGTACTGTTATTAAAAGAGCAAATACATTATGAACTGTATCACTCTCTATTTAAATTCTTTTAAACTGTCATTGTTGACACATGCAATTAATCGATAAATTTTGCTTCTCCGTCATAACTTCTTAGTATTTCTTCAATTATTTTTGGTCCAGCTTTTAGTATCACCAAAGCTTCAGCCGTTTGTTGACCTCCTTCACCAAATTCTTTGGTTTTACTAATTATTTTAAATTCATCACAATCATTAACATTCAGGCCCCTGTAACATTTTGTGTCTTGTGTTTATCATAACATCTATACAAACCTACGAATGACCCAATATGACAGGTGGTAAGGCATTATATAAGTCATAATATCTTTATTCTACATTAATTGGTAATTAACTGATATAAGTTAACCGCAAAGACAAACAGCTGATCAAGTATTAGTTCATTGTGGTAACAAGATAGGTGATTTTGCGCTTCACAGCCATTTTAGTTAACCTGTAAGTGGATTATTCATTGAGTTCAAACTCAATTTGGAATGGGAGATGAGTAAAGTTCTTGGAAAAACGCTGGACGATAATTATGACACATGCTACAATGATCAGAATCAGTCTAATAGATATGTACATTATCAGTGAGCTTTGCAAAGGCATTGATAACAGCATGTTGCTTTCGGTATGTTGTTTTAATTTTTAATTTATGAGGAGTGGCCTATTTTACTCGTTGCTACCGAAGCGTCCTCTTTAAAATTCAGTTCTTTAAATTTTGTGAACATATACCGTTGCCCTTCTTATTTAACTGACTTCACCTTATTAGAAACACAATCTTACCTTAGATCTAATCAGGGTCGAAACAGAGTAAAAAATATTACATCTGTTGTGAATCAATGTGGTGAGATCAGATTACACATTCAAGGTGTCCTGGGCAATGTATTACATAAATGCTGTTCGTGGAATTTGTATAAGAACTGGAAGGGAGATCAAAATTAAGTATCTTCATCTGCCTAGCCTTTTCCCAACTATGTGTGCTTCTAGTCTGATCGGATGCAGCTGAATACCAGTATTTTACATGGAGCCACTGCCTATCTGACCCTCACAATCCATGCAGGTACTGAGTAACACGATAAGTACCCCTTAGTAAGACTTGTTGTCAGGCTTCTGACTACCCGGTCCACGAAAGCCAGCCGGGACTAACGGTTTAACGTGCTTTTCAGGACACGCAGGGGTCTCGGTATGTAAAGATGATCACCTATCCACGGACCAACCGCGGCAAGTTTGCTAACCTGATCGATCGACCCGTGCGGCTCTTATTACTTAGCCACGAATGAAGTATAGAATGATTTAATTTAAATATTAGCAACAATAGGCCTGATGACTTCACCATTGGTTTCTGGGCTATACGAGAATATGGGTGATTCAATTCCCTTAAAAAAAAATTGTATGGTTTGCAGATGGTTCTTTGTGAGTGGTTCATCTGAGGTTTGTGCCTGTAAATGGGCATTTAAACATGGGGGCCCACGTTAAACATTCTTTTACAAAGGTTTTTGATAAACCGTAGTCTGGGACCATCGCAATTCCTCGCCCATTTCCAAGTACTTTCTACTTTGACTAAAGACCTCTTTTATCCTCCTGTGTGACTCCTTTGTCCTCGGTTAATCATCACACCTTACAGAGGAAGCTTGCAGGCGTGGTGACCCCGCTGGTAATTTGATCGGCCGATTATCAGCACCATCTCACCATCATATAAATGTGGTAGCGCTAGAAAAAAAAGTTTTAGTTATTTTTTTATGGTTGAACTTTGGTGACCAGTGTTTGTCAATAGTGGTTGATGGTGATGATGATAGGTGTTTATATTGATATAAGTAGAAAGCGTAGATGCAAACCAGAATATACCGAACATGGAAGGAGGAAATGATATGGTAGGTACGCTTTATTATGCACTCAGTGACAATTGCCATGATTGAGTTAAGGTCAAAAGTAAGGGCGAAAGAACTGGTTCTCTTTTTACGTCTGTAGAGGGTTTTATTGTGGTAAGTATTCTTGAACAATGACCAAGCATAAATATAGATTTCAAATTAGATTTCAGTAGAGATGAGCATGAAATTTGACAGTTTTGAATCACGATTCATGTTTAATATATTATCGTTTTATTCTAAAACCTTGTCCAACCATAAAATTTAATTAATACTAATAAAATTTTGCTACCACTACATCCAGCACCTGTGGGGACCGCGGGGGGGGGGCCAGATGGTGCTGATAGCGTATCGATTGACCGCCTATCGCTCCATCGACGAAACGAAACGTATCAAACTCGATACGTTTCGTTACCTGTGTTTGTGGTTATATTTTGCGGTTTATTTTGGGTGGTTGTGGTCAGGGTAAAATGTGGTAGACGGAATGGCTAGTGTCTTTATTAATCATTTGGGTACGTGAGCAGATTGAAATGTCTTCTTACCAAGCGTCATATTGTGTTGTATGAATTTTTTAACAGCTAGAAGCAGGTCTTGCTTGAAGGTGCTTTTCAGTATACTGTGTGGTGTCTCATCGTCATTATCTGTGTCATGTGCAATAATTATGCTACTTTTTATTTCTGTTTTACCAAAAATATTATCTTTATTGCCTACTTTAACTGTTTCCAGCCTAAGAATCTTGGTTTTTTTATTTAATTGTTTTGACCATACAATCTTCCGTGCATATAGCTATAATTTTAAAACAATAAAATACATTGAAAGTTAAAATTGCAGACAACAAGGTTACAATTAAAAGTCATTATGTAAATTTAATTTTACACAATTGTAACCGGTAATAATGATATGGAGATAAAAATTATGAATACAGTAGCTCACTTTGATAACAATCTAGATGGACAGACAAACTGGGAAGTAGTTTTAAAAATACATGCTCATCTGAATGTAAGAACGGTTGTGAACGGCCACTAGCAAAGTTATAAGTTATAGTTTACTTTTTATTAGGTATTTTTTGACGAGCGACGAACGATGACCAGTTTTTTGCAGCCACTTCGTCATTGTGTCCTTGTGCTGTGTTTTGGAAATGAGGGATCTATTATTGCTTTGCTTAAGTTTTTATACGCTAAAATAATAGAAGATGATTTAATTTTATCAAACAAAAATTTGCAATGACAACAACATTCTCAAAAACCAAAATAACAACCGCCAACCAATATCAGATCTCGAAACGATTTGGAGAATCACGGAGAAACACGAGATGTCAACTGTCGCCGTCTCGTCGTTTTGACTTCTAACTCTTTATCACACTCTCAACTATAAAACGACGCCCAAAAATGACGCTAACATACAAAATTCACACAACAAATCAAGGGCTTCAAAATACCTCGTCCACATGACGACCGCCGCATTAAGAATCCATTAACTTCGACCAATACTGATTAATGTTTTATCTTCCCTTATCACTAGGCACCGAGACGGGTTGATTTATTCTGGGACTTATCAACACATATGGCTGGCGCCGACCGCCTATCAGACTGGGCTTTCTTTTATGAATTTTCGAGTAGATATGATGTACTTAGCGGTAGCCGTTTGATTTGTATTTCAAAGCCCTGTGCCCTGTTTTATAAAGGGCATAGTTTTATTTCAATTTTTGAAGTGATTCGTGCTTTGATCAAAATAAAATCTGGATCAGATGATACTATAGGACTTAAATTCAATAACGTTATCGTATTTTCTTTTTTTTAATATCATCAATATCTCTGGTTAAAAAAGCAGCTTCAGCAGTAAAATTTATTAGACGTTCATTAGTTGAAATAATAGTTTTGATCACATAAGGTGAATCATCATCGTCACAACCACATCGTTGGCTAAAGAATCAATAGCATGCGTTTTGAAAGGGATAGCATCTAGTGAATGAGCAGTAGCATCTACTTGCACTGATGACATCATACTGCAATCAACAATCTGCGAACCTTGTGTGGTTGCTATGGTTCGAGTATATCCTTCAAAGATCTGTTGTGAATGTAATTTATGAGGAAACTGTAATCTGGGCTGTTACGAGTTTTAAAGATGATTTGGTCTGTAGAAACCCCAGAAAAATCTTATCTAAATATTTTTTTAAATCAAAGTTACTATTGAGAATTTGAGACATAATTTGACAGACAAAAACTATATGAACATACATAACATTCTTAGACGTAACATAACAAAATATATAATCATACGAAAAACCTTACAAACTATGACTTATTAAAGCACACAGTACAACAAAAAGTTAATCGATGATAAAAGATAAAGGCCTGGTCGAAAAAATAATAGTTTTTATGTAAATGAACGTTGCATACGAGATGTGAGATAAACACAATCTCAGACGGGGATCGCACACAAGCGTCGCCCTTGTGTGTGTAGTGGTGCCAAGTGCTGTGTTGCACGGGACAAATATATGTGAACAATGATAGGTAGACCGCTGATGTAGAAAGAAGAAAGCTTCTTCATATAGTAAATGTTCTACATAGTTAATATGAAAACTATTATCAAGAGTATAAAAGCAGAGAGAGTAAAGTCATCTCAATTATGTATCTCTTTTCCTTGAATTTGTATGTATATATATATGTATGTATAATGTAGGTATATATTGTAGTAAATATGTATGTATTTGTATTTTATGCTTGTAACCAATTTATGTATTTCTGTACTTATTCTATTTATAATCTATTATGTTATCTTTAATATTTTTCGTTATTTTTATTTCCTCTCAGAGCACCTGCCATCTTATCTCTTCACCACCCTTGGTTGACTGGTAGAGAATGCCTAAGGCATTAAGTCCGCCTTTGTTCTTAATTGTGTGCGAGAAGTTTAAATAAATAAATAAATAAAAGCAGAAGAAAACCGTAATAGAAATATCTCAACATAAATGTTTCACCGGCTATGTCACGATGATGTGCATTCTGCTATTCTGATTACTAAAATCCTGCTATCTTATAGGACATATTCATTTTGGTACGAGGGCATCAGAAAAACCCCCGATGCTACCAGCCTTTTCGACATCACTAGACACCGACTATGCCCAACATCATGACCAAAATCATACCTTTTTGTCATGATTCTGGTACTTTCTGGTTTGATATGACCACAAATTAAGGCTTCTGTGGACTGGGGCGATATCGCGGGCGCGACAGGCAGCAATATGCCTGTCGCGCCCGCGATATCACTCCAGTCTGCAGAAGCCTTTACTGAGAAATCTGTTAGTGCAAAATAATATGAATTTAAAATTGAAAAATATATTCCGTGAGGTTGTTTCTGTTCCCAATATTTCTCTTCACTACCGTTCAGCCACCTGCGTCCGTATCTAGTAAATCATAACCTTCGCAGCTATCGGTGGATCAGCACCGAATCTTAGACTGCTATTAACTGTGTGCGCGCACTTGTGCCATATATGCGGATAAATGTACAATGAGCAAAAACTAGCTGTGTTTGTTTTAAATTATGGGAGACTTGAATATATTTATAAATATTTTTGGTTGTATAGTTTCAAATAAACTTTAAATAATAAAAGTCTAGCTAATTGTTCATGTGTTTGAAAACGTACTTGATACAGGGGAAATTCGGAAACGAGTGTGATCCGATCATTTTATAAAGTATGTCTTCAGTAACTCAAGTCTTTGTAAAGAAAGAAAGAAAATAGGACCCTCAATTAAAAAGATACAGTTTGTATGGACCGTATGTTAGGTCAACTTGACCTAGCTAGCTAGTTTACTAGCTCCTAAATATCAAAGTTCAAACTAAATAGATTTCCAGAGTCTAGGTACTTCCTTTCTTATAAAAGGTCATTAAAGTACCCAATATATCTGGTGCATAGACCCGTAAAGTGAGTCCAAAATGGACTACGAAGCCAAAAAAGGATTTCAAAACTTCATAAATACTAAAATTACTAACGATACAGAAAGGCCCCGTATATTCACAGCACACGAATGTTACTCGTATAGTTGTAACTTGTAACCCTAAAAGGCGATCTACGCGTGAAGACTGTTAAATGTCAAACGAAACTGATTCAGAACTATGTGGACCTGCATTCAATTGCTGACCCACATTGAGAAGTTTTCCTCAATGTCACCTTTTGTCCGACACGTGTTTGTGTTGCCAGTTGCCACTACTTCGTTATAGCAGTCTTGAATCTGGTAACACGTTAGGTATTTTTAGGATTGGAATTTGGTTTTGGAAAAAATAATATATATTAGGTACGAATTATTGACAATTATTAAGTTACTTGTTTTCCCATAGTTTTGCAAATTCTTTCATTTATATTAAAGTTTTTTTTTTCATTTTCAGGTAAGTCCCGATGTATAAATGTAGAGAAATTATATATTTCTTAGCGACTACGTAAGTATGAACAACAAAATAAAATATAAGTAATATAAATATAATGGACCATTTTCTTTCTAACTTATGAATGTGACCAAAACCTAACTTTGACAACGTTTCCAACAAAAACACCAGAACTTCCACAATTCTGAGAGCTCATAACTAATTCTCGAAATTAAACCTTGTCCGACTTCCGACATCCCAGGGGTATCAAAAAAATCGCCGCTAGACCGACGTGTATGGCGCGCAGCTTTTTTATTTGACATTTTATACAAGTTTATTCAAAGAGCGATAATATCGCTGACTCTTATCTTTCAATGCAACGTTACCGCGAGCCCGGAGTGATAGCATCTGGGGCCAGCCATTGCTAGTTAAACCAACCTGATAAGGGATCGGCTGCGTCTGTGTGCGGCAGCTTACGGACGCGGCGCGAGTGTGTGCGGGGAGGGGCGTTCGGCTCGCCAGGCCAGTCACTCACTTTACGCGGCAAAAGTATGACGGTTGAAATGTCGCGCGCACAAATATACACAAAATAAATACCAAAAATAGTGCTGTGTTGTGGATATTATGTTATTGTGGTTGCGGTATCTGAAGCAGCTGGAGGTGGCGGCCGGGGACCCGCCGCCAGGTGGCGCTGTCGACTTCAAAACAATGTGTAAGATTTGTTTACATATCGGTCGGTGTGGCTGAGCGTTTATATTGCTATGTTTTTTTCTATATTTATGAACTTTCCAATAGTTTTAAGGCCCTTTTATTGTTTTTCGTTTCATTCCATTCGCGTATTCTAAGGCTGGCTCCTTGTCTATTCAATCTGCGATGGGTATCAATGAAATATCTCGAGAATAGATACCGATACCGATTAGAGGCATCTATCTTGAGCGTATTGAATGAAATGTTGTATCGAATAAGAATTACAGTCGTTACTAGCTCATTCTACTATTGTTATCTATCAAACTTTGACATTTTTACTCATTGCCCAACTCCCTAATGCTGTAGCAACAAGTTTACTAATACTTACTTGAATATCAGACATAAAGTTTTTGGTAAAATCTGCTATTTTGTGGGAGGAATCAACAAGATCCGTCTGGCAGGTTCCTAGCTGCAGAAACAAAACAATATTGATGCAAATTCTTAGTAAACTTATTAAAATAACTAGGTAGAGATATCCTGTATAATAATTATGTATTCTTTGTTTTGAACATAAACAAGTTTCTAGAACGCATTGATTTGAAGGTAAACAATATGCGTTTGTGAAATTTGTTGACATTAGATAAAACAACATTCTCAAAATTTACATGTGGACGTATGATTGCGTTTTTTCAATGATCTGGGTAACCAGAGTACCAATTAGTGTTAATAACGTATTAAAACACTTTAAACGTTATTAAAGTGGGCTTAAACTGCACTTTGTGATGCTACATTGGGTCCAAAAAGCCTTCACCCGCAATATTGTTTAGAAAACTTTCGAAACAATTGTAAACATTGAGAACTGCTTACAATTATTTAGAATACGCTTAAAAACAATTGTAAGTAAAGTTTTAGCTCTAATTTGAGGTTATTTTTGGGGTGAATGAACTCCATACCTTATCAATACTGTAGGTACAAGAGCACAGATGTAGAGCAGCTGTAAACAATAAAATACATTGAATTAGATTTAAAACGTCCAAAAAAATCCCAAGACTTAAGTAAATAAGTTGCAAGTCATCTGAACCAGCCTACACAAACGAGAAAAACAAAAATAACGGCCAAGTTCGACCAAAAATCAAAACAAATAAATAAATTTTGGACACAACGCTATAGTATATGATAGCAGATTTCTCCGAATTCGCGATAAGACTGTCGTTAAGATTGGTCGGTTTTTATCTCTTGTGTGATAGCCATAACAGTGGTACTAATGTATTATATAGGATTTTTATTGCCCTGTAGATACATTATCAGAACATGAACGAATGTAAATCATTGATAAAATGTAATTACTGTGAGTTACTTAGATTCCATGTTTTGAACTGTATTTCGGGCTCATATTAGAATATTAATGGTCTGTACACATTTTGGGAACTGTTGATGGGTATTTGAAGGGATTAAAATATGAATTAATTGGTCTTTGGTCGATTTAGGTATTTTAAACAAGATATTTTTAAATAAAAACAAGTTTAATTTACTTTTGTACTATAACTTAACTTCATTCAGGTCTCACCTCATCTAAATATGATTCAAAACATTCTAACCACCAAATAGTGATGTGACATTACAAAAACTAGATACCAATCATAAGCCGATACCAAATCACATTGCAACGACATCGAATCCATTTTTAAATACCGAACTCGTGAGGCATGTTCCTATTTTGACAGCTCCTGTCAATGTCAACTATGTCTGAATAGTTTGTATATGTTTCGTTAGAGTTGTATCTCGTTGCTTCATCGGTATAACGCAGTCCGACTGTCGGTGTTAGGATCGGATTTGTGATTGAAGAATTAATATTTACTTCCTAAATATTTTTTTCTTTTATTAACATTGTTTAGTATTATTAATACTCACACGTTCAACGCTTTTTTTACTTTTTAGGTGTATTATTCATAATGGATTGTTTTTTAAATATTGAATTCAAGACCAACGAAGTTTTTTTAATCAACAACAGCTGCTACTGTTCATAATAGCATTATTATTATTACCTACTATCATAAAACTAAATAAAAAACTATCCATCAGCCCTACACTTAAACAGTCGTGGCTTACGATAAAAATGACGTGTGTTCCACTCAATGGGAGCCAGCCTCCCGATCCCGCTGATAAGGCAAGGGAGAAATGTTATCTCTGTTCTGATTCCACGTTCATTATCAAATTGTACGTCTGTGTGGGTGAGAGAGGGACAAATAGAATGTTATGTTAAGGTGTGTTACTACGTGATAATACGGGGTGTTATTCTTTTTAAATTCCTACAGGGGGTTTGAAAAGGTCACGTTTTAAGTTGTTAGTTCTCCGAGTTTTGTTTAGTTTTAATTGGTCGCCGCTTTTTTGTTTTAAATTCAGTAGGTATTGCATTTGTAATAGACAGGTCTGCTATTAAGATTGCTTAATGAGTTTGCCGTTCACGAATAACAGTAGTCAGTTGTAATCAATTATCATTTATCAGTTTATGTTTCATTTAATAAATAGCGACTTATTTATTGCCAATGGTTTAATACCTAATAGAATATTGATTAAAGGTGTCTCTTATTAGGAAAGAGTATTTATACTACCCACATAATAATATATTTGAACAACCATGAGGAATAATTGAATATGCAATTCCGTTTTTGAAAATGTCAAGTGACACAACTTTGAAGTGTAGATTTGTTTAGAAACATACATTATGTATACATTTAGATATAACATAAATGAATACATAATGTGTTATCCTAACTATAATTCCTAACATAATATTATAAATGCGAAAATGAGTTGGTTTGTTTGTTTTTGTTTGTTACGCTTTCACGCTAAAACGGCTGAACGGATTTGGATGAAATTTGGCACAAGGGCAGACTATGTCCTGGATTAGGACATAGGACATACACATACACTTTTTAGCCCGATGTTCCCACGGGATCGAGACTAATGCGGGTGAAACCGTGGGGCGCAGCTAGTAGTCCAATAAAAACAAACTCATAAAAGACTGCTTTGATTATAAGTATTTATGTATTTCCGTTTGAACGTCTGTCAACTAAGGCAGTCCCCGGATTAACTTTGTCTTGATCTTACTGCTAATGCCTAGTCCGAGTGCAGTCACTGATCTGCATAACCCAACCCCTTTTCCCATCTTCTTCTTTGTAAAAGGGGTCATGTAATGAAGAGCACTGACCGTTCTATTGGAGTCACTGTGTTTGGCTCTATTAAACTATCCCTTCTCATTGCATACAGCAATAACATAATTATAAAATTCAAAACTAGCTCTGAAAACTGCTGCAGAAAAGTTATATTATATTTAAGGTGGACCCGCGAAATATTAACAAAAGTTCTTATGGAACAAATCTAACTTAGAGAGATGTAGTAATGATTCTAATGATTATAATTCTGTAAATACATATTTGTTATGGTCGCAAATCATATTTTGATCAAGACACTGCAATTTGAAAAGGAGGCTACAACTGCGGATCCACTTTAATCGTATATACAATTAAAGTACGGTCAGTAGGTAATCTGCATCCAAAATTAAAAAAATATACAAACTAAGTTAGCAATTCTTTAAGCCTCCCATTATTTTTTATGATAACCATGATACCATGATAGCCATAACCATGTAAATTCACTAAATATAATTCATTCACTAATAGTAACGTATTGTTTTTAACCGACAATAATTAACATAAATAATTAACTAATTGTGCATATCTCATTAAAAAATAATTACAGAAAAACGAATCTTTATTATCAAATTAACTAATATATACATAGGTATATAATAATAGTAGTTCATTTGATAATAATTATGTAAAATATGTGGCGTCAGAAAAAAACTAAATAATTATGTTTTTTTTAACACCTATACTACCAATCTTATGTAAATACCTACGTGGTGTCAATAATAAGCAGACACCATTTTATGGACGTCTCTACCGTACATGTTTTTTTTTTTTATGTGAGGGATATCTCTAAAAATGGATACCATACAAAACAGAAAATAGATAAACAAAATTAAATATGTAACATAATTATCCGTAGGTATTCGAAATCAATAAGATAAACTGATGCATTGATTATTTAATTACACTTTTAATGCAATTAAATGCGAATAAGAAGACAACTATGAATAAGTCCCTACCTATGATGCAACATTAATTACTAGTCTAAATTAAAAAAATGTGTATTTTATAGAAATAGTGAGTCCTGTTGATGGCTTACCCAGTAATTTTCAATTTGAATTAAACACAATAAAATAGACAAAAGCGGCGCTATATTGATTATAATAATTAAAAATATATCTAATTCTAAAGGGATGCTCTATATGAAAAAAAAATGTGTTTTTTTATAGAAATATTGAATCCTGTTGATGGCTTACCCAATAATTTTAAATTTGAATTAAACACAATAAAATAGACAAAAGCAGCGCTATGTGAATTAGAACAATTAAAAAGATATCTAACGGGATGCTCCATACTGATACCGATACCGAATTTTATGGTCTCAGCATATGAATTAGGCAAACTTCTTATCACCCCTGGAAGTATGTTATATGTATTTCCTCCTAGATAAACGTTCTGGTAATGATATTAACATTGTTGACTTTTAATAAACAAAATACCCAACAGTGTTATTTATTTTATCGGTTCCACGGATAAGAATTAAGATCATTTATAAACGGTCTTTGGAAAAAATATTTACGTAAATATTATGATAGGGAAGTCCCCATCATAATATTTACGTAAATATTTTTTAAATAAACAGGTAGGTAGGGTTTAGGTATACCTCTAAATAAGTTAACTTTGGTAAGTACCAAAGTTAACATTATTTAGATATACCATGTATTCTTCAATAATAATTTTAACATTATAATCCACCGCTTATCCTAGTTTATATTGGTAATTATACAAAACAATGGTGAAATGTGTCATGCTTTTGCGAAAATAACGTTTATTATTATTTAATAAATAAATAAATAGCAAATAAGTACCAATAATATTTCCTTAATAATTGGGTACCGAACGGTAGACAATACATCACTTATTCATAGCTAAGTATATTTGGATGGAATATAATTCAATGTTTATGTGTCTTGAGTGATTATTAAATGTTGAATTCAATACGATAAATTCAAAAACTCAATTCTGTTAGTCCAGCTGCTTAAATACGTACCAAAATACTTCTTCCTAAAGTTATTTAGTTTTAAATTTCTGACCCGATTTTCATAAAAGATAAATTATCAACTAAATGAATTCCTACAACAATGCCATTGTTTAACTTTAAAACTATATTTTTTACCACCGAAATAATAAAATTATCTAACGAAAACATCGCTCGGCCGGGGAATCGAAGCTGTTATCAGGAGCTTATATCTACACCGCTGCGCCGTTTTGTTATCTAAGTGATCTCTTTTTGTAAGCACCTTGAAGGTTTGTGGTCCAAAATATTGCAATTATTATTGCTCTTTTAAAACATCAAGTTACATTTCAAAACTAGTTGACATTTGGCGGTATTACCAGAAAACCTGTTACGGTTTTTAGAAGTGGTATTGGTATCTGGAATAATTGTGTCGCGCAACACTAGTTGCATTACTAATCTAAATAATATGCATATACCTAACTATTTTCACAAATTCTAGTCGCTTGGTTATAAAATAACAAAAATCAAAAAATCTTAAATCAAAAGTCACTTTTCGAACGTCAAAATTACATAAGACAGTCCTCCAAAACGCCCGCCCTTCACCACTTCCTAGTGCTTTAGCTGGGAAGAAGAAGTGGCGCAAAAAAGTCCGCAGCAGCACAGCTGTCTGTTCAATTAGAAAAAAACGATGATTCTATACAATAGTATGCAAAATAATTTACACAACGCTAAAACATTAAATTATTAGGCATATGTCAGCTAGCACACCACTATACCAACATAAAAAAAAAAACATCGAAAACTATACTCAAGCAGAAATTTAATAAAAACAGAAACAGAAATTAATACCTAAACAACAATTTTTTTTTTTGGGTGGGAAATCGTCAAATAACTTTTCCCGCTCTGGGCGGAGCGGGAGGGTGTGTCAGACTCTTACTGACTAAAACCCACCCGTATTCCTTCCTGTTGCCTGTGTTGCGGGGGCCTCGGTGACCCATAAGTACCTTCCCGCGACACCTAAACAACTGTAACTAATCTATTTAGAACAGCATAACAAAATAATAAAATATGATATATTTTTCTTTTTTTTTTTAATTCATTTTATTCGATTCTTGCTGTTATATTGCTAGATGTATGCTTTGTTTTTACACTATTTTTAATCAGCCATAATTCTAAATTAATTGTAGTAATATAAATGTAAAATGATGTAATAATGTAACGTAATATTAAATCATAATAATATATAATGCATGTGGTGTTAGCCTGTAACTGATTGTAGCACTTATAAATGTATGTATAATATCGTGTACTTTTAAATGAAATGTGCAAACAATCGTAGGCTAACCTATTAATTCACAAATAAATGAATAAATAAATAAATACATTTTACCCCTAATGTTTTCATTAAGTGCTAAGTATTTTCGTTTACAATGAAAACTCTCCCTTCACTATTTTTCTCTTCACACAAAGCTAATAATATTGTAAACACATAGGAATCTGAATATCTACCTACAACATAGTACTAAGTTCCTGGGAACCCATAGCCCAGTCGGTGTCGAAATACGGGGCTTACATCATGCTATCCGACATCATCACGATAGCGTAGACTCGCCCTATACACCAAGCGCTGCGTTCGCGTGCAAACTTATTAAATGCACTAGCAATCCGCCCCTGCTTCACACGGTTTTCAGGACAAAACATCGAGAGTTCCTCATGATATGTAAATTAAATATTAATGTATTTTACACAGAAAACTTCTGGATTACTTTCTCTAAATGATGGTGAAAACCTATATTATCAAAATCAGTTGCGGAGTTTAGAAGAACGACGTGGTCACACGAAACTCGACATTAATTTATATATATATTTTTTAAATATATTTATTTACATAACCAAATTACAAGATGATTATTAACATTAACTAAATTAAAACTAAGTTAAGCTTAAAAAAGGCCCTCGGGGCATTGTACCGAGGATGCTGGCGGCATTTCCTCGCTGAATTGCAATGCTGATGCGTTGCGCGAGAAAGCCGCCAGCTTTTTTAAGCTTAACTTAGTTTTAAATTAATTTAATTTATTAGGTATATATTATCTTGCGCATGAAGTGTGACGTTGTGAAATCGGTCGTCAGGTCAGCCTATAACACAAACTGTTGTATTTATTTAATATTGAAAAAAAAGGCTGATAATTGTTTGACTTAGGCGATATTAGACTGCTGCTCTACGCGTGCTTATAAATGCATGATCTGCCAAAAATATTTGCAATTATTAGTGTAAAATTAACAAAAGACAGATATCCCATCTCCTACTCTTCAAGCCTTCAACAATGTAGAAAAAAATCGAAGCTTTATTTCCAAAAAAATATTTACAACTCCAAATATTAACAACAAACGTTTTCCTCCGTACATTTTTATTGCTTCTAAAAATTCAGTAGGTACACTAAGTACTCAACTTTTCCCACAATTTCTGATCCAAAGCGAAATTTTTCACAACAAAATTTGCTCTCAACAAAGTCAGTCGTACGTTTAATAATCCCCGTTTCGGGGTCAATCTCGTTTGGCATCAATTTATGCGGCCGCGCCGCCGCGCCGTGGGCCGGCCGACTCACGCGCACGCTAATTGATTCCAGATCGCAGGGGGCGGGGCCACGGAAAGGTCGCGAGTTCGATGCCAGATGACGTTGACGGAACTGTGAAAGTTGTTAGTGATCAAGATTTTTCTGTGATTGGTTAGTTTTATCGAAATAGCTATAGGTACGTACATATAACGCTGAATAAGGGGGCTTTCCACAGCCAAATGTTTGAAAAAAGTGACTTTTCCTGAAATATTTTGGAAAGAAAACACACGTGAAGTTATCCCACCCAACAGAGCTCGTGACATCACACGTCCGCGTATCACACCGTCACGCTCGAATCCACCTTCCATTTATTACAACGGATCGTAATCTAAGATGGAGAGCGGGCGACTGATAAGAAACGCCGCGACGCGCGACGCCACATCGCGATAAGCGGGGTGTGTTGCCGGTAGGACGACGCGCGCTTCGGTGTGAGAGGGGGACGGTAATTATAGGAGAGAATGTTATCACACCATCTGTGATTTAGTGACTAGATAATTTCGTATGAAAATAGCTGTGTGTGTAAATTATAATGAATTTAGATCTTATTTTATTTTATTATAATATCGGCTGAATTGCAGTTATAAACTAATTAAGTAACTGAAATTATGCTCAATGTGATAAGATTCTGATATTGAAGCGAGATCATTTAAATATTTATTAGAATGTGTTATAAAATGAATAATTAATGCTACTATTCTCTTGGGGGATAACTAAAGAGAAATATTATATTGGTTGAACTGCTAACCCACGAAGTACAATTAAAGCCATATGAACGTGTCTACAATTACGATGATAGCAATGAACACTGCCAGTATTTTTATAAGCCCTTCTACTGATCATAGAGATTCGGGACAAAACCCACTGATAGAATATATTTCAAAAATGTATTACTAAAAAATACCAACAGTTACATTCTACGTCGAAAAGGCGTCTAGCGAACCGCGTGGTGGGGGGAGGGGGTGTTTTATCGCCCAAAATGCGCCCGATCGCTGCGAGATTCGCCCGCGCGATATAGACCGATTCTTCGACGCGATAAAAGCCCACTCCAGAACATGCCTGTATCTTTTCAAAAAGGTTTTTGTCTCTAATCGCTTGCCAGAATCTAGTTTTAATGACTTTTTATAATAGGTTTACGCGGGAGGAATATTTATAAGAATTAAATATTGTTTTTTTTTTTTTAAAAAGTGAAAAAGTGAAAATAAATTTTCTTTAAATTTATTTGGAAGACTAAAATTGTGATATAAAATTTGTCCTCAACACTTATTATCTTACTCTAAAAAATCTTCATGGAAAAACTTTCCTAACAGTGCACACATAATCAGCCTATAGTGTTCCCACTGCTGGGACACAGGCCTCCTCTCTGTGAGAGGGAGTGGGCCGTAATCCACCACGCGGGCCCAGTGCGGGTTGGTAGATGTCACATGTCTTCGAATTTTTGGTTCTAGGACTTGCCGGTTTCCTCACGATGTTTTCCTTCACCGTTTTGAGAGCAGTGGTGATGAAATAATTTACACAAAGTAAAGCGCCTGGCCGGGTTCGAACCTACGACCTACAACTCGTAAGTCGCGGCCGTTACCACGGGGCCACCACTGCTCTACACCTAACCTAACAGTGCATTTTCGTCTAATTTTCTTGATTAAGATTCAGACTATCACCAGCTTTTCAATTCTGGCAGTTTCAAAACATAATTAATTATAGCCTGAAAGCATTCTGTTTTATTTTTTAACCCCCAAGAAGCACAGAATTTGCACCCTATAAGATATAAATCAAGCTTTGAAAAAATATCTACAAAATCAATCAATCTGCCTAGCTTTTTCCCAACTATGTTGGGGTCGGCATCCAGTCTTACCGGATACAGCTGAATACTAGTATTTTACATGGAGCCACTGCCTATCTGACCTTCACAAACTAGTTTACAACTGTGGTGTGTACTGTGGTGGTTAGTAACTGGTTACTAAGTAATAATGATACCACTGGTTCACTGCTAAGACTGGTTGTCAGACTTTTTGAGCTTCTGACGACTCCTGACGAATGTCAATGATCCACGAATGACCGTGCTTTCCGAGGCATATGATGTTATCTCGGTATGTAAAGATGGTAACCCATCTATGGACCAACCGCGGCCAGCGTAGCTTAACCTGATGGATCGGCCCGTGCGGCTGTTATTACTTGACCACGAGCTTCTTAAAATCTCCAAAGTTAAAATATATAATTTACTTGAATTATATAAGTATAATAATAGTTTTTAGAATATATATATTATATTCTAAGAACTATAGCGGGGAGTATCGACTCTCCGATTATTAAAAGTTTTGTGAGGAGGACAATCACTAAACATTAATTTGGGAAAATCCTTTTCACAATACTATTTATTCTGTCTTCTTCACTATGGTATTTTAACTACTAACATAAGTAATAATAAGTTATAAACTTATAATACTCGTATTGTTTAATAACACGCTGGATCATTGTTGTCCAAAGATAAAGAATATATTTATTTTTAATAATTTTATTTTATTTTATTTTCATTGCTTATATAGTTAGTATATATGTATCTATGTATCTATTATATAGCATATATCTGTGTATCTACTTATATACTTTTATTTCCGCCAAAGACAACCCCATTTTATGTCCAAAAAAACATGGTTGTCTGGAAGAGATCGCAGTGAGCGATAAGGCCGTCCATTGTATATTTTGTAGTGTATAATTTATTTTATTTTTGTAATGTATCTGGTGTACAAAGTATATATAAATAAATACATATAATAATTATTATCATTCCGAAATGCATCACTCCACTTTAATCAACACTAAACCACTTATACAGTACACAACAAAACAGTGTATAATTGTTTTTTATCTACCACGGCGCCATAGGGGCTGTATCGCAGTGATGCACCGCACTACGATAGCGTCTTGCCCCTATGTGACTAGAACTAACTGATTAGCCTATCAAATATGTATGTGACAATCATGTTAGCTCTATATGTGGTGGATACTTTAATAACCTGGTTATCTATTTTGTGCGGGAACTTTTTCTTTGGAGAAAATGACGTTTATATGTACAGGGTCAAATTAAATTAGCTAGCGAGACTCTGCAGAAGTGATGGGTGTCGATATCTTAATATGATAAAACAAAAATAGACCTTGTAGAAAATACAAAGATAAGATTAATATCTTATTTTATGGTAAGGTAGAATTAGATCTAATTCGTCGTGATGGCCCTATGGTTAAGACATCGCCTCATGCATGAGGTCGTGTCGCGGGAAGGTACTAATGGGTCACCGAGGCCCCCGCAACACAGGCAACAGGAAGGAATACGGGTGGGTTTTAGTCAGTAAGAGTCTGACACACCCTCCCGCTCCGCCCAGAGCGGGAGAAGTTATTTGATGATATGCCAAGCTAAAAAAAAAAAATGCATGAGGTTGTGGGTTCAAATCTTGGCACGTACCAATGTGACTTTTTGAATTCATATGTACTTCTTGGAAATAACTGATATCGGTGAAGGAAAACATCGTGAGCAAACCTGGACTTATAGTTAACTAGATGCGCCCCGCGGTTTCACCCGCATAAGTTTTGACCCCGTGGGTATATCGGGATAAAAAGTACCCTATGTGTTATTCCTGGTTATAAACTATCTGTGTGCCAAATTTCATCCAAATCCGTTCAGTACTTTTTGCGTGAAAGAGTAACAAACATCCATCCATCCATCCATACTAACTTTCGCATTTATAATATTAGTAGGAAGGATATAAGTCTGAAATAGCCGACCCGTCTTTAGCAAACGTGGTGATCAATGCCCGTGCCTTCTCTGAATGAGAAGAGGCCATTGACCAGCAGTAGAACTATTATAGGCTGGATATTATAGATCTTATTATACCTAAAATCTAAAGACGCACAAAAAGCTGTCGGAATGGAATACTAAAATATAATAAAGTGTATTTTATTGCAAATGAAAAATACAGTCAACGACTATAAAAACAATAAAATAAAAAGCGGTCTAACAAACCCGATCATTTGTAAAACAAATTATTTAAAACAACAATTAATAATACATAATGAGCAATAATCATCATGGCATCCGCTTATCCAAAAACAAGATGTATGTAACAAAAACATGGAAAATATAAAAAATATAATTAATCTAACATTACTATGCCTATTCATGCTAATCTGATTGTAATAAAATTATATATTCTTACTAACTTTTTGGCTTTGCCCGCGTGAAGTTCCGTATAAAAAGTGTCTTAAATCTGTTTGCCAAATTTCCGCGTGGAACCGCTATAAAAAATATCCTATTTGTTTTAATCCAGGTTATAAACTACCTGTTTGCCAAAAAAGTATCCTATTTGTCTTAATCCAGGTTATATACTATATATGTTTCCCAAATTTCATCCAAATCTACTCAGCTGTTTTTGCGTGATTGAGTAACAAACATAACATCCAAACACAAACTTGAATTGTATGTATTATATGTATAGTAGGATATTTTTTATTAAATTCTATTTGTAGTTTTGGGTGCGTCGCCATTTTATTTATGCGATCAATGAACACACTTTTACATACATATTGTCAATGTTACTGCATTTATTTCTTTTGAAGCAATTTTTGTATCCGGGTCACCCTATTTCAAACCAAAAATAAACCGTATCTCATCAAATTAAAATTGATTATAACTCGACTGTTGTCCGTTTTTAATATCTTTTTCGCATGCAAATAATAAACATTTTATTGCCTAAGAGTGATTTTTATCGAGCTCTGCGCATATAAATCTAACATGTCTCCACTCTTTTAATTTCTTACTGAATATGTTGTGTCGCGTATAATTAATTTAGCTGTAATTTAATTAAAAGTAGGTATATTGTATGAAATTAGCATGTGGTTAATGTTTTCTATAAAACCTCGAAGCGTCAGCAATATAAATATTTTATTTATACCTGATTCTTAAGTCCGAAAACGAATCGTTCTCCTTATTTATTGGCTTATGGTCGATTCGCACGAATCTACTTGCCAGGAACGGGCGAATCGACGCTTTTATTTTTTTTTTTCTGTAGGTTATTCGCACTATGTTAATTTATTTGTGGGAATCGACATTTCCAGAAATCTGACACATCAAGACGAGCCAAGCGAAGCGCAAGGTACCTACCTTTTTTTCGAAGAGCTTCGTCGTTTTTTGAACCCTCATTCATAACTTGGGTTGGTAATATATATATATCAATAAACAAAATTCTCGGTATATGATGTCAATAGTAGACTTATTAAACATATAAAGTTTCAATTGCATAGCTCTTATACTTTAGATTTTATTGATATCTAAAAAACCTGATTTCGTCACTGACTCACTGATGATCATCAAAATTCTTAGGGTATTTCCTGAAGTCCTAGAAAGCTGTAATTTGGTATTTCAGCTAGTATTAGTACACAAACAACAAAACATTCTAAAAAGTACTTGGAACTTTTACCCCCAACCCCTTAAACTAGGGGATGGAAGTTTGTATGAGACGTACGAGACCGCACACAGACTTCCGCCTTGTTATAAATAACAGTAAAAAAAAAAAATGTAATAAGCAACTTACAAAAAGAAGTGAAATCCCAACAAAAACATTTTCATGTAAAATGTTGCCAAGACGAGACCACATGGCTCGCACTGTCAAAAAATTATCAAATCTCATGTAGAGCCCAGCTTCTAACTCTACACTCCCTAATAACATACCTAATCTAAAACATCGTAATTGAATTCAGGCGTTGTTTTTCATACGATTTAAATATCTAGGTGTAATTAATTGAAATATGATATGGCTAGAAAGGCAGAGATACCGAGATGACTACTAATAGAGAAGTTTGGAAAAAGCCATGCTGCGCTGACCCCAAATAAATTTAGATAATGGCAGGAGAATGATACCTTTATACTCATAATTATAACTTTGTCGTATCCCTATCTATTTTACTATGTGTATCTACTTAAATAAATAAATGATAATGCCGTGTAATTAATTGGTTAGTTTCCATTTACATTTTCTTTGTCACGATATTTTTTGCTGGCACCTAAACATTCAAACTCAAAGCATTTATTGAATTAAACAGGCACTTTTGAATTGTCAAGGAGTCGGTCAGTTAGAAATAATTATTAAGCTAATTGCCCATTCCAAAGCGTAGTAGGTACATATGGAGAAGAACGGGCAAGAAACTCCATCGACACTCATTCCTGTTAAAACTAAGGTGCCACTTCCACAGTCGAGAGAATCGCGGCCATAGTCTCGCCGTGCCATCAATTTCTCGCCGCGATGACATCGCGCCGTGTGGAGATTGCTTCATACAGTTTCTATAGAATTTGATGTCACGGCGAGACAATCGCCACGATACTCACGCCCGTGGAGAAGGCGCCTTATTAAAAAAATAATTCAAACTAAACACTAAACAGTAAGTTAATTACCACAGCACATGTTCGCAATCTAGCGTCGTATCGCTATCGCTTCGTTATCGAATCGCTCCCGGAAACGTTGCCGTCCTTATCGATAGCCAACCATTAGGAACGCTTATGTTAAATGGGGGTGTGTGTTTGTAGTAGTGCTACAACAATGCCTTGTTTCTGTTTGTAGTTGTATACATATGGCCTGTGAATAGGCTGATAATGTGTCAATGATAAAATTGAAGGAGACTAATTTTTAGACACGTTCATAGAGTAGTTAACTCAATTGATTGTGGTACACGCTAGTGACAGACTAATAAGGGATTCCAGCTAATATTGATACTTGTGGCCGAAAATTCGGTAATAAAAAAGTGCTGAAATTGTACAGGCTTGGTGAAAGCAGCGGCTTTAAACCTTTTAAGACGCTGAAAGTGAAGTGTTTACTTTTGCTTAACCACATTTTTGTTCACACGCTTGCCGCATATTTGGCTTGATGAGTCTCTGAAAGGCTTGATAGCAACCCAAGTAAAGCTAAAACAAAGGGCTGAATCTATAAACATCGCTAGCCCCACAAAACAATAACAAACCACAGCTCTCCACCAACAATATTCTGTTCAATTCTACCACACCGCCATTTCTCTCCAAAACAACAGACGAACGTCTTTATAATACAAGGCTTACAAAACGTGGGCGCGCTCACGTTCTAAGGTGCGACAATAAAATCGCATGCAATCTTCCCGAGGCGTTAACAAGGGGCAAGACAAGCGAGTCGTCGCCTTGTCGCGATCACATCGGGCCAATTTGTACGCATGTCCACGGCTACGATTTATTGGGCACGCGAGGAGCGCTCATTGCTAGATAGTCCACTCATAGGTGGCCCTGTCGGGGCGTACGGGATTAGGTTGCCTGGTCCAGTGTAGATACGTAGTTATTCTTGTTGCAACAGGTTCATCTGAAATTTCATTTGTAGTTATGCAAAATTGTAACTGATGATGATGGTGTCTAAAGCACGTTATATCACAGATCAACATCTGTTTTATCCAGAAATTGAATAGTTAAGAACATCTGAGCTGTTCAATTCTCAAAGTAAGCATCATAATATATCAAGGTGGTTGATACGTACAATAAATAATTAAAAAAAAACGGTGCCCTCAAACTTTTGTAAGTACCTACCTATTCTTCTTTTCAGAAATGAAAAACCCGAAAATAATCTTATCTATACCGAAAACCACCAATTACTGACCACATAAAGCACAAACCTACCTACCCTCCAAGAAAAAACAAAAATTCTCAAACAATTTCTCTAAAACAACGACCATTCCCGCCAATTAAATCGGTTGGGTTTACAAGCGCAACACTCACGCCCGTTGAGAGTGAAATATAAACGTAAAGGTGCGCGTGAGTCGATAGATCGGCACACGGCGCGGCTATCGGCCGCTGCGATCGCGCCGTAATATCATTATTGTACCCCCCACCCCGGGATGAGACTATCGAGGACAGTTGGTGCTGTAAAATAAAATAGGATCTTGGAAAAAGTGGTTGATTGTGTAAAATAAAATATGATCTTGGAAAAAAGTGGTTGATTGTGTAAAATAAAATAGGATCTTGGAAAAAAGTGGGTGATTTATGGAAAATTAAAATTAAGTTGAAGAGATACCTTTGCCATCGGTTACTGAAAGTCTATTATATTTAACCTAGTCATTATCGATGTCATATTTTTTTTAAATATTTTGTACTTGCAATCATAACTATTTGTGAACATAGCTCGTTTCAATTCTATTTTATTTTCTTATATGTAATTCAACTACGTGTAATAACTTCTTGTACGTACTATACATTTCTGTGCTAGTGCTGTGCACTTCTGTAAGTGAAGAATTCACAATCATTCCTAAAACTATGTGATTTTTGTTTGTGTATGTTTTAATGAGTAATACGTTGAAGTGATTATAAATAAGTAAATACTTACGTGGATATGTTTTGTCATTCAGTCATAATAACTAAAGCTATCATTAAATTTGACAGTAGATTTCAATCAATCAGACTTGTTCCGCTAGCCAGACAGGCTTCCAGGAACAAACACCTTAAAAGCGTTTAGTTCTTCAGCAATTTCCGAATTTTCATCTTGTGTTTATCAAACCCATATTATGAGACAATATTTTTACATTTCTTCAAAACAACCCGTTTCAGCAGGTAACTTTATAAAATCTATTTTTCTTTCTTCCTAAGCCTTATGAATAAAGCCAACAAACACAGTAAACCTTGAGAAGTCAGATTCAAGATAACCAAATTAATCGTAAAAGACGCCTCAACAATAAAAAAATCATCACCATAGCTTATTACCATATATTTGAGACTAAACTCCAATTAAAAGCGAGATAACCAGATCAGTAACTTATTATATTACGTACCTACAAATGATTATTATTCTTGACATAATGATATCTTAAGAGTGGGTGGTAAATTTTTTTTTAAATTATATTACGGTAGGTAGATGTTACTGCCAAGCTGTATACCTACATAGGCATGTAAAAATGAAATAGAGTCGAAAAAAAATTCATGCATAAAATATGCAATATTAATAATTTATGCCGAGCATATAATAGAGCAGTGGTGGCCCAGTGGTAACGGCCACGACTTACGAGTAGTACGTCTTAGGTTCGAACCCAGACAGGCGCTTTACTTTGTGCAAATTATTTCACCATCACTCCTCTCAAAACGGTGAAGGAAAACATCGTGAGGAAACCGGCATGTCCTAGAACCAAAAATTCGAAGACATGTGTCATCTACCAACCCGCACTGGGCCCGCGTGGTGGATTACGGCCCGCTCCCTCTCACAGAGAGGAGGCCTGTGTCCCAGCAGTGGGAACATTATAGGCTGATTATGTATGTATAAAATATGCAAGTAGGTATCCAGTATCCTTGTACGGAGAGGAGATTTTTATAATTATTAGAAAAAGAGAGAAAGACCGAAATCTGTTTATTGTGCAAAAACAATACGGACATTACAAAAAAACACACACAAATGCGAAGTAGTCAAAAGCCTCGTATTCAATAAACAACAGTTTAAAGTTTGTTTATGGTTTTATTTCGAAAAGATAGATTAATTAGACATCAACGCGCAATCTCTAAAAATACCTTTCAGTAAGGAATTTTTTAAGGAAAACGGGCGACAGATAGTTACAGCAATCATTGACGATAATTGACACCTTCGACCAGATGCTTAGTCTTCTTCTTAGTTGATTTAAAAGCTATTTCAAGCTCACTTCTGCACAAATAACTGAATTAATAGAATACCTAATAAATATCTAAATATATCGATTAGACTCTGATGCTGTTGAGCTCTTTCAAAGAATACAGTATGTCTTGTAATTCAACGTCAACTATATATTAGATCCGTGGCCTGAAAGTATACACTTTCAGGACGTCATAGTGTGACGCCTTTGCAACAATTAAGCACTCAATGCAGCCTAGGCGAAGTAGGTATACACCGGCTTGTATACCTACCCTTTGGGGCCCTATCAGAATACCAGCACTGCGGTATTTCTTTTTTTAAATATCGCAGCATTATGCTGAGATAGGAGCCTTTTTGGCGTCGCACAATTGTTTTTTTTTTTGTATTTTGTTTTAAATGCTCCTTTATTTAATTTTTGGTATTTCTTCTGCGTGTAAAATATTGTTCTTTCTTTACATACTTTATTGAGACAAACGCTGCTTTAATTCGCAGATCGATCGATCGAGCCAGCAATCTCTCTTTCAGTCGATTTTGCGAAAGGAACAATGATAATTTAGTACCAATCGTATAGTTACTCAACAAAAATGATAAGATCACTTTTTATCGCACTGCGCAAGACCGTGAGGTAAGGGTTAAGTTAGAGAAATGTATTGCTATACTGTTCGAAGGCGACGGGTTGGTACATGGAATATAAATACACTGGTACGAGTACACGGAAATATCATGAGGATGCTGTCTGCAGGCGCGAACAAGGATTGAAGAGAAATAAATTGTTGAGGTCTTACAGCTTAGGAGATTTTAGGTGCTTAGCATAGGTTGAAGCGATTTCAAGCTCTATATCATAACCAAACGAACTATATACATACATATATAGACATAAACAACTTCGATCTTTAAGGCGCAGATATATGATTTTATTGACTATAATACGCCTTCATTTAATGCGATTATGTTATGCAAAAAATTTTATGTTAAACTAGAACGCATACACATCAATTCTCTATGTGAATATTTAAGTATTGTAGTTAAATACTTTATGAAATAAATTCAGGAAGTAATATCTACCCGAAGCATAAAAAACGATATTACTTTCAAACTACTTAAGATATTTTCGTGTTTTTTTTTTTTTTGTTATGAACAGACTATTTATTATCCATAATTCTATCTGTGATTTTTTCAAATAGTCATATTTTCGTCACTAAAAATAAATATTACCAATGAAACCGAACGGCGGGCGACGCGGGCATGAGCGTGACGCGTATTTGTATGGCCAAGGTTAACTGCGATTACCCGACCCTTAAATTATCTTAGCATAATGCTAAGAAGTGATTTACAAAAGAGCTGCGAAGATAAATATAAATTTATCTATCTAAATATTCCTGAAAACTGTAACGGCTGACAAGAGCTTCTAAAAATTTAAGACGGTGGTTTTTTTTGGGTTCTTACTGAAAAGTGATAAAGACGAAGACGACAAGTGACTACGCATACAGTCCTCTAGTGAAAATTCCACAATGTAATAACGATACATCTCCTTAAAGACATCTTAAAACTGCAAAATAAGAACACTAAAGCGAACCAGTAAAACTGCAAAATAAGTTTTACAACCGACTGTACTGCAAGATAAAGGTTTAAAATGTAAATGAGACGTGTTGAAAAAGTATAAGATTATCTCTCTATTAGGTATAAATTAAGGGACGAGGAGTGAGGTATGCGGTACAATTATATTGTCACGAATGTGGCGATCGTGGTCGCACCTGCGAGTGCAATCGGTTCTGCCATCGGCGCCCGCGCACGCTATATTGACGGGAGGGGGGACTTTTTTCTTTTGGGAATTATTGGAAATTTAAATTTCGTAATGGAGCCATTTTTGTCGTAATTGAAGGGCTATTTGGCAATGATTTTGAATTTTGATGGTTCATTAAGGGCATTTGCAAATTAAAGTGTTATTAATTAGTTTATTTCCGGCCTTAATTGGCCGGACTTTTGCTCAAGTGCGCGACCGGTGTTTAAAAGATGAATGATTATTTTTCCAATCCTTTTTAATAAATAACCTGTAGCACAAAACTGTCATTGTCAGCTTTACTATATCTTAACAATTAATTAAGTCAAACTTCCAAACTATCGACACGACCACCTCACTAACAACAAACGGCGAAAGAACACACACTATTCTCGACAAAATCAAAGCAGAAAAGTACTATATATTACCGACTCGTTCCCATCACTAGCGTAACCATCGACAGAGCGGTCCGTAATCGATACTGCAACGGACTCACCATATTTTATTGTGGGCCAATTATAATTATTCCCTTCCCTATGCATTGTGGGAAGTTAGTCAGTGAAACTGGCTATGTCTGTTTGAAATATGGTGTCCACACCGTGATGTATAGACGGAAAAATAATTGAGACTGTCCGTTTAGACGCTTCCAGTTGTTTGTCAGCTGTGAACTTTGTTAGTAAATGTTTAGTGGTGAGTTCGCTTGTAGTTTTAACGTGATTTCTATTGAATGAATAATAAGTTGGTTGTGGCTTCTTGAACTGATAAAGCTATTCATGTTTATATTTGGGCTTTTCATCTAAAAACTGAGCTGTAAGTGTGAGTGTTGGGTGTGTGTTTACTTACGACTAAAATTGGAAAGTCGTAGCCAAAAAATAACCTATGTAACGTTCACATAAGCGATATCTTTGTTTGTCTGTCCGCGTGTGTGTGTCGCTATTAATGCATCGCTGATTCACATTGTTGACTCACAATCATAACTGACAGTAACACTGCTCTTAGTCATCTAGTTTCATGTTTAACTATTATTTTAATCTATATCTTATAAATACTTTGATTTGATTAGAGAAGGAAGTACCTAGGTAACAGTGTTAGTGGTGGCGTGTTTCTATAAATTTTAGCTGTCATCTCAGTATTTGATCTACATATTTTGTTTTCTGGAACGAAGGAGTCGACAGGTAGAAATCGTCACGTAAGGAAATAGCGTTACAGAAGGCATAACGGGGCATAAAGCCTTCTGCATACTGAGGCGATATCGCGGGCGCGACAGGCAGCAATATGCCTGTCGCGCACGCAATATCGCCCCAGTCTGTGAGAGCCATAACTCCTACCGCAAGCCGCAGTAGTGTGTCTGTGGGTGGGTAAAGTGTCAAAAGTTTTTATTTTAAATCATACGTGAGAAGGAACTTCGTGCCTGACGAGGGTCCCCCGACCGCACACGTTTTTTAAATATTTAAATATTTTGTTTAATAGTCGAGTAACTTATCTTTTTGTATGTACGTGTTTTTGAGACAAATAAACCTATTTTACTTTATGTACCAAATTATTTATTAATTATTTAAATTATTATTATAGTACGCGTCAAACTTAATGGCGGCTCTGAAGTGCGCTACCGCTACTCCCTGCGAAGTACTGCACCCCGCTGACACATGAATTTATTACTGCGCAGCGAATCGCCTCATGTTCCGAGCCGCCACAAAGTTTGAATCGGGTTGTACCCATACATATGTACGGATAATAATAATTATTAGCCATATTATTTTTCGCAGAATCCATCTTTGGTGTCTTTCCCTACTAATATGTCATGTACAGCCATCCAAAATCATGTTAATTAATGTAATGTGATGGTCAAATTACATTAATTAACATCGGTGTCTTTTTTTTTTTTTTAATTTAAAGGCCATGGACATTAATTCCGGATGGTCCGGGGATACCGCACGGTCTCCTGTGAGGCAGCGAGCCTCCTTGCCGGATTGCCGCCATGGGATCTGGAGGCAAAAGTCCTCGCGCACGTATGTGAGTGGCGCGAGGAGGCGAAACGCCGGGGCGTAAGTCCGCTGCCGCGAGAAATCGTGGCACAGCGGACGGAGCTCCGGCGGGATCTCATGGCGTCATGGAAAGTACGGTTGTCGCAACCCAGTGCTGGGCACGCCACGGTTGCGGCGATAAGTCCTCTTTGTGGAGTGGCTAGAGAGGCGCCACGGCGTCCTCTCTTTCCGCCTGACGCAGGTCCTCACTGGACACGGCAGTTTCGGGAGGTTCCTGTGTCGGATAAGGCGGGAGGAAACGCCCGGGTGTCACCACTGTGTGGATCGCCCGGAGGACACGGTGGAGCATACGGTGGAGGTCTGCCCAGCTTGGGCAGAGCACTGTTGTGTCCTCGTGGAGGCGATCGGTGGCAGAGATCTCTCGCATCCGGCCCTGGTTCAAGCCATGGTGCGGAGCGAGAGGGCATGGGCAGCCGTCACCTCCTTCTGCGAAGCAGTAATGCTCGTGAAGGAGGAGGCGGGACAGTTGAGGGAAAGGCAAATTTCGCGCCCTCTCGCCCCTAGCCGCCGCAGGAGAGGCTCTGGGCGTCGGGAATCCCGGGCGGATTTCCGGCCACCGTAGACGCGGGCTTGCGGACGGTGAGCAATTTGTAGCTCACCATCCGGTAAGGACCACGCCCGGGTCGACGACGCGTTGTATTCCACGCGCGCCTCAAAGAGCTGTCATCAGCGCATAGGTAGGGGTCCACTAGGGCCGATACCTGCCGGGGTCGCGGGAAGGTACTTATGGGTCACCGAGGCCCCCGCAATACAGGCAACAGGAAGCAATACGGGTGGGTTTTAGTCAGTAAGAGTCTGACACACCCTCCCGCTCCGCCCAGAGCGGGAGAAGTTATTTGATGATTTCCCACCCTCAAAAAAAAAAAAATGGACATTACTTCCATTCACGGGAATGGAAAATTTAATTTAAAAAAATCTTGTCACCATCTCCTTGGAATAAATCTGACAAATATACTTCACATTATGACACAGCTCCTCGTAATTATTCGCTACTGCCAAATGCAATGAGTGAAAGATACCACATTCCGATGACACGCACCGTCTGTACACCGTCTAGCCGCTTCGCAATGGCTATCTGCGCGTACGCAGCCTGCTTTCACGCCAACACACCCATATGCTCTCCATTGGATTTTCAACCTTGTATGTATTAGCTAAAGTGCAATAATGACTGCAGGGAAGGAATACAGTTTAAACGAATAACGAACCTCAGTGCATGTCATTTGAAATTGGAATCGAATGCAGTCCATGCAGGAAAGTTTTTGTGTAAGTAAAGCAACCGATTTTGAACTCGATTTATGTTGCATTAGGGTTGGTTTTCCTATAAACCAGGTTGGTTGTTATATTCTTTAGGGGTCAATGACGGTGGTGTTGCAAAAGGTGAGTTCACACGTGCAATGACTGACCAATTCTGCAAATCGATGCGATCGGCGATCGGTAACGGAACCAGATGCGTGTGAGCGGACTTTTTTAAATGATTCATATAGCGTTTGGAACAACGGCGATGGAAAACAGGTGACAAAAACTGCATGAGCTCATTGTTATGCCATGCCTTTTAAGGGTGCCGCAGTCAACAAAGAATCCTTATAGTTTCGCCATGTCCATCTGTCTACCCCGGCTTAGCTCAGAGACTCTTAGTACTATAAAGCTGTAATTTGACATGAAAATCTACATTAAAATCTTGAAAAAAAAAATATTTCATGGTCCCCCCTTACACATAAAATGGGGATAAAAATAAAATCTCGTTTATCCCATGGTGTGGGATATTGTTGCATAGGCAGTTCAAAAATATTTCGGGTTTGTGAAAACCATTTTTCGATTCAGGGATCCGTTTGCGTAATATTAAGCTTTAAATTGCAAATTTTTGTTAGAGTTAAGTGTCAATTGCCCTGCCAGCTAAATGGTTGTTTATGAAAAAAATCATGTCAGTAGTAATTATAACGAAACTAAAAGGAAAACAATCACAGCTAGGTAGGCTTTACAAGTTAACGAGTAATAGTCGACCAACTTACATTTGCAGTTCGAGAATTGACCGTGACGTATATCGATGTATGGGAGAACATGATAATCAACTACAATGTTAAGTTTGTTTTTGAGATAAATACATCCCAACCCAAACCTTTAATCAGCTGCTGTTGCCGATGATCAAATTCTGCCTATTCGCAAAACGTTTATTTTTGGTTTGCTACTTATTTACCTACTTAAAAATCTTGTTGGTGAAAAACGTCAATTTGCCAGCCAAATGAACATGCAACAACGCAGCAACAACAACAAAACGTAAAACACGCATGCAGCAACTGTCTAAATGAAAGCCATTACGATTGTGTTTTTCGCCCTTTTCACAATATTTGTTTGCACTTCATCAGTATTAATAGATTCAACACTGCGTGGATTGCCCGGAGGACACGGTGGAGGTCTGCCCGGCTTGGGCAGAGCACCGCCGTGTCCTCGTGGAGGCGATCAGCGGCAGATACGAGTATCTCTCCGCGTCCGGCCCTGTTTCAGGCCATGGTTTCCCGAGCGAGAAGGCATGGATGGGTAGCCGTCACCTTTTGCGAAGCAGTAATGCTCGCGAAGGAGGAGGCGGGACGGGTGAGGGAGAGGCAAATTTTACGACCTCACGTCCCTAGCCGCCGCAGGAGACGCCCTGGGCGTCGGGAATCCTAGGCAGCCACCGTAGGCGCGGGCTTGCGGACGGTGAGCAATGGGTAGCTCGCCGTCCGACAAGGACCAGGCGCGGGTCGACGGCGCGTTGTGTTCCACGCGCGCTTCAAAGAGATGCCAGCACAAGTGTAGGGGTCCTCTTGGGCCGATGCCTGCCCCCGCACCCGCTGCTCTCGCGGGAAAGGGTTACCGAGGCCCCTGGCAACATAGGCAACGGAAGGAACACGGGCAAGTTGTCATTAAGAGTCTGACATACCCTCAACAATGTATTAATAGATTAATGCAACGACACGTCTTATTGTCATTTTAAGGTTAGGGCTATTAAATGCACCCAGAAACGTTTACTTTTTGCATTTAATTCTAGTTATCCTTAACCGAGTATAATAGACTTGTAATGTACAGTCTGTACTCATTGTTAATGACTAGCGAAGTGATAACAGACCGATAGTACGTGCTACATAAATACTTTGAATATTTAAATGCCTATGGCTTCGTATTGAAGGACAAAGACATTAAGGTACCTATCAATAGTTTACAAAAATATTCATCCTGAATTGTGAAGATGTTTTGTTAATCTATCAGGCATAAACGGCTGAAGAATTACGGATGAAATTAATCATGTCTTAACACCAGGTTAAAACCACGTCAAATCATTCGAAGTAAATTATCAAGCCCCGTAAGTCATGGGTGAGGCCGTTTTTTCCAGGGTTTGAGTGGTGTGGGTTGACAGGAACTAGAGGGCCTAGGCAAAATTACATTTTATCTGTGAAAATGGTGGTGGAAAGAGGTGGAAATATCAAAAGTTTGTTTATTACATGGGACTGATATAGGCTACCGGAAATTTAAGCTTATCTCAATCTTGTTTAACCTCTTGACCGCCACGTCAAAAAAGCAAAAACGTGCTCTCAGGGCCAATCTACGAATTATTCCTTAAAATCTGTCATGTAGTTGTGACCGTGGCGTGCCGGGCACATTTTGGTCTGTCATCTATTTAAGACTGAGGCGGTTAAAAGGTTAAAGTTATTGTAGAAATACGAAACGCTTCGAAAGTAATCGCTACTTATCTTAGCCCTCTTTACTCATTTCTAGTTTATCCATTGATTTCAAAGTCAAAGTCAAAGTATTTATTAGTGTGATTTTTGGTGATACAGTAGGTCTTATAGTTAGGTTATGGTAACTCAAAAAACTACCCACACTACTATACCACAATTTATTCATTTGTTTATTTACCCATTTATGTACACACATATATAAACAGAAAAGAAGAAAGAAACAGAACAATACGTACAGAGGTGATGCTTATTTCTAACAAAATCTCTTCCAGCATATCTGCGTTAATTAGCCGTTTAGTTAAAAGCTTAACCGTTAGAAGTAGAGCTCGGCGGCCCCTACCGCGGCACCGCTCGCTTCGCTCGCTCCGCTTGCGCGCGGTTGGTCACAGTTCTAACCTAACCTAACCCATTTGATCGGAGTGCCCTGGCTTTACAGCTACCACTTCGGCTCACGCGTGGTTGGTCACAGTTCTTTTTGTCCTTCAGCTATTTAAATGGGTGCCGGCGTTTAATGAACGGCCTAGGCGTCCAACTAGCTGGCTAATTTAACCAGATGGCTGCGACATAGACAACGTGTATAAGAGTAGAAGGGAAAATAGAATGCATAAAATCGAAACAATTCACAAAACAAAAATAATATGGGAATATACTAACGTACATACAGACATGCATACATATTTCAGAAATAAATATCACTAGAATATTCAAAAATTACAGTGTAATTTAAAATAATAAATACATACGTAACTATGACGAAGTGGAGATATAGTGTTCTTACACTCTTCTTTTAAATACTGCAACAATCTATGAATTTAAAACCGATATTACATATTAATGTGAATGTAAAATCTGGCAAAGGTTGCACTATGTGACTAAAATATAATAAATGCCTGATATCCAAGGAGTTCCTTATGTTAACCAGATGTGGCAATTTCATACTTAGAAGTAGGTGCTAAATGCTATGTAATTAGAGAATATTAAGTAAACGAGTTTAAAATAAGACTTCAATGTGTCTGAGAACGATGATAAGATAATAATCAAGATAAAAAAAATGTTTTTAATTGTTATTCCACGGACAAAACTCAAGGATTATTGTCTAATGTCTTTTAGCAGAGATTCAACGTTGCTAGCTTATTCAGCTTTAATATTTATTATCTAGATTTAGAATAAAACCTGACGTGGAACATGTTTTTAAATAGAATCTAGAAAAAGAAAAGAAAAAGTCAAAGAAAATACTTTTATTTGCGGGAAACAAGATGTAAAGAAAATACACAAAATATAATAAGTTGGAAAAAATGCTTAAGGACTCCCAAGTCATACAAATACGTGCATCTTCAACAATAAGTCTCATGAGAAAAGATACAAAGAAATCAAAGAAAAGACTGAAATATCTACCTAGAAACAGAAGACGATAGATATTTTGCGGCACCCGCAGCACCACATTCATTCTATTTTCTAAGATATCCTGAACACACATGACCTACCTGAGTAGGTAGCTGTGATACAAATACTAATGAAAAGCTTGGAAATCTCTAAATGAGATTCTGATTGTTTTGAGGTTCCCCAGCAGACCTCAAAACAATCAGAATCGTATTTACTTATGACTAAAATTGGAAAAGTCAAACCAGAAAATTTATAAAATTTCTTGGTGACAAAAGAGTTGCCACAACCTAAAGGGTTTTCCCTTAATAGGATACTGGTTCTACCTTAAAAAGGGTTAACTTTTTTGTGCGTATATTGTGTGCCTTAATCTGGGTCAAATATTTTCTTACTTTCTGTCTTTCAACTTTCTTAAAAGTTGACTGAAAATTCCGTTACATTCACATGATTGTCAATTGTTGTTTGCAATTGAATCAAATCCGCAGTTGCACTTTTAAACTGAGTACCAACCTATTGTTTTTTTACTGTTAACAGCGTTTCTTTAACAATTTACCAAGAACAATAAAAATTGATTGGATTTATTTACTTTGTCTGGCTTTGAGACGAGCCGTCAAGAAAACACAACTTTTCGAAAACAAACTATTACAGTATGTATGGATTTAATTTTTGAATATTTTTTTTTTTTGACTATTTGATTAATACTCTGACTGAAGGAAAACACAATTGGGTTAAATTTCCTCGATAGAATTTAGTTCCGAAAAGACCTCTACTATTTTATATTTTTATCCGTAATTCTAAAATCCTAATCGATTTCATTGCAAAATTGCGTTAAAAATGTGCGTATTAGGTAATTGAATAACGGCTGCAAAAATTTTTGATACATAGCTTAATTTATTTTTATACAGTTTTTATTTGGTTTGGCGCCCTTACATTGTCTTATTTGGTTACAGCGCATTGTTGCGCTGTGTTTTTTTGCATGCCGAAGTAATTGACTCTGTCACTTTCGTATACCTGCCCAGTTGGCTATGATTTAAAGCCGTATCACCTTATAGCCATTCCTCACAAAAAACATACCTCTATCAGCTTCCATCTCAATTTCCTAACCCCTATCTATACTATCCTCCAAGATTCCTCACTACATCCAAACATACAAACATACATAAAATAATTAAATACAACCACATGCAAGCTCGGGGTGACTAGGGATGTGCCAGGGTTGGGTGGATGGGTCAGATATTTCAATTCTCAGTCGGATATTGGCGGGTGTCGTGACGACGCATACATCTGCGATCGCCCCCGCCTTATCGTAATATTAAAATCTTGTGTGTGCTATGTAAGTTATGAAGGGTAGCCTTTATGTACGGATGTGTGGCTTGCAAATATATTGACTTTTTTTTTCGTAGTCTAGCCGAGTGGCGAGTGGAGTTGTTTATTTTATTTTGTTTTAAAATAAATAAACTTAAATAAGAGCAGTGGTATAGGCCCAACTTACGATTAGTAAACAGGTGCTTTACTTTCTGTAAATTATTTCATCACCACTGCTCTTAAAACGGTGAAGGAAAACATCGTGAGGAAACCGGCATGTCCTAGAACCAAAAATTCGAAGACATGTGACATCTACCAACCTGCACTGGGCCCGCGTGGTGGATTAGGTAGGGCCCACTCCCTCTTACAGAGAGGAGGCCTGTGTCCCAGCTGTGGGAACATTATAGGCTGATTATGTAAATAAACGAACAAAAAAAAATAATTTATTTGGACACGGTTCGTGAAACACAAAATACAAATAACAAAATAAAAAGGGAAAATAAAATAGTAATAGTAGGTATTATCCACGGCGGAACAGAGTTTCTGTTCCGTGGTATTATCCATTGGTATGGCCGCAAAGTTTCTCTAGCTGGTTGACATTTAACTATTTGACATTTAACTATGTTCATTTTAACGTTTAATTAAATAAACATAACTATTATTGGTATTGACGTTTTTATTGACGGTCTAGCTAGTTGACATTTAAATTAATAAATATATGTTTGTTGATATTTCCCGTTTTTAGGTGGTTCAGCCGGTTGGCATTAGTTTATTTAATCTTTTGAATATATAAATAATAGTTGGTTGTTAACGATTGGCTACTGTTATTTATGGTCTTCGTCAAAGAAATCATTGACAATATTATATACCTACTAAAAGGAACATACTTACTGAAATATGTACATAAACGTTACAATACATGAATTAACTCGGTGCTTGACTGCCGCATTCTTTTCGAAAACCGAATGGATGATTAGAATATTTTTATCATTTGAGTCTGCACGAGCCTCGTGCAGACTGGAGCGATATCGCGGGCGCGACAGGCATATTGCTGCCTATCGCCCCAGTCTGCGGGAGCCTTTAATAGTAAATTCACAGCTGGCAGCATGGTCGTATCTTTTTAACCGACTTCCAAAAAGGAGGAGGTTATATGTTCGTCTGTATGTTTTTTAATGTATGTTCACCGATTTCTCCGTTAATTGTGGACTGATTTCGAAATCGTTTTTTTTTCATTGACAATTATCGCGATAGCAGGTGTGAATAGAAAGTGTTTTTATAAATAGCTCAACAAGATCTTTAATTTAATATCTATTTTATACGAAATCCTGAAAATATATATTTTCTTTTGAAAGACTTCTAACGAACTAACATCACATTTACAGCTGATTTACTAGATTAAGTTTGACATTAACTCCTAACTATATGTATGTATATTTATATCCTAACTTATATTTTAATGCGAAAGTGACTTTATTTCTTTGTTTGAAATGAAATTTGGCATATGGGTAGACTTTGACCTGGAGAAGGAGAGAAGCTACTTTTTACACTGGATCGCAGACGAAGTCGCGGGCAACAGCTGGTACTTAATAATTTTAAAACGTTGTATAGTCGACGTCATAATTATTTTATCATCCTAAGGTTAAAAGTCACGTCATAAAACGACAAAGTATATTTCCCACATGACAGTTAGATTGTTTCAAACTTACTTAAGTTTTAATTTTGTGGGAACTGTTGTCAAAAGTACTAAAGCAATTTCCGAATCAACATATAATATAAACATCGCGCCTGTATTTCCTGAAAGCTTAGGCAGACAGAGGTTCACCCACATTTTGCCGGTTATGTTTAAGTCCCTGCAGGTAATAGGAGGCGAGCCTATTGCCATCAACCGGGCACAAATCCAGACTCCGGGCTGCTGCTAGAAAATCTAGATCGAAAAACACAATAACACTTTGCCTTTTTTTTTTGAGGGTGGGAAATCATCAAATAACTTCTCCCGCTCTGGGCGGAGCGGGAGGGTGTGTCAGACTCTGACTGACTAAAACCCACCCGTATTCCTTCCTGTTGCCTGTGTTGCCAGGGGCCTCGGTGACCCATAAGTACCTTCCCGCGACCCCGGCAGGCATCGGCCCTAGTGGACCCCTACCTATGTGCTGACGACATCTCTTTGAGGCGCGCGTGGAATAGAACGCGCCGTCGACCCGGGCCTGGTCCTTATCGGACGGTGAGCTACCCATTGCTCACCGTCCGCAAGCCCGCGCCTACGGTGGCCCGAAATCCGCCCGGGATTCCCGACGCCCTGGGCGTCTCCTGCGGCGGCTAGGAATGAGGTCATTCCGATTGAACTATATTTTAAATGTAAAAAAGAAATACCAAAATATGAATAACTAGATGTGCCCCGCGGTTTCACCCGCATAAGTTTTGACCCCGTGGGTATATCGGGATAGAAAGTACCCTATGTGTTATTCCTGGTTATAAACTATCTGTGTGCCAAATTTCATCCAAATCCGTTCAGTACTTTTTGCGGGAAAGAGTAACAAACATCCATCCATCCTTACAAACCTTATGCATTTATAATATTAGTAGGATATCTAAAATAACAGAAAATGGTGCCGATTCCCTTGTTCACAAACTAAACTAAATTTAAGTTCAGTGCATCTTTTTCTTTCTATTTCATTAAGAAAAGGACAGAAGATAAATTTTAGTTTAGTCCTGTCAAATTAATCAGCGCCTGTCACTACTCTATACAAGTTTAGACGCGATTAAAAACTTGCCTACTAAAATTACGTCAATTTACGTCAAGCGCTGATTAATTTGACAGGACTAAACTTATATTTATCTTCTGTCCTTTTCTTAATGAAATAGAAAGAAATAAATTTAGTTTAGTTTGTGAAGAAGGGAATCGGCGCCAATGCCTTCCAAAACAGACGGAGTACAGTCAGTACGAAAATTATGTAGCGAGTATAAACTACAACAAAATATTGAATAACATTAGTAACTTGTATATTGACACGTTGACAAGATCCCGCGATCTGGCTCCGCAATTTCCTATTCCGCCCGTCCGTCCGTCACTGTGCCAACCATGTTTATTTATTTCCTTCTAACATTTCATGACTATTTATCTTTGATATCGTTTTCTATAAAAAGGTTTTGCAACATGAAAAAAAAACATTTTTTCGTGGTGATGTATTTTGGTCAAGTGATCGAGAGGTCCAATGGTGAATATTTAATCATGGAATTTTGAAGATCTCTACTGTAAAAGTGATAAAGTCAAAGTCAAATTATTTATTTCAAATGGGCACATAAAAGGCACTTTTGAACGTCAAAATTTACAAAAAATAGAATTGATTCTAGTTGCCCCTTCCAAAATGTAGTTTCGTATGGAGAAGAATGGGTAAGAAACTCCACCGTTGCTCTTCTAAAATGTTTTACAAAATTTTGAATAGGTACACTATATAATATACGAGTATGTGAAGACGATGCACCTTGAATAAAATTATTATACCAAAATAGGTAAAAAAGAATTAAAAATTAAGCAATGACAGATAAATTAATTATCTGATAGGTACATGATGCTCACATATTTACAAATATTGTAAAAGTATACGTTTTCCTAAAAAGAATAAATAAAGTAATAGGTCAGTGTGTGAGTTAAAGTTATCACAGAATGTATAGTCTCACAAGTCTGACAAGTCTCTTATTTAGAATATTTCCAATTCTACACCGTTTTATTCAAAGTAAATAAACAAACAAAACTTTCTACTTGAAACATTATAAACAGCTAATGGATAATAGGATATTTCACATCAAAAACCTTCCCATTACAATTGATGAAACATTTAAAAGATAAACAAAATTGAAACCAACCTTTAGCCAATCTAATAACGGATCACAACTTACAAATTCAAATTTCGAAACAAAGGCGCATCATTCAAACGAATGAAGTGAACGAGGAACGAACGAGTGAACAGATTGAGTGAACAATATCTTATTTTGCAATAATCCGCTAGGAACTGTGGTAATTTCCTGAGAGAGATGAAACAACGTTGACTGTACCGTTTAAAGCACAAATGTTTACAATAAGCGATCGTTTTTGAATACAAATAGGGTTTATTTGGATGATGTAGTTACTGGATAGATGGTTTGTTTTTGGTTCTATTCGATATACTTTTTATTACTTTGGAGAATATTACAATATTAAAGTCATTACATTATTTTAGTACCTACTTAGATACGAATGAAATTCAGCTCATGTTTTTTTCACATTGAAATAACAGTGATTACAAACAATTTTGTTAAGCATTCTAGTTTTCTTTACATAATTGTTCAAATACAATAAAAAAGCATATCATAACCCTCACTGCAGAATAATTACAACCACAACAAAAATATCACAATTAACGATAATTAAAACTGCTTTTATTTAATTGAAAACATATCGTTCTTTTTCCTCTTTTTCACCAAATGTACATAAACTTTTTTTCAGTCAAATAAAAAAAATACCTAATGAAACAAAGTGAGCCACACCGCGGATTAAAGCTAGTCACAACATCCCTTATTATAAGGAACCCGGTATAAGTTAATAACACTTGAATAACTTTACTTATTTACTGTTCAATCAGTTGTTTTACTTAATTAAAAGATTGTGACACTCACGCTTGACTACAGTAGGAATACTTTCTTGTTAAGGCGCAGATATGTGATTTCAGTGACTTCAAATAACGCAAATAAGTAATACAAAAAATGAATGTCAAACTAGAACGCGTATTCATCAATTCTATATGTTAACATTTAAGTATAGTAATCAAATACTATATGAAATAAATTCAGGAAGTAATGTCTACCCAAACCATAAAAACGATATTATTTTCAAACTACTTAAGATATTTTCATGTTTTTTTTTTTTTTTTGTATGTGTCGTTTTAACACGATAAAATACAAATAAAAAGATGTGAAGTTCTTTTTTTGGGGTCCGCGACAGTTGGTAGTTTTGTTACTTGAATTATAAGTTGAGAAAGTCAGGGGGGTAACCATCACCTCTTATAGCAGTATTATTATAATATTACTTCACAGTGAGAAAGTGATGGAGCTATACAGGACCTAAAGCTCCATCTCTTTCTCACGCTGAAGTAATATTGAAATAATACTGCTATAAGAGGTGATGGTTACCCCCCTGTTTTCTTTTATTTGATCGTGGTATATAGGTATCGATACCAATCACGTCTGTGAAGTTTACACACAAAAAAAAACTGTTTTTTTAAACTGATATTTAAACTTACTGCGATCGATGACCCTACAAAAAATCATCAAATTTATTTATTTATGTTTTGATTACGTATAAATCTATCGATACCCATCACGTGTGCGGAGTTTGAATAGCTAATTGAATTTTACCCTGTATACTACCTAATAACATAAATTATAAATTTATAAAGTATACAGATATACCTACTGACTAGATCTTCTTGAATATATTATAATATATATAATAAATATAATAAATTGAATATATTTTTGTTGTTTCGAATCATTTCCTTATTAACCTATTGACCGCCACGTCAAAAAAGCAAACACGTGCCCTCGGCGCCAAGCTGCGAATCTGTCATGTAGTAGTGACCGTGGCGTGCTGGGCACATTTTAGTCTGTCATCTATACATGACTGTGGCGGTCAAAGGTTAAGTTACTTACTATGGGAATTATGAATTTAATCAAACAAAAACTTTGATGGAGATTGAGAGAATTTTCGCAGATTTATCTTAGTTATATTTTCAAATCAAATGTAAAAACTTATGTGATTGTCATAGTCAGTTAATTAAGTACAACTGCAGGCTTAGCAACGAGAACTGTAGAGAAACGTTTGGTTGACGGAAGAGTAGACAAAAATTACGTTTCCGTGTTGACAGTTGACAGTTTTCTACCGAGGAATGTAGACAAGCGATTTCTATTCTTCAGTAGATTAGAAATAGAAAGCGTCATGCTAGGCATTGCTGCTGTGACTTGGTCTGGCTTTGACGTCCCTAGGATTAACTGGGGACACGAACAATCTTATCTTTTCATTAGGTACACTAAAAAAAACTACTCGTATCGATTAATTTGACAGGACTAAACTAAAATTTATCTTCTGTCCTTTTCTTAATGAAATAGAAAGAAAAAGATGCACTGAACTTAAATTTAGTTTAGTTTGTGAACAAGGGAATCGGCACCATTATATAATATAAAACTTACTAAAAAAAAAATACAGACTTCAAAAGTACATCGCGCTATCATTTCCTTAGCATATTCGTAAACTTAATTATTGCTAGACAATTTGTCGCAAGTTAATAAAGACGCAAGAAGTGGCAAGTTCTTTGTGTGTTGTTGGATTTATCGGCTTCTCCCGGGCCCGCTTCATTTCCTGAGCTCGCCTCTTGTCGAACTTATGGGCGACGCAAGATGTGGGCTGTAGCGTGTGGTACTAAGCGGAGCGTGGTCCTTATTGATAGGTATCACTCTCGAGCAGAAACAGTGGAAATGACTGGCCCTTTCTAATTAAACTAAAGACAACCGTGTCTAACTATAAAAAAAAGTTTATTTCAATTAACATAAGTGCATTTCTTTGCAACGTATCACCTTTTAAGCAAGATATTGCTTGTAGTAGACGACTTCGCAACTTTTTAAGAAGAAATAACTACAATTTACAATGAACAGAATAACTTTAGGGGATGTTCATTGCATGAGATAATTGAACACACCTACCTACCTTACCTTTAGGCCCTAAAGGTAGGTAGGTGTGTTCAATTATCTCATGCGGTATCTGTATTTCGAGCTCTCGGTATACCGAGATTGGATGCCAAAATGCAAGGCATAATAGTCGTTTCACACGAAATTTTTTTCCGAATGTACCCCAGCCTACCGTTTTTAGTACATTACAAGTACTCACGACCTTCTAAATGAAATGTCTCCGGAAAATTACTGGTACTCAGTTGCGTCCAGAGACTGGAAGCCGAGCCCAACATACATAGTTGGGAAAGGTTTTGGCAGATTGATTGACTGTTCCATTAATGCATATTTTTTTTGTGCGGGAAATTATCAAACAACTTCTCCCGCTCTGGGCGGAGCGGGAGGGCGTGTCAGACTTACTGACTAAAACTCACCCGTGTTCCTTCCGTTGCTTGTATGTTGCCAGAGGCCTTGGTATCCCTTTCGGACTTTCCCGCGACCCCGGCAGATTAATGCATACTTGACGGCTTTTCTAAGTCCCAGTTCCCGCCCCGCTGTCAGCTCATGATTTGCACCTCCCACTAACACTACAACGCAGGATAATCGCATTGTTTTGTTTTTGATTCATTGCATTTGTTCTCGTAAACTTCGTATTTATTACGTTTCTTGCACCGATCGGATATTTCTATGTTCACTATTTACCGTTCCCTTGATTTACGTATTGTTTATCTTTGAGAGGTTATTAATAAAAAGTTTGTATGTATGTATTTGCTTATGGATTGATCAGAGTTTCGTCTTGCGGTCTTGCTGGGAATATTTCGTTTTCTAAATCAATCGCTAGTTTATTTATTTGTGCGTAAACTGCTATTTGTACTTAACCATTTACTTTGTTCTTTACAGGTAAGTCCACAGCACCTTATATCCAGAGGGAGTCAATTTGAGGTAACACCACACACTTTCGACTTCAAGTAATTGGAATGAATGTGGCCAATATTTTTCTTATTGAACTTTATTTTTAGTTGTAGCTCATAGCTTTTCAGACAAAACTAGTTTTATTTTTTAACTTAGCGAATTACTAAACCTAGCATCTTCCTTGCCGTTGATGCCAAAACTTGTAACATCAACATCTCTTGGGACTCTGCTGTTCTCAGATGAAGAGAAGGGTTTATAAATACATAATATACCCACTTCCACATAGGTAGGTACTCTCTCAGATACCGCAAAAGGCGAACTTTTCAAAACAGCTGAAGCCTCATCGAGGCGCGCGTGATTGTAGATTAGACACTCGCGCTTTTAGCGTCGTCCCACTCGCACTTAAAGGAAGAAAAGAGATAGGGTAACTGCTATAGTAATTGGCCGCACTATAGTAACTGGCCACTCATAACAAAAGAGGTTGAAAAAAGTTAATGCAAGCAAGCCCATGAATGAAAACGATAAAAAATATTCCTGTATCTATTGTATTTTCGTTTTAGTTCACATTATCTTGTTTCTACCTCTTTTGTTATGAGTGGCCAGTTACTATAGCGTGGCCAATTACTATAGCAGTTACCCTAGAGATAGATTTATGATTCTCATACATAAGTTCCGGTTCGTTTTCATTTAAGAGGGATTTCATTCTGCTTAGTACCTACATCATTGGGATCTGAAATCTCCAAGCCAATTTGACCAAGTTGACCGAAGGCTGTTTTGCGTGGATGTAACGCATATTTTCCCTCAACTTGTTATTTCGTGTTTTGTGTTCTTTTTTGCGTTATTTTTACCACAAATAAACGTATTTTCTTTCTTTCTTGAAGTTATTGATTCCGGAATCCTAACTACTTCCATAGTCAAGGCTTCGGTCATGAAAGTATTATCTGCCACTAATCAGTATAGCTGTGTTTCGGTCTGATGATTTGAATGCCTCAGTCAGGAGACATTTCAATTTTATTCGGGTTGGTGCATCGACAAACCTCTTACAGGTACAGTGTAGACGTATAATCAGCCTATAATGTTCCCAGGACACAGGCCTCCTCTCTTCGAGAAGAAGTGGGCCGTAATCCAACACGCGGGCCCTGTGCGGGTTGGTAGATGTCACATGTTTTTAATTTTTGATTCTAGGACATGCCGGTTTCCTCGCGATGTTTGCTTTCCGATTTTAGAGGCCCCGGTAACAAATTCTCCATCAAGTTTTCCGCCAGTCTGTCCCAGACCCAAATTCCATCGATTATTTCACCGATCTCTTACCACAAATTTTCTCTACAAATTTTAAAATGATAATCACGAGTTTTCTAACTAAAGCAGCAATATTAAGTAGCACTAAACTTAACGCTAGGCACACAACAGCGTGGGAATATCCTAACATTTGTTCCAACCGTTGCGCAAGCGCAGGATCTAATCGAGATATTAATCGAGTTAGCGAGTTACTCGATTGCGCGTTATCGATTGTAGAATGAATGTTACATTACATGCAATTAGAGGTTGACGAAGTACTTATATGGGTATGTGAATTCTCGTAGGCAGTGTAGTGACTAATTGGTAGTGTATCTAGGCTGCATTCTTTGTTGTTCAGTTTTAAAATAACTGAAGCAGTTATTTTTTTATCAGCCAAAGTATTAATAATGTTTTAATTAAGCCGGCCAGCTGCAAAAATAGTGTCAATATAAAACGATATTATTCAAATTACATTGACATCTTTTTCAAACAAAATCAAGTCATTTATTCAAACTAGATTGAGAATGCGCACTTTTCGAACGTCTAAATTACATAAGACAGTCGCTCAAAACGCCCGCCCGTCACCACTTCCTAGTGCTTTACCTGGGAAGAAGTGGCGCAACAAACTCTCCAGCAGCACAGCTGTCTGTTCAGTTCAATAGTATGCATGTCATGTATTACATAACTCTATTAAAAGGATACCGTGGCCCCTGGCAACACAGGCAACGGAAGGCACACAGGTGGGTTTTAGTCAGTAAGAGTCTGACACGTCCTCCGCTCCGCTCATAGCGAGAGAAGTTATTTGATAATTTCCCACCCAAAAAAAAAGGTTTTTTTTTTCACACCACAGCTCTTTACTATGTCATAGCAACGATAATTTTTCATTATTTTTAGTTTATTTTCCCATTAAAAGCTAGACTTGTTGGTTGTGCAAACATAATCAGCCTATAGTGTTCCCACTGCTGGGACACAGGCCTCCTCTCTGTGAGAAGGAGTGGGCCGTAATCCACCACGCGGGCCCAGTGCGGGTTGGTAGATGTCAAATGTCTTCAAATTTTTGGTTCTAGGACATGCCGGTTTCCTCACGATGTTTTCCTTCAACATTCTGAGAGCAGTGGTGATGAAATAATTTACACAAAGTAAAGCGCCTGTCTGGGTTCGAACCTACGACCTATAACTTAAGTCGCGGCCGTTAGAACGGTTAAGGCTGTCAGTTAATTAATAAATTTAAGATTTTGATTAAGTAGAAGATCAGAAAGTCCATGCTCTCAAGCCACAAAGTAATACCCTCACCATATCATCCACCTAACCTAGCAGAACGTGATACTCCCCGATCTAATTCAACGCCATTACTAATTGTCGACCAGCCTCTCAGAACCGATCGTCTCCCGAACGCAGATTACCCGCGCTCACCCTCTTAAGCCACTGCGATGATGATACTTCTGAATGATTGTATCGGAACTTGCTCTTTCCATGCCAGTTGAAGAGGATATTGATACAGGGTGAAATCTTTTTGTGGGATTTCGCTGTTGTTGGGGTTGATTGAAGAAGACTGAGTAGGATCGTGGTTGGTATATTTTTATTTGTTAATGGTTGCTCTCATTGCTCACGTGTGCGTTAACTATAATAAGTATTCTTACCTAGGTGGTATGTTTAGTTGATAAAAAATCAACAACGAAAAGTAGTACTTGACCTCTGGGGTTAGCAAGGGTTGTTACTTGATCTCTGGAGTTAGCAATTTATTTTGACCAAGAAATTTCCGCGTAAAAGTGTCTTAAAAGATCTACTAAATATAAACGTCATATAATTTCATTACTTAATCGGATATTTTAATATTCCTGTGAAGAACTTAGGTACTTTCTTAAAAAGTTCACTCGTAAGCTCGATCTCACTAGAACCTCGCAAAACCTAATAAAACAACATTCGTGTCTTGGGTTTCCGTCTAATTTATTATGAGAAAATATCTAATCTATTTTAACATGACTTACATGAATGTGAGCGAAAATTTTAGCCAGGCAACACCAGACGTTACTATCGAGAACAAGCGTATCTCTTGCAGGCACAATCTCTGTATTATCTATGCGACCGGGAGGCTACAACCAGTTGACAAACTGCACTACGTGATATTGCAGCCATTACTCCTGGTGATTCATATCGAACACCCCCCAACACCTCCCGGCACACCCTGACACCCCCAACACCCCAACTCCCTGAGATAACGGCCCGCCCAATATACCTATTAAAATTTAACCTGCATACAAAAAGTAGGAACCATGCAGTATGCTAATAACTACAATCAATCATTTTAGGATTCGTTCTGTTGGTTTTCTGGATATTGCAAATGAATTAAAAAGCATTGCATTATTTTACGATAGGAACCTGCAAAGACTTAACGAGAGACAAAACGCGAAAAACAAATTTCAATCGTGACACAAAAAGATGTCACTCTCAGAAACTCGAATATAACAAAGGCAAAAACGAAAACGAAAATATAATAAAGCAGCCATAACATTTAAAAACGTTAATAGGCTTGATAACCTTTCCCCTTAAATGAGTAGCCATCGAAAAAGAGAGCTGTTTAAAAAAAAGTTGAAACGTCAAAGTGACAGTTGGAGAGCGCGCCAAAACTACCGTTGACAAAGCACCGGTGAGCCGAAACAATCAACAAATTCACATCATACAAACGGATCGGACATTTATTGTTCGCTATCGTTTACATTCCACCTCTGTTGTTTATAACAGAGACGCCCAATTTGCTAGGGAGAGAGTTTTTATCTCGTTTTTTGCTATTTTTTCGGTACACGTCGAACAAAGGCGATATGACAGGTCTCAGTGTAGGAACGGTATCGCTAGTCGGGCACGACGAAAAACGAGAATAGAGTAATCGAGCAATCGAGTAAAAACAGAAGGAGCGGGAGCGAGCCCATCGGCCCGTGACAATTGCATCTGCAGTCGAATTGCAGACGCCATGTTGGATTATTGCGCACCTCTATTTCGATTAAGTGTCTCGACGGCTTTGTTTTAGTTTGCCGTCCCGTGTTTGCACTTCTTTATTTCTGTTAGTATTTTTCAGTATACGATATCCCAAATAATTTTTTTGTTGATTTGATGTAAATGTCCATAATAAAGACATGTTTTGACACACAAAGGTGATAATGACAAGACAAATGGATTCATTCGTAATTATGTTAATAATTTTGGTTGATTTATAGTGGATTTCCAATAGAAATATTATCTAATAAGCTTATGCAAACACAATAACACGTGTAAAGAAATATTCACAGCATTTTGAATGCGATATCACTTTACAACCTTTCTCGGAAGGTCCGTGCGCCTCACAATAGTGTTGTGCCTTAAAATATTCTTATTTTAATCGAGTAGGTGTATCGAGGAAGCGAGTATCGAGAGCGCTCGTGTGGAATATAGATAGTGACGGACGGTGGACGGCAACCACCGATACGATAGAAGGCGAGCACGCCAGAAATCCATTCATATTTTTCAATTTTCGTCCAATTTTGAACGCAGGTAAAAAAGCTTTGAGTCAGACTTCCAGCCTCTTGGAGATAAGAGCGTTTTGTAAACAGTGCCTAAACACTTCGAGCGATACCTTATAGTAATAGCTAATAGCCAAAGAGAAACAAATAGATACCTATTTGTTATAACATGATTTGGATTGGAACATGCAAGCGATTCTAAAAACGAAAAAAAACAAATTGTGTAAGTCTCAACCAAAAAGGACCGTCTAAAAGCCGACGAGCATCATCGTCGAAGCTGTCGAAAGTCCAATTCTAAATCAATCAACTCAATCCTCTGACATACGTCATCCGACTTTGACAGTTTAAAAAAATGGCGAAGGAACCAATCGGGTTGTGACGTTGGCAACAAAAGGGCGCGCGTCAGCGGCGATGGATTCGAAAATTAAAATCTCGCGTTAGTTGGTCATGTTGGCAGTGGTGACGGCTGTCGGCAGCTGCCGGCCGTACTGCCAGCCAGTTCGATTTCAGGCTTGTTCTAAATATGTCAACACTTCTTTGTTATCGAGGGACGTGCGCGCGGAAATGAAAGTCCATCGAGTAGACGAGTCTATTATCGCATCGCATATTATATGGGAGCGTTGTACGGAGCAAATTAACGGCAATTTACTGAGGAATAGGCTTTGAGGTTTCATCACCTCTTCTATGTGTCCTTGAATTTGTGGGACCCTAGTTGATGGAGATTTGCATCATCCTCTAGATACGGTATCATCGTTGGCTCTCTAATGACTCATTCCATCATTATCCTGTTGATTTGCCTTTTCCACGAAATGACAAAATTCTAACACGCAATATCTTTAGAAACCAGTTCATCACTCACCTACCTAGTTATATACAATATTAACATCTTTTAAACTTATCAACGCCCATAAATGGCTCGCATTAGTAATGCATGGATACCTGTGTAAGTATATTGATAAACCTAACCCGTAGCGAAACCCATACATTCAATAAGATGAGTGACACACGATTAAGTATCAACTTATACCGCGAAGGAAGTAAAGGATACCTACTTTATATTAAAATTCATCCAAAACTTGAATGACAATATCGTTGAGAGACATCGCACAGTGCGCCAACCTCCATCCAAGCAAAAAACCACGCGAAATTCCAATTTCAACTTCTATTCGATAATTCGCGGAAACGCGAAGAAAACTTACATGAGTGACGTATCAGTGTGCGGCAGGCGGCTGCGAGATATCCACGTATTTACCTACGTACCTGTCGCCGTCTCGTCACCGTCGTGCTAAGCCCGCGCCATTCTGTACAGTGCTGAAAAACTTTTCGACTGTTATGTGTGATAGCAGCACCATTCGCACTAGAGTTCAGAACAAAATAAAGAAGGTTATTGAAAGCCACCGTGGAGGTGACATTTTTAATCTGTTTTAGAGCTAGCTTTATGGTATTTAAGAGCCGGCGTGTAAGATAATTAGTTTAGCGGTACATATCTCGCAGCGGAAGCTACAAAAGCTCTTCATTTATATTGTCAAACATTATGTTCATCATAAAATACTTTTGGTTATAAAATATATTATGTTTTTCTACGGGCACTGTATCGTCACACGTCACCTGTCCGAACAGATTCGGATCGCGATCCACGCCACATTATGTTTGCTCAGTCGTCAAAAATTCTTTTGTCCCCACGAGATAAGCTTCGCACCACAGTGCGACACTAGCTATCGTCGTGCAATTTTTTAAACTAATGTCGCGTATCGGCTTCGACTGCTGTAGGCTTTTATTTGGCCGTTTTTCTGTTTGACTAATTTTATTTATTTTTGTTATCTGTAAGACCTTTGTGAGCAAAATGTTTTTTTGGAAATAATTTCATTTACAATTATTACATTACAATTTTATTTTAAATTTTGCTAGATAATTGAACTATTTTAAGTAAAAAAGCTATTGATTTCAATTATTTCAGTAGCGCATGTGGTGACAATTACCGTGGCACAATAATTGAACTACATAATTATCTTCTAGATTAATTTAATTTACACCTAATTGTTTATACCAGGCAGTTTCTTTTTAATACCTATCGCTGTTTCTAAGGCACTATTAATGTGCGATAATAGTGCCTATATCTATGCCATTATACCTACTAGTTAAACAAGTTATTGATAAGAAAATTCAACCCCATTTAATGCGTAACAAAAGAAAAGAAAGGAGTTTTTTTTTTTTCAAAAGAAATATTTACTTCTCTCCTGTTTTTTTTGTGTTGATGTGTTGGTGCATTTAATTTTGGGCTTCTTGCAAGAGAGAATTTTATCAATTCGATAAATATGACAAACGCTGATAGGTGCACTTACTTCAAAACTCGGAAATCCTACCTTTGTGGTTCTAAAATGGGAAGCACAAAGGTATTAGGATCACCGAAGAGTTGTAGGTCGTAAGTTCGAACCCTGACAGGCACTTTATTTTCATCACCACTGCTCTCAAAACGGTGAAGGAAAACATCGTGAGGAAACCGGCATGTCCTAGATCCCTAAATTTGAAGACATGCTACATCTACCAACCCGCACTGGGCCCGCGTGGTGGATTACGGCGCGCTCCCTCTCACCGAGATGAGGCCCGTGTCCCAGCAGTTGGAACATTATAGGCTGATTATGTTAAGCTATGCTTATTTTATATTATTAAATCCAACACCGAGGTATGTGGCTGCGCACTTACGCAGTTTCACTTTTCACGCAAATCAACAAAACGACAAAACATGATAAGTAAAGCCGATTCTAAAATACGTAACGTTATCAATGACGCCTCACACAGCTGCTATCAGATTTCAATAATCAGAAAAAAATATATTCTACCCATCCAACTATCGGCTGTTAAGATAATAATCTACACAGTGCTCCCACAATAATTGTGATTGCTATCAGCCTGTGTAATCCAGCATGTCGTTTGATAAAAATCGTAAAAATCGCGCTCGATTAAGTTTTTATCGGTTTTTTCAACGATAAGAGTCGCGCTTGGACGAAAGCAGTTAGTACGTGCTAGATTGCCGAGGCAAAACACCGTACATGTGATTTTATTTGAACCACTGTGCGGTATGGATGGAACTTATTGGCGGTTTGTGATATTTTTTGTATTTTTAAATTCGGAATCGTGAAATTTTTGCCTGCGCTTTTCGGAAACCACTTAATAATTAAATTAAATGTGTTTTTAGATTATAAAGGAACTGATTTCCGTGCGAATTAATTATATGAAGCGAAATAAACATTGATTTTTGATTAATGAATTAGGTATTCGTAAATGGAAAGAAACAGTTTCTCTGTCCAGACGATGAAATTGAAAATTTGCATAACGATTCGCTTAAAAAAATCTAGTTTAAAAATGTGTTATTATGGAATTAGAACCTAACTGAAAAATAAGAATGTTAAAGCTGTCATAGGAAATAAATACGTTATCACTACCTATCTGTATAGATTGAAAAATAAAAATATCTTCGATTTGCTTAGGACTTATCAAAGTATGAAGTTATCTCCATTTGAAGGACACGGATTACACGTCCTTCACAAAATATTTATTTTCAGATAATCTTTAAAATATTATTATCTGATTCATGCTAGCTTAATTTTAATTCGATTTTAAGATTAATAACATAACACGCCTGTAATTCCCCGAAGAGTTAGGCAGAGAAATACCTTAGTATGTAACTATAATACATTTCGCCAGTTATGTTTAAGATTAATGTTTTTATCAAATTGCTCACTGGGCAGTTACGTACATAGATTCTCTTTATTCTTAATTTATTTAGCATTCTACCTATTCATTAAGTAACTGACGTAAATAAAGACGATAGATCTTACACATAGGGAAGACCAAACATTTTGAAAATTTATTTTTAAACTCTATTCAAATTTTATTAGAAGAGTTATCAACTGCAAGTTCATAATAATTTCAAAAATTAATCTCTTAATTAAACCCTCGGGCCGTGGTGTCCAAGTGATCATGGCCTTTTTAAGCAAATCTCCAAACGGTTGGTTGAAACTTCCGGTGACCCAAGGGCTGGCTTTTACCTTGGCCGGATGCTAAGCAATGCCATACAACGTGGCAATGCCGCCAGTCTCTTGGGTACATTACTAGTCGACAGCTTTGTGGATGAATTTTTTGACGCCATATTTTAGTTTGTGTATAGATTTAGTTATTTATTTTAATTAGGTTTTTTTTCTGTACATATTATTTTAAATCTATCTTACAAAATAATAAACTAACAAGAATGTATAGAATTGAAAAAGTCTCTTAATTATGTATATAAAACTAAAAATAAAACTACTCTACAGGTATTCTATAGTTTTAGGACCTACATTATATTCGATTCGATAAAATATTAACTGTATGTTGTTGTTTAAATTCTCTATATATATCTATATATCTATTCTGCGCCTAATAGATAACCGGCAGCGAAGATAGCCTATATCAAACAACTTATTGTATATTTACACTTTATTTTTATCTTCACATGTAAAATTGTTTCAGTGGCAATAGATAACAGATGTACGGGCTCTTATCACCAAACAAATCGCAAATATTTGGACAAACATTGGCAAAAATGTTGGTACCAATACTGCTTTCAAATGACACGTATTTTTATTATTGTTGTTTTTTTTGTGTTTTTTCTTCTTGCTAAGGAGTTTATTTCTCATTTTATTTTGATAAATCTTAAATACAATATAAAAGCTAACACTAAAATATATATCATCAAATAATACTGTTGTTTTAATAATATCGTGGGGAAATAAAATATCAATGCCGTTTGATTCTAAGATTTGATAACATGGATTAAATTTATGGTTCTTCGCGTGACTGTAAATAGGATATTTTATTTTTTCTTAATTTGTATTCTGTACCAATAAATTTAAATAATGAATTTAAATAGTTCAAAGTCAAGTCTAGTAAGTATTTAAATTAAGATAGGTGTAACGTTTTAACACGCGAACATATAGATAAACAAAAAATCTATTTATTAACACTATTTTTCTTCATTAGTGTGTGAAGTTAGAAAAAATCTCGTCTTCCATCGTTAACAATTGAAAAATCAAATTAAACGTTACAGAACTTATTTCCTACTTCAATATTAGGTTACGAATGCATGACATTCCACTCACCTCCACAAACATTTGCCTCCAACATTGGCTCCAACCGCCCGCAGCATGCACTTTACCGATTTTCGCGTGTTACCGCACGATAAGGTCGATTTCTTTCTTATCTCCACCCCTCCCCCGCCATACTACCTCCCCCCCTTCACCCCCTTTACCGATAACCAACGCGTTACTGGTTACGTGATGTTTTGTTTTCAATCAATAACTAGTGTTATGAGTTATTTCTAGTTGTAGACTTATGAGGTTTGCGTTTATTCTGTTGTTCGTTGTGTCTGATAATGTTCGAGTCTAAAAGGCATTATTTCTACTTAATGTGATCACAGACTTCGGCTTCTCATGTATTGTCCCATTTTTTATGAAAATTAAACCAAGAAAAATTATGACTTTGCTAGCAGTTTTTGGAGGTCGAAAATTATCCTACGGGAACGTACTACCGCGATAAACCCTAACCTAAGCCGTAACCTAGATCACGGTCTACCCATGTGCCAAATTTCATCCAAATCTGTTCAGCTTTTTTAGCGTAAAACTGTAACAATATCAAAATCAAAAGTCATTTGTTCAAAATACGCAGAGAATCAGCACTGTTCGAACGTCAAAGTTACATAAGACAGTCCCCCAAAAACGCCCGCCCTTCACCACTTCCTAGTGCTTTAGCTGGGAAGAAGAAGTGGCGCAACAAACTCCCCAGCAGCAGAGAAAACTCTTTCGCATCTATAATATTAGTTAGAATACCATGTTATGGTTTCCAGACATGGCTGTGCTTTCAGCCTTGATAAACTTGAACAGCATATTCTAATGATGATTATATTTACACTTATTCAACCACTATCTCAAGTTCATTCATGAACAATCATACTGAAAAAAGTAATCTCGGCCGATATGAGATAGTAACAAATCATATTAATTAAAAATAATAATTTTTCAAGCCTAACCAGACACTAAAAAACGAAAACTATCAGAAGGCTGTATAAGCGAATGCCGAGAAAAAACAAACTCTTATGGGTTAGACGGTCAAAATTGCTTGATGAGCATTTACGACGTGCTTGACAAGCACGCTTGACGAGGCTTGGCGCAACACCAAGCATGCTTGGCAAACATCCGCATTCAGTTTCATTTTAGTCGCCACAGAGTGACCCAGTCTTGAACTTGCGCTCAAACAGAAACATTCTGTATACAAAAATATACAATGTCTCTAAATGCAGATATGGTGTTTCTTGCTCTCACAATTGCTTTGTACAAGAAAACAAAAAAGAAACGAACAAGACGATAGCTACGACTATCTCCGCTCGTATCACGTGCTCTCGCCAAGACGTTCCGTAGCACTCTAAATGTGTTGCTTGACAAGCATGCATCTAAACGGCCAAGCATGCTTGATAAGCATTGCAGAAATATAATTTTTCATCAAGCATTATCAAGTATGTAGTTTGCTTGTCAAGAACATCAAGCTTCATTCTAAACGGTCAAAATTGTTTGACAAGCAGTTTTAATCGTCTAGGGAGCCCATTGTGTTATGAAAATTCTGTAATAATACTAATAATTTAGCTTTATTTCAGACACGCAGTCCATTAAAGTCCTTAGTTAGTAGTGATTTTTTTCAGTTATATACTAAGTAATTAGGCACTCTATAGGTTTTCTAATCTCTAGTCACTATGCTTTTTGACTATTACAAATGTATCGATTAATTATTATCTCTCATTGTCAATAAAAATTCAGTAGATTACCTAAACATTTTAGTTTTCAGATTATTATTATAGCCTTATTTTAATCTAAAAAAAAACTTAATCTGCAATTAGGTCATTACAAATCTGACGTAATGTCTAAATTAAAAAAAAAAAACCGAAAGATGTCATGTCTGAATCCGAAAACTATTTCGAAAGACAAAATTTTAAATAAATGATGTCAATATAATCAATATTATCAATAACATTGTGTTGTCATGATAGCACAATCTTAATTAATTGCATTAATATCTTGTATGTAATCAATTATTTCTAATGTCATAAAAATTGTAATATTAATCAATTTATACTTATCTTTTGTTATATAACAGCAGTAATATTTTAACTATAATATTGTTAAAATAATCTTATCGCTCTTGCAATGTAATATGGCTAAGTTTTTTGTGACGAATTTGATGTGAAAGATATTACTTTCGTTATGGTTGCATAGCGTTGCCAGGCGTCCGGATAAAGCCGAACACAGTGAGGCTTTTTGGTTGCGTGTGCGGCCAAATCACACGGTGTCCGGCCTGTCCGGCTTTTGTTAGGCTTTTTACATTTGTCACGTATTGGTCTCCGGATTAATAAAAATAAATAATAAAATACTTAACCTTTTTTTCAGAAAAATAATAAAGAAGACTTATTCATTCAATTTTATTGTTGTTTCAATCGAATTTAAAAAGATTTTATGTCAAATGATAAAAAAGCCTTGTTTTACTTTTTACCCGACTGCCTCAGGAGGGTAATGTTTTAAAAAGAATTGTTGTGTTATTTATACTAAGACTAAAAAAATAAGGGTGTGCGGTGCGGCCTTTTTACCCGACTGCCTCAGGAGGGTAATGTTTTTCGAGAGTATGTATGTATGTATGTATGTCTATTTCTTTGGCACGCTCTGTAGCCTAAACGGCTTGATGGATTTTAACGTATGAGGTGTCGTTAGATTCGTCTTAATTGTGGGAGTGACATAGGCTATATAATATTTATATATTGCATCTACAAATACAAAAAAACGGGGGGAAGGTTTTTTTTAAATAAATTATAGCAATATTGATATCAAATCAAAGCTAGTAATGAGTCAATTCCATAAAATTACTCATTACTAGCTTTTATTTGATACCAATATTGTTGCAATTAATTAAAAAAAAAAAATCTTCCCCTCCTTTTTTTTGTATTTGCAGATGCAATTTATAAATATTATGTAGCCTATGTCACTCCCACAATTAAGACGAATCTAAGGACACCTCATATGTTAAAATCCATCAAGCAGTTTAGGCTACAGAGCGTGCCAAAGAAATATACATGCATACATACATACATACATACATACATACATACATACATACATACATACACACATACATACATACATACTCTCGAAAAACATTACCGTCCTGAGGCAGTCGGGTAAAAACACATCCTAACTGAAAAGAGAAAAACAAGCATTATAAGCTATAATTTGTATCGCAGGCGGGGACAAACCAATAACCTGAAATATGTTGTAGCTTTTGTTTGTCTCCGCCTGTGATACAAACTATAGCTTATAATAGTTATTGCTTGTTTTTCTCTTTTCAGTTAGGATGTGTTTTTGCAGTCGGGTTTTTTGTTTTTTAAATAATTTGTTTTTTTACCCTAATGTCCGGCTACACTGGCTGGTCTGTCTGGCTTTTCGGTTTTAAGACCTGGCTACCCTAGTTGCATTATACAACGTTCTACCCGTAACTAAGGGGCGATTCGATTTAGGTGAACTAACACTCTTGTAACTTCACCAACAAATCAATCTGCCTAGCCGTTTCCCAGCTATGTTGTCGCTTCCCGTCTAATCGGATGCAGCTGAATACCAGTATTTTATCTGACCTCCACAACCCAGTTACTGTGTAACACGATACTTGGCAAGACTGGTTCTCAGACTTTTGAGCTCGGACCAACGGCTTAACGTGATTTCTGAAGGTCCGGAGTCTCAATATTAAATGGATGGTCACCCATCCACGAACCGACCGCGTCAAGCGTAGCTTAACCTTCGATCGATCCGTGCGGCTGATATTATTTTGCCACGAGCGTACAAATGGTAATTATTACTCTCCGTTATTGATCCTACTAATATTATAAATGCGAAAGTTTGTAAGGATGAATGGATGGATGGATGGATGTTTGTTACTCTTTCACGCAAAAAGTACAGAACGGATTTGGATGAAATTTGGCACACAGATAATTTATAACCAGGAATAACACATAGGATACTTTTATCGCGATATACCCACGGGGTCAAAACTTATGCGGGTGAAACCGCGGGGCGCATCTAGTAAAGGAATAAAACACAGCACACTAGTCGCATTATGGCCCAAAATATGATGTATTCTGTACACATTAAATTACCACAAACTGTCAAATTTTCTCATTCGATTTAAACTTAACCATCAACATTTTCAGATTTCAAATAATTTGGAGAAATTTGACAGTTTATGGTAACTTGGATGTGCTGGCAACTGTACCTTAGAGCAATTTTAATAAAATAACTATCACAATCAATTCAAATTAAACTCGTCGTACACAATTTTGACTAAACCTACGCATATTTTATGACAACCAGATCAGGTGCCATAAATGTAATGTTACACCGATACTTCGATCACAACTCTAATTTCTATCATCATAGTCGATAAAAAAACCGTTTTCCAATCGATTAATAATCGTTAGATATCGATTCGATTGTAATTTTCAAATATCGATTACAACTCTAGTAATAAAACGCGAACAAGATGTCGTAGCGATTGTGATGTAAGTAATCCCCAACGACGATGGTAATCCTTATTTTATTTCTGTTAATTTTGTTTCCTAAATTGAGGTAACAGTTTAAAATTAATAATTTTCACACAATGTATGGTTAATTGGCCACCTTTAAAGTTATTAACATACAAACTAGTTGAGATAGGATCTATAGAAGTACTTATGACGTATCGAATGGCGTTGATAAAATCACCATGATTCCAGCGTTTTTGGTAATTTCTCGAGTTTAGTGTGGGATTCCCATGTGTGTGGTGGTGTGGACGGCGTGGGTACCTAATGTCCAAATCGTTTTCACTTTTAACCTGATGTCTGTTAAGATTTGTATCAGTTTTAAAATATTATCACTCAGCTGCAACTTCACTTGTTTAAATATTCTTCAACGTATTTGTTCCTCTGCACAACTTCAGTTTTAACCTTTTTGTAAGAACTTTCGAAGCTTGAAGATTTTTTCAGACTTTTTAAGTACCTAGGTGTGTTCCGAAAAAAGTTAAGTATTTGTCACTTAGTAGTGTTTTTTTGGAAATCGGTTGTTTTTTTTTTCTTGTATTTTTTTCTTACACTTTTTAGTTATGATACCTACTCCACACCAATACCACTATTTGCTATACAAACAATAGTGACAGGAAGTATTATAATATCATCAAGATACACAAAGTGGATTAAATACCTATTAATTATCGAAGCTAACTCAAAAACTACCAAAGCAAAATAAAATGTATATAGGACCACCACGCAAGCATCCTCTATCAAAAGAAAAAATAATTTTCTAAATCGGTCCACAATTGACAAAAATATCGATGAACATACAATTTAAAAAAGCAGAGCAACGAAAGCAGTCGTGGCTCAGTAGTAACAACCGTGACTTACGAGTTGTAGATCGTAGGTTTGAACCCTGACAGGCGCTTTACTTTGTGTAATTTTTTTCATCACCACTGCTCTCAAAACGGTGAAGGAAAACATCGTAAGGAAACCATGGCAACCAAGGCATGTCCTAGAACAAAAAAAAATGTGAAAACATGTGACATCTACCAATCCGCACTGGGCCCGCTTGGTGGATTACGGCCCACTCCCTCTTACCGAGAGGAGACCTGTGTCCCAGCAGTAGGAACATTATAGGCTGATTATGGTAACCAATCCACATCTAAATTCATTCATTCAAGAATCCTCGTCCTTTACTAAGATCAAATCTGTATCTAATTGTACAAAACCAATGTACGCCAATTAACCTGTAATTCGTGCTTTAGAGATAAAACCATGAAATGTCACCGTTCCAATTCACATGAGTTTTAAGCTGTTCGTGTATTATCGTGTGCATCTTTGTGAAGAAAAGCTTTAGTGAATCTACTGCTTATCTGGGAGTCAAGAGTCAGTGTATGACTATCTTTAGAGGCTGCTAAGAAATCTGATGATGTATGCTGTATTTAAATTTTAGTTATTTCTGCTGTGAAATAATGATAATGTGGCAAGATGATGATAAATGTAAAAGCAGTGATATTAAAATTAAAGTCAGTTTGAGTTGGTTATTATTATTCTGATAATATAATCTAAATTATCTAGAATAATAATAATATACCTGAGTAATAATATAACTGAGTATCAGTACAATTTGGTCTAAACCAAATTGTACTCATTATCTTCTTTGCAATAGGTGTTTAATTTTTTTATTGTTTTTCGAATGTGTTTCTTATCAGTATTGAATAGGCTTCTGGTTCCCGTAAATTACTATGGATTTTATTAAATTCCACGTTCATTATTTCTGCAGGCTTAGCATGACGCTTTGTATTTCTTCGAAGAATAGACACGGCTCTTTCTATATAAAGTGACATTTCGTTTCTCCATTTTAGACATCTCACCGTAGAAATCCTTCTGCAATCTCTCATCTTGTCTTTCGTTTCTAACGATCTTTGTCTAGGTCCTTTTTTACGTAGAATGATTTCTACAGTGGGATGTCAAAAAAAAGAGAAATGAAATGTCACTGTGGAGAAAGAGCCGTGTCTATTCTTCGAAGAAATTGAAAGCGGCATGCTAAGCCTGCTGCTGCGATTCTGACTGTGGTATTATTTTGTAAAACACAATAAAATCTAAAATAGTAAGATACCTACTGTGCTGCCTCTACTTGTTTGACTACATAGATAGTTAAAATGCAAATATTTGAGTAGGTAGTGATTATCAAATTTATGCTTGCCTAAATCTTCAGAAATGTCGCTAGATCGCAATAGATGAAGGATATCGATATCGTCATAAAAATTACCATTCCGATACCTGAACGAATGGCTTATTGTTTGTTTCGCACGAATTTACTTTGCCGAAACGGGCGAATCGACACTTTTAAATAATATTATTTTTTCTGTAGGCGATTTGAATGAAGTTTGTTTTGGGCAAATCGACAACTCCAGAAATACGTATTAGGCAATGGACACACAAAATATTTTCTTTTCATGAACATTTGCTGAATAAAATATAAACTTTACAAACATTATTTTTAAATCTAATTTCTAGTGTACTTTTTTAATAACTTTAATGCGTAAAATTCAAAATGTGCCAATCGTCTAATACGCATTTCTGTGCCAATCGCCCAATACCTACAGCAAAAATCATATTATTTAAAAGCGTCGATTCGCCCGTTTCGGGGGTGTAAATTCGTGCGAATCAAACAATAAGCCGAATGAATGAAATATTGTATATCTATACGTATTGATAAAATATTGTAGAAATATTGTATATATATGTATACCTTTTACGTATTTCTTAAACCAATATTATTCATTTAACTAATTCCACACGAAATGGGGAAATTCCCATCACTGCCGTAATTTGTATAACATTTGATTTATAAATATGAACATCAAACAGTAGCGGGGAAACTTGATACAAACAAATAAATTCGATTCAAAATACGTACCTATTTAATAATGTAATAAAATATTTGATATCCAATTTAAAAATCTACATATTTGTTCCCAGTCGGTTTGAATTGGATTGGAATGCCTAACAAGCTAGTCGAGAAACAATATGTCTGTCACTTACGTCATCGTAACGGCCCACCCGAATACTTACTAATCGATTAGGAAAATCGATTCTCGAATGAAAAATTCGAAAAATACTACATACGTTTATCGGTGGGATCTACTCTCGTTAAATATCATTAAAGCTCCCGACTCGATTTATTACTGATCGATAAAGGTGAATTATTTGTTTTCGTATAGATTTTTGTGATCTGTTACCAGCTTGAATGTTTGTTGGAATTATACTTAGTATTATCCTAGATGGTATCTGTAAGCTCCAAGAGTTATTCGGTGTATTGGAAATAATAAATACAAGGTACCCAGTTATCTTCTTATAGGGTGAGAGTGGTGAAACCATCTACCTATATTATTATTTTAAAGATAACTTTTAGGTCCACTATGAGCTCATTTTAGTGTTGCTGCCTGTTCCTTCAAGTTTCGTAGTTGAAATGAAAACGCCTTGACAGTATGAATATTTCTGTATTTATATTCTTGCACACATACAAACTTGGTAATTATAGCAATATTTAACAAACTATTTAATTAAGTACTCAATATAATATCAGTATAGACTTTAGACTTCTTGAAGACAACCTCTTGATTCCGAGGCTCGAAGAGAACTAAGCAACTACGCGGCACACCAAATCTATCATGTTTTTCATGCCGTTAAAAAAACCAGTACTTTTACGGTAACTGTCAAATTAGATTCTTTTAAACTTCATGACTACTGATACAAAAATCATTTGAAGCAAATCACATACTTTCAATTTTATTTAGTACCATAAAACGGTGTGTTGCAAAAAGGACTCTAATGTGTTTCATCATCATCAATCATCATTCCAGCCGAAAGACGTCCACTGCTGGACATAGGCCTCCCCCAATAGGGAGGGTTTTCCATAATCGCCACGCTTGGCGGCGGGTTGGTGATCGCAGTATGGTGTTAAAATGCATAGAGAACGCTGCTGCCCATTCTCTAGTAGTCTAGTCACTTAGTCGCCTTTTACGACACCCACGGGAAGAAATGGGATGGTGCTATTGTGCCGTGTGGTGCCGGACGTAAAGAATAATGTATTTACTGTACCTATAATAATTAACAACTAAGTAACTTTCATTGTTGGCAGCAAACTGTATTATTTCAACGTTAAAATCCATTTTCAAAAGTTTCGTCCCGATTCACCCCTGCATTTCAATTCATCCCATTTTACGGTATTTAAAATCACTACAAATCTTATTAATATTTGGAAAGTATGACATAGTCAAGGGGATAATATCATGATTGTTTTAAAAGAGTTTTGCCGTTAAAACTATGACTCACAAAACAATAAAACATACCAGAACTATTAACAATTTTGTAAAACCCACGCGCACGCACGACCAAGCCCAAAAATTAAAATCGATAACAAAACATTAAAATATTCTTTTCTAACCTCAATTTATCTTATCAAATAGATATATACTGCATAAATAAATAATTAAAATATTTTATATTAATTCGTTCATTCTATTTATAAAGCAGAATTCTAAAGAATACATTGTCTAAATTAGATAAAATGGAAAAAAAAACAGGAAGCCACAAGCGTTGACGCGTGCGGTTGTTGCTTCTCGACAAATTCAAGCACACTTTTATGTCAACAGTATCCTGGCCATTATACAGAACAACCGACACGTGTACCAAATGGTTTAAATAAGATAACTGAATAAGCCAGTTTCAGATAAGTGTATTATAATTTTATAATCTGTTATTCTAATTTGTAGATTAAGATTCTTTTTTTTTTATAAACTGCAAATTCCTTATTTGTACTGGACTGTGGAAAAAACGTTATGAATAGATGATTTAGAAGTCTAAAATATTTTATTATCAGTATCGTTCACTAAATTAGTGTTTCGACACTTTTTTCTAATTATTTAACATGCACTAGCCGCGTTTGTCGTGAATAAGACATTAATTCGTGCCCAAATCATCGATCATCGTGTTGTACACGTAGGTATATAATAAATTGCCGCAAAAAATAAAAATAACTTCTATTTAAATGTTTAAAAAACAGTTCGCAAAAATGATATTGGAGACATAACTTTTTTTAAATGACAAAACTTGTAAATAAATGTTGCCGTCATTGGTGGGTAATTTGTAATTAATTTGTTATCATAGGTGAATGTTCGAGTTATTTTTATGCTATTATTATATATTTTTTCATAATTTATATTCTATATACCTATTATTGCGTTATGTGTTAGATTATTTTAAATATAGATTCACTTACCTACTGTTTTTACTTAATACCTACCAAATTGGAATAGTAAGTACTATAATAGTACGTACTAATTCCATGCTCAAGCTAGCACTTCGGTCATCTATCTTCAAGTCATGTGGCCCCGGTACTATGTGTGCGTGTGTCAAACGCATGGTAGTGTGTGTATTGTTTTTTTATTAATTTAATTATTTCTAATGCATATTATATAAAAATATGAGCTTCCTGCGCTCCTCCTCTATATAAACTTTAACTGTGCCAAATTTCATACTCCTCCTCCCGCGTAATTTTCGTGAAAAGGGGTCCAAAGTTTGCGCTTCACGTATTATTTATATAAATTACAACTTATCTGTGTATACATTATAAGCAAATCCTACTAATATTATAAATGCGAAAGTTTGTAAGAATGCATGGATGGATGTTTGTTACTCTTTCACGCAAAAAGTACTGAACGGATTTGAATGAAATTTGGCACACAGATAGTTTATAACCAGGAATAACACATAAGATACTTTTTATCCCGATATACCCACGGGGTCAAAACTTATGCGGGTGAAACCGCGGGGCGCATCTAGTTATTTATATTTCTGTCATCCTCATTCTCCTGCAGTCCTGCTCTTACCCCAATTTATTTGGAGTCAGCGCAGCGTGTCTTTTTCTTCCTTATCTTAGCCATCTCTGTAGTCACCCCTTTCTAGCCATATCATCTTTCACACAGTCCATCCATAATTTCTTTGGTCTTCCCCTACTCTTATAGCCAGATTGCTAAAATGTCGTGAGGAAAGTTTTGAGTGTAATTGTGTAAAAATTCATACTCCAAAGCTTCCTCACGACATTTTCCTTATAGCTCCTAAAATAATTCAACCAATTTGCTTCACGGAAATGATTGATGTATTACATTCATTTTCAAAACGAACTTTATTTCAAACTTTGAAATAGGTATATCTAGTAGATACTCTGTAATGTTTTAATCGACACTCTGTGTCCATCTCATAATGGGTAATAACAACACAATCAACAACCTTTGAAGACATATTTTAAGGCATACCATTGGTTCATGTGTGACTTCTCTACTGGAAAACACCTCATAAATTTTTTTTCCTCGCAAAATATCTTATACTTATTTTTTTATTTACAGGTAAGTTCGATTACACAGACATTTAGAAGCAGACGTCATTAGTATAACGAATGAACACGCACCAAACAAGACATATGGCAGGAAACATTAGCATGTGAGTCGTTTATTGTGAATTTTTATTTAAATAAAATGATCGCGTCCAAGTCTGTAAATGCGATAATCGCCGTTTTGATGACAGTGGTGGTGGAGGCTAAAAAACATATAAATTGAGGATTTGAACATCCAAAGTCCACTACAGTGAATCATTTAAGTAACTATTTGACACACTTCACGTGACCAGACGGCTGGCTCGTTCTTTGGCCAAAGAATTCAACAAAGTCAACGTGGCAATGCTGCTAGTCTTCTGGGCACGTTTCCGGATGACAGCGATGCGGACGAGTACTTCGATGCCTAAGTGTCCTTTTGTTTTTTGTATTTATTTGTGTATTTAGTTAGTAATTAAATTTTGTACCTAGTGTAAACAGTTAGTAGCATCAATATTGTATATTATCTAGGTTAAATTAGTTTTAAAGTTATTAAGTTAATGATCATATTATTCTTTAAATACATTCTACATAAATTATTGTAAATGTGAAGACTATTTGATGAATTCATCCATTGTTCAAGTTAAATACGTAGTGGCAATTAAGTTTTTTGATATCCAAAGTCGAAGTTTCGCGCCAACCGTGCGTGTTAACATTTTTACTTTTCACAAATATGACACACATGTATATACGATTTAAAATATGACAAAGACATACATACATACATACATAAACTCACGCCTTCTTCCCATGGACCCCCATGGGAAGAAGGCAGAAACTATAGAACGCCACCTGCTCCGCTCCTTACACCCTCCTTTTGCTTCGTTTACGTCCATACATCTGGTCATACACGCACGCCGGTTGCGAGTACTACGCACCTGACCTTTTTGAACAACATCATTCACTAATGATGTTGTTCAAAAAGGTCAGGCTTCAGGTCACTATAATATGTCTTTCTGGGGCGTCCCCTCCCGACATTTCCACTCACATCTGTCTTGTAAATACCTTTTGTTAGTCGCCTTTCATTCATCCTCTCAACATGACCAAACCATCTAAGCAAACTCTTTTCAATTTTTGTCACTACATCTTCCTTTAAAGCGCACCGTTGCCTTATCAAATCGTTTTTCAGCCTTTCATTTATATGACAAATATTATTCAAAGCATTATAAACAAGAAGAAAATGACTAGATGTAAACGTAATGTATTATATACAAACAAGTTCAGGCTTTTATTATAACGAATAAAACCGCGCCAAACAAGACGTATGGCAGGAAACATTAGCACGTAAGTCGTTTATTATGACTTTTTATTTAAATAAAATGTTCGCGTGTGTTATTGTAATGTGCTACTGATCATGAGGTGAATAATGTGTTTTTTTTAATCGAATTTCGGTATTAATATGTTGGGGCTCGTGGGTAAATAATTACAGTCACGGGTCGATCTTCAAGGTTAAGCAACGCTTGCCCGGTGACCATCCATTACAGAACGGGACCCCTCCGTGCCTCGGGTCAAAGATCAAACTGTCAAAAATCTACGATGGCAGCTGTGGAGGGCTGTCATTGTCATCTTTGACAGTCGTTACGGGTATTTAGAAGTCCAAGTCTGACAACCAGTCTTACTAAGGGCTACCGTGTCTCCCAGTAACTAGGTTGTAGATGCCAGAAAGGCAGTTGATCCATGTAAGGTACTGGTAACTGGATCCGGTTAGACTGCAAAGCCGACCCCAACATATTTGGGGTAAAGGTCAGGCAGATTGTTTGAATGTTTTTTTTTAAATCGAATTTCGGTATTAGGTAATGTGTTACACATTTGGAGTCCCTCGGTTTCTTTATCGGTATTCCGAATTCTACAGAGTCTAAGCACCTACTCAGATTTGGTCGTTAATGTGTCTGTCTTTAATTGGCATAATTTTGGTATTATCAATATTAAGCACTTTGTACATATTTTATTTATAATTCATTGTAATATAATTTTAATAAAAAAATCTCATTGTTCCTCTCAAACAGAGCACCTGCCATCAAATCTTTTCACTACCCTTGGTAGAGAATGCCTAAGGCATTAAGGCCGCTTTTGTATGTAAAAAGTTTAAATAAATACATAAACATACATACATAAACTCACGCCTTCTTTCCATGGGGGTAGGCAGAAAGTACAGAACGCCACCTACTACGCTCCTTACATAATCCTTTTGCTTCGTTTACGTTCATACATCTGGTCATACACGCACGCCGGTTGCGAGTACTACGCACCTGACCTTTTTGAACAACATCACCAAGGAGGTCACTATTTATGTCTTCGTAGGGCATCACTCACATCTGCCTTGTTCACTCACACCTGTTGTTAGTCGCCTTTCATTCATCCTCTCAACATGACCGGTATGGTCATGTTGAGAGGATGAATGAAAGGCTAAGCATACTTTTATTAAAATAAATAAAATAATCTTAGTGTCTCATATGGTTTTGATTACTTCCTACCTTAAACTAATAGAGTAAGTAACATACTGAAATTTAGTCCTAAATCAGTGGCGTAGCTAGTCCTAAATCAGTGGCGTAGCTAGTCCTAAATCAGTGGCGTAGCTAGTCCTAAATCAGTGGCGTAGCTAGTCCTAAATCAGTGGCGTAGCTAGTCCTAAATCAGTGGCGTAGCTAGTCCTAAATCAGTGGCGTAGCTAGTCCTAAATCAGTGGCCTAGCTAGTCCTAAATCAGTGGCGTAGCTAGTCCTAAATCAGTGGCGTAGCTAGTCCTAAATCAGTGGCGTAGCTAGTCCTAAATCAGTGGCGTAGCCAGTCCTAAATCAGTAGAGTAGCTAGTTCTAAATCAGTGGCGTAGCTAGTCCTAAATCAGTGGCGTAGCTAGTTCTAAATCAGTGGCGTAGCTAGTCCTAAATCAGTAGCGTAGCTAGTCCTAAATCAGTGGCGTAGCTAGTCCTAAATCAGTGGCGTAGCTAGTCCTAAATCAGTGGCGTAGGTAGTCTTAAATCAGTGGCGTAGCTAGTCCTAAATCAGTGGCGTAGCTAGTCCTAAATCAGTGGCGTAGGTAGTCTTAAATCAGTGGCGTAGCTAGTCCTAAATCAGTGGTTTCAGTGGTTGTCGTAAACCCGCCCTGTATCAACATTAAATTTTGTTGGGGACCCGACTGCGGCGAAGCTCCAAGATTTTCTTTGTGATTTTACTAAATGATGATGAGCTTGAGAATTGGACCACGCCTGTAAAATTTCGCTTGAATCCTTTGTAGGCCATAAACAAAATATGTTAATTTTCATATTTTCATTACTCGTTATCAATAAGAATTTAATGTTTTGGATAATATTTTACGGATTTTTGCTTACACAAGTCTCATCGGTGAGACCCTGTAGCTTGGGGCCCCCGTATCATTGATACGACTGATACGGCGGTAGCTACGCCCCTGCTGAAAATACTTATGAATCCTACTAATATTATAAATGCGAAAGTTTGTAAGTATGGATGGATGGATGGATGTTTGTTACTCTTTCACGCAAAAAGTACTGAACGGATTTGAATGAAATTTGCCACACAGATAGTTTATAACCAGGAATAACACATAGAATACTTTTTATCCCGATATACCCACGGGGTCAAAACTTATGCGGGTGAAACCGCGGGGCGCATCTAGTAGTTAATATACCTAAGTCTAAAATTGCCAACCCGTCTTGAGCAAGCGTGGTTGTCAATGTTCATGCCTTCTCTATACGAGAAGATGGCTTTGCCCTGCACTGGTAATAATATGCTGGTATTATTATTAACATACTAAAATAAAGCACAGCTTCCCTACTCTTATTCAAGTCCTGAATGTATCGTCTCTGTGAGTTAATTCCGTGAGATTACAGAGGATTCAGATAGTGACGTCACGAATCGTCGGTGACATCGCACGTTGCTCGGCTAATGCGGTAATCCCAAACTATTATGTACAGCTTGCAATGGAGTTTTCTTTGAAGATGAGGTTCCAACAATCTGGCTTTTAGAAATTCAAAAGTATTACCTTCTTCTTCGTTCTCGTGTCAGAGGCTATATGCCGCCCATGGTCCTCTGAGTTGGCTTCACATGGCGTCGAGAAATATCTCCCAGGTTTCCTTACGATGATTTCCTTCACTATTTTTTAAGCAAGTGATCATTATACAATACGCACATGAATTCGAAAAGTCAGAGGTGCCTTGGGTTCGAACTCGAGTCCTATGATTTGGCAGTCCGACGCTATCATAACTTGAGAAATATTACAAATTCAGTAAGTAATAAGAAATATTACTGATTTTTTTTCTTAGTTCAAGAAAAGCTTCTGGCTAAGTAATAACAGCCGCACGGGTCGATCGATCAGGTTAAGCTACGCTTGCCGCGGTTGGTCCGTGGATGGGTGACCATCTTTACATACCAAGACCTCTTCGTGCCCCGGAAAGCACGTTAAGCCGTTGGTCCCGGCTGTCATTTGTAGATCATATCATGATCAGACAGTTGTTACGGGTCGTCAGAAGCCCGAAATGACAACCAGTCTTACCAAGGGGTATCGTGTTACCCTGTAACTGGGTTGTGGAGGTCAGATAGGTAGTGGCTTCGTGTAAAATACTGGTATTCGGCTACATCCGGTTAGACTAGACGCCGACCCCGACATAGCTGGGAAAAGGCAGGCAGATGATGAAATGATGAGTTCAAGAAAAGCTTCTTCTCTCGGAACTTAATGAGAACATTTTATGTTGTGAAAATATTTATTTGCCAGTCACCAAGGTGAAATGTATAGATATAGAAGATCAGCAATCAGATGATTGTCCCGAGTTTGCTACATACAAAATACAGAACATACAAACAGAAAAGAAGAAAAGATCAGAAAAATACGTAGGTACAAAGGTGATGCTTATTTCTAAAGAAATATCTTCTTCTTATAAAAGTATTTTACATTTATAAGAAGAGAGATTTCTTTAGAAATAAGCCTCACCTTTATACCTACGTATTTTTCTGATCTTTTCTTCTTTTCTAAATAATGTGTGTACATAAATAAATAATAAAATAGTAACGAATTAAAAACTGTATATTGAATATTAAAAAAAGTAATTGCTACCAGCAGGCTGAGCATGACACTCTCTATTTCTTCGAAGAACAGACACGGCTCTTTCTATACAAAGTGACATTTCATTTCTCCTTTTTTGACATCCCACCGTAGAAATCTTTCTACATAAAAAAGGACCTAGACACAAATCGTTAGAAACGAAAGACAAGATGACAGATTGTAGAAGGATTTCTACGGTGCGATGTCAAAAACTGAGAAACGAAATGTCACTTTGTATAGAAAGAGCCGTGTCTATTCTTCGAAGAAATAGAGTGTCATGCTAAGCCTGCAGGTATGGGAACGAGTCTGATGCCCAAAATATAGTTTTAAAGCTCTTACAGACTAGGGCGATATCGCGGGCGCGACAGGCATACTGCTGCCTGTCGCGCCCGCGATATCGCCTCAGTATGAGGATCCTTTAAGAATTTTTATCAGTTTTCTTGTCAGCGCCTTAACGTGTGGATGAATTAGCACCGGTATCCGAGCCATTCGTCACGCAGATAGAACAATTAAACAACAAAATACCCTCATGTATAAAAAATATCTACACTAATGGATTCCCTTAAACTCAATTTCCTGAATATTTAATCTAAACTACTCGTAATATTACTCGTTTATATAGAAAATAATTGTTTGTTTGTATGTTTGTTTGTTACGCTTTCACGCTAAAACGGCTGAACGGATTTGGATGAAATTTGACACATGGGTACCATGATCTAGGTTAGGACTTGGAATACTTGTATTCCGATATTCCCAGGGGATTGAGACTTATGCGGGTGAAACTGCGGGACACAGCTAGCTATAAATAAGCCTAAGTTACTCCTTATAACATCAGCTATCTGCCAGTGAAAGTCCCGTCAAAATCGGTCCAGCCGTTTCGGAGATTAGCCGGAACAAACAGAGAGACAGACAGAAAAAAAATTAAAAATTGTTTTTAAAAGTACCGTATATACTTTTATATGCATCTAGTAAAAAGCTGTTATTTTGACATTATAAACAGAAACTTTAATTTTATTTACTTGTAGCAAGTAAGCATTGTTCTCATGTAAGTGACTTTTTGGGAATAAAATATATTTAAACCTACCTAACTGTACCTACCTACCCCATTCCGTACAGAACACGACCCAGCTAATCTTCGCAGCCCACATCTTGTCAAGAGGCCAGATAAAGTGTCCCACTCCTCGGTCGCAAGACAAATCTGAACAATTACTTCTGGTGCTAATGACGCCGATACCGATGTCGCACGATTTATTGTCGCCACATCGGTGGTCGGCTTTACATACATTTTCATATTTTTAGATAGCTGCCGAAAGGATTTCTTTGAGTTTTCGCTGATTTTTCTCGTGGTTTAATTTTTAATTGGAAGGAGTTTTTGGGAAGATTTATAGTGTCTTTGGCCAAGCCTTTCGTTCTTAAAATTAAAAAAAAACAAGTAGGTAGGTACCTACCAGTTTTCCATTCATCAGTTACGTATTGAAGCATGACTTGAAAAGAAGCTTAAAAAGCAAGTGATTAAAACAAAAACAAGTCTTCTGTTCATGAACATAATCTTCACTTATAAAAACCACTTAAAAGGCTGACGTCACAAATCTTTTAGGAAAAAAGCACCCCTGGTTACTGCATTTTAAACCCAAACTGTCCAACTGTGTCAGGCCACATTTCTTTACTGTTATAACCAGTCCATCAACGAGGCCCGCCCGGAGGCACCAACAAGTTAACCTGAACTGTGCTTAAACTCAGTTTAATGTATTAACCTCGTTTAGCCCGCTGACTTATCGCACGACAATTTATCCGCGGAACGTACTCGGAACTCGCAAAAAATGGTTAAAAAAAGTTTAATAAAGTCACTTTGTCGAGACACATCGCGGAGATATGACGAGCTTTTGGGTATATTTAATTCTGTAATCTGGGCAAGTAAATATTGCTTTAGTTTTTGTTATATTTTTTATTATTATACGAAGCTAAGAAGAAATGGCTGCCACTAAATAAAATAGCGTGTTTTTCCATTCATAAAAAGAAACGGCTGTGGCTAACGGAATTTTCAAAATATTATCAAATTCAATAAAACATGTCAGCATTCCTAAATCCAAGGGCCCCGATAACATCAAGACGTTACTAGTTTGTTCACTTTTATTACAACCACTCCTAAACATATTTACTTGTGAAAATAAAACATTTTATTACTTATCTCCTAATAAAACAAATTAGTCGAACTTCAAATGACTTTACAACGACTATAAAAATAAAACTTAAAAACTCCTTAAATCTGTACAATAAACATTCCAAGCGACCTAAGTACACACCGTTATAAATTAGCAATAAAAAAACATCTAGTTCGTATCAACGATCCGAAAATCAGGTTCCCAGAGAGCAATTACTAAAGTTTGCGCATCCCCATGACAAATATCTACTCCACTTTAACAAATACGGTTCGGACGATTTTTTCCTTTTATCTCGTCGCCACAGGGCAGGGCCTGAGATACACAATTTTTCAGGGCGATATAAAAGCTGTAGCAAGTTGAGTCTTTAAAAAGTTTATCGTTGAAAGTTCGCGCACCTCTCCGTGTCGCGAATGATATATCGGGCAGCATTAATCTTTGTTAAACGTTAGTTAGCCGTGTGGTGGAGTCGGACTTTTTTGCATTTCTTTTTAAGAGGAAGTTAAGTTTTATCTGTAAAGGACAGTAGAAGTATATGCATTGCTTGCGGTATGATAGGCTTCTCTGGAGTAAGCTATGTCTAAAGTTATTGTAGTGACACAAAGTAACTCGCCTCGTGTAAAGTGTCACGATAGCCTGTGTGGCTATCATTATCAACTTCATTAGAGAAAAACTTACAAGGAAAATTTAAATTTTACAGTGGGTAACTTGAACATTTTCTTTCAGGTATTACGGCTTCGTTTGTTAATAATATCAGTACATAACCTATTATCTGAAAATACTGTATTTTCAGTCGTTCTAAATTTTTCCGAGCAATATTCTAAAGTAGTTTGAAGTACAAATTGTCGTGAGGAAAGTCTTGAGTATGAATGTCGATGGCTATAAGAGTAGAGGAAGACCAAAAAAACGATGAATGGACTGTGTGCAAGATGATATGGCTAGAAAGGGGTGACTACCGAAATTACAACTAATAGAGAAGTGTGGAAGAAAGCGACATGTTGCGCCGACCCCAAATAAATTGGGATAAGGGCAGGAGAATTATGATGAAGTACAAAACGGTTGCACAATATTTGGCCAACCTAACCAGCATTCAAGTTACCGAGGTAGATAGGCACATTACAGCTAAAACACACAAGCCATACTTCAATCACCCTCCACATCTGTCATGAGCACACATGGTACAAAGAACACTATTGTAAATTAAGATCCTGTCCCGATACGCCCACACACACACACAAACACACACACACACAGACAAACACACACACACTTACAAGGTAGGTAACCTTTTAACGGATACCGCTTATCTCGGGAATCAGCGCATGTATGAATGATCAACCCTCTCTATAGGCATTATTTATTGAGTTTATATCGATGGTTAAAATAATGAAAAGTAAAAATCAAAAAATCAAAATATTTTATTTCACATAAACCTACATGGGCACTTATGAAACGTCAGAAGCTAGGTGCATTGTTACTATTTTAAAAATAATTGCCTATTACAATGTTTTCAAATCACAGTGACCAAAATAGGCTTCTCTTAAGAAAAAATATTGCCAAATCTGTATAGTTTGTGGTAGCGGGAAAAATATATGTTAATTTTGAACATATTTCGCAGAACTTAGTTGTTACCAAAACACGTTTTGAAAAAAAATCACGATACAAACTAACGTTAAACTAACCTCTTACCTTGAGTTCTAATCCAAAATATCTGCATTAAGTATCAACATACGTTACGTATTTAATTAATAACAAAAGCGTCTTATTTGAATGCAGAACTTGGTTTTTTTTTTATTTTCGATTACTCAACTCAATTTTGAGTAAATAGATAATTGCTTCATATTTTGCAAAAAAATACAAGCGCGTTTGTCATCACGCTTCTCCTTCTTTTGTATTCAATCTGGCAGTGACCGCAGTTTAGGTGTTGTCAGCGTCTTAATAGGTATAGTAGGACAGTGTAGGCCTCTCAAGAAGTACCAGGTATTTAACAAAAGATAAATGGTCTACAAATCTAGTCTCTTAGGTCTGTTAGGAAATAAGAGACAAAGAATTTACTTGTTTCAACAATACTCGTACTGCGAGCTGGTAGAGAGTATGTAGCTTCCAACGGAAGAATGAGGTGTCTAGAGTGAGTGGGTAGGTACATCCTACATTTGTTTCAACAGTGAAGTATTATTATAAACAAAATTCCTAGATTGACCGTTCACTAGGTGGCAGCACTGAGACGTCAGGTCCTGGCACCTGTCAAAAGTGTCAAAGCGCCTATATGTTCTTTAGTCATGACCGAATGATGAACGAATGAATGAAACGAGGAGGAACGTAATCATATATTTTATATTCATTGTCGAAATGGAAGACGAAAAATGATGTGATAAGGCAACGCGGCAACGGTGCGGTTTAAAGGAAGATGTAGTGACAAAAATTGAAAAGAGTATGCTTAGATTGTTTGGTCATGTTGAGAGGATGAATGAAAGGCGACTAACAAAAGATATTTAGCTAACTACTAAGACTAACAAGGCAGATGTGAGTGACGCCGGGAGGGGACGCCCCAGAAAGACAAATAGTGACCACATTAATGATGTTCTTGGAAAAGGTCAGGTGCGTAGTACTCGCAAACGGCGTGCGTGTATGACCAGATTTATGAACGTAAACGAAGCAAAAGGAGTATGTAATATGTAAGGAGCGTAGCTGGTGGCATTCTATAGTTTCTGCCTACCCCCATGGGAAGAAGGTGTGAGTTTATGTATGTATGCATGAAACGGAAGACCTCTTACTCGTATCAAAGTGACCAATTTGACTAGAGGTCTTCCATTTCGACTAGTGGCGTGAATTATCATCAAAATCCTCACTTCACTCATAGAATGAAGGCAATTTAAGCTCCATGATTGGCTCACTTTAAAACTATGTTTTGCGGAAAGTCTCGTCTCAGTAAATATTACGTGAAAAACCGACAAAATCCATGTTTGAAACATGGATTTTGTCGGTTTTTCAGGACAGGACAATAACTTTTACTAACACATTAAAATTACTCTACATCCTCGTAATCTTCGTATTATCTACATACTTTTAAAGAATCACAATCTGTCTTTAGTTTATTTCAAATAACTGCTGCTCTTTTAAGTAGATGAATATGATATAATATAATATATATAATATAAATATAATATATATCTTACCTTTATCAATACCTACCTGTAACAAAGAATCCAAGTAGCCGAGATAATGATTCCTGCCATCAGTTCTCGAGACATTAAAACGTACCATTTTAGGAACAAGCTTATCAACCAAGGAAGCCCGCACAACGCGACCAATTTTGGTATTCAACCGATAGCCATCTGTCTCGATTTTTATGTGTTCGTATAATATCGCCAGATAGTTCGAATGAATTATTATTAGAAATCTATTTTATCTTACGTATCTCGATGAGGAGAATGTGGTTTATTTATTCGCACTCTAGTTTGAAATGTCGAGGAAGGAATTTCTAGCAGATTCATTTTATTAATAGTTTTATATTTTGCCGATTCTTTTCATATTATCTTGGATAGGATCAGGTTCAACGGCACTAATCGATAAAAATATTTATATGCTTCGCAAATATTTTGCAACATCAAAGTTTGCCGAATTTGGTTGACAAGCTGACAATTACTTTACAATGTAGAGTCGAAAATTATGCAAATTTAAGCGAAAAATTCACCCACTTTCTTCGACATACTATCATGTTGTTCCAATGCCAAAACATCAATTAACACCCTGCATTTCTTCGAGAAAGAAACTTCAAAATGTAACGAACTTCCACCACCATTCAGCATAATGACGGCACACTGCATTCTCGGGACCTCTCCCGAACAAGAAAGTATCAAATATTAACCATCGGACACACCTGAAGCCAGACAGCCTGGCATGCATATGAAGAGGACAGATACACGACCACAAACTTACCCAACCACCCCCAAAAATACAGCCAAACTCCTATCCCAGAGCATGAAGGGTCAATTTCGAATAATATTTCAATTTCGAAACAATTCGAATAAAATTGCAGCACTGCCTGAGATAGTATCATTTCGTACGTTAGCAAGAAACACATTTCAAGCGAAACATGGACGATGTTGGGGTCGAATCGAAACAAAGCGTTGTGACATCGAGATAAGAATCGATAGGCTCGCGAAACGTCGCGCCGAAACGCACCGAACAAATTATCGATTCATAAAAACATCGATTTTAAAATATTGCCGCGAGTTTATCGCGTCATTGTTCCGATAGAGTGGCCAGTATAATGTTAATAAGTTGCCAGCATTAAAAATTCTTTGCGTGAGTTGACTTTGTGCGCCCTTCGGATTCTTGTCGCTGTTTTAAGACGAAACTTTTTATTGTTGCTAATTAATTATGTTATTGAATGGAAATTAAATTAATATTATATTTTAAATCTTTTTAATTGGGCTGGTATTATAGAACCCTTATACCCGGTTCCTAAAGTAGAAATAGCACTCAAAGAATTCATACCAATGGTGTGTCAAATTAATTAATTAGAGGGGTTTGTAGCTAATTAATAACAGCCGCACGAGTCAATCGATTAGGTTAAGCTACGCTTACGGGTTGTCAGAAGCCCGAAAGCCTGACAACCCTCTTACCAAGTGGTATCGTGTTACCCAGTAACTGAGTTGTGGAGGTCAGATAAGCAGTCGCTCTATGTAAAATACTGATATTCAGCTGCGTCCGGTAAGACTGGAAGACGACCCCAACGGAGTTGGTAAAAGGCTGGCAGATGATGTTGTGTCAAATTAATTACGATCATTCAAACATACCTGTTACCAACTTTGGTACTTGGTATGAGGCATGTTTTTCACACTTAAACGACACCAAGTTAATTAAATCACTGAGAAAAAGTGGCCCAGTGGTAACGGCCGCGACTTACGAGTTGTAGGTCGTAGGTTCGAACCCAGACAGGCGCTTTACTTTGTGTAAATGATTACATCACCACTGCTCTCAAAACGGTGAAGGAAAACATCGTGAGGAAACCGGCATGTCCTAGAACCAAAAATTCGAAGACATGTGACATCTACCAACCCGCACTGGGCCCGCGTGGTGGATTACGGCCCACTCCCTTTAGCCGAGAGGAGGCCTGTGTCCCAACAGTGGGAACATTATAGGCTGATTATGTAAGTTAATGAAATACTTTGCCAATTGTCACGCCTTAAAATAAATTTAAAACATTACCCAACTTTGGAATAAAACCTAGGACCACACATTTATGTTGCCAAGCAAATGAGCCTTAAAATAAATCCTCCAGTCCTCAGTTACTGCCCAAGGATATGTGGTCAGTGTATGGCCACCCTGCATGCGCCCGCGCAATCTCGCCCGTCCTTCATACAGTATCGCGCGATCGTCGCCCCACTGTGTCGCGTCTAGCGAAATGAGCTTTTGTTTGTCACTTGCCATCGATGATTTTAATACAATGTGTTGTTGTAGCAAAAAATATTTTATTCTGATATCGAGGAGTAAGATCTGATGGGGAAAGTGGAAGTTATGTTAGCCTCAGAAACTATATAGATAGATGGCAGCACCTGTCGTCCGCAACCAAACAAAACCGATAAACTACTACTTTTCTCTTGTTTTCTCTTGTTTGCAAAAACTCTGTAAATATACTGTCTCTGCTGGGGAATGGCCTCTACCCGTGACTTCCAGTGCTTGCGATCTAGGGGTCCATATTAACCCTGGTCGTTTATTTTGTCCAGCCGCCATCTTCTAGACAAAATATCGTCTTACATATTCAATTAGTTCAAGAACCTAGATCTCTGTCCACCCCCAAACAGTATCAGTACTATGTTGATCCACAGATATCCACCACTGTAAAAGATCGCTTTTAGCGATAAGACCCCCTATATATGCTATAAATGCTAATAATGCTATAAATAGCATTTTGTCAACCTATGTAAAATTTAAACATTTAATTTTAAATCTGTAATTTTTATCGTGTACTTAATAAAAGAACTCTATTCTATTCTACTCTATGTTATGCCACAAACTGTAGAAAGGTAAAAAGTAGACATTAGTACACATTAGACACCTGTTGCCTCAATCAGATGGCGTTCCACGTCTATTGCGCGCTATCTAGGCTCATTACGGGCGCGACCCTGCCCAGCAAGTAATGGACAGTGAATTGCAAGACTGTATTGGAAAAGTCTTTAAAATGTAGGTCTACGGAATTCGTTTTTTGAACCATCTATTTATACGTATGTTTCATACTGGATTATATTCGAACGCAATGTGAAAAGTTACTAAAATTAAAAAAGTATGAATTGATTAAAAGTAATTGAGTAAAAACTTCTCAAATCTAGTTAGATTTAGGTTAGGTTTGGCAGTTGCCAAACCAAACCTCCTGATCAATTGCATCATGAAATCTATCATTCACCTTATTGAATTTTCAGTAAGTATCAATATCCAAGCCTTGAATAAGGGTTTTCTAGCAGCACTGAGACATCAGGTCAGGACCTGCCAAAACTGTTAAAGTGCCCATATGTTTCTTTTAATTGTGACTGAATAATGAACGAATGAATGAAACGAATGATGAACGTAATCATATATTTTATTTTCATTGTTGAAATGGAAGATCTCTTGTGAAAGTGGCGCCAACAGGTGGCGTGAATTTTCATGAATCCCTTATTACCTATGTTAAGGATCAAGTAAGGCCAATCAAAACATCCTTAATTGGTCAAGGGCAGCTAATGAAACATAATTGATTTTCTATTGTCCACCGAATCGGAGTCGCGTGGGGCTTAACAGGTTAAACTTGAGCTGTAGGTACCAAAGACAGACAATCACACATACCTAATACCTATAGGTACATATTATGTAAATAGCTTATGAAATTGATATTCAAAGTTGATCATAATGAATCCTTCAGTAATTGGAGAAGCAACAAAAGAAGTTGAAAAATGAAATTCAAACCGATAGCTGTAAAAGTTATTTCACTAAATTAACATTACCTTCACTTTATTTATATTAAAAGTAGAAATGTTCGTAAAAATAAATCCACATTTGTTTCCTCGTACGGCAGACAGATTTCCAAGAAATAGACGTAATGATAGCAAACTATGTGTACATCTAAAACTGCACTTATGCGCAGAATATAAGTGTTTTTTGCATGGCACTGGTTATCTACAACAAATTGCCCAAAAGTTGGAAAGAGCAAACTATGCCTAAACTTAAAGAAACAATGAAATTGTTTTTGGCACAAAAACATATCGACGGTTAAAAGGTAATACGGCATAAGCGACGTTTTGGTCGAAAATGGGTTATGAATGCCATCCTATTTAAAAAAAGAGATTACGTAGGATGGCATTCATAACTCATTTTCGACCAAAATGTCGCTTATGTCGTATTACCTTTTAACCGTCGATATTATATTACAGAATTTTTAAACGAGTCATGGTGATTATTATAAATAAATAAATATAACTTGATACATTGTGGTAATTATAGTCATGTGGTAGTGGAGAGCTTAAGTATACCTAAATTATTAATGTTATTAAAATCGAATGCCTATAAAAGTGATGTAAATCTTCATTGTGATTATTGTAATCTGTAATATTGGACAAGGAAAATAAATAATAAATAATTGGATAATGTGAACTGATATTTAATGTATAAGTGTAAAATTTAAAAATCATTGATTCAATAATAATAATTGTACCCAGATAAGTATTTGCACGCAATGTAAATGGCAGACATGTCGTGAGCTTATTAAGATGAATGAATTTTGAATGTATTATTTTAATTCTGTATGTATACACTTGTTTGAGCAAATAAAATGTCTTATTCTTATTCTTAAAATCTTTCTATATTTTACTGCAGTCAGGCAAAAAGTTCGGGTTCCTTTGATTTTTAATCAATTCACAATCGAAGGTCGTCGAACCAATGAAATAGTTTTACGAATCGATGATGTTTACTGATAAGAAGACCAGAATTTTGCGCAATATATAGCAGAATAGAGGTCCAATCTCTAGTAATAAAATTCAAATCACCTCGACTCCATGACCCATTGCATACTTTTGCAAGCTTTTTCAAAAAAAGGACGAAAGTATAGTCTGCCTCGTAATTGTTTTACCACTATTGACAACAATTCCCTGTAAATTGAAACTTCGAAGGTTGAAACTATCTAAGCCCAACTCCGCACGGGCGATTTTTTCCCGCGGCGATATTTTTTCGCACACTGGATTTTCAACGCTCTGCTTAGCGCCAAGAGTTGAAAATCCAACAGTGTGTATTTTCGTCGCGCTGGTTTGTACTCTGTTGGATTCTCAACGCTCGGCTCAACACTGAGAGTTGAAAATCCAGTACGCGATAAAATCCCGCCGCGATCCCTTTGCCTACCTCTTCTGGGATGTGATTAGAACACCCACATTTTTCAAATTGTATGTCCCTATTGCATATGCACCTATTACTATTAACGGACACATGTCCAGGCTTAAACATCGTGAGGAAACCGTGACTTACGAGTAGGTCGTAGGTTTGAACCCAGACAGGCGCTTTACTTTGTGTAAATTATTTCATCACCACTGCTCTCAAAACGGTGAAGGAAAACATCGTGAGGAAACCGGCATGTTTCTAGAACCAAAAATTCGAAGACTGACATCTATCAACCCGCACTGGGCCCGCGTGGTGGATTACGGCCCACTCCCTCTCACATACAGGAGGCCTGTGTCCCAGCAGTGGGACATTATAGGCTGATTATGCTATCTCTAGGCTTCAGGCTGCTAACTAGCTTTTCTTATAAACAAACGTCACCTGTCTCTCATGCATAATACTCAATTTTAAACGCGTTTAGTGAATTTCTATATAAATATAATATTCTGCTTACCTTATCAAGAGGTCGTGCGGTGAGGCCTCAGTTCTAGGAACGAACAAATCTTCAGGCTCTCCCAAACCTACAGACTCCCTAGGATGAGGGTAAGCGAATATGGACTTTAGGGAGTGGCTATAAGAGTGCGATTTGTGTGGTTTCTTGGCAAAGTTTCTGTGCATCGGCCGTGTGTTACACAGTAGCTTATGGTTATTTTTATTACAAACATTTATTTAAAATTTTCAGTGAAGATAGTTTCAATTTTAGTGCCACAGCAGTGATTGTCGATGTATTGATTAGCTAAATAAATAATAATAGATTAAATAAATAAATAAATCTTTATTATTTTTTGTCCATACATAATATATAAAATCGAACTGTCTGTTAATAAAGAATCGGTGGAAAATACAAATTATGAAAAGTTCTATTTTTATTTTCGCTTTTTTGTAATTTAACCGATTTTCTGTCATTGTTTCATCTCTTAGCAGCATTACCTACCGTTTATTTTCTCCAATCAAATACCACCCATTTTCTTAACTTTTCACACGAACATCCACGTCGGTGTAACACGCGTCCGTTATCGCGATATCGCCGCGCGGGGTGGCCGCGCGTCGCGCGATCCTCCGCCGCGATTACACGCGGTACGCGCGCGATATTTAGCAGAATGACACGACAATGTCGCGTCGTGGGTAGCTGTTTATTGTGTCGTGAATGGACAGCCTTATATCGTATGCTTGTGTTGAACATATCATAAATTAAAATATGTATCTTATGCTCGGGCTACATTTTGTTTTAAATAAAGTTTTCGTTGTTTTGATCCTGATTTAAGATATTGGCCATCTTTGCTCATTATTCACTTTTTTATGCATTTTTCAAAATTTTTCATTTTTTTATGGTTAAAAAAATCGTTAACTACCTTACACCAAAGATCTAAAGTTAAGATATTTATCTCACAATGCAAAACCATTAACGACAACAAACTACGCCGTACCGCAGTTAAATTATTAATTCATTCGCCATTTTAAAATTCAAAAGGTGTTAATTTTTTCTCCAAGAATATCGTATTTTCTGCCGACTACAGATGGTTAACTTATACGCCGACTACCACAATGATATTGGCCATATCTATCACGTTATGACTATCAAAATATAACTATAATCATATCATATTTCAAAAGCATTTTATTTTTCCGCCTTCAACACCAGTTCTAAATAAAATTTATTAAATTAGAACGCAGGTAATACTATACTTTATTGAGCAAAATTCGATGCGATTGTGATCAGAGTCGACATCTATGTGGCGTTCGTAACAGATACATAGGCCGTATTTACATAATATGTATATTTATATGCTTATGTTTTTAGGCGTGTGAATGGGCGGCTTGACAACACTGGTGATCCGGTAAAGCAAAACATTTGTAGGCGTATGTGTGAAATATTTGTATTAAATGAGTTAGGGTTTAAATAGTCAAGTTTTTGCGATTTTTATCCGATGAAGATAATTTATGGATTAGGGAGTCATTGAATTATTTCTTAATGAGGAAGGCAACTGTCAAACTGGCGCTGTCGTAGCTAGTTCCCAAAATAAGCTGGATAATAATGCAGGGTGAGATGTGTTTTTTTTTATTTACTGGGTACGTCTTTAATTGACTTGAATGTGCCCTGGCGGCTGAGAGTATGTCATGTTCACTCAAATTTCTCGCTGGTGGTGGCGTGTGTGTTGGATCATTAAGTTCCATTCAAAATGGTTGAGCTAAATGGTGCTGATCTATGCGTTATGTTCCTGAACGGGCGCCGACAGGTAGGGACTGGTCATTTCTTAGCGGTCACGGCTAATTTTAATTTTTCAATTGTTTTTGATGTTATCTTTTTATTACGGACACTTTTAACGTGCACGTCTTTCTACATTGTTTTCACATGTATATTTTCAACATGAAAGATGTAACCAATATTTTTATAACAATATTTTAATTTAAAAGAGTGTCCGTGGAGTTTCTTGCCCGTTCTTCTCCATAGGTACCTACTAAGCTTTGGAATGGGCAACTAGCTTCATCTTTCTGATTGACTGACCCCTTGACAATTCAATTGTGCCATATTTGGTTTATTTGAAATAAATGCTTTGAGTTTGAGTTTGATTTTATTTATATTTTGCGAAAAAGACTCGTTGTTTTGTTCCTAAATGCTTGGAAATTTGATTCTATTACTTTTCGAAATACCCTTAAATTAGGCGAAGCTATTCGTAAATAATTATTTTAACAAAACAAAATTGGAGGTTATGTCGGAAACATTTCGAAGAAAGTGATTAGGTACGTGGAAATATGCAATGTTTAAGGTTTTTAATTCTGACACTTTCCATGTCAAATAAATATTGATTTAAAATATTGAAAACACCGAAAATAAAAAAAAAAGTAGAATAAAACCAAACTCTTCATGAGTTTGGTTTTATTCTACTTTTTTTTTATTAACACGAAATGGAATGAATGAAAGAAATGTCAAATAGATTGTAGGCCGTAGGGACCTAGCTATGGTCACGCCATCTACAATTACAATACAGCAAACTTATCCAGCCAGGTGGCTTTAATACCGTCCGGTAAGGACCAGGCCCGGGTCGACGGCGCGTCGTATTCCACGCGCGCCTCAAAGAGATGTCGTCAGCACATACAGTAGGGGTCCACTAGGGCCGATGCCTGCTGGGGTCGCGGGAAGGTACTTATGGGTCACCGAGGCCCCCGCAACACAGGGAACAGGAAGGAATACGGGTGGGTTTTAGTCAGTAAGAGTCTGACACACCCTCCCGCTCCGCCCAGAGCGGGAGAAGTTATTTGATGATTTCCCACCCTCAAAAAAAAAAAAAAAAACTTACTTACTTACTAAAAACAGGCTTTGATAGGAAGTAACAAAATCACGTATTACGTATTTAAAAGATATTAAAGACATACAAATAAGACTGATAAAGTTTCTAGTTAGTAAACATGTTAAAAATAAGTGCAACAAAGAGTACGATAAGTTATTTCCCATCTGTAAAATTATACCCATAGACAAAAAAGTAGATTATTTGGTAGGTCTGGAATATTATTATAATGATGGATATAAAGTTAATGTTAAAAACAAGTACAACACACGTAGTGTTAGAGAGAACACACTGGTTCAACCACAGATAACAAATTATTATGGTGAGAAAACATCTAATCGATACCTAAAGTGTTTAACAAAACAGAACTAAGTACATTGTTTAAGATTAAATCATAACAATATAAGTAGTAAGTATATACACAAGGTGGTTCAGTTTTATGTAAAAGAGCGCCTCTCGCCATTAAACTCAAAAGTTTGGCGAGTTTAGAATTAAGTAACACCTCTGTATTACAATCTCATTAAATAAATAAGTAAAAATAAAAAAAAAACGATGAAAATTGACAAGTTCTGTCAATTTTTGTTCACCGACAGCGCCACCGTCACCGGGTCAGATGGGCTTGCTCCACTTTAACTTACCGACCTTCCCCATTAATTAAACTGAACGAAGTAATATCAAAAAGACGCAACTCTAACTACAGTCCGGCCGTTGAGAGAATGCGTTCTTGACGCCTCTCAGTTTATTACTAACGATTATGTGTTTTGCGAACTTGATCCTTATAGTTACTAGAAATTGTCCAACTAACAGCAGGCTTAGTATGACACTCTCTATTACTTCGAAGAATAAACACGGCTTTTTCCATATAAAGTGACATTTCGATTCTCCTTTTTTGACATCCAACCGTAGAAATGCTTCTACATAAAAAAGGACCTAGTCAAAGTTCGTCGTTAGAAACGAAAGACAAGATGACAGATTGTAGAAAGATTTCTACGGTGAGATGTCAAAAACTGAGAAACGAAATGTCACTTTGTATAGAAAGTGCCGTGTCTATTCTTCGAAGAAATAGAGAGTGTCATGCTAAGCCTGCAGGTGTCAGGAACACACTCCCTCGTCGGCTGTACTGTAAAATCAACGTGACAAGATATGTTAATAACCAACGCGAGCGCCTTGATACTGTTGATTTTTTATGACTTTTATTTTCTGTTTATCGTCATTATCATTATCCAGCTTATTGCAGTCCACTGCAAAATAATTAGGCCTTTCTTCCTTTACTTGTCTCATCGAATGTTTAATTCTATTGTTAGAAATAAAAATGCTGTTGAAAATGCTAAAATAACAAATTTATTAAGTTAGTAACTGGAGCACAAAGTACCTACTCACTAATTTATTGAGTTAGTAACTGGAACACAAAGTACTCATTCAAAAAGGAACAAAATTGAACAACAAGAAAAATTAAAACTAATCCATACCACAGACAAACAAAGTGGTCAGCAAGATTCACATTTATATGTTCAAGAAGGTTGTACTGAACATCCAACATCCTATTTCAGACATTGTCACCTCTATGTTCGAATCGGAAGCCGGATCACAGAGTCGGTTAACCCCTACAAAGCTCTCTTGTTAGCGGACAATTTAGCGATAGTACGCGCAGCCAACCGTCGGTGAGATACTCCGTCTCATTAGCCAGGGTTTAGCACGCGTTCGACAGGTTAAATTAGGAAGTGCATCATAATCTATGGGGTTTACGTGATCGCTCTATTGCAACGGAGACAATTATCGTTGTGGGAGTATTGTTTGTATGATAGTTTAAGCCAGCGATGCACAGACCACGGCCCGCTGTCGGTACGCGTGCTGCTCGCCAACAAATAAAAAAATTGCGGAAAATTATAAAATGTTGACAATGTTATATAAGTACCTACATTATGCGTGCGTGTGATGCGAGCTTGCGATCGGAACTATTCGAGTAGCACTTGGATGAGTACGGGCAAAAGGGGTGGGGCCCCGCGCCCCACCCCTTTTGCAAAAAAAAGTTTCACGGCAATGCAATGCCATAATCAAACTAAATATTGAAAGTTTTCCCTGTGCCCGAGCTTAAGACGCTGACGACACCTACACCGCGGTCACTGTCAGATTGCATAGAAAAGAAAGAGAAGCGCGATGACACAACGCTTGTAATTTATTGCAAAATATGAAGCAATTATCTATTTACTCAAAATTGAGTTGAGTAGGTAATCGAAAATAAAAAAACAACCAAGTTTTACATTAAAAAAAGACGTTCTTGTTATTAATTAAATACGTAACGTATGTTAATATTTAATGCAGATATTTTGGATTAGAACTCAAGGTAAGAGGTTAGTTTAACGTGAGTTTGTATCGAGATTTTTTTTCAAAACGTGTTTTGGTAACAACCAAGTTCTGGGAAATATGTTCAAAATTAACATATATTTTTGCCGCTACCACAAACTACAGATTTGGCAATTTTTTTCTTAAGAGAAGCCTATTTTGGTCAATTGGGTCTTGTCAGCGCCATTAGCCAATGTTCAATATATGTGCTGTTGTTCATATTAAATAAATAGTAGAAACTGTATAATTACTTGAAATGATAGGAAGGATAATTATATCTTAATTTTCCTACCAGCTACTACTGGACATCGCCCTCACCCACATTTCAACTGGTAGCAGTTTTGATTGGATTTTCGAATTTGGCTCTTCTCCATAGGAAACGACCAATTGAAACCGTGCATGGTTTATGTGAAATAAATTATCTTGATTTTGATTCATTTACAGTCAGTGACACCCCAACATCAGAGAGTTTGGCACATAATAGGGAACATTCTAAATAACTTCAAACCTGCTAATTCATAGTCTATTATCTAATCTAGTTCTAAATCAAGATTCTGTATCCAAAGATTGACTCAATACGGATCACAAAATCTTCGGGGTTGTAACAAAGCTTACGACGCAAAATTTGCTCCAATACACGTTAGCAATTTGTAGTGCTAGCTACCAGGGTTCTAGCAGTAGTAAGTAATGCACAGTCACATGTATCACGCACATAGATCGAGCAGTTATCGGCGGCTGCGCCGATAGCGCGGCGTGCGCTCGAACGATAAGGCTCGCTCGACTCTCCTATATTTCACACCACACTGGTTGGCTGGTCCAAGTGGGTTGGAATATGGATTTGAAAGTGTTTGAGTCGGCTGGAATGTCGACTCTCATCGATAGAGGAAAATAATAGTAGATTAATACAGATATCACAATGAAAGCAGTTTGTCATATTAATTTTGATTATGGACTAAGGTATTTAGGGACTTAAATCGGGATTTAAGGCGCTGACAAGATGCAAATCACCAAAGTAGGCTTGTCTTAAGAAAAAAAAATGACGAATATGTATAGTCTGTGGTAGCGGAAAAAATAAGTATGTTAATTTTGAACATATTTCTCAGAACTTGGTTGTTACCAAAAACGTTTTGAAAAAAAAAATCTAGATACCAATTAATGGTAAACTAACCTCTTACCTACCTAGAGTTCTAATCCAAAATATCTTTATTAAATATCAACCTACGTTACGTATTTAATTAATAACAAGGACGTCTTATTTAAATGCAGAACTTGGTTGTTTTTTATTTTCGATTACTCAACTCAATTTTGAGTATATAGGTACCTAATTGCTTCATATTTTGCAATAAATTACAAGCGTTGTGTCATCGCGCTTCTCTTTCTTTTTATGCAGTCCGACAGTGACCGCGGTCTAGCTGCTGTCAGCCTCTTAATTCGACTTAATACTTTTGAGGACTAAATTACTGCCAATGATGTAAATATTAACCTTTTTTTATGTAACTAGGGCACTGTCCTCTGATTTTCAAAAGTTTGGATCTAGCTTATCGTCCGTCAAATAATCATCACCGTTTTTGTCTACTATAATTGGACCTACAGCATCATTGCAATCGCCCCGCCACAGTCTCTCTACTCGGGCCACACAACGCGACGGCGACGACTAATAAAACGATTTAATATCCACTTCCGAACGCTCTGTGCACCCTGCCGGTCTCGTAAACCTAACGGTCCACTACTTAGGTTATAAAATTAATAACCACATTTAAATAACCGCTCTCGATCGGGTGTTTGTGATGTGAGTTTGTATGTAGGAATGGGTTTTTAGAGTGGAAGGAACATCGATTTGCAAAACTTAAAAAAAAAATGGTAATTTGATAATTTTAGGAAGTGAAGTTCCGTAGACAAGCATCAAGTAAACGGGAAAGTTCGAAAAGGTTACCGAGGCCTCTGGCAACACAGGTAACGGAAGGAATACGGGTGGGTTTTAGTCAGTAAGAGTCTGACACCCTCCCGCTCCGCCCAGAGCGGGAGAAGTTATTTGATATTTTCCCACCAAAAAAAAAAACATCAAGTAAAGTAGGTACCTATAAAACACATTTTCTTATTACGTACTTAGCCGAGTTTTCCTGTCATATGGTAATTCTAACAAAAGGTATTTACAAAGCAGAGGTGAGTGGAAACGCCGGGAGGGGACGCCCTAGGAGGACATATAGTGACATAATTGGTGATGATCTTCCATAAGGTCAGGTGCGTACTTAGTACTCCCGACCGACGCCGACGTACGTGTACTCGTATGACTAGATGTATGTACGTAGGCGAAGCAAAAGGAGTATGTAAAGAGCGTAGCAGGTGGCCTTCTATAGTTTCTGCCTACCCCATGGGAAGAAGGCGTTAGTTTATGACCTCATCAAAGAATAATTAAATTATTACTCCTTTGATTAGGGCCCCCATGATTACCCTCCGTCACTCTCATGTGTTAAAGAAATTAAGACTAACCCCTGTGGAAGACAAGCCTGTGAGTTTCCCGATTTATCGGCTGACACATTTTGTGCAAATTCGATAATACTACATAAAATAGCAACTTTGTACTAAACCTCAGAACGTTTTTGGAAATAACAGGAACATAAACCGCAACACTGTCGAGTTAAGAAATGTCATAACTTCGTATCAATTTCCATCTCAGCAAATCAAAGTATTTACTACCACATTTCATCGATATAATTTTCCTCTCACAACACCGACCATCCCATAACGATAAAACACGAAGCCAGCAATCAGCTATAAACTCCTCCAGACTTTAAAACATGCACTTCATATCAATTTCTTTCAAACGCTCCGATCCGTTTACGGCTCGTACATTATCTGCGTGAATCGGACCGACGCGGCGCGACATATAGCGCGGTGTCGCTCGTTATCGCGCGGCTGCACTCCCGATATCGCGCGGATAGGGTTGCCACCGCGGAAATAAACTAAATAAATGTGTGGGGGTGGGGGTGGTCTAAATTCGCTGTATGTGGGGGTTGGTTAATAGAGATTTATCCGTATTAAGTATTGATGATTGATAAGTGGACAATAAAGTTTACATAAACATTGAGGTTTATGTACGGATGAATAAAGATCAGTCTAACTTATTAAAAAGATTTTCTTTAGGCTTGTCACTTACACTCAAGAACTATCGAATTCTGACAACTTCAGCCACCAAACGATATATATATAGAAAGAAAGATTGAAAAGAAACAAAGAAAATACATTTATTTAAGACTAACATATTAACCCCCATATTGGGGGAGGCCTATGTCCAGCAGTGGACGTCTTTCGGCTGGAATGATGATGATGAAACTAACATCTCAAAAACTCACAAACTTGTCAGCTCTTTGCATACTAATAAAAAATATAATTAAAAGTGCATTTCGACTCCGCGTTTACAACTTCACCCACAAAACAAACACTATCTTAGGTAGCCACAAATCTTTATCAAAATTCATATACTAGTGCAGAGAATCACAAAACCCAGGAGATACAATGTTCGCCAGCGATACGGCGGGTGTTTGAAGGCGATAACGGGTCGCCTGCCCCGCTTGGACGCCTCGCCCCCCGCGTACGGACACCATGCTGTAGGGAAAACAGGGACATGTGCATGAGATTTAAAGACTCCTTCTTGATTTTAAATATATGACTCTGGCCGATGTCGTGACGAAAGGATTGTAAGAGATTGACAGGACATGGCATGGTATGGACTTGTGAAAGTTAGCCAGTTCGTCCACGACGCTACTACCAAAGTAACCAGTTACAAACTCAAATCAGCAATGAGAGTCAGAATGTCACACCATCACTATTTCAATAGCGGATAGATATTCGCATCTGCATCCGCAATTGCTGAGCTCGCGCATTAGACCTCCGCATCAGGATCCGTATCCGTATTAATCAGTGCGGAGCTCATGCGGATGCAGATGTGGTAGAAAAGGGTGAATATAAGTAAAATCATAATCAACAAAATGGAAATTATTCATCAATATAGCTCTAAATCGTCACCTTTTTACAAAATGCCTGTACACCCATTCGACTAATGCTAATTAGTCCAGCATATTATTTATAAGCTAATTTATAACATATTGTAACTAGCTCATAGATTATGCATGCTGTGTTCACTATTTTAGGGCATGCAGTATTATGAGTATCTTTAAGTTTACCTAGTATGTACGTTATATTGTATTGCCCGATTTGTGACCCAATTAATTTAAAAAAATTCAAACACATATAATTTTTAGAGCTATATTGATTTTTAAATGAATAAAATGTAGTAATTATTTTATTATAATTGCCGCGTATTGAATTATGATCAACATACAACGAAAGAGCGCTGCAATTTGCAAAAAAAAGTAAGAAATGTTGAATTTCACCTTGCCGCTTTGACCGATCCCTTAAAAAACGTGAGATCCGTATCCGCATCCGCGGATGTGAGCCATCAAAAATCCGCATCCGCATCTTACTATACGTATAATACATAACGGGACTCATCATCATCATAATCAGCCTATAATGTTCCCACTGCTGGGACACAGGCCTCCTCTCTGTGAGAGGGAGTGGGCCGTAATCCACTACGCGGGCCCAGTGCGGGTTGATAGATGTCACATGTCTTCGAATTTTTGGTTCTAGGACATGCCGGTTTCCTCACGATGTTTTCCTTCACCGTTTTGAGAGCAGTGATGGTGAAATAACGGGACTAACTCACGCGTTTGTAACTGGTTACATTTGAGTAGCGTCGTGGACGATGGGCCTCGTATTCTATAATCAGTCACGGATTGGTTGTGAATAGACCACGACAATGTTTGCGATGGATCTTGCTCGATGCCGTTACTTATGATAACAAGTAGCAGTTTATGACTTCGAGTAAAATGGGTGCCAAAAAAGAACTGTCAGTCGTAGGACTGCACGTCAGTAGTGAGAACTTTTTAGCTTCACAAACTTGTAAACATCTGTATATACGAGTATGTCTCTGAGCGTGACGTTCACGCGAGCAGTGCTGTTTCCCCATCCCAAAAGTGCCCAACGTGCCTAAAGTTTTTTTTCACTTCAATAAAATAAATTGTGTGTTTATCGAAGATAAACATAAGAGGTATTTATGTTATCTATTCTAAAATAAACTGTGATTTAAATCCGCCCGGTTTCCATTTGATAAAACCAGTGACGTCCTACAAATACCAGAATTTGTTGTCACTGTCAAATAGACAGCAGCGTCTAACAGATGCAGTGTCGCAGGGTGGGCGGCAGTTATCGTGACTTATCAACCCGCCCTAGTATTCAAAACATTTACATGGTTTCAAACTTAATCTTATCGGTAAATCTTGTAGAATTACTCATCTTTCTCTCAGACTTATTATTAACCTATTATTTTTAAAAGGCAATGTCTATGTCATTAACACACATTGCACTCAAAACTACGCTGTCAAATATCCGTAAATAAAATAAATTTGGTACACACGATATCTTAACATTTTAAATATTATAATATTCCGTTAAACGTCTCAAATCGTAGTCACAGGTCGGACGGCTGCGTCTAACAGATGCAGTGTCTTGCGTCGCAGGGCGGGCGGGAGTTATCGCGCGCGCCCAGCCGGTATCGCCGCCTATCAGCCCGCCCCAGCCGCTTTAACTTTTCTAACGCGATGTGTGAATGTTTTCATGTTTATTTTGTTAAAAATTTGGATGTTAATCTTGGGTTGAGGTGAATATTTAAGTGGTTTTGAGTCGTATTGTTTAACTTTTTTAAACAATTTGGGAAGATTTTTTAAGTATATTTTTTTGGAATCGGATTAAATCACTAGTGAATAACCGTTTATATTTAATTTTTCAGGTAGTTCTTTTGGTGTCTATTTTAGAGGTGTTCCTTATGTGCATAGCTTTTAAAACAATATTTTTCAATCAACCAGATTGTTACACTATTTAAATTACCTATCTAACATTTGCCAGATGTATTCATCTCATGTAGAAACAAACTATAAACAGAATCATAACAATTGATCAACAATCGAACAAACTAAGAATAGTTAGTACCTACTTATAGCGAACCAACATCTCTGCTCACATCTCAATTGTGAAACAATAATATCTATTACAACAAAACCTGAACTAAAAACCAACCCAAAAACAATACCGACAAAATCTATAATCCACTGCAATTGTTTTAAATATCAATTCTTAACACCAATACAAAAAGACATAAGACCAACAACGTCCCAATCGAAATTGAATTGAATCACTTTCAAGATAAGGTTTGGAGTCGTGTGAGAGATATATGCAAGATATTTATTAGACAAAGGTTGGTAGTACGCCCTCGCAATGCTTGAGATCTTGCATGCAATACAATTATCGTTATTAAGCTAAATAGTACGAGCAAAACTTGACTGCAGGCGCGTTCCTGTGTGGGCTAGAATTGGTTTGATAATATCAATAGAATATAGGAAGGAATATAATACAATATAATATAATACAGGAAGAAAAAACATTGGTACAGGAATTTCTCAGTAGCAGCCCGGAGTCTGGATTTGTGCTCGGTTGATGGTAATAGGCTTGGGACTTTAACCTTTTGACCGCCACAGTCATCTATAGATGACAAACCAAAATGTGCCCAGCACGCCACGGTCACATGACAGATTTTAAGGAATAATTCGTAGCTTGGCGCCGAGGGCACGTTTTTGCTTTTTTGACGTGGCGGTCAATAGATTAACATAACTGGCAACATGTTGGTGTACCCTACTATAGGTACACGTCTGCCTAACGCTTCGATACAGTCGCGATGTTATGATAAGTTACTGTGTAAACTGGTACTTTTAAACTTATTTCTTTGTTAGCCTCGTGAGTGGTATATAATTGTGCCCGACTGATAAAAAATAAAATTAAAGGATAAAGTCAAATTATGATTTACATTAATTAACAACCGAGGAAAATTTAATTCTAACTGTAATGTAGACCTGCCTGATCTAGGTTTATGAAAACCTGTGTTTCAGACCATGAATTTACACCAAAAATTAAAAAAAAAAGACAACAATAAGTTTATTAAAAGCTAAATTAAAGAGAAGATATAATATTTTCAATGACTTAAAGAGCAACTATTTGGGTATATTATTTTAAAACTAGATTATGTAAGACATATTATGTTTAAATAAATTAACGAATAATATTAAAGTAGATAAAGTGGAGACTATTATTAATTAGGTAAAGGAAGAGACTTATATTAGAGTAGGTAGATAGAAATTCTATTTTAAAATTTCTAGTAGTTTTTCCGTGTCTGCATTATTGAGTTTTGCCAAATATTCCTGTAGGTACTAGTAAATTACACCTGTTATAACTTAAACTATAAATCTTTAGCACTCTGTTAAGCTGGTTATACAAGTAGGATACTAAAAATAAATAAAATCGATCAGCAAAAGCATGTTTAGTCTGAGAGTTAGCACAAACCAAATCTTTTCTTCTCCTATCTGAAGGTTTAAAATAAAGTCCAGTGTGTTGGAATATAACTTTCATACCATATAAAGCTGGTGTGTAGGTAATCTAAATGGATGAAAAGTAGACACTTTAAAAACTGCTCTTTGGGCGCGTTCTAGGTTCAATAGGCTCGCCCCCTATTACATGGGACTTAAACATAACTGGCGAAATGTGGGTGTACTAAAGGTGCACCTCTGGATTAACACTTCGGGGATTACGTGATGTTATGTATGTAAACATAGATATATCTACATCTGTTGAAGTGACGTTTCTCTAGTGATCGAAAGCGCAACGGCTGAGTTAAGAGTCCTGGTTCCAAGTGTTATTGGATTTTCCTATTAGGTAGTTCTCAGAATCAGCCCGAAGTCTCAATTTGTTTAGTTTCAATGATCATAAACTCACCATGGGTTGTATGGGACCTAAAACGTGGATGTAGGTAGAAATACCTCTGCCTATCATTTCGGAGAGAGTAGTGGTGGCCCAGTGGTAACGGCGCCGACTGACGTGTTGTGGGTCGTAAGTTCGAACCCTAACAGGCACTTTACTTTGTGTAAACAATTTCATCACCACTGCTCTCAAAACGGCGAAGGAAAACATCGTGAAATGAAATGAAATGAAATGAAAATGAAATGAAATGAAATGAAATGAAATTGTTTATTCTGTAAATAGGATATGAGAATCACTTTTACACGTCATATTAAAAAATAAGCTAGATGGAGTCGACATTTCCTATCTGACTACCCCTGAGAAGAAATGGCGAAACAAACTCAAGGGTCAAAGTCTCTTTTAAAGTCCAGACATAATCTTGGTCAGATCATGTGAGGACCATGTAGATCTATGTCTGAAATGGTCTTTTGAGGAAAGAACCACACAAATTTGAGTGGACCTGTCCAGTCAGTGCAAGCATTTGTCAGTAATCGTGTAGCTCAACTCAAAACTTAAGGAGCTCAACGACTCGACGAACAATACCAAGGAAAGGACAATTGGGTTGGCCGCATAAAGATCTCAAAATGCCAGACCATCATTAAAACTAAGAGAAAAAAAAAACAAGAAATAAATAAAAATGACCCACATAGTGCTCACATTCACAATAATTAAAGTAATATAATACTTTTCAAGGTACATAAATATTCACTTAATTTTGCTTATAATATTCATCAATGTCAATATGTACATATAGTTGTATATAATGATGATTTTGCATAATTTTAATACCAAATTTTATGGTTTTAGCACAAAGCTTATCAGAGCGAGCAGCTCAATCCCAAGCTTTTTTGTCTTCTAAATAATCTGAAATTTTATAGTACCCCTTTTTACAAAGTTTGGTTTTAATACAGCTTTTAAATCGTTTAATGGGTAAATTTCGAATAGCAATAGGAAGTTTGTTGTAAAAGCGTATACATTGACCCATGAACGAGTTGCCTACTCTGTGGAGGCGAGTGTGAAGTACAGCAAGATTATGTTTATTCCTGGTATTTAAACAGTGGATATCGGACATTTTCTTAAAATTTGATATATTTTTGTGTACATAAATAAGATTATCAAATATATATTGAGAGGCTACAGTCAGAATATCTATTTCTTTGAATTTTTCTCGAAGGGAATCTCTTGGACCTAGGTTGTAAATGGCTCGAACAGCCCTTTTTTGTAAAACAAAGACGGTATTAATGTCCGCACAGGTTCCCCAGAGAAGAATCCCATATGACATAAGACCATGAAAATAACTAAAATAAACAATTCTGGCCGTATCTACATCGGTTATCTGTCGAATTTTTTTAACAGCATAGGCGGCCGAACTTAGCCTTCCTGACAATTTTTCTATGTGTGGGCGCCATTGTAATTTAGCGTCAATTGTTATTCCAAGAAAAACTGTCGACTCAACAGGGTCCAACTCTATTCCATTAAGTTGAACATTGGTAGTTAGCTGCCTGACATTTGGCGTTGAAAATTTAATAAGTTTAGTCTTTTTTTCGTTCAGGAGAAGATTATTTACATTAAACCAATGGACAACTTTAGAGAGTGCATCGTTAACATCCTCAAAGTTGACCAGCAGTCGTTTGATTTTAAAAATGAGGGAAGTGTCATCTGCGAACAATACAATCTTGTGATTATCCCTTATGTGATAAGGTAAGTCATTTATATAGATTAGAAACAAGAATGGACCTAAAATTGAACCCTGCGGAACGCCCATAGTGACCACAGATCCTGCAGATCTCTTGCCATTTATATCAACCCTCTGAATTCTATTATTAAGATAGGAAGTCAGAAGGTCGAGAGCCCTGTCCCTCATACCATAGTGGTGCAGTTTCCTGATGAGAGTATCATGATGGACGCAATCGAAGGCCTTAGACAAGTCGCAGAAAATGCCAAGAGCATCCTGCGACTCCTCCCAAGCCTCGAAAATGCTCTTCAGCAATTCCACGCCCGCGTCTGTAGTTGAACGACCCTTCGTAAAACCAAACTGTTTCAGATGAAATAAATTACATGAATTGAAATGTCCTAACATTTGTTTTAAAATTATTTTTTCAAAGATTTTGCTCAATGTAGGTAATATCGAAATAGGCCGAAAATTCGTGGGATCAGTTGTGCTGCCAGATTTGAACAGTGGAATCACTTTGCTAAGTTTCATCAGATCAGGAAATATACCAGATGCAATACAAGAGTTAAAAACAATTGCTAAAAAGGGTGAAATAACATCAATTATTGAAGACATTGTAAGTACTAAGATACTGAGGAACCCGGCATGTCCTAGAACCAAAAACTCGAAGACATGTGACGTCTACCAACCCGCACTGGGCCCGCGTCGTAGATTACAGCCCACTCCCTCTCAAAGAGAGGAGGCCTGTGTCCCAGCTGTGGGAACATTATAGGCTACTTATGCAATCATTTCGGAAAATACAGGTGTGTTGCTATGTTTTGGAGAGTGGAGTAACCAACATTGCAACGAGTAGAGATCAAACTCACGACCCCTCGCTTGACAGTCCATTCTTAAACCGGTAGACTATAGCACGCTTTAAAGCACTTAAGATTCTCCTACCCATGTAAGTTATAGGAAATGATACAATTTGATAGCACAAACTACATCGCTTCTTCTCGCTATCTCTATGTTAATTGTAATTAAGTTTCGCGGCAATGCACCCGCGGGCATACGATATGACGATATTGTGTTCTGTATTCTTTAGAAAGATAACGCTAGTAGGTGTATCACGCTTGGTCTTATGTGGGATAAGCAGAGAGGTAGCCATGTGATATGAAAGATAGGGGAAGCCGGGACATAGTTGGCCCCATAAGGGAAATCTTCAATAAAACCAAAGATAAACCAGATATCGTCCCTTAGCTAACAACACCGCATAAGTCATTTTTACCAACGTTACAGGAGATGAAAAACTTGTGCGGTGTTGAGAGGCCAACCGACTTGCGGCGCTGTCACTACTTTTCGAATTACGGCTTCTGACTGGCTGAAATCTATATCGTGTGACCAATGGTTAGACGCGCAATGAGCAGCTCCATCTAAAGGCATTCAAATGTAAAAACCGCCAATTTTCGACTAGAGCTGTGTTGTAAGCTAAGGGACGATATGTATATATGTGATATATTTAATGTTCTTTAAAATTAACGTAAAATAATTATCATAATCTACTAGGATTCTATGATAAGGGAAATAAAACAAATTAAAACTTTTGTCTTCGTCTTTTTCTTGTTTCCTTTCTTCTCCTAAGCTGGTTTCTGTGTTTGAGCTTCTTCCAGATTTTTTTTATAAGGTGAACTTCTAGTGGTTCGCTTTTGGACTTGTGCTTTAGATTTTGGCATGATATCTATAGGCGCCGCTTAAGGCAGTTTCCATCTCCCCCAAGCTCCATTTAGCGTGTTCTGTCTTCCTTTGGTAGTGCATGATGAACCATAAATGTATCTACAGAAATAAGATAAACTTAACATAATTAGGCCGGGTAAAACGGGCTCCTTGCTGATTTTGTCCCATTCGAAATTCCCCTGCGGTCATATAAAAATGTTAACAAAATTTAAAGAATAATCTAGGTAGTTAGGTTATAACTTTTTCTAGTTATTTAGCCACAAAAATGAACGTAGTAATTTTCTTAAGAACTATGAATTAAACACAACCACGAATTAGCGAATTAGCTGACTTAAAAATGATAAAAAAAAAATCAAAAGCGTCAGTTTACGTTTTTTCATTTTGTCTAGGAGTGACGTGTTACACACACTAAACCACTTGTCGCTCAAGTGCAAGGTCGACTGGAATTCAATCCAACTAGTTCGTCTCGGTTTATTATTCTGCGAAGGAAAGAGGGTGTCCGTCTTACCGGGCCCGTAATGCCCCGGCTTCCCCTACTGATAATTACAGCACTTATCTTTACGTGATTAGAAGCAGGCTGAAAAATAAGCTTAATTATTGATTTTAGACTTCAGCCGATAAACTCATAATTACGTGGCAATCTAAGACGATAATTATGTGCTAGGAAAACATAAGAGAAACACTCTCCAGCAGGCCCAGCAGGCTACGCTGTAAAGGTATGAGTTTTCAGTTGTTTAAAAGATCTTTCTAAACTAAGGACCTTTTTAAACTAAGGAGATATCTTTCAAACATCATTTCTTTTCTAGGCACAATCAAGCCTAATAAGAAATTAGCCAGTGCTTAAGACTGCCCACCACACTTGGGATTTCATTATAAACGTTGCTTAAAGTCAAGTAATGATTAACGTCTTAACCACAAGTTTTTGAAGTAAGAACGTCTTTTAACTTTAAGCAGTGTTTAAAAATAAGCCCCAAGAATATTGTAACGAGTCTAATTTAGGTATTCCTTCTCCCAAAATTAACTGAACTTCAGAACACTAGGCACAGTACACCTCTATCTCTCCGACTCCAGTACAAATGGCAGCGATATATTAAACGCCAGTAACTCAACAAGTGTACACAGTACACAGTAGCACAACGTTAGACAATCTACAATACGAAAAACACTAATAATTCCGAGTTTTAGTTTGTTTGGTAACCGACACGGTTTTAGGTTGGACACGGATTTAGAAAAACTGGATGTGATTCAGTACGTAGGTACGCTCATCCCACAAAAAAATAAACTCATAAGTGTAAATAAGTCCTTTGTCAAACTGTATTACGAGTACGGTTGGGTTCACGATGTCTTATCAAACGCAGCTGAATACTTTCACGTGTGTTTTTCGCCGCCTAGTCGTCTAAGCGAAACATACGGGATTCAAGAATCCCTATAACATATGACGACTGGTGGACTACTAGGTAGGTAGATATCTGACTGCTTCTGCCCAATCTCACCAAACGTTCTGCACCTAGGCACTAACTGACTATCGTGGGGAATTAGTGATAGATCAGTCTGACGATGTTCTGCGATTGACTCTGTCTGTTTGTCTGTTCATATTTATATATTTCAAGCTCACTTCCATGCCACTTCCAGCGCCCTACCTCCTTACGCTACGTGCCGTATCTCGAAGCTGGCTCACGCGCCGCTAACGATTTATTTAGTAACGCAGTAACGACGTTTGCTCTGCCAGCGCCACACGTCACGGCTTAGTTGCGTTTTTATCACGAGATAACAGGAACAGAATGTCAGGGTTTTTGAAGGTCTTTGGGCTTGTCTCTAGGGTGACTTTGTAGATGGACAAAGTCTTGAATGGCGGTTGGCAATAATTGATACTCATCATCTGCCTAGCCTATTCCCAACTATGTTGGGGTCGGCTTACCGCCAGACTAACCGGATGCAGCTCAATACCAGTATTTTACATGGAGCGACTGCCTATCTGACCTCTACAACCCAGTTACTGGATAACACGATACCCCTTGGTAAGACTGGTTGTCAGATTTTAACGACTGTCAAAGATCTACAAATGACAGCCAGGACCAACGGTTTCACGTGCTTTCCGAAGCACGGAGGGGTCTTGGTATGTAAAGATGGTCACCCGTCCACGGACCAACCGCGGCAAGCGAAGCTTAACCTGATAATAATTTGTAATGAATAAAAAAAATACACTTACATGTAAGGACAATGCTTTTGCAGTGGTCTGTTATCGAGTAGATATGAGGTTACAAGGGAAGAGACTCCATAAATCAATTATTTTCTACCTTGGTTTCTAGAGTATTAACTCTTCAATGCACAATAGCAGGCTTCACATGACGCCTTCTATTTCTACTTCTACTAAATTTTTCGGTAGAAAACTGTCAACAGGGAAACGTGATTTTTGTCTACTCTTCCGTCGACGAAACGCTTCCTACGGTTCTCGTGCTAAGTCTGCAGGCATGTGTTTTTACCCTATTATTAATAGGACTGGAGTCGTATCTATTGTAATTTTTTCTCTAATTTATGATCCATTATGAGAATCTTTAGACATCAACAGAATTAAGCAGTGCCATATTAACAACAAATAATTCTATTGTAGGCACAAAACAAACCTGTAATTTTAAATAAAGTCATAATGTATTCATCTATAAAAGCCGATCTACTTTTCCTCTACAATTTATTAGTAATATCTTTTTAGAGCGTATTAAAAATAAATGAGTTCCTGTAATCTTTAACTCTGGTTTGAAGTCACGATTTCGTCTCTTGAAGGCTTTGGAAAGACAAACTTTAAGTTTAGACACGCGGATTTTAAATTCGTTTCAGAAAATAAATTAAGCGTTTTCACGGAAATCTTCGACGCAAAATTTTTATAAATTTTTACTTCCTTTGCCCTGCCAAAAATAAAAAATAAAATACATATATATATTTTTTTGCACGGCAAAGGAATCTTCTCATACAGAGAAGAAGCGAGCATTAATCGCCATTCTTGCATGTGTGTTAGTCACTTCTGAATATAGCTTCCTCTGTTAAACTTAAGGCGCAGATATATAATTTTAGTGACTTTTAAATCTGTTATTACGCCTTCATAGAATGCAAGTAAGTAAAAAATGTATGTTAAACTAGAACGCATACACATCAGTTCTATATGTGAATATTTAAGCATTGTATTAAAATACTTTACGAAATAAATTCAAACTACCCAAAGCTTAAAAAAACGATATTACTTTCAAACTACTTAAAATAGGTTTTTTTTTTCTATGAACAGACTATTTTAGTTATATATAATTATATCTATGTTTTTTTCAAATATTCATATTTTCGTTACTAGAACTAAATATTTTCTATTAAAACGGCGGCACGGCGGGCGGCGGCGTCAGCGCGACACACATTTGTATGGCCAAGGTCAACGACAATTACTCGACCCTTAACCATAGAGCCTTTTTTTTAAATAAACTTTAGTGTTATTATCGTTCTTTCTTTTCTTATTACATTGTTTAACATTTCTTAAAATAAAAAATATAAAAAAAAAAAAAAGTAGAGGTGTCGGGAGCAGGATCGAAGCTACTGGTGGTTAGGGCTGCGCAGACAGGAACGTCCTCACAATGCGAGCCGTATCGAGGAGTACTGCCTTCTGAAACAGGACCTTGATCCAACCGTCTAACGAGAGCCTCGAAAGATGTTGATCGAGGCTTTCGGCCATCAAGCCATCGCCAGCACAAGCCGAGCTCAAATTCCATTAGTAATATTTTGTTGCCTATAAAATAGTTATTCAATGTAGGGGAAGGCTTTTTTCTCATTTTTTTTTTTGGATGGGAAATCATCAAATAACTTCTCCCGCTCTGGGCGGAGCGGGAGGGTGTGTCAGACTCTTACTGACTAAAACCCACCCTATTAAGTATTCCTTCCTTTGCCTGTGTTGCGGGGGCCTCGGTGACCCATAAGTACCTTCCCGCGACCCCGGGCTTTTTTCACTTACGATTTGGGTCCAGTCCCCACTTCTTTGTAGGCTGGCCTCTTGTTCGTTTGCATCTATGTGATGTGGCAAAAAAATCTCTAGCTACATAAAAACGATATATTCCTCTCCTCCTCCTATCAATGTCCTCTTAACTCCACATCAAATACCAATTGTATGCACTCAGTTTGACATACTGCATACTGAGCAGTTGGCTCGTTATCGGTATTAACATAAGAATCCAGTTCAATCAACACTTAATGGTAATTGGAGTGAGTGTCGTGTCGGACTCATCGCAATTTGTTGAGACGCACTTTCTCTTCGTTTTTTTTGAAGTAGCAGCTGTTGAGGGGATTGATTTGTTTATTTATTTAGGGAGTTTATTTTATTTGAAATTGTGTCTGGTTTTCTTTTGACGGGCTTATTTTTTTAAATAACTGCTCGTTGGTCTAGGGGTCGCAAGCGCTACTACCGAACATGAGGTCCTGGGTTCGATTCTTAGGTCCAGCAAAATGTTATTGGGTTCTTCCATCAGAAATTTCTCAGTAGCAGCCCGGAGTCTGGTTTTGTGCCCGGTTGATGGCAATAGGCTTGCCCCTTATTAGGTATATGGGACTTAGACATAACTGGGGAAACGTGGGTGTATTACAGGTACATCTCTGCCTAACTCTTCGGGGAATTACAGTCGTGATGTAATATGTGTTATGATTTAGTGTCCATATTCGTTTTGAAGAAAAAGTATACAGGAAACTAACCTATTTTATTTTGATTTCAGGTAAGTACAACCAGAGACGATACCAAGACGAGACATCACCCCATGTAAGGTTAATTGCTTTGTAAGGTAAAATCCATGTTTTATAATTCCTACTTCACTAGCATATTGCAATGTGTATTCACATTTTATGCAATGACACAATAAATACTACCCTGTGAAATGTTCGTTACGTTTATTAAATATGTATATGGTTTTTTTGTTCTAAAGACTGATTTTTTTTTTTCAATCAATCAATCAACTCAGCCTATAACAGTCCACTTCTGGACATAGGCCTCTCCCAGGCTGCGCCACAACACCTGTCCTCCGCCTTCCGCATCCAGTCTGTCCCAGCTACCTTTTTAAGGTTGTCTGTCCACCTAGCTGGGAGGCGGCCCACATTACGCTTGCCGATACGCGGTCTCCACTCCAGGAATCGTCTGCTCCACCGGCTATCCGACAAATATGGGCAGCCCACTGCCACTTCAGCTTGCTTACTCTACAGGCTATGTCGGTAACACCGGTTATCTTCCGGATAACTTAATTTCTGATCTTATCCTTCAAAGAAACTCCGAGCATAGCCCGCTCCATGGCGCGCTGAGCGACCTCGAATTTGTGGACCAGCCCGACTGTCAGTGTCCACGTTTCAGCACCGTATGTCATAACGGACAGGACACATTGGTTGAAGACCTTAGTCTTCAAATACTGTGGGATTGGCGATGAGAAGACTTGACGAAGTTTTCCAAACGCTGCCCAACCCAATCGGATCCTCCTGTCGACTTGTATTGAGTTTTTTTAGCATTTGATTTTTTCTAGTAGTACCTATTTTGTAGAGATAAAACAACATATTTTTGAAAGTTAATTAAAAGTTTTACTAAATAACTTTTAGAACCTTTGACGATACCATACTATTCTTTGTTCCTCCTCCATTTTAAAAGTCGGTTACAAATCAAAATCCAACTAAAATTGTAACAAACCTTTCTTCAAAACCATAACTCAAATACAAACAAAGCCTCCAGCAACCAGTTACCACGAAATTAAAAGGTGTTAGTATCCGCCCGCCCTGATGCTATCGCCGCCCGCCCAGCTCTAATTGAATATATATCGACTCAGGTACGCTTGCTAATGGTCTGATAGTGCCCGCTTTATCTTGTGTGTAGTTGAAGTTGTAGTTCAATTGTGGAAGGTAGTTTTGCAATTTTCAAATGGGTTTTGAACAAGAGAGAGAGGCCTTGCAGATTTTTTAAAGAAAGTAACCTGCGTTTATTAGAATTACAGCAAAAAAATACATCTTAAAACTATAAAAAACAGAACACAATAATTATGGCTTTTATAGCATAAGCATAATCAGCCTATAATGTACCCACTGCTGGGACACAGGCCTCTTCTCAGTGAGAGGGAGTGGGCCTTAATCAACCACGCGGGCCCAGTGCGGGTTGTTAGATGTCACATGTCTTCGAATTTTTGGTTCTAGGACATGTCGGTTTCCTCACGATGTTTTCCTTCACCGTTTTGAGAGCAGAGGTGATGAAATTATTTACACAAAGTAAAGCGCCTGCCTGGGTTCGAAACTCGTAAATCGGGGCCGTTACCACTGGGCCACCACTGCTCCGATATTGGCCTGGCTTTTATATTTGGCTTTTATTTTGGGCTGGAATTTTCTAAAGTTATGTTATATCAACAATAGGTAGGACATTTAATTGGTTAAGGACAGCTAACGAGACACAATTGATTTTCTATAGTTTGACTTCGAATCGGTGTCGCGCGGGGCATGGCAGGTTAAAGGCTTCTGCAGACTGGGGCGATATCGCGGCTGCGACAGGCATATTGCTGCCTGTCGCAGCCGCAATATCGCCCCAGTCTGCAGAAGCTTTAAGGGTTGTAGCACAGTGACTGCTGGGTGTCGGTGGCAGTCACTGCGGTCTACAAAGCGAATAGAAGATTAGTTTCCAAAGGATTGTGACTTTAAACATCTAGTAACATCAACGGTTTGGTTTGATTATTAAATAATTATTAGACTTCGTTCTATGGCCTTGTAAGACTGACCGTATCGTTATCTCTAATCGTCTATTTGTAGGAGCTGGGTAGTGATCTGTAAGTTTCAAGAATCAATCACATTACTATTATTTTATTCATCATGATATTTACATTGTTATTGTTTTATTCTTCATGATATAATTGGTGTGTTTGTGATAAATAAATAAATAATTATTAGAATGGTCAAAACGGATTGCAAAACGCAGTTTGTGATCGGGGTATGTTGTTATTAACATATGAAATGACGATATTACTGGGCTCGTGGTCGTCTTTTTAAAAGCATTTTCAATCGCATTTCGGAGGACTAATTTTCATAAGATTTTATGCGCTACGTCTATCCACGAAGCCCATTAAATCTTATGCAAAATGACGCTTAACTTTTTCTCTCATCGTCGGACAAAAATGGCTGACACACGTCATCAAATTTAATTGAAGACGCTTAACTCTGCGGAAGTACACACAATAAACATTTACAACAACATTTAAAATCCAGAAAAACAATATTACGGAACTCTTACTGACCCTACCTGGGTTCCGTAGATAAAAATCTCAGGAAACATATCGGCCGCCTAACAGGGGAATAAATAAGTGCGGATGCATTAGGGCGGGCGGGGCGTTAGCCTCAGGTGATCTTCCGCCCGCCCTGTATCGCTGATAACGTACGTTAACGGCTGTTAACGGGCGTTAGCGGGCGTAACGACGCCGTTAGTAGAGGTTACTTCCTCCGCCATTGTATGGAGTGGTCGAACTTTCTAAAATGGCCGCGCGGCGGTCCTCGTAAATTTGTTCAGCGATCGGCGACTATGTTAAATCTGTTATCTTTGATGCTGTTGCTCTCTTAAGTTTTCTTAAGATGTCCTGAGATGCTGATGGTGAACAGAATGTAGATACTAGGCCAATCAATCTGCCTGCCTTTTCCCAACTACGTTGGGGTCGGCTTCCGGTCTAGCCGCATATAACTGGATACAATTATTTTACATGTAGCGACTGCCAATCGAAGACATGTGACATCTACCAACCCGCACTGGGCCCGCGTGGTGGATTACGGCCCACTTCCTCTTACAGAGGCCTGTGTCCCAGAACTGGAAAAATTATAGGCTGATTACATAATTTAACATCACGCCTTGTTTCCCCGAAGGGTTGGGCAGAGGAGTATAGGCTGATTATGTATGTTATGACTGCCAATCTGACCTCCACAACCCAGTTAGGTACTGGGTAACACTATATCTCTTGGTAAGATTTAGTAAATTGTTTAGTACCCAATCTTACCAGGTGGTAAGATTGGGTACTCAAAATTTAATACTAAACGATTCCCGGGGTTTTTTCGAAAACTAACGAAACCCGGAAAAAATTACATTTTTTCAAGAAATGCCCCACTACTGGTTCTGACTGCAAAATAGGTAGGTATACAGGCTAACTATAGAACTTCTTCCAATCTTGACTGCTTTATCTCACACATTGACTTATTACTAGTTAAAATTTTATGCAAATCGTCTACAATGTTTGTAAATATGTGGGCACCATGAATGTATCACATAATTAATTTATATGTCATTGCTTCATTGTTAATTATTTTTAACTATTGTGATGTAGTAATTTTATTTTAGGTGCATCGTCTTCACATATAAAATTTTATAATAATTTATACAAAATATTTTAAAGGAATAACGGTGGAGTTTCTTGCCCTTTCTTCTCCATACGAAACTACCTTTTGGAAGGGGCAACTAGAATCACTTCAGTAAATTTTGACGCCTTTTATGTGCCTTTTGAAATAAATGATTTGATTTTGAATTTCTTGTGTTAGAGCTCATGCCATGCTTACAGATTAGCCAGTCAATAAGTTCGGTAGCGGCATTCAATTCCCAAGATAAGCAATGCTCTATGAAACTATGTGTATCTGTTTATTAAGTAACGACGGTTAAAGCTAATGAACTGATTTTGATGAAATTTTCAAGTGGTGTAGTTGATTTTTATATTTTGCAAATATGACAATAATTATTTACCCTATATTCTATTTATTTCAAACACCTAACACAACAGAATTATCACACAACCAGTTTATACCCGCGACTTCGTCCGCGTGAAATTTCTTGGTCCCCTGACTCACCGTGTCGCATCGCATCGCCCGCCCGCGCTATTAATTCTTCCAGACTTGTTTGAAATTTCTTGGTCCCCCGACTCACCGTGTCGCATCGCATCGCCCGCCCGCGCCATTACTTCTTCCAGACTTGTTTTCTTTTTGCTTGTATCCTAAGGGTCGTGGCGGGGTGTTAAATAACCTATAGGTTATCCTTCCTAACCCTCCCTAACCTTCCTTCCTAACCTTCTATTGGTTAACCTTCCGCAAGAATTGGACCATCAAATGCAAAGAGATTTTTTCAAATCCGATTGGTAGTTTCAGAGATTAGCGTGTTCAAATGAACATACTTTTCAACTTTAATATATTACTAGTCAGCGGCTTCGCTCGCGTCTAAAACTTTATTTATTTATTTAAGTATTATTACCACTTACATTTGTTTTTAGGGGTTTGGAACCCAATTCAACATTGTAGGCCCAATTTAAGATTAGAGAATTTATTTTAGAAACATAAATAACATTATTAAAGTTATTTATGTTTCTGTTCTTCGGGAACAGTACTTTTTACTAGATGAGAGGCACCCTGTGTCCTTTTCTGTACTCATGACAACGTGAATGCAAAATTTAATGATGATCGCTTGGGTAGTTAAGACGAGAAAGCGTAACAAACAAACAATAAATACATATAGTTAGGATATATCAGTATAGATCATGAATAATACTAAAATGTCCTTCAATTGGGAATACAATGTCAAACACACAATTTTACAAGCCTTCAAAATGGATAGATATTGTGATTTAGATCGTATCTAGATAATAATATTAGACAATGTCCATTAAGATGATACATTTCAACGATCTGCCCGTATGTTTGACTATACTTGTTATTTATTGGTGTCTTTATTATTTGCAAGACTATAACTTTAATTATTTTTATGAGCTGGCAACGTATGGTGCATTTTTAGACAAAATATATATTTTATTTTCGTTTTATTGCTGTTTTCTGTCGATATCTTTAGCTGAGCTGAGGGGGTTTGTGGCTAAGTACCTAATAACACCGTGGATGGGTAACCATCTTTACATACCAAGACCTCTCTCCGTGCCTCAGACGTTAAGCCGTTGGTCCCGGCTGTCATTTGTAGATCTTTGACAGTTGTTACGGGTCGTCAGAAGCCCGAAAGTCTCACAACCAGCCTTACCTTATCTTGTTACCCAGTAAATGGGTAGTGGAGGTCAAATAGGCAGTCGCTCCATGTAAAGTACTAGTATTCAGCTGCATCCGGTAGCCTGAAGCCGACCTCAACATCGTTGGGAAAGGGCTAGGCCGTAGATGGTGATCTTTAGCTGATTTAATATATTTGTATGTATTCTATACCTCCTCTTAATTGCTATTATGGAAAAAAGCATTTGATACCTATTCAAATTCTTAATTAATTTACAAATATTGATTTCAGTTGGTAGGATTTTTCTGAAAATTGCTTCAAAATCCCATATAAACTAGCGTCCTAATTGCGTAACTCACTTATAATCACAATCTGAATGATTTTGAAGTATATTGCTAATCTATTGCTTCATATGTTCGAAAAATTTGTCTGCTCAACAACGTCAATAAGGCAATGAATGTTGTTGAACTGTCAAAATGTAACCCATTGCTATACTGACACAAATACCGCGCTGAAATGAGTTTCAAAATTATTTACATATTTACAAGAGGTGTGGCAGGAGGGGTTTCCCATCGGCAAAACGACGAATACGAAACTTTCAACCCCTATTTAACCTTTAAAAAAAAAAAAAAAAAGGGGCTAAATGTTCAAAAATCCTTCCTTATTGCTCACCGACATCATAATTACATGGAAATCTTGCGCAAAATTTCTAGTTTCTAGATCCAGCGACTTAGTTTCTTCTAGGGACTTAGGCTGTGCATTGTCTGTCAGTAAATGAATCAATATTTTTTTTTTTTATGCAGAAGAAAAATAATAAACAACAAACAAATTAAGCAAAACAAATGTGAACGTATTGTTTCGTACGTAATAGTTGCCATACTCAGTTAAACCAAACTGATTCACTTTTCAACCGGCTTCAAAAGGAGTTCGTCGGAATCTTTATTATTTGTTTGTTCTCCGATTATTCGAAGACGGCTGGGCCGATTTGGAAAATTGTTTTTTTTTTGTTTGAAAGGGAAAAATATAAATTTTAATAACTTTGCTTGGGTAGTTTTTGAGTTAGCTTAAATAATACGTATTTTTCCCACTTATTCTATGTGGATGATGTTATAATAACTTCCTGTCACTGTTATTTACATAGCAGCCCAAAATTAAAAAGTATAAAATAAAAAGTATTTTAACTTTTTTTTTGAAAACTGTTTATATATTTTTACGACTTAATTTTGTTGCTTCATCCAAATTGAGGGTAAAAAGTGTACCGTGTATAAGTCTGTGTTAGGTATCAAATCTTTCATGAAAAATTTATTTTTCTAGAACCGTGATCACCTTAATAGAGATGCTCGTATCCAGTTTACGAGCGGATAAAACTAAAGTTATTAGCCTTATAGCCTCATAGCCTTTACAACTATTGTGTGCATTAAAAACTTGTTTGACACCGGCTATAAATTGTACTCTGATATACATAACGTTTACGACTTAAGGGAAGATTGTATTGAACATTTTTTTTTTTTTGTTATTTTATTAGTATTGAGTACTTAAACTATAAAATAAATGCAGTCGTGGACATTTTAATTTAATATATTAAGCTTTGTCCGCATGGGTTTTCCTAAATTAAAAGTAAATTATGTCTGAGTTACTCCCTATAACAACAGCTATCAGCCAGTGAGAGTCCCGTCAAAATCGTTCCAGTCGTTTCGGAGATTAGGTGGAACAAACAGACAGACAAAAAAAATCGTTTTTTATTTAAGTAACCGGCACATAAAACAATTTTTAGGTCTGTCGATCTATAATTTCATATGCATTGAGTAAAAAGCTGTTATTTTGACATTACAAACAGACACCTCAATTTTATTTATTTGCATAGAAAACTGGGATAGGAAAGTTGTTTTTATTTGTACTTTTGCACTTTTCACGATTCAACTTACTGCCTATAATAGCCTTTTAAGTATTAACTGTGCATTTTAGTATTTAAAACAAGAAATACCTTCTAGCGAAAACGCACTTAAGGCGCTGACAAGACCCAATTGACCAAAATAGGCTTCTCTTAAGAAAGAAAATTGCCAAATCTGTATAGTTTGTGGTAGCGGAAAAAATATATGTTAATTTTGTACATATTTCCCAGAACTTGGTTGTCACCAAAACACGTTTTGAAAACAAAATCTCGATACAAACTAACGTTAAACTAACCTCTTACTTTGAGTTCTAATCCATAATATCTGTATCAAATATCAACATACGTTACGTATTTAATTAATAACAAGTACGTCTTATTCTAATGCAGAACTTGGTTGTTTTTTATTTTCGATTACTCGACTCAGTTTTGAATAAATAGATAATTACTTCTTATTTTGCAATAAATTACAAGCGTTGTGTCATCGCGCTTCTCTTTCTTTTCTATGCAATCTGACAGTGACCGCGGTTTAGGTGTTGTCAGCGTCTTAAATATTCCACGAATAATAAAGTGCAGTTCAGGTTTCCTATCTAAGCTAAAACTAACCTAAAACAAAAATTCTACAACAATTTTAAACTTTGTACCTAAAACTAGAGGTAATCTAAACCAACTATCTAGTATCTCCCAGCGTTATCTATCAAACTAGCTTATTTGCTTTAAAATTCAGAACAATTCGGCGAAATCTGAAGCATCCGCGTTCTAAAGTTGGTATCGCGCTCGAATATATCAGGGCGCTGTATCTTGGATGGTGTTGCCAGTTGTAAAGCAGTTGTTACCGGGATTGCCATGTTAAAATCATATTGGAAATAGGAAACTCAGAAGAGAAACAAGTTTGAATTGAACCAGCATGATGACACACTTATTTAAACACAACATTGAGATTATTTAATTTAAAATCTGTACTAAAAACTTGACAATGCAAGATTTTTGTCGAAAAATATTTTAAAAAATTTACCTCCATTTTTTCCGGGACAATGCGAACCTCCCACACTAGCAACACTGGCTGGCAAAGTAAAAGTTTTGGAGGGAAGTGCAGTGCATCGAGATACAGCCCAGATCTTGGACGTATAAAATTTCAAACTGCACTCTAAGCTGCTCAACATTTTTCATCCACAATGTACCCGGATAAGCCCAGGAGATAAAACCAGCGATGATACATTGGGCTGTGCAAAGATTCTGATCAGTAATTTTAGCTTTTTGCTCTTTCTGTAACGGGAATGGCGGTTCGAAGTTTTTATTTCTATGATGAACGGCAGTGTTAGGAAATTCTTCTTTTACGAGTATAATGGGGTATTTCAGTCCTACAATAAAATCGTTATTTTTTTCTACCGTACCTTTTAGCGACCCGTCTCTGCTTCGAACCGTTTTTTTAGTACTTAACAATTTAATATTTACGTATTATACACAACTCATTAACCTTCCGGAATATATTCTCTAAATGATGGTGAAGGTGCATCATAGTCCGATTCGTAGTTTAGAAGAAAAACACAGTATCACAGACAGACACAAAAAGTGACTTTAATTTTTAATTTGTATAGATAGATACGGAGTCTCTACAGTAATCCAAAAAAAAAATATATAGCCACTTAAATTGTTTGGACAATTCTTTAATCTGTGGAAGCAGCGGTGGCCCAGTGGCAACAGCTGCGACCTACAGGTTTATAGGTCGTATGTTCGAACTCAGACAGGCGCTTTAGTTTGTGTAAAATATCAGGGCGCTGTATCTTGGCTGGTGTTGCCAGCTGTTAAGCAGTGGTGGCCCAGTGGTAACGGCCGCGACTTACGAGTTGTAGGTCGTAGGTTTTAACCTGGACAGGCGCTTTACATTGTGTAAACTATTTCATCACCACTATTTCGAAACCGGCATGTCCTAGAATCGAAATTTCGAAAACATGTGACATCTACCAACCCGCATTGGGACCACGTGTTGGATTACGTCCCACTCCCTCTCACTGAGAGGTCTGTGTCCCAGCAGTGGGAACATTATAGGCTGATTATGCATATGCTATAATAATCTCTCATTCATTTGAAAGTTTTCTATGCAATCAAGATTTTCACTACATACACCATAGATTATTATGATTATCTCGTTCATACACAAAAGCACTAACATTCATAACGTGGTACATTGTATTTGCAACCGTTTACAGTGCTCAAGACATCGACAACGATACGTTTGCCGATACGACGAACTTCGCAAGATCCAATACGAAACACCAAAAGTTGTTCTAACTTGATTTGGTGCAAGTGTTGAGTGGTAGCGGGGGATGGCTTGTGCGTATTTGAGCACTGTACTTAAATATATGAGCGGCACGTTGTTGCCTCTGCCGTTGTCGCGTGAGCACTTATTGTTTTATTTTTTCGATTGCAAGCATGTCTAATTGGATAAGGGCAAGAGAATTACGAATGAATGAATGAATGATACTCGTATATTTATTTGCAAGAATATAGGTAGTTGACTATATATGAAAGTTCTTAGGATCTATTGGTTGCACTATATTCGGCATTCCAGCCGTGCAAATATTTAGATTTTACATCTTGGTTATACATAAAGCATGCAGTATACATTTAGTAATTATTAGCAATAACATAAAAATACTAATAGTTATTTTATAACTTAAGTTTAGATTACAATGCAATAATGATGATATACGATAATGATGATGGTTATCTATAGCCAGTTTATTGTAAAACGATGCTGGACGAAGCAACCGTTAATGTCATGTTCTCATGACAATTCGGCAAGCCCAGTAATAGTTAGTTTTAACTCTTTAAAATCTTCTTATACTTCCTGTTAACTCTTATTGTGCGCTGATCATACAAAATCTTCCATTATCCATAATGATATTAGCGTCCAAGTTTTCAATATTTTGCAGTTATTCTCAAATGCCCTCAATAAATTCGGCACTTTTCAGTATGAATTGGTCGCCTTTCAGAAATGGCAGCTTTCAAAAACTTACTTCAGCCTTTTATCGATTCGATAGTGTTTTGTTCGACATCAGTTGCGTTAGCGCTGTTCGGTTCATCTGTCTTCATACAACTTCTTAATTTCCCTGCTCTCGCTGTGGTTCTCTGCTGGCGTTCTCTCATGAAAACTCTCTTCGCTTGTGCCTTAGCCCCAGCTCCGCCTACATTGCAACTAACACCGTTTAGATGCACTTGTAATTAAACGGTTATGTTAGTTTCTGTCTAATGTGGCGGGGACGTCGCAATGTTCTGCTAACGATACGAACGTGAGATAACATTGTTTTACTCAGTATACCGGGATATTTGAATTCGTGGTTGGTTGTCGTCGATGGCGTGGGACACTTATCATATCTTCTTCGTGTACGACTTTATTTCGAATTTTGTTGGCACAAAACTTCCCCATTTCCACGGCGTCGTCGGTGGCAGCTCAGAGGTCACTTTGACTGCATATTTTGGGACACAGTGGGAAGGATATCTGACCTAAGATGATGTCTTGGCTACGTTTGGTACGTAGATTGAGCTGAGGAGCAATTCCCGTATGCCTAAGAACGTTCGCATTCTAATCTGTTTCAATCTGTCAAAAAACCTAAAACTTAGCCCTCTTCGTCTCTCCTAATGTTGCTGTGCCCGACAGGGTCCATATTGGTCTTTTACTGTTTATAACATCTATGTAATACATATGGAATGCAATAAAGAATTGAGTATTGAACCTCTAATTTACCTACATTTTTGACAAGTGTTTCAAAACCAAAATATCTTATTACACATAAACCTACATGGGCTTTTATGAAACGTCAGAGCTAGATGCACGGTTCCAATTGGTCGTTTCCTATGGAAGAGTTGGAAAGACACCCACAATTACTCTTTTAAAAATAGTTGGCTTTTAAAATGTTTTCAAATTACAGTGTTAATAGGTATGGGAGGACAGTGTAGGTCTCTCAACAAGTACCAGATAGGTACTGAACAAAATAGAGAATGGTCTATAAATCTACAGTCTATTAAGCCTACAACGTTCTCACATTCACAAAATATAAAATAATTTATATAAAAGATAAATAAAATAATAAAAACAAAAACCTATTTAACCAAATGACATGATTGACACACTCGCTGCAGTTGCTGCAGTTGCTGTTGCTGCAGTTGCTGTAACTGTTGTTACAGTTGTAATGGACAGGAATTTTAATTCAGATTTGTAAATCTGAATTAAAATTCCTGTCCACAAACGCCACTAATAAATAGTTGAAATTAGAATTGTAGGTATACGCCTACAATTTAACAATTAGATTTTTTTTATTTTGATTCGATTTTGATTTTATTTTGTTTTTTTTTTTCTATAATGACAAAAATCACAAAAATAAACATCGTAATTTGACATTGATTCGCTGAGATTGTGACTTGAATTTAAAGTTCTAGGTTCGTGCTGTCTTGTGTGTTATTTTTGAGTAATCTTGTGTTTCGGTAATCAGAATACGATTTCTGTTGGAAGCATCTGTAGCGCGAAAGAAGTCATCTCAAAATAAAGCTGCCCTGCTGAAATGTTGTGTTGAAGGGAATTATCAGAATGTTCTATCACTGCCTCAGAACTTGTTTCATTGGAACACAGCCATTTGCTTTTAGATTCTGAAAATTCAGAAAATTCACGGTAGTCTTTAATTAAGCACCTACTAGTTGATGTAACTGGTGACCGAAAAGCTGGCGGCTTTCTCGCGCAACGCATCAGCATTGCAATTCAGCGAGGAAATGCCGCCAGCATCCTTGGTACAGTGCCCCGAGGGCCTTTTTTAGGCTTAACTTAGTTTTAATTTAATTAAGTTAATGTTAATAATCATCTCGTGTTTTGGTTATGTAAATAAATTCCTAAAACTTGGGAAAGCACCTACTTCCAGCTTAAAATGTCTCATATATATTTCAACTTAAGTTTTCGAGAGATACATTTTTGAGAGAAGCCTATGTTAATGTACAGTTTTGTCAAAATGAATGTGCCCCACGTCGCAACGTTTTAATTATTATAACAACTTTATTAATCCACTCGTTTCCTTTCGAATTTCGGTCACAAGATCTTGAACAGCTGATTTTGATTTTACTATATCCTGAATATAGACTTACGAGTTGTAGGTCATGGGTTCGGAACATAGGTAGGTGCTTTACTTTGTGTAAATAATTTCACTACCACTGCTCTCAAAAACGGTGAAGAAAACTATCGTGTAGAAAGCCGGCATGTCCTAGAACCAATAATTCAAATACATGTGACATCTACCAACCCGCACTGGGTCCGCGTGGTAGATTACAGCCCACTCCCTCTCGAAGAGAGGAGGCCTGTGTCCCAGCTGTGGGAACATTATAGGCTGATTATGCAGTATATCCTGAAGGTTATACGCAGGCGATATTTTTTTAAAGCTTCTTAAATAATTAAACACTCTCTTTCGGGCAAAGGTTGTACCGGTATCACCTATACCTGGGATCTACTAAAGTGCTGCATTCATCTTCTAGAACCCTAATTATGGTTCGCACTCACAATCGCAACGGCTTTCATTTTTAAAAAGACTGATTGATATTAAAACAGACAAGCTGTTACATTCACAATAATTGCGATGGTGATGTCACAGAATACGTTTCCATCTATTGCGAATGAACAGGTTACCTAAAGAAATCTTTTCTTTCTTGAATTCTTCAAAAAAAGACGACAAAAAAACAAACTTCTGTAACAGACGTAGGCATATATTACTTGCTAGATTAGGATGGAAATGTGCTAAGGGAACAGGGACTTCCGGAATCATCACAATTGACATTCCTCCTTTAGAACTAGGTACCTAGGAAATACGATCTTAAACTGAACAAAGTCCTTTATATATAAATAAATAAATTTATTTATTTCAGGTAAATAACACGCATTGCCAAACATAAATGTATTGACAATCATTAAATAAAACCAAAAATATCAAATAAAACCAAATAAAATCAATTAATATCAAACAAAATCAAATAACATCAAATTAAATGAAGTCAAAATAAATCGAATAAAATCAAATTAAAATAAATACTTCATCAAAACAATAAAATTATACATTACCCGTATACATACCCGTAACTTAATTACTCACATTCCTCAGCGCCTAAGCGACACATACTTTATCTATGTGATACTCAGCTAACGCCGAAGCATTAATTTAGTGCCCCCATCCACAGTTATCTTTGAAAACTTAAAACATTCGGATAGCTGTGAGACAAATGAATCACTCTGCGATTTTAGAGCTGAGTGTACAGTGGAAAGGTGCCTTTGCGACTGAAGAAAACCGTGGAGTTGATTTTAAATGTGTGTTGATAGAAAGTGACGGATTGAAATCGATTTGGTGGTTTCGTTCGGTTTGATTTTAGGCACATGAGACATTTCAGCTTTGTCTCTGGGATAGCAACACTTCTGCTATGCCTCTGGTATTTTAAATCTCTAAAGGAGGATGTGACCACTTATCATCAAGAGACCATACAAAAAATGCAAAATGTTATGAAAGATAAATAGCTCTATCGGTCTGTTTAACTAGTGCTTTACTCATATAAAGAAACAACCCCCCCCCCCCCCCCCTGCCTCTAATTTTTACTCCTATAATTTAAATAGACCAAAACCATCCCATCTATACTAATATTATAGAGGTAAAATTTGTTTGTAAGTTTTAGTAACTTTATATGTAGTCGGATTTGAAAAAATATTTATGCATTTGATAGCCCAATTATTGAGGTAGGTTTTTTGAGGTGATAAGACGCTACGGCCGATAGGAGCTGAGCAAAAAGAAAAAAAGTGAGAAAGAACGCTAAGCGCAAACGAAGTAACAGCACGGGCGGGTGATGCAATGCGACGAAATGCGTCGCGGTATAAAAACAGTCTCCTAAACGCGTCGCAAGTCTCCACAGCTCGTGTGCCCCTGCCTTTACAAAGGATATAGGCACATAATATGTGAGATTGCGCCTGACCAGATAACAGAGAGTGCTTTTTAAGATAACAGCCCGTCGTGAGAGACGAAATCCAAGTATGATTTAAATAGATATCTGTGATGACTCCTTAGGGTTTATCTGGCGCAAATGTCAATGCTTTATTATAAGATAATGTTAGGCGCGTGTGCTAAATGGTATTAACATATTGTGGCTAATTGACGGCCAATGACTCATTGGGGAGTGTTCATGCTCTGTGAAGGATTGTTTTTATTGCTGGCAATGTGGGTTGGGCATTACTAATTAAAAATCTTGAGTTAGGAGTAGTGGTGGTATCGGCCGTGACTTACGAGTTGTAGGTCGTAGGTTTGAACCCGACGCTTTACTTTGTGTTAACAATTTCATCACCACTGCTCTCAAAACGGTGAAGGAAAAAATCGTGAGGAGACTGGCATGTCCTAGAACCAAAAATTCGCAGACATGTGACATCTACGAGTACCAACGCGCACTGGGCCCGCGTGGTGGACTACGGCCCGCTCCCTCTCACAGAGAGGAGGCCTGTGTCCCAGCAGTGGGAAAATTATAGGCTGATTATGTTAAGTTAATCTTAAGTTTAAATAGTTACCACACACGTTCTGTGATCACTGAGCAGCCAGATCTACTACAACCTTGCTGACTGGCTCATATTCTAATCACGGCATGAGATTTTGGATCAGTCGTGATGATAAGAGTATAGAAGATAAGAAACGGGATATTAGGTATCCCTGTTTGCCCTTTCAACTTACTTTAAATCCTAACATAATAATATATTATAAATGCGAAAGTGAGTTTATATGTTTATTTGTTACGCTTTTACGCTAAAACGGCTGAACGGATTTGGATGAAATTTGGCACATGGGTAGACCATGACCGGGGTTAGGACATAGTGTACTTATTATCCCGATATTCCTACAGGATCGAGACTAATACCGGTATAGATTGAACATGATTCTACCTGCAATTATGGCTGTTCCATTGCCATGACATGTGCCAAATTTCATCCGAATCCATTATAAAACAGAAGGGAAGAAGATTTTCCCATCTGAAATCGTAATCAAATTGGCCGGCTGCAAACGCGGCACCGCTCGCTTTGCTCGCTTGGCTCGCGCGCGGTTGGTCACAGTTCAAACCTAACCCATTTCAACCAGTTCACAATTTTTCGACAATTTATAATCTAACGGAAATAATACTGACACTAACGAACATATAAGTTAATTAGTCCACATAAAGATAACTGTATCAAAAATTTTAATTAAATACATAGTTAATCAATAGCTTCTGATAAGCGAAGTGTGCCAATCTAAATCGAATCTTTTTAACTTTTTTAAGATCACTTTTAATTTTATAGGTCCGGTCCATTTCCGGTGGATATCTCCAAGATAAGAGGTCAAAGATTATATGAATAGATTTCTTGTAAATCTGTATAATTTAATAAAGGTATTATGAGTTTTTTGATCCCAAAATCAGCTGCCATGATTTATGGGTCATAATATCAGGCCGCGATCTGCCTAACTGTTTTTTTCTGATTTTTTATTGCCTCAGATATAAAGTTAGGAATTTAGATTTTCAAAATGACACATTACGGCAATTTGTAGTGTTATAGAAAGACATTTCATACTGCTGAGTATTGACAGTTGTGTTTCGAATATACAGACAGCTTAAGTCGGTAAGTCAACTTGCTACACAATAATTTTCTCTAATTGTACATCCTAGGCTCGGCCCTATGGCACCCAAATGGGACTTTCAGCATAACTGGCGAGCTCTGGGTGGTCTTACTGTAAGTTAAATCTCTGTCTACCTAAGCAAGCACGCAAGCAAGTTTAAGCAAGCAAGTGTAAGCAAGTTTTTATGGTTCCGGACTTTAAAAGAAAAAACGGAACCCTTAAAGGACCACTCGTGTGTCTGTCTGTGTGTCCATGCATCTGTCACAGCCGATTTTCTCAGAATCTACTGAACCGATTAAGTTTAAATTTGGTACACATATGAATTTCTGTGACCCAAACACGGACGTGTAACGTAAATAAATAATTTTGAATGTGGTTCACTTTTAGTGGAACAATAAAAATAAAAAGTTTTGCAAACTGTACCGTGTGAAGGCTCGTGCAGACTGGGGCGATATCGGACGCGACAGGGATATTGCTGCCTGTCGCGCCTGCTGTATCGCGCTAGTCTGCACGAGCCTTGACATATCAAATGAAAAGGACTTCTTAAGGGGATTTCAAATATAATGTTAAAATAATTAGTTTTAAAGTTATTAAAGGAAATTGATGTAAATGACCATACACCCATGCCCCTTATCTCCGAAACTGCTGAGCCTAAAACTTTGAAATAAAATACAGAGAATAGTTATATACTTAATTACTTATATACAGGAAAACCTGTACGAAGTCTATGGTCTTAAAATAACATTGTAAATCACTCAATCTTGTGCGTACAAACTTATATTTGCAGTTGGAATGTATGGGGGAACACGTTTTTCAACTACAATGTTCAGTTTGTTCTTTATTTTATTTTATTTGAAAGGTACACCACCAGGTAAGGTACCTATTCACTAAAAACATTAACATAATAAAAAAGATACATAAGCATTGAGTTATGGTTAATTAGTCACTTACAGGCGTACATAGCACTTACATAAAATAGCTTCTTAAATATACGTTTTAAAAAGGTTTTTTACTCGTAGTGAGGATAGAAAAAATAATTAGAAACAAAGAACAAAACATTATCGAAATCAGAATAAAAATTAAAATCAAAATCAAAAATATTATTAGAATCAAAATCAAATTCTTGGGATAAATTCATCTACGGAACCCTTCATTGTGCGTGGTCCGACACGCACTTGTCCTGTTGTTATGATTTGTACCCGATGAATCTTATGTGTATCTCTAAAGTTATATACTGAAAAATTCTAGACGGCAATTATTAGGCCATATTTTAGACACAAAAATGTATTAATAATGTTACGAAAACCAGCACTACTATATTCACCAAAGCCGCAGTTTTTATGGGCGTCGTAAAAGCGATCCCGGTATCATCCAATCTGAATAATGACCAAATTAATGTTAATATAAGCGATCTAGAATTAAAGTAAGATAATATTTTTTGAAAAGTGACGACTGTTTAATTTAAAACTAATTAAAAATTTCTAACACGCAAATATATAAGGATGTTAGCTTAAAGGCTCCCACAGACAGGCGTGACGCGACACTAGTACAGCACAATTTCTATGAAAACTACATGGAAAGTGTCGCGCCAGTCTGCACGAACCTTAAAACTTACACTCATCCTATTTCCCGAAGGGCCTAATTACACTCGTTATCAAAATACGGATCATTCTGATTTTTGACAGTTCAAGACGTTCAAAGTTGTAGAGAACAAGTAAAAAGGCTTTTGTAAAGAAATTACAAGATTGAATGGAACTGGTAAGTACGATTGTGAGTTCCTAATAATGACGTCACTGTTCTAGAAAGCTGACATCAGCCTTATTATAGTTTTTGGTAAAAACATAAAGGTCTTTGATGAATTATGCTATGTTGCTAACCAAACTCTTGGCTTTATCATTGATTATTCTATACACTTTCTTTTTTCTTAAATTGGATTTAAATCTATAAACAACCGACTCCATTTTCACTTTTGAAACATACACACAAAAAAAATCCACAACAATTTTCTTCCCACCCGATCCTTCAGCCCTCAATCTACACAGGCACCCATAAATCCTAGTATAATTTCTGGAGGCAGTAGTCAATCACGCACTGCCTCAATGGCAGGTTATCTTGCCGCCCAGCACCAGTCTATCGCTCTATACATCACTCGGGTGCCGCCCGCCCTTATCACAGCGCCGCACGCCCAACTCGTTATTTTACTACACACCACGTGGACTTGTGCAAATATCAAGTTGTGTAAAATTTTATGTGTGTGTTCTTGGAGTGTGTGTGTGTTAGATTTGAACTGTGTGTTTTGTTTTTAGGTTATGTTTGTGAAATAATTTTGGCATATTGACTAGGTATATTTTTAAAGTCAACGAAATTTATTTCGGTTCAATCGGCGCAAAACAAAAAGCAACACTTTTTTTTCATATCTTCCGAGTCGAAAACAAAATATTTTTTTTTTTAAATATATTCGGTTTAAAGAACTTTATTCTCATTAAGACAATCGTCACTTACATGAGAACATTAAATCTTATTACTCTTATTAAACAAAACGCAAAAAATAAAGTATGATCGTTGTCAACAAAATTAGAAGCGAGTTCACTGCATTCCTAAGGTCCTATTCATTATAATAAATATTTTATTGTAATCTTATATATTCATAAGAGTTTTATATCCCTTTAGCTACTTTAGTGATAATTAAAACAACTCCAATAATAATATAACAGAGAAATAGGTACACAACGGCATACCATTTGTGTTGGGGAAACATGTCACATGTAAGATTTTCATAATTTATGGAGTCGAAAAACAATTAGGTACCTAGGTACTTACACATTTTATTACAATCTTACATTTACCTAAAAGTCATCCAATCTACTTTAATGGTTTTTTTCAAGGGCTTCAATAATTATAATAAAAGACAAGGGCATACCTTGTGTTGGGGAAGGCATGTCACAACTTACACGAAGACTCAAAGCCCATTTTAGTTTTTAATTACAAAACCTTCATTAATATCTTTGTGTAAAGTGAATGTAGATAACTTAAAACACTCACAATCTTGAGTATTATTTATAAAAAAGAGAGATTATAACAATGTGGAGTTATTTTGAGGTGTGTTTACCTTTTGGCCGCGCGTTTAAGTCAAAAGGGTGTTATCAGTGTGGTGCATCCATCACTCGGCGAAAGGGTTGCCAGTATAGAAAATAATATTTATTTGTTTAGTTTTTCATTGATTTTAGGATTTGATTTTGTTGGAACTGAGTGAGAGAATCGTTGTAAAGGTAATTAAAATTGTAGGTTTTGTTAATTAGATTTTCCTATTTAGATAGTTAGTAGGTTTACAAACTGATTATAAAAACATTGGTTTAACATTGCTGCATTAGATTTCGTCTTATCTTTAAATTATACTCAACAATTCCGGGTTCCGTAAATTGCTAACTTCTCAACAACACTTCTAAATCCAAACATTTTTATGACCCAGTCCTCGTACTTCAATAAACAAACTCCACCAATAAACAAACAGCAACAACATTCTAAACCCAAACTAAAATCCATAGAGCAACATAAAAACGTTGAATGTGGCAACACTACGCGACGCGGCACGGCGGGCGGCGCGACGCGGCTCGACGCTCGCCTCCCGTTATCAGCACCCACCACCCGGCGTTTGTCGCGTTTTATTTCAGACTACCTATAGCCTGTTTAAACTTCACACTCCCAAGCCTTTTAATGCTTGAGGTCAAGTCAACATGCTTTGTAACATGTTTTCGGAAAGTGACGCGTTTCGCATGTTTTATGGCGCGATTTTTGGGTTGTGTGAGCCTGTGGTAGTTTACTCTTATTCTATTTTTGAAATTGATAGTTTGGCTTTTGTTTTTTTTTATTGTAATGTGATGTGTAAGGTTTCTTAGCTTTTCATGAACCTGTTAATGGTCATCGCAGTATTTTATGTAAATTGGAAAATGTTAAAAAATGTTCATCGAAATTCTGTGTTACCGCTTACCACTCTCTATCTATACCTACTTCAGTTGACTTTTGTATAAAGTTTGCTTTACATGAACACGTATTCTTAATACTAGACTGGCACCTAATGCCCTCAGATCACTTTTAAAGTTGAGGCCTAAATGCCACAAAACATAAAGGTATCTTAAGGCAGATAGAAATGTTACATTTGCTAAGTGCCTGTCTCAATTCCACACTGTGATGTGACATTACAGTTAAATACAGTATCACATACACCTACTTTATTGGACAATAACAGACTTATATTTAACAGAATATAGAAATATTTACGTTCAGTTACATAATCAGCCTATAATGTTCCCACTGCTGGGACACAGGCCTCCTCTCTGCGAGAGGGAGTGGGCCGTAATCCACCACGCGGGCCCAGTGCGGGTTGGTAGATGTCACATGTCTTCGAATTTTTGGTTCTAGGACATGCCGGTTCGGTCGGTCGGTTTGGTTCAGTTATGACTTTGAAATTTGACATAAAATTATAGTTTATAATAATTTTTCATGAGGCTTTTTTATAGAATATAACTTCGAGAAGGAGGTAAATTGTCGAATCTCGGCTGGGCATCGATCGTTCGGGAAGCTACGCAATATCTCCTCTTCCCACATACCTCAGTGTCTCAAGATGAAATCTCAAGTCTTTGAGCAGTGCGTGTTGGCAGTGATGACCTATAGCATCGAAATGTGGTCGCTCACAATGGGCCTTATTAGAAGGCTAACAGTCACCCAAAGGGCAATGGAGAGGGCTATGCTTGGAGTTTCCCTACGTGATCGAATTAGAAATGAAGAGACCCGCAGGCAAACCAAGGTAACCGACATGGCCCGAAGAATTGCCTAACTTAAGTGGCAGTGGGCAGGCCACATTGCTCGCAGAACAGATGGCCGATGGGGCCGAAAGGTTCTGGAGTGGCGACCGCGTACCGGAAGACGTAGCGTTGGAAGGCCTCCTACAAGACGGACCGATGACCTTGTGTGAAGGCCGCAGGAATCCGCTGGATGCGGGAAGCACAGAAACGGTCTAAGTGGCAGTGTTTGGGGAAGGCCTATGACCCACAGTGGACTTCTTTCGGCTGAAATGTTGATGATATACGAAAGAAGATTTGTTTGCTACAACTTCAATTGAGTGAAGAAAATAGGCACACTGGTATTCAGCTATCATATACCTACGTCTGTCAATCAAAAAATAATACCTAGTAGTTTCAAGAACTACTCGTATAATAAACAAACATAAGTAGAACTATTTATTTAATCTAAAAAGCTTCATAAGTTTCATATTCAAATCAAAACACAGTGACCGCACAGATTATGTATGCAACCATAGAAACGTCATCCTACAATAATCCCGCCTTTTATACGACCACAGATCATAAATAGTATTCTGTCATGTACACTGGACAGAAAATTGCTGTATAAAACGCTACTTATGGCATGTTATGGACCCTAATTAAACAGTAAGTAGTCTTATCTTGGAAAGACGAGACGACGTTTAGCACTATCTATCGTTATGACAAAAAGAACCAACACAATCTGCGTGCACATCTCTCCCATTAAAGAAAAATAATCATAGACTATATTTCAGTGGTATGTCGTAATTAGCTTATTAATTTAGTCTTATCTAGCGAACTCTTTCCAATATTTTATATCAGATAAAGTTTAGTATTGCTTTATATTATTTTGTTTTATGGTTTTGCAGCTCAATAAAAATAATTAGGATGTCGTCTAGATATACCTGCATTTATAAGTTTATTTTATATTGTATATTTTTTTTCTTATTAGCGAAAGTTCACACATTGACAAGTTTGAGAGGACCAATTAATGTTTCTCTCGCTCAGTACAGGTTCATCTTAACAATCCTATAATTATAAATCACAAAGACTTTATAGTACCTACAATATATCTACATGACAAAAGCCAGACGAGACATCATAAAAAAAAACTAATAAGTTTTTCACGAGAACTCGCCATATCTCTGTAATCGGCGCTCTTAAGGCAATCCTTATCCCATTTACGTGTCTCCCATTACCATTAAAATCTGAACTTATCTCGCTCAATAAAAACGTAAACCGGTCCAATATATAAATAATACACAGAACAATAACGGCTGGTAATTAGGTAATAAATTCTTCAAGCAGATATGAGAGATATTAAGAAAAAGGCAACGTTTGATTTGTTTGTGGCTGACTATGTGCTGTGTGTGTCCGTTTGTTGATGCGGTACGTTATTGGTAAGAAAGACACTTTGGCGTAGGTATATTTGACCTAGCAGATCGCCATCCTGCATCTGAAAACTTTCTCACCCATACACAGACCATGACCATGCCCATATTCAGTCCATAATCTTTCCTTAATTCAACAGAGTATTGTCGAAACTTAAGTACGTCTGCCGCATCCTTTGCAATTTCAACCCCATTACCAAACTTGTTACCTCGCTAATCTGTTCTCTACGACATTCGTTAATTCTGTCAAAGCTCGTGTCTACATAAGACCAGACCAGCCTTACGTAAAATCTCTCCCAATTCTCAAACAACTACATAAAAGCTTATAAAAACCGTATCGTATCCCACAATGTACATTCCGTCCCAAAATCTCGCGATAAGACCGCATTCAGTTTTATATTTACCGTGAGATAAGGGCCTGCCCGCAAATCGATTAGCTCACTCTAACAAACGATGCCTATCTGTATGTCTGGTCATCCGCTTAGCGTTAAAAATAACCAGCATCATAATCTTGTGGGATATTTTCCTTACGTTTGTGTTGAATAGGAGTAACCTTTTCAGGTTCTGTCGTAAGGCTGTCTGTTGCCAAAAATATTTTGTCCACTTTTTCTCTATGGTTTGAAAAAATGTTTCTTGTGTCAATATCCAATGCCAAAATTTCCCCGCGCAAGGCTTTTCTACAGTTGTCAAGGTTATGCATCGAAAACTTGGTCCGGTGATTTGAAGTATTTGCAAGTTTGGTTGTTTGAGCCCATTGCTGACTGTTAAAGCTATTTTTAAGCTCCACACAATTTGTTTTAATAGTTTGGCGACACTTCTCACGCATTTTTCTTACTTTACGTCCTTAAGTTAAGTGGCTCGCGGGTTGCTAGCCTTAAATAAATAGCCGCAAGTTATCAAGCCGGCCATTTGACCGTCAAATTCACATTCCCTTCAACTTGGCATTTCAGATAGATCGGCCACCCACGTCCGTCAGATAGCACAGGACACACTCGGCGATACGTTCGGGCGCACTCGGGTCGCGTCGGGCGGCTTCGGCCCCGCTCGTAGATGTTCGCGATTATGCCCACGCGCACACAGATTGAAGTGTGGAAATTTGTTGCTTTGTCATATTCAGAGATTTAGATAGTCGATACGGACAAGTTATAGCGAATTGTTTGTGAATATTGTTTTAGAGATAATATTAATAGAGACAATGTTTCTTGAAATGAACTGCGGTGAAATGTATCTGACTGTGCGGTAACATAAGTCAAATACAAATTGATTTCGACTTAGCTATAAAAGGCACTAGGCTATAAGATATAATTGCAGCGATATGCTGTCCACCCAGAATTTATAACAAGGACTGAGACGTGGTTCGCGACTTTGCCTGCTGTAAAGCTTTTTATCCTCCGTGGACGCTCAAGACTTTTCAAGTTATCAAGCTTACTTTTCTGGCCATCAAAGTCAGTTCAGCAGGCTTAGCATGACGCTTTCTATTTCTTCGAAGAATAGACACGGCTCTTTCTATACAAAGTGACGTTTCGTTTCTCCATTTTTGACATCTCACCGTAGAAATCCCTCTATCTATACCTATCGATTTATAATTTGAATACCTGCAACAATATTCCATATATCTCCTACATTCACAAGAACATTATCAATGTCCAAAATATCTAGATATTAATTTTCAGCTGCACTACGTGTGCAGGATAACAAAATTACGCCACCCCATTGGGGGTGGAATAGCGGTGCAAGGGGGTGATAGCGATCGCCTATTGGCTGATACTAGAGTTGCCGCGAATAGTGTTTATAGCGAATAATCGAATACCGATTAATCGCCATTCACTTTGGCGAATAGTCGAATAACTCGACATTACTATTCGACATAAAAAAAAACATTAAACACATTAAAAATATTTCTAATTTCTTCTAAGGTTGTGAGAAAAGAAAACAAAGTTAAAGAAATCTGTTTCATGTTATACATACCTACATATATGTAGTAAATTTAATTTTCCATTTTTAAATGCTGGCAACCCTTTTCTTGTACAAGTCTTTCTTTACGTTCTAAGTTTAGTTTACGTTACGGGGAATACCCCGTTTTGTATAACCCAGCGATTATTATTGTAGGGGATTTCCCGCTCAATCAATACGCTTGTGTTTAGGATAGGCGGCACGCATTTGTTAATTGATTTTCGACATCGGTTGACGTTTTTTTATTTTTTATTTCTATACTTATTTAAAAATTGCTATTGAATTAAAGACTTGATGAATACTTAATTAGTTAAAGTGTTACTTAATAAAAAAGAACAATCATGCCAAACCCAGGAAAAAAATCTCATGTTTGGCTACATTTTGAAGAGGAAGAGAACAGTGCAAAATGTGTTTTGTGTGGTGTAAAAATAAGTAGAGCAGCAAAAAAAGCAGGAACAACGGCTTTGCAGAATCATTTGAAGTTCAAACACCCAGGTTAGTTTTTTTTACCTATATTATTTATTTTACCGTTACTAAGTAATAATAAAATAAGAACGTTATTTAATATAATATTTGTTTCAAAAGTTATTTTCATTTATGAAGTATATAATTGTACTATTGTGAGTTTTGTAGCACATTATTTAAATAATTGCCGCTACCTAAGTTCCTGATTAAAGGTTCTTTTCTTTGTTCGCAGATGAGTATTGTAAAATGTATGGAAGCTCAAGTAGTCATGCTCAACATAATGCTCCCGCAGGAGCATCTTCAAGTACCTCCTCATCCACCCAGTTGCCCAGTCAGCCTTTGGTGCAACAGTCACTGCAACAACTACTTGAAAAAAAAAAGCTTTGGGACATCAACGATAGCCGAGCAAAAAGATATCACTACTTGATTGGTGAAATGATCGCTGTTGACAACGAGCCACTTTCCATCGTCGATCATCATGTAGGCTTTAAACGTCTTCTTAATAATGCTTTGCCGCAATACACCATTCCTGGCAGGACATATTTTACCGAGAAAATAATTCCAGACATGTATGAGAGAGTGGTTAGCAAACTAAAAAACGAGTTAGAAAAGGCTGAAGCTATAGCATTCACTAGCGATCTTTGGACTTCTTCTGTAAATAATGCTGCATTTCTGAGTTTCACCGGACACTGGATATCAGAAAACTTTAAACTGAATCATGCCGTTCTAAACATGGCGCATTTTCCTGAATCACACACATCAGAAAATATCAAAAGAGAACTGTTACAGTGTGTAACGAAATGGGACATACCCATCACTAAAATTCAAGCGATTGTTCACGATAATGGGGCGAATATGGTTAAAGGAGTTAAGGAAACTCTACTTCCTTCACAGCGTTGCTTCATACATACTCTCCAGCTGGTGATAAATAATGCATTAGATAACAGTTCTCCAATAAAAGAAATTCTTACTAGTGCCCGCCGCATAGTGACACATTTTAATCATTCAGGATATACAAAACTTGAAAGTATTCAATCTGAGCTCGGACTTCCTAACCATAAACTGATTCAAGATATTCAAACTCGCTGGAACTCAACATATTACTTACTGGAGCGTCTATCTGAACAAAAAAGAGCAATTTCGGTGTATATTTCAGAATCAAGGAGCGTGAATTTTGAAAATTTGACCAGTGATCAGTGGGAGGTTATAGAACATCTGTTAAAGCTCTTAAAACCTTTCGAAGAGATAACAAAAATCACGAGTTCCACATATGCACCCATATCAGATGTGATACCTAGCACTGTTTCATTAATCAGATACCTAATGAAAGATGCGCTGATTCAACAAACTGCACACGTTGATGATTTTAGAAAGGCGTTGATAGAAAATATGGAAGCCCGTTTTAACTTGGATGATCTATGCTTTACGAAGACATATTACTTGTCGACATTTTTAGACCCCCGCTACAAGAACTTTTACTTTGACGCTACCCAAGTTGAACGGATCCGTAGAGCTGCGCTCAGAGAAGGTCTTAGGCTTTCTTTAGATGACGAAAATGATGATTCGGATCCAGAAACGGCATCCAAAAGGTCTCGTTTAGACAATGTAAATGAGCATGATTCGGAAACTCATAAACTATTTTGGGCATGTTTTGAAGAATCACCTATAGAGCAACCTACTGAAGAGCAACCCAAGAATGCCACTGCTGAAGAAATCGCCAACTACATCGCATTAGCAAAGGCTGACAGAAAAATAAACCCATATGAATGGTGGGCTTTGAGTACCAATAAGAATAGATTTCATATTTTAAGTAAGCTTGCTAAACGATACTTAATCACACCAGCAAGCTCTGTTTATTCAGAAAGACTATTTTCCGAGGCAGGTTTAATTTACGAGGAAAAACGAAACCGACTTGCTCCAGAACGTGCAGAAAAAATTGTTTTTTTGCACCACAATCTGCCTCTGTTGGATTTTAAATATTAATTAAAAAGCCTTACTAATTTAATTTCATGAATATGATAGGCACAGGCACATATTACAGATAATAATTGATATTGTGTATTGTTTTATTAAGTAAAATAATTAAAAAAATGATTATTTTTTACTCATTAGTTCTTTTGTTCGTTAAAAGTTTATTTTCGACGACTATTCGCCGAATGCCGAATAATACTAGCTATTATTCGGTATTCGACGAATATCAAAAAAATGACGAGTAATGCCGAATACCGAATAATAGCGAGTATTCGCGGCAACTCTAGCTGATACACCAGATTTATGCGGTCTATCTGCACCGTCTTAATTTACGGTTAGCTTGCGCCTGGATCATAACTTTTGGGAAAAAAATTGAACATTAGGATAGTGTTTAGTTTTATATAGATAAAAAGTATGTAACCATGGTTGTATAGGATTTAAGCACATGGTGTAAAATTTACTCATCCTCCATAGAAAAGGGAGGATCCTCTGACCAGACATTGATGTCGGCACGTTGTATACATGCTAGTTGCGCGGTAAACTCTTTTTAGACGACACGGTTGGCGTAATGGCTGAGCGATCGACTGCTGCGCAGCGTGTCGCGGGTTCGATCCCCGCACGGAACAAATATTTGTATGATCTGCAAGTAATTGTTCCGGGTCTGGGTGTTTGTGTTTGTGAGTTTCTATGTTTGTAAACGCACCCACGACACAGGAAGAAATTCCTAGTGTGGGGCAACGTTTTTTTAAAAAAAAAAAAAAAAAAAAAAAAAAAAAACTCTGCTTGCGCGATGCAGGATTTTGTGTGAAGTCAGTGTGATGCGTAGTTCGCATGTGACGATGTAGATGCCGCCACGGTTGTATTTGCAATGCAAATACAAATTTTGTATACAAACTTTGTCCTTACGGTAGGATCTGGAGAGCTTAGAGCTTTTTACTTTTTTAATATAATTGGACTTAGTAAGTTAGCTACTGGTTACTGTCAACCTACATCTTTCTACAGCTAGTCCGAGTTATTTTTGCCATGAACATCGTTAGGACCACAAATCCCGGAAAAGCAATACAACAATTTTGCGTGCCGTTCGCCGATAAAATTCCATGCCAATAACGTCACTACTCAATTCCTGACTACCTAGAAATCATTTCTAACTTGACAACTAAAACAGGAACAACATACAATAAATCGAAAATGGCAATACATATATATATATACAGGTTGAAATTGAAAACTTGCGACAAACTGAAATGGGACATTGTATACATCATTATTAACAACTTTTACTAAGGGACCAAAGCTGTAATCCCAAAAATAAAATCTGCTTTTCCTACATTTTGCGAACATAAATGTAGGGGACAGCAGTTAGATCTATATGATTGATTAGATCTATATGTCTTGCCATTATCCTACAATATTAAGACCATTATTGTAAAATATTTAGTGCTAATAAAAATATTCTATTCTTTCTACAGAAAATCTCAAAACGCTTTCCTTACAACACATAATATCTATGACAACTACAACCAAATCGATTTTCTCATACCAACCCTCGACAAATAAATCAAACCTAACCTAGACAACGAGCAGTCTAGACCAGTCTTATCTGAACACGTGTTGCCCATTCCAGATGCCTTAGATACGGGGCTTTTAGCCGGAGATAGGGGCCACTCGGCAACCATCACACTCAATCTTGTACTCGTTAAAAATAAACGCGAGTGGCCGATATGAGGCTATTTACAAGCTGTATGAGCGAGCTTGTGTGCTGATTGGTTGTGAGCTCGATGCTAATTAGCGATTAGCGAATTATTTTTTGTATCGCGAAAAAATGTCTGTTCCATACCTACTTATCATTTGGCAACACAGAATCTGGAACGTATTGTCGATGTTTTTTATTACTTTTAGATTTTTAAGCACTTGAATAATTATAAAGAAAATAGCACACATATCAAATCAGAAAGGGATCGTAACCGTATCAACTCGAGCCATTCAGTATTATTTGTATAAACTTCCTACTGCAACGCACACTAATCGGAATCGTAACGTAATCGCCTCGCCTCGGGACAAGCTCACGAACTGCGATGCGTTGCGTGGTCAACTTGTAGTTCCCGCGCTTACAGCTCATCGTCCCCGCGCTTACGTATCTCTATACCCGAGCTTAAGTATTGTGACACCGGGACATAACCGTGCATTACACTTCACGTTCGAATTCAAACTAACCTGGTGCTAGCCAGGTCAATCAGCGGTCGGCGAGCCGTAAGCGCGTCGTCGCCTAGCCGTAGCCGAGTCGATGTATCGGAGCTGCTGATCCGCTTTGGTTACGTGCTTACGTTAGGCTGACGCCTGTTTGACGGCGAGGCGAAAGGCGATACGGGCTACAATCCCTTTCCGAGTTGATATGTGTGCTATGACCTTTAGTCATAGTTTTTTCCAAAAGTCATACTAGCTAAGAGCAAGCTTTTGAGAAGCTTTGAAGCCGTCCTTTCTTTTAAGACTGCACACTAAAAAACAATCAACAGCATAAATTGCAATTCATATCATACTCATATGTTATCTTCAGCGATTTTGACGTCTTCAAATAACTGTTTAAAAATTGACAATTTTAAAATAATTAAGACGTAAAAGAGAACTAAAATTAAATCGATTGCTGAACCGACCATGTTATTTGAAAGGAAAGAGGGAAAATAGCTACTGATCTTTCGTGATAACGCTTACCTATTATGCACTATTTCTACATTTAAGGCTCCTACATACTGGCGCGACTTGTCGCGCGACGCGACGCGACACAAAGACACCGCGTGTACCGCTACAAGCGGTGCCTTTGTGTCGCGACAAGTCGCGCCTGTATGTGGGAGCCTTTAAACTTGATAAGTTGTTGCGATTTGCTATCTTTAACGTCCATATTTTATCGATATGCTGGATACATATTTAATTATAACTAAGTAGCGCGAAAATGGCTGCATCAAGAACAATTTCTTGCAGGCTTAGCATGACGCTTTCTATTTCTTCGAAGAATAGACACGGCTCTATCTATACAAAGTGTCATTTCGTTTCTCCATTTCTCATCCAGAAGGATTTCTACGGTGCGATGTCAAAAAAAGAGAAACGAAATGTCACTTTGTATAGAAAGAGCCGTGTCTATTCTTCGAAGAAATAGAAAGCGATGACGCTTTCTATTTCTTCGAAGAATAGACACGGCTAAGCCTGCTGATGGTTTATTTACACGGTTAGGTACAACTCGATTCAAACTTGTTGGCGGCTCTGAAATGCGCTACTCGCTGCGCAGTACCGCACCCCTCACCTCCGCTGACACTTGAATTTGTTACTGCGCCTGCGCACCGACTCGCCTCATGTTCCGAGCCGCCATGAAGTTTGAATCGGGCGATACTACCATAGTTTCTTACTTACACTTTGTCGATAATTTCGATTGGAAAGCGACACGATTTCTTTCTAATTGTGTTTAGGTTAATGCCTTCTGCCAAGAATATTAATCTAAATTTAATACATCTCTTAATAAAAAATCGTAATCGAGTCTGGTGTAAGCGCGCTGATCCCGGCTCCTGGCAACACAGGCAACGAGAGGAACACAGTTGGGTTTTAGTCAGTAAGGCTGACACACGCTCCCGCAAAATAAAAAGCGTGGTCAAACCAGACTCGATTACAGTGCATTTTCGGTACCCGTGGTGCATTTCATTCTCTTAATAAAAAATCGTAGAGGATTTTTTTAAACTATTATTTACCTCTCAAACGTTTACCTTAACTTAATTACCCAGCACCCTTATTGCGTAACACTAAGGCTGAGGCTACATTAGACCGCGACGCGACCTGCGACACATGAGCGATTAAAACAAATAAATGAATGCTCACGTATATGGCTACACCGTACATCAAATATTACTAGTGATCTTTGATTTCTTTAAGCGATCGGAGCAACATTACTGTAATCGCGGCTTCGGCTACATCAACATATCAGCGAAATTAGCCGCATGAATCGCTCATGCTAATTCGTTGTGTAGCATTTGTACTGTAGCCACGCCATCGCCGAATATACGCCGAATTTTCGATTGTAATGTAGCCATACCATGTTTATCTCGTTTCGCTCCATCAGTCGCATCGCAAATCGCTGCCTACTGTAGCCTCAGCCTGACAGCCACAATAAGAATTTGCGAAGAATTTAAGATTTTGAAAGAACTTGCGAATCCATTGCTTCATATGTTCGAAAAATTTGTCTGCTCAGCAACGAAAATAACGCAATAAATGTTGTTGAACTGTCAAAATGTAACCCATTGCTACTGATGGTGTTTCATTGCAATTACCCCTCTGTTGTTCAGGTTACAAAACGTTATCAAAAGACCTCATTTTTCACCAAGTTACTCAGCTGAAAATGTGACTGTATAATATGGTAATTCAGTTACCATAGTTTATTATCAAAACAGATAAGTATTGGGTGTGCCTGGCAAGCCCGTTTATACCGTGTCGCGATATGGATGCATGCTTAATTAATATATTCAAGCCTACTTTGTTTACGTTCTAATTATGTTTGAGCACTGTAGTGGGTTAAAAAGGGGAATATAATTTTGTGAGAATGGTTAATGTTATTTGTATTAGATACGCGTTCATCATGTTTTTTTTGTTTTTTTGGGTGGGAAATCATCAAATAACTTCTCCCGCTCTGGGCAGAGCTGGAGGATCTGTCAGAATCTTACTAGCTAAAACCCACCCGTATTCCTTCCATTGCCTGTGTTGCCAGGGGCCTCGGTAACCGTTTTGTACCTTCCCGCGACCCAGGCACACGGAAAAAAAAGGATGTCTTAAATTAAGACAATATCCTTTTGGTCAAGACAAATATTGATTCATATATGGGGAAAACAATATATTCTTGAATGAAGTAAAATTTTGTCTTAGTTTTATTGTCTTCTTCGAAGACATTATACTTAAATGAAGAATTATTAAGTTTAATTTTAAGAATATTATTTCTCTCTTAGAATATTTTCTTCAATTAAGATTATTATAGTCTTGAATCAAAAATATTTGCTTAAGTCAAGAATAAAAACCAAGTATTTATTATTCTTAATTTGAGTAAACAAATTTCTTGGACTGAGTACATTTACTTACGTTAATAAAATATTTACTTGGATAGAAACATTTTTTCTGAAAATATTGATATTCTTCGCTGAAGAGATCCTTTTTTTCCGTGCATGGTTCATCACCTCTTAACTCTAGGATTTTTCTTTGAGCGATGTTGAATACAGGAGGTTAGCCATCTTCAATTATAATTATCTACACATAATTATCACAACGCCTTGTTTACCCGAAGGGTTGGGCAGAGGTGTACCTGTAGTACATCTAAATTTCGCCAGTTATGTTTAAGTCCCATGTAATAGGGGGCGAGCCTATTGGCATCAAGCGGGTACAAATCCAGACTCCGGGTTGCTACTGAGAAATTCCAGATAGAAAAACCTAGTAACACTTTTTTCAACCCGGGAATCGTACCCAGGATCTCATGCTCAGCATATATTTGTACAGATAGTATTATTATCTATACAAATAAAATTGAAGCGTCTTGAAGGCTGGACCAATTTTGACAGGACTCACTGGCAGATAACTAACTAATGTTATAAGTTTATGATTTTAGCAAAAGCCACGCGGGTGAATCCGCGGGCAGTAGCTAGTCAAGAATAAGTAAATGCTATCTATAGTGGTTTGGCATTAGGTACTTTAAATCATCATGTAAGACGAGAATCTGATAGCAAAAGTACATACAGAGTTAAATATTCTCGTACATCGCGTTTTTAAGTATTTAGGTGTATTTTTTCAATAAAATCCTTTCCTTGTCTTTACTGGTACATATTTTAACTAACATAACCACATCCAAAACATCATTTAATTCTGCCAAATCCTGCACGTACATATAAATTGGCTGGCCAGGCCGGCTTGATACGCAAATCTATTAACTGAGACCAGGGCCGCAGACGTGGACAATGCCTTGATGTGTATCTAGCACCCACGCCTTGCTTTGTAACCTCTGTGAGCTTTAATACGCTTCCAGATACTAAATATTGTGGAGGATGCTGTGAGCTTATGTGGGTATGTCAAAGGATTCCGTTAGTGTATACGATGCCTTAGCGTACCATCAGTAGAGAATAGTTATAGACTGACGGTTGATATTTGGCCTACGTTGTAGACACGGCTACATATCAAGCTATAAATTTCCAGTATAAGCTGACCTTTCATTGTACGGAAATCCTATACAATGTAAGATCAGATTAAACTGGAAATGTATAGCTTGATATGTAGCCGTATGTACAAGGGAGACGAAAGGAGGTCTACTCACAAATTTGTAAATTATTTTAAACTAGGGACAATTTTTAGGGTTCCGTACCTCAAAAGGAGAATTTTGAATATGGGGCTCACTTTTGGGGCGCAAAGTAGAAAATGTTAAAAGAAAGTTTTGCAAACTGTAACGTCACATAAAATATCAGATGAAAGAGTTGATAAGGATTTCAGACACATTTATTTATAATTTAAAATAAATACTTTTAATGTTATTTAAGAAAATAGATGAAAATTGACCATTCGCCCGCCCCCAAATATATCCAAAACTACTGCGCCTAACATTTTGAAAAATATACCGGGAACAGTACTTCACTTAATTTAAGTATCAATCAATACTATAATTTCCTAAAACTTTTTACAAAAACATTGACAGACGCAATGCGCCGGCGTCCCTTCGCTTGTCATACACCATAGACAATAGTTTATGGCATGGACAAGTGAAGTTCGAGCGTCGGAGTCAATCGTAATATTTACTGTACATTTACATATATTTATTTATTTCTGTATTTTATTCATTATAAACTGTCTTTTTATTTAATTTTTATTCCCCTGGTGGGATTTATATGTGTCCGTAGATGTGTCCGTGGCATCACAGCGGGACCTATCAGAATACCAGCGCTGCGGTATTTGTTTTTTAAATATCGCAGCATTATGCTAAGATAGGAGCCTTTTTGGCATCGCACAAGTCGTTTTTATTGATTTTCTTTGTTGTTTTTTGTTTATTCGAAGTTTAGTTTTAATAGCTTCTTTTTTTTACTTTTGTATTTCTTGTGCGTGACCCAAATAAAATATTTTTCTTTCTTTCTTTCTTTTACTTAGAGATTACAGGAAAACCTAAAAAAATATATGGTTTTAAAATTACATGGAAAATCTCTCAATATTGTGCGTACAAACTTACATTTGCTGTTGGAATGTATGGGAGAACATGCTTTTCAACTACAATGTTATTTTTTTCTTGGAATAAATTCAACCCAACGGAACACTTCATTGTGCATGGTCCGACACACACTTGGCCGGTTATTTTTGAAGACAGTTGAGATGTTATTTAGAGGAGAGGTAATTCGTGTTCTTTCCGCTGCCGGTGTTGCCAGGGGCCTCGGTAATCCTTTCGTACTTTCCCGCGACCCCGACAGGGGGAGATATTGAGACTGAAATAATAAATGCGAACATTCTTAAAAATACAAGAATTGCCCGTCTAATCTTTCTCGATCACAAAGACCAAAGTTCAGAGAAACTATCCCAAATTACGACCCAAAACAAAATAAACCACCAACACAGTTTCTGACAACTCAACTCCCGTCTGATTGATCGTCACACATACGCATCAAGTATGTAAAAACCCTGAAAATAAGGTGCGTTGACACGCCACTCACGTCACGCGTCACGCATGACAATGCGTGTCAGTTGCGTGCTTTGATGGCGTGATAAGCGTGATAGTGAGCACGCGATGCGTACAACCTTGCTGAAAAAGTGATAGTGGGCCCTTTTGAGAGTGGTGGAAGGCATGAGATGAGAAAATTTTATAAAGGGGAAAGAAAATGGTGCCTTTTCTAAAAGGCACCATTAAATTCCCCCCCTAAAGTGAAACAGAGCTCTCAAAACGGTGAAGGAAAACATCGTGAGGAAACCAGCATGTCCTAGAACCAAAATTTCGAAGACATGTGACATCTACCAACGCGCTTGGTAGATTACGGCCCACTCCCTCTCACAGAGAGGAGGCCTGTGTCCCAGCAGTGGGAGCATTATAGGCTGATAATGTAAAAGCGAAACCTGATTTTAAAGAAAAATTAACTCATACTAGGTATACACACCGATAAACAAGTTAAAGCTCTGGCCAAATGGAAGGGAATCTCGCGCTTGATACGGGACAAAATTTGCTCGCGCTGATTGTGTCAACCTGCAAGGAGGTGTTCAACCTGGGGCAAATATTCGCGCGATTTCCTAATCATTAAAAAAAACGCGCCCGGTTTCGCATCAGTATGGCCAGAGCTTAGCTTTTAATATTTACAACATTTCACAGATGTCGAACTATTTTATTTCAAATAATTTTTCTTTTAACTTAGACCATTCGGAAAACGGCTCATATTTCTCTGTCATCAAAGAAATCTTATTAAACGAGTTTCAGATGTTAATATGAATAGTTTTTAGTTTCATCACGCTATAACATTAGTTTAGAAACGGTATCAGCAGTAATATATTACACAACATCTTGTGATGTATTCCGATGACAGCTTAATTTGGTATTATGATTTATTTTATCGTTTTATTAATATTTAATTTCGGTTGGAATTATTTTTATGGAGGTCAGAGTGTAGTAAATGAATTAATATCTTGATTTATAAACTGTTAACTTCATTGATACTTGACACCTTATCATTCACTTCCCCTGAAGATCATTCAAATAAATAAACAACTGAGTCATTAGTCTGTGGCCACACGGTCGAATAGAAGGCTCGCGGTTTGATGCACTGGTTGGAAAAAGTGTGACTGGCTAAATAGTTATCAGTAGCTAATGAATAATGTGGCAAAATGTCCTCCTTCTATTAAGCAAGCACATTAATTAACAATTTCTGCAGACATTGCCGGTAAGAGTTCAATCATCATAATACTTGGACAATCCATAATAAGGCTTAATATTTTAATATAGGTAACCACAATCAACAAATCTCTCTAAACTGACAAACAATTCTCCCGGAATGCATCCAAACACACTTCACGTTCAAATAGCCACAATTTTCATACTTTCCCCACCCTGACTGAATATTTCACGTAATAACCAATAAAATGTCACGAATAGTGGGCGTTGACAAACGCAGGTACTTTTATTGACACAGAGGACGCAGTGCGTGTCGATAAAGATCTATTTTCACTTCCTCATGCCTTAGGATGATGGCAGAGTAAAGAGCAAAGCGGGTGTTAAAAAGGGCGCGTCTATGTCAAAAGTTACATTAATGTCCACATTGTCCACAACAACCTGAACAGATAGACCTAATTGGATAGCTGGGACACAGGCCTCCTCCCTGTGAGAGGGAGTGGGCCGCAATCCACCACGCGGGCCCAGTGCGGGTTGGTAGATGACACATGACTTCTAATTTTTGGTTCTAGGACATGCTGGTTTCCTCACGATGTTTTCCTTCATCGTTTTAAGAGCGATGAAATTATTTACACAAAGTAAAGCGCGTGCCTGGGTCTCACGACCTACAAGTCGGGGCCGTTACCACTGGGCTACCGCTGCTCCTCCTAATTGGATACAGACACATAAGTAGGTACCAGAAATAATCTCATAAGTTTAAAAGATTCGCTTCAGAGAACAGTTTCCTCGAAGCAAATAGGCGTCGATCTTGAGACCATAGCAGCCACACACACAGTTCGGATTTTGGTCAGATCACACAGATCTGTATGAAGATAGAACTGGCAATTGTGGCCTACTAGACGCGTTAAGCAGTGGTTTGGGGCTTTAAAGAGTAACCGGTGAGCACGATCTTCTCAAACGGTTTTATCCGCTTGTCTCAGCCATAAGCGATCGTTCATAGTTTAAGCCACTAGATACTGCCTGCGAAAACAACACGCACTGAGGCCATCTGGCCGCGACCGCTACCGCTCTATTCACCGCGTGTCCACTCTGGTCGGGGCTTTACGAGTATACGGCTAATGTAAAGGTGACGTTATGTGTCAGGGTGCAAACTTTGACGTATTTGTGTGTCGTGTCGGTTGTTTTTTGAGGGTAGTTTAAAGTTTGGAAGTGGGTCATGACTTAGGGTAGTTATTGCGGTATTATACATCCTACCTAGTCTTTATGGGGATTTTTAATATCATTAGTTACTAAAGCCTAATATCCTAGTCTTCCAAAATAGTTTTTAGGTTGTGCGTCAGTTTATTAGGCCCAAATCGGACTAGAGGCATGACAAAATTTGTCAAAGGTATAGGCTTAATATCAACATATGTATTATTTATATCTAAGGCTTAAGTTTTATGTAAGCTTAAGAATTTATGTGTATTTTACAAACCAAAGACTGTAGCTAAAAAAAACTATTCTTATTTTTTTTAAGTCATCTGTAAAGGCCTGTAATATTACTAAAACCCTTTAAATCAAAGTGTAACAAACATCAAACTGACCATCCATTTTGTTTTCAGGTAAGTACACCAACAAACGGACGAGATAAACAACGCTATGTAAGGTAACGTGCATTTTAACCGGCCATTCTGCATAATGCAGCCGAACTGGACAAGTGCCTAACGACAACAAAATGCGTTTTAAATTCACTTCGGCCAATAGTCTGGGAGTACTCCTTACAGCATAATGTAACATTAATCCTTTAGGGCCATTCAATTTTAACAGTATAACCGACGCATAAAAACACGGGATGGAAAGCCGAAATAAATATCAACTCATAACTAGGGTTACCAAAGAAAAGATTTAAGATTTTTGAAACGGCAATTTAAATAAATAAATTAAGTATGGAATCTAAATATGTTCTTAATTATCTAGAATCTAATCTTATATGCTTATTAATTGATTATTTATTTTAAAGAAATACGTCAAACGGTTCGTAATCAAAGTAGATATGATTTAAAAATATTTAAATTAAAATCACCTAAATAGCTTAAAATAAAAGTTTCGCTACAACTTTATTTTAGTAAGTTGTTTTGCCACTTCGTGATCATCAAAATCTAATAAATCAATAAAAAATAATCGCAAACCCTATCCATAACACAATACAATCTGAAATCGAGTAAAAAGGTAAGGGTGACCACACATCGTGTATCGCGGCGGAATATCGCGCGGCTGTCCGTTTATTGTCATTCGCGATATCGCGGCAACGATCGTGAATTTCGATTCGTAACCGAAGACAGGTCAACGCGGTGTAATGATACCATCAGTCAAAACTTGGCTTTTTGGTTTGGCTTTTTGAATGTAGTAAGTGTTATAGTGAATTAAAATTGAACTCTGGCGGTCTATTATGTAAAAATCTCACCGCGAAGTGAGCCAGAAGTGAATCCGCCTGACCCTAGGGATTGACAGGTCGCTTCAAACTCACTTCACCTAAGTTTTCACGATGAAATGACTTAGAATACAGTAGTGTTATTCTGTAATAACAGAATAACACTACTGTATTCTAAGTCATTTCCATGAAACCTCGACTATACTAAATGTTATTAAATGCAAGAAAAGTTGTCGTTCACGAGTCGAGATTTTTGTGAACCTATTTCGAAGAGCAAAATACGAGGTTAGGTTAGTTTGCAACGAAGCAATCATGCGAAATTGTAAAAAAGAATCTGTTGCGTCTACCTTCATGAGAAACCGCCTACATGAAGGCAAATGAATGTGTTGATGCCTTTAAACAAACATATTAGGAAAATTGACATAGAATTTATCCCGCCAATTCGTTTGTTTAATCTCCCAATAAAGTCTTCAATAAAACATTATATTGTTAAAAACAGAAAATACTTTATTTTTCCTACTTCAACAGACTAAAAACAACTTATTATATTCTATTAATTCGTTATTTAAGACGCTGACAACACCTAAACCGCGGTCACTGTCAAATTCCATAGAAAAGAAAGAGAAGCGCGACGACACAACGCTTGTAATTTATTGCAAAATATGAAGTAATTATCTATTTACTCAAAATTGAGTTGTGTAATCGAAAATAAAAAACAACCAAGTTCTTCATTCAAATAAGACGTTCTTGTTATTAATTAAATACGTAACGTATGTTGATATTTGATACAGATATTTTGGATTAGAACTCAAAGTAAGAGGTTAGTTTAACGTTAGTTTGTATCGGGATTTTGTTTTCAAAACGTGTTTTGGTAACAACCAAGTTCTGGGAAATATGTTCAAAATTAACATATATTTTTTCCGCTACCACAAACTATACAGATTTGGCAATTTTTTTTCTTAAGTGAAGCCTATTTTGGTCAATTGGGTCTTGTCAGGGCCTTAATAAATTGCCTATAACGTTATAGGTATAATAATGTCTCGGCCATCAATCAATTAGAGCCGGACGCGTTAACATGCCATGCCATGCCATGTTACTGCCACGTTCTACCAAATCAATATACTTATTATACATTCATCACCAATCAATTACTTTAAATCGAAGAAACCATCTTTTCGTCCATATTATTAATGCTATAAAAACTCAAGTCATTTCAAGTATAACCTTAATTCTTCATGTTTAAATTATGTACATATGATTTAAATTAAATCGTCTCATACGTAAGATACGATCTAGATAATAAATAGCGGTGTATATTAATATTTATGGAAGTAAATAAATACGTAATTAAATGCTCTAATGAGAATGAAATACGTATTATGTTTGTTAATGATTTTGCTGTTTTTACCCGACTGCCCCAGAATGAGGGTAATGTTCTTCGAGAGTATGTATGTATATATGTATGTCGATTTCTTTGGCACGCTCTGTAGCCTAAACGGCTTGATGGATTTTAACATAAGAGGTGTCGTTAGATTCGTCTTCATTATGGGAATGACATAGGCTATATAATTGTTATATATTGCATCTGCAAATACAACAAAAAGGGAGGGAAACGTTTCTTTTTTAATAAATTACAATAATATTGATATCAAATAAAAGCTAGAAGGTAATGAGTATATATATATATATATTAATAAAACTAAAAAGCTTGAAATAAAACAAATTATTTAAAAACCAAAAAACCCGACTGCAAAAACACATACCTAACTGAAAAGAGAAAAACAAACATTATAAGAGATAGAAATTTGGTATCACAGGCGGGGACAAACCAATAACCTGAAATATGGTGTAACTTTCGTTTGTTTTTTGTGGAGTAACTTGAAGTTTTAAACCAGTTTGCTTGAGTTTTTTAGACATTGTTGTTCTTCATCATCATCATTTCAGCCGAAAGACGTCTACTGGTGGACATGGGCCTCCCCCAAGCATCACCACTTCGACCAGTTCTGTGCTTCTCGCATCTCAGCGGATTCCTGCGGTCTTCACCAAGTCATCGGTTCGCCTTTAATTACTTAAAGTTATTGAATTGTCATCACTGTGTGGATCGCCCGGAGGACACGGTGGAGCATACGGTGGAGGTCTGCCCGGCTTGGGCAGAGCACCGCCGTGTCCTCGTGGAGGCGATCGGCGGCAGAGACCTCTCGCGTCCGGCCCTGGTTCAGGCCATGGTACAGAGCGAGAGGGCATGGGCAGCCGTCACCTCCTTCTGCGAAGCAGTAATGCTCACGAAGGAGGAGGCGGGACGGTTGAGGGAAAGGCAAACTTCGCCCAAGGCGTTTCCTGCGGCGGCTAGGGAGCCACCGCAGGAAACGCCTTGGGCGTCGGGAATCCCGGGCGGATTTCCGGCCACCGTAGGCGCGGGCTTGCGGACGGTGAGCAATGGGTAGCTCACCGTCCGGTAAGGACCAGGCCCGGGTCGGAGGCGCGTTGTATTCCACGCGCGCCTCAAAGAGATGTCGTCAGCACAAATGTGCACTGTCCACTAGGGCCGATGCCTGCCGGGGTCGCGCGAAGGTACTAAAGGGTCACCTAGGCCCCTGGCAACACAGGCAACAGGAAGGAATACGGGTGGGTTTTAGTCAGTAAAAGTCTGACACACCCTCCCGCTCCGCCCAGAGCGGGAGAAGTTATTTGATGATTTCCCAGGCAAAAAAAAAAGGGGGTCGGTCAGTTAGAAAGATGAAGCTAAGCCATGAGCCCATTCCAAAGCGTAGTAGGTTCCTATGGGCAAGAAACTCGTTGATTTATTTTTTTAATATGACGTGTAAAAGTGATTCTGATATCCTATTTACAGAAAAAACAATTTCATTTCATTAAAAAAAAGTGTATCTGAAGCAATTAACGATCCATCAAATGCATAAAGATAAAATAAGTAGGTAAGAGATCCAGTGTGTCCGAATCTTTATACTTCATTCTTGTAATACCTACTTACGACTTTTCCAAGTTCCTGAAAACGATAAAAACACAATTTTCAAACCTTGACTCCCAAAATAAAAGTCCCTTCCAAGCAATGTTAACAGGTCTGTAACACATCAACTCGCACGCACATCGCGCAATACATTGCCAACAATCTCTTTGCCACAACTCAGCATGGACGCCCCTAATTGCCCTCGCGAAATATCGTTGACATCCCTACACCAAAACAAGAACCTAAGCCAAGAGATTTTAAACCTTATGCAGTTGAGATAGAGTTTTTATCGACGGTATGAAAACTTCAAACTGTCTTTCTGGAGATTTATCCGTTGTATGGCATAAGATATTTATAGTGAGGTGGCATTGTGTAGATTTGTAGTCGATTTGCTAGGTTTCTGCGTTTTTAAACGCCATTCGTTGCGGATTTATTTGATGTTGCGGTTTCGCGTTTGTATGTTGGTGGTGCGGTTTATTTCATGTTGGCTGCGAATGTTTGAGCTTGTTATAAATAGTAGGTAGGTATCTAGATAATATATTTTTTTAATAGGTACTTATACAATCACATAGAATTATAGATAATAAAATAGTCTGTTTATACAAAAAGTAGTTTGAAAGTAATATCGTTTTTTAAGCTTTGGGTAGACCGGTAAATATTTAAGTATTGTAGCAAAATACTTTATGAAATAAATTCAGGAAGTAATTTCCTGAATTTATAAAGTACTTTGCTACAATACTTAAATATTTACATATAAAATTAATGTGTATGCGTTTTCGTTTAACATACATTTTTTGCATAGTAACTTACTTGCATTATATGAAGGCGTAATAACAGTTTTAAAACTCACTAAAAGCTTAAGTATATCTGCGCCTTAATTGTTAAAATTAAAGAATAGTTATTCGGATTTCGTAGCGTATTTCCATAATAATCAAAGTTGTTTATACAGATTAAGCATCTTATCTCTCGTAGGTATTTCATAGATATCTGACGTAACGAAGATGATTTTAATTAAAATCAGAAATACCTGATAGTCATCTTCTGATACATAAACATTTCAATAGGTATATCGAAAATTATGCAAGTATGCAGAAAACGAAAGTTAAGGCTCGTGCACACTGGGGCAATATCGCGAGCGCGACAGGCATAGTGCTGCCTATCGCGCCCGCGATATCGCGCTTGTCTGCACGAGCCTTTAATCAGCACTCTAATTTCCTAACACAGTGTCAATCACAATCCGAGAGTTTTTAAGGATATTTCTAATCCATTACTTTTTAAGTTTAATAAATTCGTCTGCTCAACAACGTAAATAACGTAAATAATAATAATAATAACTGTCAAAATTAAAGAAAATGCGATCAATTGTCATTTTATGTGTGTAACGTAATTACCCCGCAGATACGATACGCTTTATAGAACAGCTTTTTCTAGCCAGCTGAAGAGCTTCAGCATGCTCTTCAGCTGGCAAGAAAAAGCTGTTCTCTTTTTTATTTATTTTTTTACAATTGCCTGTGGCAAACCATACGTTGAAGCAACAATTAAAAGTTTAAATTGTCATTTGGTGCTTGACTTTATTGTGTGCCACAGGAAAGAAACTTGTAGCGTGTAAATGGGACTTTAGGAACGTTCAAGGATGTACGAATACCAAAATTATATCACGAAATTGGTGACATGAAGAGACATAAAATTATGGGGTGACTTTTTCGTTGGTTCAGGCGAGCGAGCGACTGATGCTCCCACCAGGCTAAGACCTTTAGGCTCGTGCAGACTATCACGGGCGCGGCAGACACCAATATGGCTGTCGCGCCCGCGATATCGGCTCAGTCTGCATGAGCCTTTTTGGCTTTAGAATTATTAGCCAGGGTTATTTCTTATTGATGTTCAAAAAGTTCTTTTTAATGTCTAGTCTAATTTAAATCAATATTTTGAATACTTAATATTTATTTTTTTATGTCGAAATAAATGAATTGTAATTAACTGTGGACGTCATTCGTGACATTTTGGAAATCATTACATTGAAATGTTTTTAGAGATCCCTTAAAGGATTACTCGTGTGTCTATCTGTCTGTCTGTCTGTCCGTCTATCACAATCGATTGGCTCGGAATCTACTGGACCGATTAAGTTGAAATTTAGCGTTTTGTAACTTAAATAAATGATTCTTGAATATGAGGGTCACTTTTGGGAGGCAAATTAGAAAATTTTAAAAAAAGTTTTGCAAACTGTACCGTGTGACATATCAAATGAAAGGGCTTGTTGTGAGAGTCTTAACTAATAGATTAAAGGAAAACGTCTAAGAAGTCTATGGTATTAAAATAACTTTGTAAACCTCTCAATATTGTGCGTACAAACTTACATTTGCAGTTGGAATGTATGGGGGAACATGCTTTTCAACTACAATGTTAAGTTTGTTCTTGGGATAAATTATCGCAACTACGGAACTCTTCATTGTGCGTACGACACGCACTTGGCCGGTTTGTTTTATAAAGCTCTAGTGACGCGCCTTCTCGTGCCAAGCCTTGGTCTATAAATTATTTTCAATGTCATATTCAACAGAAAAAATAGATAAAATGTATTAATTACAAAACCAATGCCATCTTTCATTTTAGCGCCGACCTGTTGAAAGAATTCAAAGCGACTATGTTAATATATTTAAAATTTTAACAGTAAATAATTAAAAGTGTCATAAACAACAATCATTTAATTAAACATAAATTATCTTATCTACAAATTAATCTAACGAGATAAGTGTGAAACGGCACAAATGGGACTTGTCCACAAACTTATTTGCAAGCCATCGAACAGAATTATTAACGTATCGAATCGGTATTTTTAGACGTAATTTCGGACATTAAAATTGTATTCATTATTTGGTTATAATAATCAGGTGTCGACGTTATTCATATAAATTAGGGGCTTTATTTAATAATTTAACTGAATTAATTATTTTAAGTGAGCCTGAAAGATGTTGCCAATGGTTTCATTATAAGACCCCAATTAGTCTAGCTTCTAATATTAAAAGAAAAAGTTGTGATTCAGCTATAGGTATGTTGTATGTTTTGAGGTGTATAATTTATTTTTTGAAATTTTGTATAATCTGGTGTACAATAAAGAATATTTACAAAAAAAAATCAACTAACTACCATCTTGAACGGAAAAATCTCAAAATAACTAATAGAATCAATAATCAAAACAACACAGACTGAAAACGGACCATTAAAAAGCAAACGCTAGTGATGGGCGATCGCACAAGACTCGATCGATTACAAATCGCCTATCGATACTCGATACGGCGGATTCCCGCGGAATTGCACAATTTCCCGCGTCGACTCGACAAGGCTGGCTAATGAGAGCGTGGATACCAGTACCATTGTTTACAGATGCGATCGCGGTGTTATCTCAGCTATTTTTGTTCGGTAGCCATGTTTTACTTATCTCTATACATTCGTATACGATGTTCGTCGATTGTTCCCTTGTTTTTCGTCAGCGCGATCTCGTTATTGTTTCGCGATTCTTTGATATTAATCAATGTAGGATTTGGAGGGCTGTGTAATTATTTGGATTGTTTTAATACGTATGATCGCGATATGAGATTATAAACAAATGATCGTTAGCATAATAAATATGGCGTGACGGTACTACTACTTTTACAATAGCGTTAAACTGACATAATTAAAACTTTCATATCTGTGATTTATTGTTACATGATATGGGAGATAATCTAGGGGTAATTGTGTAACAGACTGTCAGTAGCAATGGGTTTAGTTTGACAGTTCAACAACAATCATTGCGCTATTTAATTACGTTGATGAGCAGACAAATTTTTCGAACACATGAAGCAATGGATAATCAATATACTTCAAAATCATTCAGATTGTTATTCAAACTGTGTTACGCAATGAGGGTGCTGCTCTGCTATTTGTTAGAGATCACTCCAATTATGTATATCCCACCCTTCAATACCCCTCAACTTTACAGACACACTCAATAAATAATTCCATCCACGCAAAAACACAGTTATTATAAAACTGTAAATTTTAAAATACAGACAATAACTAAACAGGTGCTGAATAAAGCACGAAGTAAATTAGGGCGGGTGAGATGACGCGATAAGGCGTCGGTCGCGCGTCACAACGGCGACACAAATCGCGCGTCGATCGCGCGTCAGTCGTGTCGCGTAACGAACCGAGTATTGTATGCAAACGCCCGCGTTGATATGTCCTAACTCAGATATAAAATCGTTTACATACGATAATAATGTAACGTAAATTTACTTAGCATCGACGCATTGTTCGCGTTTTTACGTGTCGAATTTTTGGTTTTATTTTTTTTCTATAAGCGTACCACTTGTTGCTTCAAAAGGATTCCATTGGCATAAAATAATAAAACATCAGCAGGAGCGTCAAACACGATACAGAAAAAAGAAAAAAGTTGTACAAAATCCACGATTTGCGTACAAAATTCTTATTATCAATTTTTCCGCAATCACCCATATTATAAGTTCCATTGTGCGGCTGCGATAGCCCCAGGCTTTGGCTCAAACTGATCCTTTCCTAAACCGTCCCTCCAGCCTTGTAATCCCGTGCTAACAATTTAAATTCGACTCTACAAGCGTTCATACTTGCGCTCATAATCGCTCGCTCCATTCTAACTTATATGACGTTCCGTCATTACGGCCGGCCGGCTTTTCCCGCGTAACCGCCAGTTTGACCAGCTCTAAACCGGATTTTATGAGCCTTTTTCATAAGGTTCTTATTTGACTAGAAGGTTGACGTTCTATAAGGCATTTGTTCCGCGGCTATGCTGGCGCTATCGGCATCACCTTAATGATGTCTCGATGGTGGATAGCCATTGTGTTGGATGTAAATTTGTAGCCGTCGGCGCGGGTAATGATGTGAGAACAAACTGAGATCCTGATAGCCAGATCTGGATCGCTTTCGGCCCACTGTGCAAGGGATTGTATTCAACTTTCGGCGCTCAAACTCAACCCGTGCGATCTCATTGTTGTTTTATTTTTTCGTGTAATGTTGAATAAGCTTTGTTTTTTTTAATGTCCACTGTCTTGTAAATCATAAAATGTATCGATGTTTCGATCGTTTTGCTTTGGATTTATTTGAACGTGAAAGGAAAACGCCAACTAATATTGTTTTATATGTTTTAGTAAACGAGGCATGGGGTATAAAATAGTTGGACCTTTCAACAAAAACTGACGTGCACACCCCATTATCTAGGACCCTAAACCTTTTCATACTATTAGGTACACACAACGCAACTTAACAAACAAAACGTTACAAATTCAAAATGGCTGCGGGAAAATGGCGACCGTGATGGCGTCATTAGCGCAGTTATCGCACTATTTTGTCGAATAGACAAAATTTTCAGTCTTTCAACGTGCGTCGGCGTTATGAAAGCGATGTAAATGATGTTTTGAGGAAAACACGATAAATAATAAACCCACTAAAATGAGGTTGATGAAAAACGACACGAGCGATGCGGGTTATTAATTTTGGAGGGAAATTAGACCGCCATTTTGTTAGGGTAGTGTTGTGACCTAATAGAATAATGTTAAGTCGACCGATTTAGAAACAAGTCGTTATAAAGGATAACACCATTATACTTAATTATATTTTTTGTCTCGCTCGTTTCGTGTTATCTTTCAAACGCTAAGAGCACGTAGCGTCCACCTTGTCGCAGGCGCAGTTAATTTATTCCAGATATTAACAGTTTTACAGTCCATAGCATTCCGCACTGAAATTGTTCAAATGCCTCTCACTCGTGAACGGTCTTGGTAAGCTCTCATTTCTGGCAAACGTTAGATTGTAAATTACTTTTCAATTGAGAACAATATAAATGATTTTTTTTAAAAATAAATGATAAATGACTTAAAAAAATTAGTAAAACATGAACTTATTTCAGTACTTAGATACAGAACACCGATCATTCCTTGGGTCCCCACTTAACCTACACAATCTAAATATGGCCAAACATAAAACAGAACATCTGCTTGAAACATTTTAATCACAAAAATTATTATCCCACGTAAACATAGCAAAGGAATCCACAATTAAGTCACTCGACTACGAAAACACGCCATAACATCTTTATCGGGGTTGAATCGATTATTTTTTCTTTCAAATCGACTAAATACAATCTGTATCGAGCATGGCGCCGGCCGATCTGTTTTTATCGTTGTATTATCGAAGACTAATGCACTGGCCGAGATAACGTGGACATAAGAGCGGGAGCCGATAAACTCGGTGTGGCCATGTTAAAAATAGTTTACACGCTTAGTTTGTTGTCTGGTAGGGTTATTGGTTTAGTATTGTAATGGATTTTCGAGAACAAGAAACAATAACATTTTTTGAGTGAAAATATGCAGTAAGGAATCGTCAATTGTATATGCAAGTGAAAAGTGACATCTGTTAATACTTAACAAATGTTATTAATTAATTCAAAAGAGAACCTGTGAATCCGTAAAGAGTACACCAAAATTGGATTCACTTGACTTATCTAAAAATTAAAACAAGGAGAAGTCTCGGTATTATCGTATTTTATACCAATAATACCAAACTATGCACAGCCCTATTCCAGAGTTACCACTTACAAATTTTCTAAATTCAAATCCCGGTTATCGTTCAAAACGAATACGTCTTCCTTATTTAAATTGTCATTACGAACTCTTTCGTTCGGCATTTATCGGCTGCGGCCGGCTCGGGGAGATGGCAATAATAAAAATTATCTATACAAATGGGCCCGGATTACTCGGCGACATAAATTTCTACTCGCCCAATGAGAGCTGCTACAAAAGATAAAGGGTCAACGATTTTCAGAGCTGTGTTTTTGCTTCATTTTTAAGTCGGTTGGTTATTGGTGATTCTCTATTAGGTGTAGAGCTGGATGTGGCATGGACTGCACAAGTTGAATTTCAAAGATTGAAGAAAGAAAGAAAGAAAAAATGTTTATTCTGCACAAACAAAACTAACATTACAAAAAAATTACATGAAGAGAAGGTTGAAGAGAATCTTATGAAGATAAACACGACCCAAAGTAGTGAATTCTATCAGCTTATTAACACTATAACAATACTTGTATCGTGTTAGTTCTGCTCCATAACAACATGGGTATCTTTTCTGTTAGTTTTTCATTTCAAAGAAAAAGTGAAATAAGTTTATTAACATAGATATAAGATTACAATCAGTTTTACCATGCTAGAATGCCAGTTGTTTGTTCAAAAATAAATCCAGGCTTGATACCACAATAAATTCTTACTAGGTTCGATTAACCAACAAAACTGCAGAGTTGTGCACAGTTCCATTCCTAGCTCGTAAAACAAGTGATTGCCAAAGAATAGAGAAATATTTTAAAGTCCAATCCTGTTAAAAAGTGTAAAAAAGCTGAGATTCGGCCAGCTCGTCGGTATCGGGTGCTCACCGTGCTCAGCGAGACACCGCCACAGAGTTATTCGACAAAAATGCTAATTTTCAAATCTCCAACGCGTTCGCCCGCCCGCGATCCAAACGACACCGCACACTTTTTATTTTAAGAAACAAACCGATTTTTATCCCTTTACCCCTTTTGCGCTTACAACACTACTCTTTATTTTTTTTAAACGGCAATTTGAGCAGTAATTTGACGCAATCGCCGATAAAAGTCACGATATTCGATTAACATCGTTTCAGTATTCGATCGCAATCGCGAGTTTTCTTTAATTATATAATTTACATTGTAGGGCCCGTATTGATTCCATCTCCCGGGCCTCGCTAGCAATTTTAAAGATACCGGATACCGATTAAACGTGAATTTATTAAAAACATAAATACCGTCGCGTCCTCGTGCGTCGCTTTCTCGCATTTATGAAACAGCTGTAAAAAATATTATGTCGCGTTGATAACAGTGCGGGACAAGTTTATGCGATTTATTCATGAATTCAATTGATTTCTTTCGATTTATCTGGGATCTGTTATTGTCCGGTTGCGCTTGGATACACAGCCGTATGTTATGAAGGGTGTCAGGTAATAAAATGTCATAAAAACCGTGTTTACGTTCATGAAAATTATAGTAGTGCTAAGAACATCGGTATTAGATTGTAGCGCGTTCCATCAAACGCTCGTTAACACGTTCTCGGGCGACGCGCCTCGGCCGAGTTTTTTTTTTTCAAACCAGTCGGGGCTAGTGTTGGGCGCCTGTTTTTGTGAGTGGATCGATTGTCGGTAGTAATTGGTATGGGAGTAGCCGATGTTAAACATGATGTTTGACGGTGGACTGAGTTAATTATTTTCGTGTCGTAGGCGTGCTGCGACTGCTAGATTCTATCGACATCGAGATTGTGCTGTAATACAAAAAGGAAATGGATCGGTTTGACGTGCCGGTTTCACTGTAACAATGCTTTGTTAGTTTAAATTTAATTCGTTTTCTTTTATTACGTATGGGCCTGTCGCACTGTCATGTTCACATGGATTAAATACAGACAGTACGTCTACGGAATGCAAATAAAATAAAATCAACATCACTCGATGCTAGCAGTTATAAATTGTGCTTTTATTTTTCTCAGTTGGCAATAACTATCTTGAATCTTTTGCGGAAGACCGTTATCGTGTGCATCTGTTTCGAGGAATGTCGCGGACTCAAATCAAATTACGCATTCGAAATTCGAACGGCGGAATCAAAGGCCAGGCTGTTGATATCGCCGCGTGCGCAATCGACATATTAATATTCGATCTATAGGCGTCTCGATGTTCTCGATTCGTATAATTAAAATCGAGATCGATCCGATTGGACGTCGGATTCCGTCACGTTATTCATCATAAGTACCGCCTACTTTTGACGCCTCCAGCGATGCGTGGACGCAACTTTTAAGCTGTTTATTTATGTGTATTATCACTTTATCATTAATTTCGCGGAGTATTACCAGCATTGTTATTAAAAAGTGTGTATTCAAATTATATTATAATCTGGTCCGCCGTAATCCTGGGTTATTAATCAAAACGTGGCACACGTGGAGTTATGGGGGGACGTATTATGAAATCGCATGTGTTTTTACTGAAGTCGCGGTGGGGGGGTCGACTCGTGAGCCCGTGCAACGTATTGTCGCGTTTTGCATAGATTTAAAAACTCGATAGTTATGCAAATGTCGAGACTGCCGTGTTTACTTGTTTCTGAGTTACGGCGTGCCACGGTAATAGACCCGCGCCTATCAGAATTAGACTTTTTTGTGTGTTAAAGAGTTTTTTAATGTTTCTGCGACTGCAGATTGCATGTCGAGAGGACGTACGACTGGTATATTAGGAAATTAAAATTGTTTACATGCGCGATGTTGAAAGATTCGCAAGAATCTTGGGGCAAAAAGTTATCGTTGTGGGGATTTCCCTTCTGCCTGGTTGTGATTTTTAAGGTTCCGAATTGGAAGAGCGAGTATTATAGTCATGAATGGTTGACCCGTTACTATCTGCACAAGTTATTACTACTTTTAAATTGATATTTACTTTTTATCACTACCTTCGATTTCATTATAATAAATTTAATTTTAACGTCGTTTTTGTACGCTCATAAACATTTTATAGATATTTAGTTTTTCCAGTAAGTGAATTATTGTTAATTCCTAATGAAGAATAATAAAGTTGTTGTTATCAAGGTGAAAATTAGAACCAAACTTACTTACGTTTTTATTAAAGTAGGTACCGATTACCTTGTCAATTAAGTAAGCACTTATGGTTTACTCCCATACTAATCAAGTAATCATAGCAGTGCCCCTCTGCCCTCATATTAATTTGTAATAAGTATAACTACCAACTTTATTTTTACGCTGGCAATTATTATGACATTAAGGAAATGTCATGCGGATTTAATGTCAGTCGTACGTAATATTTAAAAAACAATTAATATTTCTTGCTGTAGTACGACAAGCACGTTGCATTTCTTTAATGCTAATCTATTAGTAATATTATGGTAACTAAGAAGTAAGACGGTTGCTTTTAAGCTTAGGTTCAAAGTTCAGACAAAGTAACTCAAAATAATTGTAGTTTTAGCATAATATTCACATAAATTATAAGGTAACAGTCTTAAAATAATATAAGTAAATAATGTTTACATGTAGGTATATGGAACGAATCATAGGGCATCAAAAACTTCGTTCGCATCGCTGTCAACAGGAAAGGTGCCCAAAAGGCTGGCAGCATTGCCACGTTGTATGGCAATGCTGATTCCAGCCCTCTGGTCACGAGAATAGTCGACTGATAGTCGTAAAAATGATGGCCGAAAACAAAACGTTAGTCTGCCTGTTAAAATCACAGTTAGAGCCCAGGATGAACTGCCATGAGCTTGTTTGTAGCAATAAGCTCACTTCTTATCGTAATGGGAAATAAACCGTAATCGACAACTGTGGGTACGACAGACCACCTCTATCAATCAATCTGCCTAGTCTTTTCCCAACAACGTTGGGGTCAGCTTCCAGTCTAACCATCCGGTTAAAATGGAAGCTGACCCTAAAGTAGGGAAGATAATCGTGCAGTACCTCATCATTATCTGCCTAGCCTTTTCCCAACTACGTTGGGTCGGCTTCCAGTCTGACCGGTTGCAGCTGAATACCAGAATTTTACATGGAGCGACTGCCTATCTCACCTCCTCAACCCAGCTACCAGTTAACACGATACCCCTTGGTAAGACTGGACCCTTCTGACTACACGGAATGACCGTCAAAGATATACGAATGACAGCTGGGACCAACGGCTTAACGTGCTCTCTGAGGCACTCGATATGTACCTAATTACTGGTCACCCATCCACGAACCGAGCGCGTCGAGCGTAGCTTAACCTTCGATCGACTCGTGCGGATGTTATTATTTAGTCACGAGCTCCTCTCTAAGACCTCGTCTATATACCTGTTCAAAAAATTCAGGGAATGTTATCTTTTGGTCTATAAAATCAAGCCAAATCTTCAAACTTATTAATAAAAACGTCTGCCTCTTGCTGTCTCTCCAAGGCACATCAATGTCCGCAAAATGCCACACATCCAAAACCTAGCCGCATCTAGGGCACTCGACAATCGTAGTGGAGAGACATTCTGCAACATTCATTACAAAAAACGTAACACATTTTATTACAATCTGAATGTCAAAAGAACTCATGATAAATAACAAAGAAAGAAAAAGAAGCAATTACCTGTGAAATGTTTAATTTCCTCAGTCATATCTACATTCGATCGAGGGTACTTACTTGTGTTTTTAAATACGCACACCTCGTGAGGTAGGAAAGGTTGGATGTGGCACTTTGGCTTAATACCTACTTTAACTCTGGGGTAACAACGTCTTAAGTGGACCATCCTGAAAATTGAAAACACACATACTTTTTACTGTTGTTATAACAACAGTAAAAAGTATCGTTTAATTTTTTTTTTTATGAACCCTTTTTTTTACTGTATACAGTAAAAAAAAACGGTTCAGGAAACTTATTTTTATGTTAAAATAATTGATTACTGACAGTGCACTGAAATGGGCAAAAACAAGTAAAGAGCTAAACAGTTATTTCAATTGGACGAACATTAAAGTTTACTGAAACAAACAGTTTCTTTTAAGTATTGCCGTTTTCACAGCTTATGAGATGCACAGTAAAATCTACTGTTATAACTCAGCTGTTTTTTTTTTCAGTTAGTTTTACTTCTTTGGACAATAGGCTCTATTTTTACTGACCAAAGCGGTGAATATTACCGAAAAATCGATTGGGTTTACCGATTTTTTTTTTTAGTGTATGTCCAGCTGAGGGTGAAGTCGTGCTGTGGATGATGATAATCCTGAAGTGCAATGCTCTTCGATTCATTTTTTGACACTTCTTAATCGAGCTTTGTTGTGCACTGTTATATAATAATTCCAATCGCCAGTTCACCACAGGTGGACATAAATCTGTTTAGTTTTTATGTTTTATTTTTGAATCTAAACCTATTTTTCTTTCTTTCTAGAAGGACATAGTGGTCACAGGGTCGATGTCTTCCTGTACCGATGTTCGTATTTATAAAACAATAAGGTCCTTCAATTTAAAATTAGGGAAACTATACCTACGTCAGTTTCCAATACATCTGATGGTGTTTAAAGTCTTTAAAGAAGCCCTAAGGGCTCAATATAAGCTCTAAATGTGAGGCACTTAAAGTCGGTCAGTTATAATTTTGTATGTAAAGTTACCGCTACCGACTTTTAAATTGACTATCAATTAGGCCTCATATTAAAACCCCTAAGGTGGTACTTTTTTCTAATTAAATAATGAAGTTTCCAAATTCTTATTTTGTGTTACGTAACGTCCAAAAAATCAGCATTCAATCTTCCCTTTGCTTGGACCATAGCCTGCTCTCTGTGAGAGGGTAGGCCGTTATCCGTGGAGTGGTGGTTGGTAGATGTCACATGTGTTGGAGTTTTTGGTTTGAAGGCATGATGGGTTCGTCTCGATGTTTCCCTTCATCGTTTCAGAGTAGTGGATTTCCACAACCAATGCTCACTAATTTAGCGTTAACGCAATAAAACAGCGCTGAATGCAATATTTTAAGTTTACGCATCCCAAAGACTAGAGTTGTGAAAGTTAGATGAAGTGACAATTCAAGCGATAACATGTTAGCTCCAAATCTTGTAGCTAAGTACACAACATTGTTCAGATGTTAAACTTTAATGACTCGGATACGTAACGAAACAACGTTGATTTTCCAATAAATATTTTTATCTACTATCTATTATCGGTTAATGCAAACTATGAAAACCCGTTTATGTACCTGTTAGAACAACTTTAGAAGACTGTTACAAGAGTATTAAGGCGAAATTTAGTTAATTTGGAATTCTTTGGCTGATTAGTACACATGAACTCTCATCAATTATCGACTCACCATTTCCGATGACGCTTTTACCCTCCTCCAGAAGAGTAGTCCCGCCACTACACAGTTCGTAAATACAAACACAGCTGCCGTCCTTCCATCCTCGCCTCCGAGGCCCGGCGCGACGTAGGTACCCGTCCATCCCCGCCCCGACCTTTATTCGAGCCAGCCCGCACTGCCGAGCCCGTAGCTTTAAATTCGTCCCCACATAATCTTAATCCGATCTAGCCTGTCCCTAGCTGCCCTCCCCCAGCGACGCCCATTGCGAGGTCCGTAACCCACAGGGTTGCATGCCCTGGCTGGAGGCCTTAATTTATTAAGGCACTCACAAGAAAGTCCGGGTAAACAGCCGATAACCTCCTAGGTTGATTGCTGCGAGATGCCATTTCACAAAAACAAAAAAAAAAACACCAATTATCGGTAGGTAATTATTTGAAATCTTCAATATGAAATTAGCCTTCCTAAAGCCACGCTTAGAAATCACTTTTTGGCACACCGCACAGGCTCATCACTGTCCCTAAAGATGCAAGCATTTACATATTGTCCAGAATTGCCAAAATACCACATCAAATCTACCAAACTACCTCCTCACACATATGGCAACACCTCATGAATATTAAATCCTACATCAATCATACACGGAGGTTGAGATTTCGCTATACGATTACAAGCACTCGTTTGCCGGCAAGGGGTTGCTTTGACGATATTTAGTTAGCACGTAAAACTGGGTTAATTAAAGTGTGTAATTAATATTGTATAAACGCGTACTTTACGTACTTGAGTTCCGAGTGTTTATAAACTTTTTTTAACGGAAGCATTGTATGTAATTGCCAGTAGGACTTTGACCTCTTTGGAAACCATCAATGGACTCCTTAGTGAATGCTTGCAACTTTTAAAAACATAGAAAAAAACATGGGAATAGTAATTCAATTTAACTGCTATTCCAAATGCTTCTTCAAAAAATGTACACTATAAAGTGAATATAGCACAAAATTCTCCAAGAAACCATAATCCAATTTCTTCGGTAGAACTTGATATTTTTTCCTCAAGCAACACCGAAGATAACGAACTAAGCGTGGCAACATTTATCGCGGTCTCATACCAACATCGCGGCTGTACGTTACTGTTATCGCCAGCCGCGTGGACATCTAGATTTATTCGTCATGAGGCAGGACGTGGACACCACAAGGAAATGTTTATCTACTACGTACTACGCTTACTTACCAACGTTTTTGCTCGACACGTCTCCATTGTAATGCAGAGTAATTTTTTGTTGGATACTATGCTTGGATGGTAATTAATTGATGGCAACGATAAATGTTATTGAAAATAACTTCACTTAAATTTTGATGGGAAAAACATAAATAGATCGTTTGATTATTGAACTTTGAACGTGTTTACATCCTCCATTCATTCAATTATTATGATCCATTAATAGTTTTGGTATTTAAGAAGAAATCTCATCTATAAGAGCAGTGATTAGCATGCTGATCATGCTTAATTAAATGAACATATTTCGAAGTCTTAAACAAACACACCAGAAGATCAGATCGATTGCAACAGCGGCACAGCATCACTTCAAAAATCAACATTCAACAAATCAACGAAGCAAAAATATTTTAAAATATCGTATCGTAAAGAAACGGACCCATGTCCCACAGTCAGACTCAGCATAGCATAGGGCGTAACGATAGCGGAATCGAACCGGCGATATGTTAATGCGCGTCCGATCGTGACGCACGACGTTCATCCTGCCGGACACTTGCTGAAGATCACCACCTTGATACGTACTTGAGAATATTTTTTATGTGTAAATAGCGTGGTTTTGAGTCGTTCGAAATTGTATTCAATGGGTTTGTTATGGTTTTGTAAAGTAATGAGCTGGAATGGGGTTAGATGCTGCGCTGCTTATATGGCTTTAGTAACTTACTAAGCAGTGGCGCAGAGATTATTTATTAACACGATTCTTTTTAGCTTTAGTTTCTAAGCATAGCATTGATATGTAATTTTTAAAAACTTTTCTGAACCAGCATCCCTTTTTTTATTTTTTTAGGTGGGACATTATCAAAGAACTTCTCCCGCTCTGGGCGTAACGGGAGGGCGTGTCAGACTCTTACTGACTAAAACCCACCTGTGTTCCCGAGAGACCACGGTATCCCTTTCGGACTTTCCCGCGACACCGGCAGTTTCCCGCGATCCCGGCAGAACCAGCATCCCCTGTAAAACTTGCATTCTATACCACTTTTTGCACCTAGCATTGCATCTTTAACCAATCTAAAGCAATCAAGACAAAGTATCCGAAATTTCTTTACAAAATCTTTTAATTAAACTTTAAGCAAACAAGATTTGTTTTACTAATCTCAGATTCAGTCTACAATCTAGTAAAGTTACGAACGTTATGCTATCCAGCTTCTAATAACAAAAAACTTGACAGAAATACATAGTTTGAGAACTTATCTATAGGTATCGCGAAACGAGTTACTTACAGAACATCAGCTCTATTCAATTCATTCCCACTGTTAGTATTAAACACCTATGATATTATCGCGCAGTCCACACGCATGATAGATGTATACACTCCCTAGCACAACAAACACAAATAAATCAAGATGTGTGGAACGATAATCTCGTCCGACTTTGTCACTCAACTCTTTGTTAGTAACTTTTTTAGTAGCTTTTTTATTCTCAATCTGGCAACACTGGTAATGGCGCTCATAATGTTGTGTAGTGACGTTAAGACGACATGTTTAAAAAAAAGAAATTTAATAGATAAGTAAATGTTTTTGGTTTAGATTAAAAGATTGCTTTTGTTAAGATTTTTGTCTAAGTTGATTGACATTTTAATAATTTATGTAGTTTTATTCGAAGCTTTATGTTTCTGAAGTGCATGACCAGTAATCGTTGTTCCGTAGGACAGCGTAAAAGATCATCACTTACTTACGTTGGGTTTAAAAAGTAGAACTAAGTAGATACTAATAATTTCTTATGGGCTTCTGATCAAGATCGATGTGATTACACTTAAAAATTCTTTCAACAAAACATACTGTATATACATATACATGTACTTTCAGCTAAAAATTTTAGCAAGCCCGATTTTCTACGTTTACAGATTAATATTTACACAACACTACGTTTTCGTCACTTATGATATGCCCATTTCTCAAAGAAGCTGAAGTGAATAGCAGTAAATATCGAAATACTGCTGTTAATTTTCAGCTCCTGAAAATCAAACTTTTCCTAAGTTCTACAAACGCTACCACGACCGCCATCTAGCGACCCAAAACAAAGTTACTGTCTCATTTATTCTAAGAAAAAGGACAGTTCGTCGATGTATAACAAGATAATAATAATACTTAAATGTACATTAATATTCAATGAATCAATTTTTATCTTTTTATCTCGTGTTATCGGACAATCGGCTCATTTCAAGGCGTATGTCGGTCGCTCGGCAACCACTACCATTTGTTGACTAGCGAGTTTTGGTGGTGCATTGAGGAAGGTTTTTCAGGTTTTTTTCAATCTTTCAGGACACCAAAAATTTTAGATTGTATGCGCAGTCGACTGGTTTAAGCTCGTGGGGGCAATTAATGCTATTAAGGAATAGAAAACATTAATAGAAAATTCGCATATACAGTTTAACGAATCTCCCGGTGATTTTAATTAAAAATTATATTGGAAAAATACCATGAAATTACGAAGTTAAAGAAAGTAGATGGAAAGAAAGCCTAAGGTATTTCAGGATCGGTTTCAGCATGTTCATGGTCTGCGGGATAATTGCGTACAAACACACTTTAAGGCGCTGACAAGACCCAATTGACCAAAATAGGCTTCTCTTAAGAAAAAATATTGCCAAATCTGTATAGATTGTGGTATCGGAAAAAATATATGTTAATTTTGAACATATTTCCCAGAACTTGGTTGTTACCAAAACACAAACTAACGTTAAACTAACCTCTTACCTTGAGTTCTAATCCAAAATATCTGTATTAAATATCAACATACGTTACGTATTTAATTAATAACAGGAACGTCTTATTTTAATGCGGAACTTGGTTGTTTTTTATTTTCGATTACTCAATTCAATTTTGAGTAAATAGATAATTGCTTCATATTTTGCAATAAATTACAAGCGTTGTGTCATCGCGCCTCTCTTTCTTTTCTATGCAATCTGACAGTGACGGCGGTTTAGGTGTTGTCAGCGTCTTAAGTAGCACTGGGTTTCATTTTGACATTTCAACAACATTCATTGCTTTATTTACGTTGATGAGTACCTACTACATATGAAGCAATGAATTAGCAATATACTTCAAAATCATTCAGATTGTGACTGTTTAAACACTATTGTTGCGCAATTAGGGTGCCGCTGAATAACATTCTGTATATAAAATGACGGATCTATTTTGTAAGTCGTTAACAAATGTAGGTACCTACCTAATAAGTTATGCGAAGTTACTTGATGAACTTTTCAATGTGAAGATTAACCACGACATGTGAAGGACTCGACAAAGTCAGAACGTAAATTATTCTACCGTTCACTTACGTTATATTTATACAAGTACCTAAACAAATATTTAATGAACGTCCATATTTATTTATTTTACTATCTCGAGATAGTCTTGAGTGCACAGTGATTACGGTGAGTTATCAATCGAGATATGATTCGTGGCCCGTGGTAGCGAGGACCTAGGTGATCGCTCACGGGCGTCAGAATCACAGATTTGTATCACCGCGATTGTGACGCCACTGATGCACGACTATTTTAATTGGACCCTGATCTCAAACCAGATAAAAGCTCAACAAGATGGCCGCTTTGTTTTTTTCACTACGTGTGTAGGCACGTGTATGACGCTTGTCGGCCTTGTTACAACCAAACATTTAACATTTAATGAATTTCATTCTATGAATTTCATACAAGAAAACGCAACATGCATTGTTCTCCGGCATTCGTGAGGCAACTTCGCAGTCAAAGGTACACCTAATCTAACAAACGTTGTGAAGTTCTAGCCAAAACTATGCGGGCTAGCTTTCAACGAATACATGAGTCGCATGTTTCTCTCTTGTACGAACGCAATGACATGTTTATAAAGACAAAGGGCACAGATGTATATCATTTAACGAATCGACGTTCAGTTCGCGAGAGCTGCATAAACGACACCGAGTCACGCCATCTATCTGATTGTCCGAACAACCTTTCGCCAAGCCAACAATCACAAGCTTATAACTTATTTAGCGAAAAACAGAAGCTGGAGCGCGACTAACGAACCACGATAAGCTCGCGTTCGGTATGACGCTAACATTAAGCTGCCAGATAAAGGCAGCATTAGTCAGCCAATCGCGCGTCACCGAGCAATCGTAATGACCAATCGGAACGCGCGCACACTAGGATAGCGTGACCCGAACGCAATCCGATCCGAGCAGTGTTCGTTACCGCGAGATGGCGGTCGGTGCGCGGCCGCACCAATCGTCGCGTCCATCTCGCTGTCGTGCCCATATAATGATCTTCACAGGGCCAGGAGAATGAAGTTGAGCCTCTCATTAATTGGCGTTTTGAGTCGAGATCGCTGCGCGAAAGATAGGTTAATTCCTCGCTCGGTATAGATCGTTGTCGCTCAGAAAGGAAGGTGAGCGAGCGTTTTCTGGAAATCAGATCCAATTACAACGGGGCCCGTTAAGTTTTTGTTCTGTTTGGCCGCGGGCCCGCTCACGATATTGATGGACGAGCATCGGCCGTAATGACGGATCAACCGTCCCGGGTGCGCGAACTTAATCTCGTCCACATTTCTCGCATTTGTTAAGACGAGTGGCCGGTGCGCGCGCCCCACCCACGCGGCGACATTTACATAGCGCGGCCACGTCTCAATTAGGAGCGCTAATGTATGCCTCGACTCGCGAGGCTCCATCTGACTGACGTCGACAGATACGGGACGAAACGTGACGAGTGACGACTATCGCGGGACGTCGCTGCCAACTCACCATCGCACAGCTATTAACAACACTAATAGGAGCCGATATGGAATGCATTCTTTTTGCTCTTACATTTTGCAATTAGGTATGCACTTGCGCAGTCAATAGGTTCTCACTTGTTTTATTTTTTTTTTTTCAGGTGAGGACGAGGAATGGGGAAACGAGACCGAGGCGATGCCGGGAGAACCTCGCACGCCAAGCTCAGAGGGCGAGCGGCCCGCGTCCAGCGGAGGCGCCTCGCCTGCGTCGGGGGGCTCGCCAGCTGCCTCGCCACCGCGCCTGCGCCTCAACACCAGCCTTGCCACAGACCCCGCGTTGGCCCCGCAGGCAACAACTCTCAAGCGTGAGCCACCCTCGCCGTCTCCGCCGCCGCCGCCTGCGCCACAACCACGAGACTACCTCGCTCTAACTGCGGCCGCCTTCCCAGGGCTTTTTCCTGCCACTGGTCCGCCTGGCTACATATGCAAGCCATGTGGTATTCGTTACTCGTCCCTTAGTACATTGCAAGCCCATCAAGAACATTACTGTTCAAACAGACTGCCAAAACCAGCAGAGCCGAATGCCGCGGCCGATCCAGCTGTAGATGACTCCAGCAGTGAAGCAAAGACTCCTCGCCCTGCAGGCAAGCAATATGCTTGCACCTACTGCTCATATAGTGCCGATAAGAAAGTTAGCTTGAACCGACACATGAGGATGCACTCCTCGTCCCCGGTCAGCAGCGGAACCCCAGCGCCGACGCCGACCTCTAACGGAGAAGTCACGGAGGGGCCACCGGTACAGGACCGCTATTGTGCCGACTGCGATATTCGCTTTAGCTCTATCAAAACATACCGAGCACATAAACAACACTACTGCAGCACAAGGCAAGTTGTAAAACAGGCTATAGCTGCGGCTCGGGGCGGCTCTGCGACGTCAGGGTCTGCGCCACCCTCACCTGGAGCCACACCTCCAGCGCAAAACCAAAATCAGTACGCACTCGCGTTACCCACGAACCCCATTCTCATAGTGCCCTACTCATTATTACGGGGCGCCAGTACTCTTCCAGGCACGACACTACCTGATCCAGATACGCCATGTTTTCTGTTACCAAATGGAACGTTTCAACCAATCAGTCGGGCACTGTCAAGCATGAACGCGGAAGGAAAAGAAAATGAGGTTTTAAAATCTGCCAATCGGCCCCGGGAGCCATCAAGAGATGGCGCGACCCCTCTGGATCTCAGTGTACGACGGACGCCAGAATCTGTGGTGACCGATGAGCATGAAAAAGAGAATAGACTTCGGTCTACGACTCCCGAGCAAATTGTATGCGCTCCTTCTCTACCAGGATCTCCAGGAACGCCATCTCCCTCTCGACGTTCTTCATCACCAAGCGCAGAAAGTTCACCAAAGCGGCGGAGATTAAACTCTAGAGGGCCAACTCCAAAACCTCCGAGTGTACCGTCGCCTCCTGAAGAGAAATACACGCCAATAGTTCCTCCTGCGATTCTGCCTCCCGCTCTGGCATTGCGTCTCGCATCAGAACTACCAGTTACTGCGGCATCTCCCCAAGTGCTTGTGAAGCAGGGAGTGTCTAAGTGTAAAGAGTGTAATATCGTTTTTTGTAAGTACGAGAACTACCGGATCCACAAACGGCACTATTGCTCAGCGGGTGGAGGGGAGGAGCGCGCGAGTCCTGCGCCTCCGGAGCCTGGTCCACCGCCACAATACCGCCAGTTGATCTGCCTGGCGTGTGGGATTCACTTCAGTTCGCTTGACAACCTGACGACACATCAATCGTTTTACTGCACTAAGCGGGAGACTCGATCTCCTCGAAGCGTGCCTGAGACTCCGCGACCAACGTCGGGGTCGGAGGGTGGGTGGAAATGTCCGTGCTGCGACGTGGTGTCGCCAACGGCAGCCGCAGCGCAGCGTCACATGGACGCGCACGCCGGAGTTAAGGCGTTCCGTTGCACCATCTGCCGGTATAGGGGCAACACGCTGAGAGGCATGCGCACGCACATACGCATGCACTTCAACAATAAGAAGCCTGCCGATTTACAGGTAAGTTAGTATCATTAACCACCTTTTTTTATAAAAGTCTTATCATCAATTTTAAGAAAATAATTGCCTCAGTAAGAAATAATTTTTTGTCAATTTAAATGTCTTCTAATTTGCTAGTATTTCTCCCCAAGTAACAGCCCTAATTACAATCACCAAAACGATATTTGACCAACAATTCATAATTTTCCAGGAGGAGAGCTATATCGCGTGCGTTCTAGAAGAGGACAGCCGCGAGGCGACCTCCCCAAGTCCAGCAGTGGGTGGCGAGCGGGTCCACCGCTGCGGCAGCTGCGCTTACACCTCCACTTACCGAGGCAACGTCGTACGACACGCACGCCTCGTTCACGCTACCGACGAACCTGAAGAGGAACAGACCTCGCCGGTCCCTCCAACAGCCACAGTCGATATAAAAAAAGAACCAGATACAGAACTTGAAGAGACCCCAAACTACTGCAAGTCTTGTGATATTTCATTCAAGTACGTGAACACCTATAAGGCTCACAAGCAATTCTATTGTACTGCCAATAACCAGGACGCCACGGCTAATAATAACGTGCCTACTCCTGCGAGAGTTACTGATACGCCTGTACTATGAATTTGATTCTTAGGTAAATGGCGTACTGATCTGTTACACGCGTGAGTTGCAGGCAATGTTATGTCCCATAGTCGCTGATATTTCATCAAAAATCTTGATCCAACTTTTACACTTGACTACTACTAGCGCCATCTGTTATTCAGGAATGAAAAGAGAGCGTACTACACAAAATTCTATTCAACCTTTTCAAATTGTTTTCTTTTTAATTTAAAGTTTTTCTTTAACAAATAATTACTTACACATTGGCTTTTTGATGAAATCTCACATACCTAACTAACTGAAAGTCCTGTTGATTTAAAAATGTACTTCGAAAATATTGCTCGCAAAAACATAAATGCTTATGTTGCTTCACCGGAATTTCTTGTAATTATCCTAGAATAAGAATATATCCTCTCGTTTTAAAATAAAATAAAATTGAATGTGCAATAAATTAATGATTATTAAATTAAACTTGTACTGCATATCAATGCCAAATCGATGTTTGAAATTTTCGATTCAATGTTATATTATAAAAAACTATAAAATGGCAAGAATATAGTGTTAGCTTGCGTTGCGTCACGATATATCATGTAAAGTAATAGGACTTTGTCTATGTCTTGTTGTATGTTAGTGAACATACAATAATGGCGTAACTGAAGATAATGATAATATTTTATCTTACCCTTCAAAACTTTTGTGTACTTATATGAGTACGAGCCCATATGAGAATGGACTCATATGAGTATAAAAAGTAAAAAATTCTTAATATATTGGCTAATGTACATACAAGCCCTCAATACTATAAGATTTTTGTTACTCTGTTATTGTAAATTTCCTAGTTAAAAGTTAAACTTCGTCTTTGTATTAGTATACGGTTAAAAAATATTACCAAAATTGTAAATATATGTAAAGATATTACTAAATATTATTACCATTCGTTCTAAGTGATTGTTCGATTTTGTTGTTAATTTTTGTTTAATATTAATTAATTATTAGGCGAATTTATCTACTCCCTAAAGCAGGTGCTGATTCCATATTATGCGGTTTAATTTACCAGTGTCATTTTTACAAACATTTTGTTACTAAAACGTCATACACAAAAAATATTGCTTTTATGGCATAATTAAATTAATAATGAATTCGAAATGGAGAAAATATCTGTCTGAAATGAAGTGATTTGCTGTGTACATCATTATGAATTAAGAGCGTCATACTGACAGCCATCTTACCAGCGAATTAATATTCTTCTCGAAAATCATCTCCATTGTCTTAGCATCCGAACTACTTTCAGTTTTCATTTTAAAAGTCTTCTTTATAACAATTCCGACAATGGTAACATTTCACAATTTAGAATGATATTTTTGTTTTCCTTAAACAGTGTAAAACTGGCTAACCACAGTATTTATCATTCCCCGAACTAAAAGTATCAAAACGTAAGTGTTAATATAAAAATACTGTGTGCCCAGTATATCTTGGAACGTGGCCAAATAACGAACTAAACACACTTGACGTTGCATACAGCGCCACCGTGAAATGACAAAATATACTGGACACCCAGTAAAATACCATGTTTTGTCAATGCCAAAGCATCGCTAGATTAATCGTAATTTGCATTTATAGTTATCTCATTAAATATAGTTGTAGATTAAGTGACTACAAGACTTGTTCCCTACGTATAATTATTGTAATTTGTGTAACTTTTATGTTCTGTCTGTCTGTAAAGGAATGAGTCTCGAATCAGTGTTGCGACTAAAAATATAGGTACAAAACAAAAATGTTGTCGATCTTCCATTATGACGTATTTAGTGGACAGTCGTTGGCAGAAGTGACTTTGAAATTATTTTTCTATTCCGATGTTAATTTACAGTGTATAACAATTTAATCAATATTGTATTTGTGATTAAATTTATGTTGTTGGTAATACTACTCGAATAACATAACGTAAAAATGCGATGGTATAGAAAGTTAATCGTTTGAAACAATTTACATCCCTATATTATATTTTTATTCACGAACAGAGTCACTTCTGCAAATGAAATTTCAATCAGTAGTATAAACGTAAAAAAAATCATGACATTTTATGTAAAAAAGTAAATAACGAAACACAGCATCTGATGTTATGTGCCATAACTGTGTTCTCAGTAAAAACATAGTTTTTAATGTAGGGGCGTCATCTCGAATAAAATCCTTATTTGTTTCGTATGTTTAGTGGATGTCTTAAATTATTTTATTTAAATTAAAACAATTAATTAAATAAATCCACCCGTGGAGCGAAAACTGCTTTTAATAGATTGAACAATTTATCTTTTCCTGCCTAGCCAACGTTATTACTTTCGAATTCTAATAATAAATAATAATAAAAAATATCATGCTTTTATTGACGTGGCAAAGACACTTCAAAGCTACGCCGCGTACACACGGCTACATATCAAGCTATACATTTCCAGTATAAGCTGACCTATCATTGTACGGAAATCCTATACGATGCAAGATTAACTTATACTGGAAATGTATAGCTTGATATGTAGCCGTGTGTACAAAGACATTGAAAGCTACGTGTTAAATTACTACAACTATATTTGGCAATAGCCAGCAAAAATACAAGTAACTGTTTTTAGTGAACTCACGTTACTAGTGAAAAAAAATGTAAGACATCCATTGTGTACCTACCAATGTTTAAAATGCAACATTATTATAATAAGACGTTGAATTAAAGTGATAATAACAATTAATGAAAAGTAAACTGATGTAGGCATACAATGATATTGTAAAAATACCGCCAGACAATAAATTATTTATCACATATTATTTATTCTTGTTTATTTACCCTATAAACACATTCATATTAAAATTATCGGGAAATATTTATAAATATACTGGTCACACTGTACACATTGTACCAAATGCTAGAACCCCCAATCATAGAGACCGAACTTAGAATATCTCGTTGGTCTTTTGGATGTAAGACTGCTAAACGTAGGGTCCTGGGTTCAATCCCTAGGCCAGCGCTTGTTACTGGGTTGTTCAGCAGTCCGGAGTCAGGATTTGTGCCCTCTGGGTTCACCCAATTACATGGGACTAAACAAATGATATATACTATACACCTTTGCCTACCCCTTCGGTTCCTGCCGGGGTCGCGGGAAGGTACAAAAAGGTTACCAAGGCCCTTGGCAACACAGGCAACGGAAGGAACACGGGTGGGTTTTAGTCAGTAAGAGTCTGACACACCCTCCCGCTCCGCCCAGAGCGGAAGAAGTTATTTGATGATATCCCACCCAAAAAAAAAAACTCTTCGGTTAACACAGTTTTTGTTATGTCTTATGTAACATAACATCACGCCTGTATGTGTATCTGTATCTATAATCAAAACACTCATAAACACAGCCAATCCACTTTACGAATTCAAAACCAAAAGAATCGAATCCTTAAAATACAACTACTAGCGCCATCTGTGATGTGTAATAAGAAATACTTGTGAGATAAAGTACGTATAGGCAATGTAGAGGGCAGTGTTCAAAATGCTAGTTAGGCAAAACTCGACGAGTTTCTCAGGGCAGCATGTTAGGTGCATTTTTATGCCCACTTCAAATTCTTCTACTGCAACAATGCAAAATACAACCATTTTAACCTTTTAACCGCCCGACTTCAGAACAGTTGGCGTGTCCCTAGCGCCCGGCACAGTGAATCGAAAATTAAATACCTAAAAGATAGAGAGATGTGCAATACTTAACTTTGCGATGTCGATATTTCGTTTTAATAACGACATTTGCATTTGCGAGCGTGGTTAACTAACAACTACATCTCACCAAGCTAAGTTTGCACCTCGCGTCGTTTACGTCACACTGAGGCTTAGGTACGGGCTGTAAAAAAGGATTCGTTATGACTTTAAAAAAGTAAACAAATGTTTGTTAGATTTTACTTTGTATTTGTTGTTTTTAACATTATATTATACGTAGGTACACGGGTACACGCCGCATTCCAGCGAGGTGTAAACTTAGCTTGGTGGAGATATAGGTACCTACCTACTTGAATACTACTTAGGTACCTTACGAAATTATACGACATTTTTCGCAAGCCAGTAAAACAAAAAGTGTTTAAAAATTTGAACGATTTATTAATTATTACTTAAACTATTCACAATAAAATCAGTCCAGAGAAGAGTTTGGCGAGTTATACGAACATAAATGTAGGGAACAGCTGATTTTTTTTTTTCACGATTTTAGGTTTGGTCCCATAGTTTACTATTTAGAGGTTGTTAATGATTTACCAATAACCCTGTAGATAGTTCAACTCATCTGTGCGCGCGGCGCTATGTGTGGGTAAAGTGATAAGGACACGTTTTGCTCGGACGACGACTGCCGCTTACGCTGCCACACAAATGAAAGCTGTATAAATAAGCGCACGCACACATGGCGCTTCGTGCACAGATGAATTGAACTATCTGTAACGATATTTATCACAATCACAATAATTTGTATCACACTAACTAACAACAAACATAAAAATAAAAATTTTACTTGACAATAGTGCCGATTCCCTTGTTCACGAACTAAACTAAATTTAAGTTCAGTGCGTCTTTTTCTTTCTATTTCATTAAGAAAAGGACAGAAGATACATTTTAGTTTAGTCCTGTCAAATTAATCAGCGCCTGTCACTACTCTGTACAAGTTTAGACGTGATTAAAAACTTGCCTACTAAAATTACGTCAATTTACGTCAAGCGCTGATTAATTTGACAGGACTAGACTAAAATTTATCTTCTGTCCTTTTCTTAATGAAATAGAAAGAAAAAGATGCACTGAACTTAAATTTAGTTTAGTTTGTGAACAAGGGAATCGGCGCCAATGTCATTATCAGTTTACCTATTGACTTAGATGTAACGATATATCACAATCACAATAAAATTTGTATAACACTAATTTCAATAAAATCAGTCAAATAATCACAGATATAATTTCTTATTACTAAAATCAGTCTAACAATCAGAGGTAATATTTTTCATTAATAGTATGATCCGTCGAAAAATTATTTATGCTCGCTATCGACGAGGCGAATTATTGACGAGACCACATTTGTGTAACATTCGATAAACTTATTTTTACGAGTTTCATCGCCAACAAAATAACTGTCCGCTAAAATTTTGGCACTTTCTTTGATTGGATTATCAATTTGCTCGTATTGTGTACTTGCATTTGTTGTTTTGACTAAAGTTTGTGTCGCCGTAGATCTATATAAATCTGGCGTACTATCAGAACTTCTTAAATGCGACTGACCCTCATTTAAATAAACCATATACTCGTCGTTGGTCAGCGTTGATGGAAAGTTAACATCTTGGCTACAGTCTATGTCTACTTCATCTTGGCTATAGTCAAAGGGAGCCAAAATTGACTGGCTCTCTTCAAATTTCCCTATAAAACAAATCAAACATGAGTTTTTGTAATGATATCACCATTTACATGCAATACGTTTCGAAGACCACTTACTTTTGGACCCCATCTTGATATTAAAAAATTGTGAAATGTTCACTTGATTTTACAAACGTCGTGCCACTAACAGTCGTCACTGTCGAATACGGAATAATGGATATTGTCGAGTATCGACAACGTCTAGCTGACCATAGACATAATAGACTAAACGCAAAAATAGTGATGTGGGATTACGATACCGATTGTTTTGTAGAATTGTGGTACTCAACAGCACATGGATCTATGCACAGATAAACTTTGCATTTTTGGCACATAAAACGAGTCTCAGACCGTTTTCTTTTTGCTGCGCACATTTTGCATCGCTGACTTTTGCCGGTTAGTATTCTAACAGGAAAGTGCTCTAAGGCACTATTATGTAAAAAACGGTTAGGGTCAAGGACGCCGCGCGAAGTTGACTGTTGAGTTAAAGAACATTGTTTGTATTTTTCTATTATTTGTCTGATAACGTTTAATTGGAAATCAGCTAAACTATAATTTTGTTTATTTTTAATCACTTTAATCAAATAGAATGCATTAAGTAAAAACATGTCAAATATGTGAAACCCAAGCTTTTTATGCCATTTTTTTGATTTTCTTATACAGCCCAATGTGCTAGTCATCATATCAGAAGTGTCAACCGACCCCATATTTTTTGTGTAGTCTACCACACACTGTGGTTTCATTTTGGGTAGCCCAGTTGAGTAGTCTACATTGTCTGATGGTATTATTTTGTCATCGTGCATTGTAGACAACATTACGACCGGTTTCTTATCTTGCCATTTTAGGGCTAAGAGGGGAGGAGACGAGTAAGCGGCTATTTGTCCACGTTTCAGTTTTTGGAATTTCGGCATCCCTTTCCTATTTGATCTTACGGTACCACATGCATAAGTCGCCCTTTCTTTTAAATATATAAAAAGCTGAGGACTGGAATACCAGTTATCTACATACAACTCTCGGTTGCAAAAATAGTAGTCTTTCAAAAGTTCAGTCACAACTGATCCAGTTAAGCCTAAATTTGGTACGGTCTCTATTTCTGTTTCCGATCCACAGTACACTATAAAATCCACGATATAACCGGTTTCGACATCACATAAAACAAATAACTTAATGCCAAATCTATTACGTTTTTTAGGTAAATATTGTTTTATAATTAGACGACCTTTAAAAGGCACAATACTTTCATCAATGCACATTTTTTTACCCGGGATAAATGTTGTTTTGAAAGTTTCACGAGCGTGGTCAATCATCATTTTTATTTTGTGCAATCTCGGTACACTACTTGTCCCTGCAGGTGCTTCACAAAAAGATAACATTGCAAGAATTGAGCAATATCTATTTCGAAACATAGTATTACTGAACACCGTACTATGTAATAACGGGTCTGTAGACCAGTGTTCTTCAATTGTTATTCTTTTGTTTCTAGTGAAAAGCATTGTTACTGCTAGGAAAATGTACAGGTCGTCAATAGTCACGTCGCGCCATTGTTGCAGTCTTGAATATATTCTGAGATCAGTATGTCTTACGAAGTGTTGATGATATTTATTCGTACAATTGGCTATTTTCTGTAACAAGTCTTTGCTACAAAAATGTTCGAAAAATTCGAATTCAGTGGAGGTATCATCTAATTTGACAGCAGGCGACAGTCCACAAACAAAGTCGTCGAATTCTTCTAACATTGGGGTAGCAATTTGCGTTGTCCAATTAGTGGTTGTGACATTGTTTCCTTGAATCTGAAATAATACAAAAAAATAATTGTAGAGTAATAAAAATACATCGGTCTCCAAGGTAGGAAATTTGAATAGCCTACAAAAGCAAAATTAGCAGTGCGATTCAGTGCGGTGTGTGGCAGCGCGGCGGCACGCACAAAATAAACTCTACCTATGTAGGTATCTACGAGCGAGTCAGCGCGCCCACACGTGACTCGCGCTCCAACCAATCAGAATCACCGTTCCAGAGTGGCCGCGCGCGCATTCTCATCGCACGGCGCGCTCTCGCCATCTCACTCACTCTAAGTTTAAAATTTCCTTTCAAACATCACCACCATACTACACAATAAATTAAAATACATTTATCTAGATATGTAATAAAAAAAATAATTACCTCTACATCAATGTCAAACTCTTCGTCTGCTAAAAATTCTTCATTTTCATCGCCTTCTAGAATTCGTATTAACTCTTCAGTAGTCGTCATGATACATTTCTATCATGTACATTTATCGACATACGAACGTAAAACTTCATGCACAAGCACAACACTGATGGAAAATTCCAGAAGTCGGCACTCGTTTATGACGTAAGAAGCGGTCGTCTTTATCCGAGCGTAGCGCAGGACGTACTAACAAAGTAAGTTTCGGAACATGTAGGCTAGGGATGGGAACCATCAATTCAATCGCTGACATTTCATATGTAAATTTACTTAATTTTAAAGGAATTAAATGAAATACTCACAAACATTTGTAAAAAAATGTTTTATTAACAATTGCTGTATTTGTTTTAAAGTTAATTAGTCAGTATAACGAGAAATATTTTGATTTATGTTTATTTTTGTATCGGTAAATCTTGGCATATGTCCCGTCCCTCATGTCGGATTTTGTCGTCATGGGCGTTGCACATCAATACAATTTTCTAAAAATTATGTTAGTAATTCATCTAACTTTGGACATTATTTTTAGGACTTCTAATTAAGAGACTAAAGTGTATTAAACTGTAAATGATTACTTAGTTAACTATTTACCTAATATAAACATATTTTTGATAGAATACAGCGTAATTAAATAAAAAAGCTGATTAAACGAGCAGTGATATTTTGGTCGTAAATATACGACTCTGGCGAAATGGGCCCGAAAATATTTGTCGGATTAATCCGACGTAGGCGGTTAAAAGGTTAATAAGAGACCGTAACATACTATCTAAACCACCGGTAAGAAGGAAATCACTTCAATGAAGAAAATAGGGAAGTGGAAAGTGAAGTTTTCTACACGTCGATTAATATACTTCTAGAAGTTGTAGTAGCCAGGAATAGGCTCGCAAACTAGATACCTATCAAAATAATAACAGACAAATTAAACTATGTAGATTTGACTAGAAATCGAATCGTAGTTCATTTTATCATATTTAATGGGTCAGTTTTTTCGGCAGATTATTCGATTAATTTCGTTGCAGTTTTAAATGCAATTTAGGCATCAGTAGGTACCTAATTATAGTGCTTCTACTACTACGAAATTAATTTTACAAATCTGATAGAAAGTACCTTTTACTTTACCATACATACATACATACATAAACTCACGCCTTCTTCCCATGGGGGTAGGCAGAAACTATAGAAATATCGGTCAGTTTTTTTTTCTGGCTCTTTCTACCTACTGTAAAAAGAAAAACTTGGTAAAATAAAGAAAAAGTTAAAAAGTTATTAAATATGGAGGCCTTGGCAGAGAGTACAACTTTGTGCCCTTTGGCGTCGAGACCCTCGGTCCGTGGGGTCCCAGTGCGCATAAGTTATTTGCGGAAATCGCGAAACGTCTAGTTGATGTAACTGGTGACCGAAAAGCTGGCGGCTTTCTCGCGCAACGCATCAGCATTGCAATTCAGCGAGGAAATGCCGCCAGCATCCTCGGTACAATGCCCCGAGGGCCTTTTTTAAGCTTAACTTAGTTTTAATTTAATTTAGTTAATGTTAAATAAAGAAAATAATTTCTTGACTTTACCAAGTTATAATTAGGTACCTACTGATGCCTTAATTGCATTAAAAACTGCAACGAAATTAATCGAATAATCTGTTTTTAGAGACCTGCGTAACACACTATCAGTAGCAATAGATTTCTATTTGACAGCTTAACAACATTCATTGCGTTAATTACATTGTTGCGCAGACAAATTTATCGAACATATGAAGCAATGGATTAGCAATATACTTCAAAATCATAAGTATATTATATTTTGGTTGATAATGGCGCCGATTCCCTTGTTCACAAACTAAACTAAATTTAAGTTCAATGCATCTTTTTCTTTCTATTTCATTAAAAAGAGGACAGAAGATACATTTTAGTTTAGTCCTGTCAAATTAATCAGCAACTGTCACTACTCCATACAAGTTTAGACGTGATTAAAAACTTGCCTACTAAAATTACGTCAAGCGCTGATTAATTTGACAGGACTAAACTAAAAATGATCTTCTGTCCTTTTCTTAATGAAATAGAAAGAAAAGGATGCACTGAACTTAAATTTAGTTTAGTTTGTGAACAAGGGAATCGGCACCAGTGTGTCAGGCAAGGCAATTAAGGTGCAGGTCGGGGAATGGCGGTAGGAGGGGAGAGCAAACGACGAAGCGCAGTGCTGCAGTTAATCACCATAAAAAAATATCAAACAAGTTAAAATAAACTTAACAACCAAAAGTCCTTCAAAGGTTGGCACCTATTTTTTTCTATCATTCTACTAGTACTTACACTGTTCTTTGTTTTAATTAAAAACTGCACTTTGCTAAAAGCGTGCACCGGCCGCACCCGTCACCGCGCAGGCGCGAAACCATTCATTGATTAATGACCCTTCCAGTCTCCCGGCCTCCTAGTCACGTGACGTCGAGGAAAATTTATCAAAACAAGAATATTCCTTTACTCATTGAAATTGCGAGTAAATTGATTCATTCTTGAGCATTTATCGCGTCTTGTGTCTGTGCTAGTGTTTGTGAGAGTAAGCAATGGCGATTGAGAAGGTAAAGTCGTCGTCAGCAGCGGATACGTCGTACTACGAACATACTAACTGGAAAACTCCTGCCTTTAGGCAGACCATGGTGGATAAGCTGTAAGTTGACTGCCTTGGCCTAATGTAGTAATAAATACCTAATAGGGATTTTTTCTAATTTTGATACCAACAAAAGATATTTAGATAGGCTATTAGGATAGGATACTTAAGTGACGCAGTAAACAGTGAGTTTGTAAACAAGGTTTAGGAATAGATATATAGGTAGGTATAAGAATAAGATTTTCCTTTTTCTTTTGTTTTCGGAGGGAAACCTTCAATACCCCGGCCTGCGGAGATAAAACCGGGGAGTTTGGGATTCTTACCTCACCAATACCCAGGAGGTCACCATCAGCACACGGGAGGCAGTGTTCTCTTAAATGACTACCACAGAACCCTTCCAGTGGTACCTACGCCTCTTAGGCAAAATCTCTGGGGAGAGTAATGCAGTCTCTAGGCTCATAGCGAGAAGTCTCGCGAGAACAATAAATTCAGTGACTAGGAGACGGCGAGAAACTATTCACAAATCATTACGGTTAAGGGTCAATACGGTTTGCCGCCCCGTAATTTAACAAACAAATAATTGTGAGAACGAGCGAAGTGAACTCGAAAATTTTTGCACCTCGGATAGATTAGATTTTGTCTTCATTCAACTGCATAAATGGTAAAAACAAAATCTAATAATAAAGCTACTTTTTCGTATTTTAGCATGAAAGCTTCAAAACACTTAAGAGACTTTAGGATTCAATAGCGAGCTCGAAAATGTTGTTGAAAACGTGTTGTGTTTGTTGTTGGCATGTGAATGCATGTGATGTTGTTGTTATCATCCCACCTCGGATAGGTTAGGTTAGCTTTTGACCATTCCTACAGATGTAGGTACTCATAGAAGTTATACATTAGTGCCAATTCCCTTGTTCACAAACTAAACTAAATTTAAGTTCAGTGCATCTTTTTCTTTCTATTTCATTATGAAAAGGACAGAAGATAAATTTTAGTTTAGTCCTGTCAAATTAATCAGTGCTTGACGTAAATCGACGTAATTTTAATTAGGTACGCCTAAACTTGTATGGAGTAGTGACAGGCGCCGATTAATTTGACAGGACTAAACTAAAATTTTTCGTCTGTCCTTTTCTTAATGAATAAGAAAGAAAAAGATGCACTGAACATTTAGTTTAGTTTGTGAACAAGGGAATCGGGACCATTATAAACTTATTGATTAGGTTCAAAATTAAGAAAATGTAAGAGCGAGCAAAGCGTGCTCGAAAATTTTAGCACCCCGCCTCGGATAGGTTATTTTTTATAATTCATACAGATGATATTGAAGTTACTTCGTCAACTTATGCAATGCATAAAAGCTTCAGAATAATTAAGAGAGTGTAGGATGCAAAAAGAGAGCGAAGATAGCTCAAAAATTTTAGGGTCAGATAGTTTTTTTTACCATTCATAGAGAAGTTGGGGCGGCTAGAAGATAAGTAGCGCTTGAATTAAGAAAATCAGGCAGAGCACAAGGCGCCTCGCGCTGTTTTTTGCTGGCCTAAGGGTAAATACGCCACTGTATTCACATTCTCGTTTCTCGGGGCTTGTGCAGCGAGAGTCTGGAGGTCGCATAAAGGTGTTCTCTGAATCTCAACGTGCGCGGCAGCACGTGACCATTGTGCTAGTCTTCTCTGAGCTTACTCGGTGGGGACAGTCTCCACTCTTAGCGCTCGCGGCCCAGGGGATCCAGCACCATCCACCATTACCTAATAATAATACCAGCCCATTACTGCCCCATTGCAAAGCCAAGGCCTCTTCTCACACAGAGAGAGCAATGAGCAATAGGATTGATCACGACACTTGCTCAAGATGGGTGGTCGGTTTCAGACTTATATTAACAACTAGCTGCAGCTTTTAGCGATAAGACCGCCCATTGTGTCACCCTATGTAAAATTTCTACATTCTGTCATTTAAATGGTGTACATAATAAAGAGTATTCTATTCTATTCTGCCCGCGGCTTCGCCCGCGTGGGTTTATTTGAAAATTAAATTAAATTCTCAGAGCATCAACTATCTGCCAGTAAAAGTCCTGTCAAAATCGGTCCAGTCGTTTCAGAGATTAGCCGGAACAAACAGAGACAGACAAAAAAATTAAAAATTGTTTTTTGTTATACTTAAGTACTTACCGTATATATTCTTTTATATGCATTTAGTAAAAAGCTGTTATTTTGACATTAAAAACAGATATTTGAAATTTATTTATTTGTATAGATAAGTCTAAGTTTCCTCAAGATGTTTTCATTCATCGATGTCTCTATGTCCAAGCTAAACCACCTTTTGACCGCCAGTCATGTATAGATGACAGAAAAAAATGTGCCCCGCACGCCACGGTCAAGACTAGGGCTTCCGTAATTACGAACTCATTTTAAAGTATTTTCAATTCCGTAACTAAAGATGTCAATTCCGTACTTACGTAATTATTGGTATCATAAATCAATCAAAATAGTCAACCAATAAAAAAGTATTATACGTTGAAATAAACAAAGTGACTGTAAATAAACCAATTTCAACAGTAAACACAGATCTCCATTCCATTATTAGGGTAGAAATGTGCATTTACGACAGCGCTGGCGGCGGACACGAAGTTTTTTTGACTGCAGCGTATAATTATTTGCTTTCGATAACGCCTACAAGTGTTGAAGCCGAGCGAGCCTTTTCATCCGCCGGATATTTTTGTAGTGAAAAAACTTTAAATGCCTTGTCATTTATGAGATCACATTTTCAAGAAGAAAGATTATATTTGGGAAGAAATAAAATGGTTTGACTTAACTGGTGTACGATGATAAATTCTTCAATAAATATTGGTGTGCGTGTATGACCAGATGTATGAACGTAAACGCAAAGAGAGTATGTAAAGAGCGTAGCAGGTGGCGTTCTATAGTTTCTGCCTGCCCACATGGGAAGAAGGCGTGAGTTTATGTATGTATGTATTGTATGTATTATTCATAGTCGATTAAAAAAAGTAGGAAAAATTACGTAATTAAGGAATTGGAGAAAAAAGTTGCGTAATTAGTTACGTAATTGACATTTCCGTAATTTTGGAAGCCCTAGTCAAGACTACATGACAGGTTTTAAGGGGACTACAGCACCTAAACGCAAATTTTGTAAGTTTTATAATGCCTAAAGGTATATGATCCACTGCAGTAAATAAAATAAGAAAAATATATGATATTCTTCAGGATCAATGCTAGGTAGATAGTGTGTTGAAAACATAATACAACTAATTTGATATGATAGAAACAAATCACGAAGCACCTCTAAAAAATTCTTTTAACGATTAAAAACAATACTAATACACATGCAATTATTCTGTTTTTTTTTTGTCAGATTATTTTACAAGCAACATTAGCATAATAGTGTTTTATTTTTTTTTATCCAATTAATAGATTTTTTGTAAATAGATAATTGCTTCATATTTTGCAATAAACTACCAGCGTTGTGGCATCGCGATTCTCTTTCTTTTCTATGCAGTCCGACAGTGACCGCACTTTAGGTGTTGTCTGCCTCTTAAGGAATAACTCGTAGCTTGGCGCCGAGGGCACGATATTCTTTTTTGACGTGGCGGTCAATGAGTTAACCTATCTATTATTAAAATATTTTCCTTTGTTCACGACGAGCTCACACGTAAACAATCACCCGACCACACACTTCCTTACAATCTCCCCTTTTCATTTACAGTAACAACGTGATTGAGGAGACAGGCATACAGCTGCAGTGCACCGGTCTGGAACTGGAGAATGGTGTGTTCCAGAAGGTCAACAGCAAACCGATGTACATGATCTTGATCATCTGCATCATCGAGAATATTAAGGAGATGGGTAAGAACACAATTAATTATGTTCGCGGTTGACCACTTGCCAACCTTATTACTAAGACATTAAGGGGGAAAACTGGCCAAACCCAATTAACCGAAACCGCAGTATACCTACTGCTCTTCAATGTCAAACTGTTACCACTGACGTGCGGCTGACTGCCCAACCAAGATAATTAGAGTTTGACATTACCCGCAAGTTATTTATCGCGTAATGTTTGAAGACTAAGGTCTTCAACCAGTGCGTCCTACCCGTCTTGACACACGGTGCCGAAACGTGAACACTGACAGTCGGGCTGGTCCAGAAATTTAAGGTCGCTCAGCGCGCTATGGAGCTTGCTACGCTCGGAGTTACTTTGAAGGATAAAGAACCGGAGTTACCGACATAGCTTGCAGAGTACGCAAGCTGAAGTGGCAGTGGGTTGGCCATCTTTGTCGAAGGACCGATGGAGTGGACGACCACGTATCGGCAAGCGTAGTGGGACGCCCCCCAGCGACGATGGACCGACGACCTTAAAAAGGAGGCTGGGCTGCCCCAGCCACCTTGCGCGGAAGCACCTTGCTTGCACTGGATGCGGAAGGCGGAGGACAAGGTGTTGTGGCGCTGCCTGGGAGAGACCTATGTCCAACAGTGGACTGCGATAGGCTGAGTTGATTGATTGATTGAATAATATTCATGTTATTAAACATTTTATTTGGTTTCAGCTGAGGACAAACCTTCAAGCCTGGACTTGATCATGCCACACCAGGAGAATCTGAGCGAATTTGAAAACTTGCTCTTGTACTAACGCAAATAAGAAAATCATCATCATATTTTTTTCAGTCATACTTACGGAAACCTGCATTAATTTTGTTATTCAACACTTCTTGTAAGGTTCTCGTCCCTACTTTCAACATTATTGGCGAAATGAGGAAAACCCCTGCCTAGCCCATTGGGGAATAGCGTCGTGATATATATTTTCTAAGGATGTTTATTGTAGGAAAACCTAATTAACGCAGGTTTCTGTATCCATTAACATTACGTAGAATAGATATTTAAAATGAAAATTGAAATTGAAAATTTCTGATATCATCCAATTTGTATAATCAATTATGTAATTACTTTATAACAATAAAAAAACCACATAAAATGTAATACATATATTTATTTACTTAACCCCCGAGTTCTCAAAGAGTATCTGTTGCTACAATACACATTTATGCAATACATACAAATTTTAACAAGTGCGCAAATTTTTTTTTTTTTTGTGGTTCGGTTTCAGTCACGGAACACAGTTCCATCATTTGTTCAATACTTTTTTTCCAACTTCAAATCCTAATACAATAACTAAAAACCTACAAATGGAGCTTTTTAGTTATATACTTCCGCTACACCGCGCGCCCGTGCCGGCCGGCAAGACACCATACAATTTTTAAAGTATCAATATATCTTTCGTTAACGATAACTTTATATATTTGTTTTGTAAAACAAATAAAAACAAAAATTATATATTTTAAAACTCGCTAAAGTTTAATTTGTAAAAATTTGCGCACTGGTTAATTTTTTTTCAGTATACAATATAATTATAATAACAGAATTCTGACGGCAATTTATGAAAGTATTGAAGTCCCATACGAAATCACTGGGGGCTTTGCATGCAATATAACCTCTGATGCTTTCACATTGGATTTGTTTTGTTGATAATAAGTAATAGGTACAAATATTTTTAAGTATTGCTTTTACTAACTTTTTTTTAACTTTTGATCTCTTACTAGTGTGTTACAACTAGTTGTAAACTAATATTCTACTTTAAATGTGTGTAACTCTTAACACTTTCTATGCCAAGCACCCAGCATATGGGTCGAAAAATAATTCGTTCGTGTGCCCACAACTCGCATCCGAGTCGTCGCTATATGTAGCTAAAGATGACTTCTGTTCAGATGACTTCTGTTGATTGAATTGTTATAGATTTGCAATAAACATTATATGGCATGCCAATTTGTATGTATTCTATGTACTTAGCGGTGAAAGTGTTAACTCTATGGATACTTATCTGAATTAAATGAATTATTATTATTAAAAATGTCCCTAACATATCTCGGGACCCTGGGGTCTCAGACCTTTGGAAGGAGGGGCCGAGGCCAACTCTAAAAGGTCCGTTAGATGTTTTTAGTGAAATGAGTTACCAAGCGACGATCATCCCTGTTCGCACAGAGTGCACCCAAGGACAACCCCAAGTTGGTGTAAGACTATTGCAGGATATGGAAACAAACATATGGGTTTATGTATCTTTTTTGGTCTGACTCCTCACCCTAGACCTGTTTCGGCAAAGTAAACTCTACCGTCACAGACCTAGAGTTCACGAGCGCGCAAGCCCCACCACGACGTCAACGTAGAGATACGGCGGTGGGGTTATTATTATTAGTACACCTAAAAGAGACAGAGACAGAATGACAATTAATAAAAAAGTAGCATTTAAAAATCCAACCATATGACTAGCAAACAGGATTAAACCAATTCAATCCACACTATCATCATCCGATGACTTTTCTTGTCTATATTGATCCTTATACTGTTCCGTATCCTCATCCTCTCCGTAGTAAAATCCATCATCACTGTCATTTTTATATCCTGGATCATCTTCAACCTTCGTGCAATGTACCAGGTTTCTGCTGTCAGATAGATCAGGGTTTTCTGAAAGCACTTTAGCTTTGTATTTAGCATATGCTTCACCATACCTTTGGACATCCTCATTTAATACATCAGCTGGTTCGTCGTATATTTTGTCTTCGCCTGTATCACTGGATAGGTCATCCTCTGGAAAAACACACAGTGACTATTAAAACCTTGAGTCATTGTCTGAAGATGGTAAGGTCAAGATATCATGTTCAAATTTGAGAAGTCAACAACACAATAAAATGGTAAGGTTTTAAGTATTGGTAAGTACTTGTACTTATCTTAGATTTATCTAAAACAATAACAATCTTGTATTGTGAAGATAAATTCCGAAATATTCGTGACTTAAGGGGTTTTCTGAGCATCAACATGTTTTTTTTATTGGTTTTGTTTACCAATATTTCATAATATGGCAGATATGACAATATCTATTATAATTTTGTTGTTTTTCAACCAGGAAGCTCATACAGAATTAATGAATCGTTCAATATTCTGTATTGTCGTTCAGCAAGGTTGATAGAGAGGCTGAGTACCAGGGTGCACTGGAACGCACGCGTAAAGGACGGTGAGCAATGGGTAGCTCGCCGTCCGATAAGGACCAGGGCCGGGTCGACGGCGCGTTGTGTTCCACGCGCGCCTCAAAGAGATGTCATCACAAGTGTAGGGGTCCGCTAGGGCCGATGCCTGCCGGGGTCGCGGGAAAGTCCGCAGGGGATACCGTGGCCTCCGGCAACGCACAGGCAACAGAAGGAACACGGGTGGGTTTTAGTCAGCAAGAGTCTGACACACCCTTCCGTTCCGCCCAGGGCGGGAGAAGTTATTTGATAATTTCCCACCCAAAAAATATATATACTTAGGTATTGTCTCTCATTAAGGCATTTTCTAATAGTCTTTATTCACCTTAAATTTACCAAAGACTCAATATTATGTCAATAATCTAGACAAATTAAAATGAAATGCTATTTGTTGGTTAAAATAAATGTTTGTAAACATCCAAATAAGGTTTTTAGGGAAAGAAAAATTGGAAAAGTAGTCCAGAGAATGGGAAAATTCAGGCGAAACTGAAAGTGCTTTTTTCTATGAGATTTTTTGTTTATTGGGACAAGACAATGTCTGTCGGGTCTGCTAGTAATAGCTTATAATCAGTTGTCTCATTACTCGGGACTTAATTAAGGTTATGGAATTTTGATTACACTTACCAATATCCACTCCCTCCATGGCTCTCACCATATCATCTATCTCTATACTGCTTGGCTCAGAGTCAGGGTATTCATTCCTAGAGTTATTCTCATCATTGGAATCAGCATCAGCACCATCAGCTTCAATGTCCGAATCTTGAGATGGGTCATAGGAATCTAGTACTAGGCCTGTTTCAACACTGAAATGGAACAACGATAAGATTAAACATTTCGGTCCTGTTGTTTATCAAATCTTGAACAATTCTGTTTATTAATTGTAAATTAACAGGACCTACTTGCTCATGCCTTTATTTTAATTATGTGACCTTTATAATTTGTTTTTTACCTCATTCGTTTATTTTTATTTGCATTAACAAGTTATTCTATTCTGTTGTAGTACCTAATAGGGGTATTTGCATGAATTAAATGATTTATTTTAATTTATTTATAAAATAAGTAACAGGGTGTAAAGTTCACTCATCCTCCATAGAAAAGGGAGGATCCTCCGACCAGACGGGTGTCGTGTCTGATGGGCAACAGCCCGACGGTTGATAAGGGATGTTGTATATTTTGCGTGACGTCACTGTGTTGCGTAGTTCGCATGTGGCGATGTAGATGCCGCCACAGTATCAAAAACTAAACATTTCAGTGAGTATATTTTGCATACAGGTGAAAAATCATTTATTTGTTGCACACAAACTCCTCGAACAACCAGAAAACAGAAATATGATAAATCCATACTAATTTTCTATATATCTAGATACTAATAATAAAGCTGAAGAGTTTGTTTGTTTGAACGCGCTAATCTCTGGAACTACCAGAAAAAATCTTTTTGCATTTTAAAGCCCAGTTCTTGAGTAGTTTTAGGCTATATAACATCACTCTATTACCTCCAAGAGCTGGGGAAAAAGAAGTGATAGCGCGGGCGGGCGGGCGATGCGATGCGAAGGGGTGGATCGGGGGCCGTGGGAGTTTTATAAAAATATGACTGTTATTTTAGAATTTACTGTACATCTTACGACTTCCACGCGATCGAAGTTGCGGGCAGAACCTAGTATCTATCTTCTATCTATATACACACTAGCTTCAGCTCGCGACTTCATTCGCGTGAAATTTCTTGATCCCCCGACCTACTGCGTCGCATTGCATCGCCCACCCGCGCTATTACTTCGTTTAAGCTTAGCGTTCTTTCTGTCTTTTTTTCTGTTCCTCGGCTCCTTAGGGTCGTTGCGTGATGTTAAATAGCCTAAACCTTCCTCAAGAATTGGGCTATGAAATGAAAAAAGATTTTTTCAGATCCGACTGATAGTTCCAGAGCCCCTATACACAAACTAACAAATTTTACCTCTTTATAATATTAGTATAGATAAAAGGAGAAACTAGGACTAGGAACATGAAATTTTTCACAAAACTTCCTTTGCACTAAGAAGGGGTTTTTGGAAATTCAACCTTTCAAGTGTGTGAAAAGGGGGATTTTGTTAGTATAAAAAATCTTATTCTTCAAGTAAATTAACTAGAAACTTGGCACAAATACGTCTATAAGTCTATAGTCTATACTAATATTATAAAGAGGAAATATTTTTTTGTTTGTTTGTTTGTACCGAATTTGCACCGAAACTACTGGACCGATTTAAACCATTTTTTCACCAATAGAAAGCTAAGTTATCAGGAAGTAACATATAACACAAAATTACAATAACGTAACCCAAGTTATCAAAATATTGCCTATAAAAGTCACTATTTAGCGTGCGCTGCGAAAACTATTAATGATACATAAAAATAATGTACTACATGTTTATAGTACTCATCATAACCCACAAAAAATTCCGAGGGGTATATGTATATCAATAACCGTTTTTGTTCAAATTAGTCAATCAAAACACGGGTAAAATCGAAAGATGATGCGCGATGATCTCTGGAACTACCAGTCGGACATGAATGATTATTTTTGCATTTTATAGCCAAATTCTTGAGAAAGCTATTTAGCAACATCACGCTACGACCCTTGGGAGTCGAGCAAAAAGAAAAAGTCAGAAAGAAAGCTAAGCGAAAACGAAGTAATAGATAACGAAGTAGTAAATTTGACCAATACCAATAGCGAAACATTCGTTTCACTATTGGTATTAGTCAAAACTACTCTTCAAAGAGGGTTTAGATTAGGGGGTGTTGAAGTATGTATGGAATAGTCTCAATGTGCGGTCTGATTAACTTAAAACTCAGTTCAGTAACAGAAAAGAAAGAATTATGAGTTTTGGGTTTTTCGAAAACAACCCCTAAAGGGGCCAAATGGGATAATTAAGTTTGTAGGGGTGTATTTTTACTGTGTAGCTTGATTATCTCAAAAATTAATCTTTTAGTCAAATAATGGAAAAGTCAGACGATTCTTCAAAATTCCACCCCTGCGGGGGGGGAAAGAGGGGACATAGTTTACATGAAGTACCTATCTTATTCCTTTGATCTAGAAAATTTTAACTTGACCCAAGTACGTATCTAAATATATAATCAAGATTGTAATCACTAATTTTCGATTTTCTTGTAAAGAGGTGGAAATGACGCGAACGAAGTCCCGGGCAGAAGCTAGTCATTTATAAAACTTAATAGTGGTCTAGTGGTCGCAAGTGCTACTGCTGAGCGTGAGGTCCTGGGCTCGATTCCCGGGTCGGGCAGTGTTATGGGGTTTTTCTATCTGGAATTTCTCAGTAGCAGCCCGGAGTCTGGATTCGTGCCCGGTGGATGGCAATAGGCTCGCCCCCTATTACATTGGACTTAAACATAACTGGCGAAATGTGGATGTACTACAGGTACACCTCTGCCCAACCCTTCAGGGAAACAAGGTGTGATGATGTTATTTAATAAAATATGCTTACCCAACAAAGTCATCAATCATGTTTATATCAAATTCTTGCTTCAGATGACTAGTGTACACATCATAGGCATATTGTACATTGCCAACTTCATCATCAGTCTTCTGCAGATCTATTAGATTCAATACACTTTCACTATCCTCATCGTTTTCACCATCTTTCAGCCCTCGGCTACAGTTGACTATTTCATAACGACTTTTTAATGCAACCTCTTTACGTTCTTTCCTTAATTTTTCTATAATAGTATCAAGATTTGGGAGAGATTGCTGTTTTAAGTCTGTCTTTGGCAGTAAGTTTTTGATATGTGTGGTTTCCTGTGAATGTGTAGTAATTTGAAGTAAGTATTTGTTTATGAAGCATTATTATCTAAGAAATGTGTTATGTAAAATATTATGAACATTGCACAAAAGGGGTGCATTGCAGGGGTGGCAGACCTTTATGGATCAACATGATTTTTTTTTCTTAAGAAATGTGACACTAGGCCATATACGTCTGCCAGGGTCGCGGGAAGGTACAAAAGGGTTACCGAGGCCCCTGGCAACACAGGCAACGGAAGGAATACAGGTGGGTTTTAGTCAGTAAGAGTCAGACACACCCTCCCGCTCCACCCAGAGCGGGAGAAGTTATTTGACAATTTCTCACCCAAAAAAAAAGCCCATATACGTCAAATAATTTTGACGTAGTGATTATTGGGAAAACAACTGGTGTCATCTGCCAAACTATTTTTAAGTGGGTCTTTAATGTTATTTATCTCTAAAAATAATGACTAGTGTCTGCTATATGAAAACATGGTTAAAATAGCATGAGTCCGTCTGGAATAACCACAACCCACACCACTAACCAACCAACCACCGCCAACCACCAACGATAAAAAGATTTGATTTAATTTTTTGATTTTCCAAATTTTCCACAATTTCGTAACTGGGATTTTTACTTATATTGCTTGTCAATCTTTTCGTTTCAATCGGTGGCCCTATTGTACAATAAAACTTGGATATTTAGAAAAAGTCTATCAAATCAACTTGGAGGTGAAGTCTGTAGCTTTATCATGAAGATTATCAGGAGGAATACACAACCTCCATACCAGAGTGATACAGCCATAATAAGGGCTCATCTTGTTCATGAGCTGGTGTGAACAGCTCATGAATAGGAGGAACACTTTCAGTACAAAACTAGTCACGCAAAGCCGAACAAACACGTGAACAATCCAGAAAATAATATTAGGCGTCCGTTAGGTTAGTGCCTACGCTGTGATTAAAAAAAGAACACTGACCAACATTCAGACCGACAGTTCTTCTACTTCACGTCTTATAATTCAAAACATTAGTGTTTACCTGACCATCAACGGTTCCGCGGAACACGAATAGCGATGGTGATATTTCCTCCTTGTCCGTTTTAATTCGTTTGCACAGGAGCACCAGAGTATCATGTGGATTTTCCTCAAGCCTCCGTTTTACTCTTAACACTGTTGATACCATTCTGAAGTATTTAATTTCTTATCACTTTTGTTGCCGAAATACGCGAGTTATTTTGCAAAAAAATGTTTGCATTGGTCAATTAGCATGGACAATGATGAATGACATTGACATTTAATGTCAGTGATGGTCAATGGTAGTCAAATTATGACGAACGTAGATAGAGAATGATGACGAAGCTATAGCTAAGATACTAGAGAAAAGTCAAAGTCAATAAAAAAAGTAATTTACAACATTTTTGACCCGCCCTAAGACGATCCCCTGACCCCGACATCTTGTTTATCAGCGTGCACGTGTTTGAATAAAAAACAAAAGTTGTTCCAGGCAGCGTAGTATTTTGTTCTTGTCTTAGACCCATGTCCACCCATGACCCATGGCTTGTTGCGGATTTTGTTGTTACCGGTATGTGATGTTGGATGCTTGACTTAATGCGACTGGTCCTCATATGTATGCCATCAGAGAGTGAAAGCAGTAGGTAACTTTGGTCTGTTTGAGTGTAAACTGGTGGTACTTACCAGGATACATACTCCCGGCCCCAAAAGCCATGAATTTTCTTCTTTTTTTTTTATTGTAAATTATGCCAATACCAGCTTGTGGCCATTTGTGAGGAGTATGCCGACTCGCATACTCCTCACAAATGGCCACAAGTTTTCTGAGGCCACTGACGCACTCAGCAGCTCCATGTCGTCTGCGTAGCTGATATTAGTAACGCAGACTCCATCTATATGACAACCGATCTTGATGCTGCTGAGCCTGCCAATCAACCTGACGACATATAGGACATTGGTGAGCTCAAACCCCCCTGTATCACCCCCGAAACCATACAGATCAGACAAAGCCCCTGCCCATCGCACATTGTTGACGTTTCTATACCAAAATTTAAAGATGTTGATTATTACAGGTGGAACATGAGCTTTTACAAGTATATCCCATAAGATATCATAAGAAACCAGGTTAAAGGCTTTGGATAGGTCCAGGAAGCAGGCGTAAATAGGAGTGCTGCGGTCGGCGTAGAATGTGATATTGAGTTTCGTTTCTTTTTCGGGTCCCCATTTCTTTTCAGTCAACAGCTGTGCAACGGGGCATATTCATTGTTTATGCGTAAAAGAAAGAAGTCGCATGTATACAACGCAAAAATATATTATGTTTAGTGTATACGTGTTAGTAGCGACATCTGAAGTGAGCAAGTGACAGTTTTTATCCTCAAATTAGCTTTATGTAACTCATTTCAAGGAATGCACCTGTACCAATCACCTGTATATTATGTGGATATGAATGTTATGAGAAATATTTATGTATCTGTAGTATTCAATTAGTGTTCTACTACTAAATCTTGGAAAAGTGATCGTTCGTGTTTAGGTATGTGCGTCCAATGTTGCCAATTAGATTGACAGTGATTAAAAGTTGGGTTTGTGTGTTACTAATCTGTCTGAGGGAACGAAACGTCAAAGTGCGTCAAAGATTAATATTTTGTTATCTGTGTCTTTCTTTCTTTCTTCTTCTTTTGGAAAAAAAACAAAGCGCTCGCTTCGTTATCGAGCGTTTTGTATTTTGTGAATCATTAATGTGTTTTAATTTATTAGAAATGTGTCGATAGAAGCGGCATCGTTTACTTATAGTGGTTTACACAGTGTAAGGATAATTTGAAACAATTCAACACAATGGCTTCAGACGATAATTGGAGAACTCAGGCCTTCCGGCAGAGTGTGGTGTCGAAAATGTAAGTTTTACAATATTTTATCGTGCTGTGCATCATATTAATCGTTGTTTTGCGATCAGCGCTTCGTGGAGCGATCTGATTTAGCGGTACGGGGCTGTACATTGTAAATACGGTATTATCTTAGGCCACAATAAAGCTCCGTTCTACAAAGTATCCAAAGAATAGGACAATTTATTATTTATCTCAATAAATAAGTCTCATAATTCTTGCAAATACTTAAAAAAACATTATAGAAATACTAACATATAACAGTGCCCAGCAATATAACTACGACATAATACGAGGAAAATCTGACTTGCTTCACTTAGTATGACTCACAATTTTACATTCAACATTCCCATGGGTATACCCAAACGCTCTCTGGCCTATGACCCCGATTTCGCAGTAATTTCAGTTATTTAATAAAGTTATTAATCAAATCTAGATGTAATTGAATGCTTTCAAGGACACTGAACAAGACGCAATAGATGTTTTATTGTTATGACGCCTATGGGCGGATAGTGTCCCTGAACATGTTAAGGATCATAGACGCTTTCTGTAGTATCTGCCTACTCAATAATAATAAGTGTTAAACTGCACTCGTGTTTATACATGCGTAATCAGCCTATAATGTTCCCACTGCTGGGACACAGACCTCCTCTGTAAGAGGGAGTGGGCTGTAATTTAGCGCGCTGGCCCAGTGTGGGTTGGTAGATGTCCCATGTCTTCGAATTTTTTGGTTCTAGGACATGCCAGTTTCCTCACAATGTTTTCCTTCACAATTTTGAGTCCAGTGGTGATGAAATTATTTACATAAAGTGCCTGTCTGGGTTCGAACCCACAACCTACAACTCGTAAGACAGGGCCATTACCACTGGGTCACCACTGGTCAATTTTTTATACATGTAGGGCTTTATTTACAAAATAAAAAAAACAAATGATTGTCTATTTTGTGCCATACATAGCTACACACAAATACATACTACATAGCTTTAGGTCCAGTTACTGGTTTATCCACACTACGGATTCATTTACCCCCTGTAAATGAATCCGTATAAGTGGCAGTTATATTTCAAATAGTTGCATAAATAATGTTTTATTTAATTTACCTGTCTGCACTGTGATTAAGGCCCTTTTTATTAATTCACAAACATTGAAATAAGACTTAATATATTTGTAGTGAGGAGGTAATCCAGCGCTCTGGCGTCCAGGTGGCACGGAACAGCAGTGAAATGGAGAACCATGTCTTCATGAAGGCCAAGACTCGCGAGGAGTACATGAACATGGTTGCTAAACTGATACTGCATGTGAGAGAAATGTGTAAGTACTATCTTAATTTACTATGACCTTCAGGTTAATTGGTCAAGGACAGCTAATGAGACAATTGATTTTCTATTGTTTGACTCCGAATCGGTGTCGCGCGGGGCTTAACGGTTAAATAAAACATCCACTAGAAACAAATAATATTCTAATCTTCTGTTTTATTATTATTTCACGAAATAATAATGAAAACTCAACTTTTAATAGGCCCTCAGTTATTAGTATTACTTATATTATAATATCATTTTTGCATGAAAGCTTTTGATTGTTGTACTAATTTTATATTACAGCACAATCCAAACAAAATCAAGGCCAGCAGCAAATGCAGGGCCCCAATCAAGGCCAATCTGGCCCCAGTCCCCAGGTACAGGCTCCACAAGGCCAACAGCAACAGGGGCCCAATAACCAAGGTGGCCTCACACCAGACCCAATCAATGCCCTTCAAAACTTAGCATCACAAGGTTCTAGAAACCAAATGATGAATATGGGCCCCCAAGGCCAAATGCAGCAGCAAGGGGTCATGGGGCCAAACCCTGGAATGGGGGGCATGCAGGGCCAAATGGGTCAACAAGGACCAATTGTTTCACAAGGACAAGCTCAAACGGCTACAAATCTGCTTCAAACACTAAATCAGAGACCACAAATGAATATGCAAATGCAGAACAAATTGGGTGGACCAATGGGGATGGTGGGCAACCAGGGGCAAATGGGGAACAACATGGTTGGCGGAATGGGAGGGATGGGTAATCCTATGGGCAGTCAGCTGCAGAGTCAACTGGCTGGGGGCATGCAGGGGCAGATGATGCCAAATATGTCAATGTCCAATTCTATGCAGGTGCCCATGACTGGGTCAAATAGTATGGGACAGATGCCATGCAATCAAGTCGGCATGGGAGGACAGATGGCTCCAAATAACATGCAAGGACAAATGCCGGGACAAATGGGTAAGTTGAAATTTATTTTTTAATACTCATTTTCCTGTTTTTATCAGAAGTTGAAGCCAAACTAACTGAGTACATTCGTATGACTCGTTGCCGAACAATTTCTTACTATGTAATCTATAAATGGTATGCCTTATAGCCTCATAGCCATAACTAGTTGATACGCATTTATGGTAAATCAAAGAAGTTACTCATCTATACAGGAAACAAGAAAGAAATATATGTGGAAGCCCATATGCCAGCGCAGAGAGCAAAGGCCGCTGACCACCTTGTTTTCATTTCTTGACTCTCCCAAATTCCCTAGTTATCTAGCCCCCCAATTACAGTAAATTTGTGCCAACCACAATAGAAGTCTAATGTTCATCTCACATGTCTTCTTCAGTGTCCCACTCACCACAGACTTCATTCACTCTTCGTTCTTCATTCAGTCTATACCTCTGTGGAATGCACTGCCCCAGGAAATCAGTATAGCAACCAACTGACTATCCTTTAAAGTTAAAGTTCGCGAGCACATTCGCAAGAAGCTGGCACTATCATCACAATGGGTCACAACATTTTTCCATTGGTTGTCTTATTTGTTTTGGTATATTTATTTTGTACCTACCACTGTTTGTCTCTGCATCACCCAAAGATTGACTGGTATTAAATGCCATTTGTGTATGTAATGTTGTACAAAAGCAGCTTAAACTATTAAATCAATAAATATATTCTTAAATCTTTACTGTACACAAAATAAATAATATTCACACAGTATATTGTGAAGTGGTAATATACTTCATATTGTGATGAAGGCTCAACTCAAAATTGAGTTCATTCCCAGCAAACTTGCCAGAAAATAATGTCAATCCACTCTAGAAAATATCTTAGTGTGAGAAAGTTTCTAACCGTCTTTTAACCATACAATTTGCGCGTTCAACTAAGTTTCTATCCCATTTTAAACCGTCTTCATGTAAAGGAGGTGGTTCTCAATTCGGTTGTTTTTTTGGATGTTTGTTACCTCAGTACTCCATCGTTTATAAACCGATTTGGAAAATTATTTTTTGAAGCCTACAATTTTCTTTTAATTTTGCAGTGGGTGGCATGGGCAATAGCCAGATTGTGGGCCTGAACATGCTTCACATGGGTCGCGTGGGCGTGGGCAACAAGCAGGAGGTAGGCGGCATGCTTGGCGGGGCGTACCAGACGACGCGCGCGCCGGCTCCCGCGCAGTTCCTGAGGCAGAGCCCCTCGCCCTCCGCTCCCTCGCCTAACATGGGCGGGCCGAGTCCTATGGGTGAGTCTTATTATTCCGTTTATTTATTTTCTTCATTAAAAATGTATTTATTATGACATATTTTTAACATTTTAAAATAAATATACCTTTATAAACCATTTTAAAATATAAAAATTATGCCCGGCGTTGGAAGCAGGAACATCACGATGCGAGCCGTACCAAGGAGTACTGTACTGATGTCCTACTTAATATTATAAACGCGAAAGTTTGTGAGTATGTATGTGTGGATGGATGTTTGTTACTCTTTCACGCAAAAACGGCTGAACGGATTGGGATGAAATTTGGCACGCAGATAGTTTATAATCTGGATTAACACATAGGACACTTTTTATCTCGATATTCTCAAGGGATCGAGACTTATGCGGGTGAAACCGCGGGGCGCAGCTAGTTATTTATAATTGATACTTTTACATAAAGAAAATTAATATGCTGCGAAAGTTGAGAATTTAAAAAAAATAAAAAGGTCAATCCTCAAAGTAGGTAAAGGCAATTGTTGATGGTAATTTTCACATTGTTGCATCATCAGACATAATAAGAGTTATTATTGTGATGGCCGGGTTCCGTTAGTTTGTCGTTCTTTAGTATCGTTGCATTACGGTGAGGATCTAGTGATTTGAGTGTATGCTGAGTGTCAATTAACAGAAATGTGAAAAATCTGTTTTCAAGCTTTGCCAGGAAAAAATAAAAAGGAAAAAGAAATAGAATTTGGCCATACACTTCTAGGTGTATGGCCAAATTCTATTAAATTGCCTACTTTTTCTCTTGGACGTAGCAAGTTTTAAACAGAAAATCTTTTGTGCTACTTCTTTATTGCTTCTTTTTTTTATTATCATAAATAGTTGTTAAATTAAATATTAAGTCATTAAGTTAAATATTTTTTTCATTATTATCAGAATAGTGATGAATGCATCCATTTCAATAAATTATTTCATATCTTGACACATTATTCACATTATTCATATTCATTGATGATTGTACCACTTGGCAAGCAAGCTACAATATCATTGATTCTATTAAATGTTTTCAGACCTATCGGATCGCCACCGCAATGCAATGACGCATAGATTTAGGAAACTAGTCAGAGGTGTCCCCGACTACAAGCTATCGGCTATGTGGAAGCAGGTCGAGTTTATGGTCAAACTGTACACGCCTGTCAAGTTAAACCCATAGTTTCTGAAACTGGGGCTACTAAGATTTATCATAGAATTTGATCTGAAAATACAGTAGGGAAAACAACATCTAATTGCGTAACTTTTAATGACGATCGATTTCATTGTAAGAGTTTAATAATCATAATATATTTTTCATTGTTTCGATGTAGTTTTCGACCAAATCTGCAGAGAGACCATTTGACATGCTTCCGATTCGAAAATTACACACATTTTCGGTTTCGGATTTGTGAACAGCTTAGAGGATTCAGCACGGAAGCGTATCGAATAGTTGTGAATAGCTATGCTGGTCCATTTCTTCGATTGTCATTAAGAGAGTTTTTCGCAATAAATCTTTTAATAGACTGAGTGAAATCCTGCGCAGGACAGACGTTACGTACAATCTTCATAGCAACTGTGTGATGTATTTATCGCGGGATTTACCTCTGTTAGGCACAGGGCACAAAAGGAAGGAAACAATTACATATGTTACATAGATCTCAGAAATAAGTCAGCATTTGTGATAAAGTACTAATTAGTGCAAAACTAAATAGTCGTGATTCTTGTAAAATTATTTATATTTTGATTATTATATAATTATTATCTCGAATAAACCAATCAGTGCATTTTATAAGGCTAGGTGACTATACATATTTTTATTAAAATGTTTATAATTATAATAATTTAAATATATTAAAATCTTTCCATTAAAAAAAAAAAAATATTTTCTTTTATTTTCCTTATACACTTTGTACAGGCAAAAGCAGCTCATAACATGTTTCTTATGGATTTTGTTCAGTAGTTTTTTTTAATCTATTATAAGTAAAAAGAGGTACATAGGTTACTGCGCGTTCACTATAACTTGACGCGTGACGCCATTGGTAGCACTGAATTTTGCAGTCATGTGATTGATAGTTCTGTTCTATCAGTCGCCATTTTGAACTCTATTAGTATTGAAACTAAGACTGCATTATTCAGTGCTAGGTACCAAGCGCGTCACGCTTGAACGCACTATTCCTATCCAACATTCGATTTTCAAAAACGGCACAATGACACACTATATTATGCAAATCACAAAAATGAGAAGTCAGGTCACCTGTCAAAAGTATCAAAACGCGTATATTTTCATTAGTCGTGACTGAGTGATGAACGATTGAATGAAATTAATGATAAACGTCATCATATATTTTATATTCATTGTCGAAATGGAAGACTTCTTGTCAAAGTAGCGCCAACTGGTGGCGTGGATTTTCCTGAAAACCCTCATTGTCATCCATGCCATGTATTTTTTGCAAGCTAAAAAGAGACAAGACAATATGTAACTTTGCTAACTAGCCAAGTTTTGACGTGCCACTTGTGGAGTGCGTATATCCTATCGCGCGTATATCTCTTTTCACTTAAAATATCATTGATTATAACCAGTTCATACTGACACACTGATTCTCTATCACACATAGTGACTTCTATTTCGTATCTTTTACCTAGCACTTTAGCATAGCGTACGATCTTGAATCTGCTTGGTCATGGCAATCATTTGCTTTTTACAGAGGTACCTTCGTCCAGCAGTAACCTCTGTTGTTAAATTATTAAACAGTAGATACCCAATCTTAAAGGCATCTAGATATAAGTCTCCAAAGGTTTTACATACATACATAAATAAACTCACGCCGTCTTCCCATGAGGGTCGTCAGAAACCATAGAATGCCACCTGTTAGGCTCCTTACATACTCCCTACGTTTACGTTCATACATCTGGTCATACACGCACGCCGGTTGCGAGTACTACGCACCTGACCTTTCTGAAGGATATCACCAATTAGGTCGCTATATTATTTCCTCCTAGAGCGTCCCGGCGTTTCCACTCACATCTGCCTTGTACAAAATACCCTACCTACACAAATACCTTTGGTTAAAGTCGCATTTCATAGGTTCCATTGGTTTTATGTCGTTAAATAGGTACACAATAAAAAAACTAATCGTTTATTTCAATTTAACTACATCTGGGCGAATGTCCGGTCCAAAGATAATTTAATTGAAATTAAAGTTCGTATGGAGAAGAATGCTCAAGAAACTCCAGTCACTTTAAAAAAATCGTTTATAATATTTTGTTAACATCAGACTATGTCCGTTATTAGTCCACGAAACACACCAAACAACCATGATATCTACAACTATTGCTCATGCCAGGTGTAATGGGCGCTACAATGACGTCACCGATGTCGTCACTAGGAGGCCTGGGCGCCTGCGGCAGCGTCGGCAGTCCTTCGCCCTCCAACCCGCAGCATCTGCAACACCACGTCCAACAACCACAGAGGTATGTATGATATAAAGTGAGCAATAGCTGGTTGGAGAGAAAATGACGATAAAAATTATTTATTAGTATATTGTTAGTTCGATATTCAAATCAGGGGGACTACTCTAAGTCCATCAACGAAGATACGGATCCGTCCGAAAGTAGTTGATCCGTCAAAAGAAGTGACAAATTATTTTTTCGAACTGGCAAAACGCATTGCGAGTAGGGATAACTGACAAATCGTGTTGTCATTCATTCTCAGTTCGGGCTCCGAAGTAATCTTATGTCCGTAGGTGATACGGAGACGCCCGTAACTTTGACCGAAACTACGGACTTAGTGCTTAGGGAGTAGGCCCCCAGGATCGAAGGACCAAACGTTAAAATAGATATAATGCTATTTGACAGACAATAAATGAAAGATGTTTGTTGAACCTTTTAATCTGTAGATAAATGTTTAGTAGGAGATAAAGGTTTTTCTAACTGAACAGACAGCTGTGCTGCTGGGGAGTATGTTACGGCACTTCTTCCCAGCTAAAGCACTAGGAAGCGGTGAAGGGCGGGCGTTTTTGGGAGCGCCTTATGTAATTTTGACGTTCGAAAAGTGCTGGTTCTTAGTCTAGTTTGAATAAGAGAACAGGTTTTTGGAATGACTACTCTCTGAGACTGCAATGGAAAAAAAAATCGGTTATGAAGTCAATGGAAGTTACTTTCATTGCACTTACCTTCAAGCACTTATAATAACGTACATTCTAAATAATATAATAAATAAATCGCAGTCCACTGCTATTTTGAACTCTACGTTAATGGGAATAAAGTTCAAAATCCATTAACCTGCTCGAAGGTTTAAGCTAATTTAGAACTCGTTTTGTAATAAGACGGATTGAGTTTCACCGCTAGCCCCGTCATGCAAGGAACTAACCGACTTAAAAAAAAAAAAACGAGGTTCTATTGTGTAATTCCTTATAACAATTCCGGCTATTATTGTGTGAATACTGGTCGCCTAGGGGCGTCGGTATGGGCATGGTGGCGTCGCCATCGTCGTCGCTCAACACGCCGGTGGGGGCCAGCGTGGCCTCCCCGGGGGGCGAGGAGGCGGCCTACAGGGAGAAGGTGCGGCAGCTCTCCAAGTACATCGAACCTCTCAGGAGAATGGTGCATCGCATGGTCAGTGAGGGCGAAAGTGAGTATGTAATTTTAAGTATTACTTAAAAATTAATTAATTAATTTTAAGTTATTACTTTTTTTTTTAATATTTTCTTGAACATCACGACACGCCTGTATTCCCCGAAGGGTTAGGCAGAGGTGTACCAACCTATAGTATACCCACATTTCTTTAGTTATGTCTGAGTTTCATGTAATAGGGGCGAGACTATTGCTACCAAACGGGCACAAATCCAGACTCCGGAATGCTACTTTCTTCATTTTATTTCGTATTCGCATGAATAGGGTATTACACCCATTTTTTGAAGTGTCTCAATTAAATGCTATAGTGCTAATATGCCACTAAAAAAACAAACATTTTTATTCAATCGATAAGTGCCATAAAAATGCATTAAAATTTTCCGTACTTTGCGTAGTTTGACAAAAACGCTGGACGCAGTGGACGCCATATTGCTCTGTGGTTATGACATCAGTTGGCTGTGTAAACAAATGCGCTAATAATTTGTATGATAATTGTATATAATTTAAAATGAGTTATTATTGTACTTATCGTTGGTGTGCTGTTAATTAAATTTAAATTACCTTGGTTACGAAAATAATAAAGTACAAAGCCTATATACGCCGATCAGTTGACAGTTTATGCTGTTTATTTTACACAGCCGTATGACGTAATAACATGGCGGCTACTATTTCATGGTGTTATAAAACAGATTAGAAAAACTGAAAACGTTGAATTAAATTTTTAAATTTATTTTGTGAACTAAATCTAACATTTTCCTTCTGCTTTTTTGAAATGAAATGGTTTATTCTGTAAATAGGATATCAGAATCAAATTTACACGTCATAATAAAAAAAATAAGCTAGATGGAGTCGATGTTTCCTATCTGACTACCCCTGAGAAGGACACATGATAAAAACAAAAAGAAATTATTTTGATGAGTTTTTTTTTGGGTTCATCAACCGTCAGTAGTGTAGTCACTTGAAATATCAGTTTAAAAAGTTTTTTGTGTTTAGATTAGTGATGGGTAACTGATCAATTTCATTTGAGGTTGAGGGAGTACCTGACTGTTGAGGGAGTACATCTCGTGAGTCCTCACGAGATGTTTCAATGTTGAAATTCGAGTAACTCTTTCAATTTGTGATCACGAGTACCTCAAACGAGGGACCTCATGAGTGAGAGACATATCACTAGTTTAGATATAGAAACCCACGTCTGCTGAGTTTTGCTATCCAATATAATTCTGTATAAACCATCGTAATTACTTATTAGTAATAAGTAATTCCACCTCCTCTACTTTATCCACAGACGTTGAAAAGCTAACAAAGATGAAGAACCTACTGGATATACTGTCAAACCCGAACAAACGCATGCCCTTGGAGACGCTCATCAAATGCGAGGTGGTGTTGGAGAAGCTCGACTTTAAGCGCAGCGAGGGCGTTGTCGTGCCTAGCGCCGGGAAGGTAATAAACTGAAACTAAACATATTTATTTCTATTAAACCAATTACGAGTTGGTCAGTCAGAAAGATGAACCTAGTTGCCCATTCCATAGGAACCTACTATGACGAAGAACAGGCAAGAAACTCCATGGAATTAAAAACCTTAGAAATAACACATTTTTAAACGTTTTTAAATACTCCTACTTGAGAAAGTGTACGGAAATCCTATTCAATTTGATATAATGATATGTTTCGAAACTTACAAAAATAAAACTCCAATCTTTATGATGTCTTTACTAGAAACAGATGCTCCTGCGGGCTTAGCATGACACTCTATTTCTTCGAAGAATAGACACGGCTCCTATACAAAGTGACATTTCGTTTCTCAGTTTTTGACATCTCACTGTAGAAATCCTTCTACAATCTGTCATCTTGTCTTTCGTTTCTAACGATCTTTTTCTAGGTCCTTTTTTATGTAGAAAGATTTCTACGGTGGGATGTCAAAAAAGGAGAAACGAAATGTCACTTTGTATGGAAAGAGCCGTGTCTATTCTTCGAAGAAATAGAGAGTGTCATGCTAAGCCTGCAGGTCATTAAAATACAACTATAGATGCTGAATGTATTTTTTCCAAAGTCAAGAGGTTTAGTTATTCCGTTGACTGCTTTGATACACTAATAATTCTGGCGAATTTCGCTCTAAAGTCAAAAAAAAAAAATAATATTCTGTGGTTTTATGAAACCACGATGCAAGTGAAACTTTAGTGAAGCTGAAGCGAGCCATGGGCGCCGCCATATTGTCCTTGGCTGCTCTGCCGCGCCTTTCACTTTACCCCTACTCCGCGGCCGGCTGTAATGCGACATGCGATAGATGGACGAAAAAATTTGAGGCGATGTAATAAAAGTTTCACTTCTAAAAATCATTCTGTATATACGCTATTTTTCATAAAAAGCAAATTAGATCATAACTAATCAAACTCAAACTCAAAGCATTTATTTCAAATAAACCAATTACAGGCACTTTTGAATTGTCAAGGGTTGTGTCAGTCAGTCAGAAAGATGAAGCTAGTTGCCCATTCCAAAGCGTAGTAGGTACCTATGGAGAAGAACGGGCAAGAAACTCCAAGGACACTCTTTTAAATCAACGTATTATGGTTACAAAATATTGTTTACATCATTCATTTTGAAATTATACATGTGAGAACGATGCAAAACGTAAAAGCGTCCGTAATAAAAAGATTACAACAAAAACAAAAGCAATTCAAAAATTAAAGTTAAAATAAGCCGTGGCAGCTAAGAGATGACCAGTCTCTACTGACGGCGCCCGTTCACGAACATGACGCGTGGATCAGCACCATTCAGCTCAACCATTTTGAAGGGAGCTAAATGATCCAACACACGCGCCACCATCAGCGAGACATTAGAGTGAGCACGACATACTCCCAGCCGCCAGGGCACATTCAAGTCAATGAAAGACGTATCCAGTAAATGGCAGCTTTATAGTACATAGTACTCAGATAACAATGTGCTGTGCAGCTATACAATACTAAGAGATTGAATTTATACAATGCAAAGAGTTTTTAAAATCTTCAGCAGCTCCAACACTATTTTCAATACCTGATCAATTAGTTTTTGCGCCCTTGTGGAGCAGGACCAGCGTTGAGCCAAGCATTTTTATCAGCAATGTAATCCCCCAATTTATAATATGCTTGGCTAAATAGCGTGCGTTTTATACAAGATTTAAATTTCATCTCTTTCAGTTGAAGTATGTGGGGAGGTATTTTATTGTAACATTTTAAACAGTACCCCATGAAAGATGAGTCTACTTTAGCCAGCCTGAAACCTGGTTGAACTAATTGGTCCCTATTTCTAGTGATATAATTGTGTCTTTCACCTCTTTTACTAAAAAGATGTAGATTTTTCCTTACGTACATGATGTTTTCATAGATATATTGACAAGGTACCGTCATGATGTTAATTTCTTTAAACAATTCCCTTAGAGAGTCGCACCTGCGGAGGCCATATATGGCTCTGATGGCTCTTTTTTGCAGAATAAAAATAGACTCGATGTCTGCAGCCCGTCCCCATAGTAAAATACCGTACGACATAATACTATGAAAGTAACTAAAATATACTAGCCGTGCGGTATCTACATCAGTAAATTGACGGATTTTTCTCACAGCATATGCTGCTGAACTTAGCCGTCCTGCAAGGGAAGTTAAATGAGGCCCCCATTGAAGCCTTGAGTCGAGCGTAATCCCCAGGAAAACAGTTTTATCGACGAATTCTAATTTCTCTTGATTCAATACTATCTCACAAATACTACTTTTGACATTTGGTAAAGAAAATCTTATGCACTTAGTTTTTTTCCCATTTAATACTAAATTATTAGCAGTGAACCAATTTTGGACCTGCAATAGGGCGTTATTTACGTCGTCAAAATTTGAGGCACGTCTATTAATTTTAAAAATTAAGGAAGTATTGTCAGCAAATAACACCATTTGTGGTTGGGTTTTTAACAAGTGGGGTAGATCATTAATATAAACTAAAAAGAGGAAAGGACCCAATATCGAGCCTTGTGGTACACCCATTTCTACTTTTAAGCCGAGTGAATTGACACCATTTATTTGAACTTGCTGCTGTCTATCATATAAATAAGATTTTACTAAACTGAGCGCAAGGTCTCCAAGTCCGTAATGCTTAAGTTTCAAGAGTAATGTTTCGTGGTCGACGCAATCAAATGCCTTGGAGAGGTCACAAAATATTCCTATTGCGTCTTGGGCCTCTTCCCACGCCGTAAATATGTGTTTTAATAAGGTGACACCGGCGTCAGTCGTACAACGTCCCTTGGTGAAGCCATACTGTTGATCGTGTAAGATTCTATTGGTGTTAAAATGATTGAGCATTTGATTAAGCATTACCTTTTCAAACACCTTGCTGAAAACCAGCAACACGGATACGGGTCTATAATTATTGGCGTCTCTACTATCCCCGGATTTGAAAAGTGGTATTACCTTACTATATTTCATTAGATCCGGGAAGACTCCTTGATCAACACACAAATTAAATAGTAATGCTAAGTACGGCGCTATAGTCTCAATAATGGAGGTACAAACTTTGATTGACATTCCCCATAGATCTTCTGTTAATTTGATCTTGATTTGCTTGAAAGCTTTTGTTACTGTTATGGGGTTTATATGCTTGAATTTAAATTCAGTCGGGCAGGATGAAACGTTTGCTCTTAATAAATCAATAGAACGCGAAGACGAGGAATTTAGGGTTTCAGTAGTTTTAATTGGGATACTGGTAAAGAAATTTACAAATTCTTGCGCTACTTCTTTGTTTGAGCTTAGAAGACCACGCGAAGTTTCTAGAGTGAAATCATTATTATGACTTTTACTCCTGTTAGTTTCGTCGTTGATAATTTTCCAAACCGTCTTTATTTTATTATCCGCTGATTTGATCTTGTTGCTAATGTACAAGGCTTTAGCTACCTTGCAGGTTTTTTTAAAAGTTTTAGAGTAAGTAGCAACGTATTTATTAAAAGTTTCAGAGTTAATATAAGGCTTAAGGCCATACAGCTCAAACAAATTTTCCCTACTTTTCCTAATACCTTTAGTTGCCCAGTCACTGAACAAAAAGTTTGGGCAAATAGTTTTTGTTTTCTTTTTTAAAGTATTATTGAACTCGGTGCGCACTATCGAAAAGAATTCCTCATATAATTCATTTACATTGCTATTAATATGGCCCGGTGTACTTAACTTACTAATTAAGTTATTATTAAATCTATTTAGATTGCTGGGTGTTATTTGTCTAAATTGTGTCTGAATTTTTTTAAATGGTGTGTTGGACTTGAAAGCAACGATTTGACCGCTGTGATCAGAAGGGAGATAATTTACAATAGCTTTATCTAAGTAGTCGCAGCAACAAAAAACATTATCAATACATGTAGCAGAATTTGTAGTTATGCGGGTTGGTTCTGAAAACACATTTGACAAATTGAATGATTTAAAGAGACTTAACAATCGACTGCTATTTGAACTATTCTCTAAGATATTAATATTGAAGTCACCACAGATAATTAGCGATTTTTTACCAGTTGCAAGTTTTGCTAAAACATCTTCCATTACTGACTCAAATACGGAGTAGTTTTGATAACTTGGGGGTCTGTAAACGCACACTATTACATGCTTATCTAGCTCAACACAGGACAGTTCAATGTTGTGCTCCACCGACAAATCAACTATATCTTTACGAGGCTTAGATTTAATAGATTTTTTTACTAAGATAAGTGAACCGCCACGCAGCATAGATTTTCGGTTAAAACAACTGCCCATACTATAATTTTCGTAATTAATTAGCATTTCATAATCTTTCAACCAATGTTCAGTTAAACAAATAATATCAAACATAGTTTTTTCTAAAAATAGTTCAATTTCTAATTGTTTGGAAGAAAAACCTTGAATATTTTGATGAAATAATTTCAAGGAATTCTGCTTAGACCCTTCTTTGCATTTAACTATTTGAGAGCAAGAAGACACCTTGTTGTTGGTAGGTGTAACTATATTGTTACCGGTATCTTCTGTTGTCTTACTATCTAGTTTAAATCAACATCCAGAGTGAGCCCCAAGACTCCCATGCCATCACCATGTAATGAGATCCTACTACTTGTGGAACCCCCATTAGGACAAGGATTTGCCATAGTGATACATGGATCCTCCTTCGTACAATTATTGTAAATAGTTGTAGCATTAGAGCTACAGTTATTTAAGTTAATAATATCTGTACAGGAACAAATCTTCAACCCTTTACTGGAGGTGGTGAACAACTGCTTACAATCACCGCTGGCTAACCACACACTCAAGCGCACATTCGGCTCTGCACTCGACCAACTCAATGGACCGGAAATGAGGTGAGATTGTAATATTTCTCTCTGTAATAATTAATTGAGCTGTAGTTAACATAGCTTAGCATAGGCGATCCTTATATTTCATTAATGTATTTGTACGTAACATTGCCTTCGAATGCCCGTTAAGAGCCATTTCACAAAATTATTGCGCTCGAGTTTAGGTAAAAGACGGCAGTATTGTGTATGTGTGCGTAGCTATCCACACATACAAAATGCAAGCAGTGTAGCGCGAGTGTTGAGATGGACTAAACAGTCTTGAACCTTTATAATCGTAATGCACCATGGTTAGAGATTTATGAAAAAAGTTATTTTATTTATTCAGTCTACTAAAGCTTTCTAGACTAATAAAAAAACACAAATATATGTTATGTAAAGTATGTAATAAGAATTAACAGGGAAAAATCACATATCATTACATTATATGAATATTTGTCGTAAAGGCATTGATTTTGCCTTTCTAGGGTCTATGATTTCTAGCGATACACAATCTTGGTAAAACCTTTTCAGTCGGTCCATATTTAAAAGTTTACGTTCGTTTAGAGGTATAGCTGTATCTTTTTGAAGTAGCAAGTTACAAACATACAATTTCTGTTATCGAATCTGACGTTCCACTTGTACCCGGTACGGTGGTGGCGTGTCTTCTAAAGGTACTATCCTCCTCTACTCGATTCATGCGATTTCTCATTCTGAAATGAAAACAAAATAGCTATCAAGTTTCAATATCTACGAATAAATATTTTTTTTATCAATAAATGATTATTAAAAACATCAATATTTTTATATGTCTAAGTGTCAGTGTATTCAAATCCTTAAAATTGTAATTACGGTTTTATAGTTCATGTCGATATATGTACTTATTTGATCGATTACTGTGTACATAATATGAACCGCAAATTATATATATCTCGCTTCTGTTGCTTTCTTTAAGGCTGCAGAATTTTTATTTTTCCTTTTTTTGACACAATGGTATACACAACCCTTACGCTCCATTGCTAAAACTAATAATACAAAAATATGTAATTATTTTCAAACTACTAAACTAATACTTTACTTAGTTTACTTGATAATAAATTAAACTCTTACCTTATGCAAAAAAAATACGAAGTGAATCAAAATGTTGTAGTCGTAGTATAATAATTCGTTCACAATACGTGCGCTCGAAAATCGAGACGCGGGAAAATTTGGCACAGGTCCTACCTCGATCGGCGCTCACGCCGTACTAAACGGTGCCCGCTTAGCATCGGAATTTATTCTAATTTAGAGTGATTTTAATAACGATATTATGTCTAATTACATGAGGGGATTTTAATAAAACTTTAGAATTCGATTTGTTAAAAACCATAGTTTATTTCGCCAATAAAAAAAATGTAATTACGCTTTATTTAAACCAAAAAATCACGATTTATTAGCGATATAAAACCTAAAACTTGGCTTAAGACTTTATTTTTTTACTAATTAATGTTATTAATAATCGATATTCTAGTACTGTATGTGTCGATCAAATTATATTTCTGATGCTTTATGTATTTTTTTCAGTTAAATTTATAAATATTAATGATAGATAAAGGAGTTTGAAATTGACTCTGCGATGATATTTCAGTAAACTGGTTGTGGGAGATTAATCACCACAAAGTAAACAAATAAGTTTTTGTAAATGTGTTACATGAAGTGTCAAAACGAAGGATTAGTCTATTTTTTACATGTATTCACCAATGTCAGAGTATTACCTAAGATGGTAAATTAGGCGACTGAAATCTTCGATATTCGCGCGAAAACGTGAAATGGCTCTTAACAATTTAAAGGGCATTTGAAGATTTTTGACCTTCCCTCCCCCATGTAAGGCACCGTAACGCTTTTCCCCTCCCTAAATGTTACGCAACACCCAAGTGACCATTTGTACCTAAAAGTCACAATAATCTTGCGCATTCAAAAAATCTTCCTCTTTTAAGGACATTACAGTATGAACTCACTTTAACAACAGTGACTACAATGTGGTTCTGCGTAAACACTTACGAAAACAAAATAAAAATGACGTACAATATAGTCGAGGGGGGGAACCCCTCGACTATATTGTACGTCATTTTTAAACATAAACGGAAAGGGTTGTCAACTTGGGAGATTTTAATTCCCTAGTATTTTATTAAAATTAAAAAAACAATATTACGTAACGCGTTGTTCGAACCCCCCTCCCGCCCCTAACGCATCGTAATGTTTTATAAGACCCCCTCCCCCCAAATTTTGCTGCATAATACTTGAACGCCCCCTTTTCTTTTTTTGGGAAATTATCAAATAACTTCTCCCGCTCTGGGTGGAGCGGGAGGGTGTCAGACTCTTACTGACTAAAACCCACCCGTGTTCCTTCCGTTGCCTGTGTTGCCAGGGGCCACGGTATACCTTTCGGATTTTCCCGCGACCCCGGCAGGCATCGGCCCTAGTGGACACTTGTGCTGACATTTCTTTGAGGCGCGCGTGGAACACGTTGCGCCGTCGACCCGGGCCTGGTCCTTATCGGACGGCGAGCTACCCATTGCTCACCGTCGGCAAGCCCGCGCCTACGGTGGCCGGAAATTTGCCTGAGATTCCTAACGCCCAGGGCGTCTCCTTCGGCGGCATGAACGCCCACTGAGGATAAAATGAGAAAACCAGGCGTACTCCGTCCGTAGCTTGGGCCTAAGTTACGAGCTATGCCTGCGGGCATAAGCTTAGTTTGGGGCCCGACCTAAGAATGAATGACAACACGACTTGACAGTTGTTAATTAATCGGGTGTATGGTTCATTCCAAAGTTCTGAATTACTTTCGGATGGGCCCGTATCTTGGTTGACGGACTTAGAGAGTAGGCTCCCTGGCGATTCTTCCGCCCGATGTAAGAAATGTCTCAGGTGTATAATCTAATATTCAATTATTTGTGTCGGTATCAATTATGTCTATTTGTTTTCTAGAAATCTACCGACACCACAAAAGGTACCAAAATTAGAGGAGCCGCCTCTGGAAATTCCGGATGTTCTACAGGGTGAAATCGCCAGACTTGATTCAAGGTTCAAGGTAAGTTCGCCTTTATGCAAGTCATCGCGAAACTGTTGAATAATGAATGAAGTTTACTGTGTCTATTATGATTACGACTTATAAATTAAAGCATTAAATTGAAGGTAACGATCAATCGGATAAGTTGAGATCCGCATGTTTGTCTTAGCTTGATATTTTAACCCTAAATTATTAAATTATCTTGGAGGTGCAGGTGACGTTGTTAATAAACATTCGTACCGAAAATGACATGAAAATAAAACAATAAATTGACATACATAAATTTTATTTTTTTTAGAAGTTACAGTTACATTTTTTGACAATCTCTAATTATTAATTTGAAATAGGCACATAAAAGGCACAACGTCAAAAGTACAAAAAAAAATTAAATTGATTCTAGTCGCCCCTTCCAAAAAGTAATTTCGTATGGAGAAGAATGGGCAAGACTCCATCATTACTCTTTTAAAATGTTTAATAATATTTTGTATAGGTACAATAATTATTAATAATATGTGAAGATGATGTACCTAGAATAAAATTACTATACTACAGTAGGTAAAAATAATTAAAAACGATTCAATGACAGATAAATTAATTATGATATAGATACATGGTGCTCACATATTTACAAATATTGTAAAAGTACACGTTTTCTTAAAAAAAAAAAAAAAAGTAATAGGTCAGTGTGTGAGTTGGGTTTAAGAGATCACATAATAATGAAAATAGTATATATTTTTTACTCTACCCAATTCGAATACATATTCATGTTGTGCGCCCTAAATATGCAAAATCATCATTATATACAACTATATGTACATATTGACATTGATGAATATTATAAACAAAATTACGTGAATATTTATGTACCTTAAAAAGTATTATTCGAGTATTACTTTAATTATTGTGAATGTGAGCACTATGTAGGTCATTTTTATTTATTTCTTGTTGTTTTTTTTTCTCTTAGTTTTAATGATGGTCTGGCATTTTGAGTTCTTTATGCGGCCAACCCAATTGTCCTTTCCTTGGTATTGTTCGTCGAGTCGTTGAGCTCCTTGAGTTTTGAGTTGAGCTACACGATTACTGACAAATGCTTGCACTGACTGGACAGGTCCACTCAAATTTGTGTGGTTCTTTCCTCAAAAGACCATTTCAGACATAGATCTACATGGTCCTCACATGATCTGACCAAGATTATGTCTGGACTTTAAAAGAGACTTTGACCGTTGAGTTTGTTTCGCCATTTCTTCTCAGGGGTAGTCAGATAGGAAATGTCGACTCCATCTAGCTTATTTTTTAATATGACGTGTAAAAGTGATTGTCATATCCTATTTACAGAATAAACAATTTCATTTCATATGTTTTTTTTTTGCATTTCATACAAGATTATTGTCATCTTTCTTGACTTAGATGGGCACAAGGCACATATTGCTTGTTATGACTCAATACAAAGATGACACTCGACCATAATGACGAAACTAATTAGGACGGTACAGTGAGGCGGGGGACGCGGGAAAGACTCAAACTTAATTTTTTTTTTTTAAATTTCGCCGTCGTAATTTTTACGATAGTATGTTCTTAAGCTCGACGTGTGGTCGCTCGCAGGTGTCCCTGGAGCCCATGTCGTGGGGCGGCGGCGGCGCGGGCTGCATCTCGCTGGTGGCGGCGCTGGACGAGCCGCGCCTGCCGTGCGTGGCCGGCGTGCACGTGCGCGTGCCGCGCGACTACCCGCGCCGCCCGCCCGTGCGCCTCAAGCCGCGCGAGGCGCGCAGCCACGCGCCCGACTCCTTCCTGGCGCGCCTGGAGCGGGCCATGGACGCGCGCTGCGCCCGGTGAGCCACACCAGCATTTGAATTACATACATCATCATCAGCCTATAATGTTCCCACTGCTGGAACACAGGCCTCCTCTCCGTGAGAGGGAGTGGGCCGTAATCCACCACGCGGGCCCAGTGCGGGTTGGTAGATGACACATGTCTTCAAATTTTTGGTTCTAGGACATGCCGGTTTCCTCAAGATGTTTTCCTTCACCGTTTTGAGAGCAGTGGTGATGAAATAATTTACACAAAGTAAAGCGCCTGCCAGGGTTCGAACCTGCGACCTACAACTCGTAAGTCGCGGCCGTTACCATTAGGCCACCAGTGCTCCTATTTTGGCCTGGCTTTTATTTTGTGCTGGAATTTTCTATAGTTATAGCAACAATAGGTAGGACATCTAATTGGTTAAGGACAGCTAATGAGACACAATTGATTTTGAATTGTTTGACTCCGAATCGGTGTCGCACGGGGCTTAACAGATTAAGGATTGTGACCTACAAGTTGTAAGTCGCGGCCGTCAGCACTGATCTTAAATGCTCTTGCTTTAACGGATATTTGAGGGCCATTGGCCATGTCAATGAGGAAAAAAAACCATGAGGTCTACTCCGTCCGTAGTTTCGGCCATGGACGCGCGCTGCGCCCGGTGAGCCACACCAGCATTTGAACTACCAAAACGCAATGAGCGACCATTGAATTAAACCCCATTTACACGATGCAAGATAACATGCATTTTTTTTTTTTTGGGAAATCATCAAATAACTTCTCCCGCTCTGGGCGGAGCGGGTGGGTGTGTCAGACTCTTACTGACTAAAACCCACCCGTATTCCTTCCGTTGCCTGTGTTGCGGGGGCCTCGGTGACCCATTAGTACCGTCCCGCGACCCCGGCAGGAAGATAACATGCATGCAACAATAAAATTGCATCGTCTAAACACTGGTTAGACACCACAACCTTTATTGTTGCTACAACTTATGGTATGCCACAAGCAGTTTAATGGCACCGTGTAAATCAAGCTTTAATCTGTATTATGGTGATAAGTCCTAGTTTCTTCTTCTAACGGGCTGTAATTATTTATTAAATCAGCTGAGTTTGTTATGGTCTACGTAATTTTTTCTACTTGTAGCGACTACGTACTTCTTTTCACTTAAAAAAAAACATTATTTTTATCTCAATACCTTCTACATAACTTCCCAAAACCCCGCCGTACTATCTCAGGCTACAATTTTTCCACTAGTATTGTTAAATTAAACGAGGTTTTTGATTAAATAACAGTCGTATATTGAATAATAGTAAAAATACGCAGCATGCAAAAGGAGAGAGCGAGATAGCACATTAAAAAAGAGTTGAATATATGACAGTGACCACAGATTACAAAAAAACATTCTAATGTCATGTAAACAAGGCTACAGATTTACAAGTATATATTCTAACAGATATAAAACTCAACAATACCGACAGATTCGTATCCTGTACATTTTTTGATGTGATAACGTCTTATAAATCGATGAACGCCGGCTGCACGCACGAAAAAGTGTCACGTTCCGCCTGAGCCGAGCGTGCAAGCGAGAGCGCGGAACTAGCGATAGAGAGGCACGATCGGCCTAAGCGTTCGGCTTGTGACGCATCTCTCTCGTTATTTGTTTAAGCAATGTCATTACATATTCCACAGATTACCAAAAAGCTGCTCAGTGGGCCAACTCCTGGACGCGTGGGAGATGAGCGTACGACAGGCCTGCGCTCCCACCCCTGTCTCATATACGCCAGTACCCGCACTCGGCTTGTAAACAGTACTTGTAACACAAGTAACACAAACTCATTAAATATTATTGTTATTACTGACTAAGACCCGCCTGCACCACACACTAAATGCTTTTAGCGCTAAACGTAACCGGCACCACACGTTGGTCCCAACACCGATATCAACGTTGGTTGAACAAGCTGCCACCGTACGGAGGAATCTCGAGATTTGGTGGCCCACACCAACATTGGGGCCAATGCAATTTTCAAGATTCATACGTTGGACGATCGACATTGGGGCAAATGTGTGGAGCCAGCCTAAAGTGCTACAAAGATCTTTTGGCGTTTAAATGACATTGACAGGCAGACTGTTGGTAAACATTTGAAAATTGTATCGAAAAAATAATATGGCGACTTTACTTCCGATGTTGGCCACGTACCAGAACATTCTTGTATAGCTTTATTTCAAACATCGTCCTGTTTCTGTCAAACGTATGAAAATGACAGAGACAGAGCGATGTTTTAAATTCTAAACATATTTAGTGATTTGTAGTGCAAGTAGGTCTATGGTTCAACGCAGACAGCAGCAAAATGCTCGAGCAACATGCACAAGCATTTGCTATCAAGATTTCAGTGAAATTATGAATTTATAATGTAAATCATATGAAGCACTCTATTTTGAACTTTATTTTTGTGAGAGTTCATTATCAAGTTATCAAGGAAAAACTGTCTGCACTGACCCAAAAAGTTTATTAAAAAATATCGATGAAGAAAGTCAATGGGAGTATTATCTTGCAAGTTCCTACCTAAAATCAAATTCTAAAATATTGTGAAGTCTGTACTGAATAAGCACCACATTCTAACTCTATTAACTACCAATGGCTCCGTTCTCTGATATTAGCTAGAGAACATATTTATGAATCAAAACAAAACATACGTAAATCGGATAAGTGGTCCTCGAGTTATAAGTGATAATAACACTTACAGACATAGACAGAGACGCTGTATTTTATTGTAACATCCATCTAAGTGTTGATGTAAAAACCAACTAAAAGTGTAACGTAGAGTAGTTAAATTTATTCGACCCATAGTTTAAAGTCTATAATAGATAATAAAAAATATATTAATTTTATTTCTTTTTTAAAACCTTTTTGAAGAAAATCCAATGCTGCATTATGAGATACCGAGGAAAACGTATATCTTGAGGCTGTTACACATTATTCTGTTGTTCCTACATCAATATGGATTGACTGTTGATAATAAGGAATATGCATGTAAAAGTTTAAAAGGAATGGGATATTTTAGGAAGTAATCAGGTCCATAAAACTGAACAACTTTCCCCAAGGAACATAGGACGAAATCTAAAAAATAATATTCAACTTCTCATAGCAACATAAGTCACGTGACCACTGTATGAAAAGTCAATTTTAAATTTTAAGATTTCGACGTAGGGTGAAGTACCCAATTATCAGCACTTTAAGAGTTGGTCCTAATTTAAGCCTATTTATTATTGTGAAAAATAGTTCTTTACCCGTTAAGGCAAATTTTATAGTTCTAATATTTAATAAGGAAGACGTTATTAAAAGAAAAACATGGTTGACCTCTGTCCAAGATTTTTTAGACGAGTAAGAATAAAAAATGGGTCTCTCACCATTTACTGGCACCATCGCCCCAATTAATAGCATAGAGCGAGCTAATTATCAGCACATAACTATCACTGTTGGGAATTGCATTAAAAAAAAATATTTCCATTCTTAAAATCTCTTTTTATTTATATTTTTATAAAATTAGTAGGTAGGTAGACCCTGTAATATAAAACAATCACTTATAATCTAATAATAATTTTTAAAATTGACAAAGTTTAACATTAATACAGTTATCTTAGGTAGGAATTTAAATAATTTGTTCAGACTTATGAAAATCTCACTAGAAAATGTTTTACTTAAATATAATATGGTAGCCGACCAATACCAACCAATAACTATGTAGGTATCAGCAACCATTAAGAAACATAAAATTGCACATAAGAAAGTGTACCAGTAAGTAAATAAAATAAAAGATAAGCTCTTGCCATCACATCTTCTAATCCTCTTGAAGGATCTTCTCTAGTTCTAGTAAAGTGTAAGTCTTCTTTTTCGTATTATTTATTATTTTTTCCAACGGGTCTATTTCGTTATCTCTTTGACCAACTTGCGAGGTTCTGTGTGGTAAATTAAGTTTAATGTCGGAAAGAATTTGGATTTTTTTATTTGGTGGATAGTTACTCTTCTCTTCGGCTTTTCTTTTCTTAATATTAATTGAGTTTTCATTTTCAGGTGAGGATGGTATATTCGTGTTATGAATCATAACTTCGTGTTTAAATGTCTGGTGGTGATTAATGAAAGTCTCTTGTGATTTATTTTCTTTTGTCTCCTCTTTATTCGGAGCTTCTGTCTCTTGTTTTTTAGTATCTATTGCCTCTTTTGCTTTCTTGTTTATCTTGTTTCTGGTGGTTTCTACTGTAGTTTTATTTAGTTTAGTCTCCTGTATAAGATTAGCTTCAGTCTCTTGTTTTTTAGTTTCTACTGTCCCTTTTGCTTTCTTGTTAATCTTGTTTCTGGTGGTTTCTTTTGTTTTGTTTTTTTCATCTTGTTTAAGTAATCTGTTCTTTTTGCGGGTCTCTTGTTCTTCTTCTTTAAGTTTTTTAGCTTTTAATTTGTCATTTTCAGTCTTCTGCCATTCCGCTGAAGTAAGCACGAATGATGATCTCTCTACATTTTTAACACCTTTTCGTTCAGGTGTTTTTTCAACAGTCAAAACGTCCTGTAATTTGACAGGTGTTAGTAAATATTGTTGACTATCAAAACATACCAATTGCGCACTACCGAGACAATCTTCAGTATTGTTATAACATTGTTCATTCGCTATAGAATTGGTCATAGCTTGCATACCGTCTACAAAATCTTCTGCTAATATTACTGGTAATTGATCAATGTCTTGAAATCCAACTGCTTCGAAATTTTCAATTTCGATGTGAGTTTCTTTGTTTATGGACGTATTAGTTTCTTGATTTTCAAAAAAACAACAAATTTTCTTCAAAATCCTTTCTGTTTCTGTCAGATTTTCAAGCGGCGTTCTTTGCAGAAATGTTACCTTTTCATGCCCTACAATGTTTTCTAAAATTTCGCGTGTCATAATTTTTTCTTTATTTGAATTGTCTTGTAGTTTTAAATTGTCTTCTTTTGGTTCTCCATCTTGTTTACTTCCTTTACCCAGACATTTATTGTAGTTAATGGCACCAGAGTTCCAGGGACATAAGCCAGTAGTCCTGAATCCATTTATAATTGTCGTATCTTTGACACCAACCTCTAAAGCATCCTTGAGAACAGGTACGAAATTGTTCTTTGTGAGAGTCTCCAAAGGATGATCTCTCCTCCATTTCAGGACACTTTCCTTCCATGCAGTTTTGAGAGGTCTAAATGCTGACACGTCAGCTGGTTGTAGAATCCGTGTGGCGTTGGGATAAAGTGCTATCAAAACAATCTGCAATTTGCTGCACAATTCACTTACTTCAAGACTGAGATGTGTTTTGTGTCCGTCTACAAATAGTATGACAGGAAATGTTACCTTTCTTTTGTAGATATAAGGATGAAACACATTTTTTATATAATCATAGAAAAGTTCAGACTTCATCCAGCCAGTATCGCTTAGACCAATGCCCCACTCATCTGGAACTGATGATGTTATATCTTTGGGAAGCCTCTTGTTGGGAAACACAACTAATGGAGGTGTTACGTCTCCGTTGGCGCAAAATGTAAACAGTACAGTAAGGGCTGTTTTAGCTGTAGCGTGATCCACTTCATACACGTCTCTTTCTCCTCGTAACGAAATAACTTTGCCATTTTTGGGACATAACTGAAAGTTAGATTCGTCCCCATTAAAAACACGAGCTGGGTCCTGTAAGATGTCAAAATAGTTGTTTTCCTTAAGGTAAATCTCAATTTTGTGGAACCACCCTTTGATGTCTTTTTCTGACACATTAGCACTGGCTGATGTGACAGCTTCGGCAGTGCGTTCGCTGAGTTCTGGATGACGGCGCATAAAAAGATCATACCATTTTTTTCCAGGTATGTCATCTTTAAAGGGGTTTTCCCTTCCTGACTTCTTTAAGAAGTTTGCTACGCTTAATTGTAAATCAGATTTTCTTTTTGGAAATCCTTTCCGACAGCAATCTACAACCCACTGTACCAAAACTCCTTCTTCTTCTGTCGACAATATTGGCCTAGGACCTGGTAGATCATTGCACGGCTTTCTTAATCGCGACTGGATAGTTCCTCTTGGCACATTGTAAGTTTTCGAGGCCAGTTTTTTAGACATACCTTTTTTAACTGCATCCAAGGCTTTTAGTAGATTTTCGTTTGTGTACATTTTTCGTTTATTTGGTTTATTTTTATCCTTTGGCTTCATGGTACCTAGGTGGATAAGTGGTTCTGAAAAAGAAAAGAGATGATGAAATTCTAGGAAAACCAATTTACCAGCATACTTCTGATCCAATTATCAGCACCATGCTAAGATTTGGATTTTGATAATTTATACTACTTTTACAAAACAAAATGAATTCTATGCATAAAATAAACACAGTTTACATTAAAAGTTATGAAATTAGTATTTAGGTACTTTTTTCCATTTATCAGCACCCGTGCTGATAATTTGGAATTTACAAAATATTCGATCCGTTTATCAGCACCACGTATTTTACCAATTTATCACCATAACCTCAAATTCTACTCTTCAGATTATCCTCATAAACTATCTCAAATATCAGAGAAATCGTTAGTTTCAATATAAAATATGTAAAAGATCTGATACATCATAAAATGTAAACATGTGAACTTACCTGCAATCACAAGAAACAGGCAAAAACAGAAGAAACTGCAGGACATAAGTGTTTGCTTACACAAATTCCGCCATTGTGTAGTCTCAAAGTATGGTGTTGCCAATAGTAGAATTCCAAAAACATACATTTATTTATTTATTAGTGTGGTAATCCAAATTAGTAAGTGAAAACCTTAGAATTTGACAATTTATTCGGAGTGCTGATAATTTGGTGCAGTGCTAGCGTTTGGGTTATTCACTATGTCCTTGGGGAAAGTTGTCCAGTTTTATACACCTTCAAAAAGTTCCAGACTCCTTTTAAACTTATTCTGTATTTTTTTTTTCACTAATTCAATAAAAGACAGTAATATATTGAGAAAAGTATTAAAAGTTAAATTCAACTATAGCTGCTTGTTGCTCAAAAAATTATAAAACTCCAACAATTTTCTACTACAGTTCTAACGTCTGTTTTTGACGTCGTGGACATGATGTGACGTCATTTACCACGATGCTGCTTTGTTTATATCTGTTTATTAGCCCCAAATCATATAATTTAAATAATTTTTTGTGCTTTTAAGCAGAAGTCGCGAACTTTCCTTAGCGAGATTTCAAGCACTTTGCAAAGAATTGATTTATATTCACATAGTCTTTTACGTCACTTCCGGTATTGTCGAAGACAACGCGTTTTGTGTTTGCGTTCCATTCCATCAAAAAAACGCAACATAAAATAATGAATTTTAAAATAATTAACGCATAAAAAAATAGGAATTTGTTTCTTGAATCCAATACAATGTATATTTAAATAATTAATAAGTTTTGAATTACGTGCATACTCCCTATTATTTTAATAAATTAAAACACAATTATCGACTTTTCAAGGCTCATTTACACGGAGTCTCGCCCAGTATCTTCGTACCAATGAACTCTCTTGATGACAACGAGTCTTCACTGTTAGCACATAAGTGCGAGAATTGCCTGGCGAGTATTGTCTAGGCGCATTCTCTCCACATAACGTGCGAGAAACTATATCTGTGTAAATGAACCTTAACACACTTTTCGCTTCCTAGCGATTGTGCTTTACTCAATGGATTTTATACGACAATATTATAAGTTATTTTTTTTTTATGTTTTCATTAATTTTTGTTTTTATTTTAACAAAGGAAAACCATGTTTTTGGCAGTCCATACAATTTTATACCTTATATTATTTGCATACAGTTTATAATCTTGTAATTGACATGTATGTCGTAAGATTATTGCAAGTATTTTAAACTCTATGCAACGGCGATAAGGGTTAATATTGTATGAACGTAAATTCGTTAATCCGTTTCTATTAACTCTATGTGAAATAGTATTAAGTATAAATTAATTTTAAATGTAATAGAGGGATCTTCTAATTTAAAAAAAATATATTTTGCAGATGTGATATTTATCTGTGATAATTTGAAAAATACAGTTACAAGTATGTACTCATGTGTAGTATTCATTACTTAGTTTTTCGAAATGTTTTTGTCTTAAGATGGATCTGCAGTGGTACAAATCTTCTTACGTTTTTTGCAATTTGCAGGTCAATGGTGCCGATTCCCTTGTTCACAAACTAAACTAAATTTAAGTTCAGTGCATCTTTCTCTTTCTATTTCATTAAGAAAAGGACAGAAGATAAATTTTAGTTTAGTCCTGTCAAATTAATCAGCGCCTGTCACTACACCACAAGTTTAGACGTGATTAAAAAGTTGCCTACTAAAATTACGTCAATTTTCGTCAAGCGCTGATTAGTTTGACAGGACTAAACTAAAATTTATCTTCTGTCCTTTTCTTAATGTAATAGAAAGAAAAAGATGCACTGAACTTAAATTTAGTTTAGTTTGTGAACAAGGGAATCGGCAACAGTGTCAGGTGTGATCATTAGATTTGTTCATATGGAACAAATCTAACTAAGAGAGATGTATTAATGATTGTAATGATTATAATTCTGTAAATACATATTTGTTATGGTCGCGAATCATATTTTGATCAAGATTCAAGATACAACCTGACACTGATCCGCTAAATATTGTAAAAAAAACGTAAATAAAAATTTTAATCTCGCGGGCTACCACTGCAGATCCACTTTAACTTTATTTTTTTGCCATCATCACTATGTATAAAGCCAAAATGTATAAGAACGACACTTGGTTACACGACTGTGTTCCTTGAACTCATGTTATCAAAGTTGATTTTAAATTGAACAAAAATTGGCTGAACTTTTACTCCTACTCTTTAAATCACTACAATAAATGAATTTATAAGACAATACAGAATGATCCCTACATGGTCTAAAGTTCCATCTTTCCACAAAGTTTTTAAAAGATACGGGATCAATTTTTATCCTATAATTAAATCAAATATGCAACTCATAGACGTCATGGGCCTGTTCCACAGTCTGTTCCATTGTCCCCGGATAGTGCCTATTTGGAGATAATTAAATAATAAAAAACCTGTCATTCATATTATATTTCACAATCATTACGGGTAGTCAAAGCCCAAAAATCTGATAACCGTTCTTACCAAGGGTATTGTGTTACCCAGTAACTGGGTTTTGGAGGCCAGATAGGCAGTTGCTCCATGTGAAATATTGGTATTCAGCTGCATCCGGTTAGATTTGAAGCTGACCCCAACATGATTTAAATAAAATTATAAGCATTTGATTACCTCACCTGAACTTATCCAGAGTGTGAAATGGGCCATAAATGTTAATATTCTTGTCATGGAGGTCCCTTTTTGATGGAGTTTAATCGATGTCATTGTTGTAAAAGTGTAATGAGATAAGCAATAATTTTCTTTGTAATTTTAAATAAAATGTAATTTAATTGTATTTTTTTTTTTCATTTCACGACCTCTTTTTCTGATGAGCCTATTCCATGAGCGTAATTGCTATTACTTGGTACTGGCGCAAAAATCGCTTCGCATAATTCAATTCCGTGCAATATTATTGCCTGACTAGTGTCCCAAGGCTTTAATGACTTGCTTTACGTTAAGTTAACATGATATATAATTTGACATTTTCGAGCAGCTGATGCGAAATAGTAGATTGTACAATTCGTGCATAAAAACCCATTTTACTCCGAAACGTTTATTTAGCGTGGATAGTTAAGTTGAAGGGTAAAATGGCTCGTTTATGCCCGAGTTATACACTCAGCTTTTCACTTCGATTGCGAGAAAATTAAACAGGCATAAAGTATATAACAGTATTTACTTTTACTTGTTTGTCTGATCTCCTACGCATGAAATTGTCGTACGCGTTGAGATAAAGTTGCTTGGATTTCGGCGGTAGTTTTTCTTCAACCGCGTTTTTCGCATTCTGCTCCATTAGTGTGTTAGGCGAGAGTGTAATTTCTTCGTCACAAGAATATTCCATTGTTTTAGTAATCACTATTTATTGTTCAAAAATGTTGGGCAACTAGCTTCATCTTTCTTAGTGACCGACCGACCCCTTGACAATTCAAAAGTGCCTGTAATTGGTTTCTTTGAAATAAATGCTTTGAGTTTGTTGCAAAATTGAAGAAGAGAATAGCTAATTCCCGCCACGAAACTTTTTTATTTTCAACACTGACTTGGGTACTTCATACTGCCAAGTCATAAAAACGTTTCTTTGCGTTAAGAAATATATATTTTACATCTAGGTATTTTATCTGGTTTTATTAAATTAACAATAGAAAACACGTAAATGATATTAATTAAGCAAATGAAATAAAATAACGACTTTAATCTGCGACGTTTTATAGTGCGTGTGGCTGTTGGGCCTGATTATCTTATTCTTAGAAAAAAAAGTTTATGCACTAGAGCAGGGATTCTCAAACTATTTTGGGCAAGAGACCCCTTTTCCAAAATGAACTGATACCTCAGACCCCCATAACCATTTTTCTTTCATTTTGTACGAACTAGTGCACGCTTATCGACTTGATGAGTTTTTTAGATACTTCCTACTAAAATATTAGTCATTCTTATAACAAGTTGGTACATGTAAGTAATACAACTTACACAGTATTTTGAAAGTTTCAAATAAGAACTTGTATAATTAATAGGGGTCGATTTTTAGACGTCGTCGACCACCAAAATCAGTTTTAGTTTAAGGCGACCCCTGGGAAACCAATTTTGACCCCAAGGGGTCGATATCGACCATTTTGGGAATCCCTGCACTAGAGCATAAAAATAAAAAGCGATTTAATGTCGCCTGCGCACAACATAAAGACGAACTTTTAGAGCATGAGAAGTGAAAATATAAATAAAACCACACCATACACGTCAACGTACAATATAATTGCGTACAAGATTACAAGGAGAACTGGTACAGCTGCGTGTGCGGGCGGCGCGCGCGCGAGCAGGCGGCGTCGCGCCGCGCGGCCCCGCAGCACGACCAGTGGCGCGCGCCCGGCCAGCCCGCGTGCCCGTGCCCGCAGCCTGCGGCACGAGACGGGTAACACAGATGGTTGGGTGCTGGTTCCTTCCTTCAAATCCTTGCAACTTCAAGATCCGTAGGTATCTTTGCCTTTTATAGTTTCAAGATCTACTCGCCTACAACGACTGGAGTATCATCCTAATTAGGATCGTGAATAGTAGAATAACAGATAAAGTCGAATCATTATTTCACTGGAGTAATTTGACATGTGCTAGCTGTCACTTTGTGTAATAAAATGTCTTATTTATTGCAATGGTGATCGATTTAGTTTAATCGATTTATATAAGTGTAAAATAAATGTATAATAATAAGTGTAAAAGTCTAGAATACAATAAAGATGACTGTTTTATTACTAGAGATCGGATATTCGGATGCATATTCACCTAAAGTTGAGATGTTGGATAATATGGAATGCGCTTTTGTATCGCAAAATCCCGCGGCTCTCAGAATACAAATTTAGGTTTCTGATTATAGAATCAAATGTATATTAACTTACTTTCAAATGTTAGCTTATATGGAATGCACTTTTATATCGATCGTAAAAATCCCGCCCGCCATTCCCGAACCGACAAATTTTATGATTTTTTCTGACTACATATGTAATTGGATGCTACTCCAACTTCCTACTTAATATTATGATGTAAAGTAGATAAAAACATTAATTTTAAATAAACATGCAATCCAATAATCCCAGGTTTTTTTTTTAAATAAATATTTTTTTAGAAGTCGCTTCCATACTATACACCGGACTAGTAATGCATTCCCGTTGTTTGTGGCCTCTGTTAAAAAAAAAGATTTTTAAGAAGCCGCTTCCATACTTTCATAAAAATTAACTTTAGGTAAATATGCATCCGAATATTCGATCTCTGGTTATTACATAAAGTGACAGCTGACACATGTCAGATTACACCAGTTAATTAATAATTCCACTTTAGTGCTATGTTATCCCATTTTGCAGCGGAACAATAATAATTGCATTAACACTTCATAATGCGCCCTTTTTTTTTCCACTGTTTTGCGAAGGTTTTACAAAAGCAGTAGGATTTGGGAGTTCTTTCAGGTTTCTCACATACCTTTATACCCAGGCATGCGCGCCCCGCAGGCGCAGGTGGCGCCGCGCGCGCCGCCCGACGAGCAGAACGCGCAGCAGTGGAACGTGCCCCAGTGCGCCGCACCTGCGCGAGCGCAGCAAGAGAACGGACTGCCCTGTAGGGGAAAATGGACATAATTTTTCGCTCTTCTGTAAAGGATGTCTTGGCATTTTTGACAGTCGTTTTGCTAGACGAAGTAACATCGACATGTCGGAGCAGGACTACCACATCACATCTACGACTACACAGTTCGTTCGATAAAAGCTGCATACAACTAGTGGGTAGGTAAAAGTTTATAAAAAACCGGTAAAATGCGTGTCGAACCACGCACAATGAAGGGTTCCCTAGTTGGGATGAATTTATCCTAAGAACAAACTTAACATTGTAGTTGAAAAACATGTTCTCCCAGACATTCCAACTGCAAATGTAAATTGGTCGAATATCACTCGTTATATATACTTACTCACTAAAGCCGTGATTTTTATCACATATCCAAAAACAACCATTTAACTGGCAGGGGGGCCCACACTTGATGAGAATATTACCCAAACGGATCCCCGAATCGAAAAATGGATTCCACAGACCAGCAATATTTTTTAACGGCCTATCTAACGATACCCCACGTCATGGATAAAACGAGAAAAAAAAAATCACCCTCACTTTACTTTTTAGAAAAAAAAAGCAAGGTTTTATTTTACCGCTTTGTCGGCGTGATTACTATGTATATCCTAGTCAGATTACAGCTTTCTAGTACTAAGGGCCGTATTCAAGACTCAAGCATTACTTAAAAGTAGTTTTGACCAATCAAATGGTTCTAAACGAGTTTTAAGGTAGGCTTGGGATTTGAGTGACGTTTTGTAATACGAATACGCCTTTTTTTTGGGTGGGAAATCATCAAATAACTTCTCCAGCTCTGGGCGGAGCGGGAGGGTGTGTCAGACTCTTACTGACTAAAACCCACCCGTGTTCCTTCCTGTTGCCTGTGTTGCCAGGGGCCTCGGTAACCCTTTAGTACCTTCCCGCGACCCCGGCAGGCATCGGCCCTAGTAGACCCCTACACTTGCGCTGACGACATCTCTTTGAGGCGCGCGTGGAACACGTTGCGCCGTCGACCCGGGCCTGGTCCTTACCGGACGGTGAGCTACCCATTGCTCACCGTCCGCAAGCCCGCGCCTACGTTGGCCGGAAATCCGCCCTGGATTCCCGACGCCCAGGGCGTCTCCTGCGGCGGCTAGAGGCGAGAGGGCGCGAAGTTTGTCTTTCCCTCAACCGTCCCGCCTCCTCCTTCGCAAGCATTACTGCTTCGTAGGAGGTGACGGCTGCCCATGCCCTCTCGCTCCGTACCATGGCCTGAACCAGGGCCGGACGCGAGAGGTCTCTGCCGCCGATCGCCTCCAGGAGGACACGGCGGTGCTCTGCCCAAGCCGGGCAGACCTCCACCGTATGTTCCACCATGTCCTCGTAATACGGGCCTAAGAGTCTCTGAGCTAAGCCGCGGACAGACAGACGGACATGGCGAAACTATAAGGGTTCCTTGTTGACTACGGAACTCTAAAAATTAATGCCGTAAAAATTACAGGCACATGACCATGAGACTAACGATATCGTTAAGGGTAGCAATGCCTCTGAAAATCTAGGAAATTACTAGGTATATGCGGTTAGGTTAGAACACTTTTCATTAGGTGGCTGTTAGAACCCTACCTCACCAGGATGCCACGGCGACGTCGCCAGGTCGCGCTGCTAACTAACCTATAAGGTGGTGGCTCACCCGGCGTCCGCTAGGTTACGCAGCTAACCATACATTTTGTTGCCGACGCGACCTGGCTGCGCCGCCATGGCGACCGCCGCTGCACTGGTGATCACTGATGATGCTAAATATACATCATTTTACCTTTATCGGCTTGTTGTTGATAGTGACAGCCAGCAGATATGCCCCAGGGGAGCGAGGAGTGACGCACAATTTGTAGCTGCCGTCAGTACTATCCTCCACGCGAGCCACGCTAGGCCGAGCGCTTGAATCGCGACGTCTGAAGTAACCAGCCACCTAGGAATCACAAAATTACAATTTTCATTTGGCTTTTGTTGGTCTTTCCAAAATGTTGAAGGCCATTTAGGGCCATAATTCCGAACTCAAAATATAATCTTATTTCACATAAACCTACATGGGCACTTATGAAACGTCAGAAGCTAGGTGCACGGTTCCAATTGGTCGTTTCCTATGGAGAAGAGCCGGCAAGAAATTCCACGGTTACTCTTAAAAACAATTGGCTTTTCCAATGTTTTCAAATGACAGTGTTAATAGGTATGGCAGGACAGTGGCGCCGATTCCCTTGTTCACAAACTAAAGTAAATTTAAGTTCAGTGCATCTTTTTCTTTCTATTTCATTAAGAAAAGGACAGAAGATACATTTTAGTTTAGTCCTGTCAAATTAATCAGCGCTTGACGTAAATTGACGTAATTTTAGTAGGCAAGTTTTTAATCACGTCTAAACTTGTATAGAGTAGTGACAGGAGCTGATTAATTTGACAGGACTAAACTAAAATTTATCTTCTGTCCTTTTCTAAATGAAATAGAAAGAAAAAGATGCACTGAACTTAAATTTAGTTTAGTTTGTGAACAAGGGAATCGGCACCAATGTAGGCCGATCAACAAGTACTAACTTGTTGACAGGCACTTAATACTTAACAAAAATAAATGGAAGAGATTTGCATTGCATACTCGTATTATCAGAACTCCTTCGCATTAGTTGAAAAAGGTAGTTACTGATGCAACAGAGCTGTTCTTAAAAATTAAAAAAAACTGTCTTTACCTGCTCTCCTCCACACCAGATGCGTTCACCATTGCAGTCTCGTAGCTCCAGTGTCACCTCATGCTCACAGTCCACTCGGAGATCTTGTAGACCTTCAAATATAAAGAATGGGAGTTAATTTCATGGCTGCACCTAGATACCCCCACTTTCTGGAAAACCTATTAAATAATTGAATAGGTCTTCTAATCTCATCTCAAGGTTTGCTGTTCCGGGTGTCACAACTGTGTGGATCGCCCGGAGGAGACGGTGGAGGTCGGCCCGACTTGGGCAGAGCACCGCCGTGTCCTCGTGGAGGCGATCGGCGGAGGAGATCTCTCGCGTCCGGTCCTGGTTCAGGCCATGGTACGGAGCGAGAGGGCATGGGCAGCCGTTATCTCCTTCTGCGAAGCAGTAATGCTCGCAAAGGAGGAGGCGGGACGGTTGAGGGAAAGGCAAGTTTGACGCCTTCTCGCCGCTAGCCGCCGCAGGAGACGCCTTGGGCGTCGGGAATCCCGGGCGGATTTCCGGTCACCGTAGGCGCGGGCTTGCGGACGGTGAGCAATGGGTAGCTCACCGTCCGGTAAGGACCAGGCCCGGGTCGACGGCGCGTCGTATTCCACGTGCGCCTCAAAGAGATGTCGTCAGCACAATGTAGGGGTCCACTAGGGCCGATGCCTGCCGGGGTCGCGGGAAGGTACTAATGGGTCACCGAGGCCGCCCCCGCAACACAGGCAACGGAAGGAATACGGGTGGGTTTTAGTCAGTAAGAGTTTTTTTTTTTTTTTGAGGGTGGGAAATCATAAAATAACTTCTCCCACTCTGGGCGGAGCGGGAGGGTGTGTCAGACTCTTACTGACTAAAACCCACCCGTATTCCTTCCTGTTGCCTGTGTTGCGGGGGCCTCGGTGACCCATAAGTACCTTCCCGCGACCCCGGCAGGCATCGGCCCTAGTGGACCCCTACTATATGTGCTGACGACATCTCTTTGAGGCGCGCGTGGAATACAACGCGCCGTCGACCCGGGCCTGGTCCTTACCGGAAGGTGAGCTACCCATTGCTCACCATCCGCAAGCCCGCGCCTACGGTGGCCGGAAATCCGCCCGGGATTCCCGACGCCCTGGGCGTCTCCTGCGGCGGCTAGGGGCGAGATGGCGCGAAACTTGCCTTTCCCTCAACCGTCCCGCCTCCTCCTTCGCGAGCATTACTGCTTCGCAGAAGGAGGTGACGGCTGCCCATGCCCTCTCGCTCCGTACCATGGCCTGAACCAGGGCCGGACGCGAGAGGTCTCTGGCGCCGATCGCCTCCACGAGGACACGGCGGTGCTCTGCCCAAGCCGGGCAGACCTCCACCGTATGCTCCACCGTGTCCTCCGGGAGTCAGTAAGAGTCTGACACACCCTCCCGCTCCACCCAGAGCGGGAGAAGTTATTTGATGATTACCCATCCAAAAAAAAAAAGCTTTGCTGTTGTTATTTTAATCTTCCGATCACAACTAACTAGGGATTTACCAGAAGATTTTTAATGTTCAAAAGTATGATTAGACATTCAGAAACCATTGATTAGTAAAAATAAACTCAGTTTGGTCATAAGAAAGTTGGTTTCTACTTTGATCTCGTCTAATAAACGTCAAGCCACAATATAAGCCTCCAAAAACCATCACCTTCAGTATTAACCACACACATATCCGGATCAGGCGCATGGGCCAGGAGTCTTCCGAATATTGTAGGGTCGTGTGTGGCGGGCGCGCGGGGGGCGAAGCGCAGCTCCAGTCGCGGCGCCTCGGACAGCGGCTGTAGTTCTGTCACCCGCTCTAAGCGACGCAGCACTGAGCCGGACAGGGAGAGGAGCTCGTCTTCTTTACCTTCTGTTAGGAGCTGGGGACGAGACACACAGGTTTGAGGTTTCATCGGTTTTATGACACTATAATATGCACTCCAGTATCTTATGTTAGTTCTTTTGCTAGGCCATTTCTGTATGACAGTGGTCTTAGAGCAAGACAATGCGTTTGATTGACCATACCCAAAGTCCAGCAAAAAATCTTGCTAAAAGATGGCTTTAAATGAGACTCAGCTAACCACTATCTAATATACAAATTCCCCAAGATTCTAGTTCTCAGGGGCGGTTGTTATGACGTATTATACCCGAGATATACGAGGCTAGTTAGTTCCTTAAGGATAGTAGGTAAGCAAGCGAGTAACTCTGGCTTTGTGTATAAAGAACTAGTTTCATTTATAGGCCAGTAAACTGTGAAAATCCGCAAGAAGCCGCTGGATGCGGCCGGCGGTGCTAATATTCGATTGGCTAGTGTGCTGTGACTCCGCGTTCTGTTTTTCTGACCGCTACTACGTGTTCTACTGTATCGGCTTAAAATCTTCTGGCATCGTATAAACAGCACTAGCATGTGGCAAGACGAGACAGCAAGCTAGGATAGTATACTTACAGAGGTTCTAACTTGCTTTCGTAGCTTTGAATAACTAGTCTCGTGTACCTTTGGCATTAGATCCAGAGTGAGAGATGAAGCTCGAAGCAGTAACTTAATTATCTTACTTTTTTCGTGACCGAACAATGATGGTTTTGACACATCTAAATACAGTTCTCTCATTTTGGTGAACGATCTTTATAAGTGTAATAGTAATTCTTTACTTTTGGATACCTGTGGTGGATTGATTAGGTTCTACAGATTTTTGGCATAACTTACCTCCTCGGCAAACCTCACAGCATCAACCGCATGCCTGGCCCTGTCATCTAGCGCTCTACTCTTCTGATCCAGCCGCTGCTGATGCCTCTCCCTCGCCCGCGCCGCACTTGCGCATAGCGTGCGAGTGTGTGTGTCGACCGCACGGCGGTACTGGACTGCCCATTCTTGGACTTCGTTTTCTACACGGGCTGCTTGGCACTGGATGAGGAACAACAGGTACGGATAGATTAATTAAACCCTGTTTACTCATAGCACAGTGGGAACAAATACATGTTTATACCTTTTAGCTTCTTGCTGGCTACAACTTCTCCCCTCATGGTGGATGAAAAGATTAGTCAATCAGCATGATTGGTATTGGTACAAGACTTCACTGTTTAGATTGGGCAGGTAATCGTGGAGGTTCTCTTAATGGAATTTCGATAAACGATGATTGTAACTTAAATATATTACAATTTTGATAAACTATCAATCTGCCCAGCCTTTTCCCAACCAAGTTGGTGTCAGCTTCCAGTCTAACCGGATATGCGACTGCAGCTTGTTGGCGCCTAGTGCTACATTCATAGCAACAATCTTTAGTTCATATGAGACGCTGTAAATAGTTAGAAGTTTATTTTCTTTCTTAGTTTTTATAAGGTACCCCACACTACCTTTTATATTTTGCACAACGTTGATCGCTCCACCGAAAGTATTGTAAAAAACTATTCTGTGTCGAAATACAAGTATAAAAATATCCGGGGGTTTCTATTATGTCCAATACGAGACACAGCTGAATACCAGTATTTTAAATGGAACGACTGCCTATCTGATCTCTACAACCTTGTTACTGGGTTGTTACACAGTAACTGGGTTGTAGAGATCAGATAGCAATACACCTTTGTAAGAATCGTTGTCAGACTTTTTGGGCTTCTGACTACCCGTAACGACTTACTACTGTCAAAGACCTACAGTACCTAACAATGACAGCCGGGACCAACGGCTTAGCATGCTTTCCGAAGCACGGATGGGTCTCGATATAATATGTAAGGGATGGTGTATCCATTAACGAGGCGACCGCGGCAAGCGTAGTTGAGGCACGAGCCCCTTTTTGATGATATAACTGATGTCAAGAAGATGCATGATAAATAATGGTGTCGATTCCCTTGTTCACAAACTAAACTAAATTTAAGTTCAGTGCATCTTTTTAAACAATGGTACCGATGTACCATTGTTTATTTCTGTAAGTAGGTTTATACAAACTTTTATACGTCATTATCTAAGGACCTTAGATAATGACGTATAAAAGTTAAAAATGTTTAAAATAAACCATTTTATTTCATAAGTAACCCACCTTAGACAAAGGTGGGTTACTTATGAAATAAAATGGTTTATTTTAAACATTCGGAAAAAAATATCTAATGGGTTAGACGCGAAAAGCTGTCTTTCGGGTCACTACGTATTTACTTACCTGGATTAGCTAGGCACATCTATGAAAAGGGTTATGTTATGGCTACTGGTTAGCATTGAAATGCAAAATAAAAAACTGCTCTAAACTCACATCGATCTCATAGGCATGCGCGCTAAGGTTCCTGGTAGTTCGCTCCACATTCTCTGGCACGAGCTTGGCGCGCTCTGCCGCGTCGCGCAGCAGCCGAGCACGCTCAGCAGCCGCACGTGACGCGTTGGCGAGAGCGTGCCCAGTGTGGGAGATGAGGCAGCAGTCGCGGCATACCACCTAGAGCAAATGATGCTGATTAACATTCATGTTTTAAAAACCAATTTCCATGCTTTCTCGAATCGGTAGATTTAGGAAGTAAAAATGATATTAGACCGACAAGAATAGTTTTATGTGTAAAATCTTTCCTTTCGGTTTCTGAGGCAGTGAATTCGTGAAAGGAAGTGTGTACACAGGAAGTGACAGCTTGAGCATGGAATACCTAAATACTTTATAATAGCATGGAACAGAGCCCAGCGCCGATACAGGGGGCAGTGGGCGGCATCCTAAATGTATTGTCGTCACTCAGTGGGACAAATGAAAGTTGTTCATAAAATGAAGTTAAATAAGCTTGTCAAGTATTTAATTCGATTTATGAAACTTAAGTTCAGTATAAGGACGGAAACTGAAATCGAATCTCCAAGACGAATAAGAAGGCACATTTTCAGCGACTATAGTGGGAATATTTGGCTTAACGTACGAATACAATTTTAAACGATTTTTTTTCTTCATTAGATAAAGTACCTAATTGCTGAAATTCGAGAGAGATTCCAGAAGGGAGGAAGGCATATTTTTCTGTCCAACTCCGGAGAGTTGGACAGAAAAATATGCCTTCCTATAATAATTATTGAGCGTCGATGAAGGAGAGCGCAACCTCGATCGAGCTCCTCAATATATTGACAGAGAAGAGTTTAAGGTTGAGTGCGCGTGTCTAAGGGTGATCGTAGTTGCAACAGACTGCAAAAGAGAGCTTTTTGATTCCGGTCTATTGGTTATAATGAAGTTTATTTTTTATTTGTAACGTGTTGGAAATCCTCATGTACGAGTATGTCCTCCGCCCTTGGGCGGACGGAGGGGTCTGTCAGACTTCTATTGACTAAAACCACCACGTGTTCCCTCGTACACTTGCACCGGGGGCTACGGGGGCACTTAAGCACTCTGCAACGCAGCCCCTGACTGGTTGGCCCACCTTTGCGTGCTCCGTTTGGTCAAGCGGGAGGTGTGAGGTGTTTGCCCCCCCCCCCCCCCCCGCGACATATAAGAGGGGCGCGGGCCGTGCGGGCCGGAAGAGCACTCGAGATCTCCATCTGCCTTTAAGTTTGAAGTCGTAACCTAACATTGTAATAATGCTTATTTGCTATTTTAATACTTTTACTAGAACCATAGACTTATGGCAATCTTATAAGTACCTAAGTACCTACATATAACTTATGGGGCATAGTCACCTACCTAAAAAGACTTGTTTTGTTCTTGGCTGATAGACTTACCTGCTGACAAGTAGCGCAGTAAACACTAAGATCAGCCTTCGGATGCTGGCTGCAGTACTTTACGGGCGCGGGGTCCAGTGGGTGCAGCGAGTGACGAGCAGTCGCCTTTTGTCTGCCGTGCGCCTCTCCGCATGATGTGCAGATGCTCACCAGGCACTGACTACAACGGGTTTCTGCCTGCGAAATAAGTACAGACCTTATTTTTAAAGTGAAAGCGTCTTTAGGCGCGTTGAGCGAATTTTGGTAGGGGACACACTTATGCCATGCTGTAGTAGCAGTAACTGAAGTTAAATTAACCACGTGAAAAGTTAAATTTGTGTATACTGTGCATTGTTTAAATTGTGTTTTAGATAATCATTATTTTATTGAATTGAACACTTCTATATGCGCGTTGAGCGATAAGTTTTCACATCTGTCGGCAGTCCCCATGACTGCCATTTTTTTACGATTGGTTTCGCTGTTGACGTCAGCAAATTTTGAAGCATTTAAGAATTGGAGGGTATAGCTCTTACGTGTTTTATTTAGTACCTAATAACGGTGCGTTTTTGTAGGTATTGGTACCCAAAAATAATAATCATAGAATCTGTTAAGAAATGCTGGAGGTATATACTGGAGATATATACATAGAACCCCAAAAACATTACATAGTCTTGGGGCATTCCATTCCTACTCTCTAAGTCCGTTAACGAAGATATGGGCCATCCGAAAGTAGTTGATTCGTCAAAACAAGTACCAAATTCAGGCAAATACATATCGGGTGTAGGTAGGAACAACCGTCAATAGATATTTGTTATACAAGAGTGCAAAGTTGCTTTTTAACCGCGTGGCCAATTTTGATGACCGAGCAAGCGAAGGATTCTAAAATTGACTTACGAGCGCAGCGAGTGATAAAAAAATTAGAATCCTGAGCGTTAGCGAGGGAATCAAAAGAGCACGAGGTGAAAAATCTTTGCACTCGAGTGCAACACGTAACTTTTCATCCCACCTCAGCGAGGAAATGACTAAAGCAAAAAAACATTTACAATCACAAGATACTTTTATTTCAGTTTAGGTATTAACTACTATATTATAATAGGTAAGTATTACAGAACAATCTTTAAATTATAACTAATAATACTTAGGTATAATTAAGAAAAATTGAAAGCAACGTTGCTGCAGTTACTTAAGTTGAGTGTAATATTTTTGTTAGGTACTGTAATGTTGGTGTTAGTGACTTGTGTACTGTTTTTCGGTAAACTATCTGTCATACTTAATAGTTGTACCGATTCATCGGATTCCCTTGGCGTAAATGTTGGCGAGAGAGGGCGATGGTTAGGTGTTTCCTAACGGCTCATTTTTGATGTAGAAGGGCCAGTTCAAGGATCTGACTGAGGCTCTTTCAGTGTAACGGCTCCTACGATGCACACACACACATACATATTTTACACTTATTTTGGATGGAATCCTCTATGTATCCCTCTACAACCGCATTGGACTTCCAGCCTCATTGGCGATTAAGGGACACGAGATCAGCTCCTGAAACGGCCAAAAGTGTGGCTGAAGTTCGTCGGAAACAATGACCCGTACAACAGGGGTTCTGGAAGTTCAAGAAATGTTGCTATTTCTCTTGGGATACTGCTAATTTTATTAGCACCCATAGCCTGTCTAACACACTTTCCGTTGCGATATTGTAGAAAAAATCGATTGATTGGAGTGTTAGGCGGGCGTAAGGCTTGATATTTCTCAACAATTGGTACGTATTCCTTGCGAATGACGAAGTTGCGGTCTCTTTTTATCTGTGTATTAGGTACATTAATTAATAGTAAGTCATCTGAATGTTTCTCAATGTTTTTGACATTAAGTTGTGTTACTTCATTAGTTCGACATGCTCCGTTTATACAAATAATAAGAACAACCTGTAAAGTAAAGAGTATTGTAGTAGATAAATGAATAAAAATGATATGCATGCATAATTATGCCTATCTGACTTACTTTTGTCGCCAAATATACGGAATCAGGTGCTTCGTTAAGAAACTTTTCAAGATGCTGTGAAAACCTTCGATTTTTTAGGTCGATGACCAGATGAGGCTCTTTTAAAAATGCCCCTAATTTAGGATCGGTGTCGATATGTATGTCTTTTTTCATCTTTATTGTTGCTTTTAGCATTGAATACGTAGGTACTCCATAGAGTGCTTGATTTCTTGGTCTCGGATAATTCAATAAAATAGGCCAGCAAAACGTTTTCTGAGAAAATTTTGGCTCCTTTAGCTAGTCAGGACACAGGACTAAACTAAAATTTATCTTCTGTCCTTTTCTTAATGAAGTAGAAAGAAAAAGATGCACTGAACTTAAATTTAGTTTAGTTTGTGAACAAGGGAATCGGCACCATTATCTATACTTCTCGCGTGATTGTTGAAGGAGAAAGCTCATTTGCGCATTATTAACAGTTTCAGTCAATTCTGTTGGCGTCAAATAAACTTTCTCGTCGCTACAACAATTTTAGGATTTTCACTTGTTTTCAAGTTTCTTGTTTTTAACCTAAGGTTTTAACAATATGACATGAAAAGAAAATGGCGCGCGCAAAGCAAATTAAAAAAAGTACACCAAGACGGTTCCGAGTCTGAGTTTTTAACAAATTAAAAAGGTTGTATGATAAATTCGGCACCATGGAGGGAGAAGTAAATAGGTTTAATGTTTTGAATTCACAAACTTAATGCACACGATGTTCTATATTTAATTGATTTTATCCTCTAGCGGATAAAACGGCTTTTGCATTCAGATATAGAAGAGCAAAAATACTATTTCCGAGATGGGGGGTTGAAAATCGTGTTGTCATTCATTCTTAATTCGGGCCTCGTACTAATTATATATCTGCAAGTGATACGGAGTAGGAAATGCCTGTAACTTCGGGCGAAACTACGGACTTAGGTAGTGCTTAGGGACAATTTTGTGTCTAATCTTAAAATTAACCTATCTCTTTCCAGAGCATCTACTCCCCTAGAAAGAGATGAGACACAAAATGGTTCGGAGTAGGTAAGTTTGACTATTTAGGTACATTATTTACTGAAATAACTAACCATCCTTTGTCTGCTTCATCAAGTTTAATGAAACGAAAAGATTTTTAAACACCCCAACGTAAGTTCAAATACAATCATACCCAAGCATTCTGTAAGTCAAATGTAGCTGAACGGAACGAATAGTAATTTGTTGAAATCCCACATTCGAAGCGTACGGCTCACGGTTGAGATCCTTCACGTGTGTTTCAATATCTTAAAATACTTTTAAAGAAGAAAGAATATATTGGTTTTTATTTATTCCGTTTTGGAGACAAAGAATAGTGTGTTCTTTGCTTGTTGCTTCCTTGTGATCATAATAGGTACCTATCCAATGCAGTCCCTTATGTAGTTACGTACTTATCCAGATGGTTTTCGGTCTGGCTGGTTGTGTCTTGTGTCTGTGATTTGTAATAGGTACGTATCCTCGATACTTATACATACGTAGGTACTTACTTGATACAATTTTTACGTAGCGTTATTTTATAAATACCAAACCTTGTGAAATTATTTAGACTTCGGCCATAACAAGTAGACCGGTAACAATTGGGAAGCTTGTAAACACTGAGTAATTATTTCCGCGTCCTCAGCCGGAACACCCATAGCAAATTATAGTCGCACCTTCACGAAGAAAATTAACAATTCTCATTAAGCCGTTTCACGTCACTCAAAGAAATATGCAATAAATTGGTAATACCAGAACTTGGGATGCAATAAACACCAGGCAAGTAATATACCGTGTAGTTTGCGCAATACGGCCAACATGACTTATCAACCATTGAACCATCAGCCTCGCGCACTATGAGGCCACGTGGTGACTGGTTGTGGTTGTGGTCGTAACCGCAATCTTGGCAGCAGAAGCTCTGAACAAAATTAATAATAATAATATTTATTTGAAATAAAGGACGACGCTTTTTTTTTTTGGTTGGGAAATTCTCAAATAACTTCTCCCGCTCTGGGCAGAGCGGGAGGGTGTGTAAGACTCTTACTGACTAAAACCCGCCCGTGTTCCTTCCGTTGCCTGTGTTGGCCTGTAATATCCCTTTTGGACTTTCCCACGACCCCGGCAGGCATCGGCCCTAGTGGACCCTACACTTGTGCTGACGACATCTCTTTGAGGCGCGCGTGGAACATAACGCGCCGTCGAGCCTGGTCTTTATCGGACGGTGAGCTACCCATTGCTCGCCGTCCGCAAGCCCGCGCCTACGGTGGCTGGAAATCCGCCTGGGATTCCTGAAGCCCAGGGCGTGTCCTGCGGCGACTAGGGGCGAGAGGGCGCGAAATGCCTTTCCCTCAACTGTCCAGACTCCTCGCTCCGCTCTGCCCTCTCGCTCCGTACTATGGCCTGGACCAGGGCCGGACGCGAGAGTTCTCCGCCACCGATCGCCTCCACGAGGACACGGCGGTGTTCTACCCAAGCCGGGCAGACCTCCACCGTATGCTCCACCGTTTCCTCCGGGCGATCCACACAGTGGTGACACCCGGGCGTTTCCTCCCGCCTTATCCGACACAGAAACCTCCCGAAGCTGCCGTGTCCGGTAAGGACCTGCGTCGGGCAGAAGGTGAGGACGCCGAGGCGCCTCTCTAGCCACTCCTCAAAGAGGGGACTTATCGTTATAGTTTATGTTGCAAATTCTTTACAAGAATAAAACTCTACCTCCGAAGCTAGGACGTAATCCGGTATTTTAAGAGGTTAATGATCATTAATTACACCCATGCTAAGGAAAACACCTGTGTTACAGGGGTTATCCATCCATCCATTATCATATGGCATGGATGTTATAAAAATTACAAATGAGTAATGTGTACTTTTGTAAAAATAAACTACCTACACTTGCACAATTCATTTTGAGGATAAGAAATGGGGGAAGAAAGTAAAAGGGTTTAACATTAATTGAGACGACGTGGCCGCAAATTGCGCGCGGTCCCTAAAAGAAAAATCCTGCGTTGGAGCTGCCACACAAATTCCTACCTTATTATCACTGCTACAAAGATCACAGAGCACGTTGACCCCCTCGCTGTCCTGGGCCGCCGCCATCTTCCGTAGCAGCACATAGTTGAGAGGCAGCGCTGATATGCCTCCGAGAGGCAGCTGAGTCTCATACCCACAGGTCGGGCAGAGAAGGAACTGGACGCTTTTGCCTGAGACCTGCAAGAAGGAGGTGCATTTGAAAAAGCAGAGATGACGCTAAAGTGGGCCCTAAGTTAAACCTGTTTTTAACAAATACACTTAATTACGTAGCAGTAACCGCAGGTGATTTCTTGTGACACGTATTTTTTTTAATTTTTTAATCAGATCATGATAATAGGATCAACTTGAAGGTACCGGTCAACACTGGTGCCGATTCCCTTGTTTACAAACTAACCTAAATTTAAGTTCATTGCATCTTTTTCTTTCTATTTCATTAAGAAAAGGACAGAAGATAAATTATAGTTTAGTCCTGTCAAATTAATCACCGCTTGACATAAGTTGACGTAATTTTAGTAGGCAAGTTTTTAAAATCAAGTCTAAACTTGTATGGAGTAATGACAGGCGCTGATTAATTTGACAGGACTAAACTAAAATTTATCTTCTGTCCTCTTCTTAATGAAATAGAAAGAAAGAGATACGCTGAACTTAAATTTGGTTAAGTTTGTGAACAAGGGAATCGGCACCATTGGCATCTTTACTTTCCATGAGCAAGTTTACCCACATTGCATTATACTACATGAATAATAATAAACAATTTTTAAGCGAGTAAAGATATATAAGCAATATTAATATAATTAAACAAATACGTAATAAATTAATAGATAGAGCTGCATATAAAATATTAATAGAATAACTGAATGAATGTAGTTTCTTGCCCATTCTTCTCCATACGAAACTACCTTTTGGAAGGGGCAACTAGAATCAATTCTATTTTTTTTGTAAATTTTGACGTTCAATAGTGCCTTTTATGTGCCTATTTGAAATAAATAATTTGACTTTGACTTTGACTTATAAATACATACATATGTAATTGGACTAATAGGATATAAAATAATTCTAACTTAATAACAATGAAAATTGATAATGCTTGTTTTTACCCGACTGCCTCAGGAGGGTAATGTTTTTCGAGAGTATGTATGTATGTATGTATGTATGTATGTATGTATGTATGTATGTATGTATGTATGTATGTATGTGATATGTCTATTTCTTTGGCACGCTCTGTAGCCTAAACGGCTTGATGGATTTTAACATAAGATGTTTCTTTCGATTCGTCTTAACTGTGGGAGTGACATAGGCTATATAATATTTATAAATTGATTCTGCAAATACAAAAAAAAGGAGGGGGTTTTTTTTTTAAATTAATTGCAACAATGTTGTTATCAAATAAAAGCTAGTAATGAGTAATTTTCAAATATATATATTAATAAAACTAAAAATCTTGAAATAAAATAGATTATTTATAAAACAAAAAACCCGACTGCAAAAACACATAACTGAAAAGGGCAAAACAAGCATTATAATCTATATAATTTTGGTCTTGCAGGCGGGGACAGTCGAATAACCTGAAATATGGTGTAACTTTGCCTGCAAGACCAAAATTATATAGATTATAATGCTTGTTTTCCCTTTTCAGTTATGTGTTTTTGCAGTCGGGCTTTTTGTTTTATAAATAATTTATTATTATTTTTTTATTTACCACCTGTAATATTGTACATTATGGATTGCAATAAACGATTTGAGATTTGAGTACTGTACCGTACTTAAATATCTCTCGATTACTAAAAATCTGTTTCCGCCATTTCCATTTAATATTAAAGATATACAAAAGTAGAAAAATTGACTATTTGTAACAGATTTTTAATCGAGAGATTCTTAAGTACAGTACTCAACTGTTGACGTCCTTATCTATTTCTTTTTAACTTCTCTCGAAATGCTGGCGATATGATGATATGGTATCAAACAAGGAACATTAATAAGCAATGAACAACTCTACCGTCTAGTTGGATACAGGCTGAATGCAAAACCCTCCACTATCGAGCAGGAAACACCGAGCTGACCACCATTTTCTCGAAGCAACTTGGATCACTCTAGACTGACCATCGCGCATCGTCTGCGATACCGTAGGTAGCTTACCTTTCTAGTCAATATTCCATATTTATGTGGACGTTGTTGTTGTTGTTTCTGCTCCCAGCTGCCCTCAGACCCTGAGTGACGCAGGTCGCTCTCATACCCTGAGCCCGCAGACCCGGCACCAGAGCCTGACCGAGACCCTCCTGGATCCAGCTGGATTGATCCTGGAACAACGAAAAGACATGTTGAAATGACTTATTCAGGGCAAGGAGAAGCCAGTTTCTTGAGAAACTACCAAACCGACATTGGCAGACAGGTAGCTTTGTAGACACCTAAAGAAAGATGCCTACCTAGAGACCTACTACATTTCACGGCCAGAGGCGCGGGCACAGCTGCTAATCTACTAAAACCCAAAAATACATGACAATGAAATTAAAAAGAAAAATATACTTAAAACAATTTGTCTCAGGTGAAATAACATTTTACGCCCGCGTAAACATTAAACTCTTGTATACTGCGTTCGCAATTTAGTTTCCAAACATATAAACAAATATATGTTTTTGGAAAAACAACTTAAATCCGTACACATACAGTCTCTCACATTCAAGTTTGCGCTAACACTTCAAACATTGTAATGATTTTATCCATAGTGCTAGTCATTCTGAAATCAACTTAATTAACACTAGAATAAAGTTGATATTCGTTTAATTGTACATAACATCAATTGGAAACAAGGATTTGAATAGACTTTAGGCAAATAGTCGAGTTGAAAAATTACAATCTCAGTGCTATTCGGTGAGTCAAAGTTTTTGGCAGAGAAATTATTCACTTTGCCGGAAGATGGTGTAATGTTTTTGACATTGAGTAGCGTGATTCATTCACTATTAATAAATTAGCTGTTTATTAATGTGAGGCGAATGTGTCGATGAACTAGATTTGTAGGGACGGATTTGGGGTAGGTAAAATGGGTGCAAATATTGCCTGGGCAATAAAATAACATCACGCCTGTATTCCCCGACGGGTTTAGCAGAGGGTATCTACCAAACCCGTCAAACCCGTCGGGTCGCCTAATAGTAAACCCACATTTTGCCAGTCATGTCTGAGTCCCATGTAATAAGGGCAAGCCTATTGCCATCAACCGGGCATAAATCCAGACTCCGGGCTGCCTGGACAATCAAATTCCGATAGCAGCAAAGACAGGTTTTTGCGAGAATTATTTACGTACGCTACAATTATCCTACCATTGCCATGATTGGTAGGTGTGAACTTTTTTTCTTTGATGGACACTAACGATCTATTTTTTTCTTATCTAAAAAACCAAATTGTGGAGGCCCCTTCTTTGTGGAGGTTCGGGGCCAGGGCCCCTGTTGCCCTGCCCTAAATCCGGCTCTGCTTAAAATAATTAAATTATCCAGTTGTTGCTTGTTTATATTTGACTTGCTGAAAACGCGGCTCCTAACAATAAATCTGAAGAAATAGGTATTATAATTCTTTGCATCTCAAGTAGATGCCTACTTTTCCGTAGTAGTTATTCTCTCACCTTCTATTGTTTTTGTTGCATAACAGGCTCCCAAAATAAGAGCATAAACAAGTGGCGAAGAAATACTTTGAGTATCAAACTTCAAAACTTAAAACAGTGTATCTAGGGCGTTATAAACAAAAACCACAAATTTGATTCTATACACTGCCTTTAATAAAAGATGATTCCGTGAACGATAAACATTAATAAACTTTCTGTTTATTATTTTAAGGTGTCTGTTAAATTTCTCTCTCTCATTGTTATGGTTTAAACTTCAGGTTGAATCATGACGGTTCAAACGTTTCATAAGTACAGTCAACCGTGAAGTATTTAATCGAACCTCAAATAATTCACATTTTTCTTTCCTAAAAATATTATTGAACACTCTAATATGATGATTGCGCCTCTTTTTGTGTACCCCTAATATTTCCAATTTTGATGTCCTAAAAATACTAACTATTAGCCAAGTACTGCGACCAACTTAGATGTAGCGCTCGCCGGCCGCTGCCGCGGCACCGATCGCTTCGCTCGCTCGGCTCGCGCACGGTTTGTTAAATTTATTACCTAACCTAACTCAGTTAGTCGGTATGCCCTAACTAATGTTACTGCGACCAACTTTGAGAAAAAGCCAGAAAGTCAAAAAGAGGGTCAATTATTTTAAAAAGAGTGCACCGTTAGAAGCGCAAAACGTTTTTAAACAATGAGTTAAATGTTGCCCATAGCAATTTGTCATTGACAGCGCCCTACAAATCGCCATTACTGCTACGTCATAAGTTATGACGTGAAGTATTTAATCGAACCTCAAATAATTCACATTTTTCTTTCCTAAAAATATTATTGAACACTCTAATATGATGATTGCGCCTCTTTTTGTGTACCCCTAATAATTCCAATTTTGATGTCCTAAAAATACTAACTATTAGCCAAGTACTACGACCAACTTAGATGTAGCGCTCGCCGGCCGCTGCCGCGGCACCGATCGCTTCGCTCGCTCGGCTCGCGCACGGTTTGTTAAATTTATTACCTAACCTAACTCAGTTAGTCGGTATGCCCTAACTAATGTTACTGCGACCAACTTTGAGAAAAAGCCAGAAAGTCAAAAAGAGGGTCAATTATTTTAAAAAGAGTGCACCGTTAGAAGCGCAAAACGTTTTTAAACAATGAGTTAAATGTTGCCCATAGCAATTTGTCATTGACAGCGCCCTACAAATCGCCATTACTGCTACGTCATAAGTTATGACGTGAAGTATTTAATCGAACCTCAAATAATTCACATTTTTCTTTCCTAAAAATATTATTGAACACTCTAATATGATGATTGCGCCTCTTTTTGTGTACCCCTAATAATTCCAATTTTGATGTCCTAAAAATACTAACTATTAGCCAAGTACTACGACCAACTTAGATGTAGCGCTCGCCGGCCGCTGCCGCGGCACCGATCGCTTCGCTCGCTCGGCTCGCGCACGGTTTGTTAAATTTATTACCTAACCTAACTCAGTTAGTCGGTATGCCCTAACTAATGTTACTGCGACCAACTTTGAGAAAAAGCCAGAAAGTCAAAAAGAGGGTCAATTATTTTAAAAAGAGTGCACCGTTAGAAGCGCAAAACGTTTTTAAACAATGAGTTAAATGTTGCCCATAGCAATTTGTCATTGACAGCGCCCTACAAATCGCCATTACTGCTACGTCATAAGTTATGACGTAGCAGTAATGGCGATTTGTTGATATGCTCATAACAAAGCAATAATGGCGATTTTCGTAGCGCAAGTGTTACCACTGTTGTGCGGTTGACTGTACTATAAGTAAGTCAAGAGGATTCGTACCAATTGTATAATAATACGTAATGATTCCACGAACTCTTGAGTTCTGGATGTATTTGTATGATTGTTTAAAGATTCGTCATCGTTTGAAGTAGATCTTGAATCAGTAATGTATGATGGTAATGGAGATTCAGGTGTTATGATTCCCGCAGACAGGCGCGACGCGACACTAGTAGCACGATTTCTAACTTGATGAAAAGTGTCGCGCTGCGCGTAGCGCCAGTCTGCACAAGCCTTTAGGGTATTTTGCTATTTTAGCTGACGGCTTTACGATGAGCTTTGGGAGAACTAATCCGCCTTCGTACTTTTGTAGTTTCTGCCTACTCCCATGGGAAGTTTCGTCGTATAGACTTCCATATACATACATAAACTCACGTCAGTTTACGTATGTATGGAAGTCTATACGACGAATCATATCATGATTGCTACCTTATTTTAAACATTACGCAAATGACTTGAATACATTGTCACAAACAACGATTTGATTTTTCTTATTATGCATTTGAGCAGGAATCGAACCCGGACTGCTCAGAACAATATAACAGCCACTGCTACAATAATGCATTTCCATGAAATGGTTAAACTTTCTAGATTTATTTTAACTCTAATTATTCCTAAACCGAGAACCTGAAAAAAGTTGTAGTCCCAAATTAACTGTAAGTAGAGATAACGTAACTATTGTAGGAGTTTCTGTATGTTTGTTTGTGAGTCCTGTCATAGCGCACCGCGCCGGGTGGCAGGCCTATATTTAGAAACACATTAGCTTAGTTCCTGTTTGAATCAATGAGACATAGCCAAGATACATTATGGTTACTTGTTCCCGTGTTGTTTGACTGTTTATATTATTGTGTAAAGAAATAATGCTTTTGTTTTATGATGTTTTTGAACGCGGGCGGTTGCATTTTAAGACTGCAAGAAGTTTCTCAAAAATTGTGTTTAGTAAAACAACCTTTTGCTTATTTTTTTGTTCCGGGCTGGAAAATCCTCATGGATCTCCTCCGCCTTGGGGCGGGCGGAGGGGTCTGTCAGACTCTTACTGACTAAAAACCACCCCCGTGTTCCCCTCCCACACTTGCACTGGAGATCATGGGATCTAGTGCGACTTTCGCGATCCCCGGCTGGTCCCGGCCTGCTATTGCGGGCCACCTTAAGCTCGCGAGGGGGAATGAGGTGTAAGTGTAAAACTCCCTCCACGATGTTCAATAGGGGCGTTCGTGGAATACTACGCGCCGTCACCTCGGGTCCTGCTGTGTGGGAGGCGACGGATGTCCCGGAGACTGTCGCCCCTGGACCCGACCCGACGCGACCTGCTTTCTCAACCTAACATATCATAAAACTCCCTGGAGGTGATAAATGATAAATGATGAATGATTTTTATTTCTGTAAGTAGGTTTGTACAAAAACTTTTTTACACGTCAATAATACTTTTTAAAATAAAGCTAGATGAGGCCAGCGTTTCCTATCTGACTACTCTGAGAAGAAAGGCAGACAAGCTCAGAGGTCACAGTCTCTTTTAAAGTCCAGACATAATTATCTTGGTCAGATCATGTGAAGGCCATGTAGATTGGTGTCTGAAATGGTCCTTTTGAGGAAAGAAACACACGTTGAAGGCTGAGGTCGTATAGGTATTTTTTTTTTTTTTTGAGGATGGGAAATCATCAAATAACTTCTCCCGCTCTGGGCGGAGCGGGAGGGTGTGTAAGACTCTTACTGACTAAAACCCACCCGTATTCCTTCTTGTTGCCTGTGTTGCGGGGGCCTCGGTGACCCATAAGTACCTTCCCGCGACCCCGGCAGGCATCGGCCCTAGTGGACCCCTACTATATGTGCTGACGACATCTCTTTGAGGCGCGCGTGGAATACAACGCGCCGTCGACCCGGGCCTGGTCCTTACCGGACGGTGAGCTACCCATTGCTCACCGTCCGCAAGCCCGCGCCTACGGTGGCCGGAAATCCGCCCGGGAGGTCGTATAGGTATACGGATACCTTAGGACATCTACATTTCTTCAGTTCAAATGTGGTTCACAGGGGAATACTTTGTCAACTTACTTATATCCTACTAATATTATAAATGCGAAAGTTTGTAAGTATGGATGGATGGATGGATGGATGTTTGTTACTCTTTCACGCAAAAGTACTGAACGGATTTGGATGAAATTTGGCACACAGATAGTTTATAACCAGGAATAAAATATAGGATACTTTTTATCCCGATATACCTACGGGGTCAAAACTTATGCGGGTGAAACCGCGGGGCGCATCTAGTCATTAATAATTCCGTACTTTTCATAAGCAAAGTTAAATTAGGCTCAGAGAATGTATGGAATAATCTGGGGAGACATGACAGGCGAGTTATAAAGAGTTTTGACTGTTAAAATATTGAGAGAGCTTGTGGCTATATCCAGCAGTTGCCTCCATATTATCATTGGATGCCTAAAAATATAAATTGACACATTCTAGTTGACATAAAACCAGCCGTTCGATCACAGTGATGGGATTACGTAGCTAGGTCAGGAGTCTGACCATTGTATGGCTTCCCATCGTCCGAACGTACTTCAAGCATGACTGGTCTTTAATACATTGTACATAAATACATTGTCACTATGAATGTGTGTAAAATGGAGCAATAATATGGAATTTTGGCATGGTAGGTAAAAACTTGAATGGGATTTTTATGGTTATTTTGTAATGGATTATGTTGCATATGTAGGTAGGTAGGTACGGTACAATAACAGCCGCACGGGTCAATCGATCAGGTTAAGCTACGCTTGCCGCGATTGGTCCGTAGATGGGTGATCATCTTTACATACCAAGACCACTCCGTGTCTCGGAAAATACGTTAAGCCGTTGGTCCTGGCTGTCATTCGTGGATCTTTGACAGTGGTTACGGGTCGTCAGAAGCCCGAAAGTCAACCAGTCTTACCAAGGGGTATCGTATTACCCAGTAACTGGGTTGTGGACGTCAGATAGGCAGTCGCTCCATGTAAAATTCTGGTATTCGGCTGCGTCCGGTCAGACTGGAAGCCCCAACATAGTTGAGAAAAGGCTAGGCAAATGACGATGAGGTACCTAGGTAGGTACATATAATATATTGTAATCATGATGTGTGAGTAATTCGGCTTCTTGATACCAGCTATTTTTTCTAGGCATGCGCAGGCGCAACTATTTAGCCCTCTGCTAATCTTCTCTTCGAGCAGATGATGGGCATTTCGTTCTAAATTCAGCCACCGTGTACTTTTCAATTAAGTTAATTGAACTGTTCGATTAATCTGTATTTAATATCTTTCTCAAAAAAGGAAAGCTAGAGAGAAAAAGAGACTATGGATATAGGTACCCCCATTATTGTCATAGATACTATCGCGGGTGTGAAAATCAGACCACCATAAGGATTATTCGTGCTTGCAGCGCTCGGCCGCTATAGCAACGCTTACGGTCTAGGTCTACGATCATCAACCAATAACATCGCCGCATCAGATTTTTGCTGAGCCCCTTGTTTTTGTAAAAAGACCTTTAAAATACCGGGTGAGGGTGGTCAGACACATGAGATCATTACAACAGACCCTGAGAAATGTATTTAAACATTTTTTTTTGTATTGGTCGTCGCAAAAAGGGGCGGTAAACAGTCAATCTATTCTGCAAAAAACTCACCGTGAAAACTTGTGTGAAGTGAGCTGTGAGTGTCAATCCCCAGCATAAGTGGAATGACAGTGACAGCTCACTCCACGCAAGAATTCACGGTGAGATTTTTACAGAATCGCCATGAAGATGTGGTCATCGTGAGTACGGGATTTTTTTTTGAAAGTGGTCCGATGAGCACACCCGCGATAGTACCTAGGTATTCAGCGTTTACAGCAATCACACATTTAGAGCAATCTGCACCATACATTTTCTTTGTAGATACGCTGGTAGAACACATACGTAATATTTGGTCATCGTGAGCACGGGATTTTTTTTTGAAAGTGGTTCGATGTGCACTCCCGCGATAGTACCTAGGTATTCAGCGTTTACAGCAATCACACATTTAGAGCAATCTGCACCATACTTTTTCTTTGTAGATACGCTGGTAGAACACATACGTAATATTTGGTCATCGTGAGCACGGGATTTTTTTTTGAAAGTGGTTCGATGTGCACTCCCGCGATAGTACCTAGGTATTCAGCGTTTACAGCAATCACACATTTAGAGCAATCTGCACCATACATTTTCTTTGTAGATACGCTGGCAGAACACACGTGATATGTGGTCATCGCACGGGATTTCGTTTTGAAAGCGGTCCGATGTGCACACCCGCGATAGTACCTAGGTATTCAGCGTTTACAGAAATCACACATTTAGAGTAATCTGCACCATACATTTTCTTTGTAGATACGCCTGGCAGAACACATACCTACGTGATAAACTTATTTAGCTAGCTCATAACGCGCCAAATAGAACACAAATAGGCATTTAGTGGAAAATATATCGAACTATTCGTATTGATCCATTTATGGGCCATAACTACTTTGATAGCTTCTTCAGATGCACCACGCGCACTTAACTAAGAGCAAAACCGTTAAAAGGTCGTTTCAGTAACGTAAATAGTAGGCCCAATTCAAAATGGCCTCACAAAAATATACATACAAATATTTGTAAGGTTTCTTTCTAATTGGTCAGTGAAACAGACGTCCTCACAAATAATGGTTATTTAACAGCTAACAGCTAAATGATGCGGCCATTTAAAAGAATAGATCTTCGAAATATTTTATTAGGAAAGTTTGGTAAACAGTTTAATGAGCGCGCTTGTTTATTAAAAGGTAAAACTGTAAAAGACAATAACAAATCTTTATTTAACTGAAGGTATATCTGCTGTTTCGAAATAATTTATAATGGTTGAGAAATGGATCAACCTTGCTTTTTATGACTAACAAACTATGTATGTTTATCTGGCACCTGGGGGCCAACGAGCGCCTCATAAAGCAGTATTATTTTAATATTGCTTCACAGTGGGAAAGAGATAGAGCTTTACCCCCTGTACAGCTTCATCTCAGTCTCACACAGATGTAATCCTACTTCCTACTAATATTATAAATGCGAAAGTTTGTAAGTATGGATGGATGGATGTTTGTTACTCTTTCACGCAAAAAGTACTGAACGGATTTGGATGAAATTTGGCACACAGATAGTTTATAACCAGGAATAACACATAGGATACTTTTTATCCCGATATACCCATGGGATCAAAATTATGCGGGAAAAACCGCGGGGCGCATCTAGTATTAAAATTATACTGCTAAACGAGGCTGTGTTTGGCCCCAGACAACAAAATGAAGCACATGATAATGGCTGAAGTCTATTGCAACTTTTGAACACCCTTTATCTTATCGAGTAAGAAAGTACCTACTAGATTTAGAACCTAGTAGGTACTTATTTTGATAAACATCATCAGCTCTAAAGTCGAATGATTAATTCACTGGAGTAAACTGACATGTGCTAACTGTCACTTTGAGTAATAAAATGGTCATATTTATTGTAAAGGCTCTTACAGATTGGGGCGATATCGCGGGTGCGATAGGCATATTTCGGCCTATCGCGCCCGCGATATCGCCTCAGTATGCAGGAGCCTTAATGGTGATCGTTTAGTTAAGTGTAAATTAAATGTATATATGTATAAAGGCTAGAATACAATAAATATGACCATTTTATTAAACAAAGCGACAGCTAATTCGACTTTATATTGTGACCATAATGATACCTACATCGCATCTTTTATAACTTTCGCACCCACCGCATATCCCTCAATCAAATCAAGGGAAATCATCAAATAACTTCTCCCGCTCTGGGCGGAGCGGGAGGGTGTGTCAGACTCTTACTGACTAAAACCCACCCGTATTCCTTCAGTTGCCTGTGTTGCCAGGGTTCTCGATGACCCTTTAGTACCTTCCCACGACCCCGGCAGGCATCGGCCCTAGTGGACCCCCACCTTTGTGCTGATGACATCTCTTTGAGGCGCGCGTGGAACACGACGCGCCGTCGACCCGGGCCTGGTCCTTACCGGACGGTGAGCTACCCATTGCTCACCGTCCGCAAGCCCGCGCCTACGGTGGCCGGAAATCCGCCCGGGATTCCCGACGCCCAGGGCGTCTCCTGCGGCGGCTAGGGGCGAGAGGGCGCGGAATTTGCCTTTCCCTCAACCGTCCCGCCTCCTCCTTCGCGAGCATTACTGCTTCGCAGAAGGAGGTGAAGGCTGCCCATGCCTAGTTGCGGCCCAGGCAATTTCTTCTAACATACCGAGGGACTTTATTATAGTTTTAATGTTCGTAAATAGAGCAAAGCAGTTCGCAAATCATATTGACTCTGGAAAATGGATCAAACACTGTATAATTCTATTTCGGGATGACATTTATTGGTTACTGTTCTGTTGTTAATTAGGTGAGGGGTTAAGAACCTGTTTCTACATAACAAAAGCATTTCTCAAGTGCTACATCATAAAAGATCAATCAACTTCGCACAAAACTTTGGCATGTGTGCCAAACTTGAGATGTTTAATTGCACTTTTGGCACAATAAAATTAGGTAGGTGTGATGATGGCCCTAGAGGTTTTATGGCGGCAAAGGGTAAGATTGTCGTCAGGCAATATACTTAATAAAGCCAAATTAAAAGAAAATCTACGAATGAGGTACTTCCGGCAAACCTTAGGCAGTCAAGCCTCCCCACAACCTTAACGAATGGCTAATCTATTTTCTATGAGATATCCTACAAATCCTTCAATCGCTTAGCTCTTGACACAAGAGAATAAGAAGACAACAAGGACACATGCAATATTTTCGATATTTCAAGAGGGCTCTAGCCTTTTAAGGATGGAATTATTTAAGCGTTTATAATGTAGAGAAAGAAACTTACCGCCATCAATTTCGCTCCAAACCTCCGCTTCGCCTTCCTGGTGCAGGCCCTGAAGACATCTGGTGCAGAAGTTATGCAGGCACCCCAAAAGTCTCGGCTCCACTAACTCCTTCTTACAAATCCCACAGTCCCACTCCTTGACCTTACTATTTCTCCCATCATGGTATGCTGAAGTTCTTGGGGCCACATTCAAGTTTTGGCTGGCCGGACGACGTGTACCCTTGGCATGCAGAGGGCTGTTCCCAGCACTTAGAGACAGTTGTTCCAAAGATTTTCTCTTGTCTTGCTTCTTGCGTGTAAAGCTGCCAAAAATGTACATAATACGGTCCACTTCCATTTTTTTCCAGCAATTATTATGAAGAATTATTTTAATTTGAACGCGACTTTTTATTTCAAAAGAACGTTATTCCAAAAATCAAACCGCCATCTTTTGCTGCGATTGTTTTTTCAAAGCTTTAATATTAAAATAACAGTGATTGTAAACTTGATCTATATTTCGAAAGCGTCCCGAACGTGAAGGGCGTTGTTATAAATAAACGTGCGCCCGGCAAGACGTGGGATATCCGACTGGCATACGTTTACGTACGGGACCAACGTAACATTATATGTATCGGAGTAATGCGTTTAATCCGTGCTCAGTTCTAATGTCCTGACAGATTAGCTAACAAACTCTTCAATGTATTGCGCATAAACGTTCTATTAGAGATTAGGTCTACGGAGCAGCCGCTGTTGCTTTAGGATTCGGTGGAAATTACAAAAGCAAAATTGCGGAATTGCGGTTACAGCTGAGAGCAAGAAAACGAAATTAGGAAATTATTATTTTTTTTATATAGTACAATCGCCAGCACATCTGGCATATATATATTTAGGATATATATATATATATATATATATATATATATCTGTGTATCAATTTTAGTATATTGTATTTATTTATTTTTTTACACCAACGACAGCCCCACTTTATGTCCAGGCAAATCACTGTCCATCCTATGGTTGCCTGGAAGAGATCGCAGAAAGCGATAAGGCCGCCCATTGTATATTTTGTAGTGTTTGATTTATTTTTTGTCATGTATTTTTTGTGGTGTACAATAAAGTATATATAAATAAATAAATATAAATCTGGTTATACTAAACTGTAAAATTACTCATAATGATTTTAAACCTAATAGTTATGTTAAAAATCGAATGAGAAAATTTGACAGTTTGTGGTAAGTTATGTGCTGGCGACTTACCCCTGAACTTGGGTTGCCAACCCTACTACAGGATATAAGATAGTATCCTGCTATATTAGAGGCCTAAATAATACTACTTATATTTCTTAAGAACACATATGGTAGGCGAAACTACAATATTTTTATTTCAATACAAAAGTGCGAGATGGTCGCAATAGAGCCAGACGTATTGCAATTAATCTCATAAAAGCTGAATTAATGGTATTTTATAACCTTAATTTAGAGACAAAAAAAGCAAAAATAGTAAAAATTGTTATGAGACATTAAAAAAACCGTTCATACTAGCAAAAAATATGCATAATTTTTTTTTCGCCACCTAATAGTTATATTTTTACAGGCAATGGCTTCGGAAAAAAATATATACCTACACGGTGATTTTTAATTCACTGTTAACCTTTCAGGAGGTGAAAGTACTCATGATTATAAAGAACTTTCACTATGGGATCAACTACAAAACAGCAAAAAAAAAAAAAACTTTCATACATTTTATCGGGTCAATATTGCGTTTTTGTATGGAGCAGCTGTTATTTTTTTCGATATTTCAGAGTTGGTCTAATGGTGAAAGTTGCTCTCAATCATGAGTACTTTCACGCCCTGAAAGGTTAACAGTGAATTCAAAATCACCGTGTATATACAGTGTGATAATTATGGTCGTGTAGCTAAGAAATGGTCTAACCTCATAGTATTTCTTCTTCGTTCTCCTTCTTTGACTTTTCCCGGACTACCTGCAACACTACATGAATCTCCTACCCGAATTACCTAATTAGTTTAGGTTCTCATGTTCAATAGTAACAGAACTCAAATTGGGTCCCTAGCTAGTCTTTTGTCTATTGCTAGAAAACCTTCTAATTTTACATCTGCATTGCGTAAAACACTATCAAACACAATCTGAATGATTTTGAAGTATATAGCTAATACATTGCTTCATATGTTCGAAAAATTTGTCTACTCAACAACGCGACGTAGATAACGCAATCAATGTTGCTGAACTGTCAAAGTGATACCCATTGCTACTGACAGTATGTAACGCAATTACCCCGCAGGGCTAAAAAGCTCTTCTCTGTCCATAGCATTGAAAACCTAAATTACTTCCAGTATAATCCTCGATTTACCGAAATCTATAAATAATCCAAATAACACCCTTGGCTTCCTTTCATAACTGGCAGGAGTAATCACGCGTGATGCATGTCCCGACTAATTTCCTCGGTGAGGGATGAGGCTCGTACTAAAAAGTTATTTCTGTTCAACAACCCCTGCCATTTATCATTTCCTTTGCTGTTTGATTGATTTTTAGGGTTCCGTAGTAAACAAGGAACCCTTATAGTTTCGCCATGTCCGTCTGTCTGTCTGTCTGTCCCCGCTGTAGCTCAGAGACGCTTAGTACAAGAAAGCTGTAATTTGGCATATGTATACATATTACTCACGCCGACAAAGTGCTAAAATGAAATCTTGAATATTTTTTTTCTCGTCTACCCCATGGTGTGGGGTATTGTTGGATAGGCCGTTCAAAAATATTGTGGCTCAGTGAACACCACTTTTCGATTCAAGAATCCGCTTTCGTATTATTAAGCATTAAAGTGCAAATTTTTGTTAGTCAAGTGCCCCCCCTCTACCAGCTAAATGGTTGTTTATGGCGATGTGAAAAAATTCATGGCAGTAGTACATACATATAATGAAATTAAAAGGAAATCTATCACAACTAAGTAGGCGAGTTAACGAGTAATAGTCGACCAACTTAAATTTTCAGTTGGAGAATTGACCGTGGCATATATCGATGTATGGGAGAACATGTTTTTCAACTACAATGTTAAGTTTGTTTTTGGGATAAATTCATCCTAACTTCCCAATTACGGAATTTTTCATTGAGCGTGGTCCCGACACGCAATTAGCCGGTTTTTTACGAGAATGTAGTTTCGTAGATTAGATATTATGTAAACTGGGGGGTAACCATCACCTCTTATAGCAGTATTATTTCAATATTACTTCAGCGTGAGAAAGAGATGGAGCTATAAGTCCTGTATAGCTCCATCACTTTCCCACTGTAAAGTAATATTATAATAATACTGCTTTATGAGGTGATGGTTACCCCCCTGAGCAAAATAGTAGTAAAGTGTGGTGCTTACATATTTGAATACAACCCCACAGTTCATTATATGGTACTCACCGAATTATTTTGGTTACTGTGTTGTATTTTGTCAAGAAGTGTTTGGCGCGAATTTTATCCAATTTTTTTTTTTTAATAAACTTACACATATTTCACAAATAAACAATTAACATGCAAGAAATTTTAACCAACAGAAAACTTAGATTTAACAGGATTTTAGGATTTTTCAGGTTTGAGAATTATCATTTCGTCGTGCTGAGTTAAAACGAGGCCTAAAAGTATATTAAATAGCTAATTACATAACGCGATATAACATTAAATATCATTTTTTATAGTACTTATAAGTTTACCTACAGCATTGATTTGTTCAGGCCTCTCGCGTGCAACTTCCGAGAGTTTTGCGCGTACTGTACCTATGTTCAGCAGAAGCCTAAAAAGACTGACCTTTTACAAGAATTATGAATTATCGTCTACAAATTAAAGCGAAATTAATACTCGACCCATTTTAACTCAGTCGTTTAGCTCCACTCCACATCAAGTTTATTATCGAAATGTAACACCGAATCATTTATAGCACCAATCGATATTGCGTAAAGCACGTGCAAACTCAATCGAGATCACATTATGACCGGAAAAGGAACCAATAAACTGTTCATTTGTATGACCAAATACACACTTAATACTATTTTTGGTATAAAACCTTATTAGCATGATGCAAGGTTCCGTTTTCATTGAGGATACTGGTTAGCCCCTTTCCGGCCTAATCAAATTAAACTTCTATGCGAATTGAGATCCAGGTTTGTTTGATTTTGAGAAATCTGGCACTAAAAAAGGTTATTAAGTACTAAAATACTCATTAATTTCGGTTAATAAAGAGAAAAGTGTGATTTTATCTCAAGAAGAAAGATGTCTTCATTTCATTCATCCCGTGAGCGGCCTTGATTTTATATTGTAGAAGAAAATAAGAATTAACGAATCGTAAATTACCAAAGATGTGACATCGCGGCGTACATTCAAATAAAATAAGAATAACAAGCACTTTATAAAATACTAAATGTTATCATTAATTTGCGTAATAATTGGAACGCGACCGTTCGGCGACCCAGATTTGGCGGGAAATCGAATGTCAGCGCTATTTTGCGCGCGTACCCGGACCCGGCTGCGTGGGGCGAAGCGCCATTGGACACTGAGAGGTGAAGTGAGGTGTTATGAATGAAGGATTCACCTTGGAGTAGGTATTTTCTGTAGCTATTTCCCTCATAAAATCTATACAAATAAGTAAAATTGAAGTGTCTGTTTGTAATGTCAAAATAACAGCTTCTTAGTAGATGCATATGAAAATATATAAGTATAAATATATATATAAATATAATATATGTGTAAATATATGAATATTTATATAAAAAAACCGACCAAGTGCCTGTCGGACCACGCATAATGAAGGGTTCCATAGTTGGGATGAATTTATCCAAAAAAAAAACGTAACATTGTACTTGAAAAACGTTTTCTCCCATGTATCGAATAGGTACGTCACGGTCAATTCTCCAACTGCAAAGTTAAGTTTGGCGACTATTGTTCGCTTCTAAACTTCTAACTTCTAAAGCCTACTTATTTTTATTATATTATATCTTTATGTCAGACATTATGTCCATACATTTTTAACAAAATAAAACGTTAGTCAGGTTGTTAGTAGAACACATAAAAATACAAATAAAACAGGGTGTTAGTAATTTGTTAGTACAAATCAAGATCAGTAGGTATATTACAGTCTATTTCCTATTACTGAGTAAGTGAACACTCGCCCAGTAGACAGTAAACGGACCGTTTATTTTGCACACTAACGCTCTGAGGACAGTGTTGTTGCTACCACGGACCCTGCTCATCATCGATGCGGTTCTTTTCCTGATGATAAAGAAGAAATCATCTATGGAAGCTCCCGCAAACATTTCGGAAGCACTGCAGTACCTGGGTTTCTTCAACACTGCCCTCAGAGCGTCACTGTACTGTACACGCAGGGCATTGTAAGCCCGCTGCGTAAAATTGATCCACAGACTGCACGTGTAGAATGACTGACAGAAGGTTCTGAAAAGTAACAGTTTTACATCTGTAGTACATCGTGCGAATCTGCGCGCCAACATATTGCAGCGGACTGCCAACGCCCTCCCTTCCCTCTCTAAGTCTGCATCATCCTGTAGGCGATCCGTCAGCATGTGACCCAAGTATTTTGCTTCAGTCACCCTCACTAGTGACGATCCCCCGACCCTTATTGGTGGCACATTTGATGGAGCTTTGTACTTAGCTGTGATAGTTTTCCTTTTAATTTCGTTAAAACACCCATTTAGCTGGGGGGGGGGGGGGGGGGGACACGGGAGACGGGACACTTAACTCTAACAAAAATTAGCACTTTAAACTTAATATAACGCAAACGGATATCTGAATCGAAAAATGGTTTTCACATACCATTACATAGAGGGCGAGAGCGATTGTTTGAATCCAGAGCGAAGCGAAGGATTCTAGAGTAGAATCCCGAGCGTAGCGGGGGGTTCTAGAGTAGAATCCTAAGCGTAGCGAGGGATTCAAAGTACGTCGCTCGAGGTTAAATAATTTTGGTACCGTGTGGCACACTCTCCTTTTCATCCCCCTGTAAGAGAAAAATAAATAAGAGACAATAATAAATCAATTAATTTATTTCCAAAAAATGTTACAGACTTAATTAACTTGGTTAACAAGGAGGTATTATTACTAGTTACTTGTAGGAGGTAAGTACCTACAGAGCAAATAATCTAGGCTGCAGAAATCTGTAAACAATAATTGGTGAGCCCTGCCTCTTAAACTAGGGTTATCTGTATCTTAAGAGACAGTTAACCCTAGTTTAAGAGATGCTTTTAGTAGTGACGAATATTTATATTTACATAACCAAATTACAAATTTATATTAATATCAAATTAAAATTGTCTGTAATATTTTGACAAAAAGTAGGTAGTGAAAAATCGAATAAGAAGAAGTTCCCGCGTATTTTATTTTTTATTTTCTTAACCAATGCCTCGTCGGGTGGCGCGCTTTTTTATTACCGGCCAGAACTTTATTTTCTCTTATCATCTTTTTTTAATTAAATAGTGTTCCAAATTCAAAAGTTATTTTGTCACTGTTATTAAGTGCGCCGGAATGACCCATTTTGCTTGCACTTATCGAGGAACCATTCGCCTCTTTTCGAATACGAGTATTCTGTAGGGGTCCGCTAGGGCCGATGCCTGCCGGGGTCGCGGGAAAGTTTGAAAGAGATACCGTGGCCTCTTAGATGGGATGAAAAAATAATTATTATCCCCACTTTACGTGCACGTAAAGTGCGGATAATATTTTTTTTTTCTTTGAGAGTAAATAACTTATTCCTGTATATTTTTCAAAATTTTAGGCTCAGTAGTGTCGGAGTTATACGGGGTAATGGTCAATTTTCATCTATTTTCTTAAAATAATTAAGAGTATTTATTTATAACTATAAAAAAAATAGGTGACCCTCAAAACAACCCTTTGATATGTCCCACGGTAGAGATCGCGAAACTTTTTTTTTCTAATTTGCCCCCCAAAAGTGACCCTCGTTTTCAAAATGTATTTATTTACGTTACACATCCGTGTTTGGGTCACAGAAATTCATATATGACCCAAATTTCAACTTAATCGGTCAAATATATTCGGAGCAAATCGGCTGTGACAGACGGACAGACAGACACACGAGTGATCCTATAAGAGTTCCGTTTTTTTTTCTTTTGAGGTACGGAACCCAAAAAACCACGCGGGTGATTCCCCAGGCAGCTTCTATCATATTTCGGATGTGAGCAATTCTCTAAAGTATTGTCCATTTTTGAGATTATTCTTTAAAATCAAGTAGGTAACAGTCAATCTTACAAAATTAAGTTAATGAACTAAAGTATCAACTCTTAGACTCTACAAATCTAGATTCCGGGCTCCTACTAAGATGACTGAAGAAGCTATCATTTGTGCGACGTCGGAAGCGAACCCAGGAACCCAAGCTCAGTCACGCTTAATTGCGACCATCTTGCAATCACTAAAATTATCAATTTCGCTCTTCTAGTACTTTCATCGACTTTTGTTCTTGAAAATGTTTATGGGCCTGTTGACTCCGCCTACTAGGTACTACTATAGTATTGACCATAGACTAATATATATTTATAATAGAATTGACTACTTACATACATAAAATATTGGTTTAATTTTAATTCGACTCGCCTGCCATGTCGCATTGATTTTCCCGCAGTAGGCCGGTAGTTGTGTGTGTTGTGTTTAGTTAGGTACTGAAAACTCGCGGAACTGCGGTTTACGCCAATAACAATAATATTGATACGATACGCTTTGAATTACTTCGTCATCTCTTCTTTCATGTTGGTTTTAATAACAACTAGTTGGTACTGAACACGTACCGGTACCTTTTAGTTGTATCCCGCTTTGCCTTTTTGCTTTGGGAGTTCCCAAGAAAGGCAAAAACCTAAGACGACCCACTGACCAAAGGCACAAATTGTTGTAGTTAGTTTTTTGCCAACATGACCGTCTGTTACATAAGGAGACCGAGACTCTTCCGACCTCCGTGCCTCAGAAAGCACATTATGCCGTTGATCCATGCTGTCATTCGTAGATCATTGTCAGTCAGGACGGGTAGTCAGAAGCCCAAAAGTCTGACAACCAGTCTTATCAAGAGGTATCGTGTTACCTACTTGGTAACTGCAGGGTTGTGTGTGGAGGTCAGGTGGGCAGACGCTCCATGTAAAATACTGGTAGACTGGAAGCCGACCCCAAGATAGTTGGTATAAATTTATGATGTCTTTGGATTCGACCCACTTCACATAGCATTCCAAAATTATTCTAATAATCCAGCCAACCCCTCTATGAATAACATGGGGTAGGCTGGTAGGCAGCAAGCCTTCGGGGTTTGGAAACAACTAGAATGGGGAATGTATTTACGTTCCCTTAATTTATTGCTTTAATTAATGCATTTACGATAACATTTGTTTTTATTTATTATTAGACCAATGTTATCTATTCATGCGACGGTTCTTGTTTTTATGACATGAAATAAAACGTTGCTTCTGTCAATGTCGAAAGGCTTAAAATTCCAACAATTTTATTTTACGTCCGGGAAAGGAAACCATGCTAGTTATTTTAATCACGTACTAATGTATTTAGCTGCAAATTAAACTTTGTATTAGTGACATACCAATGTTGACATAATACGTCTGAGTTGCGTTTCCTCACTACCCCATCAATAGCATCAAATGTAGTGTTGTCTTTCTCTACCACACTGGAAAACGAAAGAGTACAGTGGAAAGAATGTTCAATGTTAAGAAATTTCTAATGAAGTGATGGAATGTTATTACATGGCGTTTGTCGTCCGAGGAACTATTTTTCATTTCTATGTGTCCCAAATAATGTTTATTTATAATGTACGCGAGTTAATCATGCCAGTGCTGATTTCGGCGTGAAGTTGCACGGTCCGGGGCGCATACCGATATGTTCAACGTAAACAAACTATGTCTGTTTTCTTGCCTCTGCACTATTGTTGTTATTGTCCTCTATTTTCAATCAGAAATCGCCCGTTTAGAGGATAATTATCGTAAACTAGGTGAGCTGGGATACCTGCGATGTGTTTAAAATTATTGTAGTAGAATTTGGTGTACGAATTTGTGTTTAATTTTCAGAATTTAGGTTGGTACAAAGTCACTCGGAATCTCGCCAGTTTTTCCCGAAAAGTTTAGAAAGAAGTGATGATAATACTGTGGTGATATACAACAGGGTTCCGAAGACGGGATCGACGAGTTTCGTGGGCGTAGCGTATGACTTGTGTAAGAAGAACAATTTCAAAGTGTTACATATCAACATAACTGCCAACAGACATATCATGTCGCTGAACAATCAGTATAAGTTTGCTCAGAACGTCTCCAAATGGGATGAGGTGAAGCCAGCACTGTATCATGGTCATATGGCTTTCCTCAACTTCGATAGGTGAGTAAGAATTCATTTGAAATCACTACAAACTCCTCCATGCATCTCTGACCTTTCTCATCTCCTATTTCTTCTACCAATAAATCTAAGAAAATTCTAAAACCTCAGGATACTTAGGAATCTGGAAATTGCATGACATTCACTAAAAGTTTGCATTATAGAACCATGATTTCCTATCATGGACGAGGAAAATCCTACTGCTTATTGCCTTTTCGATGAACCACACATATAATTAAGGTAATTAAGGTGTGCTGCATTAGTTAGTACTTATTGTGTTTCATTATAACTATTTATTTATTAATTTTTATTTTTGAAGTATAAACTTTTACCTTTTTACTTATATTCGTAAGAAGCTGGCAGTATCATCACAATGGTAATGTTTTCCCATTGTTTGTCTTATCTGTTTTAGTATAATTAGGTATATATATTTAAAGTTTGTAATAGGTATATATATGTATATCCTTATATTTAAATAAATATTTATTCCGCAGTTTTCGCTATTGCACCTACCACTGTTTGTCTCTGCATCACCCATAGGTTGACTGGTAGAAAATGCCTAGGGCATTAAGTCTCTCTTAAAGTATTAAATAAATAAACTTTAGGGATGTTAATTTTTGGTAGGAGAGAAACTTATGGGTTCGCCTCACCAACATGAACAATGCCACGTGAAGTTAAATTGAACACTTGAAAAGTTTAATTTGTGTATACTGTGCATTGTTTAAATTGTGTTTTAGATAATCATTATTTTATTGAAGCGAAGACTTCTTTAGGCGCGTTGAGCGATAAGTTTTCACTTCTTTCGGCAGTCCCAATGACTGCCGATTTTTCTTTTTTACTACCTTTATTGTCCCACTGTTGGGCAAAGGCCTCTCTGCACTCCTTCCATCTTTCACGAGACCATGCATCCTGATTTTAAAGGAGAATTAAAACTAAATTGAATTTTTTTCTTTTTCCAGGTTGGGAGCCTCATCAAAGCCAATATTTATTAACTTAGTAAGGAAACCCCTCGATAGACTAGTATCATACTATTATTTCTTAAGAAACGGTGACAATTATAGACCACACTTGGTGCGGAAAAAACATGGTGACAAAATGGTGAGTTATTATTAGTTTTTAAATTGTTTGGCTTTTAAATAGATAACAAAAAATGAAAATTCTGGTAAGTATAGCCAAGTAAAAAATATAAACAAATTACAATTATAATATTTTAATTATCTTTACAGAAAAGTCATTGCGTCTAAACGATTTTTAGTTTGTATTAGTTGATTGTGTACTATTTATTTCCTAATTTATGTTATAGGCATTTTGTACCAACCTTTTTTTCGTATCTATTATCAGTGAAAATTTTGTAAATGGCCTTCAAGTTTCCCGAAAAGAATGAAATAAAAATCACTTATTAAAAATAAGTGAGCAAGATAGGTATGATTTTAAATTCAAACACTGTCTTGCACTTATGACTGATTTTTTTTTTATTTATTTACTCGTATATTTTATTTTCAATAAAATAACTTATTAGATATTTTACTCATTAAAAATAAATCTCGTTAATCGTATCGTATTTTTTTTGCTATAACTAGCCTTGAGACTAATGAGATGAATATTTAAATTGTTATCTAAATTGTTATAAACTTTATCATGAGTAAATTAGAGGCCTAAATCGTACTTTCACAATCACCTATTATTATTTATTTTTGGTAGTTAGTTACTGAGTAATGATGAGTAATAGGTAGTCGCTCCATGTTAAATACTGGTACTCGGCTACATCCAACTAAACTGGAAGCCAACCCCAACATTGCTGGGACAGATTAGACAAATCATGATGCCTACCTGCACGATTATCTTCCCTACAGGTCTTATTGTGTAAAATACTTTTCATTTTTTTGGGTGGGAAATTATCAAATAACTTCTCCCGCTCGGGGCGGAGCGGGAGGGTGTGTCAGACTCTTACTGACTAAAACCCACCCGTGTTCCTTCCGGTGCCTGTGTTGCCAGGGGCCTCGGTAACCCTTTTGGACTTTCACGCGACCCCGGCAGGCATCGGCCCTAGAGACCCCTACACTTGTGCTGACATCTCTTTGTGTAAAATACTTGTGATGACAATTAGTTTAATTTAATTAAACAATTAAATTATATACATTGCGTGGATGTGAAAACCAGCGTCAGGCTCTAGTCTAGTTGTCTGGCATTTTTTGCTGAACTGGGTCTTTTAGCGCAGCCGTACTGAGGCACACTTTCCTGTTAATTTCTTACATCGTACTTTACACTTTTTTTTATCTGCTGTAGGTAGGTATATTATATTGTGTGCTTTTTAGTCTGTGCTACATAAATGTATTTTCTTTCTTCTTTCTTTCTCTAGTGCCAAAATTAAAAAGATTGTCATTATGATAGCTACCATAGTAACATAATTAAGCTAAGTGCACTCAGCAACCTGGGGTCGCAGCGCATTGCATCTTCATACAAAAAAGCGCGGTGTGGCCCGCCTGTAGTGTGCGATAGTTCATATAAAATATACGAAAATTATGTTAAGTGTAGGATTTTTGCGTTGCGGTGCGGCCCGTCCAAATATGTTTTGGGTATACGTACGGCAAGTCACGGGTTCAATTCCCGTACGAAACAAATATTTGTATGGCCTAAACAATTGTTAAATATTAAATCTTGGTATGTTTGAGATTTGAGCTCCCAAAATATATAAGAAATTCCTACAGTTTAATAAAAACCAATATCCAGACACAGCATAACCTACATTCCTTAAATAACTATTATTAGGTGGTATCTTCGCAATGACCTAAGGCATGACGTCATTTCTAATACCTAGTATCTCGGAAGGATAGATAATGTTCTGTTATCAATTCGCAGACGTTCGACGAGTGCGTGGAGAGGGGTCAGACAGACTGTGACCCCAACAACATGTGGCTGCAAGTCCCCTTCTTTTGTGGGCATGCTGCCGAGTGCTGGTATGTTACTTGATTAAAAATCTTTATAATACTGCTCTGACCTAATTTAAGACTGTCTTTAGACTATCGCTTTATGTAAACAATAATGCCGCGCACACTTGCACCAATACCATCTAAAGGCCACATTATTCCACCAAACTTGTGTTCAGCCCATTTGTTCTCAAACATTTTGTGCAGAACTCTAAAAGTGTACGTGCACTGTTGGAGTTCTACTCCGTAAGCACGAGACATAAGATTAGTTTGGGGCCGAACTAAGAATGAATGACAACACGATTTGACAGATGTCCTTACTTCCGATGTGTTTGTGCCCGTCCGGAAAAGCTTATTCTTCAATCCGAAGTATCAAACTACTTTCGGACTGGCCCGTATCTTCGTTGACGGACTTAGGCTGCTTTTCCACCAGAGATGTGCTATGCAGCTATGCTGCGAGAAGGTGAAAGCTAAGCTGCGAAACTATGTGTCCGTTTCCACTAATGCTAAGCTGTGTAGCGGAGCGAGTAAGATGTGCTATGGAGATGCGCCGCCTCGAGGTAGCTGTGCGAGGAACATGCGCAGCTCGAGCTATGCGATGCATCGACAGTAAGGAAGACGAGGAGTGGCTGCGGCGCGGGGAGGGGAGAGGCGCTCGATATCAAACACATCCATAGCACGCATCCTTCCATATAAAACATAGCATACCTGAACCCGTTTCCACCAGTGTTATGCTACGTGGACCAATGAATATGATTGGTGGACATCAAACGCAACCATAGCAACGTTGTATATCAGCAGGCTTAGCATGACACTCTCTATTTCTTCGAAGAATAGACACGGCTCTTTCCATACAAAGTGACATTTCGTTTCTCCTTTTTTGACATCCCGCCGTAGAAATCTTTCTACATTAAAAAGGACCTAGACAAAGATCGTTAGAAACGAAAGACAAGATGAAAGATTGTAGAGGGATTTCTACGGTGAGATGTCAAAACTGAGAAACGAAATGTCACTTTGTATAGAAAGAGCCCTGTCTATTCTTCGAAGAAATAGAGAGTGTCATGCTAAGCCTGCTGGTGTTATGCGATCTGTTAGTCTCTGTTTCCACCGGCAAACTTGTGAGTTTGTAATCGTACAGTAGTAAAGCACATTTTTAATTTTACTTGAGTGAGTCCACCACAAAAACATTTGCGCCGTATGTAACTGTGCAGCGTCTCACAGCGCCGCGCCTTTATAGGTGATGCTTTCAAAAGTCAGCTGATTAAACTGCTATGTCAAAGACAAAACTGCTTTTTCTATGGCGGATCAAACTATTTTGAATCTAGCCTGCGTTAATAATAATCCACTTTATTATTCGTGCCATAATCTGCAAAGTTGTGCAAATATTGACTTAGACATCACACAGCTAGCCGGGTGTCCCGGAGTACGCTCGCACGGTGTTCGTTTGTACTTTATGGCACAAATTATAAGGTTTATTATTCAATGCCTTTAACAATCGCACAGCAAAGTCTCGGGTAATGAGTAAAAACTCAAAACCAGGTCATTGCCATTGGCCGCTCTAGGCAGGTGCTCAGGGCCCACTAGTTTCTGCCAGAGTCGTGGTTAAAGGCTGCCAAAAGAAAAACTAACTTATCCCAGGCCAAGTGCTACAATGTGTTCTACTACGTTTTCCTAGTTAATCAAACTTATCTGCGCAAGTCGACAAAGTAACTCTTATTTCTACATGAATGTTCAATAGAAAACCCAACTCATCTAAAATTGTTAAGCTCACATAGCTCGCTCTTGCGTCATACATTCTATCAAGACTAGCTTTTCTGCGTACGTCGATAAAGTCTATTTCTATATGAACGGTAAAAGAAACCTAACCTATCCGAGGCGGGGTGCTATAAATTTGGAGCTCACTTCGCTCGTTCTTTATATCTTGTATTCTCCGTAGAAGCCCTATTATCCTAAGGTGCTCAAGGCCTCCAATAAGTTAAAGACGGCCCTGGCTGCCGGCCTCATAACCAGCAGATGTTGAATCCAAAAGTTGCATGGAATTTTCAAGATAACAAATAGGAGTCGAATGATACCTTTGTAATCTTATCTATCTCAATACACCGCCTTTGTTCAGTTATTTTAACGATAAGCATAATTAGCCTAATGTTCCCACTGCTGGGACACAGGCCTCCTCTCGGTGAGAGGGAGTGGGCCGTAATCTACCACGCTGGCCAAGAACGGGTTGGTTGGCATTTTAGCGATGCTAAAGATTAATGCACATTGTTTAATTAGTTTTTGTAATTTAGAGACAAACTAATTTTGTATGCTCTTATTTCTGTGAAGTTTAGTCACAGATATTTTTGACTAATGACGGAAATGACTGTAGGTGTTAAACAAAGTACAAGGTTAAACAAAAAAAAATACTCGTTGACTTGAGAACTTTCTACTTTTTTCGACGGTTGTAATAGGCTCTGTCACAAGACATTCAGTAAGCTGTATTCTAAAACAATAAATACCATTAAAAAGAATATACTTACTTGTAATTAGATCTAGGTTTCCTTGATTGTGGCTTATTTATTGACAAATAATGGAAATCAATCAATCAACAGTCTTTATTTATAAACATAGGTTACAACAGCAAGATGTTACAATTATTGTTATATTATAGTTTATCTATGTTTTGGTTTTTGACGTACAAATATACATTTATAGGAGGATTTTTCCAATTAAGTAAATGAATTTATAATAATTCAGAAGTATCAATTTTTTTTAATGTAATTTAATTAAAGGCATTAGATAATGTTAATATTTAACGAAATATGATAATGTCAATAATAAATAATCATCATGTCAATAAGGAACGACTTAGTTTTGATGTTCCCTACCAAATAATGTTTTAAGATAATATAATTGAACTATGCTCGGGGAAAATAAGTGGTATAGGGATATGTCAAAGACATATGTGAAAGGTGAAAGGGATGGTGCTACACGTCCTGTATAGCTCCATCTCTATTGCACACTGTCAAAACAGTGATGAATTTGACACTTCCTTTTACGGCCTGTGCTGCAGTGCTCGACAGATCCCTTATAAATACTGCTGCATGACTAACACATCTCTTGGAAAAACTTGGACTATATTGACAAAAATATTATATTTTAGGAAACCCGGCAACCAATGGGCCTTAGACCAAGCGAAAAACAACCTAGTCAACCACTATCTCCTAGTGGGCGTAACGGAACAAATGCTCGACTTTATATCTGTGCTGGAGGCTACACTACCTCGCTTCTTCAAAGGAGCCACAGAATACTACATGAACAGCAACAAGTCACATCTAAGACAAACTAGCTCTAAGATAGAACCTAACCTACTCACCATAGACAAGATCCAGCAGTCCCCCATCTGGAAAATGGAGAACGAACTATACGAATTCGCTCTAGAACATTTTAACTTCGTTAAAAGAAAACTGTTAGCAAAAGAAGCGAATAATGTCGCACAAATATATTTCTATGAGAAAATACGGCCTAAATGAGCTTTAGAGTAATTTATTGTATGTTGTTGTTAGGGTATGGACACACTATACCTTTTTGAGGTATTTTTGTACAGCCTTAAATATGACCCTACCGTTCCAATACATCGGAACGGAAGGGTCATATTTAAGGGTGTGGTACAGACTATCAAACTCAACAAGTTTCTGCAAAGGACCAAAGTCATAATCGCGAAAAAAAATCAGCTGTCCCATAGAAAACTCAGACAGCACACACCTTTTTACCTACCACACACTATACCTTTTTGAGAGTAGTGGTGGCCCAGTGTTAACAGCCACGACTTACGAGTTGTAGGTTCGAAGCCAGACAGGCGCTTTACTTTGTGTAAATTATTTCATCACCACTGCTCTCAAAACGGTGAAGGAAAACATCGTGAGGAAACCGGCCATGTCCAAGAACCAAAAGTTCGAAGACATGTGTCATCTACCAACCCGCACTGGGCCCGTGTGGTGGATTACGGCCCACTCCCTCTCACAGAGAGGAGGCCTGTGTCCCAGCAGTGGATACATTATAGGCTGATTATGTATACAAAATAACCGAATTGATGGGACGGCTGCTTATTTTTCGCGATAACGATGTTGGTACCATGGAGAACGTGGTCCAGTTTGATCGTCTGTACCATAAATATGACCACATGTTTCTTATATAATGTATTGACTTAATTTTTGGTTCCCTAATCTGCCGGCAAGATTGTGTCTACTTAAATATTATATTTTGTGTACTAATATAATTATTTTTTTGTTAATTATTAAATAAGTTTTCTGACGACGTTATGTCAATTCTCTTCTTACAAAATTATGTTATATTGATCATTCCAGAGTTAGACTATATTTGTAAAGACATTGGTTCTAATAATGTGTGAACAGGGAATTTAGGACAATTAGTAATTTTGTAGCTGTATTTGAGCGTGGCATTACCAATTATAAAGTTAATTTGAGAGACAGAGCTGTTGAACAAAACTGTGCTAAGTGGCTGACCTAATTATTTACAATTCAATTAAAATCATGTAAAGTATGTTCGTGTTATGAACTAAAATAATAGTTTGGAGTCAGATTGAGGTAAGTGATTTAAAAAAACCTTAAATCTACAATGAAAGTTTATAAATGGCAGTTCCATTAATATATTCTGACTAGCTTCTGCCCGTGATTTCGTCCACGTGAAATTTATTGTTTTATCATATGACACTCTGCAATACTGTAGCTTCCCATTAGTAAAAGAATTTTCGAAATCGGATCAGTAGTTCCGAAGATTAACACCTATACATATACAAACTCACAAATTATACCCCTTTATAATTTTAATATAGATAAAGAAGTTTTATTGCCCATAAACTTGCCACAAGTGAATAAATATGACCCAAAATTTTGCTCACGTTCAAAAGTTGCAGTCAACGTTTTGTACTAGCTAGATAATATTATATTATTAGGTACTTAAACTTAGGCCTTCTAATAAATTAGATAACGAAATTAAAAATTAGTAAGTAGAAAATGTAGGCCTTAATACTTAATAAACAATCATAGGATATCGTTCCTTAACTTATCGAATTTAGGTTTAATTTTCAATGACACTATATTACTACATTGCTCACACTAAAATTATTAGGTATGTGAAAAGACATTTTTCATTAAGATTATTTGCATTGTATTGCAATGATATTTAAATCTTATAATTTTGTAAAAATAAAAACGATTCGAACGAAAAACTCAGAAAACCCATCAATAATAGATTGTGTAAATAAATTGACGATTGTATCGATGTGAAATATATATTTATTCATTGCACATGTATTTGTACACAGATGATATTAAATATTATTTATTTTTGTTTAAATTAAGTAACCTGTAAAGCTATGTAAACCGCAATCAACTGTACACTCAGACACACAAGTAAAAACACAGGTCCTTAAGTTTTGAGCTATTTTTAAAATATATAATGTAAACTGAACATTGCACAAAATACGTTCTGAAAATTATTGAATAATATAATTTTGTGTTTTTAATTCTGCATTCTACAAATACTTGAGCTAATTTCGTCACTCCCAAGAGCTTATAATTATTTAATCGATATTATTTTCCTAATTCATTATTAATCGGTCAGTAACGAAATTAGCTCCTTAAATATTTTATTATTACATTACTTAATGAACATTGTGATATTTTTAAGTCCATCCAACGACTAGTTATCTCAATTTATTGCTATAATTTTTTAATGTTATTCAATATGCGCAATTGTTTTATTTGTTATTTTATTGTGTTTAATCTTTGAGTAGATGTTGCAGATTTTGTCCGCTAGGTGACGCTACTGATCCTTGGACCAATATAAGTAAGCACTTGTGTACATGATAATAAATTATAAAATATATTATAAAAATGTTTCTGATTCTCTGAAATGATCCGGTAAATGTGTCTCGATTCTTCTCTGAAACAGAGTAATTATAAGTATGAATAAGTTTACCAAATGGCACAAAAATCAATTAAAAAATCTAAATCAAGGTTCTGGCACCATGTAGTACTTTCGTTCTTGTTTTCTAATTCTGCTTATTTTCTTGTTCTGCTATGATGTTAGAACCTAGGACTGGAACTTATAATTATTTTATTAATATTTATTTTGACTTATAATTTTATTTTACTATTCATTTTTGTTTAATTTTCTCTCACGAAATGGTGAGTGATAATACTATTTTGTTATATATTTATTATCTAACCATAACAATTATACGTTTGTGTACGAAATGATAAAATAGTTATAGTAGGCATGTTGACACTCTTGGATTCTGCAATAATAATTTATTATAACAATATTAAAATATTAAATGCTTTCAATAAAAGTTGCTTAAAATACTTTTAGAATTAATATTCTATTTCCGAACTAAACTAACACTTAGAAGTTTTTTTTATATATAAAATGATTACTATCTTGTATATTATTTATTTTTGTAACGAAAACTTAACAATTCACAAATTAAAATGGATTTCATTGAAACAAAAGGATGATGGTCTTCAGAAAGGTTAGATGCGTAGTACTCACAACGGGCGTGCCTGTATGACCAGATGTATGAAGGTAAACGAAGCAAAAGGGGAGCGTAGCAGGTGGCGTTCTTAATAGGACAAATTAACCCACGGGGAGAGGGGGGGGGGGGGGGGTGAGTGGTCCAGGTCTAGGGGGGTGCAGCTGCTCTCCCCTGCCCGTAACGCCCATGTTTTATAATTATTGAGAGTACCTACATTCAAATCGTTCTGCTTCACACGCTAAACGGTTGAGCTGTTCCATTTTTAAAAGTGCCCAACTTAACTGGCACATAGGAAAAGTATTTGACACTTTTGCACGAAACCAATTTCTCGATAGTATTGTCGAAATGAAATCCATTTAGGTGAAGATTCTTTCATTTATTTTTCTAACAATTTATTAATTTTATAATCTTTATTTTTTTAATAATTACATCGCTTATTTGTCCTATAATTTTTATTAAAGACGTAGTCAGATTAGACGATATTATAAGAAGTTGTATACTCACACCGTAGTATATTATGTATAATTATTATTCTTGTAAATAGATATGCGCATTTATTTAGTCTAAGTAAACATGTTCTTCCATTCGAGTTATGTTAGCTAGCTAATCTTGCGATGTACATAATCCTTTATGTAATATGTTTTATGTATTAGAAATACTATGAATACCAATTGCCCAGTGAAATATTTCGTGGTTTTAGCTTTGTGCTTCTCTCTAAGTTAAATATTGACTAACTTACTTTAGTTTACCTGTATCAAGTAATTATTTAGTTTTGACAATGATATTGCTTATTTAGAGGTGGCACGTACGTTTCTACAACCACTACAATTATTGAAGCATATTGTAGCTGTACCTAAATAGCAGAAGTATTGTAAAAGTCGACGTTTAAATTAATTTGTTATAATATATACATTTTATTCACTACATTACATTTTATTTTTATTATTATATTTTAATTAATTACATAGTCTTTAATTTTGTATAGTGAATTTAATTATCGTATTTACTTTCGTGTTTTACAATACTTCATTGTAGCACTTTTCTGTAGATGCTTCTATCTTATAAATTACGCCGTACAATAAAAAAAAAGCATAAGTAAGTGCGCACATCTGTAGAGGCGCAGCGCAGCGCAGTTGTCACTGCCAAACAAATATCAACGTTGCGTGCTTAGAAATAAAGTCAAGAATAAATAAAATGAGACGCGCTCCTCTTTCCACTTAGATGAGCTGTCGAGCTAATGGAAGTTCATTTATTTTCAACTTTATTTCAACTGCTGCAAGGTCGATATTTGTTTGGCAGTAACGACCGCGATGCGCTGCGCCTCGCCAGATGAGCGCTGGCCCTAGTACAAAAATATTGTTAAAGCAAAATAACAAACTAACATCTGCTTTTATTTTAAAACCAATATTTAGACCAAGAGGAGCACGCAGAATTATCTGCACAAGTATAGGAAATATAAATATTTAAAGTCATCACTAAATATTTTTTAAGATTTCCAAACTGACTCATGCCAGAGCCTAAAGTTAAGCACTATGTGACTTCAAAAACTGTAAATAATATATTATATGTATAGATCGATGATGTAATAGACAAACTGCTTCACAAAATGTTAATTCTTTATCGTACAAAATTGTACTTAATTTGTAAAAGCAATCACACAACTTTAGACCCTACTTAGTTAATTAGAAGGTTGATATTTATATAATTTATAAAGAAATGTGATTATAGAATCTGTTATTTTTAATTTCTTACTGTTCTGAATCTCTGCACTCACTAGTTTACCGTGCAAAGGTGTTTCAAACGAAATATAAACTTAATGTTTCTTAAAAAAAACGTTTTTTATTTATTAGGTAAGCTACGAGGGTCATTCAATAAATACTTAGCCTACAAAAAGTAAACGAAAATTTTGGAAAAGTGGCAATTTATTTTTCAACAGTCTCCTTTTAGTTCGATACACTTAGCCCAGCGATGCTCCAACTTTTTTAACCCGTCCGAAAAATAGTTTTTGTCAAACTCTGCAAAATAGGCCTCCGTGGCGGCGATGACCTCCTCATTCGATCCATATCTATTTCCGGCGAGTGATTTTTTCAGATTAGGAAACAGAAAGAAGCCACAAGGGGCCAAATCTGGAGAATATGGTTGATGGGGCAACAATTCGTAGCGTAATTCGACCAATTTGGCCATGGCAACGTGTGAACCGGTGCGTTGTCGTGGTGAAACAGCACTTTTTTCTTCGCCAGATGGGGTCGTTTTTTCTTTAATTCGGCGTCGAATCGGCCCAATAAATCGGCATAGTAAAGTCCTGTAATTGTTTTACCCTTCTCGAGGTAATCGATGTAGATCACACCTTGTGAATCCCAGAAAACGGTGGCCATAACTTTTCCGGCCGATTTTACAGTTTTCGCCTTCTTTGGAGCACGTTCCCCGGTCTGAATCCATTGTTTTGATTGCTCCTTGGTCTCTGGTGTATACCAGTGGATCCAGGTTTCATCGACGGTCACAAAACGACGCAAAAACTCCGCTGGATTCCGCTTAAACAGCGCCAAACACGTCGCCGATGTGGTCTCACGGTTGCGCTTGTTTTCTGGTGTGAGTAAACGCGGCACCCATCGCGCCGACAGCTTTCTCATGCCGAGTTCCTCGTGAAGAATATGATGCACTGTTCCTTCTGAAATGCCTACAGTCTCAGCTAGCTCCTGAACCTTCAATCGGCGATCTGCCAATACGAAATCATGGATTATTTTAATGTTTTCCTCCGTAGCAGCTGTTTTCGGTGCACCTGGACGTGGTTCATCAAAAACCGACGTACGGCCACGTGCAAACTCGTTGAACCAATTCTTGACGGTGGCCATCGATGGAGAAGAGTCACCGTACACAGCATCCAAGCGCTCTTTGATTTCGATGCGCGTTTTCCCTTCCAAAAATAGGAATCGAATCACCGTGACCGAACGATATTGCTCTTTTTCCATTTTTGTAAAACCGATCGACACGTTCGCTTCCATAAGTTGTCAAATTAAAACAAATGAAGGGATTGGAATGAAAATTTGAAAAAAAGAATTAAAAAAGAATGTGCTACACTGTGGTAAAACTCTTTTGAAACTACAGCGCCCTCTGGCGATGAGGCTAGGTACTTATTGAATGCACCTCGTATATGCCCATCTTGTAAAACTATGCTAATCGCATCACGTATGTAAGTATAATCACGAGTATAAATTCATACTATGAACAGCTCGGTAATAATATCTGATTTCATTTATCCATTAATATCTGTTTTCAACCTGATGGCAAATATATGTGATCATTTGTCGAAGGCATATCAAGTGGTAGCACAAATATGTGACATCGAAGGAACACCAAAACTATCTAACGAGACAAGCGGCGCCAAAATATAGGGTGCTGCATCGGCTAAAAAAAAATGTGTCACCCCTTAAAATACTGAAATCTGAGCCTATGTCGACTATTCTGCCAGTGTTAATTACTCATCTTAAAGTAGGTGAGTATCAATTTCATACTTGATAATACTGGCAGAATAGCGGACATCGTCGGCTCAAATGCCAAAAAGAAACAAAATCGTTTATATTGACATTTCTATTGTCAAACATTACCGTCAGATATTGTCAGTGGGATATCACATTATTTTGCAATATGAGCGGCACTGATTGCGATATAGAACACTTGAAATATTATGCTGTCATGTTTTTATGCTGCCTTAATATTATTACACAATTTTCTTATTATATAATTACAATATTATTAGGTACTAAAATATATTAGTATTTAAAATGTTTATACACTTTAACTATTGTTGAGCAAATAAATCAAACTATTGGGTTAACTTTCAGCAAACATTTATAGTTAAACAAAAATTTTAGAAAAGTGAATTGAGGGAACAAACTACATAAATCAACCGTCAGATTAAACAAATAAATAATAATAATCTGTTCCAAATAACGGAGCTAAAATATTAGTGTTCCGTCGTACGGTCCAAGGTAAAAAAGGAAAAGACAGCGGGCGCCGAGAGAGCCGGTCTCCTCCCCACCATGAGCAGCGGTGGTCCTATGTTGACGTCACGGCCAGCTAGGCGGTGCTTGTAGTTCCGGTCGCAAATAACAGATGGCGCTCGCTCCACGAAGTTGCCAACATAACTGGCATGTTAAATTTATTTAAAATGTATGATTGCTGTGTGTGTGCCAGGAGGCAACAAGTGTCGGATGGTCGACTGTCATGATTCCAAAATATGAATAAGATTTGTAGTGATTTTAATTTCTACATATAAAATTTAAAGTACTTATATGATTTTCTTTTTGTATCAACCTAGTCATGCAGTTTAAAAGTATCTAATTTGGCAGTTACCGTAAAAGTATTGGTTTTTTAAACACAACCGAATGAAAAACATGATATATTTGGTGTGCCGCGTAGTTGCTAAGTTAGTTCTTAGTTAAATCAAATCAAAATCATTTATTTGCATAAATAAGGTACAGAAGGTTGGTAAAACGTGCAAAATTGTTCTCTTATTCTGCCTTTAATTTCGGCGTGCAAATATAATATAAATTTAAGTACATAATACTTTATTAAAAAATAAATAAAATTGATCGTAATCATGCAGTCATTTGAATTAAATAAATGTCAATATAAAAATGGAAAAAATAATAATCATAAATATCATTAATAATCATGTCAAAAATAACCATGCCAATACGAGTAATAATCATGTCAATAAATAATAAAATCATTTCAATAATAATCATGTCAACAATGGGAGAGATTCACCACACAATTATAATTTAAAATGACCATGCAATTTACAAAACTTACAATTTATAATCTAAAAACTCATGTACACTATAAAAGCATTTCTCAATTAAAAACCTCGTCAAATAATTTTTAAATCTAGAAAATGGTAACGTTTTTATGGAATTTGGTATTTTGTTATACAGTTTTATGCACATAATATAACTGTTGTTACCTGTAAACGCGAGATTAGTCCTCGGTTGAAATAGCTTATTCGTATACATAGATCGTGAGGCATAGTAGCTTGTCGCTTGCTGAAAAAGTCTCTTATGTTTGAAAACAAATATACAGGTTTCTAATATATAAATACATGGAAGAGTTAGTATTTTATATTTCCTAAAAAAAGGACGACATGAGTCTATTTGCTTCAACCCGAATATAGCTCTTAGGTAGTAAACAACGTTTAGATTCCACATCAACATTTAGATTTTATATTTAGAATTTAAAATCACTACAAATCTTCAATTCTATTCTATTCTAATTTTCTGTATAGCAATGGTGCCGATGTCGACAATTCTGCCAATGTCAATGCGTTGAGAAAAGGTGCGAAGGAAGAAAAAAAAACCTAAATCCATTAATTTGTTAATTAAATAGTTAATTATTGAATTTACTGTGAACCTTGTTGACGAGTATTAGTCCACTGAAACAAACAGATAAAAATATTGTTATTTATATTATTAAATATGTACATATGTACCAGTGGTTACACTGGTTAGTGATAAGTTATGAACATATTTAATAATATAAATATAAATAACCACATAAAAATCATCATAATTTGAGGTTATTGACGCGGATAAAAAACATCAAAGCCCCGAAGAGCTTTGGGGAAGAGTATGTTAGTAGGGATGGAGAGTTAGTTTAGGGAGATGACTATACTAGTCATGGGCTGGGTTATTATTGGAGCAGTTAAAAAAAATGTGCTCTAAAGTATCTACCTTCATCCAACCCACATTCGCAGAGCGATGTGTCTCTGACCCGGATTTTGTGAAGGAAAACCGGAGAACAACAATGGCCTATACGGAGACGGCAAAGAATCGATATCACTTTCTTGGATATTTTTTTGTAAGGGTAAAACTAAAGCTTGGGTGTAATCTTAGCCTGTATTGCGTGATAAAAAGCACCTTTCCGTTTACTTGAATTTTGCCACTGCACCTGCCATGAGGTTAGCAAGCTCTTTTGGAAGGCTCAGCAAATCGTAGCCATGGCATTGAACATGTTTGAGGTCAGCGACTTCGGACGTAACAGCATCCTTAGCAAGAGCATCCTCATATTCGTTTCCTCATAAGCCACAATGACTTGGAATCCAAACCAAGTGAACGGTTTTGTCATTCTTGGTAGACAAGGACAAGAGAAAATAGACTTTTTGATTTGAAGCAGGATTGGACTGTGCAGCTTACTCTTGAAAGAATTCTGCTCCAAAGCTTGCTAGCAACTAAGTGAATCCGTAAGATGACACCAAATCATATGCTATGAGCCTGTATAAACAGATACGCCTCTACTATGGCCTTGCACTCACCCGTAAACACTGATGGTTGTACAGGGCATTTGAATTTTAAAACAATTTTGGAGTTTTGGTAGTATACCGCAGCACCAGTACAACTTACATCTGATAATTTAGAGGCGTCTGTGAAAAATCTTTCAAAATAGAACCATCGATCACCAACCGCCGCGCCGCATTGAAAATAGAGACCACCGACGGAGACATTTTCGATATACCAATGTTGTGACAATATCTGGTTTAAAACAAATAATTACACAGGCAAAACTGAAAATAGGAAGTTTCGGGAATTGAATAATGGGGGAATTTAATTTTTGATACCAACGGAAAGCTTTTAAAAACAAAGGAACTTCTTTATGGTTCCAATAATTGGAACTTCGACATACAACATCCAAGTCGTTCACTTTTTGAACAAGAGGGTGGGAGGATTCGGTAATGACTCTAGTCCATAATCTTGATGCTAGATACTGTCTTCTCAAGGCCAACGGCGGTCCTGCGCACTCTACCTGCAATGCATTAATTGGTGAGGACTTCATACAACCCGATATGATCCGTAGACACTTAGCCTGAATTCTGTCCAACCTTGCCAAAGCACCTTTGTTGCAAGGAATTAAAAGAAAAGATCCGTAGTCCAGAACACTCCGGATTAAGGCATTGTATACAAGTTTCATAGTGTAGGGATATGTACCCCACCAGACTCCGGCGAGAACTTTTAATACGGGAATATTTCTCTCGCATCTATTCACTAAATGATTTAGGTGATGTAAACCACTCAATTTGGAATCTAAACGCCTAAAAATTTTACTTTAAGAAGCCGGTATACGAGTACAACGCCCTTGGATGCCCACTGAAATTATTGGGATCAGCCTTCTGCGGGAAAACACAACTACAGCAATTTTAGGAGCAGATAAACTCAGACCGTGGGATTTTAGCCATTGGTTTAGAGAGTCCAGGGATACCCAGAGAGATGATGCAGCGTCACTAACTGAGTTATTTGTCACATATAAAGCCAAGTCGTCAGCCTACTGAAGAATTTGAGAATCGTTATTGATGCATGAACCGATGTATACAAGTTGTACAGTAAGGGACTAAGAAAAGAGCCTTGTGGTAGGCCCTTCCATGACATCCTGACGTCAAATTCCTCCCCCGGGACTCTCAAAACCAAAGACCAAGACATGAGCAATCTACAGATACACTGAACCATTCTCTCCGGTATTCTCAGCTGTTCAAAATCAAAATCAAAAGTCATTTATTCAAACTAGGCTGAAAATCAGCACTTTTCGAACGTCAAAATTACATAAGACAGTCCCCCAAAAATGCCCGCCCTTCACCACTTCCTAGTGCTTTAGCTGGGAAGAAGAAGTGGTGGAACAAACTCCCCAGCAGCACATCTGTCTGTTTAGTCATATAAACTTGAAACTTGTTACCATTTTTGTAGTGATGGGTAACTCTTCAATTTTATTTGAGGTTGAGGGAGCACCTCATTTTGCCTCGTGAGGTCCTCACGAGGTACCCCTCATTTGAGGTGAGGATTTGAGGAATCCTCAACGACGTATTCACCTCACGAGTCGTGAGCCCGAGCCGAACTCAGCCGAACGTCCGAGGGAGCGAGGCGGGCGGGCGCGACGACATTCACGAGTACTCACGACTCTCCGTCCGATTAAACAAATCTCTCTCACCTCTCACACATATCATTTTCTTTCGCTCATAAATTTTAGACCGCCAAAATAAACGAATCAATGACACTTGATTATCAATCTAATGCTGATGCTTTTAGAGTTCATAATAATTAACCATAGCTGAAATAAAAATATTTTCTTTAAAATTCGTTTTGACTAATAATGTTACATACTAATTTTAACAGTTTACGTAATGTTGACCTTGGAGGTGCACGTGATTTTCTTGTAACAATTACGTAGACTTTTGTTTTGTTTGTTTTCGTACTTTAATCTAAATAATTAATATCTTACCAAACATCAGTATCACACTCACCACACACACATGACACAACTAACATCATTACATACTTAGGTACATTATTTCATTAGGTACATACCAAAATCATAATGTTAATGTTTATTATGCTGCCAAAATTTCGAGACCAGACCTCACCTCACTCATTCTTTAATTCTATACAATTTTTTAAATCGGTTCATTCGCTCACTCGTTGAGGAGCTCATCACTCAACCACTCAATACTCACTCGCGAGTCACGCCTCACGCCTCACCTCGCTCGCCTCACCCCTCGCCACAATTTCATATTGTCAATGTCAATTTTTGAGGACGCGTGAACGAATGAGGTGAGGTGAGATGGTTCATTGTTGAAAATCGAGTAACTCTTTCAATTTGCGATCACGAGGACCTCAAACGAGGGACCTCATGAGTGAGGGACTCATCACTACATTTTTGCCTGAGAATGGGAAGCAGGACATCTGTCATAAGCAGAGGAAATGTCTGAAAAGGTAGCGACTACGGATTCATTTTTCGGAAACGATAAGCGTATATCTGCTGCCAAAACCACAACACTAAAAAGAGACTCAATACCCCATGTATTGAGTCCCTTTTTAGTGTTGTGGTTTTGGGAGCAGATATACGCTAATCCCCTTTTAAAGCCAAATTGATACCCAGGAAGTAAATCTCTGGATCCTACTATAAATTCTAGTTGGTTCTTTACTAAGTGTTCTAATAATTTTCCAAGGACTGATGACAAAGCGATTGGTCTGAAGCTGTTTAGGTCATCAGCGTGCTTGATTTTTTTTTGCTCTATGACCTGCGTGTGACATAAAAGAATAGACAATACCGTCTACACGGGGGCAGAGTCTTGAACATGATTTAAAAATGAGTTAAGCTCCTGTATAGAAAATGGTGCATCCAAAGGATCCTCTGAAGAAATGAGAGACGGCTGATTATGTTCTGCTTCCGATGGAACATAGGGAGGAGCCAGTTTATCAAAGAACTGGTCAGCAGTCTCTCGAGGGATGGGAGAAGAAATTGAAGAGGAACATCCAGATCTAAAACGGTTAATCTTCTTCCATACAACCGATAAAGGAGTGGAGGGAGACAGAGAACCGCAAAAGTCAGCCCAACCAGCATGTTTCTTCCTTCGCAGCAATCTTTTAGATTTGGCGAGGATCCTATTAAAAGCTATTAGGTTATTGCTAACCATCGCCTCATTATACACCATTTCAGTATCATCCCTTTCCCTTATAGCTATTGTGCATTCCTGGTCCCACCATGGTGGGGGAGAAATCCGCCCACGTGCGGGGTTTTTAATAGGGAAGCATGAGTCTGCACTAGCTGTCATGGCAGAAATGAGATTATTATAACAGCCTGCCATATGGAGGGGACCAAGAGAATTAAAATCATGGGAAATTAACTTTGGAAGTGAGTCAATTTTGTCCTCCAATAATGAGGAATACCCTGACCAATCAGGATGAGACAAATTATACCTCATGAGTGGAGGGCTCGATTTTTCTAGGAAAGTTTTTTCAGCCAAAGATATTATGATAAATGATAAATGATTTATTTTCTGTAAGTAGGTTTGTACAAACACTTTTACACGTCAATCATATTTTTAAAATAAAGCTAGATGAGGTCGGCGTATCCGATCTGACTACTCTGAGAAGAAAGGCCGAAACAAACTCAGAGGTCACAGTCTCCTTTAAAGTCCAGACATAATCTTGGTCAGATCATGTGAAGGCCATGTAGATTGGTGTCTGAAATGGTCCTTTTGAGGAAAGAACCACACAGATTGAGTGGACCTGTCCAGTCAGTGCACGCATTTGTCAGTAATCCTGCAGCTCAACTCAGAACTTAAGGAGCTTAAGGAGCTCAACGATTCGACGAACAATACCAAAGAAAGAACATTTGGGTAGGCCGCATAAATTACTCAAACTGCCAGACCATGATTAATACTAAATGAGAAAAAAAAAACAACAATGACCCACATAGGCTTCACATTCACAATAATTGAAAACAATATAATACTTTACAAATAAATATTAAGTTCCAAACAGTATATTGAACTCCACAAAGTAAATATGTCAAAATGGTATATAAATAAAATAAAAGTTTCAGTATGCAATAATTGGAGCAGCTTAATCCCAAGCCATTTTGTCCTCAATATAATCTTTAACGGTATAAAAGGCTTTCTGGCACAAGTTACTTTTAATAAATGATTTGAATTTATTAAGGTTTAGATCTTGAACGTGGCTTGGAAGTTTATCATAAAAACGTATACATTGACATCTGAATGAGCCACCTATTTTCTTGAGCCTTGTTGTAGGTACAACAAATTTGTGTTTGTTCCTAGTATTTATATTATGGATATCACTGTATTTTTTAAACAATTTTATATTTTTATGGGCATATAAAAGAACTTCAAAAATATACTGAGAGGGCACAGTCATTACATTAATCTCCTTAAATTTCTCTCTGAGAGAGTGTCTCGGACTTAATTTATAAATTGACCGAACAGCTCTTTATGATATGATTAGATAGTGGCCACTGCCATTGTGACAAACTGGTACACCCCCAATGACACGACGCTGCAATATCCAGTGTGCAAAAGGTGAGGTCAACACAACACTTATGCTGTCCAAGAGGAGACCTTTTTTTTTTTTGTTCCCGGGGTGGAAAATCCTCATGGATGTCCTCCGCCCTGGGGTAGGCGGAGGGGTCTGTCAGACTCTTACTGACTAAAAACCACCCCGGTGTTCCCGTCCCACACTTGCACCGGGGATCATGGGATCTAATGCGACTTCCACGATCCCCGGCTAGTGCCGGCCCGCCTCTGCGGGCCACCTCAAGTCTGGGGGGGGGGTGAGGTGTTTAAACCCCCCCCCGCGACGTCTGAAAGGGGCGCGCGTGGAACACTACGCGCCGCCACCTCGGGTCCAGTGTGATGGGGGGCGGCGGACGTCCCCAAGTCCGCCGTCCCTGGACCCATTTAGGGGGGCCGGAAGAGGGCGTTGTCTGCCCTCTGCCGACGCCCGGTGCGCCTGCTGCGGGCCGGGTGAGCGGAAGAGATCTCCCACTCCCGTTCCGCAGCCTCCTTCTGCGACACGACTGTTTCGCAGAAGGATACCACCGCGTCCCAGGACTCCTCGCTGCCGACCATTGCCTCGACCACGGCCGGCAGCGACAGGTCACTGCCCACTCCTGAGATGAGGGCACGGCGTGGCTCCTCCCAAGCGGCACACTCTGCCAGCGTATGCCGCGCCGTGTCCTCCCGACAGTCGATGCAGTGGTGACACCGGGCGTCCGGCTCCCTGTTTATGCGACACAGGTACTTCCCGAAGCAACCATGCCCCGAGAGCACCTGCGTCACCCGAAACGACAGGGAGCCGTGCCTCCTCCCGAGCCAGGGCTCGAGCACTGGCCGGACCGCCTCGATGGTGGCGAGGCCGGCGGTAGGGCGTGAAAGCCTGTCCCGCCATTCCGCCACCAGGGCTGCGCGGAGCTGTGACCGACGCAAGTCCGTATGTCGCTGCATCAGCCACTCGCCCCGCGCCCTCGCTTCCTCGCGCCACTGATGCAGTGACGCGAGTACTTTCGCCTCGAGGTCCCAGGGCGGGGATCCGGCCAGTACGCAAGCCGCCTCAAAGGAGATCGTGCGATATCCCCTGATGACTCTGACGGCCATCGCTCTCTGCGGCTTTCGCAGGACAGCGATGCTGCCGGCCGTCAGGTCAGCCGCCCAGATCGGGGCCCCATACAGGGCCATCGATCGCACGTCCAAGAGGAGACCTACGGGATGGGCAACCATTGTTTAAGATACACAGGTTAAGACCATCTAAGATTTCAACTTAACCTTCCCCAAAAGAGTCGCAACGTTCAGAGCCCCGCCTAAAGTGATGGCAGTTGAAGTCCCCCATAACAAGTACAGGGCCTACTATGTTTTCCAACGTACATTTTAAGATCGGAAAGAAACTTTGATGAGGGTGAGCAACCCTCATCAAAGTGGGTACCCTCTACCCAGCCACAATGCTAATATCATCACCTAGTGAATGCAGAGATACAGTCACAAGTGGAAAACGAATCTTCACGCAGGGAGCCGACCCACCATAGCCATCAGGTCGGTCGCATCTGAGAATATTAAAGGAAGGTAAACGGAAACTAAGACTCGGAACTAGCCAAGTCTCAGCAAGGTAACAAGCTAAAGCTTCTTATGCCACACGCTCCTCACATTCCATTGAAGGAACACAACCCGAGCCATTATTATGGGATGAGAGTGAATTAATAAGTGGTAAAGCATCGTTGGACGGTAATTGAATTTTATTGGGTAAAGACATTAAAGTTAACAGAAGTTTACTAAGTAGTTCAAATATTGAAGACATGTTTTCAGGAGATTCTCTTAGTTGATTATTGAGGGCACAGCCATTAGGCTGAGTTGATTGGGGAGTGGTAATGAGCTGCTGATGAGCTATTTTATTATAGGAGGGAGAAAGGGGAGCATGGGTTTTTGGCTTAAGAAATATAGTTTTGCGATATGACTGAGTCTGTGAATTAGCGGTGTCTGCATAGCTACGAGTAGAAGTGGGAACAGTTTTACTTGCTTCTGAATATGAAATGATTTTCTCAGCCATGATTGTTTTAATTGTCCTCTGCCTGTTGTACTCCGGATAGGCCCTGCTAGCTGCAGCAAAGGCTACCAAAGCACAACACGCAGAAGGCTTCACTCTCAGCAATGCTACAACCATCACCGGGGTGATCATTGCCACACTTTCTGCAACGGGGTTTGGAACGACAAAGAGATTCTACATGACCAAATCGGCAACATTTGCGGCATTGAATGGTGGGGTAATCATACTGTTCTACAGTTAATGATGTGTAAAAACAGAAAATTTGTTTCGGTAAAACTTGGCCAGCTTGGAGCAGTGGAGGGCCGTGGTGGCCCAGTGGTAACGGCCGCGACTTACGAGGTGTAGGTCGTAGGTTCGAACCCGGACAGGTGCTTTACTTTGTGTAAATTATTTCATCACCACTGCTCTCAAAACGGTGAAGGAAAACATCGTGAGGAAACCGGCATGTCCTAGAACCAAAAGTTCGAAGACATGTGACATATACCAACCCGCACTGGGCCGGCGTGGTGGATTACGGCCCACTCCCTCTCACAGAGAGGAGGCCTGTGTCCCAGCAGTGGGAACATTACCTATAGGCTGATTATGATGAAACTTGGCCATCAAACGTGATGACACAAGTTTCAGTGGGCCTGTATTCAGTTACGACGTCTTTGTTAACCTTCCTGTTCAATCAACTTTTAGTATTGGGCCACAGCCTACTGGAATTTTAAAAAATGACAGAACTTCCTCTTCTTAGAACTCAGTAGGAATGCCACTTACAACACCCATACGTGTTATATTAAAAGACGGAATTACAGCCTCACATAAATTTGTCCCTAAAACATTATTTGAGATAAAGGCGTTTGCATCCTGAGGGGATGCAAACTCAACGGAGACGCGGTTTCTACCGACTTGCTTCACGGAAGTAATATCAGATATATTTTATTTGCCAAAACGCCCGAATGAAATTGGATGTAGGGTAGTTGCAGAATTTTTTTTGGCTTCCTGACGGGAAACATGAACGTTATAAGGTTTTTTTAACTGAGTACTAACTGAGTACCTAACACGACCTATATGGGTTCTCGGTTGTTTGGTAGAACGATTGGATACATCTTCTTAGTTACCGGGACGTTTACCTGCGTATGTTAGACTGAGGTGAGAGGATTTGGTACTCCAGATTACAGACCACATCTGTAAACCAGCTTAATGAGTGGGACTTGGGTAAAACTGGAAAACGCCGGTTAAGGGGGATTGTAGGAATATCCACAGAAGGGTCAGGGGTTTATTTTTATCCATATTCATATTAAATGGAGACCAATAACGTTAAAAACAAACACAAAACAAACTTGGTAGCATGTAACAACGATACAGCACATAAACAAACACAATAACAAGTCACAATAAACACAATATCACCGAAAAACAGCCAAAATTCTGAACAAACGTGTTACCCAAAAGCACACTGTGGCGAGAATCCACTACAAATCTTATTAAGACGCTGACAACACCTAAACCGCGTTCACTGTCAGATTGCATAGAAAAGAAAGAGAAGCGCTATGACAAAACGCTTGTAATTTATTGCAAAATATGAAGTAATTATCTATTTACTCAGAATTGAGTTGAGTACCTAATCGAAAATAAAAAACAACCAAGTTCTGCATTAGAATAAGACGTACTTGTTATTAATTAAATACGTAATGTATGTTGATATTTAATAAAGATATTTTGGATTAGAACTCAAGGTAAGAGGTTAGTTTAACGTTAGTTTGTATCGAGATTTTTTTTTCAAAACGTGTTTTGGTGACAACCAAGTTCTGGGAAAAAAATAACATATATTTTTTCCGCTACCACAAACTATACAGATTTGGCAATTTTCTTTCTTAAAAGAAGCCTATTTTGGTCAATTGGGTCTTGTCAGCGCCTTAATATTTGTATATCATGACATAACCGACTTTAAAAAAAGAGGAGGTTCTCAATTCGTCTATATAGGTACATATATATGTTCGGGCATAAATTATTTGTTTATGAACCGATTTTTATAATTATTTTATTTGGCAGAGGAAGCTTGCGCGGTGGTCCTTTATAAATTTTATTAACTTTGACTTATGTAGTTTTTCAATAATATATGTATTTAATCCACTCGGTGTATGTTGACGATGTTATAATAAAACTTCCTGTCCCTGTTGTTTCCATAGCAAGTAGTGGTATATGAATTGGTGCGGAGGAGGTACCACAACTAAAAGTAAAAAATAAAAATTACAAAAAAAAACAACCGACTTCCAAAAAAAGACTAAACACACTTTTTAGTCTCTTTTTTATGGAATTCGGTTGTTATTTATTAGTCATGAATGTGATTGTTAGTGATATAAATTTTTAACAGTTCTAAATTCCAGTTTATTTGATACTACCTTCTTTTCTAACGTTACAAGAAAATTATATCCTTGTAACATGAATAAAAAATTAAAACAAAAACACTTAACTAACTAGGTACAAGAAAGTCAGAGCGCCTGGCACACTGTATAAACAAGAAAAAACCTCCAACAAAACTTTTCTACAAACTCGAAGCCGAAAACCCGTCAATGAATCATACCAAATAAAAATTTAATAAGGTAATTACAGACCAGCACAAACTTGTACTCAATCGAATATTTACCGATCGTACCCAGTAATTGGGAACATACTTTTCATAGAATTCAAAAGTTTTGAACGTGACAATTATCGTAAATGTAACGATCATGAATAAAATAGCATCGCCTTGGGGCTGTCGATCTGAAAAATTATCATGACCCTAATCGAAATCATTTCTTAGTCAGCAAACATCGATACCAGTCCTCGACCTGCAAGAGCAAGTCTTGCAGTTTATACTGTAATTACTTGGTTTCATTGAGGGGGACGCAGTTTTAATAATTCAGTTGACCTGTCCTCGTCCCACGCAGGTATTATGATGTGATAGAACGAAACAAACGGTGTTCTGTTTGTTGCGCCGGCGAGGGAAGGAGTTCCTTTCAGTCGTGTGTGAGAGCTGCGACGGAGCGGTTGGCCCGCGATGCCATTAAGATTCAAACCGCTCGCAGAAATGCTTTCACGAAGGCACAACTTCCGAATAACTCAAACCAAGTCGATCAGTTAAAAGTTTTGTAAGATGAGATAATTTTCAAGTTAAAGAGTTTTATGTTTAGTTTCGTTTTGAGGTTCGTCTACGAAGGTCGCGTCCTTCAATCGATAAACTATTAATTGCCGCGTGTGATTGCCCGTGGCCGGTAGACAACGGAACTACACGCGTGTTTTGGATGTATATTTTATTTGTAAAGTGCCAATTAAAAACATTAGTTAAGTATATTTTTTTATTGCGGACCCTGTGTCGTAAAGTTTGTCGGTGGAAAGACTTTGAATTTAATTCGCATCTTCATGGAATATGGGCATCTGTTTAGACACTGGTGAGTATCTAAAGAGTAGTTTTTTTTTTTAAACTAGTAGTAATTAGTAATGGCGGATCCCCTTAGTAAGCATGTATTTCAGGTACCATTTTGGGCGCCAATAGCAACTTCCAATTACACTGATAAGATCAAAATGCATGACAAATAAAGAAGACCATTTTAATCATCATTATTTATGTACGCACACCGACATTATGTCGCGTCATTTTTTTAAAATAATTGTTTATCAACACTAGTCCCATTCGGGCGCCACGTGTAAACATTGGTATGGGTCGTCTATCGTATGTTTTGTGACACCTACCTACCGATCATATTAATTACAGTAACATCCTAACTTGCCAGGAATTCATAAACTAGATGAAGTATTAAAAGCTAGCATCTAGATCAGGGATCCCCAAACTATTTTGGACAAGTGACCCCTTTTCCAAAATGAACAGTGAACCTCAGACCCCCATGGCCAAATTACCTACTTTTAAGATCAACCCCCTTATTCATAATGGTCCGCTAACTTAAAACAGCTGCTACAGAGTGTTATTTTTCATTCTGACTTAGGTCAATAGAACAAGACAGAGTGAGAATTAGCAATGCTGTAAGTTAGCAGACGATTATGAATAAGGGGGCCTATCTTTAGTTTTTTCTTATTGATAAAAAATACCTAGGTACTAAGGTACCAATTGGAAAACTTTGCACTTGGTTAAGTGAGTAAAGTTGACTTCATTTTCTCATCAATATTTAACAAAATAAAAAGACATACCTTTCAGTAAATATCAAGTTTAATTTATAATGATTATTACAAATTAGGTACTTAAAGAATCTTAAGTAGGTAGGAAATTATATTTAAAAAAGTATTAATTCGCAAAGAGAAAATAAACATTCAGTGTGATGGATGAACCTGGTGACTATCTACCAATCTAGCTACATCCGGTTCAATATTGGTGAGTTGCAGCCTTAAATTTCCACGTTCGTTGATTTTCAAGCGGTTTCTTTGTTTCGTCAAAATGTTTGTTACCACACTGAAGCTTTTTTCAACTAAGTATGATGATGGAAAAGCGATAAGGTATTTTTCAGCAATGTTCCACAATGTAGGATACTGTGTTTCAATGTTGCGTTGCAACCAGAACTTCTGATAGCCTTGCTTGAACTTCTGCTTAAGCTCTTCGTCTGTGCTGATGGTAATCAACTCTTCTTGCATTATCACATTGGCTTCTTCTATGGCTGTGGTATTGTACGGATTTATTATCCATTGAGGAATGTGTAAATTTAAAAGATCCTCAAACCTCTCTGTAAAATCCTTGTGTAATGCGTCCAAGTGAGTGACATATAATAAGATGTCATCATCTTGAAGCATTTCTGGTAATTTTGACAAATGCAGAAACTGCGAATATTCTTTTCTGCCTAAATTTTGTTTATAAAGAATTAGTTTACCCACGAAAGCCGATATTATTGATTTTGTTTTAATCAAGTTAAGATCGTCACCCTGCAGCTGCAAATTAACTTTGTTGAACATTCCAAAGATATCAGTCAAGTAATAAATATCTGTTTTACAATTGTTCAGATTTTCTTTCAAATTCGGATCTTTTTCTTGTAAAAACTCCAACACAGATTCAAAAATGGCTGAAAATCTTTCTAAGCAAGAGCCTCTTGATAGCCAGCGAACTTCAGTGTGCAGAAGTAATCGAGTAAAGACTGTGTCATTTTCCTCATATAGCTGAGCAAATAACCGAGAGTTCAAAGAATTGCTTCGAATCTTGTTGATAGCATTTATTACATATTGTAAAGACATGCAATCTAGGACTCAGCTTTTTTGCTACTAAATGCTGCCTGTGAATCACGCAGTGAATGACCAGTATATCAGGCAGTTGTCGCTTTAAGTGAGCTATAAAACCATGATGACGACCAACCATAGACGGTGAACCATCAGTCGCAACAGAAACAATGTTCTTCCATGGAATAACTTTGTCAGTAAAAAAATGTTCCACGGCCTGAAAAATCGATTCTCTGGTATCAGTCTCTAAATATGTAGCAAAAAGCAGTTCTTGGCACATATTTTCATCTTTGATATAACAAACATATCCTAACAACAGAGCTTCATTGCCGGGTAATGTAGACTCGTCCAACTGGAGAGAGAATCTGTTGGTCTGTAAGAACTTGCATAAAATGTTTTCCACATCGCGTCCCATCTCGTCTATGCGTCTCTGAACGGTGTTATTGCTCAAAGGTTCTTTAAAATATCATGTGCAACCCGCACATGATATTTTGTTTGTGCAATACATTGTTAAGGACCTCCGCAATGGCTGGTACGATAAGCTGCTCTCCAATTGTTTGGGGTTTCCCCGACTTCGCTATTAGTAAAGATATATTATAGGACGCTCGTAAATCATCATCGTCTTTAATAGATGATGACGCAAACATCGATCTTATGGATGGCATTTTGTCTAGTTGTTCTTTAAATGCTTAAAAAAATGACAAGGGCTTACTTTTTTTGTCAGCATGTACTCTTGATAAGTGGTCATCCATTTTTGAAGGCTTTATGGCATCGTTACTGAATACTTTTTCACATATGAGACACATCGGCAAGTGTTGATTTAATGGAGATGCAATAAATCCGAACTTCAAGTAGTCCAAACTGTATTGTCTGCATTTTTTTTCCGTGTCCGCCATCATAAAACTCTCAGTAATCCTGCAAATAAAAAAATCAATGTAAGTTGAAAAAGCTTCAAAGTTGGTAGGTACTTTCACCTAAAACAACCAAACATCAAACTGAAACTGGAGTTATCCAGCACCCTAATCGCGTAACATAGTTTTAAAGGATGTTACTAACCCATTGTTTCGTAGGTTTTAAAAATTCGTGTGCTCAACAACGTGAATAACACAATGGACGTTGGTGAACTGTCGAAGTGAAATCCATTGCGATCAATTGCCATTTTATGTGTGTTACGCCTCGCTGTTCTGTGTAGTAACTACATATAATAAAATTATTACTCTCGTCATTTTAAAACCTATACAACTTTATTTATCTACCTGATCGGGAGCATTCTGTGGAATTCAATGATTAGGCATCACTTTAAGCACTCACTAAAAGTAGGCATGCGCTTGATATACCTAGGTAAGATAATGAATATAAAAATATAGATGCGCTGACTAATGGTGTTACAGATGCATAGAGTCATCATAATCAGCCTATAATGTTCCCACTGCTGGGACGCAAGCTCACTCTGTCTCCTGCTCCTCTCTGTGAGAGGGAGTGGGCCGTAATCCACCACGCGGGCCCAGTGCGTGTTGGTAGATGTTACATGTCTTCGAATTTTTGGTATCCTCACGATGTTTTCCTTCACCGTTTTGAGAGCAGTGGTGATGAAATAATGTACATAAAGTAAAGCGCCTGTCTGGGTTCGAACCTACGACCTACAACTCGTAAGTCTCGGTCGTTACCACTGGGCCACCACTGCTCACACCATAGAGTTGCATAGAGTGATTTGTCACAACAAAATTGTATGAAGAAAGAAATTATAATAAAAGTAAAGAATTTTATCAATATTTTAAGAACTATTCCAAATTATTTAAACAAAGTTTGTAGCGAAGCTAAGTTGCCGAGTAAGCCCAAAAATTTAAATTAATTAAAATAATATAAAAAACGTCTTGGGAAATTATAAACAATGAGACTGGAACAGGTAGAAAGCGTAATAGTGACTACAGACTTAATATATTAACAATACAGTTATTAAAAATGGGATTTAGAAGTTGCCACAGTTTTTGAAAATTTCCTTGCAGATATTCCAGTCTCAACCACTAAATCTTAAAATTCTTCACCCACTGTTACCGAGTCCCTATTGAATGAAAATGTTGCTATTTGTAACCATGAATTTAATTTCGTCTATGTTAGTGCTTGAGATATTATTAAAAGTTCAACACACTCAATGTTAAAAAAAAGGCTGCAACAGCACTGTGGCGCCTGAATTTGCATTTTTTATTAAATAATTGTATTGACTTTGGTGTAATTCCTGACTTAATGAAGAGTAGAGTAAAATAATACCTCTGTTTAAATCAGGCAGCAACCCCACGAACTAAACTTTTCTGGGCGTCCCACCTTTAGTAAAATATTAGAAAAATTGATGCTAGATCAATTGCAAAGACATTTTAATACAGATAAATTAATTATTAAACAGTAAACAATTCGGTTTCACAAGGGGTTGCTCGGCTACCAACGCTGGTGTTGAGCTTCTTGACATATTTTTGAGACCTGGGAGAGGACACATGATGGTACTTAGGATTTCTCTAAGGCTTTCTATTATGTTTCTCATGATACATTGGTCTGGAAATTGCATCACTATGGTGTTAGAAACACTGGATCTCATTGGATCTTCTTATTTGGTTAATACGATCCAATGAGTGGACGTTAACGGCAAGCGATCCCCGGGTTCTATTGTCACTATGGGAGTTCCACAGGGCTCAATTCTTGGCCCTTTTTATTTCTCGTATATATTAATGACCTACCATGCCTTATAAAGAACAGTCATGAAATAGTGCTATTTGCAGATGACAAATGACTTTTATTTAAACTTAAATTACAACAGACAGTTACTGACGATGTAAATATTGCTCTCTCTAAAATAGTTCATTGGTTTAGTGCATAATTTACTTTTAAACGAGAAAAATAGTAAATGTCTTTAGATTTCTGAAACCTAACGTTAAGCATATGAAAACCAATGTACTAGTAAATGGGGTGGAATTAGATGTTGTGGACCGTATTCTTAGGCATTACTTTGAACTCGAAGTTACAGCGGGGCGCACATATAACCAAATTGGCGAAGCGCCTAAGGTCTGGAGCCTTCGCGGTCCGCGATAGACCGCGTGTTGTAAAAACAGCTCGATTAGTGTATTTTCGTTATTTCCATAGTGTAATGTTGTACGGCATTTTGCAGTGGGAAAATGCAACCGACATTCTGACTATATTTGTTCTGCAGAAACGAGCCATTCGAGCAATGTTTAACCTAAGTTGTAGGCATTCACTGAGGGATAAATTTAACGAAATAAACATAATGACAATCGCATCTCAATATGTATATGATGATCTGATTTATGTAAAAAATAATATTAATCTATATTCTAAACACAGCAACATTCATATCGTAAATATTAGAAATAAAGATTTTTTTTTCAAAGACGAAGGAATTTTAAAGGATTAACGTTGGAATTTCTTGCCCACTCTTCTCCATACGAAACTACATTTTAGAAGTGGCAACTAGTATCACTTTTTTGTAAATTTTGACGTTCAAAAGTGTATTTTATGTGCCTAATTGAAATAAATGATTTGATTTTGTATACGTTTTTACAACATACTCCCAAGCCATGTTAAAGAACCTAGCCTCAATAAATTTAAATAATTTAAATTTATTGAGGACTTTTCGTGCACGGAGCCTCAATGCTCTGTGCACGAAAAAATCCTTTTTTGTCAATTTCTTATCTAATTGTTAGAAAGCTTGAAATAATTGAAACATTAAGTCTGTTTAACTATAAAATTACAGTTTTCGTGGTGCTAAATTATTCGTGTCAGTCACAGCACCTGTTAATAGTTTCATCACTTATGTCCTCTTGAAAATGTAGTTTATTTCGCCTTTGATTTACTTAATAAAGATATTGTATAATAATAAAATAAAATGTTGATTTATCTCAAGGATAGCTGAAGCCTAAGTGTTTGATTTATAAATTCTTGGTATGGTTTACTAAATAATAGGAAAAAATTACATCGACTGGGTTAAAAAAAAAAAGGTTTTTTCAACATTATTTTTCTGCTATATTTTCTATTGAATTTGAAAAAAGCCACATGCTAGTAGACCATAAAATGATGTTGATGGTATTTTTTAATAATAAATGATGATGATTAATGATTAAACGGTAAATAATAAATGATGATGATTAATGCTTTTTATTTCTGTAAGTAGGTTTGTACAAACAATTTTACACGTCTATCATATTTTAAAAACTACATGAGGTGTCGCGTCTCTGTCTATGTGAATACTCTAAGAAGAAAGGCCGAAACAAACTCAGAGGTCACAGTCTCTTTGAAAGTCCAATCAATATCATGGTCAGATCATGTGAGGTCTTCACATGATCTGACCATGGTTTTATTTGAAGATTTTGAAGAAAAATAGGTTCGATTTAAAAGAGTGTCCATGGAGTTTTTTGCCCGTTCTTCTCCATAGGAACCAACTACGTTTTGAATGGGCAACTAGCTTCATCTTTCTAACTGACCGACTCCTTGACAACTCAAAAGTGCCTGTAAATGGTTTAATTGAAATACATTATTTGAGTTTGTGGTCGAAAAAAAAATATGTGACCTATATTAAGGTACACAATACAAACACACAAAAACAAATGGTTATCAGCTTTACACACTATTTAACGGTGCAGGAAACACCTAAGAATTTAAGTGTCACGCACTTCACTATGGAAGTTGTCACGCACCTGTAATGACTGGAGAAGATATTGATAAAATATTATCGTTCTTACTGCACCGTAAAAGGCATTATAAGGATTGCTAATGGCGCCCAACGCGGAAGTTACAGCGGAGGTCGATATTTTCACATGATTGTTTTAATACTCATAATCGTAAAAAACTGAAGAACCACGTCAAGACTACTTATGCTCGGTTCCAATAAACTAAAACGAATAGTTTTTCCTACCAATGATAACACTGAGCATATGAATAGATTCTTAAGCTAATTTTACCTGTGATAGCTACTTCCCTATGGGAGGGTCTACTATGCAAAGCCAAGGTCTTTGCTTCATTATTGGTAAAGATACAAGAGTTTTAATTTTAACCAATAACGGTTCGTAAATTATAGGAATCGGCCATTAGAGACTTAGTTGTAGTTAAAACGGAATCCTAAAACTACCTAGGTACTGCATCGCAGTCGAAATAGGCATGGCGACAATGTTTCTCCATACAATCTCAGTGGCTCGTATCTCTTGAAAATAGTACTTCTTTGCAAAATTTTAAATCGTTAGATTCGCCCTACTGCGTCTAATGATGATCACGTTTCTGTTTCGTTGACAATGACATTTGAATAGTATCTATTGTCTCGCTCACTCATACAGAAAATCATATCTACGATAGATATGGTTTTCCATGCGGGATGTGTGAGCATAGTCTTCCTAGTGTGCACGCTTTTTCGTGCAACCTAGGTATGTTGAGGGTACTGACGATTTAGATCTTTGCTTTTTGGTGATTCTCTTCAAACATTTCCTAACCTACGGCTACCTATAATCTTAGAAACAAAACTTCCTGATTTTTTAACCAATATCCAGAACAAAAAAATGAAGAGCTGGAGACGACGGGCGGGGAGCGAAGCCGGGGCGAGAGTGCATGGACCGGCCGCGCGACGCCTCCTGCCGCCGCCTTCCCTATGCAGAACTCGAGCCACGTCAAGTTTGAGCCGCCTAATGTGCCTGTTATATTCGTTTTGGGTAAGTACAACTACTTACCTACATTAAACATCACCATTACCTTGTCTGTTTATATGTGTGTACATAAACTGTTAAATAAATAAATAAATAAATAAATAAAATCAGTGGCCGATTTACACATTTACAAGTATAGACTGTCAGATTGTTGCCGCTCTTACGAGTGTCAGTTTCAGACTTTTTTACAATCCTACAATTTGGCTGAAATGGCACAAGACATAGTTTTTGGATATATTTCTGAGCTAATTTGAAAAAAAAATTATAAATTGTGTAATGAGAGTGTCAAATACAGGCTTTAAGTGACATCGTCCCGCAAACTGTTACTATGAATTCAGTACATGATTCTAGACCCCCAGAGTAGAAATGTTTCATCAGTTATTAAAAAAAAAAACTGCTTTTCCATCAATTTTGATCGTGTAGGTATTGCCATTTTGTATACAGCAGAAATTTATTTTTAATATCCTTCAAAAAAAAACTTTAGAAAAATTTATATTATGGTTAACAGTTTGCATGTCGATGTCACTTCCACCCTGTATATTTTCTGCAATTTCGCTCTCTAGTCACTCATACAAAGTGTGGGCAGATGCTGATTACTGGTTGGGGACCAGGAACTGGAGGTTTTACCATAGAATATAGAAATTTGCGGTACCATTGAATGTACTACACCATAGACAATAGTTTATGGCATAGACAAGTGAAGTGTCAATCGTAATATTGACTATACAGCTACATAGTTACGGTTTTTATTTATTTCTGTATTTTATTTATTATGAATTGTCTTTTAATTTAATTTTTATTCCCCTGGTGGGATTTATGTGTCCGTGGCATCACAGCGGGCCCTATCAGAATACGGCGCTGCGGTATTTATTTTTTAAATATCGCAGCATTATGCTGAGATAGGAGCCTTTTTGGCGTCGCACAAGTATTGATTTTCTTTGTTGTTTTTTGTTTATTCGAAATTAAGTTTTAAATGCTCCTCTTTTATTTTTTGTATTCCTTGTGCGTGTTCCAAATAAAATATTTTTCTTTCTTTCTTTCTTTCTTTACTATGAAAGGGAAGAGGAAAAAGATATTGGAAAGATGTCATGTAGAATTCTTTCTGCAAGACATCAGAAGAGCGTTTTATTAAAAAATGGGCTCAAATCTGCCGCCCTAGGCTCAAGCCTACTCAGCCTGCTGGTAAATCCGCCACTGATTAATATAAATAAACATAACCACAGATCTGCCCCAATAGGGTATTTGATTTCTCAAGAAATTTCTTCCAGCTGACCTGCAAAAACTAGAAATCTAATCTGTTTTTCTATTACCAGGTGGTCCAGGCAGCGGCAAGGTGACGCACTGCGACAACCTGATGCAGGAGCGGCGCGGCATGGTGCACATCAACATGACCGATCTCCTGCAGCAGTACGCCATCGGCAACGGTACTGCTAACCCCGGTTTGCACTTTATGTAGTTTGAAATTAGATTACACTGTAGATAGAACTAGCATTAAAAAAATGTGTGGATTTATGAAATCACGATGCAAATGAAACTTTAGTTAAGCTGATGCGAGCCATGGGCGCCGCCATATTGTCCTTGGCTGCTCTGCCGCGCCTTTCACTTTACCCCTACTCCGCGGCCGGCTGTAATGCGACATGCGATAGATGGACGAAAAAAAAAAGGCGATGGAATAAAATTTTCACTTTAAAATGGCAAAAATTGAAAAGAGTCTGCTTAGATGGTTTGGTCATGTTGAGAGGATGAACCATTTAGCTGGCAGGGGGGGGGGGCACTTGATTCTAACAAAAATTCTAATTTTTATATAATACTTTTAACCTGTTAAGCCCCGACACCGATTCGGAGACACAATAGAAAATCAATTGTGTCTCATTAGCTGTCCTTGACCAATTAATGCTTAATATTACGCAACCGGATCCTTGAATCGAATAGTGGTGTTTACAGACCCGCAATATTTTTGAACGGCCTATCCAACGATACCCCACACCATGGGATAGACGAGAAAAAAAAATATCATCCCCACATTACGTGCCAGGAGGTACCCTAAAAAAAAAAAACCAAATTATATTCTAGCACTTTGTCGGCGTGATAAATATGTATACCTATGCCAAATTACAGCTTTGACAGACAGACAGACAGACAGACGGACATATACGGGATATATTCGGGCGAAACTATAAGGGTTCCTTGTTTACTGCGGAACCCTTAAAAGTAACACCTAATTAGCATCTTCCATGTTCTCTTAAGCGCAATATTATAAATACATAACGTATTATGTTACCTCAGCTACCCAAAATGCGTCGTTGCCACAATTACGAGTCTGCCAGGCGGTACCGAGTCGGTCTCCAGATTGAAGTACCTATAGGGATTACGCACCTCACCTATACTTCGAATATGTTCTACAGCGATATTTAGAGCTCATATTTTTCACCGAGAACCTTGCCTTTTCGTGTACTTAGCTCACCCGTGTCCCTTCCGTTGCCTGTGTTGCCAGGGGCCTCGGTAACTCTTTTGTACCTTTCCGCGACCCTGGCAGGCATATAGACGGCGAGCTACCCATTGCTCACCGTCCATAAGCCCGCGCGCCTACAGTGGCTGGAAATCCGCCCGGGATTTCCGACGCCCTGAGACTCTTAGACCCTGAGACTCGTCAGACTCTTACTGACTAAAACCCACCCGTATTCCTTCCTGTTGCCTGTGTTGCCGGGGCCTCGGTGACCCATAAGTACCTTTTCGCGACCCTGGCAGGCATTGGCCCTAGTGGACCCCTACCTGTGCGCTGACGACATCTCTTTGAGGCGCGCGTGGAATACAACGCGCCGTCGACCCGGGCCTGGTCCTTACCGGATGGTGAGCTACCCATTGCTCACCGTCCTCAAGCCCACGCCTACGGTGGCCGGAAATCCGCCCGGGATTCCCGACGCCCTGGGCGTCTCCTGCGGCGGCTAGGGGCGAGAGGGTGCGAAACTTGTCTTTCCCTCAACCGTCCCGCCTCCTCCTTCGCGAGAATTACTGCTTCGCAGAAGGAGGTGACGGCTGCCCATGCCCTGTCGCTCCGTACCACGGCCTGAACCAGGGCCGGACGCGAGAGGTCTCTGCCGCCGATCGCCTCCACGAGGACACGGCGGTGCTCTGCCCAAGCCGGACAGACCTCCACCGTATGCTCCACCGTGTCCTCCGGGCGATCCACACAGTGGTGACACCCGGACGTTTCCTCCCGCCTTATCCGACACAGGAACCTCCCGAAACTGGCGTGTCCGGTGAGGACCTGCGTCAGGCGGAAAGTGAGGACGCCGTGGCGCCTCTCTAGCCACTCCTCAAAGAGGCTCCAGGTCTACTTAGCTTGTAATTGCGATAAAAAGGAGAGACAGAAACGTGCGACGTGGGTCCCCTTTCATGTCGGCAAAGAAACCTGCTTACTAGTGTAGATTTAGGCCCGCTTGCACCAAAGATCACTAAATGCGTTAACGGCGATTACCCGACCCGGGTAATCGCCGTTGACCTTGCCCATACAAATACGCATCGCGCTCACGCCGCGCCTTTCGGTTTCGTAGGGAATAATTATTTTTAGTAACGAAACTATAAATATTTGAAAAAAATCACAGGTAGAATTATAGATAATAAAATAGTGCATTCATAAAAAAAAAAAAACATGAAAATATCTTAGGAAGTTTGAAAGTAATACCGTTTTTTATGCTTTGGGTAGACATTACTTCCAGAATTTATTTCATAAAGTATTTTAATACAATATTTAAATATTCACATGTAGAATTGATGTGTTTGCGTTCTAGTTTAACATACATTTTTTGCATAAAGTACTTGTATTACGAGTATATGAAGCCGCAATAACAGATTTAAAAATCATATATCTGCGCGCTAACTTTATAACATCATTCTGTCTCTACCATCTTCAAACGATTGACGGAAACAGAGTGATGTTCTAAATATACATACATATAACGAGGAAACAAGGCCTATGTATGTAGGGGTACATACATACGCCTTGTTTCCTCGAAGGGTTAGGCAGAGGTATACCTTTACTACACCCACATTTCGCCAGGGGAGCGAACCTTTTGCCATCAACTGAATACTATTCCAGACTCCGGGCTGCTACTGAGAAATTACAGATGGAAAAACCCAATAACACTTTGCCCGACCTGGGAATCAAACCCAGGACCTCATGCTCAGCAGTAGCGCTTGACACCACTAGACCAACAAGGCATTATGTATAGCGGCAATCGGTTTTAGTTATTCGTAGTGATAGATGGAAACACGGTAAATAATAATAGAACACACGATATATCTAAAGGTGCTGATAGACATGAGCATTCACTTGTAACAGAACAACGAGCCGAGCCAAGTATAGAGCCAAATATTGCTATGTACATTTTCATGAGCATTCTAGTGAACGCTCTAGTCGATGCTCGTCAAAAAATATTCTTCACGAAGATATCAGACTTGAGGGTCACGTGTGCTGCATTTATGCTTGGCTCGGCAAAAAGAACGAAGCAATGCTCGCTAGAATGCTCGCCAGAACGCTCGATAGAATGCTCGCTAAAATGTTCTCGTATTTTTCTGTGATGTAATATTCGCACAAATGCTCATTACAAGTGAATGCTCAAGTTTATCAGCACCTTAATGATTTTTTAGAATATTGATTGTGAAGTCTGTCCTTTAGTGAAATCATTAAAACAATTTAACTATTATGACGTGCATTATTGAAGCGGCCGCGAACTTGACTGCGCTTCCTAGTAACTAATCAGCGAGGTTTAAAGAAATGTTTACTTTTTTTTTATTTTTTTTTATATCATTTATTTACATAACCAAATTACAAGATGATTATTAACATTAACTAAATTAAATTAAAACTAAGTTAGGCTTAAAAAAGGCCCTCGGGGCATTGTACCGAGGATGCTGGCGGCATTTCCTCGCTGAATTGCAATGCTGATGCGTTGCGCGAGAAAGCCGCCAGCTTTTCGGTCACCAGTTACATCAACTAGACGTTTCGCGATTTCCGCAAATACTTTTATGTCATCATTTTCGCAGTATTTTGTTGACTGCAGTTTACTTAGTTCACCTTTATTTTTATGGGATAGAATGAAAAGAGAGGAAGAAGATTATTTATTATTATTTGCTGCGTTCGTCGCGAGCTTTAATAGTTTTAATACTTCTAGGAATATCGAAATAAGTCATACGATAGTTACTTAATTGATAAAAGTACGTACGTACGTACGTACGTACGTGAGTAAGTCCAGGTAGCAAGTTGCTACGAGTCGTAGCAACTTGCTACCTGGACTTATAGTTAATACAAGTCTGGAATCAACTACTCGTCTTGAGCAAGTGTGGTGATCAATGCCCGTGCCTTCTCTGTATGAGTACAGGCCTTTGCCCTGCACTGAGCATTATTATAACGGCTGGTATTATAACATCGCACGTTCGTGCTAAGGCCTATAGATATAGATGACACAATATACTTGAAGTATTTTAAAGGTACACCTTTAAAACACTCCAAATATTTGCTGCTGTGGAGGACCACAGAAACTCGTCAGTGTAGGAACATAGGATCATAATCATGCCTTTTCTTGAAGCTAATATTAGTATTAATAATAGTAGACTGTGGCCCGGTGCCGATGGCCCCAACTCACGACTCACAGTCGTGGGCTCGAACCCAGGCAGGCGCTTTACTTTGTGTAAATAATTTCATCACCACTGATCTCAAAACAGTGCCAAAAATTTTAAGACATTTGACATCTACCAACCCGCACCGGGTCGGCGTGGTGGATTACGGCCCACTCCCTCTCGAAGAGAAGAGGCCTGTGTCCCAGCAGCGGGAACATTATAGGCTGGTTATGCAATTAATAAGAAAAATATAGAATATAGTATTTATAAATATTGCAGTAAACTAGTTAACGAGCTGCAAGTTCATGGGTGTCGTGACTATAAACATTTATATATAAAAGCATTTTGCAGTATAACATTATGAAATAACGCAAACGACGCCAGTAGGTATTATATCGTTTATATTCCGTCATAATTGTGTGTTAAACAGTTAATGAATACTAGATTTTTTCCTTGCCTTTTTTTTATTTACCGACCCGTTGTTCAAAAAGTGTGGTAGAGTAACTCAGATATTTACAATTGCAAAGCCGTAAGGTTGATACCAAGCGTGGTTGCAAGCGCTACTGCTGAGCATAAGGTTACGTTAGGTTCGATTCCCGGGTCGGGAAAAAATGTTATTGGGTTTTTCTATCAGGTATTTCTCAGTAGCAGCCCGGAGTCTGGATTTGTGCCCGGTTGATGGAAATAGGCTCGCCCCCTATTAAATGAGACTTAAACATAACCGGCGAAATGTGGATGTATTACAGGAACACCTCTGCCCAACCCTTCAGGGAAATAAGGCGTGATGTAATGTTATATGTGATACCAACACAAAAACAAAATTTGGGAATAATATCCGTTACCTTTGATAGGCACATGTTCATTCAGAGGCAGATACATAATTATGATAAAAAAGATATCCTTTATTTTGCCGTGAAACATATTAAAGTAAGTATATTTTACTTTCCTTTATGTAACAATATAATTTAACGCAACTTTGCTACGCATTATCTTCTCATCTCACATACCACAGTGTCTCAAGACGAAAGTCTTTGACCAGTGCATGTTGCCAGTGATGACCTATGGCACAGAAACGAGGTCGCTCACAATGGGCCTCATTAAAAGGCTAAAAGTCACTCAAAGTACAATGGTGAACGCTAAGCATGAAATTTTCCTACGTGATCGAATCAGAAATGAAGAGATCCGCAGCCAAACTAAGGTTACTGACATAGCCCGAAGAATTGCCAAACTTAAGTGGCAGTGGGCAATGTTCCCGCTCGCAGAACAGATGGCCGATGGGGCCGAAAGGTTCTGGAGTGGCGACCGCGTACACCGGAAGACGTAGCGTCGGAAGGCCTCCTACAAGGTGGACCGATGACCTTGTGAAGGCCGCAGGAATCCGCTGGATGCGGGAAGCACAAAACTGGTTGACCGGCCGGTGGCGGTGCTTGGGGGTGTAAATCAACTGCATGTGCCGTGTTATGTTTACACTAATTAAATACCTACACGTGGAACAAGTGCATAGTAATTTGAGAGATGAAATTATAGTATGAGACGGTCAGCAATGTTACATGTAGCATGGTTTGTTAATTATTTTAATACAATTGGCTACATACTTGCAAGTAGGTGATAAAATAGGCAAATAAAAAAAAAACAATGTTATGTTATGTACACCGTACCTACCGTACCATTTTTTTCGTAATGCTACCAAAATCTCTACTAAAGTGCTACGATGCGTAGACTTCGTGCTACGGCGCGTAGACTTCTTGCTACGGCGCGTAGACTTCTTGCTACGTTGCGTAGACCACTTGCTACGGTGCGTAGGTTTCGTGCTACGGCTCGTAGCAAGGGTCTACGAGCCAGAATACTTACTGTCTTATCGTGCATTATCGTAATGTCTGTGTATAGCATTGGTTTTACGGTTAATAATAATGTAAGTATATCGAGTTCGGTGGGGTATTGCCCTCAGATAACTAGTTCTTCAAGTACATATACGACAATACTCTCAACACCTCAATTCTCTCAGGGAACTAAATTTGTTTTACTACGGTCAAAATAGTTGTGTACATACCAATCTGTCTATCTGAAAAAGTATAAAATTTAAGTCGCTCAAAGAACCCAGAAGCGATAGCTAATTTCACTTTACACCAAAAACAAATCCTATTACATTGTAATAACACTCAGAATCAATTGCTTTTATAGATTTTTACTATGTATTTATTCGATAGGTACTGATATTAGTAGGTTATTGTAAATAATGAATTGTATGTTTGTTTTCTGAGAAATCTTATACGGTTCGATTGATGTTAGTATTTTGTTTGTTAATGAGTCATCGTTTGTAATCAAGCGCAGTTAGGCACGTGTTTGTACGATCACTTTTTGATCATTTATTCATACTCCGCCATCTATTAACTCTAACTGCGTTGTTTTTTTGGTAAAAATACGATTCATTTTCTGATAACTTAATTTTTTTTTCCGAAGTTGGTTGATAAATTGCTATAGAGACATTTTATTTCAGGCAATCGGCATCGTTTTTGGTGGAGCTAATCCACAATTCAGTCAAATTCCGCAGTGCTTTTCAATTCACTTCTCAACTTGACGATTTAAATTCGCTTATTACGCTCACTAGCCATGGACGGTGTGCAATGGGTAGCTCACCGTCCGGTAAGGACCAGGTCTGGGTCAACGGCGCGTTGTGTTCCACGCGTGCCTCAAAGAGATGTCAGCACAAGTGTAGGGGTCCACTAGGGCCGATGCCTGCCGGGGTCGCGGGAAGGTACAAAAGGGTTACTGAGGTGAAGGTTAAAGAGTTGTTACTTGGAGTATGAGTTGATCAAATCTAGTTTCCTTTATTTTATCGTGTTTCGGTTTCGATATCCGTCACGTCTGTGAAGTTTACACAAACACAAACTGATATTTCAAGGGACTATACTCAAACTGCAGTCCATGACCCCACAAAAAATCGTTCAAAATCAAAATATTTTATTTCACATAAATTTCAACTTATGAAACGTCAGAAGCTAGGTCGCAAACACGGTTCCAATTGGTCGTTTCCTATGGAGAAGAGCCGGAACGAAACTACACGGTTACTATTTTAAAAATAATTGGCTTTTACAATGTTTTCAAATTACAGTGTCAATAGGTATGGGAGGACAGTAGGCCTGTCAAGAAGTACCAGATACTTAAGACAAAATAAATGGTCTACAAGTGTAGTCTATTAAGCCTACAACGTTCTCACATTCACAAAACATAAAACAATTTATGTAAAATATTGATAAAATAATAAAAATAAAAACCTATTTAAACCAAATGACATGTTTGCCATTACAACTGTAACTAGTCTGAATTAATATCCTGTCCACAAAACGTTAAATTAATTTCTGTTTTGTTTTATGATGTTTAGGTATTTACGATTACCTACCCGTTGCGACTGCGGAGATCCGCTAGCTAATTTATTTTGACCTTGTACAGATACCAATGATGAGATGAGAATGCTAAGAGGGATGTGCGGTGTGACACGAATGGATAAAATAAGAAATGAGTACATAAGATGAAGTCTGAAAGTGGCACCGGTGACTGAAAAGTTGTGCGGAAATCGGTTGTCATGGTATGGGCATGTGATGCAGAGTAATGAGGTAAATGTCGTGAGGAAAGTTTTGAGTATGAATGTCGATGGCTGTAAGAGTAGGGGAAGACCAAATAAACGATGGATGGACTGTGTGAAAGATGATATGGCTAGAAAGGAGTGACTACCGGGATGACAACTAATAGAGAAGTATGGAAGAACATGGACATGTTGCGCCGACCACAAATAAATTGGAATAAGGGCAGGAAAATGATGTTGATAGGTACCAATGATTGGTCAATATTGTGGCCTAGTTTGTAAACGTCATACTGAGGTCTCTGAACAAGGTGAGTGGTTTACAAAAGACAAGGTCTGAACCAGTCAGAATGTATGTCTATAGGGTACAGTGATTAACTAAACAATTTCAGGTGCGTTTTAAAAGTTTGAAACTGCCTGTAATTCCAGTATGCAATCCATTTACCGTAACAATCGATGACATCCTTGAATCCTGAAAAACTATGGCAGTCAACAAAACCTAATCAAAGATAATATTTCCACAATCGCAAAATATTTGTAGGTTATAATTTGACACTAAATTCAACAATGTTCATTGCACCATTTGCCTGTATGAAAATCAGACAGCTTGACAACTCAATGGATGTTGTTGAACTGTCAAAGCCTATTGGGATTGCGAGTTTTGCGAGTGTGATAAGCAAATGGTTAGGGGTTTTCGGCTTATTCAGGAATGCATCAGATACGATCTACGTTTGTATATAGGGTCAAATTAAATTTCCACAGATGTGATGGGTCGATACCCATCACGTCTGTTTAAACACGATAAAACAAAAAAAAAACATGATATTATGATTTTTTTTGGGTCAATTAAACACTTGAATTGGGTCAGTTACTTGAAATATCAGTTTTTTTTTGTAAATTGCAGTCACTACGTAACTATAAACTTTTTTATGTGCCGGGATCCAAAACAAACCTCGGACACTTTGCCGTTTTCCCAACGCTCTGTAGGCAGTATAACAAAATATCGAAGCATAATGAACTGGATATTACATGCAAATTATCAAAATTCAAGAAAGACATTAACATCATTGTATCCGCCGTAGGTAACACTTTTGTCTGCTGTCTTTTATGGTTATTCTTTTATTCTTATTCCTTTGTATTATTATTATTAATTGGTTATGTAATTCACTTTGTTTCCTATGTATGATTTTCGTGTTAAGTATTTTGATTTATTTTAATATTTTTACCTTGTCAAACTTACTGTACCTAGATTATATGTAAATGATGTGGTCTCCTATAATTGGAAGCGCACACTTGTACTTGTCCCTATTTTATGTAAACTTGCATGTAATTGTGTAGCCTCTGTTGGAGATCCAATAAATAAATAAATAAATAAATAATGAGTGTCGAAATCTTAACACAATAAAACAAATAAAAACTAATTTTCTCTACCGATACTTTAAGTAAGAACACAAAAAAAAGATGTCGATGACCCAAAAAAAAAACATCACACCATTTTTGTTTTTGTTTTACCGTGTTTATATTATATCGATACCCATCACGTCTGCGGAGTTGCGCTAGATAATTTTATGTGACCCTGTATTTGCCCATTTGAATAGGTTTTCATACAATTTAAGTAAAGAAAGTAGTACTGATTATATGTTTCAGACGTAGTATCGTAGTATTTTGTTATTCGCGTAATATCTTCAAATGAACAACCTAACCTACCTATTTATTGTTTCAAATATTAAGACGCTGTCAACACCTAAACCGCGGTCACTGTCAGATTGCATAGAAAAGAAAGAGAAGCGCGATGACACAACGCTTGTAATTTATCGCAAAATATGAAGCAATTATCTATTTACTCAAAATTGAGTTGAGTAATCAAAAATAAAAAAGCAACCAAGTTCTGCATTCAAATAAGACGTTCTTGTTATTAATTAAATACGCAACGTATGTTGATATTTACAGATATTTTTGATTAGAACTCAAGGTAAGAGGTTAGTTTAACGTTAGTTTGTATCGAGTTTTTTTTTTCATAACGTGTTTTGGTAACAACCAAGTTTTGGCAAATATGTTCAAAATTAACATATAATTTTTCCGCTACCACAAACTATACAGATTTGGCAATTTTTTTTCTTAAGAGAAGCCTATTGTGGTCAATTGGGTCTTGTCAGCGGCGGTGTTGACATATTTTCTACAGAAAAGCTGTCAAACCACAATTTCAATTCCGCGGATAAAAGTTATCTGAAGATTGAAAGGTCGGCCCTAAAGTTACTAAATTCGGCATGTAAATGTATAGTCCGTGACCCCTTTGCCGAGGATTTTTATGCTTGAGTGGCAATTTCTGAAAGGGTCGCGTGTAATACATATATATATTTTCAACACATTTGCTCAAAAATGCATTTACGAAGCCTGTATACATTGTTCGAAAGTTAAAAATTACGCACCATACAACGGAATGTGCGGTAAAATAGGTAGTCATCTAAGTACCTGTTTTACCGCATACTCCATTGTATAGCGTCATGCGTATCCTTTACGGTTTTTTTTATTTCCTTAAAAATATATAAGAATTCCACCATGGAGTTTCACATAACGAGAATAAATAAGCTGAATGATCAAACCTCCTTGGAAGTGCTTTTGCTCAATACGTTTGTCTCACTTTAGTTCTAAAGAGAAAATGAGACGAAAGATGTAGATCAAATTTTCACCACGCGCTTGTGGCGCCATTTGCTATTTCGCGCCATTTTCATATTAGAAACGTCAAAGATTGTTCCGACTTTCCGACTGATTTTATAAACAAAATCGTTTTTCATTAGACTATTAAAATTAAAATAAGAAATTATACAGATAGGTCACTACTCTTGGATATTAATAGGCTTCGTAAATGCTTTATAGAGCAAATGTGCTGAAAAATAATGAATATCTCCCACTTGAAGCTTCTCCTGCCTAATCTTTTAACAAACACTAACTCGTCACATCTCCAACAGACATGCAAGACTTCGGCACGCTATCCAGCACGACCGTGACGGAGGTGCTGATGCTGGAGATGAAGATGGCGCCAACGGCCAAGACCTACCTCGTTTCCGGCTACCCGCGCTCTATGAGGGATGTCGCTGAGTACTCTGATAAGGTAAGCAAAACTACACTTATGGTAACACAGCAAGCAGATGCCACAGCGACCGCTGCTAGAGAGACGGTATTGTCTACACTTTTCATACAAACCAAGCGTGTCAGTGAGCGTCACCGTATTCTCATGGAAACCGACAGACCGTGTCAACTCTAACAGACATGCGCTCAGCGCTAATGGCACGGGCACCAATATTAATTATACCTACTGGCGCGCTGCGTCTCTAGTTGATGAGTGGTATTGCAAATTACTATAAGGGGCCGTGACTACATAGCGTAAAAACTCCCGCAGACAGGCGTGACTCAACTCTAGTAGAAGAATTTCTATTATAACTTCATGGAAATCGTTCGAGCAGAATCGCGTCGCACCGTCTCATCGAGCTTGTCTGCGGGAGCTTTCATAAATTTAAGACCTTGATTGATAATAAGTCTTTAAAGAATCAATAAATCGAATCACTGTCGGTTTATTGATTCTCGAACGTGTCATGCGAATCATCATAAAATTTAACGAATAGACAGGATTGTATTTTCAATTCTGATGTAATTTTAGATAAGAATGTTGTAATGGGTGTGTTTCCTGATTAGTATACTGCCCAAGATATTTATAAAACCGATAAAGTTACCTAAATATTTGTACGCCGCTTTAAGTGGGGGATGTGCCGATTAATTTATACCTTTTTAGGTATAACAGCTGTTGTGTACCATATAGTACGATCATTCGTCTTTATCTTGAAGAATTTGAAATAATAGTATATTGTGGTGTCTTACGACTTACACGTGAGCGAAGTCGCGGACAGTAGCTAGTCCGGGCAGTAACTAATATTATAAATGCGAAAGTCAGTTTGTTTATTTGTTTGTTTGTTAAGCTTTCACGCTAAAATGGCTGGGCAGATTTGGATGAAATTTGGCACATGCGTAGACCATGACCTGGATTAGAAAATTGGACTTTTTATACCGATATTCCCACGACATCGAGAATTATGTGGATGAAACCGCGTGGCGCAGCTAGTTTGAAATAATTGAACTGCCGTTGGACCTTCTAAATTAGAAAAAGTTCATTTCATTTTGGAATAAGAATGATGTTAGATTTTTTTCACAAAGATAATAAATGAAAGAAAAACATACACAACATAATCAGCCTATAATGTTCCCACTGCTGGGACACAGGCCTCCTCTCTGTGAGAGGGAGTGGGCCGGGCCCAATGCGGCCCAATGCGGGTTGGTAGATGGCACATGTCTTCAAATTTTTGGTTCTAGGACATGCCGATTTCCTCACGATATTTTCCTTTACCGTTTTGAGAGCAGTCTCTCAAAACGGAAAACAGCGTTTTACTTTGTGTAAATTATTTCATCACCACGGGGCGATGAAATAATTTACACTGTCTGGGTTCGAACCTACGACCTAAAACTCCCAAGTCACAAACTCCTAAGTTACCACTGGGCCACCACTGCTTGCAAGAAAAACATATTCCATATCAATCTCAAATCACGAAGAATAAAATTTTAAATTATCTAACAATTTATCAGAAATCACTATTTAGTTTACCATCTTGATAAAATGGCTTATTTAAACTATATTGTGGGTCGATGGAGTGAAGACAGTTAGGATAAAAATCGGTATATTCATGTCAAGGGCAAACGAACGGCCAAAGTAACAATTTATAAAATCGACAGCCGCCATACATATGTTTTGTGTCGATAATTATTTCGTCGTCCGTTTTTTTAACAGATTTTTTTTTGGAAATCTCTAGCAAAGACGCGAGTGTCGTCTTCCCGGGCGTTCAATAAGTTTGTTTCCTGTGGGAATATTTTTGTTCATCCTAAAAACACAAGATAGAGCTAAAAATAACATTTCGATTAGGTAGGATACAGTTTATAATAGGTATCACTTCTAGGCACTAATGTTCCCATATCAATTAGGAAAGTCTCAATATCAATGCCCGGGGTCTGGCTTTGTGCGCGTTTGGTGGCAACAGACTTGCCCCTTTGTAATAGGGGAATGAAATTCCTTCCCGTAGGCTCCGGGAAGCCCTAATATACAATCGACATTGAGCACTTTCATGAAGCATTAGCATTTTTCATATTTTTCCGTTGAATTATCCTGTGTATAAAACGCACACTATGCAACCAAGCATATTATAAATTGGGGGATTACATTGCTGATAAAAATGCTTGGTTCAACGCTGGTCCTGCTCCACAAGGGCGCAAAAACTAATTGATCAGCTATTGAAAATAGTGTTGGAGCTGCTGAAGATTTTAAAAACTCTCTTTGCATTGTATAAATTCAATCTCTTAGTATTGTATAGCTGCACAGCACATTGTTATGTGAGTATTATGTACTATAAAGCTGCCATTTACTGGATACGTCTTTCATTGACTTGAATGTGCCCTGGCGGCTGGGAGTATGTCGTGCTCACTCTAATGTCTCGCTGATGGTGGCGCGTGTGTTGGATCATTTAGCTCCCTTCAAAATGGTTGAGCTGAATGGTGCTGATCCACGTGTCATGTTCGTGAACGGGCTCCGTCAGTAGAGACTGGTCATCTCTTAGCTGCCACGGCTTATTTTAATTTTTGTATTGCTTTTTTTTTGTTGTAAATTTTTTTATACGGACGCTTTTTACGTTTTGCGTCGTTCTCACATGCATAATTTCAAAATGAATGATGTAAACAATATTTTGTAACCATAATACGTTGATTTAAAAGAGTGTCCGTGGAGTTTCTTGCCCGTTCTTCTCCATAGGTACCTACTACGCTTTGGAATGGGCAACTAGCTTTATCTTTCTGACTGACTGACCGAACCCTTGACAATTCAAAAGTGCCTGTAATTGGTTTATTTGAAGTAAATGCTTTGAGTTTGAGTTTGAGTTTGTAATTTGAGAAATATTATCCTTCACTCAACACCTAATTAGTACAAAGTCGTCTCTAATTGTCACCTATTAAGTGGACTCACCGTGTCGCAACGTTAGATGCTATCAGCTAATGAAACCACACCTTGAAGGCTTAACTTACCACTGTTCCATTCAGAGTTATAGTGACAACTTTACTACAATATGGGTGGCCACTGAAAGGTCAAAGTCCTTAGTGATAGATGGTGTTGCAAGGCTTGTTATAGGGGGTGTTGTAATGTGCAGGTTATTAGGTGAATTGGTATTGTGAGTCATCGGTTGCGTCGTGTTTTACAAGTCATCGGAAGTGAATTAAAGTTTGTTAGTGTCTGGCTACGTTAACCGTTGTCATCGCTAGTGGTTATTGAATCGGTTGCTGGGTAGAAGTTCCTATGGTTAGATACATTGTCGGAAAAACAACAGAACATTTTAAAATACTTCTTTGATAAGTATTGATATGTTGTGATTGATTTTAAGTCCAATGTAATAGTGGGCGATCGAGCTTGACAGCACTATGCCTTTGAATATTTTGTGTTCCCAATGAAAGTTTTCGAAAATCCCTTACTAAATATACAGGGTCAAATTAAATTCCATTCCAAATTATATAGTCTTCTTAGGGTTCCCTAATAAACAAGGAACCCTTATAGTTTCGCCATGTCCGTCTGTCTGTCTGTCTGTCCCCGCCGTTGCTCAGAGACGCTTAGTACTAGAAAGCTGTAATTTGATATAGGTATGCATATTAATCACGCCGACAAAGTGCTAGAATAAATCTTGAAAAAAATTTTTTTAGGGTAAGTTACCCTAAAAAAATTTTTTTCACGTAATGTGGGGATGATATAATTTTTTCTCGTCTGCCTCTATGGGATATCATTGAATAGGCCGTTCAAAGATATTGCGGGTCTGTGAACACCACTTTTCGATTCAAGGGTCCGCTTGCGTAATATTAAGCATTAAAGTGCTAATTTTTGTTGGAGTCAAGTGTCCCCCCCTGCCGCTTAATAGGTATATTTTTATTCACACTGGCTGTTTATACACTCACCAGATCGCGGCTTTGTTTTTTTTTTATTTTAATCGATATTTTTCTGAATTAGGTAATTTTTTTCGTAACCGACTCCCTAAACAAATTTAGTTCTTGTTTTAAAGTTCATTCCCGCCCTAGAGAGGGAAGCAATTACTATAAATCTTCCCCGCTCGAAGGTGGAGCATCGTCTTCCACCTGCTACTCGGATCTAACACTACTTTCCGAGTATGAAAAATGTTTTTTGTAAACTGATATATTTCAGATTACTACTCTACCTGCGGTTGATGACCCACAAAAAAAACTCATCAAATTAACTTTTTTTTCATTTTATCTTGTTTAGATATCGTCAGCCATAACTTCTGTGGAGTTTCGCAGTGTTACATTTTTTCAAACGGAAGAATATCGGTATCGTATCGTGGCACTAAGGTAATAACTAAGTATTGCCAATATGGCTGTCTGTCTGATAGGTACCCAGTGCTTTCATTTGAATGTCAAGGACTAGTGATAAAACGACAAATAATATTGCGAATTTGACACGGTCAAGTCTTGAGCGCATTGCATCGAAAGTATGTATTCGAACGCGAAACGAAATTATAATAGCTTTTTTTTTTGGGTGGGTAATCATCAAATAACTTCTCCCACTCTGGGCGGAGCGGGAGGGTGTGTCAGACTCTTACTGACTAAAACCCACTCGTATTTCTTCCGTTGTCTGTGTTGCGGGGGCCTCGGTAACCCTTTAGTACCTTCCCCGAGACAAATTATAATAGTTTGCGGAAGGAGGAATTTAAAAAGTTTAAAATTTTAAGGAATATAACATTAATTAAGCGAAAACGAACCGAAACGAAACTTAAAAATGCTGATGTATTGAGAAGAATAACTTCAAACCAACCAAATTTTGAGAAAGTAGTACAGCTGCTAACATGAATTAAATTAGCAGATTTACTGAAATACTTAATTAAGCTTTTGGTATCCTCTTCGTCGTATCGATGTTGCTACATTTCTCTACAGAGGGGGGATTTGGTTATCACATTAAATAGAACAGCGGTTAACACTAGTTCATATTTATATGTCTATTCAAATAATCCTAACTATCCTAAGTAATATTATAAATGCGAAAGTGAGTTTGTTTGTTTGTTACACTAAAATGGCTGAACAGATTTGGATGAAAGGCACATGACCTGGATTAGGACATAGAACTTTTTATTCCGATATTCTTATGGGATCAACACTTACGCGGGTGAACCCGCGGGGTGCAGCTAGTAAAATAAACATTTAACCTAAAAAAATACGTTTTTCAAACAAAATAAATAGCGTAAACATTGATCACATTAGTTAGGCAGCAACGTCGCGCACGTGGGCAGCCCAGCAAGGGACGTGTGGAGCGGTGCTGAAACAACGTAACAATACAAACAAAAATTAACAGTAACGATTTAACGCAAACTTTATGTTATTGTTTTATCCAATAATCACCCATAATCACCACTTATCTGTTCAATAAAATACGTTTTAAAAACTTTTTTGTTGGGTTAAATGTTTATTTTATTATTTGAACAGACATATACGAACTTGTGTTAACCGCTGTACTATTTAATGTGATAACCAAATCACTACTCTGTATACGTTTCGACCAGAACTTCTCGCAGCCACGTCGACAACGTTAGCATTAGCCTCGCAAAGGTCTTTCATGGTGCAGGAGTTTTTGCACAGACAGCAAGACATCACTCAAAGAATGCCGCTCCACAATCGCATTGAGGGGTAATTGGAGGGGGGTACTCCAATTACCCCTCAATGCGATTGTGGAGCGGCATTCTTTGAGTTATGTCTTGCTGTCTGTCTGACTGAGGTATACCTGCAGCAACCCAAGTAAAGTAAAAACGAGTCTATACCACAGGACCCTTTCAATTAAACTTTAAGGAAGTCTGCTGATATTATGACACATCCAACCGCTTATATATCAGCTGTCAAATTGAAACGTTTCAGCATGTAAACGGCAGGTACAACGCAACCCCTAATTATATATTAATTTGTCACCCCTATATGCATCGTCGCGTGATGGCCGCCGTGATTCACAGGTAATAGTTATCGACTGATAAATATATGCTCCGTAATGGCGTGTTCCGACGTATTTATTTACTAACACTCATAATGTGGCTCGTGGAGGAAATTTTCCGACACAGAGGAAATGGGCTTTATGTTGTAAGTGTCGGTTGAAGCCCCGGTTCGAAAGATACGAGTGCTTATTAACCAATCTAATTCTCTGAGTTGAGCTTCACGATTACTGACAAATGCGTGCACTCACTGGACAGGTCCACTCAATCTGTGTGGTTCTTTCCTCATTCAAAGACCATTTCAGACACCAGTCTACATGGTCATGGTCTTCACATGATCTGACCAAGGTTATGTCTGGATTTTAAATGAGACTGTGACCTCCAAGTGTGTTTTGGCCTTTCTTCTTAGAGTAGACAGGTAGGAAACGCCGACCCCATCCGGGGTTTAAAAAAAAAGGTGTTAGTAGTTAACGATTTGGTTGCAAATGATAGTTCCGAAGAACGACAAACAGACTATACCCATCACACGAGGCTTGAATATTTCCTTTATATTTATTAACGCCTATTTTAAGAATCTGTTCTATTCCTGGTTGTTGCAAGTACTATATGCAGCTGCAACGGCGAGTTGGCGATGAAAAGCGATTAGTAATGAATTTCTGGTCAAGACAAGCCCGCGGCCGCACCACAGATTAAACTATTTATATAACTATTACGAAATCAGGGACCGGAGCAGAATTTTATGTTATCAGCATCTAGCTGACCCGACAGGGGTAGTCCTGTCCAAATTTTTCATAGTAAAAACACGTTCGGTATTTCCCGAAACACGTAAAAATCCCGTGAAGCTTTACCGATTTGTCTTGCCATAAAAACCTAATTCGGACTATTCAGAACATTTTATAAAAAAATTGCCAAATCGGTCCAATTTTCAAGTGATGCGCTAACCAACGAAAGGTATTTCATACACATAACATGACACCTGTAATCCCCGAAGGTTTAGGCAGAGCTATCCCTATAGTAACACGCACATTTCGCCAGTTATGTAAATGTCACATGTAAAAGGGGACGAGCTTATTGCCATCAACTGGTCACAAATACAAACTCCGGGCTGCTACTCAGACATTCCAGATGGAAAAACCTAAAGACACAATGCCCGACCTGGGAACAGCATTTCATTTTTATTTATTTAAATTGATTAATTAGGCTGCCATTCGTGGATCTTTGACAGTTGCTGCGGGTCGACAGGAGCCCGACAGTCTGACAACCAGTCTTACCTAGGGGTATCGTTTTACCCAGTAACTGGGTTGTGGAGGTCAGATAGGTATTAGCTCCATGTAAAATACTGGTATGCAACTGCATCCGGTTAGTTTGGAAGCCGACCTCAACTAGTTGAGAAAAGGCTAGGCAGATGATGATGAGATCAATTAGGCTGAGAATTACATAGAATTAGATAGTTCAGGTTCAATATAATCGGTCCCATGTGTAAGTGTTAAAGCTCGATATAGATAACATTACCAGTATTAGCTATGACGACATTATTTCAATAATGAGTCATATAAGTAGGTATGAGTTTTATAATTATTCTGCGAAACATGACAGTGTGAAAAATACGGACTTTGACTTTCTATGGAAAAGTAATGCTTTAAGTCTATAAATAAGTTTGCCTTGCCTTTTGTAAGGAGTACCTAATTTGTCTTCTGATGTCATGAATCTATTGAAGAATTACTGGGTATTAGGAATCGAGTAACGAAATAACCTTTTAAATATACATGAAAACATCGATACTAAGTAATTCATATCAGATAGGGTTTTAACTATGAAGCTCTCAACCGGGGTTGTTGCTTACCATTTTAAAAGATATGGGTTGAAATAAAGACACATCATACATTTTAAGTTTGCCACTTCATTCGGCTACTTACTTTTAGTAAGACCCTTTGTTGTGGGGTACATGTGTCTACATAGGTTTATGCATCGCAAACCGTTAACATATGTAATGTATGCCAATCAGCAAGCTTAGCATGACGCTTTCTATTTCTACTCTACTGTAGAATAGAAATCGCTTGTCTACCCTTCTCGGTAGAAAACTGTCAACTGTCTACACCAGGAATTCCCAGTGGTCGATATCGACCCCTACCCACCCCGGGTACGTATTATAATCCCGAAATTTCATAATAACTATGGCTGAAATACCGAAGACGTCCAAAACAACGAAATTCAAAATACCGAAAGTTTTAAATGCCGATAGCCGTTATACGAGTATCGAAACATAAAATACCGATGTCCAAATGCCCGAAAGGATGAAACCCCGAAGGGACGAAATCCCGAATGGACGAAATACCGACGGATGAAATCCCAAAGAGCGGCGATGAAAATGATGCAAATTTTGTATTGTCCATTGATATTACAAGAAATATATTGTTTCATTTGCTTACAAATCTGTTTTATTTTGAGAAGTGGCCGTCGCCGGCCGCTGCCGAGGACCGCTCGCTTCGCTCGCTTCGCTCGCTCGGCTCACGCGACTACTATTTCACCCAATTAAAAATGATAAATCATACAATCTGCCTGCGACTACATAATTAGACAACATTTCTGCGGGAGATTGTAGGTATGATTCGTCATTTTGAACTGGGTGAAATAGTTAAGGTTAGTTTAGAACTGTGCCCAACCGCGCGTGAGCCGAGCGAGCGAAGCGAGCGGTGCCGCGGCAGCGGCTAGCGAACGCTACGTCCAACTTTACATAGGTACTTAGATCAGTATTTTTTATTTTGGTCAATTAACGGCGAGGTAAACCAATTTAAGGAACTTTGTACATAGGAATTTCAAGTTTTAGCTTTATGAACTTCAGTAACATAATATATCCATTTGACATTTTAAGCTTTCGGTATTTTGAATAAAAGTGAAACAATCATTAGGTATTTTAGCTTTAAGCTTTCGGGCAAATGAACTTTCGGGATTTAAAACTTTCGACCAAACAATCATTCGGCGTTTAATTTTTCGGGCCTTTTTCCATAGCTATTTTGGTTCCCAGTTGTCGACATAAACGAAAACTGATTTTGGGGGTTAGAAAGGTGACGAGGCCAAAAAATCCAACCCTATTAAATACGAACTTGTGTTAATTAATTAATTAACACAAGTTCTTATTTGAAACTTTCAAGATACTGTATAAATTGTGTTTAAGAGTACGTTTACCAACTTTTTATAAGAATGACTATTATTTTAGTAGGAAGTATCATTGTTGTACTTTTAAGAAACTCAACAAGTCGATAAGCGTGCACAAGTTCGTACAAGATGAAAAAAATTGACTATGGGGGTTTGAGGTATCAGTTCATTTTGGAAAAGGGGTCTCTTGTCCAAAATAGTTTAAGAATCCCTGGTCTACACGAAAACGCTAAGTTTGTCTACTCTTCCGTCAACAAAACGCTTCTCTACGTGCTAAGCCTTCAGGAATCCACAAGCAGGGGTATCCACTTTCCAACAACATCTACCGTCGCTATCTTTGACTAGCTATTATTCGTTTCAAAAGTCATTTATTCAAACTAGGCTGAGATTCAGCACTTTTCGAACGTCAAAATTACATAAGACAGTCCCCCAAAACGGGGCACCCTTCACCACTTTCTGGTGTTTTAGCTGAGAAGAAGAAGTAGCCAACAAACTCCCCAGCAGCACAGCTGTCTGTTCAGTTGGAAAAAAAAATGGATTCTATACAACAGTATGCAAAACAATTTACACTACGTGCAACACAAAACATTAAATTATTAGCCATATGTCAGCTAGCACACCCGAAAACTATTCTCAAGCAGAGATAAAAACGTAAACAGAACTTAATACCCAAATAAAAGCCTCCAGGCATAAAGGGCGTGCCCGCTTACATTACAAAAGAAACATAGGTAGTAGCCAATTAACTAGTAACCTTGGATAAGCAACACATCAACCAAATTAATAATTCCTACATCTTCTTTTCCATCCTAGATCCAAACCATTAACGGCGTGGTCCTAGTCAGCTGGCGGCAGCGAGTACTAGAGCGTCAGATAGAGTATGGAGCTCGTCTGGGCCACGTGGTGCTGAGCCTGGCGCGGATGGAGCTCAACAATTTCTACAAGAACGTCATGCCGGTGGCTGACTACTTCGACCAGACTAATATGTTGATTGCGGTAAGTGGAACTTTGTTTTCTTACTGGATTTGGCTGAAGAATTTTACTGACCATCGTGCAGCGCATATTTCTTCTTACCTACTCTGATTTTTTTTCCAGGAATGCATTGTTTGACAGACGTCAAACTTTCTCGTGACGACCTTTTTACTTTTTTTTTTTGTATAACAGCAACCGTGGGGCATTTACTTTTAATAAAACCATGTAGAAGTCCTGCACACTGGAAAAATCGTGGACGTTGCTTTTGAATCTACTAAAATTTACCAGTAACTTAGTTCTAGGGTTGCACAAAATAGATGCCTAATTTGACTTGTTCGGTTTTCTGCTAACCCTTATTGCGACTTTCCCGTTTTTCTCTTTAACCGTTGCAATTGAGATACGTAAAAATGTATGTAGTTTAGTACAAACTCTGTAGCATAATCAGCCTATAATGTTTCCACTGCTGAGACATGGGCCTCCTCTCTTCGAACGGGAATGAGCTGTAATCTTCCACGAGGGCCCAGTGCGGGTTGGTAGATGTCACATGCCTTCGTATTTTTGGTTCTGAGATATGCCGGTTTCCTCACGATGTTTTCCTTTACCGTTTTGAGAGCAGTGTTGATGAAATTATTTACACAAAGTAAAGCCTGGGTTCGAACTCGTGGCCTACAAACTCATAAGCCCGTTACCACTGGGCCACCAATGACTCTATAAACTCTGTGCTGTGGTTGAATAACCTTTGAATTTTTTTGGTCAGAATACTTTCCAAAATAACCTTCGATCAATTTTTCTGATTAGTTTTTCTCACAGAACAAAAAAAAAAACCTAATTAATATTTAATGTCATTTCTATGAAGCGCAAACCCTAAAATGCTGACCGTTATCGCCCGTAATCTATGGGATTTTCTAATCTAGGTGAATGACCTTACCTATCGCCTTAAATAATAACAAAAACCTTGATTTCTACGGTACGGAATGAATCAAAATCAATAAACTTACTATTTACTTACATAAAAGACCACCATAATGAAAATTGTTAATGAGATGTCATGTCACGTCTGTAAATCACGGGCAGGTGCTGGAAATCCTAATTTATATTACAGAAACAATCTAGCATTGCTATTAGTCCTGATATAATCAGTTGCTCTTTCACGTCGTAACCTTCGAAGACTCCTTATACCCTTGACCAGAACGATTGTCTTGTTAACTTGTGTAATAGAACAGTTTGTTGGTCAAGGCCCTAAAGCTTTTCGAAGGTTGCGGTCGAGGATAAGAAACGTGACCGCGTTGATTCTTAACGTAGTGCAACTAGACCACCTTCGAAATTGTGATGACAGGACAAGTCTTTAAAAGGATCGTCCTTCTGTCTAAAGAAAATATTAATGGATCGCAGTTTGACTTTAAGTAAGTGTTCCATACGAATATGAACCTTATTCTCGTATCTCGCTATGAGCATTACACGACGAATTATTCGAGCATTATTCGTAAAAGCGAACATGAGCAAACTTTTCATTGGAATATGAACATTAATGCTAAATGAATAATGTTCACGTTCCTATGCGACGCTTACTTAGCAAAGTAAAGTCAAAGTACGGGCGGTGAATCTTGCTTTAAGGGTTGGGTAATCGCCGTTGACCTGGGCCATACAAATGTGCTTCGCGCTCACGCCGGGCCGCCATCGGTTTCATGGGGAATATTTTTTTTTATTAACGAGAATATGAATATTTGAAGAAAATCACAGATATAATTGTAGGTAATAAAATAGTCTGTTCATACAGAAAACAATCCTAAAAATATCATAAGTAATTTGATAATAATATAGATTTTTATTCTTAGGGTAGGCATTTTTTTGGATTAATATCGTTTATTTACATAATCAAATTACAAGATGGTTATTAAAATTAACTAAATTAAATTAAAATTAAGTTAAACCTAAAAAAGGGCCTCGAGGCATTGTACCAAGGATGCTGGCGCCATCTCCTCGCTGAATTGCAATGCTGATGCGTTGCGCGAGAAAGCCGCCAGCTATTCGGTCACCAGTTACATCAGCGAGACGTTTCGCCATTTCCTCAAATAACTTATGCGCACTGGGAAGTCATTACTTTCTGAATTTATTTCATAAAGTGTTTTACTACAATACTTAAATACTCACTTAGAATTGACGTGTACGCGTTCTCGTTTAACATATACATATTTTTTGCATAACTTACCTGCATTATACGAAGGCGTAATAACAGATTTAAAAGTCACTAAAATCATATATCTGCGCCTTAAGAAACCACAAAGCACCATTACTTTTGCCAATGAATTCAGCCTATCACATTCCACTGTTGGACATATGCCTTTCCGAACTTGTGCCTCTTCACCCGTTACTCCGACTTCCGCACTCACTATCTACCAAGTCCCAAGACGTTCTATTCTGTCCCAAGCAGAATGTAATTTTCACCTATAAATTCTCAAACTACAAAAAGGAATGTTGGAATTTTAAGCTTTCATGAAGTCATTTTGTAGGCTCATTCATGATAATTAGGTATGATGAACTCTCCGGTAAATTTTTGTTGAGTCACGACGAGGTGATTTGGATACGCGATTGTTTATTTATTTATTATTTATGTATGTAGGTATTTAAACTTTATACATACAAAAAAGTTACAAAGGCGGACTTAATGCCTTAGGCATTCTCTACCAGTCAACCAAGGGTGGTGACGAGATAAAATGGCAGGTGCTCTGTTTGAGAGGAACAATGAGAATTCTTTATTAAAATTACATCATAATTACTCGTAATTATAAATAAAATAGGTACACAAGTATATAAATAGTTTATGCACTTACAATATACACATACATAGGTATTTACTATAACATATATGAACATAACATATGACACACGATAACGAGAGTCATAGCCCGCGAAATTCAAATTTTATTACTTTTTTTTGCAATTTGCAGGCCAGTGTCAATCTTGATCAAAATATGATTCGCGGCCATATTAGATTTGTTTGTATGGAACAAATCTAATTAGCAGAGATGTATTAATTATTGTAATGAATATTTATTCTATAAATACATATTTGTTATGGTCGCGAATCATATTTTGATCAAGATACAACCTAACACTGACCTGTAAATTGCAAAAAAACGGTAGAAAATTTGATTTTCGCGGGCTACTACTGACTCCACTTTAAAATAATTAAGATCGATCGAGATCGACAGCGCTCTACGCTCCCTCTCCATGTCCTCATCGTCGCGTGTGCACTACCTATGTGCCCAAAATATTTAAAAAAAGGGGCCACTTTCATGGGTGTTTCGTTCAAAGTCACGGGAGAAACCTGATTCAGCGACTTGGTACCTGCTTTAAATACCATGAGCTCTTTGTGACATTATATTTGAGGCCATGACTAGCCGCGAACGTCTCACACACATTAACTAATTTCCTAAGTCCACCTATCGTTGGGCTCAGCAGCACCATGTCATCTGTATAACTCAGATTATTTACACAAATATTGTCTATGTTACAGCCGCATGCATGCTGCTGAGCTCAACGATTAGCGCATTTTTATACAGATTAAACAAAACTGGGTATGACAATCCACCCTGTCTTACTCCACATTGTAGTCCATATAGATCCGATACGATGCCAACCCACTTTACATAATTGACCTGACTCTGATGACAAAACTTTACCTTTACCAATATGGCCGATGACTTAATTTTTTTTGTCCGTCGGGAAGATTAGGTTTTTTTACGTAATCTTAAGATTACGGCGATACATAGAGTTAAAATTTGTCATGACGTCACGCTTTGCTAGATTTTATACTGAATTGTGATCTAAATTTTTTCGTGTCTAAATTTTTTTTATTATCGGACTGACGGACTAAATAGTTTTTTTTTTCCCAGGCATCATTCCTATTGTCTCACCGGGTAAATTGGTTTCTTTAAGCTTAACCCAGAGTTTATCATGATTAATAATATTAGGATAAATGTAAATGGATGAACTATCCATTGGATTAGGTACATAAGTACTTTATCTACGTAATAATATGTATTGCTACAGATAATGCTTAATCAAGTTAATCTTTCTTTAATATAAGACAGTACCATGCTTCGCTACGACAAGAGTGACGCGTTCTTCGCATAATATCAATCTAAAAATATCTCGTTAATAATAGACAGTAAGTATGTTTCATAAACCCATGAATCTACAAGATTATCTTGTTATGTACCTGTTTATCTAAAGAGATTGTGTCTACAGACTCAGGGGGACTACTCTCTAAGTCCGTCAACGAAGAGATACGGGCCCGTCCGAAAGTAGTTGATCCGTCAAAACAAGTGATAAATTCAAGTTTTCGAACGAGCACAAACACATTGCGAGTAGTGACAAATGTCAAATCGTGTTGTCATTCATTCTCAGTTCAGGCTCCGAAGTAATCTTATGTCCGTAGGTGATACGGAAAAGGAAACGCCTGTATCTTCGTTTGAAACTACGGATTTAGTGCTTAGGAAGTAGGCCCGCTGATTAGGTATACATATCCGATTCCGGACCACGCTTGGTTGAAGTTGTTAAGTCACGCGTACCTAAATAAAACAATGATACCTCAATGATTTTTCGAAAATTAGCAACTGTTTCTTCGCGACTTCGTTCGCGTGTTTGAACATGTCCTATGGCAGTATTGTAGCTTTATATCTTTGAATGAATTTTTGTAATCAGATCAGTACTTCAAAAATATTGGTGATAGAGTGTTACCTCTCTGATGCTTGGAAGAAGGAGGACCCCCAAACGCAGAATATATCTACAGGTGCCTAAACACAGTGGTCCTCGAATGCCACACTTTATTTTCCATTGGTGACTATCAACTATTATATAACTGAAGATGGAACTCGGAATTATTCCAACGAAATCTTCAATATACACACACACCGCGTAATAGGTCTTCTCCATTAAATACACGACGCAAACATACAGATTATGCATATTGCACATAAGATTATGTAGAATTTGGCAAGTGCACAGATATTTCGACAAATCCAACGTCGGCCCATTAGCTCAGTTGGTTAGAGCGTCGTGCTAATAACGCGAAGGTCGCGGGTTCGATCCCCTCATGGGCCACAATCTCTTTTTGCGTTTTCACAACTTTTTTCAAACATAAAATGTTCTAAGACGTCCCTGTAATTTAACTATTATTATTTTTTTATTTTTATAAGTGATATTTTATTTCTATAAATTGGTTGTAAAAACTATTTTTACACGTCAAAAGACTATAATAATAATATTTTGACACTGGATTAGATCGCTGTTAGTCCTAACCACAGATCATATATATGAGCTGTGGTCCTAACCGACTACTCTGAGAACAAACACCGAAGCAAACTCAGAAGTTCTGTGTCGTTTTCGGAAAATATATTAAGTTGTTTTTTTTTTTTCATAAAATATAAGTTTCTACCTACTAAATCTATACTGTTTACGCACACAGGAAACTTTATACCTAAACTTGCTCAGAATTCATCATTAGAGATATCAAAAGATACAAAAGCGGGCAGATATGAGATACCTTATTAAAAAAAATAACAGTGATTAGGTATCACGGTATTTTTTAATTTTTCAGGACAAAAAGCTGAAAACTTATGATTAAAGATTATTAAGAAATTACAAGGATTTCACTTACTTGAGAACATTGTGAGAACTTAAAATATAGTATTACTAGTTTCTACTCGCGACGTCGCCCGTGTGAAATTTCTGACCCTGACCCACCACCGCGTCACATCCCGTCGCTCGCCCGCGCTATTACTTCGTTTTCGCTTAGCATTCTTTCTGACTTTCTTTCTTTATGCTCAGCTCCCAAGGGTCGTAGCGTGATGTTATATAGCCTATTATAACCTTTCTCGAGAATTGTGCTATCCAATGCAAAAATAATTTTTCAAATCCGACTAGCACTTCCAGAGATCATCGCGCAGCATCTTTCGATTCTACCCGTGTTTTTATTAACTAATTTGAACAAAAATGGTTATTGTGACTTAACTATAATAGTAAGGGATATACCCCGCGACTTTTTAGTGGGTAATGATGAGTACTATAAACATGTAGTACATTATTTTTATGTATCATTAATAGTTTTCGCAGCGCACGCTAAATAGTGCCTGTTATAGGCACATTTTTGATACCTTGGGTTACATTATTGTAATTTCCGTAGGAATCTTTCATTTTTTGGAAATAAAATACACTCCATGTTACTTCCTGATAATTTAGCTTTCTATTGGTGATTTTTTTTTATCGGTTTAGTAGTTTTGGAGCTTGTTCGGTACAAACAAACAAAAAAATGTTTCCTCTTTAGAATATTAATATAGATATGAACTTTGACATATAAACTAAGTAAATGTTGTTTTTTTATAGAACAAATCATTAATTTACTAAACAAAACTTCATTTCCTTCGCAAAAATAACGAAACAGCTGCGTACCTACACGTAAACATAACGGCTGCGACTTTCGAGTTGTATGTCGTTGGTTTGAACCTGGAGGCGCTTGCTTTACTTTATGTAAATTATTTCATGACCACTGCTCTCAAAACGGTGAAGGAAAACATCGTGAGGAAACCGCCATATCGTAGAATCAAAATTTCGAAGACATGTGACATCTACCAACCCGCACTGGGCCCGCGTGGTAGATTACGGCCCACTCCCTCTCACAGAGAGGAGGCCTGTGTCCCAGCAGTGGGAACATTATAGGCTGATTCTGATGACGCGACAATACGAAATACTTACACTATTTCCAATAACTCAACATCAAATATTCAATCATTTCACCAAGCCTTAATTAACTTTATTAACTAAATGAAGGAGGACTCAAAGCTAGCCTTACAAGGCGGGTATTATCCAAATTGTAGGTTATTATACATGGCTTCATTTGCATTCTTAATGAGAAAATCACCAGTTACCGGCCCCCTTGTGGTTCATGTAACCGTTTGTGTTTTAAGTATCTTTTGAATAGGTAGGTACGAGGGGGTTATTGATTCCGGAAAATAATGTATTCCTAAAGGTAGTATGTAAGAACGATAGTATCGATTAAAAGAATTAAAACCAATGTTAAAACCGCAGAGACATCACTGCTGCATTTTTTTAGGGTTCCGTACCGAAAGGGTAAAACGGGACCCTATTACTAAGACTCCGCTGTCCGTCTGTCACCAGACTGTATCTCATGAACCGTGATAGGTAGTTAGACATTTGAAATTTTCACAAATGATGTATTTCTGATGCCTAGCGGCATCAGAAATACATACAACAGACATGTTTTTTTTTTTTTTTTTTTGCCGTTTTTATAGATAATGATACGGAACCCTTCGTGCGCGATTCCGACTCGCACTTGGCCGGGTTTTTTTTGTTTGGGAAATTATCAAATAACGAGGGTGTGCAGACTCTTACTGACTAAAACCCACCCGTGTTCCTTCCGTTGCCTGTGTTACCAGAGGCCACGGTATCCCTTTCGGACTTTTAAAATTAATTTGCTAACTAATTTAAACACCGAAAAATGGAACTCAGAAAAAAACCGTTTTAAAATCAAACCATAAGTACCTACTCAACTGTCACTAACGAGACACGATAGAATTTTAGAACTTAATTTAACTTTTGAACTTAAATTTTAAAAGATAACTGAGGGCCTAGATAAGTGATAATTTCTGTCAAAGCGTTTCGTATTTCTACAGCGCTTTTCAACAGGATTGGCATAAGCTTTTCGGTAGCTTATGAGTTATGATGAGTTGACCTTATGACAGTTCCGTAAATCGGGTGTAAATAGACGCGAAGTCGAAGCGAAAGTCACTTTTACTCCCCATGATTGAGACTTTGATCTCAATCATGGGGAGTAAAAGTGACTTTCGCTGAAAGTGAGCTACGGAGATATTCAAGGTTAAAGTTCTGACGCTTTTTTCACGAAAACACGATTTAAATGTTATAACTTTACTCCAAATACCCCAGAACTCCCGTACCCAAAACGTTGCACGGGGTAAAAGAACAATGTTTTGCGTGTGTTACGCTCAGCTGCAAACAGCGATTTTTTCACACCAAAACTAAAAGTCGTTTCCTAGCAATAATGTTTGCTCAATATAACAATGGTCTTTTTACATCCTGTATTTTTGATTTTTCCATCACCATGATAGAATTAAAATGAAAACTCCTTGTCAGTACGAATATTTCTGTATTTATATACTTACACACATACAAACTTAGTATTTAGCAATATTTAACAAACTATTTAATTAGGTACTTAATATAATATATAATATCAGTATAGACTTTAGACTTTTTGAAGACAACCTTTAGATTCCGCGGCTCGAAGAAAACTAACTTAGCAACCACGCGGCACACCAAATATGTCATGATTTCCATTCGGTTGTGTTAAAAAAAAAACGGTACTTTTATGATAACTGTCAAATTAGATACTTTTAATCTTCATGACTTTTGCAACAGGGCAAAAATCATTTGAAGCAAATCAAATACTCTCAATTTTATATTTAGTATTTAAAATCACTACAAATCTTATTAATATTTGGAAATCATGATAGAATGTAGGTAACCTGTTTAGGCTCTCTGTTGAAAATCGTTATTGGGTTGCCAGTGGCCCAGAACAGATGATTACGGAGATCTTTAGGGGAGGCTTTTGTCCAGCATTAGATGTCAAATTCAAATTTATTCATTTGTGACACACATAGGTACGCGGACTTACAAAAAAAAAAAAAACCTGTCATTTTATCGTTTTCATGTCATTCTGCTGCAGGCTTAGCATGACGCTTTCTATTTCTACGAAGAATAGACACAGCTCTTTCTATACAAAGTGACATTTCGTTTCTCCATTTTTGACATCGCACCGTGAAATCCTTCTAAAATTTCAAATGTCTAACTACCTATCACGGTTCATGAGATACAGTCTGGTGACAGACGGACAGCGGAGTCTTAGTAATAGGGTCCCGTTTTACCCTTTCGGTACGGAACCCTAAAAAAATGCAGCAGTGATGTCTCTGCGGTTTTAACATTGGTTTTAATTCTTTTAATCGATACTATCGTTCTTACATACTACCTTTAGGAATACATTATTTTCCGGAATCAATAACCCCCTCGTACCTACCTATTCAAAAGATACTTAAAACACAAACGGTTACATGAACCACAAGGGGGCCGGTAACTGGTGATTTTCTCATTAAGAATGCAAATGAAGCCATGTATAATAACCTACAATTTGGATAATACCCGCCTTGTAAGGCTAGCTTTGAGTCCTCCTTCATTTAGTTAATAAAGTTAATTAAGGTTTGGTGAAATGATTGAATATTTGATGTTGAGTTATTGGAAATAGTGTAAGTATTTCGTATTGTCGCGTCATCAGAATCAGCCTATAATGTTCCCACTGCTGGGACACAGGCCTCCTCTCTGTGAGAGGGAGTGGGCTGTAATCTACCACGCGGGCCCAGTGCGGGTTGGTAGATGTCACATGTCTTCGAAATTTTGATTCTACGATATGGCGGTTTCCTCACGATGTCTTCCTTTACCGTTTTGAGAGCAGTGGTGATGAAATAATTTACATAAAGTAAAGCAAGCGCCTCCAGGTTCAAACCTACGACATACAACTCGTAAGTCGCAGCCGTTATGTTTACGTGTAGGTACGCAGCTGTTTCGTTATTGTTGCGAAGGAAATGAAATTTTGTTTAGTAAATTAATGATTTGTTCTATAAAAAAACAACATTTACTTAGTTTGTATGTCAAAATTCATATCTATATTAATATTATAAAGAAGAAACATTTTTTTGTTTGTTTGTACCGAACAAGCTCCGAAACTATTAAACCGATAAAAAAAAAATCACCAACAGAAAGCTAAATTATCAGGAAGTAACATGGAGTGTATTTTATTTCCAAAAAATAAAAGATTCCTACGGAAATTTCAATAATGTAACCCAACAAACATGTCGTTTCTCCATTTCTGAAATCGCACCGTAGAAATCCTTCTACATAAAAAAGGACCTAGACAAAGATTGTTAGAAACGAAAGACAAAATGACAGATTGTAGAAGGATTTCACGGTGCGATGTCAAAAATGGAGAAACGAAATGTCACTTTGTATAGAAAGAGCTGTGTCTATTCTTCGTAGAAATAAAAAGCGTCATGCTAAGCCTGCTGGTATCGGTGGAGGTCTGCCCGGCTTGGGCGGAGCACCGCCGTGTCCTCGTGGAGGCAATCGGCGGCAGAGATCTCTCGCGTCCGGCCCTGGTTCAGGCCATGGTACGGAGCGAGAGGGCATGGGCAGCCGTCACATCCTTCTGCGATGCAGTAATGCTCGCGAAGGAGGAGGCGGAACGGTTGAGGGGAAAGGCTAATTTCGCCCCCTTTCGCCTAGCTGCCGCAGGAGACGCCCTGGGCGTCGGGAATCCCGGGCGGATTTCTGGCCACCGTAGGCGCGGGCTTGCGGACGGTGCGCAATGGGTAGCTCACCGTCCGGTAAGGACCAGGCCCGGGTCAACGGTGCGTTGTATTCCACGCGCGCCTCAAAGAGATGTCGTCAGCACAAGTGTAGGGGTCCACTAGGGCCGATGCATTCCGGGGTTGCGTGGCAGTCTAAAAGGGTTACCGAGGCCCCTGGTAATACAGGCAACGGAAGGAATAGGGGTGGGTTTTAGTCAGTAAGAGTCTGACACACCCTCCCGCTTCGCCTAGAGCGGGAGAAGTTACTTGATGATTTCCCAACCAATAAAAAAAAAAACAAGCTTGCTGGTTTAATAATGACGATGGTGCATATATGTTGCTGACCATGGTTTTGTTATTGTTATTGTTATTTGTAATAAACTGTTTATTTATTTTACTTCGATGGTGCTAGTTTATCATTTGCGACTTCGTGTTACAGCTATAGCTTTATATAAGTGGGCACGCCCTTTATGTCTGGTGGCTTTAATAAAGTATGAAGTTTTGTTTACGATTTTAGTTTTTATTTCTGCTTGAGTACCTAGTTTTAGATTTTTTTTTGTTGTTGGTATAGTGGCGTGTGCTAGCTGACATATGGCAAATAATTTAATTTAATGTTTTGTGTTGCGTAATGTAAATAATTTTGCATACTATTCAATATAATCAAGTCTTTCTGAACAGACAGCTGTGCTGCCAGAGATTTTGTTACGCCACTTCTTCTTCCCAGCTAAAGCACTAGGGAGTGGTGAAGGGCGGGCGTTTTGGGGGGCTGTCTTATGTAACTTTGACGTTCGAAAAGTCTCAGCCTAGTTTAAATAAATTACTTTTGATTTTGATTTAAAATGTGATTTAGGACTTCTGGAAAACCTGTTAACGGCCAGTAAATAAATGATGCATCAAACGTCATGCACGAGTCCATGACCAATCGTTATTTTATTGCCAAGTCATTCAATGCTTATAAAATATTTTCGTTAGCATGCTCCATTGAATAACCCTTTCCATAAATTGTTGCAGTTGACCATTCTGGAAAGGCATATTTATACATACATAAACTCACGCCTTCTACCCATGGGGGTAGGCACAAACTACAGAAAACCACCTGCTACGATCCTTACATACTCCTTTTGTTTCGCCTACGTTCATAAATCTGGTCATATACGCACGCCGGTTGCGAGTACTACGCACCTGACCTTTCTGAAGAACATCAGTAATTAGGTCACTTTATGTTCTCCTAGGGCATCCCCTCCTCGTATTTATTTGCGATAGAATATAGGTATTTCTCAATATCATCAACTGGGGGTGAGCCTATTGCCATTAACCGAGCATAAGCTGGACTCCAGGCTGCTGCTGAGTAATTCCAGATGGTAAAACCCAATAACACTTTGCCAGACCTGGGAATCGAACCTACGACGTCATGGTCAGCAGTAGCGCTTGCGATCACTAGACCAACGAGGTAGATACAGGTTTGATGTCATGTTATTCTTCCAAGAGTTAGAAAATTTTGAAAATACTTTTGCCTTTCAGTCAAATTCAGCAATAAATAAAGACCACGCTTTCTTTTGCGTTATTAATAATTAAATGTCAACGTTTGTAAAGTTGTATGTCAAACGTAGTACTAATGTTTCCACCTCTGCATTATTAAGTACCTGTCTGCAATAAACAGTCACCATTTCCATTGATGTTTTACAATTAACTATTACTACGAACTTTGTGTTACTACTGCTGAGTCAGCATTTTATTTAATTTGTTTGTAAGTTCAATATTTAACACATGCAGATAAACAACTTCGTTGCGTTTTTAATTCGCTTTTAATGTTAATCTATACGACCATCATCATGGCAGCCTAGCCTGTTCGCAGCTATGTTGGGATCGGCTCGGCTTCCAGTCTTACCAGAACCCAACAGCCTCCACAACTCAGCTACTGGGTAACACTCTCTGGTAAGACTGGTTGTCACACTTTTGGGCTTCTGACTTCCCCATAACGACTGACAAAGATTTACAAATGACAGCCGGGTCCAATACACCTAATCGTGCTTTCCGAGATACGTGGGACACTCAGAAAGTTTAACGAAATCTAAAAAAAAATGTTCTAATGAGTAAATATTTTTTTATAAAATTTTTCAAAGTACTCTCCACTAGCCTCTATCTATAGTTTCATGCGTCTGAACCAGTTTTCGAAACACTTTGTCCAGTCTTATTATCCAGTTATATTATATATCCAGGTTATAACTGGCCAGTCTCTCGTGCATAAAAACTTTTTCGCAATACTTTCTGAGTGGCCTGGTATGTAATTGATGGTACCCATCCACGGACCGACGTTCCATCGACCCAAGTGGCTGTGATTACTTTAATCTATAGATACTTACCGATAATCATTCTTCCATTAATAATGTGCTATTTTCTTGTAACAAAAAATGCCATGGATAGGCGCATTAGACCGACAAAAAAAAATCATAAGTAATTTATTCGAACTAGGCTGAGAATCAGCACTTTTCCAACGTCAAAATTACATAAGACAGTCTCCTAAAACGGCCGCCCTTCACCACTTCCTAGTGCTTTAGCTAGGAAGAAAAAGTGACGCAACAAACTCCCCAGCAGCAAAGCTGTGTTTTCAGTTAGAAAAACTTGATTTATACAATAGTATACAAAATAATGTATATTACACAACACAAAAAAATAAATTAAATTATTTGCTATTTGGCAACTAGCACACGCCACTAAACCTACAAAAAGCATCGATAACTATACCGAAGCAGAAATAAAAAATAAAATTACTATTATAAATAAACCCTCATAAAGGGGTTGCAGACAGCTGCTGAATCCCCCCTTTTACATGGCCTTAATGTGGCTCTGCAGTGGAAGCCCGCGAAATTCAAATTTTCTTAAGTTTTTTGCAATTTGCAGGTCAATATCAGGTTATATCTTGTGGCTAAATAATAATAGCCGCACGGGTCAATCGATCAGGTTAAGCTACGCTTGCCGCGGTCGGTCCGTAGATGTGTGACCATCTTTACATACCAACACTCTTCCGTGCCTCGGAAAACACGTCAAGCCGTTGGTCCCGGTTGTCATTCGTGGACCTTTGACAGTCGTTACGGGTCGTCAGAAGCTCGAAAGTCTGACAACCAGTCTTACCAAGGGGTATCGTTTTACCCAGTAACTGGGTTGTGGAGGTCAGATAGGCATTCGCTCCATATAAAATACTGGTATTTAGCTGCATCCGATTAGACTAGAAGACGACACCAACGTGGTTGGCTTTTGCTAGGCAGATGATGATGTCAGGTTATATCTCTATCAAAATATGATTCGCGGCCATATTAAATAATTATGTATTTATAGAATTATAATCATTAAAATCATTAATACATCTCTCTAAGTTAAATTTATTCCATAATAGGAACATATCTAATTAGGAGAGATTAATGATTCACACACTCTTTCGTACTCTGCTTATCCTTAAGCACATTGACCCAAAATCTTGAAAATAACAAAGGACATTCATCTTCCCCATTTTCGAGATACGTCCATCATCTAAAGATAAACTGACATCGTTATACTATTACCCGGGACATTGACAATCGATGGTATTGAATAAAACACAAGGCAGTTGTCGCTGGCCGTCTATCGACCCGCTCTGTGACGGTCAATGTACAATGTCAGTTACTGGACATGATTTAACGTTCACTATTATTACGGCGTCGTCGGCAGAGTTGGAAGTTCGGCTTTATTGGTGCCTTGGTGGATTTCTGTGGATTTACTGATTGCTGGGACGATTTCTGCAAGCTTAAAGTAACGTAGCTTAAGGATAAGTATAATCAGTTTATAATGTTCCCACTGCTGGGACACAGGCCTCGTCTCGTTGAGAGGGAGTTGGTAGATGTCACATGTCTTCGAATTTTTGGTACTAGGCCATGGCGGTTTCCTCACGATGTTTTCCTTCACCGTTTTGAGTAACTTAGCAAAAACTTAATTTTTTAAGCGAAACACTTGGGTTTCTGCTATCTGAAAACTGAACTTTGGTCTTTCTAGATCTTATTGTGTAACTTGATCTTTACCCCACCTATTTCCTAAGCCCATTTGCTTTCAGGAATCTTCCTTGGTTCAGTAAGTAAATAGAAAAGACTGAATTGTCTGATTACCTGGTCCTTACCGGAATGAATACGCACGCCTGTTGCTTGCATTATAACTGCGGTGTTGTTCAAGCTACATCACTGACAGTTAGTTACTCTAAAGCCTAGGTTTCTAAGACTGCCTCGGATAACATCACTGAAACTTTGTTCATGGAAAAATGTTGGTGTGTGTTTTTTGACACCGTGAAGTCAAATCCCGGTGTCATCATTTTCATGACTGGTTTTCGTTATGTGGTGGCCATCATTCTTCTAGGAAACTGTTCACTAATCTTTCAGAACTCCTAGATTCCTTCACCTTGTGAAAGTCATGCAGTGATATTCCACAGACACGCGATTCATCACCCATTCTGTTTATTTATGCATGGCTGTGATCTTTCACCTCCGCACGATAGCTACCTGTAGCTTAATTGTGATGCCGCGAAGGGACAGTACAGTGATACAACTTTTTTTGATGGGGATCCATTTTGACTGATCAAATCAAATCAAATCTTTTTATTGTGAGCATAGGTTTATACATACAGATGCTAGGTAAATTACAGATCCATTATGTCCTGCTTAGTAGGCATACAATAATTAATTATGTCAACATGCAGTATAAAAAATTGAGTTATAATTTTAAAAGCAAATCTTACAAAAAGAATTAGTGACAGATTATAGTATTGGTGACAGATTGTATCAAGTACTAATTATTAAGAAAATCTTGGATCGTGTAGTAGGCTTTGTCAGTTAAAAAAATACGCAATTTATATTTGAATACGATATGGGAATGTTATGTAATTACCTCCTAATTATTAATAAAAACTGAGTTTGGTGGACCTAAAATTACTGGGTCGGGTTCAATACAAGGATTTAACAGATCGGTGGTAGATGCGATATGAATTTATCGTATGGTGTACCTATGTGTGATCCCTCCTCAGAAAGGGTTAGAAATACAACGCTGTAAATTATCAGACGTTTGTTGGCACTCGTAACCTCTGATTAGAATATTCATTTACAGAAGGGTGTGCAGTCGCCAGCACACACGGAAAAAAAGGATGTCTTAAATTAAGACAATATCCTTTTGGTCAAGACAAATATTGATTCATATATGGGGAAAACAATATATTCTTGAATGAAGTAAAATTTTGTCTAAGTTTTATTGTCTTCTTCGAAGACATTATACTTGAATGAAGAATTATTAAGTTTAATTTTAAGAATATTATTTCTCTCTTAGAATATTTTCTTCACTTAAGATTACTATAGTCTTGAATCAAAAATATTTGCTTAAGTCAAGAATAAAAACCAAGTATTTATTATTCTTAATTTGAGTAGAGGTTTTCTTGTACTGAGTACATTTACTTACGTTAAGAAAATATTTACCTACTTGGATTGAAACAATTTTTCTGAAAATATTGATATTCTTCGCTGAAGAGATCCTTTTTTTCCGTGCACCTAGCTACCATAATCTGTCAAATTTCTCCAAATGATTTTAAACCGATTCGTCGATATATAATGTTTTTCTTCTAAAAAAATACTTTTTTTAAATTTACCATTCGTTCTTTTTCATATTCCGATGTCACTTCGTGAACAATAGTGTGGGTTATACATTTTTTGACTGTAATAATATAACTACTTTTTGTAAATGCTGTATAACTGTTTTTTGTCATTTATAAAAAATAAATTAAAGATACTGCTAGAAGGGAAAGCATACTACAGTATTCTAGAATTTCTTAATGACAATCTAATACCGTGTAGTAACCAATATTATCAATACATCTTTTACATAATCAACATAAAGCAACATATTATTGCTATGATGATAATTTTAATTGACATTTAATAATTGTTACGTAACTATGACCATATATTTAATTTAATTGTTTTAAAAATTGACATTTACTATTTTGTTCTTATGTAATCTAATACTTTATCCAATAACCTTCGATCACGATCTTAAAACTATAATGTAATTTAATAACTTGCATGCTCTGTATGTGTACTCACGTTTTCACAAATAAATAATCTTGAATCTTGAATCTTGTCCCAAATAAATAAAATAAACCTTAAAATGTTGATGGTTAAGTTCAAAATCAAATGAGAAAATTTTACAGTTTGTGGTAACTTAATATGCTGTCGACTGTGCATAGTTGCTGAATGCATTCCGGGCCCAAGGCACCCCTGGAAGTGCCACGGGAACTTGAATTCGGACCCGTGGCACCCCCAGGTCCTCAAATCCATATAACGGTGTATCAGTGGTATCACAGGTACAATTTCCTAGTTCCCATGAATCTACCAATCGAATAGTGATGGGATAAATGGTCAACAGTGACAAAATAATTTCAATAGTCTGAATGATACAAAATAGGGCAGAGTAGATAAAAAGACCACTGGTGGAAAACGTTGCAAAATTATGGAACGTGGAGTACATTTTTGTGCTAAATTAATATCCCAGAATGTACCTGTTACTGCGGGGGTCGCGGGAAAGTCCGAAAGGGATACCGAGGCCCCTAGCTACACAGGCAACGGAAGGAACACGGGTGGGTATTAGTCAGTAAGAGTCTGACACGCCCTCGCGCTCCGCCCAGAGCGGGAGAAGTTATTTGATAATTTCCCACACAAAAAATATATTATAAGATTTTCAATCATTTTTCAATAACAATAGACCGAAAGTATCTAACAAATTGTGTCCTTCCATTCTGATACAAAAGCCACCAAATGAATTTACTTAATATACCATCTGTTTACAAAAAGTCGTATCCCCATGCCGTTAAACATTCAATATTGAATCTTAAAGTATCAGTTTAAGGTCGATTGTTAGCTAAGTCAATCTATTTGTCCAATTACAGACTACCTTCATGAATATTTAAATGATTCTAGGACTAAGTATGACGACATTATCGATACAGAAACTGAAATGTGTTTGATTTTTTTTCATGGGTATGTGTGCTTAGCGTCTATGGTCACGGTCATTCTCTGCGTGTTATGCAGCTTGTAGAAGTAATGGAGCACGCACGCCTTTATTCAATAAAAAAAACATCACTGTAGATTTGCAGTGATTTTTTTTATTCGGGTCGTGTAGTTTGCTATAAAAGATTCGAAGTGAATGTCAAATATTTAAAAAATATTTGACACTCACTTCAAAACAGTGCAGAATATTATTCGACCAGAAACAATGTAGAGGGACTTTTTTTTAGGGATGAAACGATATTATAATATAGAACTTTTTAGGTTGTGGTATGGGTTCTATAATGTTAAGAAATTAAATGTTCAATTAGTATTACACAATGAATTTAATAATATAGTTACTACTACTAAACACGGTTTATAAACAACAGCGAATGCGACCTCAAGTACCTATGACGTGCCCAGGGCGTCGGGAATCCCGGGCAGATTTCCGGCCACCGTAGGCGCGGGCTTGCGGACGGTGAGCAATGGGTAGCTCACCGTCCGGTAAGGACCAGGCCAGGGTCGACGGCGCGTTGTATTCCACGCGCGCCTCAAAGAGATGTCGTCAGCACATAGTAGGGGTCCACTAGGGCCGATGCCTGACGGGGTCGCGGGAAGGTACTTATGGGTCACCGAGGCCCCCGCAACACAGGCAACAAGAAGGAATACGGGTGGGTTTTAGTCAGTAAGAGTCTGACACACCCTCCCGCTCCGCCCAGAGCGGGAGAAGTTATTTGATGATTTCCCACCCAAAAAAAAAAAAAAAAAAAGTACCTATGACGTCCTGCCGGGGTCGCGGGAAGGTACTTATGGGTCACCGAGGCCCCCGCAACACAGGCAACAAGAAGGAATACGGGTGGGTTTTAGTCAGTAAGAGTCTGACACACTCTCCCGCTCCGCCCAGAGCGGGAGAAGTTATTTGATGATTTCCCACCCTCAAAAAAAAAAAAGTACCTATGACGTTCCATGTCTGTGTGCATGTGTGGGTTACATACCACTACAATATTATAAATGCGAAAGTGAGTTTGTTTGTTACGCTTTCACGCTAAAACGGCTGAACAGATTTTGATGAAATTTGGTACATGGGTAGACCATGACCTGGGTTAGGACAAAGGATTTTTACCCCGATGTTCCCACGGAATGGAGACTTCTGCGTGTGAAACGGCGGAGCGCAGCTAGTTTAACTTATTATTGTTTTTCTTTTACCTTCAATGTGGATATTAGCAATAATATGTATTATGTTTAGGTTCCTATGTCCGTTGAGGCAGCAACCATTGAAAAGCTGCAGGTTTGCGGGGCATGGTCTGCTCGTTTTAAAATTCATCCAAATCCGTTCAGTCGTTTTAGTGTGAAAGCGTAACAAACAAACTCACTTTCGTATTTATAATATTAATTAGTAGGGGAGACTGGGTACGGTTGAAACAATTTTGCTTTGAACGCCCGTAGCACAGCCATTTTTAAACATAACAAACAACAAAACACTTAAAATGGGAGAATAGACTTTTGTCTTCAAGAAAATCTCAGAATTAGAGGCTTAACTGCCATATTTACTAGATAGGAAGAGTTTAATAAAATAATGTGCCACTGTTTCAACCGTACCCATATCAGGGGCGGTTGAAACAGTGATGGGGGTCAGTTGAAACATAAACAAATAAGTAATATAAAATCAGTTTCTTTATTCATAATCAACAAGAAATATTTAAATTCTGTTAAGGCACCATTTCTATCATTCTTAATAATTGTTTCCTGCCTGAATGAACATAAAAAGAGCTCTTCGCTCCGGTTTAAACTAACAACTTAACACTAATAAACAAAAATAATAAAAAAATTAAGCCAAGTCTTAGTAATTAAATTAAATGAGATTAGATAGAAATAAGATTTAAATTTTTATGCATCTCTTTTTTTTTGTATCGCAGAAGAGAAGAGTGGTTAACTCCGTATATCTCTGCAGCTTTTCGTAAAGAAGTCCCTTTTTTGACTTCTTCATACGCATTTTCGTAGTGAGCTATATCACACTCGCCTCTTGAAGTTCTTTGTATACGTTGTCTGGGCATCTACAACAAAAAAAGCAGCGAATATCATTGTTTCAATAGTACCCACAAAAAATGCTTCATCCGTCCCCATACCCGTCAACCGCTAATAACACATTCATAGCGTCGAGACTAAACAACATAAACAAAAACGAATCACGGTTTTCGAACCTTCAAAATCTAACAATAAAGCAGAAAATCACTCAAAATACAAATGCTAATATCAACAAAGTAATTTAAAAAAGAAAACAATAGAAAATACTTACTTTTTGTTGAAAAAATATAATAGGGTCCCCTGGAAACTTACACAGCGCGCGAAGTGCAACGCGTCACTGTGATTCATGTCCGAACTAGCCGGCCGCGTCTTTATCCCCTTGTACCCCTCACCACACCGCTAATAGTTTACGAGTTATTAGCGTTGCTTCAACCGTACCCTGCTTCAACCGTACCCAGTCTCCCCTATAGGTAATGATTGGAATCATCCATACGACTTTCTAAGTTAGAATTAACCTTAAATGTCATAATTTGAATTAAAATTCTTTATAAACATACTTGTTACGGTCGCTTATTATATTTTGATAAACATACAACCTAATACTGATCTACAAATTGCAAAAAACGTAAGAAATTTTGCATTTCGGCGGCGCTGTTAGGGTGAAAGCGCCAAGGTAGCCCTACCTTGGCGCTATTACCGCCGGCTATCGCTTAAAACCAGCGCGCTGGGGCTGTGTCTCGCATAGGGTCGCAGCATTATGCTGAGCGATGGCCGTTTTGCGTGGATGTGACGCATATTTTCCCCCAAATTGTTTCTTTTTTTGTATTTGTGTTCCTTCTTTGCGTCATGTTTACCGCAAATTAACGTATTTTCTTTCTTTCTTTCTATTACGTCAAAGAAAACGCGGTTTGCGTAGTTTACCGTGTGTTACCGTGCGTTTGATCGTACCACCACCACCCTTCCTATTCCGAAGGGCACGTGTCAGAGAAATTACATACACACTTTACAACTTTGTCTCAGGATGACAAACGCATTACATTAATACGTAGAACGCGTCAACCATTATCATTATATCATATTTAAGATAGGGCAATGACTTGTGATGACCAAAAACATGGGCATTATCTTAAAGGGTATGTATTTTACAAATTGCCCGCTATAACGCTGTCTAAGCATCGACATGTCAAAACTGGTGAATCGACTATCCCATTAAGTTTTTAACCATCAAAGATTGTGAAGATACCTATCACTTAATGCCCGCATTGTAAGATGAACGGATTTGGAAGGACCAAGTCCCTCAATCGTTATGGGTCGTCAGAAGCCCGAAAGTCTGTCAACCACTCTTACCAAAGGGTACCTATATTACCCAGTAAGTGGGTTGTGGAAATCAGATAGGCAAGCTCCATGTAAAATACTGGTTTCAGCTGTATCTGGTTAAACTGGAACCCGAATTCAACGTAGTTGGGAAACGACTTACCACACGGAGAAAAAGGATGTCTTAAATTAAGACAATATCCTTTTGGTCAAGACAAATATTGATTCATATATGGGGAAAACAATATATTCTTGAATGAAGTAAAATTTTGTGTCAGTTTTATTGTCTTCTTCGAAGACATTATACTTAAATAAAGAATTATTAAGTTTAATTTTAAGAATATTATTTCTCTCTTAGAATATTTTCTTCAATTAAGATTATTATAGTCTTGAATCAAAAATATTTGCTTCAGTCAAGAATAAAAACCAAGTATTTATTATTCTTAATTTGAGTAAACAGGTTTTCTTGGACTGAGTACATTTACTTATGTTAAGAAAATATTTACTTGGATTGAAACAATTTTACTGAGAATATTGATATTCTTCGCTGAAGAGATCCTTTTTTTCCGTGCAGATGATGATGCCAAGTCCTGGATTACCACTTAGAATACTTTTTCTGGGTATCTCCAAATAATTCCCACAGGATTCGAGTCAAACCACTGACAACAGCTACTAAGTATTAAGTATTTACGTTACATATTGTTGTGTGTTTTCAGTGAAACGCGCTGTACGAGGCAAATAAATATAATTATATATTTCAAAAAAAAAAAAAAATATAATTAGATTTGAAAATAAAAAAAAAATCTGATTTCAGGTATGATTTCAGGGGTGAAGTCAACGACCATAAAGGATGATTGGAACCAACCCCCTAGGTGCGCTGAAGACGCAGATTAGACGCATTTTTTTTTTTTTGTGATTATCTGTTAAAAAAGTGGTGGCGCCTGGGCCAGTGGATCGTAACCGCCCAAAGTCGAACCCTAGGTGGTTTCCCTAGATAAAAAAAGGTTATGGTTAAAAAATAGAATTACCAAGCCGGGACTTTCAAAAAAGGAATTACATACCACTGCGACGTTGGACTTCATTCAAACGACTCCTTAAACACTTAAGTACGTACTCTTGTACGACGGCGAGCAAAATGAGACTTCTATAAATAACATGATGATTGGTAGATAGCCAATATTATAATATCCGAAATTAAGAACAAATAGGCCTTACGTACTGAAATAATGAATATATATTGCAGGAGTTAATATTTATACCATTATACGCAGTGGCGGAGCAAGATTTAAATTTGATGGGGGCCAGGTACACTTCGCGAGATTCTGGTGGCGCGAGAAGACGGATTTTATAAAATAAAAACATTTTCTTTGACTGACATAGAAGAAAAATCAAAAAATTATAATTAAAAAAACAGAATCTTCCTGTTTTTAGCCTTACTGAACTCTTTAATAATTGTATCGTAATTCAACTTAGATGATCGAGGGTTTCAAGTAATGCATAAGCCTTCGAAGCGCGAGGCCCCTCGGACCGCGAGGCCGAGGGCGGTGGCCCACGTCGCCCACGCCTTACTCCGCCTCTGATTATTCGTAACATTTCAGTGTTTAACTCCGAGAGAGCAATTATGAAAATCTTTTGTAAAAAAACGCAACCTGATCTCAAAAGACTTTTTTTTGGACTCTATCTGTCAAAAAATTCAGAAGTTCACTACTAATTTTTTAACGATAAAAAACACGTGTGCCAGTAGAATTCCAAAAAAAAGGTTGAATATGTCGTGTAAAGAATGAAGGACACAAACAAAAATATAATTGTAGAATTGATAATTCTACAATAGGTATATAGAAAAATATGACATAATAATCAGAGTCTTACCTATATAGGTAGTCCACCTAACATTTTTGTCGCAGCCAAGTTTACTTATTTATTAATAGACACGCTCCATAAAATATTTACGAGCTTCCCTACCCATGTGAAGAAGTATTCGTCACGGACCACCTTTGCGATTAGAAACTTAAAACCATGATGATAGCGACCCTGGGAACTCCCAGGTGTGTCTGTCACTGCCTATACCTTGAATAATTAAATTGTGAATCACCAACTTTTAAGTGTTTCCATTGATTTTGTGTGGAATATTGACTTAAAATGTATTGGTGCTGCGTATAAGACGCGTGGGTGTGGGACGTTCTGTGGTGCTAGGTCGATGACTGGTAGATGGGTCATAGAGAATATGGTCGTGGCAGAAATTTTAGGACAGCAGCTTGTTCATCGGATGATAAAACTGCGCAACACCCATCACAATACTAAAGATTTTGAAGGATTAAGAATACATTGCTTCATTTGTTTAAGAATCATCTGCTCGACAACGTAAATGCAATGAATGCTTTTGAATTGCTCGCTGCACGGCAGACGTTAAGGTGACCTTATTTAAAGCGTTTTGTCAGTCCTTTTTTCGAGCCTGTAGGTGTCATATATAAGCCGAGCCTACAACATCCTGCGCGTACAATATAACAACGCCTTCAGGATGCTGTGCTGCTGCCGCGGCGTGGTAGTGCATCGGGCTTATTTGCCGAAGCTCGCACGGATGGTTTTCATGCCATCATGCGTAAAAAAGCGGCTTCCTTGCTACAGCATTTTAATTTTAAGGCAGTTTGAGTCTTTTAAGCGGCCTACCCAAATGTCCTTTCTTTGGTATTGTTTGTCGAATCGTTGAGCTCCTTAATTTCTGAGTTGAGCTGCACAATTACTGACAAATGCGTGCACTGACTGGATAGGTCCACTCATTCTTTGTGGTTCTTTCCTCAAAAGACCATTTCAGACACCAACATACATGGTCTTCACATGATCTGACCAAGATTATGTCTGGACTTTAAAGTGACCTCTGAGTTTGTTTCGGCCTTTCCTCTCAGAGTAGTCAGATAGGAAACGGCGAGCTCATCTAGTTTTTTTTTTCTAAATATGGTTGACGTGTAAAAGTGTTTGTACAAACCTACTTACAGAAAATAAAATCATTTCATTTCATTTCACAGCGCTTGCGTAACACTCGCAATGGCATCCTGAAAATGATTGTTAACAGGCCAGACTGTCCTATACAAAGGCGCCGGGTGGAAATAGCTATAGGTACACAAAAATAAACAATTAGTAGATGTACCTAAGGTGCTACCACACTGAGCCTCGAGGGCGGGCTTAGGCAATTTAGCTGTGTTTATGTCCTTATTAACAATACTATCAGTATTGTTAGACTATAAGTACTTTCTGTTACTTACCCATTATTAAACAACATTTAGAAATAAAGAAAGAAAATACGTTTATTTCCGGTAAACATGACGCAAAGAAGGAACACAAATACAAAAAAGAAACAATTTGGGGGAGAATATGCGTCACATCCACGCAAAACGGCCAACGCTCAGCATAATGCTGCGACCCTATGCGAGACAGAGCCCCAGCGCTGGTTTTCAGCGATAGCCGGCTGTTTGGACTGTTCATGTCTGAAGTAAAGATTTATTATTATTATTGTCAAAATTAACGGCTTTGCTATTGTAAGTGTGTTACGCAAATGACCCACTGGTTGGATAATTAAAGAAAAGACAGCTACGAGTAAAATAACAACCCTCAATAGAGATGATGCGTTTATTTACGGTAAGGCGTTAAACGATAAAACTTTCGAAAACTTTCCTTGTTTTGCGAGAAACGGCTTTCTACAGAACCTTAATGTTAGACATTCATTGTGAAGCCTTGACAAAGAGGAGCCATCGGGTGCTCTGCCACCTAAAATCATGACCTCTGAAATGTAAATAAAACAAGTGAATCCAAGTCCAATTTGCTCGCAGCGGAATTAGAATCTAGAAACAAAGACGGCCCAAGATTATACTGCCGCAATTCATCATCTGTCTAGCCTTTTTCCAACGATATGTTGAGGTGCCCATCCAGTCTAACCGAACGCAGCTGAATACCAGTATTTTACATGGAGCGACTGCCTATCTGACCATGACAACCCAGTTACTGGACAATACGATACCCCTAAGTAAGAGTTGTTGTCAGACTTTCGGGCTTCTGAATACCCGTAACGGCTGCCAAAGATCTACAAATGACATCCGAGAGGGTTAACGAGCTTTCCGAGGCACGGAGGGGTCTTGATATATACTGCTACAATGATTGAAACATGTAACTACTTTTTTTATAGACGTAACAGAATCCTACTAATATTATAAATGCGAAAGTTTGTAAGTATGGATGGATGGATGTTTGTTACTCTTTCACGCAAAAAGTACTGAACGGATTTGGATGTAATTTTGCACACAGATAGTTTATAACCAGGAATAGCACATAGAATACTTGTTATCCCGATATACCCACGGGGTCAAAACTTATGTGGGTGAAACCGCGGGGCGCATCTAGTATTATAATAAATATTGAACCACGCTGTATCACTTTAATAAACGCTTTTTAAGTAAAACAGCGTCTATTAAAGTTATTCATATAAACGTCTATAAAATACAATTTGATGTGTTTTCTTATGCATAAATAATGCAACATTAGTGGCTTTACGGTGTACCGTGGGAGTCACCCAAGTGTGAGTGATGGGACACTGAAAGTTTTATACTTTTCCACATAAACACTGGCACTTTGATGCTTCGGAGACACTTTGATGCAGGGGTCGAATGCACGATCTAAATCAATACTGGTAAACGTCCTTTTTATTTGCGAAGCATTATAAATGCGGTATGCTATTGATTTTCTTGAAAATTGTAGTTTTAGTATTTCGTTTTGAGCGTATGTTTTCAGTCGTTACGGGTAGTCAGAAGCCTGAAAGTCTGACAACCAGCCTTACCAAGGGGTATCGTGTTGCCCAGTAACTGGCTTGTGGAAGTCTCTTAGGCAGTCGCTCCATGTAAAATACTGGCATTCAGCTGAATCTGCTGAGACTGGAAGCCGACCACAACATAGTTCAGAAAAGGCAGGCAGATGACGAAACGAATGACGACGAATGTTTTCATTTTGTGGACTTAGGTCTAGGAATACGTTCCGTAAGTCTTAAGGCGCTGACAAGACCCAATTGACCAAAATAGGCTTCTCTTAAGAAAAAAAATTGCCAAATTTGTATAGTTTGTTGTAGCAGAAAAAATACATATATGTTAATTTTGAATATATTTCCCAGAACTTGGTTGTTACCAAAACAGGCTTTGAAAAAAAACCTCTATACAAACTAACTGTAAACTAACCTCTTACCTTGAGTTCTAATCCAAAATATCTGTATTTAATATAAACATACGTCACGTATTTAATTAATAACAAGAACATCTTATTTGAATGCAGAACTTGGTTGTCTTTTATTTTCGATTACTCAACTCAATTTTGAGTAAATAGATAATTGCTTCATATTTTGCAATAAATTACAAGCGTTGTGTCATCGCGCTTCTCTTTCTTTTCTATGCAATCTGACAGTGACCGCGGTTTAGGTGTTGTCAGCGTCTTAACTTAATATAGTACTTGCTCTGAAAGAAAGTTTTAATAACTTATAATGGATGGTTAGTTTTTAGACACAATAAAAATAAAAGTAGGACATAAGCTTATCCATGAACTATGAGGAAAGGCTTTCTCTCGTATTAGGCATGTTCTTTAGATTTAGAAAGCGAATCAATTATTACAGAGAAAATTTTATTTCATTTGACAATAATTTTGTTGGCATACGTATAATTAGTGATTCTTAGATCAGAGAGCAAAAAAAACTGGCCAAGTACGTGTCGGACCACGCACAAAATGTCCCTTAATTGTGCGTGGCCCAACACACATGTTGGCCAGTTTTTTTTTCCGTATATAGTCGGAATGAATTTATCCCAAGAACAATCTTAATATTATAGTCGAAAAACATATTCTTTCATACATTCCAATAGAAAATGTAAGTTTTTACGCACAATATTGAGAAATTTAAGAAGTGTTATTTTAAGACCATAGACTTCTTATAGGTTTTTCTGTAATCTATAAGTATGGAACAATTGTTTGTATTTTTTTTTTTAATTTAGGCTCAGTAGTTCCGGAGATAAGCGGGGAAATGGTCAATTTTTATTTATTTTCTTAAATAGCTTTAAAACTTTTTATTTAAAAAAAAAACATAATATATTTGAGACCCTTACAGTAAGACCTTTCATTAAATATGTCACACGGTACAATTTGCAAATCTTTTTTTTTTAATTATCATTGGCCTCCCAACAAGAGTGACCCCCATATTCAAAATTCATTTATTTATGTCACATGTCCGTGTTTTACGTTACAGTAATTCATATGTGTACCAGATTTCAACTTAATCGGTCCGTTAGGTTCAGAGCAAAATGACAGACAGACAGCCTGTTCCTCGGCTTATTTGTAATTATTTTATTTTGAAATTGTTTCTGTTTATTGTGCTAATATGGACGCGATTTTTTTATTACATCGTCCTCATACTTAGTTATAAATTCAACATTATTTTTATACTAATCTTTATGTATCAATATAATTTAAAAAAGTGTCCATGTTTCTTGCCCGTTCTTCTCCATAGGTACCTACTACGCTTTGGAATGGGCAACTAGCATCATATTTCTAATTGACCGACTCCTTGACAATTCAAAAGTGCCTGTAAATGGTTTAATTGAAATAAATGCTTTGAGTTTGAATTTGACAGACACACGGGTGATCCTATGAGGGTTTAGTTTTTCATTAAGACGTACGAAACCCTAAAAAGATTCCTGCCTTAAAAAGTACTCTTGACGTAAATCAGCGCTGTGCTATGGGGGACCTACACCCCCATAGCACAGCATCATGTTGAGTGGAGCCTTCTTGTCACAGTCACGACGCACGTGCAGCTGCCGACTATTTCTGTTTTGTGCTCGCGATGATACGAGTATGTAGCAATATTTTGTTTTATTTTTCTCATTATTCAAGTTTTATTTCTTTTTCTTTAATCCGAAAGTCAGTTTTGACGACAGCCACGTTAGAAAACAAGAAAAAAAAAATACTCAACCATTTCCATTGAAAAATTAAATATACAATATTGTATCACCCTTTTTCTGATACTTGAACTGTGGGCAGTGCTGCATTTGACAGCAGCCTCGATATATTTCATATCGGCCGAAGGTACTAATCAAGTATTTAATAAATAAAAGGTGTAGTTATCAAACAACATTGTTTCCTTGAAAAGCTTATGAATTTTTTGTGAACGAGCATAACGGTGGTTGTGACCTGACTTGCTGTAGTTGCTTTATTGCTATTAGAATTATAAGGAAATGTATTGTGTTGTTTATTAAAACTTAATGTACAAGTAAAAAAAATACCGTACAAAGGCGGACTTAATGCCTGAGGATTTTCTACCAGTCAACCTTAGGGTGATGCAGAGACAAAACATGGCAGATCCAACATAAGGGATAATAGACAACTCGAAAATCAAAAATATATACAAAGAAACAAAATATACAATATATACAAAGAAACAAAATAAAATTGTCAGGAGAAATAACGATTGGTAGGGGAGAAAACGAATCAGTGCAGCGCTGGGATGATTCTGCCAACTTCTTACGAATATATTCTCGTGACAAATAGTTTTCTGACAGTTGCGCGCACAGATTACTTTAGGCTGGCGGCGCGTACGTCCTTCCCGACGGTACGGAATGTTGCCATTTTAAATATTTATATATATATATATTTTTTTTCATATTAATTCAATCTCACTGTGTGCTGCACCGGTCGACGTCATCACGTCAATGCCGGCTATCGCTGAAAACCAGCGCTGGGGCTCTGTCTCGCATAGGGTCGCAGCATTATGCTGAGCGTTGGCCGTTTTGCGTGGACGTGACGCATATTCTCCCCCAAATTGTTTCTTTTTTGTATTTGTGTTCCTTCTTTGCGTCATCTTTACCGCAAATAAACGTATTTTCTTTCATTCTTTTACATATATACATATTTACACTTTTATTGGTATATGTTTTTTTCTAGCAATGAGCGTATAGTCCAGTCATTAGAAGAGTTGTAGAGTGCGTGAGCAGGGACCTAAGCGATTCCTTAAGAAACTTGTTTTGGGTGCTTAGAAAGTGAACATACCTACTAAAAGTCATGTCGTCTAGGAGGTGAGCCGGAGTGGGGGGCACAAAGTTCCCATTTTTAGGTTTTTCACTTATATCTCAAAAACTATGCGGCGGAGGGAAAAATGTTAAAATACTAAATGAAAGCTCATAAAATTTTCTACAAATTTTATTCTATACACTTTTTTCCGAATATCCAACCGTTTTCGAGCTACACGCTCCGGAAAAATGAAAATAAAAGTTAAATGGTTTGATGCGCTTCCTCCCTTCCCAAAAATCAGTGTCATTATGTCGATTGCGGATGGGGTGTTGGGAGACGTCACAGTAAATTGCTACGAAGCTGTTCGAGTTATAATAAAAAAAAACAACTGTTTAAAAATGATTTTGGAATGATTTTGTTTTTTTGTTTTTTTGTAGAAATGAATTGTTAATTATCTTATTAGTATTGGAATATGTTTGTAAATTTGAATGGACACAAGGTAGCTGTTTCTGTGGATAATGCTGTTACAAAAGTGTGTTTTTTTTAACTAGGTGGTCACAAAGTTACAAAACCAATTTTGGTTAGTTAGTGGAGCGGAAAACAATAATAAACGCTACTGTGGTGTGGATTATAAAAAGACGCTAGCGTTAAAATAATTTTCCAAATCTGTATATAGGTAAGCGACGGAGTTCTGAGGTAACAAACATAAAAAAAACACAACTGAATTGAAAACCTCCTCCTTTTAATAAGTCGGTTAAAAAAAGCCTTAGATGTGTGACTGAAACGGTTGATCTCGAACACCAAATATGATCAGAACTAACATAATTGTTTTGCTTCGTCCACGCCCAGAAAGTACTTATGCAATATTATCCAGTATTCTAATTCCACCAGTTTTCAAAAATTTCTTCTACACATTTTTTAAAACATGGACAATATTACGTCGATACTCAGCGGCTCCAGTGTCCACGAAGTATAGAATTGCTCCTGTCAAGGAAACAGTTTTCTTTAAGCCTAATTAAGTATAATTTCTTCGCCAGGGTCCGTTAAAAAAACCCGTCCATATACTTCCAAATATGTATCTTGAGCTATGATATCATTGTCTGGGTCACATTTATGATGCATGACTCTTCGGCCTGAAATATCTGTGTCAATGGGCGTGCAACGTAAATGTGTCTTTAATTACAGCTAACTAATACTGCGGGGTTTTTGAGCTATCAAGTATTTACTGGTTATATATGGGTAATTTTGTTTTGGGGTTCTTTGTAAAAGATCCTAATATGGAATGTATGTCGCGAGTCCAGTTTCATGTGACTTTATTGGGCTAATCTATATCAACCGTTAGCAAAAACTAGTGTTTCTGATGACCAAGCAAGTTTGAAATCAAAATTCGCGAACTGAAAACTAAGTAGCGGGTTTTTTTTTATTTTTCGCGGCGATTATACTATAGTAGTTAATGAAGAATGTAACTTCTGCTTACCTTCTAGACACACGATGAAAAGATGGGTATTGCCGTCACCTAGCCAAAACAAACTGCAATGTAATTCCGCACTGTTGAAATTAACATTCCTACTTCTGCCGTAAGGCCCCAATTCGGATGCATTAGAAAAGCCATCATTATAAAATGATAAAGCGAGAATTTACGAGAAGTATACCTTCTTACTATGATATCCATTTCTTCCGCAGGTCAACGGCGAACGCAATCCAGACGAGGTCTACAAAGACTTCAGAGCCGCCGTCCTTCAGATCTTAGGCGCCACAGAAGACCAGTCGACCATGAACGGCGTCAGCGGCGTTGGCGTTAGCGCCGGTGGTATCCCGGGTGAGATCGTTGGGGTAGAGCCGGCGCCAGCGCAAGATATACGGGAGAGAAGAGAAGATATTGTCGTGCCACCTATCATGCCGGCGATGCCGTTACCCGTGGCCATGCCGTTGCCGGTGGCAATGCCGTTGCCGTTGCCGATGACGGAGACGGGGACAGAGAGAATCGTTACGCCGAAGGTTAGTTCAAAGTATTATTTAAAGTGAGTAGAACATAAATTCAATGTGACGGCCAGCATTTTTTTCCCAACTTAGAATACTGGGTGATGAATGATGATTCACTAATAATCTTCTAAAAAACTAATACGTTATTGTTAAAAATGGTTGATAAACAGCCGATTTGAATTAAAAAAACATAAAATAAAATCGGGCCATAGACGCTAAACGTGACTAATGGTGACTAGACGAAAAATATTGTTTTGTGAATTTATCATGAATTTTATTGAATGGAAAAGGTCAGGAGGAACGGCACTGCCTTGACCTAATGAGACGTTTTGTAGATTTTTCTTTTTCAAATAAATGCTTTCTTTTGTAGGATTTAGAATGCCAGGTGTCATTTCCCACAGAAAGGCCTGATTTCAGAACTCCTAGTCTTGTATACATATAAAATATACTGTGTCTAACGGTGTCCGAAAATTAACGGTGAGGTGCAGACCATCAAACTGAGCAACTTTTTCCCGGGGACTAAGATCGTAATCGTAAAATAAAAATCAGTCATCCCATACAAAACTTGGGACGACTGATAGTTTTTACGCAATTCCGATGTTGGTCCCCGGGAGAGATCCCTAAATTTCAGCACACCGTATACAGACACATGGTATATTTCAAGATTTGTTTTAGAATGTCAAAACTTTGTTTTAGACAAGTTAAGAAATGCTGTCTAAAAGCCATATTGGTGAACGCGTTGCTGTTTTTAACTTTTAATTAAATGATCTCTATCTCTGTAAAAAAACAGACAATGTTGTCCCCCAACTATTAGATAAGGCATTCTATTCGACATTGGTGAATTTTGAAACAGCAAAATATTTATTTTTTATAAATTTCTACCTTTATATCGGTAATTTTTATGGTGTACATAATAAAGAGTATTCTTTTCTATTAATTCTTTCTCTTCTTTTACAGCCCAATGTGATCAGAGTCCGTGGGGAGACGACGACACCGGCGCTGCTGTGGGTGGTAGGTGGACCGGGCAGCAATAAAGCCACGCTCTGCCAGCGAGCTGTGGCGCAGAGACCGGGCTGGACACAATACAGGTAATAGTTACCTACACATTCCCTTTCTGAATTCCATTCGTATTTTTTACTTACTATTATTTTAGAAAGACAAAGTATTAAATAAAGTGACCTACATTTATCTCATCGCATGACAATATATTTTTTTGAGTAGTCTTATGAGTTATTTGAGTCCCAGATTTTTCTTTCAAATCTCAATTATTTTGGGACAAGTAAGTAAACCTGTTGGATGTTTTACTTTTTGTTACACACTTTACTCGTATAATGTTGACATAGCAAACAAGACTTAATTTCAACCCTTCTTCTTCCACCTCCAGCTTAGGCCAGCGTCTTCGCAGCCTCGCAGATGCTGGAGGACGTCCAGCATCAGACGGTGCTCTGGCCCGCTCGGCCATCAGTGGGGGGGAGCTGGCTCCCAAGGAGCTGGTTACCAAACTGGTGCGGGGAGCTGTACTGGATGCCAGCAGGATGGGCGCGGGACTCGTGCTCGATGGGTATCCCAGGGATCTGGAGCAGATGGAGCAGTTCCAGACTGAGGTAAGGATTTTATTTTTTAGATGTTGACCAATGAGTTTCTTGTGGTGTTGACTAATTTCTTTGGTGCGCAAGTTAACAATGCTTTCAAAAGAGTCGGTTTTTAACAGCCTATCAATTTGACAGTTTTTACGTTCTGACTAAGTCGTTTTTCATAATGTTAGGCTGTTCAAAAGGTTAGCCGAGGTACCGCGTACCTTGAAGCAAATGTAAACCAGGTTAACTCTGCCCGTACGTGTGAAAGCGATTAACTTGTACTTATCACTAATACATCGCCGGCTCGGTGTTGGCTGTCCGACAGCATGAGCGTGAGAAAAAGGGTTAACTAATGAGGGATCATTGTTTTAACTAGTTACGCTATATTTCCAGTTCCGCGTGTCCCCCCGCATGGTGCTGCTGGACTGTTCCAAGCTGCAGCTGGGGCGCGGCCGGCGGGACGACTCTGTGGCCGCCTTCCGCCGAAGACTCGAGGTCTTCCGAGAACTCAGCTTGCAAATGCTCAAGACTTTAGACCAGGACCATCGACTGGTTATTGTAAGTGGTTATATCTCAGTTTTTTTTTCTATGGTCTTTCCGGACCCTTTAATAACGTTGGTTGAAAATAATCTGTTTTGTAAGTCTCTTTATTCTCATGGCCATTTATTTATCAGTGATTTTCAATATAGTGGAATTTGTGCTTATGGCCACTTCACAGTCAAAACTTTGAAGATGTTGCTCAGTATGGCATGAAAAACATTTTAATTAGTTTATGTTTATATCCTGCTATTTCGTCCTTTATATTTATGTTTTGAATTGTTATTGTGATATGGGCCTGCTCTTGACCTCGATCTCGCCTGGTGGAAAGCGATATGAGGTGTATAATGGAACGAGTGTACCTAGAAGATACCTCTTCACTCTTAGTACTTTGATGGCTGACGGATTATGTGTTCTTTAAGAAGATCAATAAATGAGTTCCATTCTCAGGTCGACGGCGACACCGACACTCCTGAAGTGCAGACGGAGTTCACTCGCGTGTTGCTGGAGGAGATGGAGAAGGCAGAAGCCCTGGCCACCATACAACAACCGCCAGAACAACTGCCAGCCCGCACAGGTAACGTCCAGGTGTGCACGATTTCTTGTCATTCAAAGTAATTTGTCTGACAGAAACACGATACACAGAATATTCATACATTTATAGAGGCATGAGGAACAGGGTGTAAAGTTACTCATCCTCTATAGACAAGGGAGGATCCTACGACCAGACGGGTGTCGTGTCTGGGCTACTGCCCGACGGTTGTTGTATACATGCTAGTTGCGCGGTAAACTCTGCTTGCGCGATGCAGGATTTTGCGTGACGTCAAAGTGTTGCGTAGTTCGCATGTGGCGATGTAGATGCCGCCACACATTACGAAAACGTCTACATGTTTCACCATTAACTGGTATACAAATATTAGTGGCAAGATTTCAAATAATTGAGTCAATAATGATACAAATTTAATAGATTAAAATAAATTGTAATACATTCTATTATATTGTCACTCGTAGTCAAAAATAATCCTTATCCCATTCAAATTTTGTTAATAACCTACAGAGGATAAGTTTAAAAGGATTGCGGATATGTTAAGATCGGTAATCAGGTGTATAAAACTGGACAACTTTCCACAAGGAACATATCATCATCTTTTGACTGACCGACTCCTTGACAATTCAAAAGTGCCCGTATTTAATTGAAATAAACGGTTTAAGTTTGAGTTTTCTGTCTGTTCTTCCAGACAATCCCAGCATGCAGCAGTTTGCATCAGCTGTAACACGTATGGCAGGTGGACTCGTCAATGGACACGTGAACGGCTCGCTCCCCAACGGAAACGTACCTAATGGCGGAGTCGGCAACGGGTTCATTGGAATGACTGGCAATAAAGTAAGACCCTTTTTTTGGGTGGGAAATTATCAAATAACTTCTCCCGCTCTGGGCGGAGCGGGAGGGTGTGTCAGACTCTTACTGATTAAAACCTACCCGTGTTCCTTCCGTTGCCTGTGTTGCCAGAGGCCTCGGTAACCCTTTCGGACTTTCCCACGACCCCGGCAGAAAGTAAGACCCTTGGAATGGTACTGCGTTTTGGTGTGATCAGGATAATTTGGTTCACGAATTTATTGAGTAGTTAATAGGTTGAGGAATCCTAATACAATCTAGCTCGTATCAGTCGTTTTCCCCACATAATCGAGTTTTTATTTGAGGTTTCCAATCATTTAAAAGTCTTGTACAGTAAAACGGGGTGAATAGGAATGCAGGGGCGAATGGGGACGAAACTTTAAAATGGATTTTAACGTTGAAATTATACAGTTTGCTGCTAAAAAGGAAAGTTATTAATTGATTATTATATAGGTAGTAAACACATTAGAGTCCTTTTTGGCAACAAACTATATTATTTCAACATTAAAATCCATTTTAAAGTTTCGTCCCGATTCACCCCTGCATCACCCCGATTCACCTCGTTTTACGGTAATCGGAATCATTACCCTGCGTCTTAACGTAGTAAAAGCAATAAATAAGCAACACGATTCTTTTCATAATAAGTACCTAATATATGTTGTTTTTTTTATTGGTAAATATAATTTCACGCAAAATATAGATCTTTCCCATACCACAAGTGACATAAAGTAAAAAGCCAGAAAATGCAAACACCAATGGAAATCCACCATAAATTGACACTTCCAGGTCTTTATCTCCATCCTGGTTGCAGGTGAAACCAATGCTGAGCAACATATCAAAGATCCCGACAGTGTCGCAGCTGACGCACGACAGCGTGCGCGCCCTCCGCGAGCAGAGCTCGGCCGAGATCACTATGAACAGTCACTTTTAGGCCCAAAGTTTATCTTACACCATGCCGGGAGAGGCGTTGTGCTACTTACACCAACCAAGCGATGCGATGCATAAATAATTATTATAACTTTTATAACTCATCTTGGCGCTTGAAAACAACAATCTGCACCTACAAAGTGTGTTTCGCATTTGGATGCGTCAAACACTTTCAATCACAAGCCGAAGAATTTTGAAGGAAAATGCTGATCCATTGCTTTACATCGGGTGTAATTATACCCTGAACGAAGCCGGGAGTCCCTTGTTTTTCTCGTTATTTTGACATATTGTTTTGTACAGTCAGTGACCTGCATAAGCTGACCCCTTTTCCCCTCTTCTTCTTTATAAAAGGGGTCAGGTAATTCAGAGCACTGACCGTAATGGACCATACCTGGGTACCTTCTGGTTACGGATGTATTGAAGGTCAAATTTCCAACATTTTTTTTGCGTTTTAAAAAAAAAACAAGTTTTAAATGTTATAACTTAACTTTAAATATTCCCATGATCGCTGTACTATTGCGTCAAGCACAATGTATTGTGTGCGTTACATTGCGCGCTACAGTAACGGCGAATTTTCTTACCAAAACTAAAAGTCGTTTTTCAGCAATTATTCTTGCACAAAGTTACTTAGTTTGTTGTACAGAATCCGTAAATGACGGCTTCATGGTGGGTCTTTTTACACCCAGGATGTTTGAAAAGTATTCTGGCTCTTCTAGATGACTTTCATGATGTACCCATAATTTGTAAGTGCCTACCTGTAAACGTATAATTTTTATTTAAGTATCTGTAATATTTCTGAGGCTGGGCTAAAAAGTGTCGAAGTAATTTCTTTTGCGAGGAGCTGACGGTACAGGATAAAATGACCCAGTTTTTTTTGTATCAAATTCAATAATCTCTTGAATTGTCTTACGATCTAATCATCTACTGTTATCAAAATAGACACGTGTAGAGATTAGTCTGTGACATTTCTTAATGATCTTAATTAAACACATGTCAGATCATTTAGCTAGCTTTGTCGACAACGTAGCTGGACGCAATTAATGTTGTTGAATTGTCAAAATTAAAGGCATTTCGACTGTAAATGTGTTATGATATAGGCTACTTGACAGTTTTTGAGAAAGGAATTAAGATCGTATGTTATTTTCCCCAAAAAATGACTGAATACTACTAATTTAGTAGATTAACAATGACCACTGCCACGTTGTGCGAGAGGGAAATATTACCATTCAGTGTTGTTCCTTTGTCCGTTGTCTATTGGAAATACAAAATAAACTTTATGTCTTCGGCATAGAGTTTGTTTCTATTTAAAATTTTAAACAGTCGTCTGTAAGGTGTGACGCTCTGATTCGCATTTAAGACGCTGACAACACCTAAACCGTGGTCACTGTCAGATTGCATAGAAAAGAAAGAGAAGTGCGATGACACAACGCTTGTAATTTATTGCAAAATATAAAGCAATTATCTATTTACTCAAAATTAAGTTCATTAATCGAAAATAAAAAACAACCAAGTTCTGCATTCAAATAAGACGTTCTTGTTATTAATTAAATACGTAACGTATGCTGATATTTAATACAGATATTTTGGATTAGAACTCAAGGTAAGAGGTTAGATTAACGTTAGTTTGTATCGAGATGTGTTTTCAAAACGTGTTTTGATAACAACCAAGTTCTGGGAAATATGTTTAAAATTAACATATCTTTTTTTCCGCTACCACACACAATACAGATTTGGCAATTTTTTTTCTTAAGAGAAGCCTATTTTGGTCAATTGGGTCTTGTCAGCGCCTTTATATCACGTGAACAATGGCTTTAAGGCCAACGCACATCAGAGAGCGGCGGGGGACGGCATCAAAGAGTATTTGGCATCCGGGAAAGAGATGGAGCTATACCCCCTGTATAGCTTCATCTCATTCTCACACTGATATAATATTAAAATAATACTGCTATATGAGACCGTGGTTGCCCCCCCCTATACCCCCATTAGCACTGCCTCTCCCCCGCGATCGTATGCTCCGGCGCATACCGTCGCTTGCCTCCGCATCTCGCCGGGGTATCTTCCAGCGCGCTCTTCAATAACGCAGAGAGAAATCCTCTTTGATGCTTCGTGGTCGGTCTCTGCAGGTTTGGAATCTACATCTTGTTACCATTAGATAAGTACGAATTTACGTTGGTAAACTTAAAATACTCTGCCCCGCCGTCCGCCAATGTGCGCTGGCCTTTAATCATACGAAATTACAAAATTAAATTGATTTTTCCATATTTTTAGCGAAGAACCATTTTGTTTTTTTACTGTCAACTAGTCTATTACCCCGCTGGCCTGTCAAATTTTATCTGCCTTTATTGTATCTGCCTTTTCAAAAACAATGTGTTTTTGATTCAAATATTGAACTCAAAGGAAGTCTCAAATTCGAGTG